>JAENHJ010000533.1:1386437-2772874 GCA_025330945.1 Mucuna pruriens | reverse complement strand
TATGGATTTAAATATAGTGCTTCGGCTAGAGAAACCTATTCCTACTCTAGATAACCTTCAAGGGATTAAAATTGAGAAATGGGGAAGCTCTATCTGAATATGTCTTATGATCATGAAGTGCTCGATTCAAGAAGCGTTTCAGGGCTTATTTTTAAGAGTCAAATGTAGAGGAAATATAAGAGAATACATGATAGAGATGTCTAATCTCGTAGCAAAGCTCAAGTCACTCAAGTTGGAGCTTGGTGAAGACTTGATTGTGCACTTGGTTTTGATCTCACTTCTTACATACACTTTGAGCAATTCAAAGTAAGTTATAATACTTAGAAGGACAAATAATCCCTCGATGAATTTATATCTCACTGTGTGCAAGAGGAAGAGATGTTGCAGAGAGATAAGATTGGAAGTGTTCATTTTGCTTCGACCTCTCATAATAAGAAAAGGAAGAACATTAAGGGTATTGTGGAAAGGTCTTCTCAACGAAAGAAGCTAATACATATAGATATTTGTCTTAGACATTAAGATTGAAGGTGCTGAAAGAGCTAAGAATGTCTTATAACTAATACATATAAATATTTGTGGTCCTTTTCCTACAACTTCATGGAATAGACAATGATTCTTTATTATGTTCATAGATGATTACTCTAGGTATGATTACCTATATTTGATATATGAGAAGTTTCAACCCCTATATGTTTTCAAGTCTTTCAAAGCTGGAGTTAAACTTGAACTTAGAAAGAAAATTAAAGTTGTCAAATCTGATTGTGGTAGTGAATACTATGATAGATATGATGGATCAAGAGAACGACGTCTAGGACATTTTGCCTTTTTTCTCAAAGTGTGGAATTGTTCCATAATACATTATGCCAAGCAAACCTAGCATGAATAGTGTGACAAAATGACAAAATTGGACTCTTAAGGATATGGTGAGAAGTATGATTAGTCATTCTTCTTTACCATAGTCACTATAGGGAAAAGATTTAAAGATCGTAGTTTACATCCTTAATAGTGTGTCAACTAAAGCAATTAACAAAACCCTTTATGAATTTTGGACTGGAAAAAAGCCAAGCATCAAAACACTTACATATTTGGGGTTATCTAACTGAAGCACGACCTTATAGGGTGCACGAAAGAAAACTGGACTCATAAACAATTAGCTGTTATTTTGTTAGCTATGCTGAACACTCTCGTGGTTATAAGTTTTATGATCCCACTTCAAAATTCTTTTTAAAACAGGAAATGCAAGATTTCTTAAGAAAGTTGAGTTTGAGAATAATTTCTTAATGACATTGGTCAAGTTCTTCTGCCTATTATTGTTCAAGAAAGAACTCGAGTAATAGGAGACAATGTTCAAACTATTGTTCCTGACATTGTCCTAAAATAAGATTATGATGAGGTTCTTCCTCAAACACCTATAGAGCAACCTCAACAACCTAAAGAAGTGTCATTAAGGAGATCCATCGGATAGAGGAGATATGCAATTCTAGATGACTACATTGTTTTTCTTCAAGAACATGAGGATGACATTGGTTTAACAGAAGATGATCTAATCAACATCTGTCAAGCTATGCAAAGTTCCAACTCTCAAAAATGGATTGATACTATGAAAGATGAGATGAAGTCTATGCAAGACAATGACATTTGGGATCTCGTCGAATTACCTAAAGGTGTGAAACCTATTGGTTGCAAATGGATATTTAAAAGCAAAAAGAATTCTAAGGGTAATATTGAGAGATATAAGGCTCGTCTAGTTGACAAAGACTTTACTCAAAAGGAAGGCATTAACTACAAAGAAATTTTTTCTCCGATATCTTCAAAGGATTCTTTTAGAATCATAATGACATTACTAACTCATTTTGATTAGGAGCTACATTAGATGGATGTTAAGACCGTGTTTCTAAATGGTGACATTAACGAAACTATTTACATAGTGCAACTTGTAAACTTTGTTTCAAATGAATCTAAATCTAGGTATGTAAACTAAATAAATTCATCTATGACCTCAAACATGCTTCCTGTCAATGGTATCACAAGTTCAATGAGAGTAAATATATACTCTTAGTATTATATGTTGATGACATACTACTTGCTAGTAGTAATACAAGCTAGTTGCATGAAACTAAGAGATTTCTGACGAAGAATCTTCAGATGAAAGATCTTGGGGAAACTTCTTTTGTATTGGGCATTCAAATACTAAAAGATCATTTTCAAGGTATCCTAAGGTTGCATACGTGCTCACTTATCGAAAGTTTGAAGGTTTGGAGATCATTGGGTACTCTAACTCTGATTTTGCTGGATGGCAAGATAGCAAACACTCTACGTTCGGATACATCTACATGTTCGCTGAATGAGCTATCTCTTGGAAGTCTGTTAAACAAACTCTTATAGCCCCTTCAACCATAGTTGTAGAGTTTGTGGCTTGCTTCGAGACATCCAACCACGAGATATGACTACGAAATTGTGTCACTAGTTTATGGGTGGTCGATGACATTAAAAGGCTATTGAAAATTTATTGTGACAATAATTCAATAATCATTTACTCCAACAACAACAAGAGTTCTACAAAGTCGAAGTTTATCGATATCAAGTTTTTTGGTTGTTAAAGAAAGAGTTCAAAATAAACAGATTTTCATAAAACATATAGGAACAAGTTTTATGCTAGCTGATCCATTGACTAAAGGGTTGATACCTAAGGTCTTTCATGAGCACACTGCTCATATGAGTGTTATTCCTTAGGATACCTTAGTTTCACTTGGAACATTTCATGTTCTTTATCTTCTGTAGAATAAAGTTGATGGTTAATGTTTATGTTTTGAACTTGCTTGTGTTTCCTTGTATGTAATAGTTGTGTTACATTTAAAGAATTTGGATTGATCTCCACTAAAGAGTGAAAATAAGGACCAATTGGAAATAGACATGTTTGAGTCTTTGAGATCACATTGCATGTAATTTCCATGCCACTCATCCATATTTGATCTATGTCATTAAGTATATTAATATGGTGATCATCATGATCTAATCACGCTTGTTTGTGATGAAAGTTGCAATAGTTTCATTGTTAATGTACAAGATGGACCATATTGTATTAAGGGGAAGTCTAAAGATAAATAGCATACAAACGCGCGCCTAAAGAATTTTGTAATATAATTCTTTCAAGAGAATATGAAGCCCAAGTGAGATTGTTAGAAATTTATAATTTCTTTTAATCTTTTGGGCATTATATTTTAAATACAATTATGTCAACTATTTATTTAAGGTGATTATAGTCCTAAGTGATCCAATTTAAGTAATCAAATAGACTTTCTAAAATGACTCAATATGGGCTTAATGAGTGGATACCCATGTTGGCCCGTTAGGGGAGAATGAAAACCTTATATGTGGGTTAACGCATCGAGAAAGGTTATGATTCCCAATACACAAAATCAAAAATCATTTTTTGTTCTCCCCATTAGAAGAGAGAAATGAAGGTCCCCGAAGAAATTAAGGTGATTTGGTTGAGGAATATCACAAACCAACTGTTCATGATTTCTAAAGATTTTGCTATGATCTCCAAACAACTATCATGAATCTAGGTATTTATATATTTTTTAAGCTTTGATAATCTAATATGACCATAGAAACATGAGGAATATAAGAGTAGGAAAACTCCAACATAAGACCCTTAATTCAAAAAGATTAAATTCAATTCTTCTCATATGTGCTCTTTACTTCTCTATTTTATTTGTTTTTGCTACTTTTTTTTTACTACATGAATTGTTTCCAAAATTAATTGGCTAAACTATGCACAAAAAGAAAAACTCTTGAAAACAAACACATTAGTCCCCTTAGATATGATATATGGACTTACATCCTTATCATTACTACAAATCGCACTAGTAAGAGACGATGAAAGCTACGTGCCACCTAACGCGCTACCATATGTAGCGTGCTACAAGATAATGTCATGCTAGAGTGGAACATGCTAACCAAAGGGTTGTGACATCAAGGTACATTGTAATGATGAGTTTTATACTTGATTATTTTATTTGATTACTTTAGTTGACATTCGGAGTGCCAATAGGTTGTTTTTGCTTATTTCATTTATTTGAATAGTATGCGAATGAACATGTGAACCTTTTATCTTGCACGCGATGTTTTAAGAAATTTGAATTTAAATTGTACTTTATTAACCTATAGAGTTTGGGGTAAAGAGTGTCATACAAACCATGAAGACCAACAATGGCAATTGAACCTCTATAAAATCCACACAAACAAACTTCCAATTGCTTCATGACCAAGGAAGAAGGAAGCAATGCTAGTTGTGTTTCAATAAAAAGTTGTGGTGATTAGGAGTTTTGCAACTAGGGAATTGATGTAATATAAAACTACCAAAAATTGCGTGTACCTAAAGGCTTCAAGAAATTCCTTTATATAGAAGCTCCTCAACATTTTAGCCTAACAGTACATACCTTTACATTAAGAGACTGATCCATTAGTAACACATTGGTTTCTCATTATTCTGACCTTCCTTGAATTTAGCCCATACATTATGAGACCTACCTATAAGAAATATTATAGTTATACTTTAATTTTACTTTTCTTCTCTAATGTGTTCCATATGTGTAAATGTTGTGATTTAGTTAACGCTTAAGGACAAACGTACCCTATTGCAGTAGTAATAAGGAAGTGAGTCCAAATATCATGCCCAAGGGATTAGTATGTTAATTTTTGAATAATTTTAGCATATATTAGATTATCAATATTAGAAAAGTATTTATTAGAGAAAATAAGTAAACCAAAGAAAATAATAATGAAGGATTATTTTTAGTTATTTTTTAAATTAAGGATTCTGGTTTTTTTTTTTTTTACCTTAATTTATGCAATTCTCTTATCTTACCTTCATACGTTACTGATTATACTTTTTAATGCTACCAGGGGACCTAGTCTAACATTCCTAATATTCTTTATCTTATGATGGTTCCTATTTGGTCATTTAGAAACAGATACTTCAATAAGCTGAAAGTTCATAGAAGCCACTATTACTAATTAAATCAGAAGAATAGGAAAAAAGTTGGTCTTACAATTCCTCTAAATGCAATTATCCTATAGTTCCACCAACTAACTAAGGTGTAGTCACCTCTAACTAGTTGTTTAACATGCAAGTATATTCAAGTAATATGATAATTCAAGTAGTGAAGATAAATATAAATTTGCATTCAAAAAGTATAATCAAGTGTTCAAAGTAAAACCATACAATAACCCTTAAAAGGAAACAAACTACTTATACATATGATGAAAAAATAAGCAATCATAATTAAAGAAAGAAAACTAGAACCCATAGAAGCTTGGGGTCCCACTCCTTTGCTCTTTGTCACACTTTCTGCCTTATCTTCAGGTGTCTTCCAATGAGTCTCGAGGGTGAGGGGACCACTTGGACGGATGAAGACGGTGGAGTATGGAATGATGAAGTGTAATGACACGTGTCAGGAATGACAGAAGTGCGTTCTATAGCCTCCTCTTTATAATCTGTGTGGAGTGGGTCTTTTTGGGAGCTTGCATGAGCAATGAGATAAAATAAAATAGCATGTAAATAAAATAAAATGATACGTAGATATAATAAAATAACATAGAAAGATAAAAATAAAATAAAATAAAAGATAAAAATAAAACAAATAAAAGATAAAGACAAAATAAAATAAAAGATAAAAATAAAGATAAAGTTACACGACTGAGTTGATCTTTTATATCTTCATCTTTTTGGAGTCAAAAGTCCTTATTTTTGTTGTATTTTTTCTTTTTTTTATTTGTGGGCATGTGTTACATTAATCTCAAGGAAAAAATGAATTATGTATGGTATTTGTAAAGAATATTCATGATTATACCCCAAAAAGATACACCATTATTGTACAAAATATTGGTTTATCAATGAATTTATATGTTTTCATTACATTGACACATTTAATATTATAAACAAGGAAGATTATATAACAACACACAATTATTGCCTAAGTAATAAGAATGTCTTGTGATTTAATATAACCTTATGCAATATATATATTCTTGTGTAGCTTAGTCATTTTGTCTACATATCATAATTGAACACAAGACATGAAATGTATCATCCTTGTATAGTTCAATTTATTTATTTCTTGCTGCTCGAGTAGACATAAGAATAAATGAAATCAATATCTCACTTTGACTCATTTCAACATAACAATGCATTCGTCTCACTCTATCAAAAGGATCCCTAAATATTACCCACATTATGAAAAATTGACAAATCCCATATCGATCACCCACACCCTCTTAATAAGTTGTTATGTGTCTAATTACCAATTTTATAATCACCTTGGTACAAGTGAACTTTAATGACATTAAAACATACAACTCTTTATTTTAAAGACTCTACATATCATAGTTATCTTAAGAATCACTTAACTTTCATAACTCTTATATGTAGCATTCTCATAACAAGTTAATATGCTACATCATTATATTAATCATGTACTTATGTGAGGCTTGACATCTCATATCCATGACGTGTGATACATAATCATTAGTCTAATCACATGCTAGTTTTAATTAATGTTTATTGTTGTCATTTTTAACAACAAGACTTGGTCAAAGATATTTAAGAATAATATTAAATAAAATATTCTATAGACTTTATTATATTTCAAACACATAATAAATGCAATGTCTGATATTATAATAAAGAAAATAAAATACAAAAGTAAACCATAAGTATTGGGCATTATAGCTTGCACCAGCATATATTAAGCATTTGAATTTAAACATAATACTTCTTATTTGAATGTAACCTTAATTGCATGTCCATTAAATGGTATTCAAGTTCGATATAAAATTTATCTTTATAAAATTTAAGTTAATAAAAGAGTCATGTGTTATTGTTATTATTTTTAATTTATGTAAATATGTATAAATCAATAAAATACAAATTAGAAAAATATGATGGATTGACCTACCTTGCCATGACATTGACTTGTTTTTTCAAAGGACAAAACAAGGTGAGCTATATAGGTTAGAAATTTAACATATTGAGGTCTCCTAGCTTAGTTCACAAAAATTAGAGGGTTAAACGGGTTGACCTAACATAATTTTATATGAATTTAAAAAAAAAATGTCATGTTAAATAGGCTTGATAATTTTTAAGCCAACAATTTACGGGTATGGTTGGTTGGATAAAAATTTGGGCCTTAAGTCTAAGAATCCAACTTGACCTAACTTATTAGGCCATTAAGTCAGATTAATTTTGACAACTCTATAACAAAACTTTCTTCTTATGTGTGAGAAATGACTAGCAAGAAAGAATGTCATGTATTAGGTCTATTTGACAATATCAATATAAGTCATCTAATAGTTAAATTGACCTGGTCATAGTTAGGTAATTCACTTAGTGACCAATTGTTGGACTTTATTTGAGTTTATTCATCTCAACCTCTAAATTAGATGAGTTTGATCATGGCAACCTAAGAAAAATTGGGCTACCATTTTTACAACCCATTTAGCTTAAGTGTTGGGTTAAATTGTAGGTTGGAGTTTACATTGATTGTGTTGATTTTTTTTAATGGTCAAAACAAACCTTTTTGTTCATTTTTTATATGGAATGAGGGACCATAACTTTTCATATAGAATGTGATCAAGGAAGAGAGAAAAAATATGATAATAAGAAAGAGAACCTATACAATAAATCTTAAACATAATTTTAATATGTATAGTTAAATAATTAAATGTCAAAGATAAACATACTTCTCATTTATCTTCTAAAATGAAATATTATGTCAATGTTCTCGTCAATTCAAAAGTGATAGAAAAAAGGAAAAAAAATAATAAAAATAAAGTAAAAATTATGTGTTATTTGTGTGAATTGAAAAAAAAATTAAGAAATGATGTATAAAAAAAAAGAAAGAAAAAAATGAAGAAAATTTCTTTCTATTTATTTGAATGAATGGAAAAAGAATGAAAAAAATTACATGAAAAATATTTTTATACTAATTAAAAATTATTTTTTTACTCCAATATTTTTTTGTAACATAAAATTATTTTAAAAAAAATTTTAGATTAGAAAAATTTTGAATTTTTTTATAGAACTAAAACGAAAAAGAAGCGAGGGGTTATTTCCCCTTTCACGTCAACTTGAAGAGGAAGTTTTTTCCGACGAATTACTAAAAAAAAATCCTTATTTTCTTAATTTTTCCACCAAACATACAATGAAAAACTAATATTTTTATCTTATTTTTTTATATTTATTTTCTCTCAATTTCCGTACAAACAAGGCGGAAGAAAAGACAGATCCAAATTATTTATATATAAAATTGAATTTGAAATTAAAATTAATTTTACAAATTGTGCTCTAACACACCGAAGACAAGTGATAACTTTACTTGATAGTGTACGTTACATAAGTCAAAAGTATATTCTCTTTCCAAATTCAAAATTGCGCTCGTTGTATGCTTAGTCCCTGTTTGGATGCACAAATAACACAATCCCCCGAATTTCGATTTTTGAAATACCCCGCCCGTTCGCACAGTCTCTCTCTCTCTCCTCAATCGTATCCAACTTCATTTCTCTCTCGTGTTCCTCCTCAACGTTTGAAATCTGCGAAGAAAAACCCTAGAAAGATGAACCAGTACCATATCTACGAAGCCATCGGTCGCGGCAAATACTCCGTAACCAACCTCTCTCCTTCTTCTTCTTCCATTTCCCCCTTTCTTTTTTAAGCTCTAATCAGAACCGTAACAAGCGATAGCTCTTTCTCTGTTTTTATGTACACGCAGACCGTTTACAAAGGCAGGAAGAAGAAGACCATCGAGTATTTTGCCATCAAGAGCGTCGATAAATCGCATAAAACCAAGGTCCTTGAAGAGGTAACAAATTCAATTTCTGAAAACTTATGCAGGTTTTGTTGCTTTCTTTGTGTAGTTCATTTAATATGCTATAACTTTGTTTTTCTTTTTTTTTCTTCCTTTAATTGACTAATATTAATTATTATTATTATTATTTGCATCGGTGATGTGTTTTTCGCATTTTTCTACCAGATCCTGAGCTGTATCGTGTGTGTTGACAACTTGATATGCAGTTATGCACTAACACCGTGAATTAACGGCTTTCTCCATTTGCAGGTCAGGATTCTCCACAAATTAGATCATCTAAATGTGCTGAGATTTTATGAATGGTGAGGACTATTATTTCTCAGAAACAATTAGGGAGAACAAAAAACTGAGGAAATCCTGTTAAAAATGTTTGCTCTGAAAGGAAAATTTATTCTATTGAAAATGTGAAGACTATGAAAGTGAGGAAATCCTACTATTAAGTTCTATACTATGAATTGTGAATATAGAAATGTTTATTAATTATTATGCATAGATAATATATTGTGTAAGACTTCCTTTTTTGGGAATCGTCTCAATTAAATGCTCATTTCTTAATTAGGGTTAGTGGTTTTCTAAAGTGTGGTACAATAATGCTTTTTAGGTATGAAACTTCTGCTCACCTATGGTTGGTTTTGGAGTACTGTGTTGGAGGGGATCTGCTTTCCATATTACGACAGGTACCTATCATTTCTTTGCTTGTATTTTTTGAACCTGTGTTTATGTAGCTTCATTAATTTGAAGTGGGAAATCACACTTTTACTTTGAATTATTCATTTCTAAATTAGCAGTTGTAAATTGTAATCTGTAGGTCCTGGGAATTTTTGGGCTATGTATACAATATTAATATTAATTTGGTATTGATTATGTGGATGAATTGCAGGATAGTCAACTTCCTGAAGACTCGGTTCATGATCTTGCTTATGATCTAGTCAAAGCTCTGCAGTATGTTCACGAGTCTTAATTTTCTGTCGTTGTTTTTCCCACCGTTTGGTTGTATTATTCTTATACCCACTAAAACTGATACGATATATAGGTTTTTACATTCAAATGGAATAATTTATTGTGACCTGAAACCATCAAATATCCTACTAGATGAAAATGGATGTGCGAAGGTAACCTACCTGTTTATTATGCTTTGTGCGTCTGTGTTGGTTGAGTCATTTCAGATTTTTTTTAATCTAATTTGAAATGAAGTGTGTACTTACTACTTGATTGATGCAGTTATGTGATTTTGGATTGGCTAGGAAGTTGAAAGATATATCCAAAGCTCCTTCTTCCTTGGTATGCTTGATTAACTCTTGCAATTTCTGACATCTTTATGCATACACAGACGTTTGTCACTTTTTTCCATGAATTAAATTAACTGTTAATATCTACTAAGTTTGTATTCCTTTTTAGTTGTCTCGAGCAAAACGTGGAACGCCCTCTTACATGGCACCGGAGCTTTTTGAGGATGGTGGAGTCCATTCTTATGCTTCTGATTTCTGGGCCCTAGGCTGTGTACTATATGAATGTTATGCTGGGAGGCCTCCCTTTGTGGGAAGAGAATTCACTCAGCTTGTAAAATCCATCATTTCAGATCCGACTCCAGCTCTCCCTGGTAACCCAAGTCGACCTTTTGTCAATTTAATTAATTCTCTGTTGGTAAAAGATCCAGCTGAAAGAATACAGTGGCCTGAGCTTTGTGGACACGCCTTTTGGAAGACCAAATTTCCTCTGATGCCTCTTCCTGCTCAACCTGCATTTGATGATATGATAGAGCTACATGCTAAACCATGCTTATCAGAACGTAATGGAGATAAATCTTCGCATAACAGGACCCCTCCCAAATATCGTGAAAAAGATGTCAAAGGGGTGGTGAAGAAGGATGAGAATTCTGTTTTAGGATCTAGAGGCATTGAGACACCAACAAGGGCAGCACCAAATGGCCACAGAACTCATACAAAGGGTTCTGGCAGAACAATTGAGGTAAAGCAGAAAGATTCTTCCAATATTAGCAAGGGTGTGAATCTTTTGAGACTGTCAAGAATAGCAAAATCAAATTTAAAGAAAGAAAACGAGAAGGAAAACTATCGACGCCCCTTGCCTGATAACTCTGAGAATGATTCTGAAGTGAAAATTGAGAACACTGACATGGAACTTGATTTTAATGAGAATACTGAAGATGATGCACCTGAAGAAACTGATGGCGCTGAACAAACAACTTCTGTGCCTGATGAGAAAATGGACAATCATTTTCTGAATCAGGGAAAAGCAGAGGATTTTGAAAATAATACACACCAGTTGGACACCCCACCTGTTGTTAACCCAGACTCACATGATCCAAGGTCGTTTGATAATGAATCAACTCCTGACCATCCTGACATATCTGCTATTTCTCCCAGTGTGAGCCCTCAGGTGAAGAAACATAGAGCTAAAGAAGACTCAGGATCTGGCCTTGACTCTGATTCTTTGAGATTGTCTAACAACCTTTCCCAGGTTCTTTGGCATCCATCTGATCTCTCAGTCAGACCAGTAATGCCTAGCAGAAAAGTTGATAAAGTCTCAGAAGTCATTCCTTCACTCCCTTTTGAGGCATTGCAAGCATCTGATTTTGTCAAGATGCCTAAAGAACAGTTGGAGGCAGTCCACAACCGAATATTAGCCATTTTGAATGGAAATACTAGCATTGGAGAGAAACAGAATGTTGTTAGGTACCTTGAGATGTTGAGCAGTAATGCTGATGCTGCTAATATCTTGACCAATGGGCCAATAATGCTCATGCTTGTAAAATTGCTACGTCAATCCAAGGCATCAGCTTTGCGTGTTCAACTTGCTTCATTGATCGGTCTGTTGATTAGGCACTCCACTTTTGTTGACGACAGTTTGGCTAATTCTGGAATTTTAGGTTCACTGACTGATGGCCTTAGAGACAAGCAGGAAAAAGTAAGGAGGTTTTCCATGGCTGCTTTGGGCGAGTTACTATTTTATATATCCACTCAAAATGCAGACTGCAGGGATAACAATCAACTTGAATCTCCATCAAAGGACAATAGGACTACGTATGGCTGGCAGGTTAGCTTCCAAGCTTGTTGCTTATTATGTTCGATGCCCATCTTCCTAAGTCATTTGAAGTTTATCATCTCTAATACTGGTATATAAAATTTTATAATATGGTAATATAGTTTTAGTCAAATTCGTGTCCTCCTGTCAACTGTTTTAACTTTGTTCTCCTGCTTTCTAAGTGCTCATTTTTCATGTTTAAATTGTTTCCACCTGGCTGCAGGTACCAAATTCATTAATATCATTAGTGTCATCAATATTGAGGAAGGGTGAGGATGATATAACTCAACTGTATGCATTGAGAACAATTGAGAATATTTGCAGTCAAGGAGGGTTCTGGGCGGGGCGTTTGACCAGTCAAGATGTTATTAGTAATCTCTGCTATATCTATAGGGCGGCAGGGAAACAAGAGAGTATGAGGCTCACTGCAGGATCATGTTTGGTGCGCTTGGTTCGTTTTAATCCTCCTAGCATTCAGTCAGTTATAGAGAAACTCTCATTCAAGGACCTAGCTTCTGCTCTTGTTAAGGGAAGTCCACGAGAGCAGCAAATCAGCTTAAATCTTCTCAATATGGCTATGCTTGGAAGTCACACGTTCACTAATATTGGAAGATACCTTCAACCACTTGCTGAGGATAAAAATCTAATCCCAAGTCTTCTGGCTCTAGTTGAGCAAGGTAGTGATGTTTTAAGAGGAAAGGCACTAGTCTTTGTGGCTCTCCTCTGTAAGCATGGCAGGAGGTGGCTTCCACACTTCTTTTGTAGCCAAAAGTTACTTTCTGTGGTGGATAGGCTAGGAAAAGAGAAGGATGCCTATGTGAGGCAGTGTTTGGATGCATTTGTGCATATTGTGGCATCCAGTATTCCAGGTTTACTGGATATAATAACAGGGGATGTCCACCAAATGATGGGAGGAAGGCGCCATGGACACATATCTGCCCTTACCAGCAGATCTGCTCCAAAAACTAACATTCATTTGTTTCCTGTTGTCCTTCATCTTCTGGGAACTTCAACTTTTAAGCACAAAGTAGTGACACTACAAGTCTTACGGCAGTTGGCGAATCTAATTAAACTCGTGGAAACACCCTTTCAGGTATGTGACTCAGCCGTTGTATCTTCTTCCCTTTCAAGAGAAATGCTAGCACCTTCTCTACACTTTTTCTAACAAGCCTTTTTTATTATTGAGTGGATTTTACGTAACTAAATGAATCCTCCTACGCCCTATTTCGTGTGTCTAAATGAGTGGATTTAGTGAATTCTACCTAAATTTCACTCAACACGTTAAAATGTGTTAAAATAGCAGGGAAAATATTTTTTTTTTCTGAAATATAGGTGGAATTATTCTTTGATTGTGCATTGAAGGATATTGTGCGTTATGACGATTTCTACTGAATCGAAAGATTATTCGACAGATTCATTCGAAGATATAGCATTACTCCTCTAGCATTTTTTTTTTCCTTTTAATGGTATGCTTTCGTGAATTTTGAAAAAGTGGAGCTGCTAATTTTTTTTTATCAATTGTGCTGAGACATAGTCACCAGATACAAATAAATTTTTGAAAACAATGAGATTGCTTTTTGATTAAGAACTTGATTTACGGAAAATCAATGTCTTAGGATGACCGCTAAAATAAAAATTGTTCATAAGACAGTGTAAGAAGTGTTTAAGGCCAATTGTTTGTTTTTTTATTAAGAAAATATTTTTAAATTAAAAATATGTTATAAAAATTTTATAAAAATTATTTTAGTATTTTTCTTAAAAAGTTAAAAACAATAGATTCTAGAAAATGTACAATGAATATTTTTATTAAAAAGCAGTTATTTATTTTCGCTGAATCATTAACAAATGGAGTCATATATTAGATACATGAAAATAAGAAGAAATTTGTGAATGATTATAATTTTTAGTTGAATGATTATTTGTTTTCACTGAGCAGGTAATAGTCGTAAATGAAGTTTCGTATCAGATTTATGAAGATAAAGAAGAAATTTGCGAATAATTTACTTATTATTGAATCTTAAGTGTTCGCATTGAGTAACATTTAACACAACAATAAATGATGTTCCTTTTGCACTTACGTGAAGTTGGGATGAAAGTTGCGAATGAATATTTATTCTCACCAAGTAGATATTACTTTCACCGAAGTTAGCTTTGCTCCACAATTTGTCTTTAGATAAATTGTGTGGCTCTTAGACCAATTTAATCCTTTTTATATTCCTCAAGATTAAATATTTCTTTTTAATGGTCTTGACATTAATTTTTCCTTTTTTATTTGGTACATACATTAAATTTCCCCTGATACAAAGTGTATGTTTGATTTGGCTTAGATCTTTTTTATATTCCTTAAGATTAAATATTTCTTTTTAATGGTCTTGACATTAATTTTTCCCTTTTCTATTTGGTACGTACATTAATTTTCCCCTGATACAAAGTGTATGTTTGATTTGGCTTAAATTTTAGGATTTTATTTTATTTTTCAATATCTCTCATTAAGTTTTAACTTAATTCAAATGAACAATAATACTTGATTCATTGCCTGCCTAATTTTCACGTATTATTTGCTACTTGATCTCCTTGAATTGATGACAATTATGTCGCTGATTTTACCGTTGATTGGATCATACTGTTAGCAAATGGCACTTTCAGCAGAACAAGGTTGACTTTTAGGCAACAATTTGTATTTGATATCATTGTCTTCATTGATTGTCTTTCAGGGAAGAGATGACTTCCAAATAACCCTTCTTCGAATTTTCGAGTCTCTCACAGAGGAATCTCCTGTGATTCTTGGCAATCCTGACATTTTCATACGTGAAATCCTCCCTAGTTTGACAGTACTATATAAGGGTAACAAGGATGGTGATGCCAGGTTTTTGTGCCTTAAAATTCTTTTTGATGTGATGATCATTCTTTTGAGTGAACCAATTGAAGAAGAACAAAGATTGAAGGATCTGAAGTTCATATCAAATACCCGTTTTCTTCCTCTCTACCCGACCTTGATTGAAGATGAAGATCCTATTCCTATCTATGCACAGAAGCTTCTTGTCATGCTACTGGAGTTCAGTTTTATTACAATTCCAGACATTCTGCATCTGAAGACAATTTCACAATGCTTTGAGTTCTTGCTTGGTGATCTGTCAAATGCAAATGTGAATAATGTTAAGCTGTGTCTCGCTTTGGCTTCTGCTCCTGAGATGGAGTCCAAATTACTCTCTCATTTAAAAGTGGTTAGGAGGATTGGCAACTTTCTTGAGTTTGTATATGCAAAGGGTATGGAAGATTTGCTGGAACCAACTCTTGGGCTTTGTAGGGCTTTTATAGCACGTTCAGTCAGCTGTACAAAAGGCTTCAGCTATAAAACAGAACCAACTCTCTTAGGTGACTGTCCTCTCGAGTTGAGTGGTGGTGCTGTTGATCCCCAGCAATGCTTAAAAGATATAGCAGACTTTGGAAGCAATGTTGGTGTCTTGCTAGAGTTGAGTGCCTCTACAGAAACCAATATTGCTGATATAGCTTCTGAATGTGTTGTTTTACTGCTCAAAGCAGCTCCTAGAGAAGCCACCACTGGTATACTAACCAATCTCCCCAAGGTCACTGTGATCCTAGAGACCTGGAATAGAGGCATTCCTCACTTGATGGTGCAGCGAATGCTTCATGCTTTAGGTTATGCTTGCAAGCAATACTTACTGCACGCAATGATATTATCGATATCCATACCAGAGATTTCAAGAATTGAAGTCATAGTTTCTGAACTCAAAAGTTCAGGTGTACCAATTTTAGCCAAAACTGCTGGGTTGGCAGCCTTGGAATTACAGCGGCTGCCTCGCTGCATTTGAATAATTGTAGGTATCATATCATGTAACTTTTCTAGTTCACCGTTTACCCTTATATTTCAGGCCTTACTAAATTTCCAGATAAAGGTTGAGCAATTTGGTGAATTCCACTCAGGCTTCACTGTAGTTCTATGTAAAGTATGTGTACTCTGTATCTTCTTCGTGAACATTAAAATATAAGTCAACGATTTTTCCATAAATTGATTAAGCTAGAATTTTATCTCCGTTTCTCAATGTCCATGTAATAGAAAATTAACATGATTGAGATGGAAAATTCCCAAGCTTAGACAACTTTCATTAAGTTGAAAAAACACTAAGAAGTAACACTTAAGTATAAAATTGGACACAAGTATAAAATTGCCTAAAAAAAAACGAAAGAAACTGCGTGAATATGATTGTGATTGCTATTTGATAGGTACCGTGGTACACAGATCCAAAGACAGAAAGATTGTCAGCTATGTAAGAAGGCTTGTTTGAATAATGCTGCTCAAGCAATAAAAGGGTCCAGCCTAGCCTCCTTTATGCTCATAGGAATGTTTCGTCACGAGACAACCTAGCTTTAAAAAATTGACATGTTTATGTACCATGCAAAAGAGTCACATGAAATCAGATGGTCATGCATCTTCTTTCGTAAGAGTAAGAAATACGCAGTGAAATTTGAATAATTCTGGTTCCTTTTTTTTCTTTGCCGGGTATTTTTAAATCAGCCTTGAAAGCTGAAGCACCATGATTATGAAATTTGTAAAGCAAGACTACAGTAAGTTTTGCCGTTTGCTATAATTAACAAACTAGCTTTAAGGATCAACAGAAAATAAAGAGCTGTAGGGCACCAAATATCACGGGCGGAAAAGGATTCTCTCTCACCAAACGCATCACATGGAAACCTTTTCCAATCTTTGTCTCTTCCTCAAGGTAAAAAACTATGTTTCCTTATGATCATCCAATTGACTCTTGCCACGTGGTGCCCCATTTGACCCCACCTAGTCTTAGGTAGGAGGTGAGAGATAGAGATGGGAACCTGCAGAGCTTCAGGGTCTGGCGATTTAAAGGGTTGCCATCATTATTTCCACTAAATGCCCACACATCTCCATCTCCCTCAGAAAAATCTTCACACAATTATATCCATTTTCAGGTAGTATAACTTGAATTTTCTTCACCATCAGAATGGCATCATACTACAATGTTTATCAAACACTCATGATCATCATGGCTTTCATGCCCTCCCCTCTGCTTTCATCATATTCCCAGCCTTCTCCCAAAGTTCCCACACTCTCATCTTCACCAGCAACATTAACAGATCCTCCTCCATCTTCACTGTCTCCTTTCCAAGAGTTGTCCCCAGATATTGCTCCACTGTTGCCTTCTCCTGGTGGTGTGTTGCCAACTCCTACTGGCTCTGACATTCCCACCATTCCTTCCAATCCAAGCCCTCCAAATCCAGATGACATAATTGCTCCTGGACCTCTCTCTGCTTTTTCACCATTTGGATCAATGCAGGCTTCCTCCACTGCCCCTAGAACTCTAGTTGCTAGTCTAGCCACCACTGTTTTTGCAGGTTTAGCAGTATACTGGTCTTTGCTCTGTATGAGAGAGGATGAGTGATTTGGGATGTTGCAGATTCCAATTATTATAGGCTAGATTCTCTTTCTTGTATGTTAATTTTTCATTCTTACTTTGTAGTATATGATAATATAATAAACTCCTGTTTCTTTCTTGATTGGCTCAAGATTAATTTGCCCAACAGTATAATTTTCCTTTTGATCATGATTCTACTGTTGATTTACCAGTTGTAATTATTGAGGTTAGCCTTTTTTGTTTGGTTTGTTTGTTTTTCCATTATGTTAAATGATCCCTTATCTTTCCAATCAGATACCCATGATTGAACTTTTTAAGAGCCTTTTTGCATTTCCAGCTTCACTTTGCGTATAGCTGGAATCCTCCTTTCAGATGGAAATGTAAGATTTATTTGCATGTAACCAAATTTAGGTGATGGCACATGGTTTAAGCAAGTGCCAATATTTTCCAAGTTGCAACTGAAGTGCACGTGACAAACACCTAATCAGAAGGAATCATGCGTTTTCTTATTGTTTTTCCTCCAATTATGGATTACATGCTGCCCAATCAAGTGACAAATTTTATTATACAGTGACAGTGTTTAGGTAATCCTGTTTTGTCCTGTTTTGCTGTCTTATATTATTCCTTGGATATCATAATAGCGAATAATGTCTTCATGTGCCTAACTTTCTGTGATCTACTCCATGCCCGAGATGTTCTCTACATAGTAATGCTACCGTGTTGTCTCTGCTAGTGAATGTTGTAACACAAGCCAAAATTTATTTGCAGTGTCTGAAATCTTTAGAGGTAGCCTATTCTCATTCTAAAATCCATGTAACACTCGAAATTCTATTTACATATTTAAGTCAAGACTGACATATCTATGAACTCTATACAAAAACTTGTACCAAAATCTATTTGAGAAGAATTTGTAATGTACAAATATATGTACACGTATATGTAGGTAGTATTATCTATTATCACTCTTGTATAAGTAAATTTTATAAATTTTTTTCTTCTAAATTATGACTTTGATTAACAAAGAAAAAGAAGAATATTTTAAATAAAAATGGTTCGAATAGAAGTGAAAACTCCCGAATATGCATTATAAGATTTTTGTTTAGAGTAAATAGTCCATGCGGTTAGGTAATGTTGAAATTAAGTTAACTGATTAATTTTCATTCCAAAGTTAGATAATTCATGTTTAAGAAAATATTGGAGTTTCAATTTTCTTACAATCAAATCCTGAGAAATTTATCATTATAGAATTATTGACTCACATTTAATTAATATAATTTTTTTTATCAAACCATAATGATGTAAAGGAGCAATAAGTGAATTAACCCGCGAGCATATGGTCAAGTTGGATCCTTGCATTGCATTCAGGTTTTTTTTTTTTTTTTGAGGAATTTGCATTGCATTTATGAAAATTAGTTTTCTTAAATACACCAAAATAATGTGAATATTGTATTGTTAAGACTCAAAATAACTTTAGTTTGTGTAAATGTTAACACAAAAATATCTATGTAATTAAGAGAGAATACATTTTAGTATGGACCCGTTTGCATTTTTTTTGGGTTGAATTATGGACCCTTTTGTATGTTGTCATGTATGATTTGATAAAACATTTTGTTTATCTTTCATTTTTATACTGATATAGAGCAGGTAATAATTTTTTTTTTTTTTTTAGCCATGTACCCTGGTTTCTTTGTTCGCGCTATCTTGTTTACGACTTTCTTATCTTTTCACGACTTCTGATTTAAGTGTTGATAGTCTTTCATTTTATGTCTTATCTATTGAAAGAAAATATTGAATCTTTCATATAAGCTTCTAAGTTTATATTGAAAAATATCCTTATGAGACTATTTCTCCTTAGGTCAAAGTTACTAAACCAATAGAACAAACAAATTCTTTGACAGATGGTTCTTGTGTACTTCAAAGGTTAATAACTTAAACAATTAGTACAACAAAATTAGTCTTTCACATTAAAATATATTCTTATATTTATTGTCATACTAACATAAGAAATTTAGATTTTATTTGTTGTCATTTAGACAAGAATTTTAGATTGTACTTTGACTTAACGTAATTTTTTAGCTAGTATTAGGAACTTGCTTTCCATAATTTGGACTTTGGTTTTTTTATGAAAAATATTTTTATTTTTTAAAAATTCTTTTTAAATTCTTTTTAAACATAACAAATTTCTCTTATATTACATGGTTATTTATAATTTTAAATGATTTATAAATAAAAAATTAAACTGAATAATAATTTACTTCGTTATTAATATTTTAACAACAGTTCTACTTTACTAATTAAGAATTAATTAAAAGAAATGAGAGACATTTAAAATTGATGAATAAATTGTAATAATCAATATTTATTTTTATTGATTTTGAAATTTGGACTCATTGTATCGAGAGAAATTATGTGTCTTAATTCAATAATTTATTTTATAATATATTAATTAGAATATAAAATTTAAATATTTTATTTTTTTAATTAAATTTACTATCTGTATTTATTTTTCTCATTTAATTGTGATTTTCACTCACAAACATTGAGAATAATTTTGTTTTCACCCTCCATATCTTTATATGCCTTTTTTATTTTAATTTAATTTAAAAATAAAATTATAATAATTATGTAAAATAATTAAAATACACAACTTTTAGATAATGAGACGTTTACTTTCTTCCATCTTTATAGTTAGTGGTATATATATATATATATATATATATATATATATATATATATATATATATATATATATATATATTGAAAAAAAAAAAAGAAAAAATTTTCAAGATCCATAATTTTCAAAAAAAAAAGTTACTGAATAAGTTTCATCTAGAGTTAATTGTTTTTGGTATCATATTTTAGTAAATGAGCAATTATAATCTTTATATTTTCAATTTCTCAAATTAAATTATATTTACAATTAAAAATGTTATGTAAAGTTAGCTTAATTACATAAAATTATTTTAATGATAATAAAAATAAACTAATACTAATTAATAATATTTTAAATTTAAAATTTCAAAAATTAATTTAATTAATACAATTCTATTTTAATGGTGATTTGTAAATAATATATAATATTAATTAAACATTTAAACATGTAAATAATATATTAATTAAACATTATAAATGATAAAATATTTAAGTTATTACATATTGTTCAATAATATTTTAAAAATAAAAAACATTTTTTTAAATAATTAAATAATATCATATTACATTAAAAATATTTAATAAATAAACAGAGATATGTGCAGGCTTTTAGCCTAATATACATTGTCGAAAATATTTGATAAAAAAGTTAAAAAAAGAAAAAAAAGAAAAATGGAATCGAGTAGTGGTATTCCAGAAAAGCTCCGCATAAGCGGATCTCAAGATATTTCAAGAAACCTTTTTAAAAGTTTCTCTTTTTTAAGATTTACATTTAAAAAATAAGTTACTTATATTTTTATTTTTTTTTTATCAAAAAGTATTTGGTCCAAATTTTATTTGAAAAAAATAACCCAAGCCGAACACTATCTTAGTTCAAAAAAGAGTAAATCTATAGTTCTACCCTTTTCAGTTTTATACAATAAAAACCTACTCAAAAACCACTAGTTAATGGTTATTTTAATGTCCCAACAAGAACTAAAACATACAAACACAATAAGCTTTGTCTCACCTACTTATTTAGTAATGGGAGAATGAGATGCATATTTTTAAGTAGAGAACACATGAAGCGTCTAAAATATGCAAATACTTAATGGACGTGATTTTGAGGACTAATTTCATTCATTGGTAACACAAGGCACTAGAACTATTATTATACTAATAGTAATCCCAATCCCAATACAATTCAGAAATGAACTAACAGTTATTTGAAGAAAAATCAAACTCTAGTACAATAAGATAAAAACTAGAACATTTAAACCCCCTTCCATCCTCTTTACTAGTTTAAGCCTTTACAAGAAGCTTATCAATCATATCAGCAGCTTCTTGAACGGTGGTGATGGTCTGAGCGCTTTCTTCTTCCACACTAATACCAAACTCCTCCTCAAGTCCCATCACAATCTCAACCTGCACAAATTGAAAAACAAATCTTAAATAATCAAGTAAAAGATCATCAAACATAAACCACACATGTGTTCTGTTTTGGTCTGTCTAACACATGAACATAGTTTATTTTAGGTGAATAGCAAGGCCGGTCCAACATTAATAAGACTTAAAGTAATTTGTTAGAGTATTTTTTTTATCTTAAATGAGAAAACTATATGTTGGATTTTTTTTATCTACATACGTGACTTCTTTTATTTTATAAAAACTAATAGTAAATTTGTTGGTGAGCCTAAAGCTTAAATTTTAGTTGCTTTAGGCCAGTCTTGGTAAAGAAAAAGGAATCATGTTAAACATAATATAAATGATGAGAAATGTTAGCTAGCCTCTATTTGTTATTGGATGAAATGTATTGAAAATCACAAATTTTTTAGGACTTAATCTTATTTAAAGAGTCTCTTTTCTAATTTATTGGTGGTTCATACTAAAATTTATTATTTCTAATAAATTTCAAGTAACAATATAGAGAATCTCACGTATAGAATAAGGCAACCAAGGAAAAATAAAACTAATTTGCTTAAACAAACTGGGCCTTCAAACAAGGACACAACAATGGTAAGGTAAGAACAGTATAGACACATTGAGGCATTTTATAACGAACACAATTGTAGTCTGTAGATTAAGAACTAAATATATCATTAACGTTGAACAAAGTTCTTTAGCCATTTCCAGTTATATCAGCAGTACGAATCCATCACCACTTTCTCCCTGTAAAGAATCTTAGTCCTCCGTGACATGAGAAAATAAGATCTCACCAAGACATGCACACAGTTCAAATAACAAACAGATGGTAGATGTAATCAAGTGTAGCAAAACACTAATAAATTTATATATTTGTTAATGTACACACTTTGATTTAAGCATTTTGGCTTTACACCACAACAACAATTCATAGATGAAATACGAAAATACCGTGTCAAGAGAATCAGCTCCAAGTGCAGAAAATTTAGAGTCTCCAGTAACAGTTTCACCCTCTGGCAGTGCCAATTGCTTCTTGACAATATCACACACCTTCTTCACTGTCTCTGGTTTTGCCTGCATAACATAAAACCTTGCTGGTTATATCATCTTCCATATTACAAAAGTTCATGCTGCATTAAAATTAAGCACATAATAAAAAATTATGAGCACAAGGCAACATTTAAAATTCAATATAATTAACAACAAAACATGTCTATAGTTTAGTACAATATAAACTTTTCAGATTTTAGCTTTAAACCAATTCCTCTACATATACCTGTCAAGTAAGTAATAGTTAAGATACCTACTAGAATAAATGATTTAACTAAGATGAACTATAAACTTTGATAGCATCTCAAATTCCTCTACATATACCTGTCAAGTAAGTAATAGTTAAGATACCTACTAGAATAAACGATTTAACTAAGATAAATTATAAACTTTGATAGCATGTCAAAATTCAGGTTAAAACTAATCAGTGAAGTTGTCCTAATACAACTTGAAATAGCAGAAGCTAATCCATAATCCAAAACTTGTTTAAGCATTTCAAATTTCCTGAAACATATGGTTTATAATTTGGCTGCAAATCTTACCGCACATCTAAACTGAAACCGACGTCGTCTGGACTGCAATGTAATGGATGGGAAATTTCTCCCCTTAATTGAAAGGGAAACTGAACTTGGGTTAAAGATCCTGGTACCACCTACCTGTTTTGGATCCAACAATAATTCAATGAGTCCTACCACTAGAATATGATTACAAGAAATACCACAAAACATTACACAAGACCAGTTTAGTTTTTGGTCATAAAACAAAATAAAAATAAAAATAAAGTCAATCGTAAATTCATTATCACGCTACCATCTACAACTGAAACTCACAAGCAATGAAATACTCATTTCTAAGGTCGGATTCGGTTGTTGCACCACAGTTTGACTAAAAAGTAAGAAGAATGATAAAAAAAACTTTAAAACGAATAAACAAATTAAAAAAAATAAAAAATAAAAACTGTATGAAGCTAGCATAACATGGCTTCGACATTTTTTTTTTCCATGCATTTATCATTCTTCAGAAATAATTGATCTTATCAGACATTAAATGATAAGACAATAAATGTGTGACAGTTTTTTCAACAAAAAAAAAATCGAATATTAATTCTCCTCTGTGCTTTTAATGAACCGAAATCTAAAGGCGAATAGATTATTATATAACTAAAGAACAATGAAGTGCAATTCATAATGAAGAAGAAAGGGTAGAAACAGAACCCTGAACCCTTGCTTAAGCAACTGGACGAGAAAACATGAACAGAGTGAAATGAAAAGAGCGAAAAAGAAAAATTGAATGCCTGATTGGAAAGAGTGGCGAGGGACATTGAAGATTGCGTAAGGGAAGCCATTTGAGAGAGAGAGAGGGATCTGGATCGAAGGACGGAGAGTACGAAGTGTATGAGTAAGTTTGTGTCAGAAATGATGGAAGAAAGGGACAATGTATTTATTTATAGGAAAAGTGTTAAGGTTCTGAGGGTTGGTACTTGGCTCTTCGTTACTTTCGAGGATCGCCACGTGGGTCCGAAGTTGTTCTTTCCCTTCCTTCACTTCTCGTCTGGATTTCCTTTTCCTTTATTCTAAACATATATTAATTATTTACGGTGTATGATTATGTAATACTTCTTCTATGAAACAATCTCCTCTTCACCTTGTATACGGATTGATTTGGTTATCAACTTATTAGGGTACCCAATTCCTACTTGCTAATTAAGTTTGACTCAATTAGGATATCGTTGAGTTTAAATTTTGGAATTAAATATGATATATTTTAAGAAGGGTGTTAAAGCTATATTCTGGGTTGGGTTAGATTTGATGTTATATATATATTTTTTAATAATTATGTACTAATAACAATTTTTTATTTAATAAATAATATTTTATAAAAAATAATATTATTTATATTAAAAAACATATTTAATTTAAGTTTTATATTTCTTTTATTCTACTATTTAATTATACATAATATTAAAATTGATACATTATCTTTAAAAAATTGAATTAACTTGATCTTGTTACAATTTTTTTTGTCAAATTTGATTTCAATAAATTATCTGATTAAAATTTTAAGTCAAGTAAAGAAAAAATTAAACCCAACTTAATTTATCTCTTGTTTACTCCTATTTATTATTAAGTCAAATTATTTTGTTCTTTGGTAATGATAAAAAATAATTTTTATGTTATACTAAATTTTTTAATAAATTTATTTTTAACTAGGATAAAAAGTATTTAAAAACAAATTATTTTACTTTAAAATAAATTTTAATCAAATTTTATTTTTAAAATATTTATCTAAATTAGAAATTGCAAAAATTGTCTAACAAAAAAGGTTGGATTGGACTAACAAAAACATAAACTAAATAATATTTAATCAATTTAGTTCAACCCAAAAATAATTAATTCTATTTATAATTTTTTTAATTAATACATTAGACAAAAAAAAAGATTAAACTAGTTTAACCCAACAAGTTAAGAAAAAAGTGATTCGTATAAAATTTAGGTCAAGAAAAACTAGCTTGTTTTCACCTTGTTCTTGTTAGGCCAGGCTAAATTAGATGATTGATTTTGTGAATATTTTTTATGATATTTATGAATTAATTTAGTTATGCTAATTATGTTAAACTTAAATTACTGTTTTGTAAGAGGTGGATATTGTTTGAAAATTTTAAGAAAATATTAATTATATCTTTAAATTTCTCTAAATTTTTACTATTTTACAGATTTATATGAAATAAAAAGATGAAGAATAATAAGAAATATGAGATATAAAATAATAAATCTAATAAAAATAAATAAATTATATATATTAATTGCTTATTATAATCATAAACAACACTTAAAAATATTCATTCCTTATAGCAATCTTAAACAACATTTTAAGAAAGAACGGAGGTAGTGCATGTTTTTACCTCTGTTTCTTTTTACATGTTATCAGAACAAATGTTCTTTTCTGGTCATTGTTTTAAAAGCTTGAGTTAATAAAAAAAAAATCAGTTATACCCTTATTTTTAACTTTTTATTTTATTTCACACATTTATTGTAAAATTAAAGAGAGAGACGAGGAATAATAAACAATAGATAATTTAATAATAATATAAGAAATCAGATAACAATTTTAATAAAAATAAAATATTAATTATATTGCTTTATTTTAATTTCCTTTTTACTATGTTAAGTGACACTTAAAAAGGAGCTAATTGCATAAAAATTAGTTCTAATGAGTATAATTTAGATTACATAATGTTATTGCACCTTATTTAAAAGAGTTTGACTGATCAGTATCCCTAAGGACTTAATAGTAAATCGAAAGTATTTATTAGAAATCATGTTGAAAATAGGCTAAAAATCACAATGAGATTTATTAATAATGTTTTTTATAAAAAAAATATTTTTAATTAATAGCTTAAATACATTAATTAATAAGTTTAATTATTTGTCTCAAGTTTAAATCTTAAATTATTTGTCTCATCCAATGTTAGGATACAACCAGCTGCTTTATTTTTGGATATTCAGATTAGTCTATCCACACATTTTATTTTACTTTTTAAATAATTACTTTATTGGTATGTATTAAAACCTTTTCTTTTGGTGAAATTATGTATTGAAATTTTAAACTAATTTGTATTAAAAGACTTTTAATTGTATAGTCATGGAGAGGAAAATTGTGGTAGGAGAAAGATTCTATTAAGAATGACCCATCAGGTTGGTTCTTCGATAAAGATTTATAATTAATTATTTCTTAAAATAAATAAATAATTTATCTTAAAATAAATTTTATATAAATTAAAAAAAGGTAGATTGGATAATTGTAATGGTTTTGAACTTACGAGCCGACCCAATCCATTGTAGATACGTATCATATCACGGGGTCAAAATCATTTGTAGTGCTCCAATCAAAATATTTTCTGGAGATATATAAGGAAACTTCAACAAAAATTAACACCTCTACTAATTATTAATTAATAAAAGATCATCCTATGCAAGAAGAAACCACCTCCTTCATTTCTTTTTGCTTGTTTAGTTTTGAAAGAAGATTTGTTTTTTTTTTCTCTATTTAGAAGTTGAACACAATATTAATTACTATCTTTTTAATTATGTCCTATCTTTACTTAATATTTTACATATTTTACACATTTATTATAAATGAGAGAGAT
The DNA here is from genome assembly GCA_025330945.1 of Mucuna pruriens. Classification (NCBI taxonomy): domain Eukaryota; kingdom Viridiplantae; phylum Streptophyta; class Magnoliopsida; order Fabales; family Fabaceae; genus Mucuna; species Mucuna pruriens. The sequence goes on along the minus strand of JAENHJ010000533.1, from coordinate 2,746,307 downwards.
AATCATAGAAGTAATATTAGAATGATAAAACTAATTTTAATATAAATAAATATATGAATTACATTTTTTAATATGTATTATCCTCCTAAATGGAAGATAAAAAACACGATTTTTTTTAAAAAGTGCCAAAAGCCTAAAAGGAGCTACTTTCCTTTTATTGACTTCATGCAAGCCATACTTAGGTCTAATACGGGAAACTGATGTATAAATTTAGTATACTAAATTTAATTGCATCAAATTAATAAAATATCAAACACATCGTTATTGTCCTAATAAGCAGAATTTATTAAATAAAAGTTAATCATGCATGGATAATTACAATCGAACCCCCGGACAGTGACTCACTGACTCGGTTTCCTATTGGTCCTCCGTCCACGATAGAAAATAATCCATGTACATCAAGGACTATTTAACGCTTAGAGAGTGAAAGAGAAAAAAAAAGGAAAATATAAATATAATAATTAAGAAGAAATAAAGACAGAAAAAATAATAAATATTAATAAAATGTCTAATATATAAAGATGTTTATATATTATTACTCGTCTATTGACCTTCCTCAATCTATATTATGTTCTAACAATCCTATGTGTTATGTGTGTACGGGTTGACTGCATACACATACACCTATCATTTTATAATACTGTATTCGCACAAAAATTTATAAACATCAGTTAACGTAAATTTGAATAAGCTAGAGAGTGACTTTGGCTAAATTCCTGATAGCTTTAAAAGCATGTTTGGTTTCAATTCTGTGAGGTGATTACTCACGCAGCTCCCTGTAGCTTATACCTAACTTTTTAGATTTGGACGCGAAAAAATTAGAAAAACAAACACGCATTCAATTCTTATCCAACGCGTTTGGCGTTGGAAAAATCTAGGATTTTCTTTTGAAAATGTAAAGGATTTCCGATCATTCACCATTAGCTGCACATAGACACCACGAGTTTCGGCATGATGAGATCAAAAGGGAATGAGGGCTAGAAGTCACATCAGGCCGAAATCTGAACACTTCTTTGTTGGGTAAGTAAAGTGCATCAACTCTTACAATTGTGTTTATTTATTTTTTCTTGTAACATCTTCTCGCCTTTTTCTGTTAAAATTATCCTGTTCAAAAGCTTTCCAACTCTGGATTTGAAAATTGAAAGCTATAAGTAATCAGATACATGTTTAGTTAATTTTATTTCAAAGAAATAGTTTTTTTTTATCAATTTTATTTGAAAATGTTTTAAAAATACTTTTTCCTAAAAACAGTTCTCAAACATGCATTAGGTTCCCATTGTTTGGCTTATTTATTGCAAATTTCTATACTAGAATTTTAGAAGATAGCAAAGTAAATAATCTTAATTATTGATGAAAGAGTTAAAAGTTAATATTATACTATTATACGTATATATATTGAATTATTAATTAATTTTTCTTTAACGACTAATATTATTTATTTATCCTTATTCACTTTATATGAGTCGAATCTTAATTTGTTACCTATGTCTTTATCTTGTAGTATTCATAAAAATAGAATCAAGACATAAAAATTCAAAAACAAAATTTTAATTCAACTAGATAGATTTAAAATTTTTATTTAAAAACTAATGCAATAAAAACCAATCTAAACTTATGCAAAACATAATTTTATTTGTGAAATGACTGTATTATACAAATGTGGTAAGAGTCCCGTGAATTTCTACCACATGCTTTCTTGAGGTGAAATTTACATTGCAGTAATTATTTATATTTCATGATAAATTATTTTTCTTTTCTAGTAAAAAAGTTTAAATAACGACCTTGAATTGAAGGACCGAATAATGTTTGCTGCTAATAGAAAATTATTTAATAACCAATAAACTTTTTGTTACTATATACTAGTAATGTTTTAGGCACGATCACATAGAATTGATAAAATTAACTTGGGTTGGTGGGCTAGGCCGGACCAAATATATGACTAAAAAAAAATGGAGCAATGGGTTGGACCCATAGTAAGAGAGAGATTAAAAAAAATACAAAAGGATCTTAAAAGCAAGATGACTACCTACATGAGTCTAGGAGTAGAAGAAGAGCATTTGTTCTTAGTGTCTTTGAGTATTGTAGAGGAAATGGACACAAAATTTGGTCCATGCTTTTTTGGCCATGTCATTCTCGGTTTTGGACTTGTAGTAGCTTTGTTTGTTTTTAATTTTATTAGCTTGTTGGTGTAGCTTGTTTTATTTGCTACTGGGCTATGTTGGCCCAAAAGGAGGGTGATGCCTAGCTCCATGAAAGGAAGGGAAGGAAATTGCCCTTTCCCTCCTAGTTGACTTAGATCGTGGACTTAGGACTAATTCCTTGCTTTTTGTTCTTGAATTCTTTTCATTTTCTCCAATTTTTCTAGAAACTTAACTTTAATTATTATATTCATTTTAAAAGATCCAATTAGAAGTACATTATTTTTGTTGACTATATATAATAATTATTTTGTTATCAAAATTTGTTTGGATACAATTTATGAGTCCTTCTGGACCAAATTACCTTTAGTCACTAAATCTTATCAATACCATTTTTATCCAATTAGAAACTAAGTAATTGTCTGTTTCTGGTGTAGTGAAGTTTTTTCTTAGTACCTATGTAGCAATAGAATTGGTGACGGATTTTAAGTGAATTGGAATAGGTTCAACGACCCAATATCGCTAAGTCAAGCCCACCCTTCGTACCGACAACTTTTTACAAGAAATCACTATTATTTTACATATTTAGTTAAGGATAACCTGTTTTAAAAATGGATGTTGCAGTGTTATCACATTTTCTATATATAATTAATTTCCAAATTTAAATATACTCTTAAAGACTATTTTTCTTTAATAAATTTTTTATCAATATTTCTTCGAATTAAATGAATATTAGTGGTAACTTTTTTTTATTAATTTATTTTTTTAATTTTTCATTCGTCATTTTGTCACAACTCTAATTGCCATACTCAACAACTTATATGATTAACTTTATTTTATTAACTTATATTTACTTTTTATACGTTGCTTAAATTAATGTTATGAATTTATGATTTTCCTTTTATCATTTAATCCACCATAATTCAAGAAAAACCTTCACTTTTTCAATACCCACTCTCTTCGAACTAGTAGCACCCCACTTACTTTAATTACAACACTATTTGCATTGTTTATTTTTATTCTATTTGCATTGTTTATTTTTATTTTTGAATAAAAGTTTTATCTTTAAAAAATGACAAGAGTTCAAAATTAATTAAAAAAATTAAAACTATAATACTTAAAAACATATTTTTTTTACTTTAAAACATAAAAGTCATATAAATGTCTTTTGTATTTATTAATTAATTTAACAATTATTTTACTAAACATTTCTAATTCAATAAATTAACCTATTAAGTCTCAAGTTTTAACTATTAAGTTTCAAATAAAAAATAATTTGTCATGTATAATAATGCTAAAATTGGCGTTTGATAAATAGCATCAAAAGCTTTTGGTACAACAGTTTGACAATAGTTTTAGAATCACCCGTCGTGATTTTATGTTCCAACGGCACAATCAACGTTCAACGCCCAACACCCTCCAAACCACCAGCTATGCCAAAGTAGTTTAATTGGGTGTGTTTTACGAAAATGTACGTTTATTTTTGGAACAATGTACGTTTTTTTTTATTCTTAAAAATTCAATAAAATATTAAAAAACTTTCAACACACCATATCTGTTAAACCAACTGAACTAAACCCAGTATGTATTTTAACTGCCCTTGAAGAAGTATAATTTTAATATATGTCAATTCTTTTATCGTCATTTCCCAGCACTGTATGTTTTTAAATTAATTTTCGGTAACTTTCTAACGAAGTCAACAACAGCACAAAAACTCACTAAAATTGATTTAGTGGTAAAAAAATTTAGGTGGTTTATATGAAATTTTAGGTTTAAATTTCAGTATTGTTATTGTACACAGAAAGAAGTCAGCAGCACTTGTCACCCACATACATTCATGCTAAATTACTAATATTCACAAAAAAAACTAAATTACTATATGACCATTGTAATATTAATTAATCAAGTAACTATTAAAATTAGATGGACTTTTATTCAATAATATTTTTTAGGTTTAAGTAGTACGAACCACTCTTTCATCAACGAGTATTACTGACTTATTCTCACAAAATTCTTGTTCTTAGGTAATTTTCTAAGAAACATTGTAAAACTTTTCACGGGGAAACGTTTGTAGAAATCGAAATGAAGAAAGATGAATTTTCTCTTCTAAGAAGCATCTCATTGACATGTAATTATTTCAAAACTCTCTGAATTTCAAGTTTTAATATTAAAATGATTTAATAAACTTAAAATTATACTCATGTTCTGGACTCCTTACTCCCATCACACTCTCATACTGCACTATTAATTACAATTTAACAAATGTTACTTGTCAATAGAGAGGGAGAAAAAGAATTAAAAAAATGTATATAATACAACAAATAATATGATAAAGAAATAAAAAAAATTATGTGTATTATATCTTTTATAATTCTCCGTCATCAAACAGTGTTCTTATCATTCTATTTTCCTCCTCGTCAATAACTCTAAAAGGTACTATATTCGATATTTGTTATGTCACATTCTTTGATTCTGTTCTCAAAAATGATTTCACTCCCAGTTTTATTTTAGTTAGATTCTCATTCCATCCATCGCCCTCCCCATTGATTAACTTTTTAATGCATTGGTTATTTTTTTTCCCATTCACCACCACCGAATGAAAAAACTTTCTATTATAATCTCTTTATCCACCTGATTTTAGTTTTTTATGTAGCAAAGATGAAATAGCAGCATTGTTATGCAAAAATTATTAATTAATTTAATACATGCAAAGATATGATCGTATATGGGATGATTAACATATTTCTCCCCCAGTTTTCTTTTTTCGTTACGTGAGGTTTCGGTCCTACCATTTTCTAATCACCAAAAGAAAAAGTGATCGATGACGAGAAAAAGAAAAAGATAGAGATAAAAAGTTGATACTTTTAAACGTTAGGCTTGTCACTTCTTTTTAGTACTAATTTCAAATTATCACCGTGCCAATATAAAATAACACTTAATTCAAAACGAATGGAAGACAAACTGCTAAAAAAAAACATAGAAAAGTGCTAATAAACATTTCTTTAAATGCCTTGCCATATTATCTTTTTTTTTTTAATAATTAATACTCGCCGTACTCATTCTTACAGGAAAGAAAGAAAGAGAGTAAATGTCCTTTACTTTTTTGAGTAATTTTATTGTTTTATTTGGTAGGATGACCAAATCCTTTTCTTCTTTTTTCAGTGTTATCTTTTACTTTTCGGTGGGTTTGACTTGAATTTATTAGTGGTAGGGAAATTTATTTATTCATTTATTTATACACATTATTTGTAATTAAGTGAGAGATTAATTTAGCAAGAAAAATTAAGTGTTAAAATAATTTTTTTAACGATGTATCTATTTTCATAAACACGAATATCAAAATCAAACTCAAATATTAAAATTAAACTCAACATTACATGTTTGAAGAAATTGATAAAAAAAATGGAAATAAAACACAAAAAAAGTGGAAGAAAAATATAAGACAATATAGAAACTTAAGAAAATCAAAATTCTTAAATTAATTCATTAAATCTTTCAACAAAAGATACTTTACTTTAGATGAAAATAAAGATTATATAAACAAGTCACACACGTGAAACATAACCTTATAAAATACTCATTAATTGTATTTTGGTCTCTCTATTATATTTAATGTGTAGTTTTTATTCATTAATAATTTTTTATTTAAATTTAGCTTTTCATTTTTAATTGTTACAAACAATATTTACCTAAAATTGTAAAATTCTTGTATTTTTTTCACAATCTTGATATAGTAAACCTATTAAATTATTTTAAATCTTCTTTCGATCAAAACCCACTGATCAAACACTATTTCATCCAAAATTTAAAAAATCCCATTTTTTTTTTCATTTTTGAAACATTAACTTTATACTATACAAAATCTTTGAAATTTGATTACTTTTTTCTTACTTCAAACCTTTTTAATATTTTGTACGTCAAATCTGTTTTGTACTTCTCATTATTTGAGTAAAAAAAAAGGTTCCAATATTTTATATAAAGAAAAAATAAAAAACTTAATTAAAAAATTAAATGAAAATTATTAACTGACTAAAGTTAAAATGAATCATAATTAATAAAGGAATCACAAATACATAAACTCAAGAAAGTCATCGCGAGCTCTTTGTTTGTCGAGAAATTACAAATATAACATGACTCCACCATTAATATAATATGATGATTTTTTTTCGAAATTACATATATATTTTATTAGAAATGATTTATTTTTATATTTAACGTAATTATATATTTAAAAGTTAACTTCAAGTTATTTTTTTTTTACGTGAATTAATCTATTCAGTTGGTGGCGTATGATATGATGATTAAATAAAGATCCGTTATTCTTAAATTTGTATCATAATCCATGGGAGGGGATTTGACCTACTAATTGGCGGGCAATTGGAGACTTAAATAGGAGGTCCTTCCCTTACGATGATTTCAACACAAGTATTTTTTGTAAATAAGAGTGTGTGGTTAATTTTAATTAGTGTGAATTCAATATTGTTGTAAAAGCAAAAAGTTAAAAAGGACATGGAGATTTTGAAAAAAGAAAAAAAGGAAATGGAGAAGTTGGGCGCGGAGAGAGAGGAAGCCAAGGTGGTAAGTCGCAGTCTCACACCCTCCTTCTTCACGTAACGTAACCAACGCCAATTCCCTTTTTAATTTCTCTCTACCATTTTCCATTCAAAGTAAAAACACACATTAGTTACATACTCTCTCTCTCTCTCTCTCTCTCTCATCCTGCACCGTTGACATGGACACGGAGCTTCTCCAAGTTGATCCCCCTCAGCTCACTTTTGTCTGTAAGTATTCATTTCACTCTTCAATTCTCTCTCTGCTAATTTCCATTCCTCACTTTCTCTCTCCATCTCATTCTCAGTTGAATTGAAGAAACAGAGTTCCTGCTTGGTTCATCTCGCCAACAACAATTCTTCTCACCATGTTGCCTTTAAGGTTCGCTTCTCGCACTTTATTCACTCCTAACTTGTCGTCAAAATTCAAAACCCACGTCTCCTCATTCATAATTCAGGTCAAAACGACGTCGCCCAAGAAATACTGCGTCAGACCAACCGTCGGCATCGTCAAGCCACACGGAACATGTGATTTCACCGGTACGCTATTTCCCCCTCTTCTCATCAATCGCCATCACCTATTACTGTTAACAATTAACGTTCTTCTTTTGTTCTCCCCTTTCTGCTTTTTTTTTTTTTTGGTTGGACTTGGAGACAGTTACTATGCAGGCTCAGCGCACGGCCCCAGCCGATTTGCACTGCAAAGACAAGTTTCTCGTTCAATGTGCGGTTGTTCCAAAGGGGACAACTGAGGATGACATCTCCTCTGACCTGGTCGGTCAGGTTTATAGTTATTTGTGCATGTTAGGTTTATCTTGTTTGTGATGTCGTTGAGTTAAACTAATTCCTTCCCTTTTCACCTTCCCAGTTTTTGAAAGATAATGGAAGACATGTTGAGGAAAAGAAGCTAAGGGTGGTCCTCACTAGCTCAACCTCTTCCCCTGAAAATGGAGATTTGAAGCAGGATCCGCCCAACCAAATATCTCCTCCTCTTACAGTGAGCTTCTCTCACTTTTATTGTATGGTTGAGCATCACCATGTAAACATAGTCTCCCCTAATTTTTAGCGTTACATGTAACTAAAATTTTCAATTTATAAAAATGAGTTAATAAAACTTGATTATGTTATACACAAAGATTTTTTAGAATCACCTAACTCAATCCTCACTTCACAAGTTAATTTTTTAATTGTATTAGACACAAACTCATATTTAAAAATTGTGATAGAGATTATTTTAAATTTATTATTGAATCACTTATATTTTATCTTAGCACCAAGTTCAATAATATTAAGTGTAAGTTATGTATTAAGAAAAACTGAAGTTTCATATTAAATTTGAGATAATACCTAAATAATGTATATAAATAGAGGATAACTTTTTATTTTACTAGCTAGTTTCAGGAATTGAGTTAAACCTAAATTCACACTCTAAGGATGGTCTTTGACATTGTTTGCCCTTTTGACAGGTTGAAAAAAGTCTGGAAGCAGTTCAGGATATGGAGGAGGATGGAGCTGATAAGGATGCTGTTCCAAGACGTGTTGAGAAGGTCGGTGACATGAAGCGAGTAAATGATGTTGCGAAATTGAGTTTAGCTAAGGATTCCGAGGAATTGAAGTCAAGGTTGAGTATAATGGATGCAAAGCTAAGAGAGGTCAGTGCTTCTTAACTTAGATTAACAGTTATCTCAGTTACTTTGATTTTAAGTTTCGTATTCCGTCGGTTGGTTAGTTGTAATTTAACATGAATATAATACTAGTACTCTCTCAAGGTTGCTCCCAATGCCAAAATATTTGACTTGAACTATATTACGGGTGTCAAGTGGAATTGATGGAGAAATTGGATTGGGGAAAATTATGTTCGAGCTATCTACTATGTAGAAACTTAGGATTTTGCGTAATTTAGAAGAAACAAGGCTGGCATAAGAAGACCATGTTTAATCATTCAATTTAAAATCCATTGCAAAGTGCATAGTTGTAAAATGCTTGTGCAGTATGCCAGTATCATTTTGCTTCACAAGGATATGATGTTATGTCAGCATAAGGTCCAATTCCTTATATAAGTTCCTTGGGTTGCAATTTGACCTATTAAATATTTTTCAACCTTAAAAGATGGAAGCAATCAAACAAATAATTATCATCTTTGCAGGCCGAAGGAACCATCATGAAGCTGAATGAAGAGAGACGTAAGAACACCCGAGAAAAAGATTTGCTGAAGCAAGAGTTGGTAGGTATTCTTTTATTGGCATGCCCATCACAAAAAATATAAAAATTTCATGAATTCCATTTTTCATGTTCAGTTGCCCCTTATGCACGGTGAATGGAAATACCCGAAGCAAATACAGATTGAGCACAATAAGTAGGGAATAACAAACAAGCAAAAATAGATGGGTAGATTTTTTTTCAATCATCTCACACAGTTTTACTTGCAAGCAAGATCTAAACATCGATACATGAATACAAAAGGCTAATTTATCGGGTCAAGATGCGACAACTCTAAACCTTTATGAATCATCTCCACAACACTTTTCAACACAATTTCACGCTTGTAACTGCAATAGAACTATATGGCGATTAACTTGGTAGGGACTAGCAAATTACCAGTCCCTTTCAATGAACACTAGATTATCATTTCCCTGTCGTCTTAAACAATTTATTAATTATGATATATTCAAATATAGTTATCTAGTTGATGGTATTGTGATTTTGAAGTTATTGTTAATTTTTAGTTGCCAAATGACCATTTTCAATATTTGACACCCGTTTTTTCATTTTCTTTATTAGGAGATGTTGAAGAAGACAATCAAGATGAAAAGATCTCAGGAGGGCTTCCCGTTACTGTTTGTTTGCGTGGTTTCTCTTGTCAGTATGGCAGTCGGATATTATATTCATCCATAAGGGGAGAAATTGTGTATAATAGCAGAGTTTCCAAACTCATGGTGTTCTCCTTAATGATTCGATAGAGGACAATTCCTTGTTAATTGTGACGGTTATACTCGACCAATGTTAATACGTGATACGTGGTAACGTGGGAACCTTTCTGAAATGCTTTTAAAATGAACTACACCTCTTAAGAGAACCATAATATGTGGCCATCTCATATTTGGAGCCAAAATTATAGGCCTCTTAATTGACTTGAAACATGTACCCTTAAAATCTTCCAAAATCAGAGAGCAAAGCAGGGTAATTTTCCAAACATTCTTGTTCATAGTGTTCTAGTAAAGTTGAAAGTTCGTCCAACAGTTTGGTTTTAGAGAAGGGGGAGGTGACAGAAACAAAGCCTTGTTTGGTTGGTAAAGAGACGAGGGAGAAAATAATAATATATTAATATACTTTTATAAATATTAAATAGTAATAGGAGAAATGAGAAGTAAACTAATAATTGCACAATTCAAAAATTATAAACCATTTTATTTTCTTCTAAATTTGTCTATATTGAAACAAACAAAAAATAGAAGAGGATATTTTTTTAGTTTTAATTCCATCTTTTTTACTCTTCTTTCTTTAAATTTTTCTTTTAAGAATTTTTTCCAGCTCACTGAGATAAGGACCAATTTCTTTAATTCTTTCAAGAGAATTTTTACCCACGTTAATAGTGAACACAAATACTTTCATTAAATAAATAATTCTCAATTGAACATAGTAGTTTCTTAATCCCCTAGATCAATCTATTGAAATTTTCTTTATAGTTTTGAATCTATTGATGTTAAATAAAAAAAATAAAAAACCATTATTTTCCTTCCTTAGTAAATTTCCATTACACGTTTTTTTTTTCCAATTTTAGAATAGTTATTTGACTTTTGAAAAAAAAATTTGGGGGTCATCTTTGGAGACCTTACTGAATAATTCGAGTTCGGGCTCACTTTAAGAGGTTGACTATAAGGATGTCTAAAAAATAATTAATTTTTAGTAATTTTATAAAAAAGCTATTTTTTATTTAGTAATAAACTTATAATTATAAAAAAAGTACTTCTGTTTTGAAATTTAGTTAGAGTTTCTATTTTTTTTTTAGAAACTAATCAAAATAAATTTTTTTTCTGATTCTGATTTCTTTTCCAAGCTTAAACAAATTCATTGAAAATTTTCATAATGAAATCATGCAGTGTTCTCACGAGCCCCGACCATGATCCAACCACCAATAGATAATGTGCGGGGCTGTCAGATTTGGGTTGGGTTTTGGCCCAAAGTTCAGGTGGCCGGGTCATAAATAGAATCGGTTACCCACAACGAAATATGAATAAAAGCTAACAAAATGTATGCCCCGTTATTCATGCTTATTAATTTATTTTAAAATCTAATTATTTTCTTAAAAATAATTACTTCTATATCAAACAGCGATAATACTAATTCTTAACTTTATCGAAAGATAATAATTTTAATTCTCAAAATTTTTAAAAATAACAATTTTTTAAGGGATTTTTTTAGTTTATTGAATCAATAACTAATTTCGTTTAATGACTTAATTTTTTTATATTTAAAAAATTAAACACGAGTAATTTTGTTAAATAAATTATCTTTAAGTCGCTGAAGGTAAAAAATAACAACTATTAGGATGTTTAAGTTAAATTTAAAATAAATTTATTAATACCTATATTACATAAAATTTTGTTAATATTAACTCTTAAGACTGATTTAAAAAAATTTAAAAGTAATAATTTATATTAAAAAATGATTATATTTTAAAATAAAATCATAGTAGTTTTATATACTTAAAATCAGTTGTAACCAACAACTGACTTGGTTATTTATCAATTTTTAAGTAGCGTGTTAATGTAGATGGAGGGAAGGTGAAGACAAGACTAGTAATAAAAAAAGGAAGTGATGGTACAATTACTACAGTAGAGTGTGGTGCAGAAGGCATTTCAATTTTGAGAAGCAAAACGGTTGTAAGGCATACGCACGACTGAACTCACTTCTTCAAAGCTCTTCCTATTTTTGCCTTCTCCCTCTCCTCTACGGGGAGAAGAGGGAGAAGAAAGAGAAAACAGATTCTTCCCTTCCCTATATTAGCCAAAAGTAAAAAATAAACGAAGGTAATCCTATTCTTCACTGTCTTCTAGGGTTTCTCTTCCGCCATTGCCGACCTCATCCGTACCTTCTTCTCACTCTTCTCTACAGGCATTGCTCTCTGATCGACTCTATTCCCCAATTTGTCTTCGATTCCCCGATTTCTCCCCCTCTTTTTAGGGTTCCAGGTGCGTCTCTTCTCTTTATACGATCGTTTTCGATTTCCATCTCTTAATTTCGCCAATGCTTGCTTGATATCTGTCACGTTTCCGATTCTGCATTCGTTTCGCTATTAATTGCGATTCGTTTGCAGGTGCATTGTTCTTGCCTCTCAATGGTATGTTCCCCGGGAAGTGGTCGAATGGAAGTCATGGCAAGGCTTCTGGCTGCTGGGAGCTTCTCTCAGACTGTGGCAGGTACAACGGCACCCTACCTTTTAGATTTTCTTACTCGTAGTGATTACTACTTGCGTATTATGCCTCACATCATTTGCTGGATTTACTATTTAGGTTATTATATATTATATAATATATGCTACACAATAAGTAATACCATCGTTTTTAATTTAGAATAAATAATATATGTACTGACCATGTAAATCAATCACAAACTGCAATGGTAAGTCTGTTATTTTTATAATAACCACTTTAAAGTCACACTGAAAATGATTTTTGATTGGTTGATAGCGTAAAATGCATGCCTATTAAACTCTTTAATTTATGTTTTCTTTTTCTTTTTCAATTTCTGATTGAACATCATTTGTTCCTGCATGGCTTGGAAGATGACTTTGCCCGTCAGAAGTTGGCTGCTGAGTATATTTGTAAAGAACTACGTGATGCAGACGAAGCAAATTTGCTTCACGAAGAAGGTTGTCTGTTTGTTTTTTCTTTTTTTGGTGAATCAAACTTTTTAAATTTGATGTGTGGATAGTCAAAAGTAGGCAGTAGATAGTAGTTTGTCATTTTTATAATTTGTTTAGTGCTTTAGTTTTAATCCACTTCGATTAATAAATGAATGAAGGTGATGATTGTCACATGCTGAAAATGAATAAATGTAAATCTTTTCTTTTAGGGCTGGGTGGGGGGGAGTGCTTCGTCAATGTGGGACTGTGTATAATGGTTGAACGAGCATGTTTAGTTTTCTTGATTTGTTTTTTGGGTTTAGCTTTCTATTTTTAAGTTTTTACCTTATTTGAATTTCATGAGTATAATTCCTAATTTGCATTCCTTTTCGAGTTTTTTGTCTGGGGTACAATCTTCATTTTCTTTTGGGGATTTTTAAAATGGTGCTTCACATATTTTATATCACAGATATGCATGTCTATGGTGAGAGCCCCATGACTGATACCTTGCAGCTGGTAAGGTTTGCCTCTTGTTTCTACTTTTTCTTTTGTGCCAGTGGATTAGTATTTGTGTGTTTCTTCCCAAGTGCCTTGCTTGAACCTTTTGTGTGGTTTCTTTATTGGTATCAAGGGCTCACATGAATCCAATGAATCCACCATAATGTTGCTGATTTTATGGAATAATATTTATGGCCTGTTATTGCTTCCTTTATTTTGGGATACCTTCGTTTGGAAACAGTAATTATTGCTTCCTTCTTTACTGAATAATTATTGCTTCTGTATTGGCATATTCAACAGAATGGAACACAGTAGGTCATCTGATAGTTTGGAAACAGTTTATGCATTTTATATCAACTTTCTAAATTGTGGAATTGATTTAGATGTTATAAATATCTTCATCTGTAGGCATTAGCTGCTTAATCATATACTCTGAAGGAATTCATTTAACTGATTGTTTGGTATCCTTTTTTGAGGTATGCTGTAACATTTGCAAGAAACCAATCAAGGAGAGTCGATTTGCTGCTCATGCAGGTTTAGTGGCTTCTTTTCTATCTGTTATAAAACTTTTTATCTGAGGTTTGACAACCAGTTATGACGTGGCTTTATATGCTCATATTAACCTGTTAATTTTATTGAGTTACACATTGACCTATATGCTGCTGGCTAGTTTACTACCTTCTGTTTTTGGTCCCCTTTTGTTTTGAAAGGTACCTTACTTGTTTTTCTCTCCCCCCTCCCCTTTTCAGAACTTTGTAGGTCATTAAAGCTCACTGAACAAACAACAATGGAGATCGATGGCAGCACTGGGAACCGAAAACCTCCTAGGAAGGAAAAGAAAAAGTTAGGAACTTCTTGTGCAAGTATCCTTAAAATAGGAATTAATTAATCAGTTGCAAATACTGTTTAGATACTATATTATATTCTCACTGTCAGATTTTTTTTACCTAGTATAATTTAAATTTAGTATTCAGTAAGTACTTTAATCTTCTGCTGATATTTTTTTAAGATACTATATAATAATCACATTGTTTTGGAAATTTTATCTTGGATTTCTTGAGTGTGATTTCCTCTTTAAAGGGAGTCCTTTAGTTTTTCTGAATACATTCTAATGATAGGTTGTTGTAACATTAATTTTTGTGCCTCATAACCCCTCATAGACCAAGCTTCTGCAGTTGGGGAGCAGAGAAGGTCTGAGTCTATGGATAATATTGACTCTGCTTTGTCACAATCTCATTTGAATAGTCAAATCAGAGTGACTCCCTTTTCCAATGAGGTAAAAGGTAAAAGCCCAATTTTTTTGTAAGTTTACTCTTTCACAAATTTGGTAGAATTCTAACACAAGTTGATGTATGTTTCTTATACACTCACTTTTTACCAAAAATGCTACTTGTTTAATTTTTGCTAAGATTGGATATATTTTTAATTATTTGTTGTGATAGGAACCAGATTCCAATATACCAGAATTGAAACTCAGAACAGAACAATAGGGAATTCCAGAGATAAAATTCTGATAAACTTGATGGTATTAATTGTAAACAGGATGATGGAGCAGTGCTGCTTACAAGAAACAGAATTAATGTAAAGAGAAAATACCAAGACTGCTCTTCCTATGAAGAAATCAGTCACACCAAGGCTGAAGCCTTCCCACCTCTATCCAATTCTTGCCTACCACCCATCGACCCCACCTCTCCAATATAGAAACTATTTCCTATCTCTCTCTACTCATCAGACATCACCTGTCATGTTCTATTATGCCCCCTAACTGTTTCTATCTATCCACGGGCCTCTATCATGTTGACGAGTAAGGGCATGTTGGTGTTAATCTGATTTATTAGTTTGCTATTTCCGCCACTTCTTGTGCTGTTGACTTTCACTGAAACCCTCCCTAACAACCAAATAATGTTGGCTGTGCCCTTACAACGATTTTTATCAAACTAAGATTTAGCCCTCTCCCTACTAGTTTTATCCTTGTTTTGCTTGGTAAATTTTCATTAGCTTACAGGTTTAGTTTAAAACCTCCTCTTGTATTATCGCTTAACATAGATTTGAAATATTTAATACCATGTTGATTGTTGATAGTTTAGACAATTAACTTCTTATATTAAGACAGATTTGATCCTTTTTTTGCCTATTTTATTGGGAATATGGTTGGGTGTATATCTCAAATTTGTTTTCTTGGAGTAGGATTTCTGGAAACAAATGTATGTTATGCCATACCCTAAGGATATTGGTTTGCTAATCAATTTGACAACTTGTTTCATATTAGTTCCAATTTCCCTAGGACACTCAGCTTGTGTAGATGCAGCATCTATGATGGATGGTACTGGAATTAATCCTGGAAATAGAAATCACCCAGCTTCTGTAATGCATCCTCCAACAAAACGCCATAAATTGTATGCTTTCTTGGTTCATCTGATGTGCACACATGTTGTAGTATGGTTATATTGATATCATTGTGGTTGATTTTTTGCCTATAAAATATGTTTGGAGCGATCTTGTGATTTTGTGTGCCTTTTTCTAGCAGAAAATAATCATAAATTCACACTCAAATGGAAAATGAATTGAATTCCTCATTTCTTGTATAATACCTCCATTTCTCTCCTCCCCCTTAGGAAGTATTATATTATTAAATGGAAAACTATTTGCAAACTGCAGAGATAATAAGAATTTTTTAATCAATTATGAAGTGAATGCTTTCCATATGATCAGTATGATCAGTATATCTCCTCTTTACTGAAACAGGATAAACTATTATTAGTATGACTTGCTCTGATTGTCATATTAGATATTGATTAATAATTACTAACTAGAAAAAACCCCATCTATGAGGTTAATGCACATATTTGTCTGAAAATCATGTTTGGAATTTGATATTCCTTCCCATTTCTTCTTGTAGCTTTTGATCATCTCTCTTAAATTTATACCCAATCTTTTTATATTTATTGCAGGATAGCAAGCACACATCTACCTGTACTAGAACGCCATGGAACAGAATCTGGAGAGACAAAAACTGTGAGTTTCACAGACGGAATTACTTGTAAGTGTGCAATTATATGTGCTGAAATAATTTGTTCTTGCAGAACTTACCATGATGAGTTTCTTCCACTAGATTTTGGCTAATGAATTATCATTTGAAAAATAAATGCTTTTCTTGATGTAAAAACACAATTATCAATTTTGTTCCCATCATATTTCGTTGTTATAAATGCACTAGAACATTGCATGTACATTTTGAAAACATCCTAGTGTGCAAGCAATGCACATTGAATGCCAAAACATCAATCAAAATTCAAGAGGTATCATGAAGTTACAATTTCCTTTTCCACAGTAGTTACATTTAGATAAATATTGAGTTACTTAAATCAAGTTCTGGATTCATAAATTTAAAATTGTATACAAGCTATTGTTCAACTCCATGTATGCTTAAAGTCAGAATTCTCCAATAAATGTATCCATCAAATAAGAAAATTGTGTTCAAATGTAAGAGTTATTTTCATACCTTTAAAATTCTACATATCTGGACACTGAAGGATATCTAACTTTTTGTTGAGAAAGAGAAACTACTTGGTAATTGTTTCATAATGATCTTCTTAGGCCACCAAAAGTGACTGTCCAGAGAAAATGAATTCTAGTCTTGCAGAGCTTTTTTTATTATTATCATTTTTTATATAAAAAGATATTAGTGGAATTGGTCGTTTTTTATTTGCAATTGTGTTCTTGTTGACTTTTATATGAGGTGTGCACAGTGCACGCTTGCTTTTTGTAAGTTTGAGTCTGGCATTAATGACAGCTCTGCTATTGCTTTTACTGTATTATGCTGATAGCTCTTTGGTGGTTGGGGACCTGCCAACCTGGCCATGGAATGAATAACCTAATTATTTTTGCGGATTCTATTTAGGCAGGGATTTGCTTGAAAGAACTATTTCAGAACATGGTGATCCTAACCATAAAAACCTTGGGCAGGTCCTTGTGCAACATCGACACATAATGAAGAATGGTATTAAAAAAATATATATAATTTCAGTTTTAAAAGTCATTAACTTTTGGCAACTGGTGAAATGGAAGCCCTTTCCTCAAAACATTTATTTCCTTTAATTTTCAGCTGAGTTTCTAATATGAGACTGGGTGTTATTACAACACATTTTTTTGTTGAATTAGATTTTCCTGCACCCCTTGCTACAAAGATATATTATTCGCAAAGGACCAATAGACTGCGTGCCAGAATTCGTCATCTTTACTTCCACGACTTAAATGAGCCATTGTGTACTGATGTTGTATGTCCAAAGACATCACATGCAGAGATGGTTGCATTCCAAGATTCATCTCTGAGGAACCCTTCATTTGATCAAATGGACAATGTGCATGAGGTATGACATTCTTTACTTTTATTTAAGGATGATTATTTAAGTTATAGGTTGAGTCTTGTGAAGTTATGCGGTTTGGATGTAATTCAATACTAGATGTACACATCAAACTGGCATAATTTAATATGTTGTAAGTTCTTTACTCAGGTATTATTCTTTTAAAATCTTTTGATTATTAGAAACCGAAAATAATGTGGAATTAGGCTCTACACTCTACTGGCAGGCTATGACTTTCTGTCTGAAGGCTAAAGGTGGAAATACCTTCCATCCACCCCCACCCCCACAATTCCCACCAAGAAAAGCTTAGTTCCATGCTAATGAACTGACTCTGATTATTTCTTTCTTTGTTTTTGAAAAATAGAGCCAATCACCTGCTCAAAAATCTGATCATATTCTTGCAAAAAGCTCAGAAATTTGCTTGCTAAAAGCAGGAGGCCTGCCAAGTAGTGGCTTGTCAAATCAGTTTATTCTTGATAATGTTTCAAGGTCTGCAGCCACTCATGTTGGTTTGACTAGAGGCAACTTTCTTCCAACATCTTATTCTTTTGCGAGCAACACAGGTAATCTAATCTGGTATTGAGTTGTCTTTTTATTTTTATTGTTATACTAAACTGCATGTGCCAATTATAGTGTATGCTAAATTAAGGAAATTCAGTAATGATCAAAAGAGTGTCTCTAACTATAGTACTGCTAGTGGATTTGCAGCGTTTTGGTTCTGTGATATGTGTAGTCTTGAATTAGAAACATTGACATAAAGCAGACAAATTGTGCAGTGATACTTTCATTGCATTTATATAAGCCGTAGCATGTTTTACCCGTTGTAGTTTTGCATTCTCTTTTCTACGAAGATTATGGGAATAAATTGTTGATAAGAATTATTTGTTCTGTTTTTGTAGGAAATCCACTGGGAACAATGCAGCAACCAAATGGGACCGTTCCTGTTATTTAGTAACCTTGGTGGGATTTTTTTGGGTAGGTGAAGGTACAGGTAACCAATACATGAGGTTAGGATTTAGCTCCTCCTTTTTTGAAGCTGATAAAGTAAATTTCTCAAATTGTTAATCCTGTCATCTGCTTTGTACATGAAAACTTCTGTTATATAATGGATGGAAATGAAGAAATTGTTAGTTCTATATCCTGTAAGTCGTTACTTCTCTTCTGTTATCTATGCTTAACCTGTGTCCTGTAAGTCAGGCCCCATGCATCATTCTTGATATTACAAGGTTTCTCAATATAAGAATATATTTGTAATTGGATATGAAGATTTTATGATGTTATCAGGGCTCGGCTATCAATATGCTTCATACTGGTGAATCTGTTTCTCCAGTTTTTCAAAAAGCATCTTTTAAAACCGTTTATTTCTTTAGATAATCGGCTGTTATTTATCCAGGATCACAGAATTGCAAAATTTGTAAGTTCTATTACAAATTATGTATTTGTTTTCAAAGGATTCTGAAAATTATACCCTAAAAGTAAAGACCCAAACTGCCAAACAGGATCTCCATTTCGGTTTGTTCATAGTCCATTCTTTGTTTGGTCTGGGCCAGGTATCAGGTATGGATTGTATATAATAATTGTCGCATGTAAGAGCAGAGTATCCATTAGTTACGGCTTTTTGTAGGTTTTTCCTGTTTAAACTGGAGCCTCTCTTTTTATTTTGTATTTCTCCCAAATTTCAGTTAGTTATTTGTGTCACATCGTTGCTTTTCCCTTTGAAATAGCATTATTGCCAGTTACGTACGTACAAGAAATTGGGAATTTGTGATGTGTATTTGAATTTAGAATTTTTTTAAAGTAATTTAGAGAAAAAGGTAAAATTGGCCAAAATGGAGGCCGCGTGTTTGTCGCGCAAAGCACACTTTAGGAACAGTACCTTAACTTTTGTTTTACTGTCATTCAACGAGCATAGTAAATATATTAATATTAATAGCACGTTCTTCTGTTCAATTTCATGCTTAACATGAACATTGAAAAAGCATATTCATGAATGCTATAAATATTCACCACATTCTCCTTACCTATCGAAGGTTCGATGCGAGTGGAGAATCGATGCTCCAACTCAATGAAAATTCGAGTATTTCATTCAAACTTGTCATTATTTTTTGGGTGTGCCAATTGGTAAATTGTCAATGGCAAATATAATTTCATTTGGTGTTCCTGTTCATGTGTGATGGGCGAAGACACGGACTGCTTTTTGTCTCTTATGATGGGAATTGTAGACACTTGATCCATATCTTTTAAGTAGATTCGCCCTTTATGCCACCTGGAAAAAACCAACAGATGTACGAAATTAAATTTTGATTACAATAGATGACATCATACCACGTGCTGTCCCTGGCTGATTGCAGCTTGGCGAATGCTTTGTTGGAAAAATCAAAGATACTTTATTTTAATTTGACTTTAGTAAAAACAATTCTTTTTTATTTATATTATTAATTTTAATGTTTTCTTATTATATATTTGTTATTTGTGAGATTGCTATAAAATATTTATTATAAATATAAATTCTTAATAAAATAATTAGTGTATAGAAATGAAAAATATTTTTTATGCAAGATTATCTTAGTTTGATCTATATTTCTACTGTTATAACTGTATTAAGCAATAAGCAGTACTATAATAATAATGAGCTTCTGACAAATAAAATATAAGAATGACGAGAATTATTTTTAGAGGAACTTAATTCTTCATGTATTTAATACGAGAATAATAGAAATAAATGAGATATTAAATTTTATTATAAATGATTAAGATTAGTGCAAAATATTTGAAAATTTCAAATTTTATGATATTAAATTTTTATTATCTATAAATGTAATTGCTGATCTAAATTTATTTTTATATAAAATGGTTTCCTTATTAGTAAAATGTAAAAATATCTCATTTTTAAAACATTTTACTCATAATATACAATAAACTTTAAAAAAATAGAATATTATTTTAATGACGATGCTATAATGTCAATTTATGAGATGTAAAAAACAAACAAACATGTGAGTGAATTCATAAGAATAAAATTCATATTTATAATATAAAATTAATGTAACGTCGCTGAGAGTTTTCTTCTGAATGGAGTCTAAAATTTGTAAGACATAACAAAAGAATGGAAATATTAAACTTCTTTTTCTGGTAAAGGAAAAGGCTGATTTGTGCCACAATAAAACGGATGTGTATATTATCTTCATATCTGTGTTAGCATCACCGCATTGCACTCAGCCTCGAACGCATTTCCTTTTTTCTCTCAGACAATATTTAATCGGTTGAAAAGCTGAGTTCATATCATTTCGTTGTGGGGTTGGAATAATAGCTGAGTAATGTCTTTTGCGAGATGAAGTTGCTAGTAGTGCTACTATGACTCACTCAACCTATAATCTTACTACTTCTTTAACTTTTTTGTTTGCTGAATTTGTTCTAAACTTTTGTCTCCTACTACAGCCATGTAGTCCTTCCTTTTCGTCATTTTCTTAGTTGTGATTGGCCTCGCTTTTTGGCTTATCTGTATTTCTATCAACAAACTACGCTCTTATGCACATTCAAAGAAATGCATTGCTGGCTAAACATAAATCTGACTACATATTAAATTTGGGGGACACGCTGAATCTTCAAACATCTTACTTCTTAGATTTTTACCTCTACCCTCATTTCGTTATAATCTATATTTAGCTTCTACGAAGATAGATAAATAGCATTGCGTCATCGTTTCGCTAAGCAACAAGTGTCAAGAGAATAGGAATTTGCCTACATGTCACTTTGCCATGATGTGAAATGTGCTTCAACTATTAAGCTGGATAGGTTCGATTCTTAATAACTTTAATGATCAACACTCTTGTCCTCAAAGTTTTAAGAATTGTCTTTATTCTATTTGCGTGTTATGTTATCTAATAATAAAGATTACAGGTATAGAAATATAAAACAAAATGTTTTTCTTTTTGTTTTTTTTAACAAATTACATGTCAATTTTTATCTTGCTAGTTTTTATTTCAAGTAGGAGAAACAATGAGATTTCTCATGGTCAATTAATGTAGGTCATAGGTTATTAGTATAACTCATTCAATTGAACAATAAATTAGAATGAATGAAAAGTTATTAGGATTTTGTACGTGTATATCCTTCAAAATGACAACTAATTTGTCGTGAATTTGTGAGACGAGCAGTTGTAGCCAGCAACATGATTTTATTTATGTGCTTCCAATTTTTTTTCAATTTTATACAGCTTCCCTCGTTCCACGTTACAAGATAACACCATTTTGTCAAATTTGGGGATGAGGTGCAGAACGTGTTCATTCATTTACTTACATTTGTTATAATATTATTATATTTTTAATGTTTGAATATTTTAACATGTAAGTTAATTTTAAAAATATATCTATGTTTATATTAAGAGTTTAATACTCATAATATTGTAAAATAGGTTTCATTTAATCATAACTCATGATTGGTAAAACAATATTACACAGTTAGTATATAATCTATTCTTTTATTTTAAATATTAGTTTTGTTTTTTTCTTTATTCTTATTATTGTCCTTTAATTACTTTTATTTATAATATTTTTCTTTCTATGTAGTATGTTATTTCAGTCAACAAAAGTGTATTACGTGATATTTACGTCGAATTAATGCCGTGAACTAAATCTTAATTGACAACTTAACATCCCTAGATATTATTTCAACCAAATATGCGACTGATTTAAAAAAAAAAATAGAAGACTAAATTGATAATTTTGTGCAAAAGAAAATTTAGTTTATTCTTCTCTATTATACTCTTCTTTTATCGTTTCATAATCTCAGTCACAAATCACCATTAATATCTTTTGCAAGACACAATTTCCAATCATAATTTTCTAAGTCGCATCACACAAAGTCTTTTATAATGCATGCTTAGTTAGTTATCTCGAAATATTTAATGCATATTAAAACTACTCTTCTTTCTTTTCATTGATTTAATTTTAAAATATGAGTATACGCAGTAACACCATCTCAAACACATGCGTAATAGATAGTTTAACTTAAATTTTCTTTTTCTAAGTGATTGAAACTTTTCTTGGATTTTAGCTTTCTATGATCCAATGTTTTTTTTTACCAAAATAAAGTGATATATTTGAGAGATATCTGTTTTTATTGTTGAAATTGGAAGGTAATAATGAGTTTCAATTTTTTTTTAAAGGAAAATTGTTGATATGGAGTAAAGCTAAGAAGAAGAAGAAGAATGGGGGATGGAAACCCTCTCGAACCATAACATAGACATTAACAGTGGTTGAGGTTGTGTGGAGGCAAAATAAGAATAAAATGGAAAAAGTTAAGCTTCAATTAACTATTTATACAAAATTATTAATTTAATCCTCAAACTTTTATTTTAAATTTTAGTTCAATTATTTATTTATGCAAAATAACAATGTTTTGAAATATTTAATTAACAATTAAGACTTAAATGTAGATGTCAATACATAAGAATTCATTTTAAAGAGTAATAAAAGACCGAATTAACTAAAAAAAGGACAAAACTTAAACGGAATAAAAAATTAATTCTACGTATAAATTAAGCATAGAAGACAAAATAAAACTTGAAGTATTAATTTAATCTCCCCAACTATGTAACAATGTCACTTTTACAAACCCTCGTAAACAAGCTTTTTAAACATTTTTATTTCATATAGGTTATTTTTTTTATTTTCTCTCTAATTGATGTATTAGTTTTACAATAAATATTTGTAGAAGATGGAAGTAAATTTAATTAATAAGATAAAATAAATCAAACATTTTATACGAGTTAAAATCAATATATACACATCAATTTTTTCATAAACTTTATCATCTAGTTTTTGCTTTTAAGTATTTATGAACTTAGCAAACTTTGACATTGTTTCCTATAAAAAAAAAATTATTTCTAAGATTTCATCATTAAAAAGTTCTTATCCATTGCCATTATTTCACCTCTAATATCTATTTTTTCCATGAGCAAATACAATGTAAGAATATTGTTTTTGCTGGTAAGATGTACTTGGAAAAGGATGGGAAAAACTGGTGTAGCATGTTGTTAATGTTTGGTAAATTGGTAGTATTAGCCTAACTTGAAGAGAAGTTTTAGGAGAAGTTGTTCTCCGTTGCTGGAAAAGAAAAATAAAGCCAATATGGATTCACACGTATAACCGAATCTTCTATTTACACTAATTGTGATTTTTCTATTAGTAAGTGATATATGAACTTTATTATAAATATTTGTCAAAGTTAATGGTATTTTCTATTCTTAAAAGGCAGTGTCTTTTTTTAAATTAAACTTATTTTTGCAAAAAAAAAAATAAAATAAATTGAAAGGTAATTATAAAGGCAAAGGGACGATTGACATGAGTAAGTATTTGAGAGTGTGAAACGCAAAATTGGTTAGGCAATTAATCAAGTGGTTGATAGAATGGACCCTAATAATGCACTGAAAACCATTGTTTTTGCGTATAGTTATTAGTATGGTGGGGTATGATGACCTCTACCTACTGCTAAGTTGTGGTAAGAAGGCTTAGAACAGTGCCACTAAACTTATCCACCCTATTTGGATAACGACACCAGGTTTCTTTTCTTCTTCTGCACTACATTTTATCAAATCCACAATAATGCCATCACTGACTATGCCCATTGTTTCTTTCCTTATACTCTTACCCATCGTTTACAACTCTATTTTTGGTTAAAGGGGAAGAATCTACTCAATTACTACTATTCTATCTTACATATTGCTCCTTTTGAGTTACTGTAAATAGTAAATACCTTAGGAGATTAGGATTTCTAAAACAAACAGAAAATGGTAACTTAAACATTTTATTACCACTTCAAGCTAAGTATTAGCTGAACGTAGTTTTAAAAAACTCAAAATAAAAAAATATATTTCAAACTTGAGTTGGTGAAAATCGAAGGTTACGTATAGCTAGGAATAAAAGGCTATGAAAGGTATGCGAAAGAAAAGAAACAAATAAATATAAATTGACGTAATTTTTTGTTTGGGTGGAAAGTGAAATGAAAAAAATATACAACAAATATCATGTAAATATTTCAGGGAATGAGATCTGATATAAATAATTATATTATTTTTATCTTTATACATAAATACAATTTCAATTTTATTTTATTTTATCTAGTTTTAGACATAACATAATTTTGTGTAAAACTCTTCATTATGTTTTCTTTTTTCTTTTCTACAAATTAAGCTTTTAAATGATGAAATGAATTATATTTACATTATTTTTTTTCACTCGTTAGTTATTTCTCTTTTTTCTTAAAAAAATACATAAATATTTAAGATGTTAATAATAATATTTCTTCCTTAAAAACAAAGAATGATACTCGATAATATTTGAACAAGTATAAATATATTTAGAAATGCATTTGCACCACTCGATAACATGTAATGATACATAAGTTAAGTTATAATTAAAAGTGAACATAGGTCAAATAAATCTAACCAACTTGAACTCAAACTCAAATAACTGGGTTTGATCGAACCTAGGGCTTACATTGGCAAAAGAAGCAACTCAAATAATAGTTCTATTTTTATAAACTCGAGAACTTTTAGTTGTTTATTTAATTCATCTTCACCTTTTTCTTACCACTTTATGTCGTAATAGGTAATTTTTTCAATAATTCCAACTATATTGTGACAGAACAACTTGTTAGCAGCTAAAAACTATCTTCATGTTTTCCTTTTAGCTCCAGCTACTGTGAAACATACATTTATAAACAATTGGATGAATTTCAAGGATTATGTGTGACTTAGGTGCATATTCTTGATAATGTGAAATGAATAAGATCTTAACATGAAAGGATAAGGTCAAGAGAAAATGTGTATTGACATTGAAGAACATGTTGAAGACTTCGTCATTGGTAGAGAATATGGATAGAGAGAAATTGTTCTACAAATTATTGAAAGAATGAAGGACATGCAATCTTGAATATTTTTTTTTCTTCTAATTTTTCCTAATTTCTCTTAGTTTTATTCATTTTCCAATTTTTATCACTTTTTTTTTTTCTGGTAACACAAAATTGATCGAATATAATCCAATTCAACTAAGTTCATTTAACTCGTATCAATATAAAAAAGAGAATAATTTAAATCAACTTGATCCAATATATTTAATTCAATTCATATTTTGGTCTCCACCTAAATCGAATTAACTTGTGTTCATATCTAATTATAACTGGTAGCATTGTATTTGAAGTGCATTTCTTTCTTATTCGACGTAGTTACAAACACCCACTAAACAATGTTAAAACTTTTGTTTGGTTGCAATTGTCCAGATTTAATGATATTAAAATGTGTTAGATGTGAAATGGAATGATACTTGATCGATGTTGTTGTTTAGTACGGGTTCAAGCTATGATATTATACAATAATATACGCCTAACAACTACTACATATGATTAGATATTTAATTAACTACTAATGCAATTATTAAACTGAATTTAGGTTATTTCATCGTACCACTCAATTGTTTCCCAAAAAGAAATAATAAAGTGGAGTCTGTATAAAAAGTTCAATATGCCTGTGATGGTTGCTTGTAGCTTGTAACTTGTAAGAGAAGCGAAGGTGAAAGATTCTAGATCAAAATAGATAACTACAGAAAAAAATAAATTATGTTATAGATTTGCTATAGTTACCATTAACATTTAAACAGCTCATGTAAAATAATTGCCCGAGGTTTTTAATTTTTTGTGCAATATTAGTAA
The DNA here is from genome assembly GCA_025330945.1 of Mucuna pruriens. Taxonomy (NCBI): domain Eukaryota; kingdom Viridiplantae; phylum Streptophyta; class Magnoliopsida; order Fabales; family Fabaceae; genus Mucuna; species Mucuna pruriens. The sequence goes on along the minus strand of JAENHJ010000533.1, from coordinate 2,720,203 downwards.
TACTTTAAGTCACTAAATCAATCTATTGGGTTTGATATATTTTTTTATAGTAATATTTAAGTTAATATCCTGATTATGAAAAATAAAAAGATAATTTGGGCATGCTGTAATATCTGTCTTGCATGCATTCTGAGGTTCATTTTGCATTATGTAACTCCCATTTTTTTTTCTGGGTATGTTTGTTTTTCTTTATAAAGCTCTTGGTTTTAAGATTAGGCAAGGGAAAAAAATCATAATAATTTTATAAACAATTTATTTTAAATTTAATCCATCTTATTCAAAAATAGGGTGAGTTAAATTAAAAAAAAAAAATCATCTACTATATAATTATATTCGTGATCCGCTTTGTATGATTGCCAGATAAAACTTTTTTTTTATGCATAATCTTAAAGGTTGACCGATTGTTATTTTTTGCAATTTTTTCCTTCTCTTCATATCCGGTGAGAATTTTGAATATTTTTTATTCTTGATGTTCAATTACTACATTTTTTTAAGTGGATATTCAATTACTACATTAAACATCTAACTAATTTAAATTTAGCTAGATAAAAGCACTACATGCAATGAAGCTCTTTTCAAGTTTTAAACCCAACTATATTATAAAAACTCAAACTCGAATTCGAGTAATTATAAATTTGTAATGATTTTGTTATAAAAAATAGTAATTAAAGAATCAATAAATATTTTTTTATTAAAAGCCATAATAAAGATATATTTTATAGTATTGAATGTTATACATTTTAGTAAAAAATATTTACTCTTAATTTTTTACCATTATTTCCAGGTCAATAATCAGTAAAATATATTTTGTTATGATGCAAAGCATTTATTAATTCAGTGCCTCTCACCTGGCTTAAAAGGTTAAGATCTGTGTTGACACGGAAAGCCACTGATAGTTAAACATTTCATTATAATTCTATACCTTCTCCTTCAACAAGATTCTTTTGAGAAAAAACTGCATTTGTATATACATTTTTGTAATATATATATCATAAAGAGAAGAATTAGTAAGAAGAAAATATGTTTAATATTATAAAGATGTTGTATAAATTTATTGTATGAATGATATAACATATGTTTAAACTTCATTTTTTCCTTATGAGTTCTACTTCAATATTCATTTATTTTCATAAAATGGAAGATAAAAGGGCATGAGGGATTGTTTGTAGATAAGGGCAATCTTGATATCCTAAACTAGAGATTAATTTTACAATAAAGAGAATGTAGAGACACGGCTTAAAACAGAAAAACAGAAAAAGTTAAAATAAAGTGAAAACATTCAAGTTTCTAAAATTCCAAATTATTCACTGTAAAGACAAAAAGAAAAAGAAACACTTACTGGTAAAAATTCAGAAAAATGTTTTTATACAATATAAACAATTATTTGAATTAACAAATCAATAAACAATAACAGGTATAGAGGCGAGATCGGTAACAATAAGTAAGTTTGTGAGCAATTGTTTTTTTTCTGAATATAAAAATTTTGGTATATCTCACAAGAAGTGAAGAAAACTATTATGTGGGAAAATATATTATTAAAAATCATTAAACGGTTCAATAATTTAGGGTGTGATTAAGCCTGAAGCTTACAGGGAATAGTTCGATTTTTTTCATAAGTAACCAAAGTTATGATTGAATAAATTTGTTAATAAATATTTATAGAAGAAGAAAGCGCATGTTTGATTTACTGTTAAAAATGTTGCGAAGGTTGTCTCAATGCAGTTTTAACGCACAAGTAACATAATATTATATTTTTGCAAGCTTACTTTCTTTTTTTCTTTTTTAATACAATTTTTGCAAGCATACTTTCAAGGCTCAAGTATCGTAACACAAACATAAAAAAGTAAAATAAATATTTTTTTATAAATTGATTTAGTTTTATAAAACTCTCCTTATTTAACTACTCAAAGTTCTCCCACTTTAATGAATTAATTTAAATATATATTAATGGTTAGTTAATAATTTAATCCTTGTATTTGTGTTAATTTTTCATTTTAATCCTGCACTTAAAATTCTTACTTTTTTTTTTATCTTTGCATTAGTAATTTTTATATTTTTAGTAGAAATTAACTTTTTCTCTTACCACATATATTAATCCTATTCAAATATATTGGACTAATACATATAATGAGAAGAGGAATTAACCTTTCAACCAGATAATCATCATTTTGTTTCCTCCATTGGACTAACAAAGCCAATTTACAAAAATGCCCCAAAAGCATAGACACTTTTCACCACCAAACAATTACCAACCATGTCAATGTGACCACCAGTAATAAAGTAACTCCTCTATATTGTTCTCTCCCACTCACTCAGTAAATCTCACAGTGCATTTAACAGTGCCACCCTTTCTCTCTCAACCTTTCCTTTCTCTCTCCTAAAAAACACACATATACATACAAAAGTACAAAACCACTGAACCTCTCTCTTATCAGAATCCCTTTCTCTGCATCCCTCCTACCCTTTCTCTTATCTCCCCAAACCCACCAAAAAAGAATCAATTTTTTAATTCCCCAGAAGAAAAAAAAAACTTTTTCCCCTCAATCAACGCCACGCCACGCCGAAACAAACCCACCCTCGTTTTCTCTCTCTTACCTCTTAAAGTCGAAACCTTAGGTGTAATCGCAATTCGCGATCTAGATGGGCATAATCAGAAGCATGAGATCGAGGTCACACCGCGTGGTGCAGGACCAAGAACACTGTGTCGGCGACAGCATGCGACAGAGTTGTTGGGCCAACATGCCCCAAGAGCTTCTCCGGGAGGTTCTCCTCCGCATCGAGGCCTCCGAGAACTCCTGGCCGCCGCGGAAGAGCGTCGTCGCCTGCGCCGGCGTCTGCCGGAGCTGGAGACAGATCACCAAAGACATTGTCAAAACACCCGAACTTTCCTCCAAGATTACCTTCCCCATTTCTGTTAAACAGGTTCCTCCACCAACCCTTTTCACTTGCTTCTTCCTTTGCCTAGAATTTTTCATGGGCTTTGCTCAAATTTTATTTTTTATGCACTGCGCAAAATTTTAGAGCATCAGAAATCATACCTGTTTTCAAAGGATGAATCCTAAAATTATTTAGAATTTTTTAAATAGATCCTTAAACTAATTTTTCTAATTAAGTCTCTAAATTAAAAAGATAAATCCTTTTAAAAATAACAGTTTATGATGGTTTTAATAATCTTAGGAACTCAATTAAAATTTTTTAAATGCTCAAGTATTTAATTAAAAATTTATAGACTTATTTGAAAATTTTTAAATAGTTTAAAAAATAGTTACGGTGAAAATCAAAAAACTTCCAGCATGTCTGTCTGGTTGTGATTAGATGACATTTAATCATCGCAAAATCAATAATAGTATAATAATTAATATTCGTGAGGGCATACATTATTCCTTATTTTTTATTTATCTTTCTTTTCTTTGCATTTTCTGTTGAGTTGGGTGGGTATTTTTCATTTTCAATTTTTTTGCTTGGGATTAATTTATTAATTAGGTTTTGTGCGATTCCTAATACTAGCGTGAGTGCTTGAGTGAGTGCAACGAGGTTTTCTTGTGTAACTTACCGTTTGTTTTCTTTGTTCCTAACATTGGTTTTTGTGAAAAATGATAACGATATTTTTGACTCGATGTTGTGATGAGTTGTGCCTAGATTGTTTTATGATTGAAAAAATAAAAAATATTGATACTGTGGTTACCAGTGGCGTGAAGGCAAGGGTGCAGGTAATTGTGAGTTGACGATAGTGTTGAACTAATGATCTCATTATTTTGTGTCCTTCACTTTCAATGTGTGACTTTATTAAATATTATTAACTTCGTTGTTTTGGGATATTAATAAGCTCTTCGTGCATTGCTTCTGCCTTATCTTTTTATATGACGTATAGGAATATAGTACATAAGTTAAAAATATATTTAACCCCCCTTGTTTGTATTAATATTATTTGTAATATCATGACATTTCATATACTATTGCTTTTCTCTTCTTTTCTATAAGAGTATAGTTGGGAGAATAGTGATTAATGTCGTCTTAAAATTTTAAATTCACGAATAAAAAAACATTTTTTTCTTCAAAAGTGATAATAGATTAAAAGAAACGGAGGTTTTTTTTTTTTTTTTTCGGTTTTCATTATTTTAATTAACACTATCTTCTGGAGAAAAGAAAATGCTAAATTCCAGCTTATCCTATGAAAGTTCTTCAAAGTGTTCTTTTTATCCTTGTGGAAAATTGTGATTTTGGTTCGTCTAATCGTATCTGTAGATATTTTTGGGTTCTTGGCATAATTCTAGATACTCTTTTCTCCCCCAACATCACTAGAATTGAATGTTCTACATCACCACCTAGGAGGCTGGGACCACTATATAGTGATGTCAATTTTTTAATTATCATGTACATGGGAATTTACTCTGTGAAGGACCACTTTTAGTAGCATCTGGGTATTGTCTTGTCACTGTTACCATTGGCATCCTTCGTGCATCTTTCATCGAGCTGTGTTTTCTTGTGTGCCTAGTTGTTCTAATTCAATTATCTTCTACTAGTTTAGCTGGGATATAATTGGCCCATTTGTTAAAACTTTTTTCATTTTAAAAAAAAATCGCTTTTAAAAAAATTTCATGTTTGTTTCAGTTTTTCAAAATAATCAGAGAAGCTGAAAAGAATATAAAATTTGGTTGAAATAAGAAGCTATTTGATAACTTTAAGGAAAAAACTTGGTGCAGTTGTTTGTGTACTTTTAGTATTGTTTTTCAATTAGAATTGGAGTTACTTCCAAGCTCTGCGAAATAAAAAGTTTGCATTAAAGATCAATACACCTACCGTGGTGAAACTTTAACTCTGGATAATAACACCAACAATAGACTCAAGGAACTGCATCTCAGTTTCATTCTTTATAAAATCAGTTGCTGTTTTTTTTTTTTTGAAGTGATTTTATGATTGTAAACAAACATAAAGGCTTTTTTGAAAATTCTCTAAAAATAATCACTAGATTATTTTATAGGCTAAATTATAATTTTGGTCCTCTACGTTATGGTAAAAATTTGTTTTAGTCTTTTATCTTTTAAAAAATTCATTTTGATATTTTAACTTTCAAATTTAAGTCAATGTTTTTTCAAAAAAATTGTCATTTTCGATTTTGGGACATCCTTTTGTTCAAGGACTCATTTTTTAAGCAATTTTCATTGTGTTTATAACCCTTTTTGGTTCGAACAATAATCGAATTCTATAGTTTTATGTAAATAAATTTAATAAAAAAATTTCATCATTGAAGAAATATATTAAAATCGTGTTTCAAAATTGAAAATGATGATTTATTTGGAAGGTAAATATTGAGTCAAATTTGAGAGATAAAGGACCAAATGAATTTTTTAAAACATAAGGAACCAAAATAAATTTAAGATAAAAGACCAAAATTATAATTTAGTCTTATTTTACAAACTGGCCAGATTATGTTTTGGTTGGGTAGTGGTGAAAAAGTTAAAGGAGAGGTGACTCTTTTGGGCAAATTGAGTGGGTAGCAGAAGATGCCTCTTAGGTGTGGATTTATTTTAATTTGCCTAGTGTCCATGGTATTGCTCTAAAGATTCCCTTGTCTATAGGAAAGGCATGATGGTTGAAAGTTGAATGTGACTATTATTGCTGACTACTTGAATGTATTTGTTTTCCTGCCCTCTGCCCTTACTTTAACTAACATGTTTTGATTGGCAGCCTGGCCCAAGGGAGAATCTCCTTCGCTGCTTTATAAAGCGCAACCGCTCCACTCAAACATATTATTTGTTTCTCAGTTTAACTGATAGTGAGTATATAATTAAACTTGTGGTTGAATCTTTCTGTAAAAACATTACTTCCTTTGTTTTTCCCCTTACTTTAGCTTCTAATCCTAAGACTGTGTTCCTTTTGGCCAATTCAGCACTAGCTGACGATGGGAAGTTCCTTCTGGCTGCACGCAAATGCAGACGTCCAACCTGCACAGATTATATCATCTCTCTTGATGCAGATGATATGTCAAAAGGAAGCAACTCCTATGTTGGGAAACTAAGGTGTCACAATATTTATGTCTTGTTTATTCATTTTATGTCACTTTTGAATATTTGTGCTCAGTCTTGTACTTATTTCTGCCCCATTTAACCAGATCAAATTTTCTTGGAACAAAGTTCACAATCTATGATGGCCAGCCACCTCATGCAGGGGCAAAGATTATGAAAAGCCGCTCCACAAGGCTGGTGAATCTAAAACAAGTTTCACCCAAGGTCCCTATGGGAAACTATCCAGTGGCTCACATTTCATATGAATTGAATGTTCTAGGCTCCAGGTAAGCTTTACATGTTGCAATTGTACGCAGATTAAGTCATACTTCATTCTTCTTGTACTATAATTTTGACAATAATGCTTTGACTTTGAGTAGCCAAAGTGTTTGCTGGAAGTATATATTAGCTTACTATACACTCTTTTTATATTCCTACCATGCTATACTTAAAATTGTATACCCTAAGCAGGGGGCCTAGGAGAATGCATTGTGTCATGGATTCCATTCCTGGCTCTGCAATTGAACCTGGAGGTGTAGCCCCTACACAGACTGAGTTTTCTCTTAACAACATAGATATGTTTCCTTCATTCCCTTTTTTTCGATCAAAATCAAATCGTGTGGAAAATTCCGTGTCTGGACCGCTGGTAGATCAAAAGGAAGGGATGCTAGTGTTGAAAAACAAGGCGCCCCGGTGGCACGAGCAGCTGCAGTGTTGGTGCTTAAACTTTCATGGAAGGGTCACCATTGCATCAGTTAAAAACTTTCAGCTCGTGGCCTCCGCCGAAAACGGACCTGCTGGACCTCAACATGACAAGATTATCCTCCAATTTGGAAAAATTGGGAAGGATTTGTTTACAATGGATTACCGCTACCCTATTTCGGCATTTCAGGCGTTTGCAATGTGCCTCAGCAGCTTTGATACCAAGATTGCTTGTGAATGACATGTTTAATCAGGTATTCATTTCAAAGTTCAATATTCTCAATTTTGGTAGATCACTCAGCAATTACATTTTTTGTTTTGCTCATACTAATGCCACCATATAATAATTGGTCATATTTGTTTCGATAAACTTTTCCATAAACATTTATTTATAGGAGTAGAAAATAAAAAAAAGTGAAATAAACTTCTCCATAAACTAAGATGTAAGTTAAAAATAATTTTTTTTTTGAGAAACTAATATGATAAAACTTTTATAAATTAGTTTATGCATAAACGAATTTTAACTTATAAAAAAACTTATTTCATTTTTTTCTTTCTTATATTTTACTCTTCAGAGGTAAGTTTACTCAAACAAACATTCAACTTGGGTAGCATAAAAGCACATTTTAAGGAATCAAGTAATTGAGAATATTAAATGAAAAGTACAACATTGACATTAGGAACTTAAAAACTTGAATTCCCATTCGATACTATCTATATTTTAATCCTTAACAAGTTTTGCCAAATGACCATGTTTGTTTCTTGTTTATGGCAGCTTCAATCCAAATTATATAGCTATCTCTCTTGCTGCGGGGAGAAGTATGGTTTGAATGTCATTATTGGGAAGAAGGCCAATGAAAAATGTTTGGTAAGGTAAGATTAATGGATGGGTGTTGAACTGAATTTAAAAGGACCATTGGGATTACAATTCACCGGGTCGTGGGAAAGATAGCATGAAATTGGAATGTTATTTGGAACTCGTCCAGCCTCACCCCACAAAAAATAGGGAAAAATACGTTTATTGTGTCCCCATGTACATAAATTGTCTCTCATATTTTTCTTTCAACAGTTGGGTTGTTCATGTTAATATAGTGGTGGTGTCTGCGACATGTTTTGTTAGTGGGACTACTAGCTAGCTTTCAACTTATCCTTTCACGAGAACATGCTGTGTTATAGTGGGACTACTTGTAAGAACACAAGTGCAACCAAGCAACTTGCTATCACCAATTCCTTTCCTTCCGTAATCCACTCTTAACGTACTCTTTCTAAACCAGTAACACACTGCTTCAATAAATAAATAATTGCATTATAACCATTAACTACAACATATATATAGCAACATTTAAAAAGTTTACAAAATATAAAAATATATTATCTATTAGTTTTTATAATATTTTAATGAATGTTATATTTGATTTATGTTGAAAAATATTATAGTTTTTATTTAATAAATGTTATTAAAAATATAAAAAATATATTACTAATAAAAGTATTATATTTATGAGGTATATAGCTGTATTAAAATATTTGGAGGGAGAGTTTTGTTGCTTATAATGGTTTAGGATAAGATATTTGTAGTTTAAAAAAAATATTAATAACATTTTTATAATAAATAATATTAAAAATGATAAATGTAATGATATTTTATAGAAAATAAAAAATGTGAATATGCAAATAATAAGTATCAACCAAGCAAAACTTTTCGACAACAGTGCAACAACTGAATATTAAAGAATGGTATTGGAAATACAAGTACAAACTTTTCATATAACTGAGATTTATGCAAACTAGAAGAGTACCTGTGCCAGCGTGTTGCACGGGTTGGAATACGAAAAGGACGGGTAAAGAAGTTAAGAAATTCAGTCAAATAAAATGTCATGATTTTGCAATAAAATACAAAAATGTCATTATAAGTTTTAAATGTGAAACAAACTTATCGTAAATTGATTTGTGTAGTGTGGTTGAACATCTTTATTATATAATATTGATTAGCCAAGTTTCTTATCAGCGCATTGGCTCAATCTGGCTTAGATACGAGTTTTTTAATTGTAAAACTTTATGACTAAGACTTTTTTAATGTAACCATGTTTAGGTCTCTTAAGTTTAAAATGCTTAGGGAGAAGTTAAATTGAAGGATTTAAGAGTTAAGAAATATAAGTAGAATTTAATTTATGGATGGAGTTTGATTCATCAATTTTGATAAAAATAATATTAGTATCTTTTTATTTTAAAGTTCAAAATTATAATTATGATTTTCTACCTTAGCTATCAATTCAGTGCAAAAATTTGTCTGAAATCGATATAATAAAAATACTTAATTCAAATATATTCTGTAATGTAAATAATTTTCTATAAACTTTTCTCAACTGGATTGTTTAACATCACCCATAAACTAAGTAGGATTCCCGTAATAGAATTGAGAATTCTGGGTGAGTAGATAATCGGTGAGTAAATTTTTGCCTTCTTTTCAAAATCTTGAACATGATATTAAATTTTCTTTCTTTTACTCCAAAAGACTTTTTCCAGTCAACAATCAAGGACTAATTCCTTCAGAAAGAAAAAGCAGAGAATACCAAAATAGTACAACCTCTCTTAACAAAAATATTTCTAAACATGTCATTAATATTCCGATGAATGGTGTTCGAATAACGTATCTTTATTATTAATTTCTTTTTTTAAAATATCTTCTACAAACAACATAACATTATCATAGCTCATACATAAAGGACATATTTAATTAAAATAATAGCTTCTTGTCACAAATTATAGGAACAGTTAATCATGGGTAACTTAATAGACAAATTAAAAATTTAAAGAGTTCCATAAACAAACTCGATTTTGACCAATTTATCCTCTAATAATTTATTATCATATTTGTATAGTGATCAGCGCCAAATTAAATGTCATTCTAAAAAGATTTAACGGTGATAATAAGTCAAAATCGTTTATGGTAAAAACTATCCTTCAATCATGTTCTCATGATGAACAAGGCTATATACTTCCATTTTAATAAAGTAAAAAAGAAGTGTAGAGTCATGGGATTTAATGCAAGGCGGTGTATTTTTAAGTTAAAATATAATTAGAATTATTAATTTTCGAATCAATGATCAGAATTGTAATAAAATATATATTTAAATAATTTTAAATCCTTATAGTTTACTTCAATTTCAATTTTGAATGTATCGAGTCACTAGGACTAATGTATGGTACCCTACAAGAATTAAACCTTAATAGAATAAAATCTAAACAAAGTGAAAACTTTGGGGATGAAAACAAGAAAACCTAAACTTATAAAGACCAGAAACCAAAGTTTTAGAGTATACGACAAAACCAAAATTAAGGTGAATTATAGAGATGAAAAATATATTTAAATATATATATATATATATTTAAGCTCTATCACTTTGTTGCTTTCATGAACGCTATGCGTAAACCGTAACTACCAAAGCATGAAGCACTAAGATAATTGCAAGGCAGCAATGTAACACAAACTTGATTCCTCTTGGTGCAGCTAAAATTGTTGTGTCCTTCAGGTACTAACACTTAACAGCTATTGTATTACATAATGCATTAATACTCCTTTATTTTAAAGCATGATTAATTATAGAGAATTTTTTTGTTGCCTCATTCCATCTGATTTTTTTAAAAAGTAAAATAAAAGTTAGAAGACATTAACTATATTTTCTTAAAACAAAAGATATTTGATAACTTTGATAATTATATAAATCCTTAACTGATAAAACTAATGCTTAAGGATTTAATGAGTTGACAAAAACGTAATCTGTCACCCACCTTAGCTACATTATAAGGAATAACTATAATGTCTCTGCTAGAGAATAAACGAGGAAAAGGGATCCTCATCTTGTGGTTACAAAACAACCTGTCCCATGCAAGGTATTATGACTAATTGTTATATACATGATTATAATACATTACAAATTTACAACCATTAGGCTGCTTGCATGGTCACGCTTGATTCATGGCTCATAACTGCGGATTCGGCGCTTTCTTCCTCCTCGGTAGGTAGATCATCTGAATGCAGTTCCGGCTGCTTAAGGCTCCGGACAAACTCAGTGAATGAAGGGAAATGCTCTGGAGAAAAGAAAGATGCTCCCATTCTATGATATGTGAACAATTCCAATACATTATCTCCAGATAGATTCTTCTTAATTTGTTCAAAACCACCTGGAACACCAGACTCAGAAGAATTTTGACCTGAAACCTTCACCTCATGCTTTCTGCAGGCTGCCATAATTTGTGCAAGAAGCAACTCAGGGCTACAATGGTTTTCCTTTGGTTGGTTAGCATCCGAAAGGTCCATGCCGGGTAATATCATTTTGCATGAGTTCCTAGCAAACATCTGCGCAACCGGTTCATAGCCATCCCTGTTAGCTGTGTTGTAGAACCCTGCTGTTAGCTCGGAAGGATGGGATCGAGTTCCATACCAGGAGTGCATAAGTGGGACTTTTCCATGTATTGTCACTCCAGAGTCACCAAAAGTAGAAGATGCTAATGAAAGGAGGGTGTCTCCATGAGTTATTAGCTGATTGGAATACCAAGAGAGGAAGAAGTCCCCATATGTGGATTCCCAAGAAGCCCCATCATTGAAGAAGCTATTGGAGAATGGGGACTGGTCATAGGTAGGTGCATCATGTGGACCACCAAGCCCCCACAAAGGGTTTCCAGATGCTTCAGCATGTTGCTTGAGAAAGCTAAGCATGTTTTGGTCATAGCATTGGAATTCCCCAGCTCCTTCACTTTTACCATTACTTGCCAGCTGGTGGTGAGATGGATAACGCAGCTCGCCACCCGGTCCTAAACCCATGGAAATGCTCTGCAATATGGCAAGAAATGAGGAAATTGTCAGTCATATATAATGCAAAAGTGGATATTATTGCATACAAGTGGTTCTGGAATCAAGATTTTTTACCGTGATGGTAGAGCCCATGAATGGAGAGAATGAAGACTTGAAGCTCTCGCAGAAACTCTGGTACACTTGGACCGGAGTCTTTCCATCAAGAACAGGAAGATTATCGACTGCCAGGGACAGGCATTCTTTATAATGCTGTCCTGATTTATCTGTGAAGAAAATACTGGGTTGAGATTCACCAATCTGGGATACCCATTTAGGTAATGGGATATTTGGTTTCTTAGATCCATGAAAACAAAGAGTCACATGGAGCTTGAGACCCACTTTCTGGACCATCTCAGCAATAGCAAGATAGCCTGACCAGTCATATTCCCCCACGGCATCTTTCTCAACAATTCCCCACCAAATAGGGAGCTCAACACCTTCAACGCCTAAGAGCTTCAAAGCTTTTAGGCCAGCTGCAATTGCTCTACCATGGTTTATTGAATTGCAGTCATAAGAAACTGCATCTAGGGGCAGCCCCACAAATAATCTTACACCATCTACCTGCAACATATTATAATTTTAAGCATGTCAGTTACTTTCTGATGCTTGGCTGCATGAGATTTAAACGAAGCAGAGAATAATAAACTCTTTCTAAGAGAGATGCAGTAGTTACATACTAAATCCTTCACACACTAATCCCTGTTTCTCATGGTTCTCATTCATCAAAGCAATCAGAGTTAAAACAAAGAATAAAAATTCATAGTTGCTCCGTTAACCTTGGTGAATAGATTATGCATTATCAAGGAAAATTTCAAATTTCCCAGGCAAAATGTCCAGGATCAGGGTTAACTTTGGCCAAAATAATACTCACCACACCACCAAACCACTAAAATTCACCAGATGACAATTTCAAGGGGAAATTATCACCCCATAAATATATAAAAATCTCAAAAGGATTGAATTCATTATTTACCCAACTAACTATGTAAATGAAGAATTTAACAAAATAATTCAGACACCCTTGTTATTTTAGGTAATTTCAAGCTAACAGAAACAAAGTTCAAGTCAAACCAATTACAAAAAAACTATTATTAATTAATTAATAAATCGTTTCCTTCAGAATCAAACACAAAAAAAAATTCCCAAATTCCCCCCATAGTATCTCACCAACCACACAACATGAAAAACAAAAGACAAAACTCACCGTTTTGGATCTTATTCCAGAGCAAGAACGCTTCTTCTCCTCTTTAACAGGTTCAGTCTGAAGAGCTTTCAAAGTGAAGCGTATCTCAGCCTTATTCCACCTTATTTTCCTCCCAAAACTAACTCTATCATTTAAAACCCTCAAATTGTTCCTCAGATTACAAAACCCAACTTCTCTATATGCCAAATCGGACGTTCCCAGCTTCGCCTGAGAGCTCCCAATAACAGAAACCTCCATGGCCAACAACAACAACAAAAAAAGAACGCAATAATCACCCTAAAAATTCGTTCACCAAACGAATCGGAAATCTAGTCTTTTCAGGATACCAACTTAAGGTTTCCAACAAAATTCGCGCAGAAAATATTGGGATTCAAGGAAAGGAGAGATTTTGAAGATGGGAAAATGGAAGCCAAGCTTCATATATAAATAAGGATGTTGAACCTCAAACGCGCTTTTCCCTTTTTATTTTTTTTCGACCAGTAAACAAAAAAGAAACAAAAACTCACCCAACAACGTGCCACGTGTCCTCCTGATAGGAAACCAAAGTAGAGCCGCAGAATAGTATTGTTGATTTTCTAATATAAAAAAATCAAGATTATTAAGGACCCCAGACAAATCATCATCACTATGGTTTTATAGACAATAAAAATTTTCAATAATGACTATAAAAAAATCATTATGGTTTTATAATTCTTAAAAAATATATAAATCATATAGCAAAGAATATAAGTAAAATATTATTCCTCAAAAACTGCATCGTGTGTCATAGATGAGTTGGATATGGCTAGATGGACATAATCATCATGTAAGGCTAACACATGTAGATTATTGTAATATGTATTATTATTATGAATATACAATATTTATTGGTTCTGTGCTTTTTAAGTATTTAAAAAACTAGTGGTCTTTAATTATTTACTTAGAATGGCAGTAACATGTTTAAAATAACGTTTGGGACCAACACAAGGATAGATTCGAATTGGATCACACAAAACATGTCACATCAGTTATCCAAACAGGATTAATTATGCATGCACTTTTAACTGTTGAATTATTAATGTGAGATTTGCGTAGCAAATATGGCTAGTGGCAATTGGTTGGTTGAAAAGTAGGGGGGCAGGTGCGTCAATGTAAAGGGACACAATTCATAGTCACATGTTGAATGATAGGTTGTGGATGGGCATGATGAAACATAGGGCAATGCTGCGTGTGTGCTGAGTCATATCCCCCATGCTCTATGGTGTGGGGTCTTCACGTTCAGAATCATATTCACTTCATTGGTCCTTGTTAAGGGATCTGCATATGCTTCTCCAGTTCTGGTTTTGGATCCCTCTAACTATGACTCGGATCAGAGTGTGTATTTTCTGGATAAGAGAATTTGATCTCTTGTTTTGCTTACAGACAAAACTTGCATATAGACAGAACATTGTTTTATTGGTTAAATAAATATACACCGTAACACTATGTTATTTGGTGTTCACAAATATATATATTATGACACGAGTTGAATTAAAATCTTTTACGTGGACCTTGTAGCTTGCCTCGCTCAGAAATCAAAATCCTCCTCGGCACCTTCTTGTTGAATTATAGATAAGGTGATGGAAGTTTTCAGACAAGTGGAAGTGGTACTAGAAACAACTTAGGATAATGTTGATGATAGAAGTGAATGGAGGTACTAGCATATCTATCCGATTGGGTGATTAGTGATAACTGTTGTGGGACTGTTATTGTATTAAATGAGTCTAATGTTTGCCGACTTATGTGAACTAGGGAATGTCTCTTATTTCTCATTAGAATTCATTTTTTTATTTGTCTTAAACATTTTTCTTCTTAATTTAAGTATAAATTAAGGACTCGTAGAAGATGAAAAATATTAACAATTTACTCTTTAATATATAGAAATAAATATACAATTTTCCACGTAATTTTTTTATGATACCATGTATCACAATTTCACTGTTTATTCTTTCAAATTAATATTTTAAAAATAAAATATATTATATTAGTAAATTGTATTCAAAGACTAGGATCTTATATAATAATAATGTCATCATAGAAAATTCATGTTATTCCTGAAATTTATAAAAAAAAATTCTCCTTTTCTTAAGTAACAATATTTTTTCTTTTATGTATTTGTTAATTATTCTTTAATTTGAGGTATCATTTTTCAATTGAAATATATATATATATATATATATATATATATATATATATATATATATATATATATATATATATATATATATATATATATATATATATATATATATATATTCATGGAAAATGTGATTTGAATTCGTCAAATGTATTATATTTGTTAAAATCTTTTAAATTTTCGTAAATATCTTTATTTTAATCTGTTCATAAATATAAGTTTGATTTCGTTACAAAATATTTTATATTTCAAACTTCTGGTAATCACATTTAATAATAAAATAATTTAACACAATTATAATAAAAACAAAAATATTTGTGTACGTGTTAATTAGACACACAATTCCTACCAAAAATGTACACGGTTCATATATAAAAATATATATGAAAACTAATGGCTAACATTTGATGAGAAAAGGCATAAGTTGCTTGTTGTATTGGGTATTTTTTGCCAAAATATTGATGAGCGGTGGGTTTAGTTTGTCTTGTTCTTTTTATTTTCTTCCAAATTTGATGACTTTATATGAGAAAGAATTACAATTAGCCGGAAAAATTGAACAGCGTCTTGTAATTTTGTGGCCCATAAATTGATTGAATCAAATTTAGGAGGTGTTGGGCCGGTTGATCAAGTTACGTGTCATGATAAACGTGCTTTTTGTTTTATTTCTTTGATTGATTCATTGAGTACGAGGAAAGAGTGGGGCTTTGAAAAAGTGAAAAACCCCAAATTGAACCTTGGTTACCTCTTGATTACCAGTTATAAGTCACCATACATAAAAAACGACTATACACCAAAAAATATATACATATAGATCAATATGTAAACTTATTTTTGGAAAATTACCGCTATACTATTTTTGGGGTAGACGAGTGAAAAAAAATAAAGACAAAATTTAATAAATATGATAAATAATGTAATAAAAAATTATAAAAAATAAAAATAAATAAATAAATAATAACAATTCCTTATATCATCTTTCTCTCTATCAATTTTATATTATTGAATTCTCTCAACTCTTTGAATTTCTTTTTTTACTTTCATTTCATCAATGTATCCTAATATATGGTAGTTATAAGGAAGAAATTTTCTTTGCGCTAGAGAAGTCACATGCTCATTTTTCAAAATTCAACCACTTTTTTTTTCTCAATGCATCCAAAATACTTGTCAATTTTTTTTTCTCCCTCATTTTCTCAGCAATTTTTCTCTTTTCTTTATGGTTAGAAATGTCAATCAAAGATCTGCAAAAGGAGTTATAAATGCCAGATTTGTCGGCCATTTGCATATTCTGTAGTTTCTGTGGTTCAAAAATGTTGATGGAGTGATGGATGAAAGATTGCTAAAAGTAGCCGTCAAGATATTGATGTCTTAGATTATTTGTTTTCCTCCAAAATTCAATTCAGGGAGCTTTGATTTGCTGCTAAATTTTTTCTACTTCACTTCTTGGCTCCTTTTGGTCATTTGGTATGAAGTTTGCATCCAAATCTTGGAATTCTTGCTGGATCCATTGTTTGAGTGTTAAATATTGCAACTTCTATTTGGTGGTTAAGCCATTTGCCTCAGACAATATTTGTTGATTACTCATATATCCTACCGATGTGATTATGACATTCTCATTGTATTTTATTGATATAATTATGGTTTATCCATTATTGAGTTATAGTTTGCATTACTTATTACAAGTTGCAAGCGCTAGCATATATATTTTTAATGTGGGGAATATTAGAGACTGTTAGATAACTTTTGGGTTTAATCATCTATTTGGTTCGTATATTTATATAAGATGTAATTTTTATATAAAAAAATTTTATATTTTAATTCTTACATCCAAGTAAAAATTAAGAATTGAATTAGTATATTGTCATCGATATTGTTAGTTATGTAACTAATTATGGTGACATCATAAATACAAAAGGTTAGCATAATATGTATATGTCATTAATGTAACAAATGATACACACGATCTTAATATATTAGACACATGATATTAATGTGACAAACAATGTACATGATGCTACATAGCGATAATAGTTGAAAATTAATCTAGTCTCTAAAATTAATACTACTTTATGATTTGGTTCTTATAGTTGATAATATTATATAAATTAGTCCTCATATAATATTACTTTACAAATTAGTTCCTATATGAAAAAAAATGCAAGTTCTAATTCTTATATTACCTTTATTAATATAAAATGGTATAGAGTCATGCCCCGACCTCTTAACAATGGTTAGAAATGGTTGCTTATATACATTAAAAGATGATAGATGACAAATGATTAGAGGAAGATATAGAAGAAAGGAAATCTCCTAACAATAATTGAAAATATTCATTCTCTTCTTCTAAACTCTTCAAATAAGTATTTAATAAGTTCATGATTTTTTATAATGATTGGTCAAATTCTTCAAATAATTATTCAAAAGTTTGTACCATTTTATATATGTACTTTTTGAAGGTTGAAAGCAATGCAAGATACAAGAAAGGTTTAGTAGAAACAAAACTAAAGGTAATCATAAACTAGTTTAGTATGATGGAAAGTAACTTCTTCATGTGGTGACACAATCATAGCATGTGAATGTGTTATTGCAAAACTTGGGAGTGGACTTGGTGATTGAACTAATTGAAGTGTTCATCAATATAGAATATATAAGGAAATATGTTTAAATATGATCTAGAATAATGTTCATCACAAGCCTTAGGAAAGGAGACATCCTTACCTATATGTGATGTATCAATGTTGATGCTTACAATCCATATGAATCATCATTAGTAATAATTTGAAGAATTTATAATAGAACTCATCCAACAATAGGTGAGGCCAAAAGTAAATTTTGAGAAAATTTTGTTTACTTTATAAAAATTAATGATAAATATTTTTATTTTGGTAAGCCTAAAATTTGAGCTTTAGTTATTTTATCATTGAATCGACCATATTTAAAAATAGAAGAAGAAAATGAATATTTCCAACCACTAATAGGAGGTTTTTTTCATTTGTGTCTTCCTTTCCAAACACTTCTCACTAATCACTTTCTTATGTACATAAACAATTATTTCCAATCATCAATGAGAAGACAAGCACAACTTCAATCTTAATGATAATAGTAGAATAATGATGATGTGAGCCTTAATTGACATAGTTAAAGAATAATATAGCAATCAACATTAGTTGGCACAAGTGATAACTACTTGGATCCCTTAACCAATATGTCATGTTTAAATTTTGGTCTTGTGTATGAAAAAAATTATATTAGGAGAGAAATATCCATTGGTTGGTGAGCTTACATATTCATTTTTCATATAAAAACTAAATTTTAAAATTATGTAAATATATGAACTAAATAAATAAATAAATAATTCGAATATTTAATTGATTATAACATTAGTTAATTAATTGATTGATAGATTAATTCTCCAATGTAATTTTATTTATTTATTATCTTTCTCATTTTATCCATTCTACCTTATTGAACTCTCTCAACTTTTCTAATTTTTCTCTTTCTTTCATCTAAATTACATATGTGAGCGTGAATAAACAAGTTTTCTAAAAATCATGTTCTAAATTATACGATGGATTATAAGAGAAAAACCTCATTTTAGTTTTGAAATTATAAGCACCAATCGTTTTAATCCTAAACATTATAATATTCTCAACTTCAGTCCCATTTTTATAAAATATTATTTATTTTAGTTTTGTATAGAATAATAGTAAAAATTTGAAATAAAATTATTTTTTTAATCATGTGCCTGGTGGCACAAGTTAAGCTTTATTAATTGCTCACTTTTAATTAATTTTAACCCGTTAATTATAAAACCATGATTCTTTGAAGATGAAGAAAAATATGTATCTCTTTTTTTTTTTTTTTTTTACAGAGTCTTCTTGTAATCTGTCCCTTCCCACTAAAATAATATGTTTATATTTCGTAATAAATAAATCGTTTTCTTTTACCAAAACAAAATACATGAATATGAATGAAAAAATTAATATTTACTATTTAGTTTCCACTTTTTTAAGTCTACACGTCTTTCTCTTCCAAAGACTACTCTTACGTAACAAAATTGAAAGTTTATTTTGTCTTATTAACTAAGTCTTGCATTGCAGCAGAAGAAGAAATGTATAGTGGCTCCTTGAGGTTTTGTTCAGAAAAAAAAAATTTAATTCATCATAGTAGAAAACATATGTTGTACAACAAGAAATTAAACTTTCAACTAATCAAATTTTGTTTTTTGGGGGTGGTAAGAGAGAGATAAAAAAAAAAGTTGAAAGAAATCATAATTAATTAGTTAGTCAAAATTACTTGAATGTAAGTAAATAATAAAGCTTAGCATGTGTAAGTTACACAAGATAGAAACATCGTATTAATAATTAGAATCACGTAGACTTATACAAATTGGTGTGTTGTATTGGTATAGGTAGCTTGACACATTTTGTAAGCATAATTTCGATCGTAATTTGAATTGTATTTGAGATTTGTGAGGCTCCAAGTCTAACTGTAGTCACTACCACTAATTAAAGATAGTTGTCTCTGAAAAATGTAACTTGTAATTCATCCAACAACTTGAAACATTCTTTCCTTCTAATAAGTAACCGTCAATACGCTCAAATGATTAAAAGCATAGTAATTTCTTCTAAAAGTACAACACCACTAAGTGCGATATAACATTAATTGCATATGATATAGTAGTAATTAGTAGGAAATAATTTCTTTTTTCAGTTACGAAGATTTACAATTGTATCCACACTTGACAAATAACTAGTCCTGTGCTATATGAGTAATTTTATATTTAAATAAATTTAATAAAAATAAATAGAGAATAGTAAATATTTTCATTATTGATAATGAATATTTAATTATATTAAATAAGAAAAAATTAAAAAATAATTAAGTAATAGTATGTAAAATTATAAATAAAATAAAAATTAAATACTTAATATAAGAGAAGTTATGATATTTAATGAAAATAAATTCTCTCGCTAAAAAAATAAAAACTCAAATTTATAATATAAAGATAAATTCTTGTCAATCTAAAGATATATTTTTAGAATCATGCTATTGTCTCCCTTAGGAAAAATTACACTTAATTTTTTAAAGTCTTCTTAAATGAGATTTACATATTTAATTTCTAATTTTTAAATAATATTAAAGAAAGAATGTGTATCACTTTATTTAATAAAATATAGAATATGTGAAGGAACGTGAGTATCTTTTTAAAAACTAGATAATGTAAATGTTAGATATAAGGAGATATGAGTATAATTTTTCCTCTCTTTTATAAAATATTTTCCACATTAAATTTATAAATTAATGTTTATTCTGTAAATTTAATTGTTTTTATGAAATAGGTTAAAAATAAAAATCAATAACAATATATTTTGAAATATTAAACCTAAAACATTTATTATTTTAAAATAATTAAATTATATAATAAAAATTATTTTATTTCTTATCGTTTAAGACAGGCATATTGGACAACACATGAGTGTGTCCGTCGCGTATAGGACATTCACAGTTCATGTGGATAATATATATATATACGTATTCAAACGACAACCCAATTCAAATACTCAATCATTCATGTGATGACCTTGACGTGCTCATCATATAAACGTGACTATGACTTGTCCCTGTCTACACATTTTTATTTTATTTTTCATACTTTCCATAAAATATTTGAAATAATGATTAAACTTTTTGCATTCGTAATTAAATGTTCGAGTGTTTTTAGTTTTTTTTAATTGTTATTTTTATATTAATCGTTTTAAAATCTTTTTTTTAATTGTTATTTTTATATTAATCGTTTTAAAATCTAAAAATACTATTTGTTAGCGTATCTAACAATCGTTGCCACCATTATTTGAGCGTTGATTTAAATTTGTTTCTATTATTTTACAAAACAAGCGAGGAGAAGTGGTTTTATTGCAGCTGAAAATTGGGAAAGCATGGATTTGAAGCATGCTAATAACTTTAATTCGAAATTCCAAATAAATTGTGAGTGTGTGCTTGTCTCATAAATAGTATATTTATTTATTTTATTATGTATTCTCCAAAGCCGTTTCACATTTTCATTCGAGAAAACAGAACTCTTAGACATCGATAGCCTTAGAACATTAACCCAGAACGTTCAAGGTAATATAATTTGTACAGTGTGCAATTTTTTTAATTAACTAATTTATTTAAAATTGTTTGACAAGAAAAACCACTACATGCAGGGGATTAGTACATGGTTAAACTCTAATAACCTTTCGGTCCATATTATATGATCTGCAGTCACAATGAACATATATAATCTCTAATCTTTTGGTGTATGTTGCAGTTTGTTTAGTTAGAATGCATGAATAACACACCACCCAATAAAATTAAATTGCATTTCCTTTCTTAATAAGGAGCCGGTGGTCCTGGTGGACCACCTGGAGGTTCTGGTGGACCTCCTGGAGGTCTCCATGGACTACCAGAAGGTCCTGGTAAATCATCAAATAATGTTGGTGGACTACCAGGTGACCATCTAGAAGGCCCAATTGAACCACCCGAAAGTTCAGGAGGCCGAAAAGGGTCAAGACCTGGTAGTGGTGGTGGAATGGAAGGTCCGGGTGGACCAGGCACAGGCGGTGGCCCAACAGGATCAGGTGGAGGTGGAGGCGGAGGCGGAGCTTGTGGTGGAACTGCTGGAATAGGTGGTGGTTCAGGTGGTGCACCAAAACAGTCTTGTAGCAACCAGCAACAGCAAACTATATAGAAACTGTCCAAAACACAAAATTGGAAATATGGTGAATTTTTGCACCATGTTTAGTCCATTTATTTTGAAAAACGTTTCCTGTTTTTATTTTTAATTATAAAATTCTCACATTATTTTCAATTTATCATATGTTTTTAAAGATTTGTATAAAACAGTGAAACAGTATTTTTTTTTTCTCTTTTCCTGTACAAATATTTGAAAACAAAAAACAAATTAAAAATAAAATGTCAGTTTTACAAGTAAAAGTAAAAATAGGAACTGAAAACAGGAAAAGGAAACAAAAGTAAACAGGGCCCTTAAATATTTTGGCAATGCTAATTGTTATTTATATATTGTAGGGCTTAACGAAGAGAAACATGTTACGAACCAAGAAGATATGGTACTACAGAGTCCATCGAAAAAGATGCCAAGAACAGGAGGCCCAGGTCCTCCAGGGGGTGACGGACTCATTCTTACCGATGACCCAAACTCACACACTTAAATTATCCTAAAGAAAAGGTAAGTCTAAGAGCTTAGACCTTCCCCAATATATACTATATAGATACACCAAAAATATTGAGTTGTGGCTGCCACGTGTTCCTAAACCACCTTAAAAAAAAAACAAGTGGGATCTAACTGTCAAACTCAGCTACAACTATTATTCAATCTACCCTTCTGTTTTAGGGGGAGGTATGAAATATAAATGACAACAAAATTTGGCAATATTATGGATGGAAATTTTGATTACTGAAACGTAGGGGGCATAGATGGAAAAAGTGTTTCAGTGTAGAAAAGTTAAGTAATGACCATGGTCAAACTTGACATAAATGGAAAAAGTGTTTCAGTGTAGAAAAGTTAAGTAATGACCATGGTCAAACTTGACGTAGAATGGTAGTTCAACTGGTTCCAGTGTCTCATCCCACACCAACCCAAATAGAGAGCAAAGATTTGACCACACGGAGGAGTTGGGAAAGGTTGGATCTCCAATGTCACACGGTTGAATTCTCTCCACTCAAAGGTCTAAATTATAGTAAAATAGGTTATAGATTACCCATAACCGTTTAGTTTAGTTGTACAAACCATTGATAATGCATTTTTCATATGGTGCCAATTCAACATCATAGAGACAACCATATACTTTGCCTTTTTTAAGCATTACGAAAAGTTAAGAGTCCATCTTACACGAAGCTAGAGAAAATCTCTCAATATATATATATAAAAGATAGTTGATAAATTATGATGATATTGATGCCAGAAGCAAATGACTCTAAATCATTGATTAGCGCACGTATATAAAACACAAACTAAACATTTCTTTTACTATAAACAACTTCGTTTGATTATTTAATCAAAAGGCATTCAACAGAACCCAAGTCACATCCTGAGTTTTCTTTTCTCACCCAAGCCAAATGAACCATATAATTCCAACTTTACTATTAGATTCTATACCAGTACCCCGTCCATCCAGTAATCCAAATGCAAACGTAGTAGATACGAAATTGACTTTTCTGATATTTCTCCCAAATCACAATCAACATATTTTACTATGTAACCAGGAAACATATTTTTCATTGTCAAATGACACAATCACAAATTCAGAAGGCTTCTTCTAAGATAATGCGCAAAAAAATGATAATAGAAAATGGTATGAAGAAACCAAAAATCTTATGAAAGCTGTGTATAAGTACTGCACAATTCACAGGCTTCTGGAAAGTAGAGATTAAATGGGGGGAAAGTTAGGGAGAAATATAAATCACCAACACTGTTCCCAAAACCTATTTATTAGATGTCCATCTAACCTATTTAAACTTTGTAGTTCAAGAAGAAAAAAAAAATTAAGATATACAAGATAGAGAATAAACCTCTGATCATTGAGAAAGAAATGAGAGCAGGAAAATACAATTTGGTTTACCTCCAATGCTTTAGCAACTAGAGGGGGCAGACATCAAG
The DNA here is from genome assembly GCA_025330945.1 of Mucuna pruriens. Classification (NCBI taxonomy): domain Eukaryota; kingdom Viridiplantae; phylum Streptophyta; class Magnoliopsida; order Fabales; family Fabaceae; genus Mucuna; species Mucuna pruriens. The sequence goes on along the minus strand of JAENHJ010000533.1, from coordinate 2,696,623 downwards.
TCAGCAACATTTGCAGCTTCATCATGAATACTCCTAAAAAATGATTGGTGTTATACTACAAGAATATTTCTTTGACTCCCGATGCGTTCTTGTCTTTTTTAGTCCTCCTTTGATGAATTTGATTGTATATGATGTCGGTCACTTGCCATGTTTCTTCTTTCTCCTCTGCGTGCCCACAGCAGCAGGATCTACCAATGGGCCGGACCAGGTTTGGATGTTTGCTTTAGGTTGTGAGAAGTTGGTGGAACTAAATGGAACATCAGGAGGATCAAAAACTGGATCCATGTGATGTGAAGAACCCAATGGATAGCCTAGAGCTCCATCTTGGTGAGGAGGAGGAAACTTCTCGCTCTTGCTCTTAGCATTTGCATGTGTGATCAGTCGCCGTCTCTGTAATAAGAGTTACACATTAACACTGCTCTAAATGAAGGGAAGCTGGAACATAACATGATTATCAAAAACAGCACAAAGAATTCCACGAGATCATCATATACTTGGTTTTTGCAACAATAGTAAATACTTCTACAAAGAAGGCAACCAAATGTCCCAAATTTAAAGCATTTCAGATGGTGTCAGAAAGTTCAGTTTGCACTTGTGACCTATATCCAACAATGCTATCTAGTTTAGCCAACACTGTTACTACATTTTTGGCATGTTCTGATATATAAAATAGCATTCCCAAATTCCCAATACACAAAAACAAAACCTCGGAATCACCACTTGTAGCTAGCAAATATATTGAGTGCTGACTAAATAAAAACAAGTAATAAAGAAAAAGACATTTTTTTTTATTTAAAACCAGAAAAAGCATACAAGAGTACAAGAAATCATACACCTCTAAAGGATTTACCAAATATCCATATGTTAGTTAATCTAAAATATGCTGATTAGTATACCAGCTAAAATATTTATTAATGTAATTTTAAAGTCTTACTGAAGAGTGAGTGAGAGAAACCAAGAGAAATGTAATTACTTGCTTGTTTACATGCACACTCATATAGTCCTGATGCATTGCACTAGTGATATATATCAATGGCAGTTATGACTGTTAGCATGTCTTTATTCAATTAATAATTAAACAGGAACACAGGCATATAGGCAGGAGCCTATATAATCGTTATAATATTTAAACCTAATTAAACTAACTTCATTTGCATATTAGCTCTTTGCCCCATTACTAGATTTCAGTTTTCACACATTTAGACTCAAGGGACATTGAAGTCTAAACTGCTCCTCATCTTTGGAAATTTTCATGCCTAGGCAAAAGTAAAAAGATATGAGAAGGAATGGGTGTTTCTAGTTTCTACATTATTTGAGGAAGCAAGATACAATTGAAGGTTAATTTTTCCTCTTATAGTTTGGATTTAAGGTCAAACTCAGCCTTACAAAACCGGCTTGTAAGGTGAGGATTGTCCAGCCTTATAAGAACTACATAGGTCATATTTCTATTTTCTAGACAATGTGGAATTTCAACACACCCTCACACCCAGGACTGAACATCTAGAGTGTGGGCAAATGTGGGTGGCCCAATAACAACACACACATTTGCCCAATAACAACACCCCGTCATGCCTAGGAATAGACATCTAGAGCATAGACAAATATGAGTGACCCAATAATTGAGGTAGAATAGACTTTGATATCATTTTAGAAGTTAGGTTTAGAGCTTAACTCAATCACATAAAATCAGTTTATAAGGTGAGAATTATCCAAGCTTTAAAATTATTTGCATTACATTGGTCTTATCACTAATTGATATGGGATCTCAACATTTTCCAGTTTCCACTAAGACTTACAAGAAAAATAAAAGTTCTCATGGAGACAAATTCCACAAAAAATAATCTCATGCAAACTCTTCTAAATATGCAAACGATAATAATTGAATAAATTAATAACTAGTGAAAAAAAGGAGGAATAAACTCTCTAACAAACATTCATAAAGATCCCATGCAGCTAAGTGAAAAATAAATAAGAAATGGATATTGTTGCATTGTTGAGTTGTAATCTACACCATTGCTGCTAATTGATAGATTTATTAATTCATCAGATTGGTCAAAACTCATAAGAAGAAATACTCAAGACATACATCGATATTTGCTTGCAGTTCAGCATTGGCCTCTGGAACTGGAATGCCCCTCCCAACTCGCTCACGTGGACGAGATTTCTTGACACCATCAGCATTAGCTTTACCAGCTGCTCTCAATCTACAGTCATGACACATTGAAATTAAATACTGAAATGTGTGCATTTTCTTGTCTTCTGGAAAAATATATCCTCTGCTGCCTCCAATATCATGAGGTGGAGAAAAGTAAAGATGGAGAAGGATAATGAAGTTACATGTTTAAGTTATATACATGCATACCAACTTCCTCAATTAAATAAAGGAACATGAAGAAGATGATCAAATTCAAAACCTAACCAACATACATGCATTTTGGTAAAATTTTATGAAAATAAGGGTTTTATCAGACTGTTGATGAGATGATAATTTAGATGTCAAAAGTAATTTAAGCCACCTTCTAGCTTCTTCATCCCGTAGCTTTGCATCCATCTCCTTGCTGGGAGGATATTTTGGAAGGCTAGAGGGCTCACAAGCATATGGTTTTGTTGTAAAGAACTGCAAAAGAGAAGCAAATAACATCAAATTAGGACCCTTAATCCAATTATTGAAATTCTATAAGGATTGCAAACACAATTTTTATCCTCTCAAATTTAAAACTATATACAATTGACAACATATAGCACTGTAGCTATTGCTGTCATTTCCTATGACTAAGAAGCAACCTCTTTTCTAGCAAAGTAGTGTTAAAAAAATAAATAAAAACATTTGTTCAATTTGTTGCTTAAAGAGGGGGGAAAACAATAAAAACTAATTAAAGAGAAGCTCAGTAGTTCACACATCAATAAGCTCATCTATTTAGTTTACATAGGATCTGTTTGAGAAAATTTCTCTATAAGCACTTACAGAAAGTGAAAATAAGAAAGAAAAATGAAATAAACTTCACTATAAGTTAAAATTAACTTATGCATGACTTAAAAATCAGTTTTTGGACAAGCTAATATGATAGAGCTTCTACAAATTAGTTCGTGCATAAACTAATTTTAACCTATAGAGAAGCTTATTCCATTTTTCCTTCATATTTTCCCTTCTTATAAGTTCTTATGGAGAAGTTTACCTACACAGACTCATACACAGTTAGGATTCATTGCTTAACAACCAAAACCATGCCAATTCGAAAGTCAAATAACTGTGCTTACAAGAAATTTTATGGGAATAAAACTTGATAGTTGCTGGTATTGGTATAATCAAAGCAAGGACAAAGAATAATAAAACAGAGATCCATGATATAAAAGTAAGCATGAGTGAGATAAGGATTCTCAGCGTGTTTGGAAACTCGTTCAAAGAGCATAAAATCACCCATTTGGAAAATTATGTGAAAGCAAATACATGGAGTATCAACCTAGACGTGGAAATTCACATTACGGATCCACAACCAAACACACTCTATACCCACTTTTGGTAAATTAGTACACAAGCACTACAGATGGACACAGGAAACCAAAGCCAATCAGGCGGTTGAGTGATTCAAAGCAGCATAATAACCAAGACTAGAGAGAAGTTAAAGCTTGATAACAAACAGCTAAATTCATATTGATTTTTGGAATTGCAAATCCAATGATTCACCACTTCATCTGATATGGCTAAGCTGTTCAAATCAAGTCCTGGAATATTAAGGCCTGTTTGTTTCCTATTCTTGAAAACTGTTTTTTGTTCTTAAAAATAAGAAGAAAAAAAAAACTCGTTTGATAAGAGTAGTTTTTGAAAACTATTTCCTAATGTAATAACTTTTTATCAGTTTTTTAAATAAAAAAAACAGAACATCTTTAAGTTGTTTTGGTTTTCTGTTGCTTATGTTCTTCCTTACACTATCCCATCTCTTTCCCCCACTCTTATTATCTAAAATTTAGCTTTTGAAAACTGTTATATAAAATAGTTTATAAAAACTAAAAACAAAAACACAATCAAACTCACCTACATACTCATCCTAACTGGACAGCATGACAATCAAGAATGGAACTACCTAGAAGATGAACACTACAAAATTTTCAGTTTAATATGAGCATAAACCTTAGTAGCTAAATAAGTAATTTTGTCTGCAACTAGCATCTAGAAGATTCCTTTGTTTCTTTGTTTTGGAATTTCAAAAAATATGTTCAACACTAAACTTTTCACAAAACCATGCAACATGCCTAATTTTGAGAAAGAAGATAGTTATATAACAAAATTTCAGAGCTTCCAATGTTATGACAAACCCATGACATAAGTGTTAATTAAACAATAAGCAGAAAGATTCACAAGGAGCACTCTGTGCTGCACATGGGTGCATCTGGTTGGAGTATAATTCATTTTTTAAGGATGTTTCTACGGCACAATATTTTACACATTTGGCTTCTATCTAGTGTAAAACCCATGGCCTTATTAGGGTATGATCAAAGGTATGTTGGAGGATTGGGCAGTTTCTTTGAATAGGTTTTCTCTTTATTTTGTTGTTTCTGTTTCGTTTTTTTTATAAGGCATATTCCTAAACCTCCCTTCTCTTGCTAAATATTTCCATTTGTCTTAATAAATTTCTTCTTTCTTCATAGTGGGCAAGGAAAGGAAGAAAAGCCATCAAACTTATCTAAGACAGCCTCTGCTAATATATTGTGAAATAGATATTCATGGTTCTTGCATTGGAATATAAATTTGGGTAAATTAACAATTTATTTAAATATTAAAAGAAGTAGCCTATTATGCAGTTGTAGCATGCCCATATAAAAAAGGATAAAAGCATAAGAAATTAGGTGACTTCACAAAATAATTTAGTTAATTCAGTTATTATCTTACTTCACTATGCAATGCAGCAGTGGCAGTCAAACGATCATCTGGATCAATTGCGAGAAGGGTCTCAATAAGTGGCAGGGATGATGGAGGAAAATCTTTATATGTCTCTGCAATGCATCGCTTATATGACTGTTGGGGCTTAAAAATGGTAGCATGTGGCAACTTTGACTTTTTCCAATATTCATCAGAAGGAGAGCCACATAGCTTAAATATCTTGTGTAGCTGCTCCACCTACAAAGAATGAAGGATACTAACTATATCAGTAAAATCCAAAGCAAAAATGTCACAATCAAGTACAAGAAAATTGAGAAGCCATGGACAACAAAAATCTTGCACCATAGACTAGTAAACTGAATATATGCCCTTAAAAGATGCAATTATAGACCCTAGATAATGTACTATCATAGAGATTACCTCTGTTCGACCAGGCATAATAGGCTTTCCTGCCAATAATTCTGCAAGAATGCAGCCAGCACTCCAAAGGTCCACTCCTACACCATATTCAGTGGCCCCAAGAAGAAGTTCTGGAGGTCGATACCATAAAGTAACCACTCTACTGGTCATAGGGTGCCTGTGATTAGGATCAAAGAAGGAAGCTAATCCAAAATCAGCAATCTTCAGTATTCCATCATTGTCAATAAGAAGGTTTGACCCCTTTATATCACGATGCAGCACATGCCGGTTATGGCAATGTTCCAGTCCAGAAAATAGTTGATGCATGTAACATTTTACCTAAAATACCCAGATACGAGCATACAAAAAAGGTTCACCTCAAGAAGCAACAAAAAATGAAAAAAGATTCTTGAATCATACATTCCAAACAAAACAAGAACATGCACTCAACGTAAATATGCCAATACCTGAGTCTCTGTGAACTTGATTGCCGGGTTTGTGGCAAGTCCAGCCAGATCATGCACCATGTATTCAAAAACAAGATATAAACTGCACGACATTCTAGAAGTCACTAAGCCTTCCAGTTTGATAACATTGGGATGATCCAAACGACGCAAAATCAAAATCTCTCTGGCCATGAACTTCACACTCTCAGGCTCCAAATTGTCGAAACGGACCTTCTTTAGTGCAACAATTTTCCCCGTTATAGTATCCCTGGCTTTGTAAACATTACTGTATGTACCTTGCCCGATCTGATTGAAAGATAGCAAAAGCACCAATAAGAGAATTAACATTTGTTAAGCAAGTAGCCAGGAAAAAATAACTTTTAGACATTTTGATGGAAGGCTTTTCAATTTTATAAATCTCAACCCCCACAAAAAAAAAAAATATCTAAACTCAACATTACTACTTTTAGCTCTTGCCCTTGCCTGCATTAAAAAAACAAACAACATCAACAAAAAGTCCTTCTAGAGCCAACTTCCCCATACTATGTTAAAACTCCAAAGAGCAACATCAACATCATCTATTCAAGGAAAGTAGCAATGGAGAATATAAGAGCAGCTCACACATTCTCAAAATCAAATCCACACACCAAAATTGGAAACTAAAGTAATAATTGAGTGAGTCCAATATACCCTTTTACCTTATCAAGCTTCTCAAAAGTGTCAGCCCTCCTAGGGGTCAATCCATTGATGGCTTCACCAGCAACCTTAGAGAGCCAAGAGGGCCACCCTGCTGCAACCTGCTCACCATGAACATGATTAGGTGGATTGCTCAACCTCGGATTCGGCTTCGAAGATCGCCGCCTCTCCCCCCTTGCCCTTGTCTTCTTCTCCTCCCTTCCACCCTCCTTCTCAGTGTTCTCATTCTCAACCACTTCTCCTCTACCCACCTCTGCCTTTGCCTCTCTCACTTCCTCTCTCCTCTCCTCCCCAGAAGACTCTCTCCCAAACACACACCCCATCTCTCAAAATTTCTCATTTACTCCCCCCACTCCCACCAACCACATTTTCCCTCACTTTCTCACCATCCAAACACACTCCCCCCACAACCACTCACCCTTCCAAAACCCTAATCATAAATCTCCAAAAGCTGGACTGTGCAAACGCCAATTCGAAAGACCCTAACTTTGGCAGACAAAAGCAAGAAAGCAATGATTTGGAGACACCCCACAATTTGTGGTGCAGTCAAAGAAAACAAAACCACTGTTACTTTTTTTTTTTTAAGGTGGGTCTTTTTTTAATTTTTTTTTCTCCTTTTGGTACTGTGATATAGAGGAAGATCAAAGTTGAAACAGTTATAGTTGAAGTTGAGTCTTACCAGATTCAAGGATCAGTGAAAAGAAAAGAATGTTTTAGAGAGAGAAAAAAAAAATGTGAGGGTGGATCTCCCTTTTCTTTTTTCAACTTCTCTCTCATACCCATAATGGTTTCTGTATTTATTTTGACTCAAAGGTAGCAAAACCCTGTACCTATAATAACCCAGTTGTGGTGAGGTGTGTCAATGTCTCTCTGTGCCCAAACTCGGTTTTTTTTTTTTTCCCTTTTTCTACCTTTCAGCACTGTGTTTGTATCAAGGTGAAGAAGCTTCCATGATAGTGTCCAATCAAAGCAAGACACAAAATTCATGGTCAAGTACCATGAAGGTGTTTGTGTTCATTAATAATAATCACATTTGATGGCGGTTTATTTATTTATTTATTTATTTTTGCTTGCATGCGGTAAAAATATTCTTTGTTAAATTTTTGTTAGGCCTGTTTTGGTGGTTTATAACTAGGAGGTTGGAACATTGCTTTCAGAAGAAATTGGGATTGTGAAATTGGTCAAGGATTTATTATAAAAGTAAGGGAAGATCAAAGCATGTGCTTGATTAATTGGACCAATAATATAGATAATATATTTCTCTATGCAGAAATCTTACTTATATGGTTGTGTTTTGAATTCTAAAATTGTTATTTAAGAAAATAAATTATTTAATCACTACTTTTGAATCAATATTGAAAAAAATATTTAATGTGTATTTAAAATCCTGCATTCTTCATCTTTTTTCCATATTAAATTGTTGTGGTTTATTCGTGAGTTCAATTAATTCAGTTGAGTAGGATATTAAGTAAACTCTCCCGTATCATATTCAATTTTTATAAATAAAAAATTGTTTTAGTTTAAAAAAATTGAATATAGAAAGTTCATAAATAATCCCAACAATATGTATTTATTTAGAGAAAAAGAATGCGTATATGTAACATGTAATGTAGTACATACACTTTTTAAAATTAGATTGAAAATATAAAGATAAAATATTTTTTTGTTTTTATAAATGTATTTAAATTTGGTTTTAATCTTTCAAAAAAATGTACTGATTTTTATTTTCATAAATTTTAGTTTTTTTTTCTATCACGTGTATAGGTGAGTATATGGACTAATTTAGTCCATTTTTGTACTTGTTTAAAAAAAATGAAAATAGTGAAAACATAAAAAAATTTGATAAAACCTAAAAAATTTCCCCATAAAATTTACAAAAAAAAATATATGCATGAATTAATGAAATAAAAAAATTTAAAGGAAAACTCCCTCTATGTCACTTAAACATGAAATAGTGTATAAAAACTTAATATTTCTAGGTTTTTACATCAATAAATCATAAATATTCAAATGCTAAAAAAATGTCAACATACATTAATCAAACACTAAATAGTAATTATCAAAATACATCAATGTAACTATAAAGAAAAATATTTTAAAATGTAATTGATTTGCATGGTGCATTAACACGGGAACCAGACCTATGTAACCAATGGAACAGGTCGAAGCCTACATACACACCTCTCTTGCATGTATCTAAATATGTTACATATTACTTTATAGTGATAGATAATGTGATATGTCTCGATTCATATCATCTAAACAAGAAGACAACAATTTCGTCTTGAATACATTTATCAAACAAGAAGAGGGGTCAACTTTTCTTTAATATACTCTTATAAAATAGATCAAATTAAACTTTAAATATCAATGTACAAGTTGACATTGATTGTAGAGCAAATCGGACTTTTTGGTTTGTTGGATTTTGAGGTTTGAACCGAAATTTTTAGTTATTGGGTTGACAATTATCTTCTTTTATTATTTATGGGTTGACAATGATCTTTTACAAGTTTTGTACACGTAAGTAATACGTAGAATACAATCTTTGAGTGTGTATCATCCATCCAAAAAATTAAAAGTGTATATTATTATAAGTTCTAATGTTCTATACGTTGACAGTTAGAAGACTCGTTTTTCACCTTTCTCTCTCAAAAAAAAAAAAAAAAACTCGTCACAACCTTCTTCAAAACAGGAAAAGTATAACGAAATTATTTTGGGAACTCTTGATTTAAATTAGAACATGACTTTGATAATAGTAACTACGTGCCTTAGTTGCGCATAGTTATGACTGTTTAAGCAATAGGAAATACCCTTATAAAGGGATAATTAAATTTGTTGAAATTAAATGTGGAAATTAAATGTGGAAATGTCTTAGGTTTTTTAATAGAATTAATCTCGTTTTGTCAAACATATATACTAAATCTGGATAATGACCTATCATCCTTGACGTGATCGGTAGATTTTTTTAGAGCTAGGAGCCTAGGATTAGCTTTTTTGTAAAAATAAAAAAGTTTAAATTAACTCAAAACTTTATTTAGATGTCTACGCTATATAAGTATCTTAAAATAGATCAAGAAATTAACTTGAATTATTTAAGTTTTTAAAATAGTATAAATTTAACAAATTTATTATATTTTGCAAAAATTAATTGATTATACTTATCTACAAATAATAGATCATGTAAGTTTTACAAATTATCGATTATATAGTAAATAAACAGGTTGTATGATTAGATTTAATACGATTTTTTTTTAAGTGTAGATTTGGACAATTTAACTGTATATACATTTTAAGGGTTTTTAAACTGAGCTTATTAGCTACATAGTTTACGTATATATTTTTGGTGCATAGATTAAGATATTTAGACTGATTGAATTTCTTTAAAGCAACGAGTGCACTTTTAGATAACAAGAAAAGGGATTATAATTGTTAATTAAATTAAAAAGTAAATTTTAATAATTTTTAATTTATTATATATTATCACATTTTTAATTATTAATTTTTTAATGAAACCTTTTTTTTTGTTACAACTAAATTCTCCGCTCCTAATTAAGATGCATAGAACCACCCACCATGAAAATGAAAACTCATACATCTACCCTAGCATTGCTTTCGGGAATAGATTTTCCTTTTCCAATTTTCAATAGAATTAATAAGCCTTTCTTAATAGTAGTCCCAATTACTTTTCATTCATATATGTAAAGATGGTTTAATAATCTTTTGGAAAAAAAAATAAATGGTAATGTTAAATATGGAGAATTAAATTAGATATATTTATACGAAATGTATTTTTTAATGATAAATAAATAAAGCATTTCTATAAATAATGCAATGGCGTGCATCAAGGTTTTCCTACTCATTTGGAGTGTAAGTTGTAACAATAATTAAAGTTTTACTTCTTGAAATAAAGAAATTAAATAAAACATTGACATCTTTATTTTATTTACATTTTTCATTGTTGTTTTTCTATTTTATTTATTTTACTTTTATATTTTGTAAAATTGTAGAAATAGAAATTGTCAAATGAAAAATATGAATCTGGTTTTAAAATAATTTAAAAAGAGAGAAAAGTTGAAAAATCAATTCAATCTTAATGTGATGTTTTTGGTAAATTTGTTACTGTTAATAAAAGGGATATATCAACGAGTTCAAATAATAAAAAGTAATAAAAACAATTATAGGTAAATAATGTAAAAAAAATACAAATAGTCCTAATTCTAATCAGGAAAATAAAGAAGATCAAAATTTAAATAATTAATGACACAATTAAAATTAATTTTTGAAAAGGAAATAATGTTAAGATTGTTGTTTTTTCTAAAAAAAAATTGTTTTGTTCCTTACAAAAAAAAATTGTTTTGTTCCTTACAAAAAAAAAAATTCATTTTAATATTTATTGATACTGTTTTAATCTCAATAAAATTACGAACTTTCGATACAAATCCTTTCATATTAAAAAATTATATTATATAGGAAATATAAAGTTTGTTTTCAATATGTTATTTATGTCATCACTGAATAAGGATATAAATCAAAATGAAATGGTTTTTTTTTTTTAATCATAAAATGGATTTTTCTATAAAAAAAAATATCAAAATGAAAATAATATTATATTATAAAGACTACAAAAATATTTAAATTCAAATTTTGATTAAATATTTACATTTTTTATCTATCATCGGTAGTATTTAAACAATATATTTTATTTATTCAAGCTGAATCGTATAAAATTATCATGTAAGACAATGGTTTCTTTCTAAAGTACGATTTAATATTTTTATAAAAAAAACATATTTATTTTAAAAATAAAAATTGTAATATTAACTTAAATTATTTTTATTGATGCCTACTAAAGTCGTTGCATCATATAATTAAATTATATGTAACAATTAATGATTTGTAGGATACATTTATTAGTGCTAAAAGTCAATAGAAAACTACTCGGCAACAAAATAAGTTATTGATTCGAGTAGTAAATCTTAAATAATTCCATTGTGATGTTATACAAACATGTTTATATAAAGAACAGCAAAAAAAAAAAAGGTTTAATAGTTCGGTATATCCCTGATTTTTTTTTAATTTTTTAATTAGATCTCTGAACTAAAATATTTATAATTAAAATTTTTAACATTTACAATTTGTATAATTATGTGTCTGGGGTTAGTTTATAGGAGTTTGAAACTGCTAAAAAAATTTTGTGACAATTTACCAACTCTAAGAACTCAATTATAAAAATGGTAGAAAATTAATTACCTAATTATATTTTTTTAATTTAGATACCTAATTAAAAAATTTCAAATAGTTTAGGGTGATGTATTAAAAAATTAATTAGTTTAGAAATAAATTTGAAACCTTTACTTAATGATTTATTATAAATACGAAGTTAATAAATTTAAATATTAAATTATACAATAATATTTTGATAATCATGTGTATTAAATTTTATATAAATTGAGTATTTGTGCGTGTATTTTTATAATCAACATGAACTTATAATATCTTGGAAAATATATTATAAGTAAAAATAAACATAATTAGAAAATTTTAACTAGTTTTTGAATTACATAAACTTGTATATATATATTTCATATATTTAATGATAACTTTAAATTCAATAACTAAATTGACAAAATTTAACAGAAATAAAAAATTATTAAATGAAATAAATTTAACAACATTTATGGAATTGTATATTTTTTTTTAGTAGTTTGGAACTATAACTAATGAGTTTTCTCATAGTTAATTATGTTATAACTTACGGAATGAAATGTTTATTACTTCCTACAGAATTAAATTAAAAAACTAATCCAAACCTCTCTTCTAATATACTATATTGGATTAAATTTAAATTCAAAACCAAAAAAATTGAATAATAAAATGGAAAGTCAATAAATTAAATCAAATCAAATTTGATTACATTTCACCTTAAAATCGATTCAAACTTAATTCGCAAACATCCTTGACAATTAGCAACTTGGTAACCAAAGAATGTTTAATAAATAATTTAAGCACGAGATTCAAATAAATTTATGTATAAAAATGTCACATATTGTTTGTTAAAAACAATCTGTTATCTGTTAATAGTGCACAAATTTGGGTTGCATGAGCAGCAAAGTGTGAAATCCTTGAAATTCGTTTTGAAAATGTTCTCTTGTAACAACTAATGTAAGAAGTAATTACATAAAAGGGGTCAATATATTCTACCTGTCTTGGGCCCATTTAAGCTCACCAACCTTAACCAACAATCTTTGTCTCATCGTAGCTGTCCTTATACTTTAACGTTTCAATCCTTAATGGAAAAGATAGGAAAATGGATTACGATAATGTAAAAAATATATATATTATTATTGCAAAACAATACCATGAAACGTAATTGGTATGTGCTCAATGGTGGGATCCCAAGGGATAACCCTTTTTTATTCCTTTTACTTTGTTACTAAATAGAAAAGAGAAACCATGTAATACTAGGAACGAATTCCTGAGAGAACCCAAAAGTTTTTTAAAGATGACAGATAAAACTGTTAAATTTGGACTTACAAACTGTTTACATCCCATTTAACAAAAAAGGCATTTTTATGTATTAAAAAGAAGAAGAAGCAATAATGAAGAAGCTTTTGTCCCAGAAACAATATGTGAGAGACCCACGGCATTCATTCTTTTCAACTGCCATCTAAGCAACCGTATCTGTCTGCCACTTACAATTTATGTAGGACATACTTAGGTTCATATTATAAACTTTTCTGTTTTCATTTAACCCAATATAAAAATTTATTATAATCCAATTCTCTCTCCTTACCTCTTTAAAATCATCAAGTAAAAAAAAAAAGTTAGCATAATAGAAAATTTTGTATTTTTATATCTTAAAATATATGTTAATTTATTTTTTCTCAAATAATTTATTATATTCTTTAGAGTTGAAAAATATTATATATTTTTAACGTTTCAGGACTAATTTCATCCGTATAAAAATATATAAACTTTTTTGGAATATAAATTATTGTGTTCAAATGCCTTAGTTAAAGTAACACCACATCAACTTTCTTTGGAATCAATGAATGATGAATCCCAGGATCAAATTATTGTTAGCCTACTTTTTTTTTTTTTCCAAACCACACAATGGCATGACCTACTTTATATTATATTAAAAAATTAAGACAACTTCACAAGTCAAAATATTTTCATAATATTAACCGCAGTTGAATTATATTAAAATAAACTACAAACTACCAATTAAAATTTTTTTGCTCGGCAAAATTTTTTTTTTTCATCTAATTGTATTTGTTGACATAACTTAACCATCTATTTACAATTTTTCTATCCATTACGATCAAAATAATAAAATTGGCAAATAAGCAATTTGAACCTACTTAAAATTGATTATCACAATACTTAACTCACTTTAATAATGAGTTAGGAATTAACTAATTTAACTGATAAATTTGCTCAATTGGTAATTAAGCAAGTGACTTATCTAAATTAAAAAAAAACTAAAAAATTATTAAAGAAACTATAAGATCTAAAAAAACAAAAAAAATAAAAATGACATTAACTCAGAAAATAAATAAACATAAAATTTCAACAAAGCATTCATCAAATTAATTCCACTCCATATTAATAATCACCACTTAATACTTACCGATCACAATTCAATTCATCATGTAATATCATAAATTCATAGTTGAACAACAAATCAACAATTATATATATATCCTCGATTTTTGTCATAATATTAATTCCAGTCAATATAAAAATGTAATATGTTTTTAGTTCCTACAACTACTCAAAAATATATATTTTTAGTCCTCCATAAGTGTCATCACTTTTTAGAAATTAAAAATATACTAAATTTATATAAGGATTAAAATTAGTATTTCAAAATATTCTTAAAGGATAAAAAATATATTTTGATCTTACATTTTTATATTCATAATCCTAATCCATTCATAGAAAAAAAAGTTAAACCTAATTTAATTAGTTAATTAAGTGAACTATAAAACAAAATAACCCCAATTATTAACACTCAATTATTTTTTTTAACTCAACCCACTCAAGTAAAGTAAACTCACAAGTTACTATTAGAATTTATGAGCAAATAATCACAGTACAAGAGAGTTATTGGTTTTTTTACCTTGAGTGACCTTAGCTCTCTATCCAAAACTATATTAGCCTCATAACCTTCTTACTTACATACCATTTAACTTGTTTCCAACCCACCAAAATGGAACTTGTCCTCCAACAGTTACATTCATTTTGATAACGGATTAAAACTTTATCATCGTCACGTTTTAGTCTGAAAATTCAAATGGATTGGCAACATGAAGTAAATAATTTTCCAACCTTAAAAATTTAGTTAAAGTAACTCTAACTTCTTAAATTGAAAATTTTAAAATTAGTGAGTTACTAACAATTATATTGCTTTTAACGAAAAATGCTATTTTATAAACAGTTTAAAATATTTGTAAAAATCAAATGAGACTTGATCAAGAACCTATATCCCATTATAACACATATATAAAAAAAATGGAAGAATCCAAGAGCAAAACCACAACATGCTAAGTAAAAAATTTAAGAATTGATTTATCAAAATAAATTAAGTGTTGAAAAAAATTGACTTTTGTGAATAAAAAAATAGGCGTCAGAAGCATAATCTCTTACAAGTGGATTTATCTAACTTAACTTATATTAATCGAGATTTAAATTATTTTTATCAATACACTTATATTAATCGGGATTTAAATTATCTTATCAATACAAATAGTATGTCTGGTTCAAAAAAGAAGAAAAGGAACATACGAAATTTCAGAGAGGAGAAAAGACAAAGAATGTCAACTTGTTTGGTTCAAAAGAACAAGAAAAAGATTTTATTATTTGGTCCAACAAAAGTATAAAAACAAAAACAGAAGAATAACTCTCTTTGTTTGGCTCACAAAAGGAGAAGAAGAAAAAGGTAAATAATATATTATTTTATCTTATAAATAAATAAATAAATAAATATATATATATATATGAGATAAGAGTTAAAATAAAATTTTAAGTATTTTGATTATTACAGTCCAAAAATTTTAAATCTCTTTTATTCCCTCCCTTAATACGGGAGGAGAGAAAAAAAAAAAAGCACACACACAAGAAAAAAAATTTTACTCCCTTATTTTTTTTTTTTTCATTTTCTCTAGTTTTTAAATTTAAACAAGATAAAATTAAAAAATTCCTCTTATTTTATTTTTCATCTTTCGTTTCCCTCCTATCAAACACTCTAAGGATATTATACTATAAAAGTATTAATAAATTAAATATTGAGACAATGAATGTTTAAATTATACTATTACGCTTCCACCTATGTGTTACATTTTAATCCATACAAAATTGACCAGTACTCGGAATCAAATTTTCTTTTGTTTTCATGACTTTCAATGCCATTCACAATTAATTTTAAACTCTTGCTATATATTTTAAGATTTTTTTTTATAAAGTAAAATTTGAGAAAATTTCCAAAGTCCATAAAATTTTAAAATATCATTTCGTCTTGCTATTGATTTTGAGAGTTTAGATGATCAAATAAACATGGAGAGAAGTTTCAAAGTCCATAATATTTTAAAATATCATTCCGACTTCTAAAATCCTAAAATAAAAAATGTGATACTTAAAATTAGTATGTATATCATTCAGTTTATTTGGAATAAATAATAATTTTTTATTAAGTTCTTATTTTTAAATAATTATTTATCTTAAACTAATTATACTACTTAAGTGTCAATAACATTGAAATTTACAAAAACAGAAAATCCTAAAATTCTTATTCATAGTTATATACTTTCTCTAAAAGATTTTTATATTAAAATCAATTAAAATACATCATATTCTATCTTTAAAAAAAAAAATCACCCATGCATACTTAATAATGCTGATAAAAAGAATTAAGAATATTTTTTTTATAAAAGGATATAACATTTAATATTACTGATGTATTTGTAGTATAACTTCTATTCATTTATTTATTATTAATCTATATTATCTACGTCCAAAATAAAATATTAAAGAACCATTTGGAGTGATTTTTTAGTTTAAATTTAATTTTTAAAAATTAAAATCAATTTTTAGGTTTTTCTTTTTGTATGTATATGATTGCAAGTAGTATATTTGATAATTTATCGAGTTTAATCTCTTTTGAGGGATTTGAAAACACTCAAGGTTGGGTTGCCTACTTCTAATTAAGTTTTCTTCATGTACAAAAATTGTGATTTAAATTCCTTATCACTTGCTCAAGAGACCTAAACTTATTGCTACTCAAACTAATAATTTGTTGGTACTAGTTTTTTTAACTTTATTTATTTTTTGTCTAGTTTTAAGAACTTGTTAACCTTATAATTTAAAAAAAAAATTCATTAAAAATATGTGAGACTCTTCATATGAGATTGTGTTAAAAAGATTTAGAGTGAGAAAAGAATAGAATAGAAACAAAAAATGTTTTTTTATGGACTTTTGTGAGTTAAGCTTAAATCGAACCATTATAAGATAATGTATGTTTAGGAAAGGTTGTTTGTGTGCTTGATGCAGGTTGTCGATTATAGTAGGTTAGATAAAAAAAAATTATATTCAATTTGAGCTTCTAAAATGAGGCAAAAAACTAATGAAAGCCTAGTTTGTATATTTTTTTTTTTTTGCTAAAAACCTATACCAAGTTAGGATCAAATTGGACTAAAAAAACCAATTTTAAATTATGTTCATAATTTAAACTCTAATCCTTGCTTTTCATTAGGCGAGTTTGAGTTGAATTGGTTGTAGGCTATAATAAATTGGGCTAAAAAACAAATTTTAATTCAACTTCCAAAATAAAAAGGCTTGATTTGTATGAGTTTTTAATGGGCTAGGCCCAAATTGTGCTAATAAAGTCTAAATTTAATTTATGCTTAAAATTTAAAACTATTGAACAAATTCAAACTGAGTCAATCATACACTTGTGGGTTGCAAGCTACAATGAGTTGAACAAAAAACCTAAATTCAATCCAAGCTTGTAAAATAAATCCTTAATCTTGTGAAAACCCAAATTTGTACATGCTTTTTGCTGACTTAGCCCAAATTGGACCATGATTTGATTTTATTAAAAAGGCGTACATTTAATTTGCACTTAACACTTATAGTCTAAACCAAGTGAGTTCAATTCTAGGCTTGACGTGGATTGTGAGTTATAGTAAGTTGGCTAAAAAACTTAGGTTCAGTTTGACCTTTTTAAATGATGCTATGTTCGATGACATGATTTGTACAAACTTTTTACATGTTAAATACAAATATATACATGGTTATATATAAAAAAATACTTAAATTTAATTTATTTTCAAAACTTAAAATTCATATCCTATATCATAAGTTGTTTTAATTTTTTTTTTTTTTGGTAAAAATGAGTGAGATGTGGAGAGTGGTAAAGGAAATTAAACTTAAAACTAAAGATAGAAAACTATTTTTTGATTTTGTTTTCCTATTTAAATTTAAAAACAAAAAATTGAAAACTTACAATTATTTAAAACGAGACCTAAGGCAAGAAGGATTAGGCTAAGGAAGAAAATTAGGTAAAATAATTTTATGGAAAAATGAAGAAAGACACTATAATAAATTAAAGAATCTTAATAAAACATCTATTTCATTTTGAAGTGAGTTGAGGCGAAAAGAAGAGAAAGATAGATAAATAAATAAATGATGTGAAAAAAAATAAAAAAAACGAAAAAAGAGAAAGTAAGTAAATAATTATAATTTTTGTAAATTATAATTAGAATAATTGGTGGGGGGTTAGCTTGAAGTGAAAGAAAAGTTATAATGCGAAAGTAGAGATGAGACATAAATAAAGGATAGATGGGTGATGCGTGTGATGGTGATTGGTCCCTCCAATTGAATCCTATCAAGTGTGTGCGGTGCATTCTCCCAATGATTTCATGAAAATCAATCAATTAATGAATCCATACCTTGATGGGAGTGGGAAGCCTTGTCCATTTCAATCACATGCACCACACACTTAATACTCTTTTCTTCCCTTCTCCAATCACCTTAACCTCTACCCCTTCTTCTCTCATGGCTACTCATTTGCACCTCTCCCAAGTTGTACCCACTGCAATCGGACAACACGACCTCTTGATCGTCGGTCCCGGTGTTCTTGGTCGCTTGGTGGCTCTCAATTGGCGCCAGGTACTCTTTTTCACGTCTATCACTATTTGCTATTTCATGTCACTATCACACTTATTCACAGATACAGATTCACTTTTTAAATGAATTTCACTATGTAGTCGAATTAATCCTTCACTCCAGAGATATCATGAGTTTACTACAAAAACATATTATATGTGTTTATTGAAGCAGGAATACGTAGGTTGTCAAGTTTTTGGACAAACAGCAACCACTAATCATCATGAAGAGTTGACTAAAATCGGTATTAATCCGTCTTTAAAGTGGACCAAAGCCTCCCTCAGATTTCCTTATGTGATTTTCTGTGCACCGCCTTACCAATCCTCGGACTACCTTGGTGATCTTAGGTTAGCAATCATATTATTGAAATTTGAATTGAAGAGAAAATCAAAATTATAAAAGTCAACTCTTTTTTTTTCTAAAAAAAATACTGTTATTCATGTTTACGAGTTGTTTTTCTTCTGAGCTTTTGTGTGGTGGACTGTCAACCAAATCAGGTTGGCTGCATCGTGCTGGAATGGTGAAGGTTCTTTGCTGTTTACATCAAGCTCTGCTCCTTATGATTGTAATGATAATGGATTGTGTGATGAGGTAGATCTTAAAACATTCTTTATCTGTTCTCTCACACTCTTTTATGGCTTATTTTCTGCTATTGGCCATCACTTATTTTCCTCATCTTAACATTGTAGAATCATGTTTCCTATGTTTTGGGCATGGGAGAGACAACAATATATCTTGTTCATGGGATCATTAGATATTTATTTCTGTGCAGGATAGTCCAGTGGTGCCAATAGGGAGGAGCCCAAGGACTGATGTCCTTTTGAAAGCTGAAAATATAGTGTTGGAGTTTGGTGGTTCTGTTTTAAGACTGTCTGGACTTTATATATCCTTTTCAGAATTCAGTTTACTAGGACGAGCCTTGCAATTGGATCCTAACATAGGATTTCAACTACCTATTCATCTGGGTGATTATTTCTACTATTATATTTATGTGCATTGTCTGCTGCCAACCTTGACATTTTAAACAAAGTAGATAAAGGTGCACATGCTTATTGGTTAGAGAAGGGGATTGTTGAATCTCGTCCTGATCACATCCTAAATCTTATACACTATGAGGTTAGAATTTCAGTGCATCTTATTGTATTGTGTAAATTATTATCAACATGATAATGATTTTATCTGCATTTGGCAATTGGCATCTTTAAAACTGTTTCACATACATCGATCGTTTTATCCAGGTTTACCAGCAAAAGCCAAAGGATGTGTTTCATTTATGTGCTTTCTCTTATTCCCTATTCCCATATATTTTGTTTAATGTCTGTCATTTCACCATGAGACCAATTTGAATCCCTTAACAAACTAAAACATTGCATTTTCTTATCTACTTTTGGTCATGTAGTATTTGTTAATATGAAAAGTTGAATATTTTGCTTAATGTGCCGCTTTCAAACCAGGATGCAGCTTCCCTCTCCGTTGCAATTTTGAAGAAACAATTTCGTGGGAGGATTTTCTTGGGTTGTGATAATCATCCTTTATCTAGGTTACACGCTATCCCTTGAGTCTTCAACAATTATCATGGAGACAGTAAATGCTTCTTTCTTTCTGAGATTTGCGCCTCACTCTTGCAATTGCTGTTTTAGCTAGTGATGTGATGCCAATATATGTTTCCTTCTCTCTGACCCTTTCCAAATGTTAGCAGGCAAGAAGTGATGGATCTAGTTATCAAAAGTGGGAAATTCAGTAAAAAGTTTGAGAAATTTACAGGTAAATAAATACTCTCTTGATTTGTAGATGGTAGATTTGAGATTGAAAACCAATAGTAATTCACAAACCATAATCACCTATGTTGCATGGGTACACAAATGGTACTCACAGTCACCTATTTTTCTAACTTGTGTTTTAATTGGGGTGCTATCACTGTGTCACTCATCATTGTAAAAGCATCGTTGAGCCTTTGTATCTTTCCTTTGCAGGAACTGATGATCCTCTAGGCAAGAGATTAAACAACTCCAGAACACGCCAAGAAGTAGGGTGGGAGCCCAAGTACTCTAGCTTTGCTCATTTCCTTGAGACCATCTGATTCACTCGGTATTTTCTCCACGATGACATTATATATAAACAGAAAATTTCATTAACCAGTTGTTAAATGAAAGCAGAAACACTTAATTAGTTGATTGTTATGTATCAAGAATATTATGCATGTAAATTAGTACTTGACAAGAATTTTTAGCCTCGCTGTGGTGGGTTATAATAAAAACATGGTCGAGATGCTTTGGCAGATTTAATTGTTGTTGTGCTTTGTAATATGTATTATCAATGTTTTTAAAAGTATCCATTATCCAATCCTGTACCTGAAATTAACTATACGACAATAGTAACTTTCTTTGAAGGTAAACACTAAACAGAAATAATTAATAGCATCATTCACATGGACATATGCGTATCGTTTTGATTAAGCATAATTATGAAATATCATTACAATTTTCAAATGCCACTTATGGATATTAGAGCCTATCGATAACTATAATTTGATTTATCAAAAAGGAAATTTAAAACAATGATCTAGGAATAAGTGATGAGATTATACCTTGAAGTAGAATTTTTCTCGTAATTCAATTTTAAACCTTTTATTGTTTGGTTTATTATTTTAACTCTTGCCTTTTCTTTTTATCTAATTGCCTACTCAAAAGTTCCTTTATTTTTCTTTTTTTACCAAAAAAAAAAAATTCATTTTCTTTATTTATTTTTACTTTTTAATTTAATAAAAATTTATCTTTATCCATCCATCTGAATTCAATCCTATTTTTCATTTTTTTAAAAATTATTTTTAAAATTGGTTGATTTAACAAGTAATCATATATGATTAATAATAAAATAATTTACATACTCAAATAAAATAATATAAATATAAGAGTTTTGTTATTCATATAATAATTTAATTATAATAATCTTTTATTCTAATATGATGACCCGGACTAAATTAATATTAATCAGATTGAAGAAAAAATTAAAACTCAAACTAAACTAATTCAATTAAAAAAAACCTAGTTTAAATTAAAAATTTTATAAATTTAAACGAATATAATTTATAAAAGAAAAACAAACAATACTCCAAATTTAACATTTTTTTTAACATCAAAATTTATAAATGTCAATAAATTTAAGCTAGTTCTAGATAAAGAGTATTTTTAAATTCTAATTTTAGGTATGAAAAATAATTTTATTGGAAGGAAAATAGTTTCTATTAATAACCTCATAATAGTTTTCAACTAAAATTAATGACTGCTTTTAATAAAAAAAAATACTTCACACTTATTCTACTAGTA
This sequence comes from Mucuna pruriens, assembly GCA_025330945.1. Lineage (NCBI taxonomy): Eukaryota > Viridiplantae > Streptophyta > Magnoliopsida > Fabales > Fabaceae > Mucuna > Mucuna pruriens. The sequence continues at coordinate 2,674,709 of JAENHJ010000533.1, read as the reverse complement.
ATAAAAAAAAATAAATCTGTATTTTTTTGCAGTCGAAAAAATATATAATCAAGTCTTTACAAAGTTTATCATTAAAGAAAAGCGATATCAACTTTACCAATAAGTATGATTGTGTATAATTTGGATAGAATGTATGCTCCAAATTTACCAACGAGAGAAAATTGGAATCCGCAAAAGAGAATATTAAGAGCATTGATCCAGCTATAAACAACTGGGACAAAAAATCTTTGTGGAAGTTGCATCCCAGTCCTATGATATGGAACAGTGAATCCTATTTGGATAGTGGATACAACCGGCTAGATCACGTCATCTCATCGCTACCATCCATTTGGATTCTCCTCTCTAGCCACTTCTACTTCATCACCAGACTTAACGATCAACAGTTTCCTCTCTTCCTCATTTCCCACCTCACAATTCTCTTCATCTCAAAATGTCCCTCTCTTACACTTCCAATTTCATCTCACTCCACTCCCTCAACCATCAAACTCTCTCCCTAACCTTCTCTTCCGACTCTCCTCACCCCATCAACCTATTTCCACGCAAGCCTCCGAAACCGCACCACCCCATTAAGCTCACCGCAGAAAGATTCAAACTTTCCGCTTCTGCGACACCGTCTCAAACAGTTGAGACCACCCCATCAACGTTCAGAAGCAAGAGCCCCAAAGACGTCAACGTCTTGGTGGTGGGTTCAACTGGGTACATTGGAAAGTTTGTGGTGAGAGAGTTGGTCAAGAGAGGCTTCAACGTGACGGCCATTGCTAGAGAGAGGAGTGGAATCAAGGGAAGCAGTGATAAAGATCAGACCCTGGCTCAGCTAAGAGGGGCCCACGTGTGTTTCTCAGATGTGACCAATTTGGAAGCTTTGGAGAAATCTCTGAACAGTTTGGGGAATTCCTACGATGTTGTCGTGTCCTGCCTCGCTAGTAGAAGTGGAGGGGTGAAGGACTCTTGGAGGATTGATTATGAGGCGACAAAGAATAGTCTTGTTGCTGGAAGAAAACGTGGGGCTTCTCACTTTGTGTTGCTTTCAGCAATTTGTGTGCAGAAGCCCCTCCTTGAGTTTCAGCGTGCTAAGTTGAAGTTTGAGGCTGAGTTGGTGAGGGAGGCTGAGGAGGATGCTGGATTCAGTTATAGCATTGTGAGGCCAACTGCGTTTTTCAAGAGTTTGGGGGGTCAGGTTGAGTTGGTGAAGGATGGGAAGCCTTATGTTATGTTTGGAGATGGGAGGTTGTGTGCTTGTAAGCCCATGAGTGAGGCTGATTTGGCTTCTTTTATTGTGGACTGTGTGTTAAGTGAGGACAAGGTTAACAAGGTGTTGCCAATTGGAGGGCCGGGGAAGGCGTTGACACCCTTGGAACAAGGGGAGATGTTGTTTAGGCTTCTGGGGAAGGAGCCAAAGTTCTTGAAAGTTCCAATTGGGATAATGGATTTTGTCATTGGGGTGCTTGACTTTCTTGTTAAGATCTTCCCTTCACTAGAGGATGCTGCTGAGTATGGGAAAATTGGAAGGTACTATGCAGCCGAGAGCATGTTGCTTTTGGATCCTGAGACCGGAGAATACAGTGCTGACAAGACGCCTAGCTATGGGAATGATACATTGGAAGAGTTTTTTGCAAGGGTTCTCAGGGAGGGCATGGCTGGTCAAGAGCTAGGTGAGCAAACAATATTTTAAAAAGGGAATGGTTAATATGTATGAACACAATAAGGCAATTAGAGCAACCAGTTTTGTTTCTGTAAATGTGTGTATTCAGCTAGCCTCACTGTAATGTTTACAAGTTCAGGCATTGTTGAAAGAAATTCAAGTCTCTGGAAATGCATTGTTGAAGATTCATTCTTCAGTGTTAATAAATTGGTTATTGCTACTGGCAGCTGAGTTCGATGTCCTGAAACCAAGTTCATTTTTGTTCTGGAAAGAACTGGATGAATGCACAATGTATAGTTGTATTTCCACAAATATACTGCTACATAAATTTTGCCATGCCTGGTTACTATTGTCAATTGATTACTCAAAATGAGAAGCTATTTAGAATAGATTGACTAAACCATCTTTTAAAGCACTTATAACCCATCAAAGTCCTGCAAAATAGATGAATGTGATGAATTCACAAATCAGTTCTGTGCCATTAGGTGTCCTGTTACTTTTACTGAATTTTTCCTTGCATGACATGTTTGGAATCCATCTCACTGGTATATCAAAGTTCACTAACTTGATTTTCAGCTACAAGCCTACACCAAGTTTTAGGTAATGTTGGTCGATTTAGTAGTTCTCTTGCCATATGAGTTTCCTGTGCAAATGCTCTTGAACCAGATGTACTAAAGGGAGCTAGGGGGAGTATTTGATTTGCACAATCAAATATAAATTGTTCTTCACTAATTAATTAAAAAATTATTTTTTACTTTTGAGGGAGTAGAATAATTTCAAATCATTTTTAGCACAAATAGAATGCAAAATACAACTGGGATCCATGGAGGACATCGTTTACACACACAACAAATGCTAGTAACACATTACTTGACACAAACTTTTCAATATATTCTTTATTATTAGATGAAATTCATATGAAACTCACTAAATAGGGAGTGGACTTACGTCATTTAGTAAGACTCATGAATTTCATTCAATAACAAAGACTGTCGAAAAGAATGTTAATAAAGAACGTGTTGTTAACATTCTTCATTACACATAGTCAGCATCTTTGAAGAAACACTCACAAAAACAAAAGGTATTCACAGCAATCTATGATGAATATTAACTTGGCACACTAACTGATTTTGTGAATGATCCATTATCCTTCCATCTACTTGGGGACTCGACTGTGAATGGTGAAAGCTGAAAGCCATATGAGCAGGACAGTCACAATGCTGCCAAACAAAGCCACTGCTATGGCGCCAGCAAGATGCCGACAGAACTTGTCATAGATGTTGCAAACTTTAATCCAACCCACATGGCCGTTGCCCTTTAACCCGATATATGCTACACTTCCTGCTGCTCCTGTTGCTGAGGCTGTTATCCCCAATATCAGCTGCACCAGTCATGGTGAAAATTTTATCATAATTTGCTATGCTTTGTTTGTAAAGCAAGAGAGTTGAGAAGAGAAGATGAATAGAAATGTGGAAAGAAGGGTTGATTGATTAATTACTGCATCCCAGAAGAGAAAGTGGAGGAGGAACTTGAGTTTGAATTCTGGCTTCTGGATGACAGAGATAGATGCAAGAGCAGAAATGAGGGCATAAAGGCCAGAAACACTGAATGCAGCCACAAAATATCTGCATGCATATCATATTACATGTCAAGTTAAAACAGTGGTCTTTGGAAGACTTGTTTGACAGCAAAAAAGGAACCAAATAGAATGAGTCTTTATAACAAATGTATGTAAATGGAATACTTTTGGACCTCTAAATTAAAAATGAAAAATACTTGAGGAGCATGACCTCAAGAATATACAACGGAGAGAAAAAACAAATAGTATACACACACAAAAAAATAATAACTTTGCACTGTGCATGGCGTCATGGATTTTTACCTTTTACTTGCAAAGCAGTTAATGGAACCATGAAATTATTTACTTTTGCAACAAAACTCATATACTAAAGAAGGCTAGCATATTACAACCTTGTTTTTAAGAGTACTAAAGTAGAGGTTGATTTCTAAAGTGATTTCCATTTAGCAGGACGAAGAAGAAGAAGAAACACAAAGTTTGATGCTCCTACATCCCTAATTATCTCTAAGAACTCAAAATAATTTAAAATAGTTCAAGAAGTTAAGGAAATTTTTTATCTCAAGGTTGGTACACTTCACATTCAGTGGTTTTTGTATATCATATTTGATATCAAATTGCAAATAACGAAGAATAGTAAACCAGCAAAGAATTTGAATGATCTCAACTTACACAAAAGCTGGTGAGTATTTGAACTTGGCTGGCTGTGGCACAAGCATAGCTTGGAAGGGCACTAGCTTAGTTTGATCACTGGTGACAATCACTGCAAGCGCCACCACTGATGCCACAAACAACAGAAATCTGAGGATCACATCAACTTTAAAGTAATCCACGCCGGCTGGAGGCGGTGGAGTTGAAGATAATTTGTACTCAGGGTCTGTAGAAGCCATGAAGTGCTGATATGCAGGTGGCTAGTGAATTTGATTTGAATGGCAGGTACTATTAGTACACTTAGTGGTACTAGCAAGTTGCAACTAAGAAAGAGATGCAAGATATGGATAGTTGAGCAATGATCTATTTGCTTATATATACATATAGATGGATTTGACCTTTGTGGGGAGCCAATTGAACCAAAAAGATGTAAAAGCAAATGAGTTGGAGTTCAACAGTTGCTTGTTAGTTGGTGCGTATGTGATAGAGTCATACAACTAATAACGTTATTGTACGTTACAATTTTGGATATGCCTTGGCACAAGGTTCACATAAAAGACATTTTTGTCAGCTCAATAACGTATGCATTGTAGGATTATGATTATGTTTGATTGAGAATGGGGCTCGGAGGTTTTCCTTTTGTACTTAGCTATGGCATGATGTCACAGGTTGTGTTATAACATGTGTCTGTATTTACGAGGCCAAAGAGCAGAGTCATGTATAAAATTGTTACAAGTACGTTAAATCCGTCACTAGCCTGTGGTCCCACCTCTTCTAATGCCGAGTGAAATGTAAAAGAATGAACTTTGAAGTAAAAATTAATTTTAAGTTGGTTTTAAAATTATAAAAAATGTAACTTTTGCTCCATTACACAATTTGAAATACAAAAGTAACGGTAGATTACATATATTTTTAAGAATATAAATTTCAACCTAACTTTTTCCGACAAAATCGGTTTATATACTATATTATTAGTCCATGTATTCTAACATACCTTCTTCACATGTTAAAGACTTTTTGAGCACGGAGTTTGTAAGTATACATTTCTGGACGATTTGCTAAAAAATATTTTAATACCACGTTAAAATGTAAATTTCAGCCTAATTTTAATATAAAAAATTAATTTATAAAACGATGATTGTTGTATAGTTATATATTATATTCAAATCATTTTATTAGTTAACCTAAAATCTATATATATACATATATATATATATACTATTGGACTTGCGAAACAACATAACCGGATAATTACACCATTGGACTTGCGAAATTAAGATGGTGAGTAGGGCCTGGGTTCTTCACATCTCTTCTTAGCTGCTTTGATGGAATTCTGAATGTTAGTTTAAACTTCCTTTCAAAGGTTTAATCAAACTTTAGTGCTCTCCTTGGAAAATATTCAAGACTAACGATGGAGAACTATCTTGACTACTTGTGTTTTATTCTCTCACCTTCCACTTCTGTTTGAAAAAAACTTAGAAAATTGTGGAAAAATGTGTCTACATATTTTTTAAAGTATAAATAATACATGTAACAAAATTTATAATATCATCGAATTACATATTGTTATTTATGATAAATTTATTAATTTTTATTATAATTATTAAAAATTATTTTTAATTAATTGATAATGTAAATTTTTTTATATATTTTATGTTAAATTCATATTTAAATTATGAAGTGTTATTAACACAAGTATTAAATCCAGCCAATTAATTTAAGCTCAACTTATATTCATTTGTGCACTCCTATAGATTAGGTGTGGCTAGTCCACATTCTACTGATTCTGGTAGGTTTATATAGTTTTCTCCCATTTTGGGTAGGTTTTAGAAGAAGGGTTGTTATTTTAAGAAAAAGAAATCACTTTATTTTATCTTTGATCTAATCCCTCTACTTTGAAATGATTTGAACCACCAAGAAAGAGTGATCTGTCCAATGGTATCCAGAAATCCATCACCCTTTCTTTCATGAAACCTAACTAAACTTAATTAATCTTCCTTTTCTTTTTAACTTTCCCTTGTTATCACTGTATGGAGATTCACACGAAACTTGACACAGGAATCTTAACAATTTATTTGGTTGAAAATTCATTTTAAGCTGGGATATTTGAAGCTATATTTATTATCGCCATTTTAGTATCAATTTTATATTTATTAAATTACAATTCTAATGACTAGCGTGAATCAACTTAGTTATATCCAATTAGAATAAGATTATTTATGATAAATAATATCTATAGTCTAAATAAGCAAGAGATTACAATCCTACCACCGGACTTCTAGTAATTAGATGCTCATAGTCAAAGCCGTAATTAAATTTAATAATGAATTTTGGATTTTGTTGGCTAGATTCAAGTGCTCAATCATGGACATGCTCACTTCAACCACACAAAATTTTCTCATCAGGTATCTTCTCCACGAATGGTGATGCACGTACTTATGCATATCATAAAGTAATAAAACTGTAATTAGCGTTGATTAACATTATATTTTGTACAATGGTGGTGACCTCATAGTATTGAACTTTGAATGAATTACGCATTAATTGTTAAGATTATTCTATAAGATTACAGTTAATTTAACAAGTTTGTTACTCTTGAATATCTAACTGTTGTGAAAAGGTATTTATATAAAAAATAGAAATTGTTGTAAAAACGTGACTAGATCCAAATAGATATAATTCTCTATGTATATTAGTAAATTAATTGTCAAATAAAAAAAACTTGTCAATACTTGTTATAAAAACTATTATCTAATATAAATAATCATATGCAACAATTTTATATGTGTTATTTATGCTTAAATACAAAAATGTCGCCGAAAAAAAATTATTCTCTAAAATCAATGACAATGTTTTTATATGTGTACTCTTTGAAAGCATAGTTCAAAAATTGTTGCTCATAGAAAAGAACAATTTTTGTTATATATATAAAAAGTTTAAGTAAGTTATAGAGTTCACTAGAATTAAGACCTTATAATGCATCAATCCTTGTTGGTTCTATTTTTTTTTTATTTATTTTTGACTATGATTTTGTGGCAATGTCATGGAGCAAAAATATTGTATAATAAAAGTATGTTTGAAAGTGAGGTTTTTGAAAGAGAATATTTTTTATTTTTTAAATTAAGAGAAAATATAATATTTATACAAATAAATAAAAAATTTAGGACAATAAGTTTGTTTTAACTTATTATATATTTATTTTATTTTAAAATAATATCAAATTAGAGAATACTATAACAAAAAATTTACCCTCCTCTTTCTTGTCCTCTCTAAAGCTCCCCTTCCAAGCATATTATAAGAGAAAGGTATTAGATATAATTTTTCTTTAATTTCACAATTCTAAATTCAGTTTTTAAAATTGTTAAAATTTCAAAATAGTTTATAAAATTATAAACCATCGATTCATCTCTTCATTAACTTAGTCATGACACAAAATAAAATGTTGATATAACCCGTTAAGAGTCATAGTAAATTTTATGTGATAATTAAAGACTAAAATAATAGTTGAAATATGTGTTTCTAAGTGGAAAAGGTTAAAATAACACTTGAAATCCATTCCACGTTTTGAACAATGCCTACTCTAATTGTGTTGCCGTAATTGTCATCTAATTGCATTTACATTGATTTTTTGGGGGTCACGGACTAAGGAAGATGAATTAATAGAGAAGATGAATACTAAGATGAATTAACAAAATAAAATAAAATACAAAGATGAAAAAAAATCTTGAATAAATAACATTTTATTAAACTATCTTAGTTCCTCTTACGCGGAAGTCATATATTTCGATTATTATTTTTTAGTTTTTATCACATAGAAGTATCATGACACTTGACAAAAATAATTAACCAAGAATAATTAATAATTTAGAATTTTAAACACCATTTAGACATTTTAATAATTTGAAGAATTAAAATTACGTCTGGTTACATGTTGCGGAAAAATACAATAAAAAAAAAAGTGAGGCTAGCCAGGAGAGAGAGGTATGGTGTGGTTCATGATATTGAGAACTGTTGTGATGTTGAAGGAAAGTAGAGCAGAAAATAGAAGAGAGTTTGAATTTGTGGTGTTGATAATTAGGAGCGAAGAAGAGAAGGGAGAGATACTACGTGAGGCTTGAATATATTATCATGAAGTGTATACGACCGAGCATACGTATTCATGTATGATCACGTGACGAGTTGTATTATCCTAGAATAGAAACGGTTAATGTCTGACATGTCAGAATATAGGTATTGTCAAAATATAGGTATTACAATACCATTTTATCTCTGACATATCCATGTATCATTTTCTAGTGACATGACGTTGTATATATTCGAATACGTGCAATGAAAAGAAATCTCATTTTTCAAGCAATCCATCCCATGAGAATGGAACATGAATCATTCTGTAATGCAGTTCTTTTGTGCTGTGAACTTACGGTTTTAGGTTATGTAATTTGTAGTACTTTAAGGGAAATTGTGTAAAGTATTGAATGGTAACATTGACTTAAAAAAGAAATCTGTCTAGGTATCAAGTCGGAATTTCTTTGGTATTAAATTTTAACTTTGGGTTGAAATTGCGTGGTACATTTCCATGGGTCCCCTTTGGGAAGAGGTAGCCACCATGTAATCCACACACATGAATTAATATAAAAAGGTCAAATTATTCCATTGTTTTAGGTGTAAGTTTTCCATTGATTTGGTCTACAGTAAGTCTATGGAAGAATTTCTTGGCATTTAAGTTAGAATTGGGACTACCATCAATTTAAATACTCCCCAAGTGCAGTAATGGGTATCAGATTAAGCTAAAGACCAAAGAAATAAAACAGCTTAAAAACTGAATAGAAATACCAGCATTGACGAGGGAGTAGGGACTATGAAAATTAGTTTAATAGTATATTACTCATAATAAAGAAAACTGAAAATAAACTGACCTAACATAAATCACCATACCTTGGCTTGAAAGTGTCCAGTATAGTTAATGTAAGAATTTCAATTTCATAATTTGAATGTCAATTTAACAATATTTCACAATGTTTTGTAGTGATACGTGTCCTCCGTGGTATGTTATTAGTATTTTTATCCTGTTCTTGTCATCTTTAGTCTTGGGGAGTGAATTCTGGTGAATATTAGCAGCTGCAAATTAGTTTGCTGAATGCTAGACTTTGCTTTTTGTCCACTAAGGCCTTTGGTTCATTCCTTTTATAATTACTGTTTGCAGGATTTGAATTGCTTTTTCTTCTCTCTCATTTCACTTCACTTCAAGATCAAGCCTACATAAGGTGTTTGCAATAATTATGTGTTCATCCTTCGGGAAATGTGTACTTGTTTAACAACTGGTTTAGTTCATTGGAATGCATGACAACTAATATCCAAACACACCCTCACTTTTTGCTAATAGAGTTTGACATATGATAGAATGACTTTATTTTCTTATTTAAATTCTTTTGATTTGCAAATATTTCGTACCCTAAACCAAAACTTATAGCAGAAGTATTGTGAGAATGATTATATATATATATATATATATATATATATATATATATAATTAAATTATTCTTTTAGTAACTATGAGAATTTTTCTTTATTTTTATATTTTATTTTCTAAAATCTAATGATTTTAAAGAATAATATATCTTATTTGTTAGATCATAAAAAATAAAAAATAAAGATAAAAATGAACCTTTATAAAAAATTATTTTTTAGAATAACTTTATCTCTTATATATATATATATATATATATTAAAAACTCCATGCTTCAAACCTCCATTTTCTCTAATGTTCTCATTAATAGCAATCATGTAAATTATCATTGGTAGTGTATATATTAACACTATGGCTTGTTCTGGGAAACTGGGAGGAAATGAATGCCATAAAGTAATGCTCTTTAATTGAGTCTTCTGCATAAATTGGGAAGTTTGGACCATAATTTTTTCTTGATTGGTTGGTGGGTATATACATACATATATCATTTAAAAGAGAACAAGGAACTTGTGAGTGAGTGAAATTTGCCAGGATGGGTGATCTTGTCGCTACTTCATCCACCAAAGGTCATGATCATAAATGCTTTTGATTTCATTACTAAAAGGAAATGGAATGAAATATTGTTTGCTTAAAGATAATTTTGTGGTGGTCTGGCGCTAGACGTGCATGTTTGGAGCACCATTTGTTTGCCTAATAACAGGCAATAAGAAGATTGAAATAAATAAATAAATAAGAAGACACATAAATGTTGTTGTTGAGAAAGAGAGAAAGTTTGCAGCAAATTCAATAAAATTATAAATAATGTAATTTACACAATGTGTTTTATCCTTTGTAAAATGAAAAATACTTGATTGAGAGATAAATTTCTATTAAAAATGATTAGTTAGGTTTTCTGACTAACATTAATTATCGCAAAAACATGGAAATATTTTACACTAATAATATAATATGATTGATTAAAAAAATTGTATCATATAATATATAAATATGATAGTTTGATTGATGAAACAGAAAAATTAACCTGTTCTTTTTTTTTTTAGTTGACAAGTTATATGAACATAATATGTTGACACTTGTAACCGCGGGGTTTAAATTTGCACAGTCACATTAACTATTGTACAGTTTTACCAACAAAGCTATCCTCAAGTATAGAACTATAGTTATATATTATTATTTTTCAAATTTTAGGTAATGCAATTACATGGTGTGTGCAACTTTTGTCTTATATTTTAGTAGCAAGATGATGCAAGGTGACGGATGAATATGAAAAGTTATTTACGATTCAGTATGGAATTGGATTGTCCTACATTTTTGTTGCAATTTTTTTTTTGGTGATTACACTTTTGTTGCAATATGATGCAAGGTTAGTCGCGATTTAACAAAAGGGTTACCATGTATAAAAATTATAGTTTCTTAGTGATGCAATATGATCCTTACAAAATTTTAAAACCATTAGAACCTAATGGATACTTATTAGTTATAGATCGAGGAATTTTCGTGGTGAAAGTTGTTTTCGAATTCTTTCATTGTGGTCTGTGCTAAATTATGGATAATATGGAATCTACTCTCCATTTTATAGTTACGAGACTGATATAGAAAATCAACTATCAGTTACAAAAGAGGTATACAAATACAAGTTTATATTTTAATTTTGATTTTCAAATACTTACTGGATTACATGTATCTTTGGAGCAGGGATGTAGGAATATGGAATCTATTCTCCATTTCGATTATTACGATGGTGGATGAAACAGAGAGAAAAGAAAAAGATACATATAAGTGATATATTTTTGGAGCAGGAATTACATGTATTTTTTTTACTATAAAACAAGTCTGTTAAGTATAATTGTCTGTTAAAGTATATATATATATATATGATTTTTTAAAAAAATAAAACAAGATGGAAGAGAAAATGATTGCAGTAATAATAACTCCAAATTTTTTTTTCTTTGGGTTAAAGATAAAAAACTTCGCATCAACATTGAACAAAGCGCCAAAGTGGGATCACTCACCCTTCCTAACAAAGTTAACCTATGTCATGGTTAGTGGGTTGAAAAATGAATAAACCAAAACTTGTGCATAATTCAATAGAATTTTGTTGACACATTTGCATATTAAACGTGTGTCCAAACACAGAATAAAAGCACGCGAATTCCAATGACATTCTTGAGAAGGGTCGTGAAGAAAGTTGATCCCCTAAAGCAAAGAGAGAGTGGAGCAAGATGGCCAAAAAAATGAATCCTTATTGATTGTCCATTTGACATTAAACATGTCTAATTGTGTAGACTCATTATACAATAAATGCACTTATGCACTACAGTAGTTTCCAACAAGGACCCGTTTTCAGAGATGTGCATGGTTTTCCACGCCTTAAATGCCATTCAACACAAACGGTATGGGGAAAAATGACTCCTCATAAGTTATACCCCCAATAGTAATAATGCCAACTTCCCTTTCCCACTAAAATTCCACATACACCCATTTTTGGCTAGACACCAACACTAGTAGTATTTAAACAAACGTTTCCATCATCCCATCAGAATCAAAGACTTTTTTCTGTGCTCTTGGTTATTAGAATGGAGGGTCAGAGTAAGGCTAGTTTTAATGTGATGGAAGGGAGTGAGAGAAAAGGAAGAGATTTATTTGGGAGTTGTGATTTGGTTCTAAGGCTTTTGGCCTTTTTACTAACCCTTGTGGCTACTGTAGTTATTGGAGCAGATAAGCAAACCACCATTGTTTCAGTCAAGCTTGTGGATTCTATGCCACCTTTGGATGTTCCTGTTGTTGCTAAGTGGCATTATTTGTCTGCTCTTGTGTAAGTTCTCTCATGTATACCTCACTTTTTTCTGTGCTGGCCTTTTTGTTAATCTTCAGTGGAAAAATGGTTTGGAAAATCTTCCAATATGCCCTTTCTTTAAATCCTGATTGATCATGTCACTGTCATAAGTTTTGTCAATTTCCCATCAATCACTAAACAATGCTTTTTGTAGGAAAATTCTATATTATGAATCTGTTAGCCCCACCCAGCTATTGGCTTATTATACTATTTATAGCAAAATTAGGAAAATCAATCATATAAGCCCCTACAAATTATTAGTTGACTGTGTCTAGGTCACGAATAGATGACGTCGTTTAATATGAATTTATGGTTTAGTCTGTATTAGGTATAGATCGGATGATAATATTTTAAGAAATAAATTAGGCAAAATTTTTATAGAAATTTATTAAATTAAAAATAAGATTTAAATAATTTAAAAAAAGTCTTTTAAATTTAACATATCAATCTATTTAAGTAAATATAAACAATAATTTTTTTATTATTATTATTATATTATTTTTATAATATATAAAAATTATATATTTATTTATTTTTTAAAATATTTAAGCTTATTGAATATATAAAATTAAGTTAATAAACTTAATTGAAAGATAAATTTACCTCTTATTTAATTTTTTTTTACTATAAAACACTTTTAAATAAGTTACCATAATAATTATATTAAAATTTAAAAATAAACTTATATAAATTAATATGTTAAATTTAGTTCTTATAAAGCCTAGCCTAACTACTTATTCTCACTCTTATGTTTTTAAATTTTATAATTTATAATTTGTTTTATATAATTTTTTTCATAATTTGTTTTATATAATTTTTTTTTCATTAGCTTATTAAATTATTTAGGGATAAGTTAAGTATGAAATACTAGTGAGCTTTTAAAGAGTCTTTCAAAGAAGTCAAGTCTGATATTAAAAAAAAAGTTTATAATAGATAACAACCAATTTTGGTTCATGAAATTTTTAAACAGATTAAATTTATTTATCTATTTTCCTAACTAATTGTGTCCATGTGTTGTATGAAGGATGTCCTCCCTATTTTGAGCAAGGTCTTGCTAATTTTATGAACATGATGTTTGGAATAAAGCTTTATAGTTTTAGCTGGTATGAAATTATTTTACAGACATTTGTATGTTGATTTGTTCTCCAAGATAGTATTTTCTTATGAAAAATTGTAACAACATTGATAAGTAAAAAGTCTCTTTGTGTTGCACAGAACACAAGAATTAAAACACACGGAAGAAAATTGACACTGAAGTTTATTAAGTGTTTCCATTAAGGAGGCCCATACTGAAATGTTGGCACGACACGAATCTTGTCATAAAGAAACAAATAACTTTCAAATTATTCGGCCAAACCATGCTGTCCCCATAAATACTTTTTCCCTTCCCATTTATACTTGCCCTTGCCGATCTATTTGACCCAACCATACATACTATCGTCATATTTTTTATTTTTCAATCTAGGACTATCCCTGATCAGATATTTACCACATTATGAATAATTTTAATTCATCTTGCCTATTATCCTATTTTGTAACAATCTTTCTAGAGATAAATTACTAGGACCGATCTAAATTTTGGTTTTTGTTTTACCGGGCTATTATATCCCTGTAGCCCGTTATATCACCTTAGGTAATTTTAATTAAACAAAAATCATGAAATATTTTTAAAACATAATATGTGTTTATCTTCCATTTAATACTTTAACTTGAGTTTGAATTTAACTTAATCTTACAAAATTAGCATGTAAGAGTTGTTTGTGACTTCTCCAGTTAATTTACTAGACTTCAATTATTAAGTAATTTAAAATGAAGTTCCAAAAATATAGCAAATGCGAGTCACAAATTTTGATGCATGTACTAGCTATTTTGTGGGGGCAAATGCTATAGCATGTGCATATGCAACGTTGTCTCTCCTGGTTATTCTTGCAAATAGGCGTAAAGGCAAAGGGATGGAGGCATTGATCACTGTGATTGACGCACTAATGGTAGCTTTGCTCTTCTCTGCCAACGGTGCTGCCATTGCTGTTGGTCTCTTAGGCTTTCAAGGAAACTCACATGTGCATTGGAACAAAGTGTGCAATGTCTTTGGCAAATTTTGTGACCAAGTGGCTGCTTCCCTTTTTATATCACTTCTTGGATCAATAGCGTTTCTCTTGTTGCTGGTGGTGCCTCCTGTTTTGAGACTTAACAGGTCAACTTAAGGTGCCATGAGCCTTTATTGTATCAATAAATTTAATGTGGTTAAATATTCATAACTTTATTATATTTGTTATGTGTGAGAATTAATGTTATTGTGGTTGCACCCCATGTGATAGATTTTATCGTAATGTGTGTGAGAAACTTATTTAGGAATGTGTAATGGGTTTGAGTTACAGCATATGAATGTACTTTAGACATTAATGTTTCAACTTTCTATATACATGGTGGTGTGTCACTTTCTTCTAAATGTTTTTAAGACTCCTTAAGTTTTAGATATGACCAGAAAAAAAAAAAAAAAAAACACATGACTGATTTATACAAGGATGAAATCAGTGAGTTGTGTTGAATAAAAATTCAATGGCAAAGACAAGCCAATCCATCCTCCAATATCTATACATCTGGCAAACACAATTACTAGCAGCTCATGATGGCTAAACACATTACCCTATATTACAGTGTGCACATGTTTATATCATCCCATTTAGTGGCTCATAATAATACCACTAGTCCACTCCAAATGGTGGGGGATGAATGACCCAAGAAAGGTTTCAGGCCATAATACATCACTAATCTTGATGATGGATTAAATAAGGATCTACAATAATTGAGTCATAATTTTTTTAATTTACAGCCTGGCAAGATTTGTATCCAAAACCAAGAATCTGGTCATTGAGGAAGAACAGGAGGAGCTATAGCACGAGTATTATATGAACTGCAGTGACCACATTTGTGCCCAATAATGTGAAAGTAAACTTCAGTTGTGTCATTGCAGTCATTGCAGAGTATCCAAACCTGCAATGGATGTTGCTTAGTTTGCTAAAATCTTCTGATAGAACCATCATATATACATGTGTAATTAAATTGATATGCATGGCATGATTCTTTATCATTTCAATAATATGGCATGTCCAAACTTTAGATAAGTAGGTTTGATAGAAAGTAAAAACTCATCCATATGGTGTTCTTTGCTTCATGGACACAAAGGACAAAAGGTGGATTAATATTTTAAAAGCACATTTCATGTCTAATCTGTAGATTTTCACAGGAAGCAATGAAATGGAGATAAATAGAAGTGGCATGTATTCAACAAGCATTTATAAGAGTAAAACTTTACCTTTCTGTACCGGTAATCATCAGGCATGACAGTTGCTTCAATCTAACATATAACAAAAATAAATAAGTGAGAAATCATAACTGTAGTAGATCATTTCTTCAAGTAAATAATCTTGACACAGTATAAAAACCAAGAAATCAAGGGAAAGCATCTTAGGCTTAAATTTAACCAACTACCTCTTCATCAATTCTCTTCCATGCCCTAGACATGTCAATCACCGACTTGGAGCATATGGGACAACAATACCTGATTCATATATATTACCAAGTCATGTTAATAATTAAGCATAGATAATGTTTTGTTAAATAGTTAACATACTCACTTGTCACGCTTTATCATCTCTTCGTAACATTCACAATGCATTGTGTGACCACATTTCATAACAGCAGTGTCTTTCAATGAGTCAAAAAGGTACTATTACAACATAATGAAGTATGTTAGAAACCTTTCATGTTTCTAATGAGAAAATGGTTAGAAATTCCTTATTTGATTGAAAACATGAGACAGGGAAATAGGGGAACAAAGCATGCACCTCATAACAAATAGGACAATGATGCCTCATGGAGTTCTCCACACACAAATGATTATCACGCAGACCAGTCGAATAGCAAGACCCTGTTAGTGTTGAGTAATTGATTTGTGAACATAACAAAAAAATTTAATAACTAATGAGATTGATTATTAGATATGACTTCGGCACCTTACATAAAAGGTAATAAGTTCAAGAAAAGCAAAGGTAGGAAAGAACTGAATCTTTTAACAATTTGCAGCATAACTTAATTTGAAAAGGAAAAAATATTTTTATACTAAAGCAACGAAAGAGACAATGGTGGTTTAGTGATGAATGCATACCGCACTTATTGCAGTGGAAAAAATTCTCACGACCACCAACTCTGTTCCAAATTTCATTACCAAAATTAGTAGCATGTCATAAACTTTGATAACTTAACTTAGGACAAAATGGAAGGATTTATTCAAAAAACAGCCAACACACCTGCAAATTCCACAATCATCACAATGAAACTGTTGTTTCCCGGTCTGCATAATGTGTAACCAATAGTCAGCATCAAATAAAAACAATAAGATTAACAATCACAAGCTAGAAGCAAACAACAAATGCCAATTCTCATATTAAAAGTAATACAATCATATTAATAAGGCAAAATTTAATCATATACTGCAGATTCATTCAGTGACCCCTTACATCATCATCGAAGAATTTGCATATGTCGCAGTAATATTCTCCCATTCTGACACCACAATTTGTGCAAACTTGAGCAACCTTCAAAAGCAAAAATAAGAGAAAACCACAAATAAAACCATTACCTAAAAAATAAAAACAAAAAAACACAGTTTCAAATCAAACTAGGAATAGATATTAGATACACACCGGCTGCTCCGTGTCACAAACTGAACAAACAACCTGAATCAAACAGCATCAAAATGCAAAAACCATATTACCATCATCTCATGCTAACGGCACAACAACCAAGGCAGTATGGAAAATGAAAATCAAGGTGTAGCGTTAAATTATCCTTACACGTCGAACATCATGGCGAATGAGTTCGTGCCGATCAAAAGGGTTGCTCAGCATGCTCTAACGAGGGAATTAACACATACATACCCATATCAGATAAAAGCAAAAAGACAAGGTTTTTGAGGTGAAACACACAAGGGTGACAAGAAGAAATACCGTTGCCTCGTTATGACAATGACGGCAAAAGTAAACCTCATTGCAACATGGAGCTCTAATCCTGCACCTTCTCCTGTAATGCTTGCACCTACAAAACAAGGAAATTGGAATTCAGAACCCAATGAATGAAAAACAAAAGAGAAAGAGAATAATAATAATAATAATAATAATAAGAGGTACCCGTATCCCATCTTCCCAAAATCAAGACGTTCAGGGACAGAGCCTTCCATGAGATGTGGAAAGAGAGGGGAAGGAAGGCAGAAAGAAAAGTTTCCTGAATTGGGAAGATTCTGTTGGTGTTGGTTTTGGTTTGTCTTGATATTCACAAAGAAAGAGAAAGGAGGAGCAAGCCATGGTTGTCGTTATGTAGTTTTCTAATGCAATGTAATAGCAAAAATCTTTGGCTACCAAAATTGATAAAGAATAGTATATATCCACTTCGAAGAAATTATTAAGTGGTTCATATCATAGCCATGATTCCTATTAATATTTATTTTACATGTAATTTAATTAAAAAATTTAAATATTTGTTAAATAAAGATTAGCTGAAACAATGAATTTGTGATTCTGAATTATTTAATAATTTCTCGGACTTTGAATGAGAGCTAGAGAAAGGAAGAAAAGGATAAGTTTCAACAATGTTAATAAGGTGGAGGTGGATGGATTGGTATGACATAAGAGAAGAGGATGTGATTAGTTTCAACAATGTTAATAAAAAGATATGTCACCGTTGGATGTACGAATGGGATTTTGGATATGGAAAAAGGAACCCAACCATCGCAACCAACAAAACTGTTCTGTTGTGTGGTGTTTTGTTGTCTTGTGGGAAAATTTAACTCAGCAGTTACAGTACCATGACAAGTTCCCAACTAAGATGTGAAATGTGAATCCAAAGCTTTCTTTTTTTATCAGTAATCATAAACGTTAACTGCATTTTTTTCACGTATTTTCTATTAAAGAAAATCTTTTTTTAGTTTTTTATTGTATTTTAGTATTATTAATATGAAAAAATAATAATAATAAATATGATAAGTAATTAGGTTGAGAAAAAAATTAAGAAGACAATGATGTAAAAATGAGATGGAAAAGAAGTATGCATATGTTGAATTTTTCCTTTTTATTGAGAATTTTCAAGAGATGACATTTTTTTCTTTTCTTGAAAAAATAGTTGCCTTGATGCATAGTAATATTTAAAGAGATCATATTAATACATTAAAGAAAAAAATAAAAGAGGGAGAAAATGAAAATAAAATGAGGAATGGAATGGAAAAATAGAAAAAAAAATATTAGCAAATGATTTAAATTTCTATATATTGTTAGTATAAAAAATTATATATTATCAATCAATTAAAATTATTATTGATATGATTTTTAATGTAATTATTATAAAAATTAATAAATTTATCATACATGATAATTTATAATTTAATGATAATGTAAGTGGATATATTATTTATATTTATAAAATATATTATATAAATAATATAACTCTAGTATATATAGGTAGATAATAATAAATATAAGGTTTAATTATTTTTTTTTCTCATACTTGCATCAAATTTTCATTTTAAACCTTACACTTAAAATTTTTATATTTTAATCTTTATATATTAGTTTTGTTGTTAGTTTTCTAATAATGTAAAACTACTACAAAATAGAGGTATGAAGAATAAAACATAGAAAAATATTTGTATAAAAATTAAAATATAAATGGTTTAGATAAATGAACAAAAACAAAAAAGTTAACACAAATGTAGAACCAAAAGATTAATTAAATCTAAATACAATTTTACTACAAATAAAGAAAATTTGTAAAAGAAAATTCTTAAAATAAATTAATTAGAATGCACGGTAAATCCAATCGTAAATTTTCAAGTAAGATATAAAATTGTTAGTTTTTATAATAATTATTTAAAATAATTTTTCATTAATTAATAAAAATAAATCCCTAGACTTATAAATGAAGAAGTGTTTGGGTATACTTGGAATAATTTGATGTGCATGTCTTGGTCTTAAGGGCCCATTTCATGAATTATTCAATTCTAATATTGTTAAGGGATAAAAAGAAACACTGCGGGTGTTGGGCTTCCAGATTCATGCACCATATGTAGTCCTCATCAAGTGCCGCACAAGCATGAATCATCTCATCATACTCTCATCTATCTTATGATTTTGATTTATCATCAAATTAATTTAAAAACAAATAGTTTAAGTGATCAACATTATTTTCACTAAATAATATATATACATATATATATAAGTGATCTAATAATCCAGATAACTTGATATGTTCAAAAAATATATAGATATTTTTTATTTTTATCGTTAAATGATCAAAATATTTTTTTTAAAAAAATAAAAAATCAAAATCAACTTTCACAGGATAAAAGAATATAAAGTATATTTTAATCAATGAATACTTTATATATGACCAAGATCTACAAATTAAAAAAAAATATAATTGATATCAAGTCGAAACAATTTTACTAAATAACCTTAAAATATTGGAAGATTTTTGTGTTTGAAGTAATTCAAATGAAGATCATTGAACTGGACTATCCCTTTCATGTAAGATATAAATTGGTGCTTGTTTCGTGAGTTTAATTTAAAAATGTACAGGTTGAACAAATGCAGCAATGAGCTGAATATGTAATAAGGATTTTAAGATAGCAAGATACACATACACTAGTGTCTATTAGGATAAATAGTTAAATCAAAAATTGGTAAAATCAATTGTGAAAAACTTTAAATGTTTGAGTTTTAATGTAGACCACCATAGCTATTTCTACGAGATTATTGAGTGTATTTCTGCTTTTATTTTGTAAACCCTATTTGCTAGGATTTGTTGAGAAATTTTAATTGCATAGATTAATAATTGTATCCTTATTAAATAACCTTTTTAATGAAATAAAAATACATACTATTTTTAGAAAGTAATTAGAGAGAAATTATTAAATAGTCTCGAATTATCCTATCTTTATTAATCTTTTATTAAATATTATTTTTATTTTATAAATTAAAAAATTTAAATATATATCATATAAATATTATGGGGACTATAGACATAGATGATACCAAAGTATCTAATAATTTCTCATAATTATAATCTCATGTTAATAAAAATACTGAAGATACCCTGTGATTTACTGTTGCTTTACTCTTCCTTGTTATGTACATGAACTGTTGTTATTTGTAACAGAATATGTCACCCAAACACTACATGTGAATACAATAAGCATCTCCACCCAAATAAATTTTGCATTGGAACTTGATCATAGATGAAAATAATTCAAGTTTTGGCTCAAGTTCAATGCATAGATATGTAAGCACTTTCTTTCTACATTGAATCTAAATCAGTCGTAGCTTAGTAATGTAAAGATTCTCATGGGTGTTTTGTAGACACCATGGATCGAATATTTACGTTAATTTGGCTCCTTATATAGATTGCAGCATGCAATTGTTTCTCTCTACTGTTTTTTGAACAGGGGCAATGGGCCAATTTTAATGTTTGTATTTGATTTTGAGCAAATCAATTTACGTTTTCATGTAAGAAATAAATTATCATTTCTTTATACTAATTTAATCACATCAATAATGGGCAAATCAATAATTAAATTGAGAATTTAAATTTTATATATTATTTGTGTAAATATTTTTACAGTGTTAATCAATAAAAAAACTTATTGAGCCACTTTATTTCATTTGCTTACTCATGTTATTAAAAAATATTGTTATTTTTAATATCTGGACCTATTATTCATTTATTAGAAGCTGTTGTTGGATCTCTAATTAAAAGATAAAAGTGTATTTTAATTAACAAACAACAATATCACTGGACTTTCTACACAAAAGTAAATAACTATAATGATTTTTGTATTAATTCCATTGTCCATAATCTCATATAGTCTTCACATCTTGGTTGCTTGTTGGATTTTCTATTGTCACTCCTGCACAAATAATGTTTCCATTATTTTTTTTCTCACAAAGAAGTACTTGACTAATTAATGTGTGAAATTCTGTTATCTTCCACATACCTCCTTAGCTATCAAACCCTTTTCTTCTTCACCTTCAGATGTTGAAACGTTTGTGTCTTTAATGTTTTCTTCTTCCTTCACACTCACATCGTCTGTTGAATGTAAAAGCAAATTAAAATTTCAAAACATTCTCTCACAACCAATGAAGGGATAATTATTGCATGATTAAAGAACTGTTTATAATTTTGGTGAATATCTATGTGATAAGTTTTAGAATTTTATTAATTTTTTCTTCTAACTATGCACCTTGTGAAAACTAATTGGGACCATGAATATGTAACAATTTTATAATATGTAATAATTTTTCTCAAGAAAGAGTGTGAGATGGGTGTGTAGAAGAGAGAGAAAGAAAAAAAATAAAAGAATGAAAATGAAAGAAAGGTGTAACAAGTAATATAAAAGAAAAAAAACTAAAAAAGAGATAGAAAGAGAAATTGGGTGTTATAGAGATGCAAGAGAATGTGATGTAAAAAAAATCAAAGTTGTTAAACTTTATTTATACTAAACAACTAGTGCTTCAAATTTTTAAAGAAAAATTTATTAAAAAAATGAGTAAAGGGTTGAAGGGAAAATTAAATTCTATCTCAAGAATGAGGTTTATTCCTTGCACACCTTTTCCATTTTTTGTAGGCATTTTCTCTTGTGTATCATCCACAGTATTAACATAATTGATCTTCTGTTCATTCTCCTTCATTGAATCATCTTTCTCACCTTCAAACTTCTCAAATTGTTCCTTTGCAGTAATAGTTTCCTGTGTGTTTTTGTCTCCACACTCAGGCTCAACTCCCTTCTCTTTTTGCACATTTGTTTTCTCAGCTTCACCTTTGATATCATTAACTACTTCATTATCCTTACCTTCAACACCAAACTCTTTGACACTCTCACTCTCTTTTTGTTCCACTTGCACCTCTAAACTCACATTGCCAACATTGTTGTTGTTTTTGTCTTTGGTTTCTATTCCATTTTCCTGGCTGCTCACATTGGATTTCTTGCGTTGGAGGACATTTCCTGAAACAACATCATGTTTGGATTTCCCACAACCCATGTCTTTCTTTATTTTTCTTACTTTTTATATGATTTGATTGAGGTAGGGGAAACACAAGAAATAGAAGGAACTTGAGATGATGGTTACTTCAAATAACTCTCCCCTTTTTATAAGAAAAATATGAAGAGGAAGGGATGGTTTGTGTTGTTAATTGTTATGCTTTAGCGATGAAACTATGGCTTACATGGGTGGAATTACGTGTCATCCAACCACCATTATTTTCCTTTGCGCTATAATTTGCAATTAGATGCCTTCCTTGATGGAAAAAGATAATACTCTACGATTATTTTTATAAAATTTAATTAACTAATTCGCATAAATAAATAAATTAATTTAAATAATAATATTAAATTTGTCTTAAATTTACATGTTTTTTTAAACTATTTTTAGTATTAATGAGAATACTTTTATTTATTATTAACTTTAATTTTTTAATCTCTTTCATTATTAATATATTTATTATTTTAATATTTATTAACTTTAATTCTTTAATCCCACTCATATTGATTATTAACTATTTTGAAATGAAGAATAAGGTAACCTATTAAATGTCAATAAAATGTTTGCGTGTTACATTGATCCAAGATCACGCTATTTTTATCTAATCCTTGTGGTATGAATTAATTTTAGACTTTCAAATATTTAACATAAATATCCATAATTTTTTTATAGGGACAGTAGGTAACGGGAAGAATTTGGGTAGAGCACCGTATTATCATCTCTATACCTGTATTCGACTTTATATTTACAAGGTTAGCAATTTTAATCAATATTTTCGTATATGATGAGTTCTTATGTACGAATTCCAACACTCGCACTTTACTTAAATACAGGGCCATGGCAAAAAATCCTTGAGCCTTAGACAAAATTTTATTCAAACTTTAATTTAATATATTTTATTAAATTTCATTTTATTTTTGTTATCAACAACCAAATTATTGATCAAATTTTTATAATTAAATTTTTTTAAAACATTTCATGATCAAATAACATTTAAATAGTTAATATCAAATAAAAAGACAAATGCATTCTATCTATCTTTTAACATAATTAATATATTTAAATAATTTTATTTTTTAAAAATTACGCTCAACAACAACAATGATCATATGTATTTTAATAATATATTAGAATCAATGCATGCATTTGAAAAAAAATAAAATATATATATATATATAATATATAATTTAATACTTCAAGTATTCTCTCATTTATAATTTAATTTTTTCATTACTTATTGATGTGAATTCACATAGTGTAAGAGGTAGGGTTCAAATCTCCATTTCCAACACTAAGGCTTGTAAAACAATCACTGAGCGAACTTCATTCTTTGTAATATATATGAAAAATATATTATATATAACTTAAAAGGGAAACTAAAATTGCACTATTACTAAATAAATAATATAATATTATAAAATCATAATAATTTAATTAAGCCGAATTAAAAATAATAATTATATATATAGACATATAATTATATTTAAAACAATAATTATAAATAGAAACTAAGAGGAATATATATATATATATATATATATATATATATATATATATATATATATATATATATATATATATATATATATATATATATATATATATATATATATATATCAAGTTACATATATGATATTGATATATATTTTAATTTCAATATTTTAAAGTATGTTTTATAAACTATTTTTTAACAGTAACAAATATATATAATACAAAATTTAAAGTATATTTTAATATCTCTATGTGGTTAGGTATTATAGTTTATAATAAATAATTTTTACTAATATATTTTAATATATATATATATATATATATATATATATATATATATATATATATATATATATATATATATAATAGATAGATAAATTATCCATTAGGATAGTGAAAAAAGGTTTGAATTGTTTGCCTGACATCAAATTTCATTGTCGATAATATACACACACAAAAAAATATAGATAAATACATTAAATCATATATATTTATTATTATTTAGAAAAATACATGACTCAAATTTCTTCTTCTAAGGAAGAGTAAAATTAAAAAAAAAAAAAAAGTTAAATACTATTTAAGTCAATAAAATAAATAAAATGAAAATAGATCCATTCATGTATTTGACACGGTAAGTTTTATATCTATCTCTTTCTTTACTAGTTTATAGACTTTATTTATCCAAGAGATAAATAGAAATTTTACACGTAACTTTACTATGACAAATCATTCAGGCATAAAGGATTGTGCATACTTTTGTTTATATTTGAATATTACTTTTGAAAGTTCAACATAAATTCATCCCAGATGGATTAGATAAAAATAATGTTCTCTTGGATCAATTCATCCTAGATGGATTACATTAAAATATATATTGTAATACTTGTAAATAGCTATTTGCTGGAGATGAAAGGTAGCTTAACTCCATTTCAATATGGTTAATAATCAAAAGCTTGTTGAAAAATCTTTAAAAAGGGTTTTTAATTTGTCTAACTATTTTCTCTCCATTTTAGTGAACCTAGTACCTAAATCTCAATATTGCTAATCTTGGAAGGAGAGGGGGCCCGAGAAACAGAAAACAAAGTTGGTTTGCTTATGATAATAAGGCAGTTATAACCATCAATGAAGGCAACTAATTGCCAATACAAAGCTTCAATTAGAATAAAGACTAGGAGAAAAAAGGCTGCTTCCATGACACCTAATTACACCATTTCATTGTTAAATCATAATAATTAACAAGTTAAATCATATTTCGAGTAACCTTCATCTCAAGTTCATTCTATTTCTTGCATATCCCATACCTCAATCAAATCACATAAAAAGTATGGGCTTTGGAAAATCCAAACATGATGTTGCTTCAGGAAATGTCCTCCAGCGCAAGAAATCCACCCTGGAAAATGAGACAGAAGCCAAAAATACAAACAACCACAATCTTGAAAACGTGAGTTCAAAGGTGCAAGTGGAACAAAAGGGGAGTGAAAGTGTCACAGAGCGTGGTGTTGAAGGTAAGGATGAGGAGTAGTTAACGATATCATAGGTAAAGTTGCAAGAAAATATGTTCAAGAAGAGAAGGATATTGACCCTTAGGGTGGAGAGGGAAAGATACAGGAACCTATTGTTGCAGAGGAATTAGAAGTCTGAAGGTGAGAAAGATTATTCAATATTGAAAGAGAATGAAAAGAAGATCAATGATGCTGATACTGTTGATACTATAGAAGAGAAAATGCCAGCACAAAATGAAAAGGTGTAGAAAGAATGAACCTCTAGTGTTTTCTTGAGATGAAACTTAATCTTCAATTCACTTGAACCCTTTAGTCATTGTGCACTATAAACATTAACAACTTTGATTTTTCTGCATCACACTGTCTTCCGTCTCTTTTAACACTCAATTTCCCTTTCTATCTCTCTTCTAGTTTATTCTTTTTTTACATTACTCATCACACCTCTCATCTTCTTTCTTCTATTTTATGAAAGAATTAATAACATAAATTCTATGAAAGAGTTAATAACACTTGTCTATGTGTCACGTGGAGATTGAATGAGACTATCTATCCTGGATCATGCAATAATTTCTATATTTATGAAACAAGATAGTCACTTTTAAATTTTTAATTTGTTTTTACAGAGGATGTCAGTGTGAAGGAAGAAGACATAAAAGATCCAAACATTTCAACCTCTGAAGGTGAAGAAAAGGGTTTGAAAGCTGAGGAGGTGTGTAGAGTTCACAAAAGTTGACACATTAATAGTCAACTAATTTTTTTTTTTTTTTGTGAGAAGAAATTAATGAAAACGTCTTTGTGCTATAAAATTATTATTTTTAATTAGACCTAATTAAATTATTATAGTTTATAATATTATATTATTTATTTAGTAGTAGTAAATGTATGTATAATTTTGGTTCTTTTAAATTATATATGATATTTTTTATATATATTATCAAGAATATATTGGCCCAGTAGTTATTTTACAAGTCTGGGAATGTTAAGGTGGGGATTTGAATCCTACCTCCAATATTATGTGATTTTTCTTTTTTTATTTTGCCACATTTAACTTACTGTAAATAAAAGGACGTGCAATTGAACTTTTTACTTTATTGTTAAAACTTTTATGTTAAATTTTAATTTTAAAATAACTTTTAAGTAAACAAATTAAACCAAATATAATGTAACATATTTATGTTGTGTTATGATCGTGATTATTGTCGATACCAACTAAATCCACAACGTATTTAAAGTGATTGATAATGTAAAAACTATCTTCAAACAAAATTTAAAAGAAAAAATTAGCCTAAATAGACAAAGAAATAGTAAGGACATATAATGGAAGCAAGCAGAGCTGGAAGTCATTTGAATAAATAACTTAATTAAAGACATTAAATAAATCTTTGTCATATAAGTACTTATGTAAATTATTTTTATAATTAAAAATTTTATTTAAATTGCTTTCATATAAGTTGTAGCCTATTTTCATAAGTTAGCTTTAAAAAAATTAAAATAAGTTAAAAGCAACTTAAAAACATATAAATTATTTTCTTAAGTTCTTCCAAACTTATTCCGTAAAAATGAAATGAATTCAAATAAGTTTCGAATAAACTTTTTTGAAACGGACCCCAAAAAAGGTCAAGAGAATATTAAATAATTGGGAGAAACAGAAAAATTTTAACTTTGGAAACCACAAATGGGTAAAAGAATAATCACCCAAATGAAGGGTGGAATTAAGTAGAATTTGAAAGTGAAATTATACACCTAGCGAAGTATCAAGAATTATTAATTATATATACAAGGATGAACATATATACAAGAGTCCAAGACTATACAAACTCCTTCCAGCCCCAGTCAACTTCAATAATAAAAAAAAAAAATCAGCTGTATGGTCCACGCCATTCGGAAGGACCGTGAAGAAAAGAAGAAATCTGAAGTATATGCAAGAGATATCCCACACCAATTCAATCAACATTAATGGGATTTTCCTGATGGTCAATCTCTCTACTCAATTTGATGAGGGGGATTGCAGGATCTCTGGACAAGATTAAGCTTCCTCCTGAATCTTCGATGTTATTCTGAACATGAGGATCCATTACAATTCTGCATGAACTTGGCTCATCTGACCCCATGTCAACGCCATAGTAGACCAAGTGATCAGCAATGCTTTTCCCACTCACTGACCTGCATATGATAACCAAATCAAGTCTCAGCAGCATTCCATCATCAGACCAAAACTCTTCAATTTTATTCACACCCATGCAATGGCAAAATTTTCATGAAGTCTACAATTCCATTGGCATTCTGACAGAACAGAAAGACTAACCTGCTGCAACTCGGATCCTCACCAGATCCATCACAAATCTTCTCAACGCTGTACACGAGACTACCTAATCCAATGTTATAAAGCCATACCTGCAGTCCGCAACTTCTTAGGTTCTTGAACAATAGGAAAACAAATGAAACAAGTGTGGCAGGTATATTCCCCGCTATAAATAAACCAGGAGTCGTACGATCTTGGCAACACAATGACCAACACCGAAGTTATTGTGTTGTCCAAGCAACAAAAGAGCAGATCGATAAGGCACAAAATAGATGTATTTAAGAGCTTGGAAATAGGAACCTCTATCACATCACTGTGCACGAAGGGGAGAGATGGTATCTCAAATTAAGTCACACCAAAAACAACACATGGGTACCAAACTATAATTGTCCAAACAAATTATATTTTCAAAACTATTAGAAGTGATGAATGAAGAGAGAGATTTTAGTAACAAATAGACACAGAATTTGAATGAGTAGGGAAAATATGGCTGCGATGAAGGATATGAGAGTTATTAACTTATTATGAATATAGAGAAGAGTTGTCATTCGTAATAAAACTAAGGTGCGACCTAATGTATTAATACAGATATGCAAAAAAATATTTCCAATATTCACAAAAATATCTAATAGCTACCGAAGGAGAGGCAGATGACATAGCCAGTCAAAACTTTCCATAAACAAATAGACAAACTAACTTTAATTTAAAGATAATATAACAGGTTTAATATACAAATTTCATCACTTCATTATGCCATGCCCTTACCTCTCTCGGGAAGTGGTGGTATGTCTTCTGCGGTAAATAATAATAGTATGGAGGCAAATGAGGTACAATATCATGGCCATTTGTGACTCGGATTGTATTTGGAACTAGGTTGCTATAGAGAGATGCAAAAGCGGCATTTCCAATGCGAGGTTGTCCAAATGTCATAACTTGAACATTTTTTTCATTTTGATTTACCTGTAAGAATGTAAAATCAAACATTTAACTATTTCATTCTTATAAAATATGAAAATCTTGAAATGGCAAAATGAGAACTTAAATTGCAATCTTTAAATAAAATAATAACACAATTTTGCAGTTTGAACTTTGGATACTATTCTGAACAGGATTCTGGGGATTTAAAAAATAACATATATATATATATATATATATATATATATATATTCAAGAGCTGACTTGGTTAAATTTCAGCTTTAACATTCAAGTTGAACTTATCTGACATGCACCAGTTCCAAAATACTCAAATCAGATTTAAACAAAAGAACCCATGACAAATCCATTATCTTCCCCCGTTTACATGTCCCACATTTTGGTTCATTACTTGATAAATGTGTAATTTATTGAAAACACATATCTGCAAATAAGAAATTCAAAAGTAACATACAACAACTACGCACTGATGCACTGAACTGCAACCTGTTTATATAATTCCTCAACACAAATAACACAAAATTATAGAGAAAACATAAAAGCTATTGAATGCATATATCAAACGAAGAGTCAAAAACTATGTTTAGATGTGATTTACTTCCTACCAATGGGGAATATCCTAAAACCATGACATGAACCAGAAGTTGTTTTTTCAAAACAAACTGAACCAACCCAATTCTTGAATGAAACTGAAACAATCCCACAATTTAGCTTGTATTAATCAGTTTGATTAATTCAGTTCAACAAACACCTACTTATCCATCAATCACTTAAATGATAAAAGAAAATAAATCCTCCTCATCTAAATTCTACAGCTAGCAAGTAAAATCCCCAAACCATGACAACAACAACCAACCTTATCCCACTAAATGATTATAAGTGTGTTTGTATTTCTGTTCAACTACATTGAACGTGAAGCCAATGTGAGAGGAGGATTCACGTTCAACATGCCTCGGGAAGTTCAATTTGCATAAAACAAACACTGTATAATGTCATTTATCAAAACACCAAATATTCAGAAAAGACAGCTTTGAAGTAAAGCCTTTACATAATGGTTTCTCCTGAAGGTTTTTAGGCTTCTAACCCCTCATAATCAACTATCTTCCAATTGATCTCCTTTTATAAATTATTATAACTAGAGCTTCTGCTGGTCTTCTTCTCACATGACCAAACTAGTACTATCTTAAGAAAGTTTTTGTCATTTTTTCCTCAAAAGAAGCTACTCCAACACCATTGATCCAAAACATAAATGATTTGACAATTTTCTGTATTAGCCACCGATTGCATGATATAACCTTCCACTTTTACACAAGCCTAGTACCAGCTATATGTATTTCTAATATTAAAAAATAAAACACTTACCAAATATGATACTTACACAAGAAATTCAAAGCCCCTGCCTGAGGCAAAATATATACAATACTAATGCAAAAAAATCAAAGGGAGCTTGAGACCACAAAGCTTTGTTGTATAATGCCCAGTCGTGCCAAGACAGATAAATTATAATTACCGTTAAATCAAGCGCACAAAATGAAGCCATTGCCCCTCCCATTGAATGCCCCGTTGCTATAATTTGAATATCTCCATAAAACTTCTTTGCTCTTTCAACAGCATCTAAAATTGCAGGACGTATTGTTGTATTGTGGTATGCAGTATAAAAACCACGGTGTACCTGGAGACGGTGATAATAATATATCAGAACTAGCATCAATACAGAGCATAACCTACCGAAGGTTGAACTTTTACACACCATTGCATCATCCATGCCTGGATAATTTATATCATGCTGCTTCCAGTATAAATCTTCAATCCAATTCTGTAAGCTGTGTAAAAGTGGTTAGCTCAGAATATAACTCCAGTTGTCTCAAAGGCGAGCCAAACATCTGACAGACTTTAACTGTTTTCCTTCTTAACATGTATTTATGGACATTATGTTTTCTCTATAAGAAAATTATTGGCTCTCTCAAGCATCAAGAATATACAAGGGAACTTATGTTCTCTTAAGAACACAAAAATCTATAGTTTACAAGCTCTCAAACATGGTTGGCCAAACATGTTTTATATTCACATATAGATCATTATACTCTGACTTTCTCAAATGTCAATATATATATATAAATATAAATATATATATATATATATGAACATATGCAGCTTTAAACACAACAATCTATAATGTACAAGGTCTCAAACATTATTGGACATATGGATGGTCATCTACACCGTTTCAAAACTAAAGAATGTTGCCAATCAATTTACGGGCAAAAAATGGCATGCCCAGTGCACATAAATATGGAAACAATATATACTTAACCACCTATGCTTTAGATTTTCAAATACCATTGTGGCAATAATACATTGCAGCACAGTAAATCAACTACTCAAATTAAATGCATTTTCTTAACTTACAGTTACACATGCATGCATATGAGCATCATACAAAAATCACATGCATAAGCAAAACATTCTTGTTTCTAAAAGCATCTGTGTCTGGGAATCACATACAACATTGCACTCTGATAGATTCATTTAATGGTGTTATGGTATAGAAATTCCATAATTAACTCCAGTAAGAAAATTCACCTGTGTTCATTTGTTCCTCTGAATGCAATGATAATGGCATGAGGATCCTCCGCCACTCCAACAAATGCCTAGAATAGGCAGTGACAATTATATAAAAATAAAGTACAGTAATACAAAACTTTAAAGGAATATTGTTTCTATGATGAGAGTTTACCCACCTGTAAGCAATGCTCGACGTCAACAACTAACTCTATAATTTCAAATCCCTGTTTCCATTTTAAAGATCTTTAGACCAACTATTTTAAAAGAAGACACAAATTTGTAGGACACTAGAATGTAAATAATTCAAAGCTCACTCACGACAGAAGTGAACATGTAAAATTAAAATCAATATTTCACATTTTCCGCACCTTGGTCAAGCCATCACACCTAGAGCACGTCCAAGTAAAAAGTTCTGTTAAATCTGACAAGTATACCTGCAAGAACCAAGCCTACATCAGTCCTTTATAGTTTATATAATTCACACAGTTTTCCCACATTGACCAATGCATGTAATGAAACTTCAGATTCACTGCATCAGGCAAGTCAAATTACCTAAACTCAATTTATTATACACTTCAATAAATCCCACTTTGACTTATTCTGACCATAGCCTGACCAGGATGTGCAGTTTCTCCATCAGGATTGGCATATGAGAAAGTTTCTCAATTTGTAAATCAGTTTAGTTATGCAAAGCAGATATCATTGAGTTTGTTTATCCAAACAAGAAAGAGGATATGGTTTAAAATGGCCCTCTTAAAGCTGGATTGAATACTTATTTGAGAATTCTTATAAAAAAATGAAAAATCCCTATCAAACTTATAATTAAAGCTATAATATTAAACCCCCTTAGAGAGAGGGAGTTGGAACTCGAAAATTTCATTACAATCCCCAATTCATGACTGACCCTCCATGATAAGATTAGAAAACAAATAATACACACAAAACCACAAACAATTCTAAATCCTCTGCCTAGACATCTCAAAGATTGAACATACCGCAGAAGCATATTCCACTAATATTGTAGCAAGTGTATGATTGTACTGGTAATGATTCTTTGTATGCCTAACCTTGAGCTCTGCAAATGGAAATGGCATTACATTATTATTATACAAATGTGAATTATCCACAATACACACAAAACCAAACAATCCAACGAATTGAAAGATAGCAGAGAGACACAAAAGAGAAAATAGCGTAAAGCCAACAACATTACCACACGAGTACAAGTCTTACCTCCACCATCAGAAAAGGCAAACAGGCATAAACAGGTAAGCAATATCAACCACCTAGTTTTCCCCATATACTCTGCAATTGAAGTACAGAAACCAAAGGAAGAAAGGTCAATTTCTATAAAAGAAAAAAAAAATCAATCACTTCAACATCAAAATAAGGCGCTCGTCGAATTGGGGGAAAAAATTGGTGACGTGTTCAAAAAGAGCAGTAACATGAAGGGGGAAATTGAAGAGTTGAATACGTGTGTGAAAGGAGCACGGTGGAAGGGGAATCGGAGTCGCGAACCGCGAAGGTTGCGAGGTGAGTTTTCCGGCGAAAGGGTTTCCCCAGCGAAAGAGATGAAGGAGAAGTCAAAGAGTCATAACAATAATTTCGGCTTGGAAAGAAGAAGGAAGAAAGAAAGAAAGAAATAGCGCAAATACGACGTCGCAAGGGTTGAATTCGTCATTTTCGTGCCGTATTGGAACGCTTTGGCAGGCACGGCTGTTATTTATTTGCCAGCAGGATAGATGAGATGGATATATCATATATGGATGTTGGTTGTGGAGTGTGTCTTCTTGCCTCTAAATTTATTTGTATATTAATTTTTTTCTCCTCAATCATATAAAATATATCTTTATCATCATTTTTTATAATTTAATTTGTCATTCACATTTAATACGCGCAATTCATAATTGCCCTTCCTTATTTATTCTTTTTATTAATTACAAATAAATTTTGTTTTGATCATTCTTAAAATTACTTAATTATTTTATGTGTATTTCTTATTTATTTTGATAGATCAAAGTTTAAAAATATAGAACATGGTTAATATCTGATACTTAAATAATTTATTTTTATATGATGTATTAAAATACATTTTATGAAGTTACTTAATTTGCATTTTTATCCTTCTTTTTTGCTTTTAAAATCTATTTTCCTAACAATTGTAAATACTTTTATAATTTCATTTACTTAAAAAATATTTTAATTTTAAATTTAAAAATATTATACATGGGACATATTCGTGAATACGTTAACTTATAATTAGTGAATGGGATTGTGTTTGACTATCTTTATTTATTATATCAATTATCCATATCAATATTGATATTAATTAGCATTAATTAATATATAAACAATCATATTATTCATTGGTATTTTGATTTCCCCTGGCCATTAGGAGTGTTGAGCAACTGAACGAGACCCTTCTAGATTATCAAAGCGAGCCACAAACATTTATATCTTTTATAGGTATTCTTTGATATGGTTGTTAGTTTTAACTTTTAAGCTTTGAATTTTTTAAAACAATAAAAATTGACTTTTAATTTTATAATTTTGATTTCAATTCTTTTTTTAAATTTTAAACTTTAACATCAGATTTTAACTCCAAACTAAGCGGTTGTTTGGTTTAACAACAAAAGTTCTGTTTTTATTTTTTGAGAATAGTTTTCATTTTCAAATTTATAAAATTCAAAAACATGTTTGCTTTGAGAACCTGTTTTTTATTTTCAGAAAATGAAAAAAAGTAAAAATATGCTTAGTTAAATAATTTTCAATAGAAGTTTACAAGCAATTTTTAAATAATAAGCACATATTTATGAATAATTTATAAATAAATATTTTTACTATATATATCCTCGATAATATGTATATATATTAATATATTGTTAATTATATTAATTATTATCAACATAATAAAAAATAAATATTAATTAGAGTTTGCAAATTAGGATTTATTCCCAATTTTATTTCATCGTGCATAACCCTTACCCGGTCAAGTCAGTTATCTCAACATCTTCCTTTAAATTGCACCTCACACCAGTGACACCACCAAATATGACAGAGAAAGGAATCTTGGGTTTAAGATATATAAGAAAGGATACTCCTTTCTAATTTGGTGTTAGTGATTAGGAAAACAAAGCCAAAAATATATATATCACCAAAACAGCAAAGAGTTTCGAAACAAAGCCAAAAAAAAAAATATATCACTTTATTACTACTTATGCCATCGCATTTTCAGTTGGTTTTGTTTTACTCGTAACAAAACACGAAAAATGACTTTTTTATTTTTAGTTTTTAGCTTTTTTTAATTAAAAAATCTAAAATAAAAACAAACATATTTTCAATAGCATTTTAACTTTCACCAAAATGAAATTTTAAAACCAACAAACCAAAAAATTATTGAGTAAACCGATAACTATGAAAATAATTATAATAATAACGAGAGGAAAAACATTAATCATGATGATGGAGTCTATCATAATGATCATTTTTATTATAATAATAATAGAATAAATATAATTTATTCATCATAGAAATTAATCTTCATATAATCCTGAGTTTACTTAATGGTGATTTTTTTTTTAATATTATTTTTTTTATTTTCAAAATTGTGATTTAAACCTTTGACATGTCGGTTAAGGGACTCAATTAGGTATCACTTATGCTAATTAACGTGGATGTAAAAATTGTTACAAGTTATAATTAATTGTGTTAGTTAAGTTTAGTTTATTAATTGAGTTAAATTAGTTAGTTGAAATCAATTAGTTTTTTTTTATTATAAATACATTAGTTCTTTTTTGTATTTTTCATCTTTTATCAATCAATCTATTATAATGTCTTTTTATAGTGTATTGGCTCCACATGTTAATGTTATTTGTATTTTTTCTTAATGTATCTCTTATTAAATTTCTAATGAAAATAACAATTATAACAATGATATACAAAGAAAATTTGAAAGTGAGGACCATGTCATTAGTGATCAACCATGATAATAATGAATCTTTGACTATATAAATCATTTGAAATATAAAGATAGTGATTACAATAATAATGATATTAAATAATAATAACGACAATAATAATAATTATTATAATCATGTTAATAAGAATAATATTAAGAATAATTAAGATATTATTTATTTTTAAAAAACTAAACTCGATATTTTTTAATTATATGTAAGTTGTTCCATACCAATCAAATATCATTTATTATTTTAAATTTTTAAGATATTAAATATGTTTTTTTATTTAATACTTTCTTCATTAGATATGTTTGTAAGAGGATTATACCATTATTCTAATTAAATTATACTTTTTTCGGTCGAATGAAATGTCACCACCTTTTTTTTGTCAGTCAACACTAAAATTTGACAGGTCGTAATGGATGGTATAATGGTCCATTTTCTTCAGCAGGCTCCATAATTTGGGCCCGAGGTATCGGGGACGGGCCTTGAGGGGAAAAATCCATTTCCACATCAATGGCGGGAAATCCCATTCCATTCAGCGTCGTAACTGCACATCTACTAGTTTAATCGAACGGCTACGAACCCGCAATCACCTACTTTCCCCAATCTCATAACTAGAGAGCGACTTCAAACTTCGAACCCTCTTTCGATTTCTCTCTCCACCAAACCCTCGCTCGATTTCAGTTCACAATCCATGGCGAGACCTTCCAAGCCACAGTCATCTTCCGACGAAGCGCTCTCCAATGCTTCGAGCTCGTCTGAGGAAGAAGAGCAGGTAAACGAACAACAACAGATTAACGAAGAAGAAGACGAGGAGGAGCTCGAGGCGGTGGCGCGCTCCGCCAGTTCCGATGACGACGACGATGAAGTCGCCGGCGACAATCCGCCGGATTCCGATGAAGATCCCGCCGCCGCTGAAGACGCCGATGATGATCAGGTCAAACAAAGTCACCGTTTACTATTTTGTTCGTACTTCGTACTCCTGTTCTGCTCTAGGGTTTAGGGTCTGCTTGGAAGAAAATAAAAAGAAAAAATGAAATGAACTTCTCTATAAACTAACCTAAATTAAAAATCATCTTCTCCAATAGTTTTAGTCATGCATGAGTTTGTATCGAGACTGTGAATTGTATTTGAAGTTGTTTCTTTTACTTGCCTGTGAAAATGCGGTGCGTGGTGAAGAGAGACAGTGATAAACAACGTGCTCCAGAATTAACTCGTTTTTTTATCTTTTTGTTGAATGTAGAATTTAAGGGGAAACCTAACAGTTTGTTGTCTGACTTTAGGGCGGGGATGGCGTTGATCCCTCAATTAGCAAGCGAGAGAAGGCTAGATTAAGAGAAATGCAAATAATGAAGAAACAGAAGATTCAGGAGATACTGGATGAACAAAATGCGGCCATTGACGCCGACATGGTATATTTAGTTGTGTGATAACTCAACTTTTTTTTTATAGTGTATTGATATGATTGGTAAGTAAATGAACCGACATCTAATGCAGAACAATAGAGGAAAGGGGCGTTTGAAGTATCTCTTAAAGCAGACTGAGCTGTTTGCTCATTTTGCAAAAGGGGATCAATCTTCGTCTCAAAAGAAGTCAAGGGGAAGGTACTTTCCTAAAATTCATGCAAACTATGCCATGGCAATTTGTCCCCACTTTTTCCTTCTTGCTCTGAATTTTATTACATTTGGCATCTCGATGACATCATAAATTATATCTTCAAAGTTTGAAGTTCCATTAAATAGGAAGAATCCTAGAACAAAATGAGAAGTAGCTAACCAACTTCTAGGAGAGACATAATTTACTGCATTAATATCTGTAGTTACGCCACCCACGAAATTTAAGGAACCTAAAGGAGCATGAGTCATATATTCCGAGGAACGACGTTCTTGCCAAGGCTGTATGTCCTTTCTCAATCTACTCAAGTTTAAACCATTCGGACCCCTTAGGGTATATATAGATTCTTGTATGCCAGGCGGCCAAGGAAATTGGAGAGATAACTAGTATCTACTAATCAAATAATTGATACAGTCAGTTCCTATATGCTCTCCAGTGTCTCAGATAGCTCAGTAGAAGCATTTGTCTTATTGACAGTTCTCCAAGAGTCTGATTTTAGATGAGCACTAAAGAGTTGACGTTGACTTTGTACTGCATAAAAGAACTTATTCTAACATTTATTGTTGTGTATTAAGGGGTCGCCATGCATCGAAAGTGACTGAGGAAGAGGAAGACGAAGAATACCTAAAAGAAGAAGAAGATGGTGTAGCAAGTACACGTCTGGTGACACAACCGTCATGTAAGTGTTCTTTCTTTGTATATATGTGCTTGCTTGCATGGATTTGAAGGCTCTATTTTTAGTGTCTCACATTCTGCAATTGTACCCCAAGCTCATCCCTTTCTGTGTATTCAATATGCCTATGCATTATATAGGCCTGGCTTTATATTTGCTTTGTTTGACAAAACACGTTTATTTTTCTCTCCCTCTTATCCTCTATTTGTTTGTGAAAAATAGCTGGATATGTGCATTCGCAACATAATGCTGGATAAGGATGCATTAATTGAATAAACTTATGGAGAAGATATGCCATACATTATACTTAATCTGTATTCTGGTGGTAGACGCCCTCCATTCTGGTTTTGGATTTTTCATTGGGCTACATGTGCACTCTTCTGCTAGATGCTTTCTTGTTTATTGTTGACATCTGATGCAATGCTCTTAAATCAACAGTTTTTTTTGGTGGGAGGGAGGATTGTTCATCTAATATGTGGACCTATTCATTTATAATTTCAATTTTTTGGTTCACGTGAATGCTAATTACTTGTTTTTAATTCATTACAGGTATCCAGGGGAAGATGAGGGATTACCAACTAGCTGGACTAAACTGGCTCATACGATTGTATGAGAATGGAATAAATGGAATTCTGGCTGATGAAATGGTAGGTGTTTGGTGGGCTTGCAGTTGTGTCAATTAACTGCATGTAAATGCAATTGCTTCCATCATGTGTAATTTGATAAACTGAGCTGATTTAGATGCCCCACCCAGACGGGTAAGGTTTAGATGTTTTGGTAAATTGATATAGATAAGTCGTGATAAATAAATGTGATTTGCAGGGGCTTGGTAAAACATTGCAAACTATATCTTTAATGGGCTATTTGCATGAGTTCAGAGGAATCAAAGGCCCTCATATGGTGGTTGCTCCAAAATCTACTCTTGGAAATTGGATGAATGAGATTCGGCGCTTTTGTCCTGTTCTTCGTGCAATTAAGTTTCTTGGCAACCCTGATGAAAGGGTAAGACCATCTTTCCTTTCTCTGGGTTGAATTATTTTGGCAGAGGTTACAGTTGATACTTAATTTGAACTGTTTTTCCTATTGGTTTTGACTTGCTGCAGAGACATATAAGAGAGGAATTATTGGTTGCTGGGAAGTTTGATGTTTGTGTCACAAGTTTTGAAATGGCAATCAAGGAGAAGTCTGCTTTGCGTCGATTTAGTTGGCGCTACATAATTATAGATGAAGCTCATCGAATCAAGAATGAGAATTCCTTGCTGTCCAAAACAATGAGGCTCTACAATACAAACTATCGCCTCCTTATTACTGGCACACCCCTTCAGGTATGGCTTGTATTATCCACAATGGTTAGTCATTTGAAGATTTTTTTATCTTTATTTTTATTTAATTTGTTGGTCTATGCTAAACATAGAGGTTGTGCAATGCCAATTTTTTCAATGTAATTGAAATTAGTGTGATCTCATCTGTATTCTATACTAATCTCAGCGAATTTTCAAATAAAGAAACTACTAGTAGTGATGGAGGATTGGGCTACATTGTTGAATTTCTATATTTGTCTATTTTTAATGATCCTCATTAGTTGTAGTAGTGCTGGAGAGGAGTGAATAGCATCAGTTCTGGAAATTGCTATTAAGGAAAGAATATTTAAAAAATAATTAGCTATTCATCTGGGGAACCTTTAGTATATGGTATGTAGCAAATTTTCATTAGAGGTGAGGCATTGGGGATTATGTGTTTCTGATAAGATTTTTCATTAACAGTCAATTAAGGTTGATTAACCTGACTGAAGAGCTAGATGATTCATAACTTTACATTGGTTAAAAAACATTAGTATTGTTCTTTGGTGTTGTTTGTTTTCACCTGTCTAGCAGCTTAATTTCTTAATTATATGCTTTTCTAACTTATTTTCAAACCTGATTTTTTCTTTTTTTGCTTGTATGCATCCTCAAGTATTTACTGGTGTCTAATATCTCTTTTAATGGCACAGAATAATCTTCATGAACTCTGGTCTCTTCTCAACTTTCTTCTGCCTGAAATTTTTAGTTCTGCTGAAACTTTTGATGAATGGTTTCAAATCTCTGGTGAAAATGACCAACAGGAGGTTGTTCAACAATTACACAAGGTAAATTACAGAACCTTTCTTTTGATTGTTGAAAGTCCTCAATGTTCATCTGGTACATAATTGGCATTTTCATTTTCCATATATATTAAGGTCCTCCGCCCGTTCCTCCTTCGAAGGTTGAAGTCAGATGTTGAGAAAGGGTTGCCACCGAAAAAGGAAACCATTCTTAAGGTAGGCATGTCCCAAATGCAGAAACAGTATTATAGAGCATTACTTCAGAAGGATCTTGAGGTTGTAAATGCTGGGGGTGAACGGAAGCGCCTCCTGAACATAGCTATGCAACTACGCAAATGTTGTAATCATCCATATCTTTTCCAAGGTGCTGAACCTGGTCCTCCCTACACAACAGGAGATCATCTCATTACAAATGCTGGTAAACTCTACTTACAGTAAGAGATACTGCAGAAGTTCTTTTTAGGTTGATCATAATATCTGAGATTATTTCATGTTGTAAAAAAATGTTTCCAGGTAAAATGGTTCTTTTGGATAAGTTACTTCCTAAATTGAAAGAGCGTGACTCTAGGGTCCTTATATTTTCACAGGTCAGTTCTGTCAGAATATGATTCTTGTCACTGATGATTGTGAATGCCTTATGTTTTGCAACCTGTTTTTGTTTGCTCTCATTTATTTCTGCCTTTTGAATTTTCTTCTGTGCCTAATTTGTGGCTCTTCTCCTCAGATGACTAGGCTGCTAGACATACTTGAAGATTACTTAATGTTTCGTGGATATCAATATTGTCGCATTGATGGAAATACTGGTGGTGATGATCGAGATGCTTCTATTGATGCTTTCAATAAACCAGGAAGTGAGAAATTTGTCTTCCTGTTATCAACTCGAGCTGGAGGTCTTGGTATTAATCTTGCTACTGCTGATGTTGTCATTCTGTATGATAGTGACTGGTCAGTATTTCAAATAGTTGTAGACACAGCCATCTGATTTATATCTGTACCATAATTATTGCTTGTTGATGGTTTGTGATTTTACAACAGGAACCCACAAGTTGACTTGCAGGCTCAGGATCGTGCTCATAGGATTGGTCAAAAGAAAGAAGTTCAAGTTTTCCGTTTTTGTACTGAGGTTTGCAACTTTATTTTACTTTTCAATTCATTGTTCTCTGTATATGTGTTAGTATCTCATCTCATCTCATCTCATCTCATCACATCATGGTAATGGTACAGTATACAATTGAGGAGAAAGTCATTGAAAGGGCCTACAAAAAACTTGCACTTGATGCTCTGGTGATTCAGCAAGGGCGATTGGCGGAGCAGAAGAGTAAGGATGCTATGGATGTTTTCTTGTTTCTTTGCCGCAAGATGTATGGATTGTCTAATATGGTTCCATTGGCTTTTATGTGCAGCGGTAAATAAGGATGAGTTGCTTCAAATGGTTAGATTTGGGGCTGAAATGGTTTTCAGTTCCAAGGATAGTACAATTACAGATGAGGATATTGATAGAATTATTGCTAAAGGAGAGGAGGCAACTGCTGAGCTTGATGCCAAGATGAAGAAATTTACGGAAGATGCCATCAAATTTAAGATGGATGACAGTTTGTACCTATGACTACCTGTTCTAGCTTTAAAAACAATATTGGCTTGATCTTTACAAGTTTTATGATTTATGCACTTTTGTAGTTTAGTTACTAATACTGATATTTTCTTTTTGTAGCTGCTGAGTTATATGATTTTGATGATGAGAAGGTAAAGATGACACTTTGTTTTACTTTGGCGACTTATTTTATTGCTTTGTATCAACCTTCTCTCGCCTTCCCCCTTATTTATATAACTGACATTGGCATATCAATTTCCTTTTTTAAATAAAGGATGAGAACAGATTTGATTTCAAAAAAATTGTGAGTGAGAACTGGATTGAACCACCAAAAAGGGAGCGGAAGCGCAAGTAAGCATTGCCCTTTACATTCTATACATTCATATTGATTTGGTATTCTGTTTTTATGACATGATGTGCTGGTTTTCTTTTTCTGGGGCTTCTTGCTTGTAGTTACTCAGAGTCTGAATACTTTAAGCAAACAATGCGCCAAGGTGGTCCTACCAAACCAAAAGAGCCCCGTATTCCTAGGATGCCCCAGTTGTAAGCTTCTACACTTTGATTTTTCCTCTTAACACAGTACCTCTGTTATTTACTTACTGATAGTTTTTTGTTCTTTAACCTCCAGGCATGATTTCCAGTTTTTCAATACACAAAGGTTGAGTGAGCTGTACGAGAAGGAAGTACGCTATCTTATGGTAGGTGTAGGCAATATGAATCTGCTTGTTCATGTTTTTTAGGTTTATCTCAACTACTTGGCATTGTTTAGTGTTTATTATTTTATAAAATTTCAGCAAACACACCAGAAGAATCAGATAAAGGACTCAATAGATGTTGATGAACCAGAAGGTATGTGGGCACTCTCCAGACTAGTAGTTTGATTCCTTTCAACATGTATGTTGATAATTTTAATTGTGATGAAATGAATGTTTAGAGGTGGGAGATCCATTGACTGCTGAAGAGTTGGAAGAAAAGGAGCGCTTGCTAGAAGAGGTGAACAATTTTTCTGTTTTTTTGCAAATTAGGCTTTCACGTGGACCTTTTTTTTATTTTTGTTATTTGGTTAATATAGGGATTTTCATCATGGAGCCGGAGGGATTTTAATACTTTCATTAGGGCCTGTGAAAAATATGGCCGAAATGATATAAGAAGTATTGCTTCTGAGATGGAAGGAAAAACTGAGGAGGAAGTTGAAAGATATGCAAAGGTCTTCAAAGAAAGATACAAGGAATTAAATGGTATGTTACACCCAATGTGACTATGGAACAATCTTTTGTTGAATATGAGTGTGGGAGCAAAATATTTAGTCAATCCAAATGAGTGTTTATATCTGTTAGTTTGCAGTTCTCTTTTTGAGAAAATCAATTTGCTTGTTTCATATAGCCAGCAACTCCAGTGATTGTTATTTTGATTTGGACTTATTTTATGTTGTGTTGAGTTAATGCAGCCAACACATTTCTCTATTGATTCTTTTTATTGTTCATGTGTAGTTATATATCAATTTTAGCTGAAAATTAGTTTCTCTTTAGAATGTCAAGGTTCTGTGGTTCTGTCTAATTTGAATCATTGTCTGCAGATTATGACAGAATTATTAAAAACATTGAAAGGGGGGAGGCTAGAATTTCTCGAAAAGATGAGATCATGAAAGCTATCGGGAAAAAGTTGGACCGCTACAAGAATCCTTGGCTAGAGTTGAAGATACAGTATGGGCAAAACAAAGGGAAGTTGTACAATGAAGAATGTGACAGATTCATGGTGCAAATTTTATTTGTCTTTCAATTTTTTCCTTTCTAGGTCTAGCTCCACCATCCTTCCATGGGTTTATAAAAAAATTATTTTGCTATAAATTTACAGATATGCATGGTTCACAAACTTGGCTATGGGAATTGGGATGAGTTAAAGGCAGCATTTCGAACTTCACCTTTGTTTCGATTCGACTGGTTT
Source organism: Mucuna pruriens (assembly GCA_025330945.1). Lineage (NCBI taxonomy): Eukaryota > Viridiplantae > Streptophyta > Magnoliopsida > Fabales > Fabaceae > Mucuna > Mucuna pruriens. Next base: position 2,631,792 of record JAENHJ010000533.1, on the reverse strand, counting down.
GTCAAGTCTCGCACAACTCAGGAACTGGCAAGGAGGTGTGACACCCTCATTCGGCTGGTAGAAAAGGAAAACCAAGAATATGATGAGAGGGAGAGACAAGCTCGCAAAGAGAAGAAACTCGCCAAAGTTGGTTTCTCTTCATATTGTGTTAATAGTATAGAATTCATTTTCTTTTTTCTCATAAGTTTTAACAAATCTTTCAGAGCATGACCCCATCAAAGCGTACATTGTCAAGACTGACAGACAGTCCATCTTCTTTGAAGAAGCGCAAGCAGTTAACCATGGATGATTATGCAAGCACGGTATGCGTACTTTCTAAATGTATTATATTCCTTCTTGATTACATAGAAGTTTCTTGTTGCGTTTTTATTGAAGCCAGATCATGCTGTTGTGGCAGGGGAAGAGAAGAAAATAGATGGAATATGCTCTAAATTGCATAGGATAAGTAAGGGCTTGTTGGGTTTTAAAAGCCTTGGTGATTTTAATGTGGCCCAGACATGTCAATTGATGGTCAGGCTTGCCTTCCGTAGGCCGTGCTACCAACCTCCTCCTTTTGATTTATGTAGGCTCCAATTATCAGTTGAATGGCTAGTTATAGAGAATATCATGTAGAAATCGGATGTTGTAAGTATGTAACTCTAGAACAAAACCGTACACAACCGCTAGTTCAAATGAATATATGTAATTCTAACTTGATACTATTTTCAAGTAGACAAGAAAATCGGGCTGGCCATTGAATTAAATTTGTAACTGGAAAGCCTCAATTTCGTGTCAAAATGATGGTTCTGTACTTGCATGTTATTATATGATTATATAAGTAAAATTCTGGAGAGCAATATTGAGATATGAATATAATAACTATGACATGGTTGCAATTTGAACTGGGCTAGTGTGATATAAATGAAAATAGTTGGCTTCCATCGCTGCTCACAAGTTATCAAAATTGTCGTTGATAAGCCAGTATCAATATGATGGAAAATGAAAGAACATAAGTAATGTTTGGCTAATATGACTAAAACATGGTAAAACAAAAGTGAATGTTCTTCATCCAAGTGTTCACGAAGACACAAACCTTGCAGCCTCAGGTGTGTATGCTGATCTTTCAACGGTGGCCTTTCAAGCTTTGCAACGGTGGGGGACATTACATCTGACGCTGAAGTTAGTATGGCTCAAAATCAAGAGGTGAGAGATAAAATGAATATATACATTGTGGTGGCTGGGATAGGATTTTGTTAGTCTCCTTTATTTTTCTTAATCCTCAATGTGGATAATTTTTAGGCCACACCTTAGTCTACAATGATTAATGATCGCTCCCTCTTATCTTATAAATATGTTTACTATAACTCTGTTCAGAACTGGTATACCTTTCCGTGAAGAAAATAAATTAATAACAGTTCTTTGGATAGCTACCCTGCATAATCAGATTAGATTATTAATGAATGAGGATAAGAATAAATACTTAAGTTTAGCTAGTTCAATTGTGGAATTTACGAGCAGTCCGTAGAACAGCTCAGATGGGCCTATTTACAAGTTTGGATGTTTGATTTAACTGACCGATTGGATCAAGAAAATTGGCGACCTGTCATTTGAGATTCAAGTTTTCGACCTCCGTGCCCGTTTTGGTTATATTTTATTTGTTTGATTGGTAGAACTAGTTTGCAAAACTTCGAATTGAGGTGTCGATCCATTCTAACACCAAAATATTAAAGTTTTAGTGTAGTATGTCTTCTAAGTTCTATTAAGTGAAACCGTCTCAATTTTCGTTTGGTCTCCACAAGTGCTTTCACATATGACTGCGGTTAATTCTCGGCTCGTTCGAGAGCCTTTGTAGTGCAATTAAACTCGTTCAGTAGAAAGTATCCTAATAAAAACATTTTTTTTTCATTAAGACATGTCTGCTTATGTGGACATACATACATCCGTTAATGATTGCACGTGCAAGTGAGAAAGGAGTCATGTGGAAAATAATTTTTTTTTTTGTTTTGGTATAAGCCGAAAACATAGACTCGGACATACAACAGATACTGTAAGAGTAGATGTGACAGCAATGACACCACGCCAAATCCACTAAGCTGCCCCCATCATACAAGCAAATACAAATACGAGGGGCCAAAAATTAGACGCGCCTTTGCTGCTCTATGCAACATGAACCTAGAAATCGTTAGTACCAAGACATGATCGATGTTGAATTCACATTCTGCAGCATCATTACATTTAAATACCCCAATCCACACTAACTTGCCCCCCCAACCCCTATTTTTGTTTTTTTTTTCAACTGTGTACTGTTTGCTTCACATGATGACTAACAAACTACCAGAACGACGTGGGAGAACAGTGAAAGTTGGATTCAAGACGGTGGATAGACATGAAAACCAACACATTCTCTCCTCTGAGTCAATCATACAGTTCGGTGTCTGCTCAGTCATTGGTAGCATCAAAGCTACCCATGGCATTTGCTTTCTTCTTCTCTCTCCAATTCTCGCCCCACACTTTGGCTTCTGCAACTGCACGCTCTCTGTCCAGGTCACGGTTCCACGGAGTCTCTCTGGCTCTTGCAGTATTTACAGGGCTGTCTCTCTGAGACTCATGCCTTTCAAAATCATCCAATCCCCATTTTCTCCCTGACCCCCCACCTCCACCGGTGTCAATCCTGCCTAACTCGGTCGCACCACTTGGATCCCTGCTGTCTCTCTTCCTGAAGTCAGGTGAGTTTCGGTGGGTGGAAGGGGAGCCAAGGCGTGCACGGTCCGGGCTATCCACACCATCTACCATGCCCCTTCTGTCATCCCTGACCCTAGGGGTTGATGGACCAACCCTGTTTGATTGATTGACTGCATTTGGATCATATGTCTGTGAGGCCAGATATGTGAGAGCAGTCACCACATCCCCAATAAGAGGCCTTGTAGCAGCTTGTTCCTGCAGACACATTGCTGCAACTGCTAGTGCTTGATACAGTCCTCGCATTGGGTAACGCCCTTGAAGTAGAGGGTCAGCCATTTTCGGGAACTTCCTTCTGTCTTTGAAAAGTGGCCGTGCCTACAAAGTTCCATTTCCAACAATATATGAACACAAATTTGATTGTAAATTTGTTATGTTAGTTTAGAAGGTGATCAAAATATTAACATACAAACCAACTAAATGATCAGAGGTGAGAGATACTTACCCATGCAACAAGATTATGCTCTCCATGCGCACGTGTATTGTCAATAGCCTTACGCCCGGTAATGAGTTCGAGGAAGACTACTCCGAAACTGTAGACATCAGATTTCAGAGTTAGTTGACCAGTCATAGCATATTCTGGGGCACAATAGCCATATGTCCCCATTACTCGTGTGGATACATGAGTCTTGTCGCCAACTGGACCAAGTTTTGCCAGCCCAAAATCTGACAACTTTGGATGATAACCCTCATCTAGGAGGATGTTGGATGATTTTAAGTCTCTATATATCACTGGTGGATTTGCCTTGTCATGCAAATACTCCAATCCCTTCGCTGCTCCTGCCGCTATTTTCATCCTAGTGTTCCAGTCCAGAGGTTCCTTGTCAGGAGGAATATCTGGAAAGAGATTCAGAGTCAGAAATATCTCCGGTGCATTATATCGGCTAATTTCTGAAAACTTAAAACTTAAAGCAATGTCTATCGGTAATGTAAACCAACATTGGAATGGGACTCTAAAGAACTTATCAAAGGGTCTGTTCATCAAGGTCAATACCCTCTCAAAAAGATTAGCATAATTATGGCACATGGGCACCTAGCCAGTTCAGATGCAAATCATCACATTTGCAGTTGCAACATAAACCAGCAAGCAAGTAACAACATCTAAACAGCAATACAGGAAGAACAGATTATTTTATTCTAATTGTGAAAACAAAGCTCTGTTGTTACTGGTTAAACTGTAACTAGATAGATCAAATACCAAGCCTGGTAGGTGACATCAATTCAAAATTTTCAGATCTGGAATCAAATTTTACTAGAAGACAGCTCATATCTATTAAGTCGTTGAAGACAAATAAATTCATAGCAGGTCTTATCTTAAATCATTAGTTACTAGCTCTGCTGATCCTAGACGCCATTAACATGAGTATTGAATTTTTTGACAGAGGTTATTGAGGATCCCATGAGTTCACAATTCACATTCACACCCACAAACAAACCCATAAAGTTAGCAATGTCAGTGTTACTTCAAGTCAATTTTTCACAGATAAAAGTTCCCACTGTGTAGATTATGCTGATAAAGATTCAAATTATTTACTGCAAGCTCTAAAGTATTATAAAAAGAACTTTGGCAAACAATACACTTCATAAACTGTACAAAATTATCATGTATTTACTTGAGTACCTGTAAATTTACCTGAAATTTGAAATGAATAATCACCATAATTATCTCTCATGATTCATCAGTTAGGTCAATGAGAAACATCCTTTAAAAAGTTATTTGGTTTGTTAAGTTTTACATCAGTGGCATTGATTCCAATCCATTTATTGTCAAACCTAAACTTTTCACAGAATGTGATTTATATTGAATCCTTTTCCTAACAACATTCCTTAGATTCAGGTTCCTAGTGTCAATTTATTACACACTACTTAATTTAGTAGCATAAAGCACAGCTGATGCTGATAAAACCACAGCATTTTGAATGTGGTACCCGCAGTAACAGTTTACTCATGATCTAATCTCCATGGAGTATACATCAACATTTAGTGGACCTTTCCTTGGCTACCCAAAGTGCCTAGCCAGCTGCAGATGTACAAGAGAAATTAGATTTATAGTGGCATATATTTAGGTGGACAACCTTGAAATCAAGCTCAGCTGCTTTAAGAAATCTATTACTACACAGGGACAGGGAGTGGTCCATGTAAACACCTAATGGATGGGATTCCAAGAGACGCTCAAGATAGCTCAGAGAAACTACCAAATTCAGGAACTATACAAGTTAACTACTTCTCTAAAGCCAATTTAAAACAAAAAATTAAAAAAGGAGGGAGATGGTAACTTTTTTCCCATGATATGTAAATGAAATAATGATTTTCCAAAGGCTGAAGTAAAAAGTGGATTTCAATAGGAATTCTGTTTGCTGCAGTGTTGGAGTTAAAGTTTCAACTCTATTCCTACAAAATTGGAATTAGATAAAAAAAATGCCAATATGTTTTTTAATAGAGGAATAGGAGAGAGAGTTGCTCCTAATAACCTCTTGGTATCTTCTAGAGATGGGAATAGGGTAATGTTTTTAGAAGTACTCAATTCAAATATCATTCACTTGACATATGCTTACAAGTTTTGGATACTACCATGGAAGGCCACATTGACAATATACCTTTCAGCAAAATGTCATTAGTTTATGATAAAAGCATTTTTTATGAAATGCTTCTAGATCACTATTTTATTCAACATTAAAGTACCTCAAGTCAACCTTCAATTGTTGTTACTAAAGAAAAGACAGAAGAATAAACCTTGCCAGAAATCAGAGCACTGCCAAGGTAAATGAATCTTGTGATTCTTATGGGCAAGGGAGACAAACATAAACCATATCCATTAATGCAGGAATATCTTATCTCTCTATATAAATTAGAGTATACAAGCAGTTATAAATAAGAGTATTAAGGATGTGTTTGGGTAAACAACAAAAATAAGTACATGGGCCTTATTTAGATAAACTTAACCATAAACACTTATATAAGAAAATAATAATATAAAATGAATTGAGCTTGTTCCATAAGTTAAAATTAATTTATTACCTCAGCTTTTAGAGAAATGAGAAGAGAGAGCTTTTATAAAAGTTAAGTGCACAAGTTAATTCTAGCTTATGGGAGAAGCTCAATTCATTTTACTTTGTTATTTTTCTTCTCCTATAAGTATTCATGGAGAAGTTTATCCAAATAGAATCTTATTAAGTGTGTTTATCGTGTAAATGCTTATGTATAAGTTGTTTCTATAGTCAAAGAAGAAATAGGATTAAACTGTTTTCATATAAGTTGTAAATTATTTTCATAAGTTATATTGGAGAACTTATTAAAATAAGCTAAAAACAGCTTATGAACATATCAGAAGTTATTCTCATAAGCTCTCCCAAGCACTTACAAAAGTATTTATGTTGTAATATTAGTTGAAATAAACTGTAAATAAGCTCCTCCAAACGCACCCCAATTTACTGGAATTATAACATCTAAATCATCTTTTCTCCTTCTCCTTAACCAGTTGGGAACTTATTCGAGACAAAAAATGACATTAAATTACAATGTACTGTACAATGTTTATGGCTTATCTAATCTAAATGCTAAAAAGAAGATTGATTGAATGATTTATAAAATTGATAGTTCAGAATATAAATACCATCCTAAATCATCTAATGTTGCCAGCCCAGGCCAAGCATAAGTATTCTCAGGCTTGCTACCATCAATGAAACCAAATTCAACTGAAAACATCATTACTCCAGTTCTACATTGCAACTGACTACTAGAACTAGCACCAGTGCACCACCACTACTTCATGGATTCCACACCAACAATCTGGTTCTAGGAAGGAAGCCATTCATCCAAGATTTTTGTTTGGCAATTAGAAAACCATAAAGCATTAAGGAGTCTAAATGGTTTTCCTATTTAGCTGCAAGCATGCTTGTCTATGCCCCAATACAAATCACTCCCTTTACCCAAAAACTCTGATGGCATACTAACAGTCAGCCTATGCAAACCTGCACATCCCATGAAGCTAGAAAGCTAGGGGCAAAAATGAAAGTCTGATACAGATTATTTTGAAACCTTAGCAAATGCTTTTCTTAGAATGTAGATTTTGGCTTAATTCAACCTACAAAACCAGCTAATAAGGTGAGGATTGCTCCCCACTTATATACTGTATTCAGGTCATTTCACTGGTCGATGTAGGATCTCTAACCATATTAATATCATATAGGATAAGAAATCCCCAGAACCCTCAAATAAACCCAACAGTAAATAATTAGCTATATTCTTAGTCTTAGTCTAAGAGTATAAAAGAAAATGTCTTATTTCTTGTTAGAATATATCTTTTCTCTATGTAATTTTTTTTTTTAAATTCTTTACTGAACACTGCTAGTTAATAGTTAGTTTGTATAACAGCTGTCCTTGCCAGATGTCAGTTAGGTAGTAACAGTTACAGCTGTCACTCAATCTGACTCAGCACCTGCATCCACACACACATATATATAGTAACAGGGCTGCAGTACGCATTGTATTCTTTTTTCCCAAATCAATAATATCAAATTCAGAATGAAAAACAATTATTTTGGATAAATAATCATTTTTTTGCCAGCTTTCTGAAAAAACTTCTGAAAAAAAAAAGTTATTTCTTGAAACAAAAAAAAAAAAGCTATTCCCAAATATGGGCATAATATAACCATTGCCACATGGTTTTTGGAGAACAATAATATTAGTCATTCTCTGTTAAATTACTTTTCTATCTCACCACCTAAATAAACAATATGAAAAAGGTAGAAATCCAAAAGAAATGACTGATCAATACTCCACAGTTAAAAAACAATCCTCGTTGGTCAACTCCCTAGCCTACAGATACATGTTTTCTCATTGAAGGTAATAATTAGTCAAAAGTAACAAGAGAATTATATCATATAATATAAAATTGAATTTTGTTCATTTAACAGATTTCAACAACTGCAGAACTTACATCATAATTTTGTGAATCTAACCATTAACAATATTTCCATATCATAAATCATAAAGTATCAACAATAATGATGCACTAAAAAATATTCATGTTACTGCTTGAATCCTAGATGCCTAGCTAACAGATGAGTGCCATTCATTTGAACAATGCAACATCAAGTAAACCAGCCAAAACATTCAAACAGTATAAAATGTAAACAATTAAATAGAATAATATCCACCATACAATAATTCAAGGTAACTATTGATAATCAGTGATCTATTTCCATGGGAAATTCTATTATTTAATAGGAATTTATGATGTTTACTCAAAGATATATGATCCCCTGACACCCAACACACTTTCACTAACTGAAGAAAATAAATTGTTAGGAACCAAGAATAGAAATGGGAAAGAAAAGAAAGATTTTATTGAATTGAATGGAAATAATAGAAAATAGGAGAGGGTTCTCTCCTCCAAGAGCTCCCCTTCATAAACGATTTCTTCTTTCACAGAGCAAAAGCTCAATCTACAATGATACAAGATAGAATGACTCCTCCCTTACATCCTCCCCATATTTATTTACCTCTCAAATCCCGTCTAATTGTCTAACCCTCTACTAACTCTTAGAATTTGAGTTTGAACCAAACTCAAATTCAAAAACTAGCTCGTTACATGAAGGTTGTCTCCTACTTAGATACACTATTTTAGCTATATCACTAGTTAATGTGAGATCTCTAACACACCTCCCTCACGCTAAGGATTGGACATCTGAGCATGAAGTTTGTAGGACTGAGCATCTGCAAGTGGTTCAATAATGGGTGACTCAATTAACCCAGTATAAATTGTTAGAATGGACTTTGATACCATCTTAGAATTTAGGATTTGGCCTGACTCAATCTCAAAAGTTAGCTCATGAGGTGAGAGTTTCCCCCCCCCCTTATATACAATATTTTAGTTATATTACTAGTCAATGTGAGATATCCAATACTAACAAACTGGAATAACTTTCCTAACTCCTATCATAAATTGATTTGTGAAAATAAAAAAACCTGATACATTTTCTCTCTTTTTTTAATGCCTCTGCAATAGTATATTTCACCCTTTGAAGTTTGAACCAGATGATAACAACCTTATTTGTTTTCTCCCTGCTTTCATGTCATACAATTTCCTCCGTTTTAATAAGAAAGGATACAGTGAAAGCACACTAACATAATTCTTTTGTTTGATAACAGTGAATTTAACCATAGAATGAAAGAAATTTCCCATTCAACAAATAATCCTACGCTTTCCTTTTCCAACTTTATCCTACAAGTTATAGCATTTCTTTGACATTTATGAGATTAAAAGGATTGAATCAACATAGAATTTAATATTTTAGTTTTATAAATGAAAGCACAATAATTCAGGAAGCAAAGGTTTCAATAAAAAGGAATGCAATCTGACCATGTAGATGATCCTCCAAAGATCCCAATGGCATAAACTCATAAACAAGCAGCCGCTGATCACCATCAGCACAATAACCAATTAAGTTCACAAGATTGGGATGATGTAAGAGACTGAGCATGAGAACTTCCACCAAAAACTCTCGATTTCCTTGAAGACCATTTCGGTCAAGCTGTTTTACAGCAACTACCTGCAAAGAGTATGATTTCATCAACAAAGAGGGAGGCAGAGTTACAGTAACAGAGAAATAATCAACTGGAAAATTAACAGCAGACAGATAAATTTTCCAAGCTGAAAATGTAAAGTGAAAAGTGATGAATCCTATCCATATGAAAGGCAAAAGGCTGAGCTTCACAACACAATAAATCCAAAATTTTCATAGCAGCAATCACAACTTACTTGTCCTGTGCTCTCAAGACGACCTTTGTAAACACGTCCAAAACCTCCTTCACCTAACAAACATTCTGGCCTAAAATTCTTTGTAGCAGCTGCAAGCTCTCTGAATGTAAATGTTTGTGCAGCAATATTTGCCGTTGGGCCATCCTTTGGAACCGGTGTTTCCTTCTTATTATCTGTGCCACTCCGTGATGATTTTAATTTATCTAAATGGATAATCAAAGATAAGAAGGAGTAAAAGCTACAGAAAAACATATTGGATAAACTAGAGAATAAAAACATATAGAGAAGGTGATATCATGATGTTGATACTGCTAATCGTTATAAAGTCACAGTAGGTTTATTTGGGTAAATTTCTCCATAAGCACTTATAAGAAGGGAAAATAAGAAGGAAAAATGAAAAAAAAAAATCCTCTATAAGTTAAAATTAGCCTATACATAAATTAATTTGTAGAAGCTCTTTCATATTAGATTCTCTAAAAACTTATTTTTAACTTACGCAGAAGCTAATTTTACCTTATGGAGAAGCTCATTTCATTTTTTCTTCATATTTCCTCCTCCTATAAGTGTTTATGAAGAAGTTTATCTAAACTGACCCTAGGTATAATTACACGAAATACTTAAAAACAGCTCGAGGTATGCTGGCTTAAATTGCTCGATGACAAAATTTTCATTTTTAAATCATATATCACATCCGACTCAGTTAGAATGCTATTCAAGTAGTTTACTTTTAACAATCCCAATTTTCCAGCAGCACAAATGCCAGGCCAGGATTGTAAAGTTTTCAGTACCTATCTTCTGAATGAACTAAATGTTTCATTAGATAAGGGCATTCTGTGCAAATCATCATGGTGAAAATTCTATAATCATCTACTACATTGAACAATCTACAGAAAATGCAGGTATTGGATTGGACCCTGAATCTGCCTTGCATCCCAAAATTGTGAAAAGAACAAACGGAAAACGTTATGAAACAATGTGATGTACTTGTCATATCCTAAGGCAAGGGCAGATCCCCAAAGATGTTACTAGGGGGAACAAAATTGAATTAAGTGAAGCTAAAACATATCCACTAGCCTTCAAATCACTTCAGTGGCTAAACCAGTACAAGCACAAACTCAGACGAACCAGATCAAAGCAACCAACAAGTTGGATGGCAAAACAAGCGAAGAAAAAGCACAGAAAAGGGGAAATTGAGGGGAATCGAAGGAAAGGCAAGGAAGCAATGAAGTTGGAAAATGAGGAGTTCACCTGAGTTAACCCTGGTGGGGTGGTGAGACTGAGGAACAAGAGAAGCTGCTGCTTCTTTAAAAGAAGAATCCTTGTTGGGCACCTCCTTGACCCTCACCCCACCACTGTCCTCCTTGTTGGATGATCCAAAACAAGGAAAACACCCACCCATATCAAATCCAAGCAAATCAAAGCCACCCCTCACAAACAAACAATGCCTCTCATAACAACAAACAAACCCACCCCTCAAAATCCTCCAACAACAACACTCACACACCCATCTCACGAATCACCACCAAGCACTTCCCTTTCAGCCTCCACAACTCACTCTCCAAACGTGATCCTCATCGACACCAACATGCCCCAGAACCAGATCAACCAATCCAAGAAACTGCTCTGCTCTGCTCTGGTGGAACACAACACAAGGTAAAGGAAGAATAATAATAATAATAATAATAATAATAATAATGTAATAAATAAATAAAATAGAACAAAGGCGAAATATTTATGTATATGTCTGTGATAATAAATAAAAAGAAAAAATGTAAGGGGATTTTCAAATTTGGAAATGGAGAATTATTATTGAGGGGGTAATTACTAATTAGGGAACACGATTACAATTCAACAATTGCGTTACACAATCTCTATTACGAGGTTGCCATTGGATTTTCCGATTTGCTACCAAGTTTCACTTTCACCCTGCAACTCTCGATAATTACAAACATGTACATGTACATTTGTAGTTTTAATAATCATCATCGCGGTCGGGAAGTGGGTCCCGTCCTTACCATGTGTGATGCCCATTGCTAACACATGTTCAACTCCAGCAACGACATAAATATGTTAATGTTTTTATTTTGTATTTTTATGTTTTAACTTAGACAATTATATATAACTCCTTAATGTATTTTAAGTTAAAACAATTTATCTCGATTTTATTCGCACGAAGAACCCACGGAGAAGAGAGAGGAAAAGGATGGGGGGCAATAGGTGATGGTTGATCTACCCACTAGGGCAAATTGTACGACACCGATGAGTATTGGTAAATTGTTCACATCTTTTAAATTTGAAAAAAAAATGAAAGAGATAATAAATTTGAAATTAAAAAAATATTATATGTATTTTAAAAATTAAATTACCATTTTAAAAATAAATATAGAAATATCCATGTTATTTTTAAAATTTAAATTTTATGTAATGATTTTAAATATAAGTATTTTAGTGAAATGGTAGTTGAGTATTCCGTCTTAAAAGAAAAATCTTTCTTGTATAATGGGAAATGAAACGAAAGCAAAGATGTTGGCTTGGAGAACATAAACATTAATAAGAATTTAATGTTTAAAAAAACCAAAGGTTCTTTCATACAATTTGTTCACAAAAGACTTAATTAATGGACCATAAATGAATATTCATGTACCACTTTTGTTGGTCCTAGAAGATGGAAGAAGCTAAGTTAGGTGTAAAATGATTATTACTTCAAGAATGACCTTTTTTTTATGACATAAAAGAGGTAGAAAATATCTCGATTGAATAAATTAAGTAAAAACTCAATCAATTAGTCGAGATACATTTTATGTGAATTCAATGTGACGAATATTTGAGGTAGAATTTATAATCTTTTGTGATCTTATACGAGCTAAACTTTTGATGTAGATGAAACAAAATAATTCATACCAAATCTATTATGGGAATCACATAATTTATGTCAACTTTTAAAATATAATTTGCTCTCTTATGCGAATATTTTTCAAGACAAAATATCTCCACATGAGATTATTTAAAAAATAAAGAAAATATGTAAATTAACTTTTATCATAAACTCATAACTCTTTTATACTAATTTTATAAGTTTTACAAACTCAATAGAGCTTAAGTATATTTTATTTCCTTTCTACTTTTATACTAAAATATCAATTAACTTAAATGTTTGAATTTTTTTTTTCTATACACTTACCTTTAAATTCTCCTTCTAACAAACAAAAATATAATATCTTTTATAACATGGTTTAACATATAAGAAAACCAATTTTATTGAAAAATTTTGTAATATATAAAGTGATAAATAATTCTTACAAACTCAAAAATTTTACTAATCTAATATATTATATGTGTACTTAGCTAATTTGACATGTGTATGTGTCATATGTATGATCATTACATATCATTAAAATAAAAAATTAATTATTAATCAAATGATTATTAATAAAAGATATATATATATATATATATATATATATATATATATGATATTTTGAAAAATTACACACATTTATTTTTAAATTTAATTTTTTGAATATAATATAATAATTCATATTTATTATTTTTATGTTCTATAACAATTAAAAAAATCACCTAATACTTTTTTTTCCATTTGATAAATTAACTTATAAGTTGGTCAAAAGTTTATAATCTATTGGGTTGAATTAAAAAATATTTAGTAAAATTAGTTGATAAATGTAAAATAATATAATGAGATATACTTAGTTATTTGATTTTAAAATTAAAAATTCAACAAAATTAATAAAGATAAAAATAAAAAATAAAAAAATCTAATAATTTATAAGTTAACTTATTTTTATAAGTTAGTTGAAGTAACTTATAAAAAAAAGATTAAAAATATTAAAATAAATTCGTATATCAAATAAGTTTAATTTTAACAAACTAATTTATTAGCCAAACATAGTAACTGATTTAATAGAGTGTTTGGTAAAACTAGCTATAATTCAGATAAAAGTTTATATGCTAACTAAAACTTATGAGCGATAAATTAAGAACTGAAATATAAAAAACTTATAAATTAACTGATTTAACTAAAAAGGTTTGGTAAAATAAGGTAATAAGTTAACTGATGAATATAAAATAACATAAAAGTATAAATTTAATTATTTAATTTTTAAATTAAAAAAAATAATGAAAGATTTTTAAAAAAATAAAAAATATGAAAATGAAAAAAAAAGCAAACAAACTTATAATCTATTAGAATGATTAATTAAATACACTCTATTATTTCAAAATTAATGCTCGCACAAATACTTGTAAAAGGAGAGGAGGACAACGAATGTGAAAAGATAGAGAATAAAACTGTTGAATTAGAAAAGTATCACACAAAATGCATAAAAAATATAAAAGAAAATTAAATAAATTATTAATTTAATTTTAAAGTATTAATTTTAATTGATCAAATTATATAAGTAATTTATAAAATATTAAAAATTATTAATGTAATCTTTAAGTATTAATTTAAAAATAATTAAATTATATAAATAATTCATAAAATATTGAAAACCCACTTATTTAGTGGTTGAAATATTTTAAAGACCATTTAAAAAACAAAATTAAAGATTTTGAAAGAAAAATTGTCCATTCAAAAGTCCCCTTTTTTACACAGTAATAACTACAATGACATTTATCTAAATTAGGTCATACGGTGACGTGAATTTACAAGAATTCCAATTTGAAAAATATCCATCCTTTTGACAAAAATTACAACAATACCGTTATATATACACATCGACAGACCATAAGAAAATAACAAAAAAGTGTTATTTCTCATTTTTTTGGCACATCATGTTGAGTTGTATAGATTAATTAATATTAGTGATTAGAATACTAACAAGTGTAAATGCAAGTAAACAGGAGGGAAAAAAAAAATCAAATGAAAGTCCAAAAAAGTGAAAAAAATATAAATCACACAAAATAAGAAAAAATATATTAAAAACAATAAAAGAGAAAAACGAAGAATTCTATTCGGAAACCTTTGACATGTAACAAGATTATGAACAAATTTACTAATGCTAGTAGGGGAGTCCTTCGTGTAAATGCAATAAAATAAAGTAGAAAAATAAGAGCCAGAGAGGAAAAACAGTGTATGATAGAGTACCACCTGTTGAAGCCAAAAGTTTTAATAATATTATAGATTATAAATTATTGACTATAAATTATTAATTATTGATCATTAAATTTCATTCAACACCGGTACTATATATTAGGCTACTTTTCTGGCAAGGACCATGCATTATGCTACTTGAATGCAAAGTTTTTTTTTTTCCTCCTTATACTAATTTTTTCTCGATGCCGTAAATAATTGTCTTATCATTTTTTTTTTTTAAATTGTTTCTTAATATGTAGACATATATAAGTAGATGGCCTGTTTTAATAAGTTTTTTTTTTTTCTATAAACATTGTTCAAAATTCAAAATCGTGACCAATCTAAAATTAGTATGATCTTTACCTTTCACTTACTATTTTTTTATATATACATATATACTAATTTGATTGGAAGCAGAGGAATTTGCATCCTTCCTCCTTATGTTATTTTATTTAATTTTAAGTTGCTGAGCAGTCCTCTAGTGTAGGTTTGAAATGGTTCATATTGGGCAATGAATGTAGCTGTATGGCTAATTTATTGTCACAATATTATTAATTAAGAAATGAAATTGGGAATTAGTTTTTTATTCAGAGCTTTTCCTTTTGTTACCATGAGTGGGTCACCTAATTTGTTATAAGGTTTGGCTTTGCCCTTGCTCCAATACCACTCTTTTCGTGGTATATCTTTTTTGTTTTATTAAATACTTTTCTTCCTTTTTATTTATAATTTTGTTTACGCGCATTGCATTACGAACGAGTCCACACGAGAATCACGGAGTTGTTTACTTAACATAGCTAGCTCTGAATTTTACAACACACAACTGCTTCCCTTTTTTATATATATATATATATATATATATATATATATATATATATATATATATATATATATATATATAATTTTATTGTTTTTTTATAATAGTATAGTTATAACAATAGCATTTTAAAGATAATAAAATTTGTTAGAACTTAAAATAAAATAAGATTTAATTTAAATTTAATGATAATAGCATACTCATCGTAATAATAATTAATATAATTTGATTTAAATTTAAAAATAATAACATTTATATAAATAAAATTAAAAATAATATAATTTAAATTTTAAGATAATAGTATAATTATAATAATCATTTAGATTTTAAAATTATAATTTTAAAAAATATCATTTTCACTGTAATGAGTTGCGTGTAAATATAAAATTAGTCAATTAAAAAAATAAAATTGTAGAGAAAAATATTTTTCTTTAAAAAAATAAAATTTTCATTTTTGAAATAAATATTCAAATTTATAATAAAAAAATGTAAATTCAAATTATTGTAAAGTTTGTTGTTATTTAAAATTTGAACCATGGGGTTTGACCGGTGGGTAGACGTTTTAAAATTATAATTAGTGAACTGCTGTTTTGTCCACTGAAATAGAGTTTCAGAATACATCTAATGGTCCCGGATGTTCAATTTTGTACAGTGATTACTTACAAGAAACAAAATCAAACTCTACTCATTTTATACGTATCAAAATTATTGATTTTAAATTTAAGAGAAATACAAAAAATCATAAGAACCAAAATAAAAACTCATTATTTTTGGTATGAACTAAAAATGTGTTTAAACCTATAATCTAATCTAATAGTATATATTTACTTATATTTTAAGTATTATATTTTTCATTAAAATAAATAAAGTAGTGTACTAAAATATTAAAAAAAATTAAATGTATGAATTTTATAAAAAATAATTATTCTCTAAGAATTTTAAATTTAACAATAAAATTAATTGATATAATTATATTTTGTAAAGAAAATCATCAAATATGTTATTTTACAAAATTTGACATTGTCTACACCCCACATGTGATTTTCTTTTTCTTTTTTTTATTTGAATTCCACATATGAAATATCTAAAGCATATATAAACACATAAGTATTTCTATTGCAACATAAATTCACACCAGATAGTTGCATATAGAGGCCATTTCACGTTAACCAAATAAATATGATTATCATTATTAAGATGGAAGACTTTCCTTGGAGCCATAATAGGTCGCTTTAGTTAGTTGGGATGCTGATTTTGATCATATGTATGTATAATTAGAAACCTGCGCAAAGTTTTCTTTCATAGATGGGTTACCCTTATCTTAATTAGTAAATCATTTTAGTTATTTTCAATTTCTCTACTTTGCACTTCATGTTTTATTTTCAATAAAAACAATTTAGCAAAGCATCTGTACTCGACAACGACTCATGATTGCAATACTATTATAAAATTTAAATACATCAATATAACTCTGTTCAACCTGAATAAAATCATATAAGTTTGAGTCAAGCTAATGTGAAATATTTTCCAATACAAAATGTGTTTAATAAGATCATTTTTAGATGTTTTACTTACTTTTTTTAGTTTTTTACATATATTTTTTAAGTAACATTATTTAAAATACAATCCAACATTAAATAAATACATATTTATTTTAAATAATTAATTTTTTTTTTATTATGTCGTGGAAGGTTAGTCCTTTTCATTAGACCAAACTTTTGTTAGTTTAAATATTCTACAAATATACCCATATTCTGTAGAAAATAATTGATCATCGTCACTTTATTGTGAGAAATATATAAAAAAATTTTAAAGTTGCTCGTTACCTTGTTGTGAGAAATATATAAAAATTGTTTGAACTTTCTCAGTATTGTCGTGTTAAAAATAATAATTTGATTAAATTGGAGCAATCGATTCCATATCCATGGTAAAAAAATTTGTTAACAAGAAATAGTGAGTTGCACATCTTGATTAAAATATATTATTTAAAGGAGTGAGTATAACCAAGTTGAAGAACAATAAGCACAGATAAATAATAGATACAATAAAGAGCAAAAAGCCAAAAACACAAGAAAAAAAAAAAGTGAGCTAAAGGGCAAAATAGTGATGAACGACTGAATAAATCAAACATACTAACCAAACAGTGCCTTAAGCCCAAGACCATGCCGACATGTCTGCCTGCTACTGTTTTAAGGTCAATTTTGGGCTTTCATTTTCCAACAACAAATGAAGAAGATTACATATCTCATAATGCAATTCCAATTCCTTTTCGTTTTTGATAAGTAAATTCATTTCCATTGACTATATTGGAATAATACGGTAACGTTTGACCCGATTCTTTTAGTTAGAAAAAAACTCTGTGCTAAAATTAAAATTAAAGTTGTTCATTAATTTTATATTTTTAACTTAATAATTAATTTTAAGTTAAAATTATTGGATATTACACTATTAGATCTTAAAACTTAGAATATAAAAGTAAAAACGGAAAAGAAGAATAAAAAATCCATAAAATTAATTTAAAAAATAAAATATACACTTATAATGTAAAATAATTTTACATTTTATTTAATTATAAATTACTGTATATGATATTTTTGATAATTTGTACAATAATTATTTTTAAAATTATATAAATAATAATTTATAATTAGATAATAATATAAAATTATTTTATTCAATAAATTAAAATTAATTTACGTGTGAATTCTTCTTGTTATATGTTGTAATTTAAAGTAGTTTTATTCTTGAAAATTTAACAGAATTATGCTTAGCTTGATACGGAAAACTGAAGAAAAGAAAAGGTTAAAAAAAATTATGTCTATACAGGTAATGATTGATTAGTTTCAATTAAAGTTTGTCTAAGCAAAAAACTAAAAACCCAAAAACAAAAACCATTGACCTTGAACTATTCCAAAGGTTGGCGGTGGAAAGTCAGTATCTGGTTTGGGATTATCTAGAACTTTACAAAGTAAGCCTTCTATGTTCTGTTCTCAAAAGCAGAGAACAAGTTGTTGTTGTTGTGCCCGATTTCAATTATGGTCAAAATTTTCGTCGCCGGATCTTGCAACGGAATAGAAAATTTATTCATTATTTCCTTCATATCGAAAAAATTTAAATGGAAAAAATTGTTGAGTATATAATACCAATTTGAGAAAAAAGAAGAAGAAGCAAGATAGAAAGAAATAAAAGAAAATAAAAATAAATAGTGTTTAGAATATTTGAATTAAAAATAATAGAAAAAAGTTTTAAAAAATAACTTGTTTGGTTGGATAATAAATATTAAAACAAATTTTTTTGTAAAGACATAATTATTCTTAATATATATTATATATCACATATATGAGTAATATAATATAATGTTTTTTAAAATATTATACTAAAATATAGTTTTTTTTTTCCGAAAAGCCGAAAAAAAGTATTATCATACCAAAAACAATTTTCTCCTTTTTTTTCTTCTAAAATTTCACTTTCATAATATACCGAATATACAGTTATAGCAATAGTAATTTGATTAATGTACAATAGTAATTTTGCAGTGCGTTCTTTGATCTCTATTAGACAAAAGAGATTGCAGCAAGATGATTGATTTAGACCAAAAAATAAAATAAAGTAAATAAAAAATAACAAGGTTAGTTTTATAAATTTGTTCCATATTCTCTTTCCTTTCTCCGTTTTCTTTTCATGGGTGAGAAGATTCTTATTTTTAAGTGGGTTTCACCTTTTTTTTCTCTATTTTTTTTTATTTTTCATGTCAAATAATATAAAATATTTTTTCTTTTTAAACTTTTATTCTTATTTTTTTTTCTCATTCTCAGTTAAACCAAACAAAGTGTAAGGGAATTATTGCGACAATTTTATGCGAACAAGTTATTCTTCTGGTTGTTGTGAGTAATTATAACTCTTCATTAATTTGGAATAATTCAAATAACATTGGAGTACATTTTTTCTTGTTTGGTGCGACTAGCCTTTTAAATTCATTAACAAGTTAAGTCTATCACGTAGTATAAATTGTTTCGCTCTAAATAATGTAAAAATATACAGATAAAAATGTAAATTATACGGTAACCATTAATTATTTGTGAGTTGAGACTAATTTTATGTTGGTTTGTATATGTCTTGCTTCTATTTAATTTATCTATATGTGACAATATGATACGAATTTTACGATCCCTTTATTGTATCTATTTAAAAAAAATAGTTGAACTTATAATATATGTTTTGTAAGACCAGACCCTCTAATTTGTTAAAAAAAACAAAGAACAATACACCGCAAAAAAATTTATATTCAGTTTAGTTTTTAAAATAATATAGTCTTATACAAAATATAAGTTGAGAAATAATTTGAAACTTTTGTTATCCATTAGAATAGACAAAATAATGTTATAAGACTCTTTTTTAACAAGGTGTCCCCAATTTTCTAAAATTAAAAAATAAAAAATAAAAGACTCAACTACATAATAAAATAAAATAGTTAAACATTGAGTTTTTTTTTTTAACTCTTATTTAATATGTGTTGATCACCTTTAAATATTATTTAGATTTTTGTTTTTTTTTTAAATAGCCGAATCATATGCTTACACCTTTTAGTTTTTATCTCATTAGGTCCTCTTGACTTAGTTGAGAGATTATTCTTCTTTGATTTTCTTTTCTCTACGTGAAGGTCTTCTTTAATTTTTATCATGTTCTCTCAAAAAAATTTTGTCAACAAATTATTTTTATCGTCTCTTAGTACATGTCAAATCTGCATATTATACTATAGTAGAAAAAGAGATACTTTATACTTCTCAACATTTTTAAAATAAAAGTAAAATAAATTAAGAGATGATGGAAGATAAATAAAAGAATGAGAACAATTGACTATATAGGGAGGGAGAGGAAGTCAAATGATGATTACTTAATAAAAACCAATGATAAAAGTATCTAATAAAAAAATGAAACCAAAATGAAATATCCCGATTATAATAAATATATTGACAAATAGTTGAGTAATTATGTAACAATTATAAAAAATAACAATATATAAAAATGAAAACAAAGTTAGTAAATTGTAAAATAAATAAAAATAGACCACGTAAATAATATATTTACGTGAATAATGATTAATTTTATATTATAAATTAAATACAAATATAAATATAATTATTTGTATATTGTTTTTTTATGCTTTTTTTTTATCACTAATTTATTTTAATATTTTGATTGTCTATTTATTAATGTTTTTAATTTTATGCGTTAATTTTTATCTAATCTCATGTACATATAATTTAAAATTGATTTATTATTTCAATTTTTTTAACTTCTCAGTATTTGTATGATTTAAATTTATTTCTATATTATAAATATGAACTTTTATTTTTGAAGGAAAACATTATTAAGAATTATTCTCGAATGATTTTTTTTTAGAAATTATTCTTGAATTTTAATATTTATAAGATTTATTTTCACTCTTGTCGAATCACGTGTCTTGTTTTAATTTTATATATTAAGAATTTAATTTATTATTTATATTTTTAAATATATTTTAATTTAATTTCAAATTTAATTTGTTTTAAATTTTCTCAACTGTTTCAATTCTTATTTTTTTATTTGTATACTTAATTTTTTTTAACTGTTTAGATATTTCAATTTATTCTTTTTTATTTATTTTTAAACTAAATTTCAATATTTTTAAATTATTAATAATTAAAATAACCATATATCACAAAATAAATTTTATTGTAAATAAAAATATAATTTATATACTAAAACATTTTGTATTATAATTTTTAATTATATTACAACTTATATATTTAAAAGTATTTATTTATTATTATTTTAGTTATATAAAATTAAATATTTATCCCATCCATTATAATATTAAAATGATGGTTATATATATAATTTAAAATTTAAATTTAAATTTTAAATTTTACAAAAGATAAAGAATATTCCTACAATCGATGGGATATTTGTGAATACAATAATTTATAATCATGTCTAATAATGGGCTGAAACCGTGATAGTTATAGATCGCCACCCATTTTCTTATTATTAAACACGTGGCAAATGACAGATTGTGATTTTTTTTTTTGGTCTGGCATAATAAATAATTTCACAATCTGTCTTGTGACATCATTCACAATATTTTCAATTGAAATGGTCATTTCCTTAGAAACTATAATTTCTCCGTTTCCCACGTGAAGGAAAAATGTTACAATGTCTAGCGAAGACTACTGATATACCATAAGATAAAAATTTATGTGAAATGACTTCCGGAAAAAATAGTTATTTATTTATTTTATTAATTTTAATTACGATTGAATATGACATATATGAAAATAATTTATTTTTGCACCAAATAATGTTTCTGTAAATGCCAAACAGTGCAATATTTGTAAGAGACGTCGGGTATCATATATGGTGGATAATGTAATAATCCAAATCATAAAAATGAAAAACTAATAATGCTTTCAAATTGATATTTTTCATCTATCGGCGCACGTTTTCATTAACAGCATTATAAAAGCAACATGAAATTGAATTTGAAACATTTATATTAGCAGTACTACATGAGAGTAATCATATGAATACTGCCTTAAATTGAAGCATCAATGATAAAATTACCACTTAAAAAATAATAAATGCTATTTGTACAGTGGTACAACAAATTATTGTTAGTTATTTATTTAATTAGTTTATTTTGTAGATTACTATTAATTAAATTTTATAATTTTTAATATATTAATTATGATCAATAATTATTATTATAACACTTAATTAATTAATGATATTATATTAAATTTTTGTTTCTAATACTCTTTAATGGATTGACTTATTCAATTTATGCTCATTAAAATACATTCTTTTTTGTCAACTCAATAATAGTTGAAAGTAATCTTATTTCATTATAGTTGTTCCATTATTGACTTGACTAATAATAATAATAAGATAAAATAATTTTTTATATCAAATGCATAAATTTTTTTATTTTATTCTCACTATACTTGTGATAGAATGCTACAATCTTTTATCTATTTTGATTTTTTATGTTTAGGAATTTTAAAATTTAGCGATTAATATTATACCTTTGTTAGATTTGTCTCTTTTGATTGATGAGTATTTTATGTATCTTTGGTAACTTCAGATTTTCCTCTTCATCTTTTGCAAAATTCTTGATAACAAATTGTTAAAATTCTTGATAACAAATTGTTATTATTTTTATGCACATGATCTAAAATTATTCGAGGTATCAAATTCCTATTATTATAGGATCATATCCCCTGAAAATTTATATATAGTGTTTTGATCCTGATTTGTTTATAGATTTTAAAATTAACAACAATATAACAAAGAGAGAAAAATTATAGAAGATAAATAAGCATGTGATGTAATAAATTATGTTATAGAAAGAGATATACACACAAAAAATGTACAAAGTGTAGGAATTGTTATATGTGTAACACTTCTTCAAGAATATCACATATTAACAATGGCTAAGAGTTAAAGTTGATTAATGTATTTGTGTTGGGCAAAAGAAGTTGATACATAAGCTAATGCTAATATGTACATATAAAAACGAAAATATTATCGTTTTTTATGTATGTTTCTTTATTTCTCAAAATAAAAAATAAAACATTTACCACGATTGCATGCTACCATCTATCGTCACAAGTTGCAGTACATTGCAAGCCACCACCTCACAAGCCACCACAGTGCAAGCCATTGCAAGTCAAAGTTACAATTGCAAGCCTTGTTAAACTACAAGTTGCAGTTCCAAACCCCCTTGAAACCTAAAGAATAACCAACCATAGAATCAAAGAAGAGAAAAAAAAAAAAAAGAATAGTGAGAAAATAATGAGGTATAAAAATTCTTGGTGTTGTTATTGCTTAAGCCACACTAACAACCCTCCACCACCATCATCCAAGTTGCATTGACTATCCTCCGTCTCCATCATCCAAGTTGTGCTAACATTTTTGCCCAAACCCTAAACTTGTAACCATTGGAGGGAAAGGGATAGGGAGACGGAAGGTTGAAATGGAGAATGAGAAGGAATGGGAAGGTTGTTGGCTTTTAAAAAAAAGTTTTATAAATGATAACCTAATTGTTGCTTGGTAGCAATTAATGCTAAAATTTAAAATTACAAAAGGAGAGAGAAGGTTTTGAATTGATGCCGAGGTTAAAAATTAGCGATGTTATTTTTATTATATTGTTTTAAATTATTCATTAGCAATGATCTAATTGTCACTTACAAAAAAAATATTATTTTTCAAAAATTATTAATTTGCGTTGACTTATCAACAATTTTCTTTGTTATTAATTACATTGGTTTCGCGACAATTGTTAATTGTCTATGTTATTTTTTTTGTTTGTTTGTTGTAGTTTACGAGTGATAAATAAATTGTACTTTTACAAAAAAAAAAAAAAACTATTAAAGAAGTAATTGGGCACAAAAGGTTAGTCTATATTATTTTCTGAGACAACTTTGAAACATTAGCTAGGAGAACATAATAATAATTTTCCTTTCTTTATTGTTTTTTAGAGGAGGTATGGAGAGCCCACTGAGGTGGGCTTAGGGGTCAGAATGTTTTGAAGAACCAGCCCTTGGGTTCAGCCTTCAGAGACATAACCATATTTTATTGCTGGACAATAACCTCAATTTTGGTCTGCTAATGAGAGGTTTCACTTTCACGTCCACCTTGATCCAGCTAGGACCAATTGCAATATATTTATTTTCCAGTTATAAAAATGACATACATTTAGCTAAACAGCCAATAATTCATTTGAAGGTTTTAAAGAGTTATTATATCTATTGTTTTAGTTTGTATATTATATAAAATAAATATTTTTATATAATTAAAATTCATAATACATAAATATATTATAGTATATAAATTATATTTTAAATTTATAATGAATAACTTAAATTGCAATATGAGATTATTTTAATAATTAATAATTTAAAAAATATTGAAATTTAATTCATAGATAAAAATAAAAAGAGAATAAGTTAAAAAAATAGATAATTAAAAAGATCAAATATAGAATAAAGATAAATGAATGCTTGATAGTTTGAGATGGTTAGTGTGTGAGATGTATATCAACTTTTGGTGTACTAATAATATATATCAAATTTTTTTATGGATGAAATTATCTGACAATATAATGTATTATATTATTAGTATAGACTTATAATAATTATATTTCCAGTTTAATTTCTATTGGTTAACAAGACTATATTAATAAAGACTAATTTAATTAACATTAAAAGGTTAATATATGATTTTTAATTTTACACATATATATATATAGGGTAACCAATATACATCATTAAAATTTTATTACACATATATTTAATAGAAATTTACTTAACTGTACGTTACATCATTTTATTTATTAATATGACGGGGCAACAAAGTGATTTTTTATTGAATGCTTGTGTGTATATAAATTATATTTTATTTAAAATTAAAAATTTATATAAAGAAATTAAAAAATTCAAAATATTTTTTTTAAACCTAAAATATCTCTTATCCGAGAGTAAGAAACCAAGGATATTTTACTTTCAGAAAATATTTTCTATTTTCTATTTTTTATTTTAAATTACAAAATGTCACTTTTATTTTTAAAGATTTATATAAAAAATAAAAAATACAAAATTGTTTTCACCAATTACTGTACAATTATTTGGTTAAAACAAGATAATAATATATTGTACTATTAACTTGTACCATATGCATATTTAATGTTAACTTCTCCATGTTTTAAAACACAACTTCACCTGATATTTTCTACAATGTTATGTTGTACAAATAATTTATGTTTTATTACTGGTTCAAACGAAACTGTATTGATATATACACATAATAAATTTCTCTTATCCATCGTTAGCCATTCCGGATTTCAAATATTTATTAAAACACTTAACTTAAAAAAAAGTTAGGTTTTAAGTAGAGATTCATTTCTTCATGCCAATTTAGTCATTGCTTAATGGTCCCAGTGCACAACTCCTCACTATTGTCCTCGTCGACTTGTTGATGAGTAGAAACTAGAAAAAAAAAGTGATTCTCACTAAAACAAAATCTCCATTTAGCATGATTTTTTTCTCTCACAACAATTATTTGAATATTTGTGATTTTAATTAAAAAATATAAATAACTACTACTTACACTAATTGATATTAATTTACATAAATCATATCTTATACACCTACATAAATCATATCTTATACACCAATAGAAAATAAGTACTTTTTTAGAAGACATATATATTATTTTTATAAATATTTATAGGAGAAAAAATAAATATTTTTAAAATTTATTTATGTATATAAATTAAAAAATAATATTTTAAAAAAATTAATATGAAAAAATATTTACATATTAATTTATACATAAACTAACTTTTAACTTAAATTTTTTTTTTATTTCATATTCATATAACAATTTATTGAAATACTTCTACAAAACTTGCTGACAATATTAGCCTGGATTTTGAGAAAGCTGATTGTAGAAATTCATTTGCTGATCTGATTGAGTATAGATGAGAGTTAATTAATTATTATGAGTCATCTACCTTCATATTATTCATCATCCCTATCCTCCACCAAAAATACCAATCCAAAAGAGTCTCAGCTGTTCAAACATTTCTTCTTCCCACACATCCAACTCCATTATTTCTTCTTCTGCTCTTACAATCAATGGTAATTATTATTTTAATATATTGTTCAACTATTTAAAAAAAAGTAGTCAATAAATACTTTAGTTGATAAACTATTTATTACCATATATACCAACGACTTGAACTTAAATTTTCCCCCTTCATTTCAAGACCTGAGATTTTAATACAGAGCTTGAAAAAGAAAAGGGAAAAAGTGATGATCTCACCTCGATCGTTTCTTAAACATGAAATAGAATTACTACTTAAACTTCTTTAAATGAAAATATGCATGCATGGAACAGGCACATATAATTGGTTGGTTGCAATTTTGAGAAAAATAATATTAGTAATAGGGAACATATCGTTTATTTTTTCAGGATGCGCGCATACTGCATATGCATGAACACGAGACAGTGGGCGCAGGGGGATAGTATAATTTTGGGATTATTAGATAAAGTAGAACCTATTCCATTCCATTATTCCAAATATATAGAGATATATATTGAATATTAGCTTATCTACCTTTTCTAAGAAAATATGGCACAACACTTCCCCTATTTATTCTTTTTCTTTAGCATCTTACGTTTCTCATCGATCGGGCAAAAGAAAGAAGCTAAACGACAATTATATGAAGTGTGTGAGTGTGTTTATAAGGATGTTTTAAATTATCCTGGAGACATAATCATATTTGATCAAGAGCTTTATTATTCCCTTAAAATATGATAATATGACAACAACAATGATTAAATTATTCTAAAGATAATTGTTTTTAGAATTTTTATTATATTTTTAATGAACGACCAACTTTATCTATTAGATTATAAAAAAATAAAATATAAAAATAAAAAATAATTTTATTAAAATTATTCTTAAAATAACTCATCCTTCCTTTTAACACACATTAAAAATCTAAATAATAAAAGTTGATAACTTATTTCTTTAATTACTAAATTAACCCCTAACTTAATTATATCTTTGTACATTTTCGGAATTTATTTAATTATAACTCAAGTCCATTAATATTAGGTTTTTATTTCTCCATTTCTTCTCATAGCTCATCCTTCTTAATTGATCTCTAGGAGTATGGTATGTTAAAGCAAAAAAATAAATATCTTTTAACAGTATTTTTGTCATATACATAAATTTTAGAATTGAGCTCATGATCAAGATTATTACATGCTAAAGGGATCTGAGTCTCTTTCACTTGGACTGGTCGACACATATTGGTTACCAATATAATTAGTTTGATTTTCTATTGCATGAATGTAAATTGTGTACGTTAATTATAACATTTCAAAATCTCCAGCGTTTTTAATTAAGTACTAAGAATATGTTTTGTTTTTTTGTAACATATGTATAGTGCTCTTAACTCAATTAACTCAGGCCAAAATAAAAATAAAACAAATTCCAATCCGGACGAATAACATGTATAACTAGCCTAAATCGTCTTCGCCGTACTCTGATGAATTTTTGGGTGTAGGGTTCTAGGTTGTCTTCGGTACTTTGTATGCTTCATTTGCCCCAAAGAGCACTAAATTATAATGCATAAAAACATATATTATTATGCCAGAAATAGTTTGACAATTACATATATTTTGTCTTTAAGAAGCTAGCATTTGCTACTGGGGCAAGGGATTCGCACTTGCTTTCCCACATTTGGTATAGAAAGATAGATTACCACTTGTGTTATTGTTCAAGTGGCATTGAAAATACAGTGACATTTATAAGAATCTGATATAGATGTTTGATCCGCTGGTTTGATTAAAATTTGATTATTAATATTATAAAGTTCGAGTCTACGTTTTTTATTTACTATAACTTATTTTATTTTATAGTTTGGTTTGAGTTGAAAATTTGTTTACTTGATAATAAATTAAAAACTATCTATTAAAGGGGAGAGCCAAACATTTAAATATACAATCAAACATCTCATACTACTGGATATGTTACTTAGGCATCCCATAATACTCAAGTTTTTATTATAATACTGTTTCTTAGAATTTATGTTCTAACGATTAATACTTTACATCATTCCACTCAAACATTATACTAAGTCTCTTTACAAGAGACCTTTTCCAAAGCACCGACAACCAACTTTGAGATTTATTTAAGAGAGATGAAATGGTTTAAGTGTTGATGATATTTAATAGTGTTACTCATACACTAATTTATTTTTTATATAAAAGAACAAAGGCAGTATATATTATATATGCATATAAACAAACCAACTTATTGAGCTTAATAAGCTTTTTAAAGCTTAAGGTCTAAACTTTTTACTTAAACAAACTCTTTAATTAAAAAGCTTAAACCTGACATATTTAACACATGAGAAAAGTTAGACCTTAATTATATGTTGATAAGATTGCAATCTCCTGCCTTGTCTTAAATGTATGGTAAACATGACCATAGATCAAATTTAAATTTTTACATCAAAATCAAAACAAGGTAACAAAGTTTTGTGAATACTGTTTAGAGTTGGTTCCTAAGACCAAAACATAATGACCTGATGGCCTAAACGAATAATGAATAATTAGACTCGTTAACACACCAAAGATAGTACATGCGCGAAGCATTGACTACTAATCAATAAATATATCACAACGAACATCTAAGAATCGCAGGAGACAAAAGTGCATGTACATCACCCATGCACACACAAGAATGACACTACATATGAGGTAAATTAATGCCAAACACAAAAGGGTGAACAAAAGAGTATACACAGGTACATTCTTACTAGATCTTTGATAGCTCACCTCATGACTCTTACACATATACTAACTTTAGTACTAGAGCCTTTTTTAGGTGATCGACATACCTTTATCTAGAGCCAAATGCACACCAAATTATATCCATACAATAACTGATTTAAAGACACCAATTGGAGACCTCATTTCTTGGATTGAAATGTCAAACAAATATAAATTTTATTTATTATATCAGTGTTAGCCTAACCCTAAAATATATCCCAAATTAAAAATAATTTACTCACTATTAATATTTAAAAAGAAACTAAAAGTAGTAATTTTTGAAAAATAATATCAATTTGTTAGAATTAATTAACTTTTTTTTAAAAGTTCCCTCATTCTATTATAATAGTATTTGGCCAACTTATTTTAATTTTTTCTTCTCCTACAAAGGTATATCCTTAAAATTTTATAAAAGATCTAAAACTAAAATAAATTTTTGTTTAATGAAGAAAAAAGAAAAGTTTTTAGATAAATTAATTTTAATTTTTTTCCTCCTTTTTCTTTATTCCGAACCATAAAAATTCGAGAAAAGTAAATTTTAAGCTAAAAGATTTGAAAATTGTTAAATAAACATAACTTTAATTTTAAAATTCTTATTTTCATCTATAATTTTAAAGAAACTTTCAAGATAAAAAAATCAGGTGAAATACTACTTATGACTTTTTTCTCTTGTTATTATATTTTACATCTAGAAAATTTAAACGATAAGATTTAAAAAAAACAATAATAACTTTAGTAACTTTTTTATCAATTAAAAAAATCTTGTCCTAAAATCCGCTTTAATTAAATTAAGTATAAATAATATTAGGCGACCTGCCATGTGTACCCTTGTGGCTTTCTCCATCATATCCCCTTTACCACCATTTCAACAAAGATATTAAAAATTGTGCTTAATTGAAAGAGATGGTAAAGCATTTAAGGTAAAAGTAACCATCAACGTAAGACAGAGTCAGCCCTCTGCGTAAGTTTATTGCTAATGGAATATTGCAGTTGGTTTCCAAGAATCCTTTCCTTCATTACTAATTGACTAGACAGGCAAATAAGTCAATTTTTGTTCCATATATTATGGCATCAAGCAAATGATTCACACCCTTATCACCTTATTATTCTATTATAGGTCATAGTATAATGACATTTTCTTTTTTATTTTTGTGGCAAAATAAAATGATGGGGTACGGTCATTGGGATGATGTGACTCAGTTATAGTAATAATTTGAACTAACAAATTTTACTTATGTAAAATAGTTAATGATTTGAATTTTACACAATACTTTTAGTCGTATCGTATCCCAACCACATCATATATATACTCAAACATTCAGTATTCTTTTCACACTTAAAATCTGTGCAGTCATCATCAGGAAAAAATAAATAATATATAGTGGCAATTGGCAAGACCAAGAGTCAGTGAAATTAACATCTATTTATATTTTAATTTTTATGATAATATAAATTACCTCGTTCGTTTCTTTTTATATATCGTTTAAGGTTATAACACATAAATAGAAAAGTGATTAATATTTTTATTTTATTAAATTTCTTTATAGTTTTTTAATATGTCATTTATCTTTTTTTTATTTGATATTTCATATATTTTTCTTTCTTAATAATAATTAATATTTAATACTATCTTAAAATTCTAAAATGATAAAAAAAAATAGAAACAAAACTTTTCTTTAAACGTGATGAATAAAAAGAATATAATATTTACCTCTAATAGGATAGGATCTTATATATATATATATATATATGCGATTAACAAAAAGTGATAATTATAATCACGTGAGCGAAAAGATTCCATTCTGAATTTGACATTCATGCACGTTGTTTCATATTTCAGAATCACTTAACACTTAACAGTGAAAGCCATCCTCAACACAATTTGTAAATTGCTTTGTTATTATTGCTCTCAATTATTAATGTATTGTAGATAAGTCACTCCTTTACATGGGTTAAAGCATATTTTAGACTCTATTATTAATGATATTAGATTTGATTTTTTTAAGTACAGAGATGCATTAATTTAAAAGATAAAGTGTAATGATATATAATTAATTGTTATAAAATTTATATAAATGTAAGATAAATTATGAAATTATTAAAATGTCAACTGTTGTTTTTTAGTTGTTAGGAATAAAAATTTAAAATTTCAAATAAAGTAAAATAAAGGAAGATAATGATTAAGTTAGTGCTTTGAATGTGTGAACAATTGTTATGAAATTAATACTTGACTTTTGATAGAAGAGATATGACTTTTCAAAAGACTGAAATATGAAATGTAATTATTTCATTTCTGGAAGAAGACACATTTATATTTATATATGGGCTTTTGTGGAGAGTTGATGCATATATCCACATCTAAAAGAATGAAAAATACATAAAGCATGCAAGTGCAAGAGGTCACTTGTAGCTAGTGAAAAAGTTTATTACAAAGTGAAGAAAGAATGTTTATTAATAATTTTTCTAATTTTTAAGTAGAACGTACTTGAATTTATAAGATAACACACATTTAGAGTGAGTTTTGAAAATTTCTTATATCTTATAATATTGTTGAGAAAATAAATATTTTTAATCTAACTGTTAAAATAAATGATGAAAATGAAGAACAACTCTTTTAGATCTATTTATTATTAGAATAATTCTGATAGATCTATTTATTATTAGAATAATTCTGAAAGAATTATTTTTCATTTTTATCATTTCTTTTAATTTAATGATTAAAGATAAGATATTTATTAGAATTATTATATTAAAAAAAATAAAAAATAATGGTAGAAAATAATTTTTTAAAAATATATTTTTGAAATAATTTAATCTCTTCTCATATATATATATATATATTTTTTATGTGATCTTGACAAGTGACTACAAATAATAAAATTAAAACCACCAAGTATGTTCTCAAGAATTGAAGGATGATTTACAATTTCCACAAAACAATTTTAGTATGAACCAAGAAAGGTAATTTGTAATTAATTGGTTTAAAGAAAAACAAGAATTGAATTTAAAGAAAGCAGGGAGGTATATTTTTATAGTTTTCTATTTTAAAATGCAGAACTCAAATTAAGAAAATTTGATTTAATGCAATTGAGGAAAACATGGACATTAGGATTCATTCTATTTCACCTAGAATTTTTAATTCAATTTGAATTATTATTTTGTCTACCATTTTTTTTATATTTTTAAATTAATTTTAATTTTTTAGACAATTAAATCTTTATCCTTAATAAATAACCTCAATTCCTTAGTTGAAATTAAAGAGGAATAAACATTAAGTTTAGAAACTCCTATAGATAATAAGTAGTATTTAATGATTATTCCTGACTTAAGAGATTACTGGGTTTATGTATCAAAACGTATACATGTATACAACAAATTTCCGTTCACTAAAATAGATAAAAAAATCTCCCTAATTAAGGATGATAAAATCTTGAAAGCATTAAATAAAAAGAATACAAATACAAATACAATTAATGATATGAACTTAAATTTCCCAAATCAAAAGAATCCATAATTAAGTTACATATATAGAAATTCACTTAACCCCAATAGAGGTTTACCTAGATATAAAAAAGATAAATGTAAAAAACGATAAATAAAAAAAAAGATAAAACTTCACATAGATGTCTGAAAAAACATGAATTTATACCTTATTTGTTCTCCTTGAACCCATAAATCTGCCAAAGAGTAAAAGAGAAAAATTATCCTAAATGACGACTCTAAATTAGTGAATGAGAGAAAAAACCTCTAAATCCTCCCTTTTCTTATGCTTTTTATATGAGAGTTATAGTATGTTTGAGACTCTTAAAGGTTCTCTTTTGAATTTTTTTATCATTAGAACTCCAATTCTTCTTCTTTTATCACTTAAAAATAAAGACACAAAATATAAGAAAGTAAATGAAATTTTTAATTAAGATTTGAAAATAAAATAGATAGTATATCTTCTGTATATTATAATATTCTAAAATTTTTTATTTGAGTATAAAAAAATAGTTAAAAATCTCCTAAAGATCAGAAAAAATAATACAATTTAAGAAATTATTATACATACACCCGAGAAGCATATTGAAGGGCCACACATGATAGTACATATACACGTTGATGGAACAACACTACAATAAGAATATTTCTATGCAATGGGAAATTAATCCACTTCTATATGCATATATCAATCAAGGAATATATCCTTCTTTCGAAGTGATAAAGACTGCAACCTACATACATATATGTCATTTTTGTGCCACGTACTCCCCCAACATGCCAAAATTTAAAATTAATGGGTATGCATGGATATGATGCTCATCATCTACGTAATTTCATTGCAGTTAAACCCTATTATATTTTCTCCCCCGTTCATATCACTAGAATCTTTCACGATTCTTTTACATTAGTCCACAACACCGTATTAGCAATAAAGTTTTCTGTAGCAGCAGTCCCAAGAAAATATTAAAAACTATTAACGCATCGCATTTAATTTAGATTTCTCTTCCTGAAAAATAAGAAAGAAACATACACACACATACAAAAGGAATCAAGATTTTGCTCAATATCTCCCACTCCAAAACATTACATGCACTTTTTGATTAAGTTATTTTGAAATTAAAAATAATACTTTTATCACCACCTATATTTTATTTTATCTTTGATAAAAATTACGTATTATTTTATGAAAAACAATTTTACTCCAGTTAAGTAAGAATATTATAAACGATTTTTTTTTCTTCAAATATTTAAAGTAAACCAACCCTGATTTATAGAACTTTTAAAATAAAGTTGTTCAAAACATATTATATATAAATAAATATAATTAAAAAAATGCACCCAAAAAGTAACAGAACTCAAGATTATATTGGAGCATACTCTCTAGATATTATTCTGGTACAATGTAGATTCCAAAAGCCGCCGAAATTCGAAAAAAAAAAAGAGAGCTAGGTTATGATATTATAATACAGCTAAACGAGCCAGCTTCTGTTATAAGGCCGTGTTTGGGTAGCTGTTTGCATTGCACTAGAAGGCCAGGTCACATTATGTACGTACGTATAGTATACGAGGTAATTTTAGTAATTTCTAACTAAAGCCATAGAGCACCAGCATCTCTGAGCATTTTCTTGAGTGAGCCATTGAGGTGAAGTGTCATGACTGTGTTGGCCGAACCCACAAACTTGCCACCAACGAACACCGCCGGGACAGAAGGGTTGCACCCGAGTCTCATGAGAGCCCATTCCATTTCCTTCCCTCTCGAGTCTTCATCTAGCTCGCAGATTGCGGGCCCCACACCCTGCTCGTAGAATAGCCTCTTAATCGCATGACTCATCCCACACGAGCTCTTGCTGAAGATCACCACTGCCTTTTGTGATGCCAATTTTGTTATACGGTCCATTTATCTGTGTCTACTTGTGTATGGTATATATGTACTATTGTATATAGTGTGTGTTTATGAGAAGAAATAGGAGAAAAAAAAAATATATATATATATAGATGAAGGAAATGAGTGGATACTTAGTAGCTAGGGAAGTTGAAGGGTTTGTGTTGTTTTTGTACATGTGAGGGAGTGAGGGCATATATAGTGACGGAATTATTAAGCGTTATGCATTGTTTGGTATCCTAGAGAAGTAGGGAGCTAGCTATGGATGAAAAGGTTGAAGGTTCTTCCATGAGTTGATGCTCATAATATCCTTGATTTGAGAGGGACTTGTGTGGTGTGTTAGTTGGTAATATAGCTAGCTACTTGTGTGACAAAGAATCTATTAGGCCATGAAGATAAGCCAAACACTGTCGGAAATGGGACCACAAAAATTAGAGAGGGAGAGAATAGGAGAGGACCATGTGGTGGTTCATGTGGATGAAAATAACACTGATTGATTACGTGGGTTTGATGGTGCGTGAAGAATGTCAACTTTAGGAGAAATTCTAAAATACTCGGACACTAAATATTTTGGATAGCAACACTTCTACAGGTAAGTGACAAGGAGTTTAAATATTAAATAAATTTTTAACTTAAATTTTATGAATAAATTTACTTAGAATATATTGATTGGTACAGAGAGAGTTCTATGATAGTTCAGATCTAATTGTAATATTATTTTTAATTTGATAACATAAAAGTTATGTGACATCATTTTGTTATATTTTTAGAATTAAGTAATATATAATCTTTTGGAATACGTTAAGAATCTCTTTAATGTTGGATAGGGGAATACATACCACGTGGGATGAGCATGGAGGTTGACAGATGGCGGATACGGATATAATTGCATTCCTTGAGGTGATCTTGGATATGTGGAGTAATTCTTATACCAAACAAAATGAGAAACTCCATCAATATATGGAAAATAATTAAGATAACACCTTACATTCTTTTGGAGGTGTACGTTGATTGCTTTGTTTCAAGAACAGAATAAACACATAGTGAAATGTATGGAAAATTTATGCACCAGTTACATCAAGTGTAGCCCTTGATGTTTATTATAGTTATAATTAATTAATACTAGAAAGTTTGTGTATTATATGTTTGTTACCTTTAAATAAATTTTAAAGGTAAAATAAAAATAAATTAAGAGATAAAATATTATTATTAAATAATGATAAAATTGCATGTCTTAGAAAAGAAAAAATTATAATGTTATTTTTATTATATTAAATAGAAATAAATTAAAGAGATAAGACTTTTGAAATTACTACAAAAAAATTTTAAAATCTACAATAAAATAATTAGCTACAAAATTTTGAAATCAATAACTATTTCATAGTTAATTTCTAATAAAAATAATTAACTACAAAATTACTATAACATTAGTAATAGTATGAAATAAGTAGTAAATTAGTTAAGAAAACAATCTTAGTTAATTTGTAGTAAATTTTAAAAATTTATAGCTATTTTCTAACTAAGTTGTAGTAATAAGAAATATAAATGAATATAATTTAAATTTAAATAGAAAAAATAATATGCTAATTAATTAATTAATAACTAATTAGTTAAGATTTAGTTATTAATTTAAATGGTAGCAAAATTAAAAAAAAATATTATAGTACATTAAGGACAAATTATGAGAATAAATTATTTAAATCAAGACATAGTTTTTATCTATTAAACTGAGATAGGCTAAATTTGAGTAACAGTATTTGAGAAGAATAAAAAATATAAATAAAATGAAATATGAGATACTTAACATAATGAAAATTCAAACGCCAAATTATGTCCTTTACAATGGTTTTGATCAATTCTCTCTTTTCTTGTTCATAGAACCTGCATATCCAAATTTACCAATTTTAAGCCCACTCTACCTCCTTTACATTCCCACATAAACACCGTAATATTCTAGTTAATTAAAATGATAACTGAAACATCACCAGATATATCATGCATAAACACATAAACACCAAATTACAATGATGGTTTTTCAATAGAAGAATTTTTAGGATTACACATGACAGCCAGATATACTGCGCGTAAATTACCAGACACAACTCTCTAGACACAAATAAGAAACCACAATTGGAAGCATTACACACACAATTCACAAGACTCAAGACAAATAAACACTGCATACTAAAGAGATCAAAACACAATCGAAATCACAATACAACGCGGATAAAAGCTATAAACCAATAGATTCAATGTAAAATTGAAGCAGCGCAACCAAATCTCCCAAAAAATTCCATGAAAAAAGGAAATATAAAACTAAATAGCAAGATTTCGTTATATGCTGCACTACACTCCCAAATCTATATTAACAAACACTTGCATTTCAATCCTAAACCCTAACAACACAACATTCGATTCGAATAAAAAGAAACAAAACGATACAGTAATTCGCGGTGGAGACTAGAGAGAGAAAGAGATTACCAAATGAAGAGAGAGAAGGAGTGTGTGATCAGAGGATAAATGTAGAGAATGCAAGGAGTAAATGAGAGTACTCAATGTGATGAACACAAAGGAGTGTGTGATCAGAGGATAAATGTAGAGAATGCAAGGAGTAAATGAGAGTACTCAATGTGAAGAACACAAAGGAGTGTGTGATCAGAGGATAAATGTAGAGAGTGCAAGGAGTAAATGAGAGTACTCAATGTGAAGAACACGAAGAAGAGTGAGAGAGAACACGAAGAAGAGTGAGAGAGAATACAGAGAAGAGTGAAAGAGAGTGAAAGAGAGAGATAATAGTGACACAGAATGAGGAAAGTGTTTAAATTCTATGTATTTTTTTTTTAAAATACAAACACCAATGAAACGTTTATTTAAATAAGTACAAAAGTTCTTTTTTATCTTTGTATTTTTTTTGTGGGGGTTAAAGAAATCGTCAGAAATTATATCATTTTGTGGTGGTTTATATTAACTGCCACAAATAAACCCCCACTAAAAATTAAATTTTTTTGTAGTGACTCATTAATAAAAAAAAGAATAAATCATAAAAATTCTCTCATTCAACAATGAATAATAAAATTTATAATTTGATTGAATATATTTATGTCAATAAAAATGCGTGTAAAGTAAAATGTTCTAATGTTGTTTCAGTTTTTAAAGAACTCCATCTTCATTTTTGTTTTAAAAAAGCTATCGCTATGATAGCTTTGTGAGTGTATTTGATAAATTATTTCAATTAAATTATAAATTAGATGGTATAAAGCAAAAGTATTTAATAATGAATCTATTTTACTAGCTTAGAGCATCTTTAACTATGCAAAATTTACGTGAGTTGTTAGATAATTTTTTTAAATATTTTTTAAAATATATTTTTTTCATAATTTTGCATCATTATCTTTATTATTTTAGGCAACTCAAGCATTTTTTTTTAAAATACAACAACTTAAAAAGTTTATTTTAAATGAATTCCACTATTTACTTCTAAAAAGTATTTTACATGACATAAGTACATGTGAGAACCAAAATATAAAGAAACTATGTTTCCTCAATAAAGTAATCCACTGTTTTCTCAATTTTTTTCCCCAATGGTGTGTGAGTTACTTCTTAAATTACTAATATGACAAAAAGTAAGAGACCAACACTCATTAAAAATGTCTTTATAGTATTTTTTTTTCATATGGTAGTGTAACTTTATAACTTAGCTTATTACTATTATTATTTTGGTAAGTAAATTGAAATTCATTAAAAGTAGAAAAAAAAAAGCTGAACAATAGCATAAAATATGCCATGTTACAGCACAAAAGTCTAATCAATACAAAAGTTTCCTAAAAGGAACAAAACATCAACAAACTAAAATTGAAGCCATCCTACCAAATTGCAGTAAAAAACAACATAAACAAAAGACCCAAATTAATTATACTATCAATTCAGTATGGATATGCTAGAAAATAAAATCGAAGACAATGGGACACTACATCATATGCAACTTTTAGCGACATTTAAAAAAATTGCAACATTTAGCAACACTACATTATATTATGTTAATAAATATTATATTCGATCTCTATTATAAAATATCATGAGTAACATTTTATATTAAATAAATATTATTATAAAAAATATTATAAAAGAATATTAATAGTATTTTTATAATAAATATTATTAAAAATAATAAATATAGCTGTGGACAACAGTGACGGGCTACACCCAATGCAGCATATTATATTGGTGTATTGAAGCACAACTTAATTGAAAGTTGTCGAGGGCCTTGACCAATGTATACATAGTCTTTGTTAGACAACGGGTAGAATTAATTATGTAAAAAAAAAGTAAAATATACAAGCGAGAATGATAAATAACTTTCACAGTTAGATTTTTGGAGTTAAATTATGTAAAATTCAAATTATAAAATATATCAAAACATATTCTAATTATTGTTATAAAGTCTATTATATTACCTATTATGGAGTCATTTTGATAATCCTCTCAGATAATTCAGAAGAATGATTTTTAATTTTGACCTGTCTTTGATCAGTAAGGACTTTTCCCTGGAAAGGAGGCAATGTCTTGGGAGATCTTTTAATGACTTGGGCCATCATTCACTGTTTCTCCCAACTATATAGCTCTATGAACACGTGAAGACGATAACGATGGAAGCTTGGATTTCTTGGATTATTCGTGAAGTTTTTATTCTTCGTCTATTTTCTTTTAGTTTTGGCAATATTCTTATGTGTTACCAAAGTTTTCCGGAGCAGGAACTCATTACCTAATCCATATATTTACAATAACTAGGTTCAACACGTTGTTAGATCGTCGAGTTTTTTTGTGGAGAAAATTTATTGGTAGAGATAAAGTCTACTTTGACAATCTCCACATATAAAAAAAATTATTCTCCTACTATCGGTTGAAAAATAAGTTCGATTGAAAAAATATGTGTTTATATGTTATTGATTAAAATATTAAATTAAATAAATAAAAATAATCTTCCGATAAAATCCAAAGCAATGTGGTTTAATTTATAAATATAATTTTTTTTTGTGTGTGTATGAATTCATCGTAATAAGCATTTTCCTAGTTTTAGTTGCTATTTTAATGTTTAGTTAAAATTCTCTGTATGTGATTTGGGTTGCATTTTACTAGTTTTAGTTGCTATTTTCATATTTAGGTAAAACTCTCTGCCTGTTATTTGAGTCAGATTCTTGTCTTATTGATACACGATATGCAAATTACATTGTAATTTTTTTGCAGAGATTGATGGTATTTTCTAAACTTATAATTAAGAAGATATGTCTTTCCTTAATATAAAGTTTAAACTAACAAAAAAAATCCCCATCTTGAGGTTTAGTGGATTTCGAAGAATGTTATGAATTCTTTATTTAAATTTATTAAAATGATTTGATTTCTTTAATTTTTGTGTTTATTGACTATTTTTGAATGTGTTCTAAGACTTGAATATTTGCAATTCTTTAAGTTAGAAATAGAATATTGAATGTTAGTTGCATGTCTATTTTAATGATTCTTGCACTATAAAAAATTTGATTTTTAAAGGATTTGTTTGCGCCAGTTACTATAAACCAACCGCGAATGTGGTATGAGTTATGATAATTTATTTAACCGCGACAAAATATAAAATAAATAAATTTTTAATAGTGATTAATTTGTGGGGTGGTGATAAATTAAAAAAATATGAATTTTTTGATATATAAAATAATTGTCATAAATTTATTTTTTTTAAGTTTAAGTTTTAAAATTTAGGATATTTTATTTTATATAATTCTTAATTGATTTTTTTTTATCTTTTATCAATTTAACTTGTCTAAAATACAAATCAAATTTAAGAATCAATTTTTTTTTAATAAAACCCATGTTTATAAATACGTAACTTTTATTAGTAGTTAGTACCAAAAAAATTAATATAATTTTTAAAATAATTATTATAAAAATACTACAAAAATATTTAAAATTTGCTACAATAATTTACTACCAATAAATTTAGTAGATGATTTATAGTTAATTTACTATCCATTAACTATCAAATATCTTTCCTAACTAAAATTAACTATTAATTTATTTAAAAATACCTTTCTAGTTTAATTTATGAATTTTTCTCCAATTTGTGCTTTCTCTCTTTTTGTAGTTAAAATTAATTATTAATATATTTTAATAAGCAATTTTAGTACAATAAAAAAAGTAAAATTACTATTTTTAACATTTTTTAAATAAAAAAGAAAAAGATATTTCACATTCTGTTATTCCATTTTTGAATTTTTCGGTGTCCTATTCATCTCTTGCTCTTACCTTGTATTCTCGTTCTTTGGTTCTTTCGTTCTAAAGGAGACAATGGAAGCATATTCATTTTTTGGGAGTACTCAAACTTGGATTATTTTTTCATTTATATATCTCATTCCTTCTCATTCAAATTATCATTCTCAAACCCTAAGAATTGCTTCTTCTTTTAAATTTCTATTTTCTTTTTTCTAATTTTTGTTTTTGTAATGAATTGACTTCTGGTGTAGTTGTTTCTTCTTGAACTTTTGGTGGGGAGAGAAGTAAGTGATAGGAATGCTTTTCTTTCTTTCCTACATTCATATTTTCTTCTCAATCATTATGATTTCTAATGCTATTTCTTTTTTCCATCACAATTTCATTGACTCGTATGCTCAAACCACTTGTCCAACCCTAATTAGAATCTTATTGCTTCAATTACTAGATTATGCATGCAGTCATATTTCTTCCACAAGCCACATATATATATAGACAATCAATTTGTGTTAGGGATTTCCTGCCTTTTGTATTCCAAATTCATATAATCCATGTTTGACGATCAATTTATGTTAGGGATTGTACTTCTACCTATTCCTTGGGAACAACCACTGTTTTATCTAGCAGATAGCTAAGCTACCTTGGGGAATACTTGAATCTACTTTAGGGTATTTCCCTTCCTATTTTTGCTTCTCATTACTTATTTTTTTCAGTTGTATAAATTGGGACATAATTCTAAGATTTTCAGAGGAAATTATATAGTTTGTCTTTATCATTATTACCTGTTTTCAGAGTCCTTTTGCTAACATTGCCTGCTATGTGAAATGTTATGTTCATAACTCATAAGCCAGTCTTGACATTGTTATTCTGTAATGATTTGGGGGTTCTATTTGACTAATTCTTTGCTAACGTTGTCCTAAAATTTTTAAACAAAGTAGTCTTTTCTTACAAAGGTAATGCAAGTGAAATAATACAGTAAAATCAATAAAGAAAAAAGGGGTATGGATTTGGTAGAAATTGTCAAACTTTTTAAAAAAAATCAAGTGACTAGAATTCCACTTATTTTTCCTTCATTCCTCTTAACTAACTATTCATTTAGACTTTCAAAATATAACTT
Source organism: Mucuna pruriens (assembly GCA_025330945.1). Classification (NCBI taxonomy): domain Eukaryota; kingdom Viridiplantae; phylum Streptophyta; class Magnoliopsida; order Fabales; family Fabaceae; genus Mucuna; species Mucuna pruriens. Next base: position 2,590,276 of record JAENHJ010000533.1, on the reverse strand, counting down.
CTATAAGTTTGTTTGGAATAACATTAATTTAGTTTACTAGTAATGCATAATTGGTTTAACTCTCCTTAAACAAGGTCTCTGATTTGAATTAGTGCATGAAAAAAATATTGATTTTATGAGCTCTAATTGTTATTTTTAATTCTATTACTATCAAATGTTACACGTCAATGCTTCTGTTACATCAAGTATATACAATACAAATAATTAATTGATGAAGAAATTGTTGAATAGGTTATCATCCTATTTTCATGGGTTCAGATCTAATCATCAACTCAAAATAAGATTAATAAACTTTCTCTATCTAGTCTTTCTTTGTTTCATAGGTTGTTACTTTATGCAGGAGAGTACTTGGCTCTGACAGGGGAAAAGCTCAATGGAGTAGAGATGGTTACCTGTGGGTTTGCTACACACTATTCATCAATTGTAATTTAGTTCTGCTAAACACTTCTTGCTTGTTTTATTTTAATTTTAATACACTTTTACACTTTTCGGAGAGAGAGAGAACTTAAGAGAGATAGAGAGTTTAAGAGAGTGAGAGAACTTGAGAGAGATAGAACTTGAGAGAATGGAGAAAACTTAGAGATAGAGAACTTGAGAGAGAAAGAGAACTTGAGAGAGAAGGTGAGAGAGAGAAGTTGAGGGAGAGAGAACTTGAGAGAGATAGAGAACTTGAGAGAGAGGAAAAACTTTAGAGAGAGAGAGAGAACTCGGTATATGGAGGAACTTGGTGAGGAGATGGGAACTTGGCCGAGGAGAGAGAGAGAACTTTAGAGAAAGAGAGCTTGAGAGAGAAAAAACTTTAGAGAGTGAGAACTCAATAGAGAGAACTTGAGAGAGAGAGAGAACTCTAGAGAGGGAGAACTTAAGAGAGAGAAAGAACTTGAGAGAAAGAGAATCCGGGAAAGAGAACTAAAGAGAGAGTGTGAACTTTAGAAAGAGAGAACTTGAGAGAGAGAATTTGAGAGAGAAAAAACTTGAGAGAAATATAATTTGTGAGAGGGAGAACTTGAAAAAGAGAGAACATGAAAGAAAGAAAACTAGAGAAAAAAAGAACTTGAGATTGAAAACTTTTAAGAGAGAGAATTTGAGAGAAAGAAAACTTGAGAGAAATAAAATTATATTTGAATTTAATTAATATAAATAAAGACACATAAACTTATTTAAAAGAGTAAATATATGTTAATTTATATTTATTTATAAAATTATAAAATTCAATTCAAATTTGAGACATATTATTTAAATAAAAACTAAGTGCTACACACATTTATTTTGTCTTGTACAAATGGCCCATGAGACGCCGGACATTTTTCATGGCTCTAACTCATTCAAATACGCTACACATTTTTCATTTATATTTCTGCACTTTCTTCCTTTATTACCGTTAACTCTGGGTTAGTCCACTGGAAACCGTTAGCGCCTGATTTCAAATTCCATTTTTGCATTCTCGATTTTAGATTTGGTGCGTTACTGGTAGTGTAGTGGAAGGAGACATCGAAGGAAATTAAATTTTCATCTCATTTGGTGCGTTCTCAAACCCTAAACTAAGTTCCTTTTCTCCCTTTCTGCCCCTCAATGCTTATGTCTGCTTGTTTTTCTATGCATAATAGATAGATAGAGTTTCGATCTAAATTGTTTGTTGTTGGATTGTGGAAAGTCTTATTGCCAAGGTTTGAATCTAAATTGATTTTGTGTTTTTTGATTAGTTTCTTTCATTTATAGTATATTGTGAGGGATAAAACAAACTATAGAATCTTAGCCTCATTGGATCAAATGTGTTTGTTTAGTGTTACAATCCTGGAGATAAAACATACAAATTGGAGAAATGGGGGAAACGAGAGAGACAAATCTCAGACTGAACAGAGTGTATACAATGTAAAGTTTGCTTGAGTTAATAGTGTATACAATCCAACATGTGAAAGATTGCTTGAGTTTCTCAGGTCAAACTACAACATGCCATGAGTTTTTTTTTTTTTTTTTTTGCCTCTAAACTAGCTATGTCTGTCATCCTGTCTTCATGATTTCTCTTTTTCATCACAGATTTTGCTATCCTAATGTCTTGAGATTATAATACTATTGGTAAATAGATAAAATGGCAGATAGTTTGTCAATCCTAAAATTGAGATCACTGAGTACTTTGTCAATCGTTAAGGATTAATTTTAAAGAGAAGCATGGAAAGAATTGATGATATTACTCTTGCAATTTTAGTTCAGCTAACACAAAATAGGAATGCAAAGTATAGGTGTAAGAATAAAAGAATAATAACATGCAATTTTTTTTCTTTTTAGACTATAACGTAGCAGGAATCCAATGTTAAATATTCCTTTGATTCATCATTAAAATTTTTTTCTCTTGGTGTGTTCTAAATTCTAACTTGGTTGCTAATAACAGAAAAAGGAGAATAAACCAAGAGCTACGTAAAATGATTTTTTTTTTCTGCTTCATGTTAATCCTGTTTATTTAAGAATGAAATGTCATTTTCTAGGAGAAAATTATAGACAAGTACCCGTCAAGTAATGAAGATTATAGACAAGTACCCATCTCTTTTTTGGTTGCAGAATATTTGCTCAAGATCAATGGTATAAAAACTTAATCAATGAGTAAATATACTGTTGTGGCTATAATTATTTGAGTGTGTAAAATCCCTATCATTGCAATCGGTTCTTGTTGGATTCTTGCTACTGAGATTGCACCCGTGTAACAAACAATCACGGTCTGAATAGTTATCTGTCACTCTGATTTTCTTTTAATTTGTGGTTTTAAGTTACAGGTGATTTTGTCTTTATTACTTCGTTGACACTTGCAAGTACTAGCTAATATCACGCCAAGTTTTTGTTTCGAAAAGTTTATTTATATCTTGTAAAAGTTGATGATAAATTTGTCGAATATAAAAACATGTTTGAAATTTGAATTGCATACCTGTAGGTTGGATATGCAAATGGGTACTGAGGTATGTGCTAATTATAATAAGTTGAGGGCATGGTTTTATCTTCGTCTTGCACTTTTACTGTTGCAGATTTAGTACGAAATAATGTTTTCCATTACTTAACTTGGACTTGATATCGATTTCAACTGCCTCACAAGAGGTATAGCTAAGAGAAGATTTACATCAAAATAGTAGATACAATTCTAGTGCAGCAGCATGGGAATCAAAATTGCTTTCAGTTCAGAGATGCAATTTACTTGGTTTAGTCGAGCTAAATCAACATCAATGGGGCTTCTAGTATAAGCGCCACGAACCTAACATTATGTATGGGTATGGCAATGAATGAAAGTGAATTGAGGCCCATGAAAATGACAAGTGGGTAACCGAACAGAGGACTAGAGTAAAATTGGTATTAATATTGGCTAGCTTTAGAAAAAAACTTTTTTTTTCTAGTTTCTTAGGTTGCGGTCTTGTAACAGATAATTATACCCATGATATAATTCTAATTCTATATTAATATTAATATTATTTTAGTTTTATCATCCCTGTTCTACTTCCTTTCGGTATGCTTCGTATATTTTCATGAATCAATTAATACAAAATCATGTCAAATAAAGATAGATATTTTTCTTATGTGCATTGAGAGTGTCCCTAAGTTGATACTGTGAGACTTATTTCGAAGCATAAAAATTACAAATTAATAAAACTATTTTCATTTACATGGTCAAGAGTTAAAGTTCCTTTTGGTGATAAGGAATTGAAATCCTATCAAGATAATTAAGAAATGTCCAAGTCTGGTAACAAAAATATAGTAATGATACTCTTGCATGTATCTCTGCAAACCATCAGACCGTCGAGCTTCAATATAATTTTCCTTTTAGTCCAATAATTGCACGTATCTATAAAATCTGTAGCAACTGATACATTGGGACCCATCAAGAAGGCCAGATGCAGATCAGTCATTGCAACATCCATTTTTCCATGTAACTTTCTCTTTGAAGCCTCTTATTCACTTTAATGTCTTTAATTTATTAACATATGCTGCACAGGTGGATGCATGGGTTCCTTGTCTCTACTCAGTGATCCACTTGAGCTGAAGCTAAGTAGCAATAACATGCATGATATGATGTTTATATTATATTGTTTGTTTTGAAATATACTCTAGAATATATCTTAATTTTAATTCTATACTTTAAAAATTTTATAATTTAATTATACATGCATAATAATGTTAAAACTAATATATTAGGTTAACAAATGGAGGTTTAACTCAATCATGCTCTCTATATTATAGAATTAGGCTTACTTAAATTATTCTATCAAAATTTTAAATGGAATAAAGACTAAGATAAATTTCTTCTAAACACATCCTATTAACGGTTCCAAGAAATTATGTTAGATTTTTTGTTTTGTAGGCGTGTTTGTTGAGTCTTGAATGGCTAAGTGCTCACCATTTTATTCTATTCGATAACCATTATTGAATAATAACAATTTTTTGCTTTATAACATTGCTCTATTGAATAATAAGTTTTATTTAAGGAAAATGAATTAAATAAAGTAAAACAGATACTTTAACCCAAATTCAAAATTATTACTATCGTACTGTATCAAAAAAAAATATTACTATCACAAACTGGGCATAAAAATTTATCTCAACGGAGTAATACATTCTCTTGGATTAATACACTAATCAGAGACTTCTTTGTTTATATAATATCCAAAACAAGCAGGTTAGCATTGTTAAATTTAATAATTTATGATCAATTTTTATTAACACTATTCTTTATTATCTATCTCAAATTTTATTTTTGATAGACAAAGAAGAGTATAAGAAATGTTCAACCCAAATACAAATTGAACCATCTGAATCCATTATCCTTTTCTTGTGGTTTAACTAATATTGCTCCCATGACAGAAAAGACCCAGCCCAAAAAGGGTGTTTGTGATGCACCCCACCTTGGGCTAACTATTAGTCGTCATAATTCTACTTTCACCTCACCTTGGCATATATTAGTCATCATAATTTTTATACCTATGTGATCAAACATTGGACTTGATAGACATCGATCCTGAAACTAGTGTACTGTATGTCACCCTGTTGAAATAAAAAGAAACTTTAATCTTTATTATTTTTATTCTTCACATGGAAGTTAAATTTTATCAGCATATATCTGCAACACATAAAGACTCCGAAATTTACATGTCAAATTTGTAAGGATTAAAATTAAATACATGAATCTATAATGGTTTATTGCTGAAGATTTATTGTAATCACAAACACGAATGAAAATGGTTGATCTTGCTATTCTCACTCAACCCAAATCTTAGTTTTTTAATTGACCACTCGTAACTCTTTAAATAAAAAAAAAAACAATTATATGACTTGTTGGAAACTATAAGTCCATATTCAAAATTTCTTATTTATTAATTTAACTATTGTTTCCTTTATGGTTTTGAAAATGATATTCATTCGTTAAGTTTATATTATATATTTTGACAGTAATAATATTCATTCATTAAGTTTATATTATATATTTTGACAGTTTAACGAGCTGACTTAACTAGATTATTTAAAATATAATTAACTAAATATAAATAGTTAATGTAATTATTATTAAAATATGAACTCAAATAAAAATATAAATTTTCAACAATCTCTCATATAGGTTTTATATTGTTCCTTAAGTAATTATATCACAAATTTCTTAAGCACACATTCGTATATTATTTATTTTAGATTTCCTCTTAACAATCTAGTTCGTGTAAGCAATGAAATCACCATAGCTTTTATCACAACCAAACATGATTAAACCATAATGGTCATCATATATATGAATATACTTGATGATATAAATTAAATATATATGAGTGACATGAAAATTATATGCAATGTGATTTTCATCAAGTTTATTCTAACTAATTCTTTATTCTACAACATGATCAATTCAAAATTTCTTAATTACAATTTAAATATTGCACATAAACAAACAAGTCTAATAATAAACTCTTAAAATGTAATCTTTATTTCTACAAAAAAATAAAATACACAAAATACTAAATCCAACATTAGAGCATAAAGTAGACTCTTGTTAAACTAAGACAACATCCATAACAACACTCATATAGAAGCTTATTTAACTTTAGAACAAACCAAAGTAAGAAGTTTACCCTTCTTAACACACCATTTGACGTATTAGAATAGTTTGTCTTCAAGTATTCCACCTTTTTGCAAAAGTTGGAAGTAAAATTCTCATTTATTCTTCTTATTCTTCTATTGTTAAGAACAACTTTTTGCACCTCTTTTTCTTATCCTAAGAACAACTTAGTTTGATTAGTTTGGTCTATCATAATGAAAAAGAATGACCTAACTAGTTAATCTAGCATTATGATAAATAGAACCCTAAAAAGTCTTTAGGATGGAGTGCTTAATGATCATTAGGCATATCCAGTTGGATTGATTTCACATCTTAATTTTTTCTTCATTAGAGTTATTCACAGTATGAATGGACTGCTTTGACTTGAGTCCCATATCAACTTTCATACAATTGAGAGTAATCTCATATGACAATTTCCAAACTTTAAAGTTTATATAATTTATTATTGGTATTTCATTTCATTTGAGCAATAACATTAATACTTGTAATGATCAAAATTGAATAGAGAAAAAGTAACAACATAAGTGAGCATGTTAAGTATAATTACGAGACATGTTTAAGCAATTCATAATACTAAACAAAGGTTCTAAACAAGACATCTAGTAGAACATGAATCCCGATCTTTAAATGATAAATGATTAATTGTAAGAGATAATTTCAACCCAATAATAAAGGATTAATGATAAGTTATTTCAAACAACTATATTTTGAACACTCTTCTATTTACTTTTTCCTTACTCTTCTAGAAAAAGATTGATCCTTCCCTTCCCATTCCTCCTTTTCTTTCAATCATCCTTTTGGTGTACCCGTTGGTTATAGTCTCATCTCCTATTTCCCCCTTTATTTCTTCCTCCCTTATCCTTCTCTTCTCCCATTACTCTGTTCTCTTCTCCTTCTCTCCTACTATGGTGGCCAGGAACATAACGGTTCAGCAAGCATAGAATGTTTGGGACCAAGGTGGCTAGAGACCAATGATAATTAGAGACTCATGATTTCTTTTTTGTGAATTGGTTTTTATATTGTCATTTTTCTCTGTATCTCCCGAAAATTTCATGAGTTTATTTTATCAATTTTGCAATGATTTATTTCATGGCTTCTTCATATTTGTTGAAATGAGTATTTTATCATGTTTTTCTCCATATTTTTTGTTATTGGTTGTGTATAAGTAGTGGGCCATTATGTGAAATTCGGGTGCACAATACAGGTGCCTCAACCGTGCCAAAAGTTGTGCATAATACAGTCCCTCCGATCCATTTATACTTCCAACAAGATACAGAGCATCATTCAAAAATCAAAATATAATTCATTGTGAGGTTTTAAATCTAGGTCCACTTTGTTGAAATTACGTACGTTTATGAAGTTAAAGAAAAGCTTTTGCAGAGATAATTTTATCCAATATAACAGCCAATCATTAATCATTAAATTTATTGGATTTAACTCCTTTAAATAATTAATTTAAGAAAGTAAAGGATGTGTATATTATTTATTTAAATCAAAGTATTTCTTAAATTTAACTTACTTCAAAATTCAAATCACTGCTAAATACCTTCTTATTTCTTTTTATTTTATATTTGATTTATCTCTTTAAGTTAACCAAGTTAAACCCAAATTTACTGAGGTAAAATATGTAGTTAAGGCAAATCGTCAATCTAACGTATACCATGTACTTGTGATGGAACTTCTGTTGACTTAGACAGGAGGAAGTACAATAATTGAAGATTAAGAAACAAAGATTCAGGCGTGTTATCAATCGCCATGGTGCATGCATGTGTTAAATGCTTAAGTACTATGTAGGTCAGCATTGGTTATATCTAATAATTATTAGATAAGCATATGTTTATAGAAATACTTGCACCAATAGTTAAAATATAGAGTATAATTTTGATGCATGGTTAATATAAAGATTTTTTCATTTCAATTAATTAGAAATCTCTTAGATATAGCTTTTTAAAAATTAATAATTTTAATTTATAATTAAATAATCATGTAAAAATATTTATGTACAAATATCTTCTAATTAAAAATTCTAAAGTATATAAAAATTAGAGATAAATATATTTAATTTCTAAAAGGACTTAGCTTTCAAAGTTGTCCTGCCTCAGAAGAAGACAAATATTAATGCTTGTGGGAATCGTAGGCATAAGGCAGGCTATCTTAATAAAATATCGGAATATATTTCTTTATAATCAATAGGGAATAAATAAATACCAATAAATACAAAAAGTTCATGACCGATAATATATTTAAATATACTATGTATATATTCAGCAATATTATGTTCTCTGAGCAATTCTTTTTTTTTTTTAAGAGAACTTTTCGTCCTTTGATTTTTTTAATGTGCTTTTGGATACTGCATGTGAGGGTTCTCTCTGTCTCGTATCTTAAAAAGCAATAGAAAAGGGCAAATTATTAAAGGGGATAACTTATTTATGGTTGTCCTTCTCATTCTCTTGAGAAGAAGAATATCATATTTAATTATTCATGGTTAAAAGAGTAGCAATTTGTACAGTTCTGTACTTCATGCACCCAAAGCCCCCCTCCCCTAATCTGTGATGCCAGGATCCGCCATTGCATTTCTCTTTTTCTTTTATTTTTTATAACAAAAAATTTAGATAAATGTCAAAAGGACAAATTTTCAAATTTAGTGATTACGTATAAAAATACTTATAAATTATCTATCAATCATAATTTATATTAATAACAAAACTTAAACCTGTCTTTGAGAAATATGAGTCTGGTTTATTCAATAATTGGATTTTTTTTTGTTATTTCTCTTTTCCTTTTTCAGCGTACATATGAAGCTAATTTAACATTCTTCACCAACTCGCCCCCACCACATTGCTCTCCTCTGAGTATGATCTTTCACCCACGTACCTTGTCTTCTCTCTGTTTAACTATATGCGATCCACATATATACCATGATCATGGACGTTATATTCGTGTAGTATGGTGTTGTTATAGTATTATTTATATAAGCACATAATTTGAGGCCAGTTTAATTACGTTTGTATGATGCAATAATTAATTTATAAACCTGATGTGCATGCCTACAATATAATAGGGCTTTATTATTCTGCATGTGTATCCTATATTATGCATACAACAATGGAAATATTGTTGATGCTTTATAAGTATAAATGAGCATAAGCAAGTTAGGAAGCAATTAAATGTGTTAAGGACTTAAATTCATAGATGATGTATAAAATTCATTTACCTTAGGTTGAAAGAAGTATGGGTTCACGTTTATGGTCATTGTTGCTTTGTGCGCTACGAGATAATATTGGACTTTGTTTTCATATATAGAACGTGTTTGTTCTCTAATTGCCTAATTGGTGTTTATTAATTCCTCTTTAGTAGCATATATATCTAATCTTGTAATCTTCTCGTGCACTCCTTTAACAAAATTATCCTTTCTAATAGTGTAAGAAAAAAAAAACTTGGGTGTTCTGTATCATATATATAAGGATATATACTCTTTGATAAACATAACTTGTTAAGTGGAGTTTGATCGACAATTTTATTATATGCAATGAAATTAATCAATAAGAAGAATAGCCCTTGAGTTATACCAAGAGCCGGTTGATGGAGAATAAAATGCCTTAAATTTGTAGGTAGAACGGTGTTTGAATTAGCCAATTTGGAGTGTAAGAAGAAACTTAATATTTTTATTTTGTTTTTTTTTTTTAAATAACAACTTCTAAAAGAAAATTCCCAAACATGGTGTTGATGCGCTGTAGCTATTTTTGGTGGGTCTAATTGTAGTAGCAAGGACGTGGTGGCGTGTGAAATGTACAAGACACCAAGGTATATATGAAATACTCCTAGTTTTGGAGGTGAACATAATATTGGTGGCACCATCAAGATTCGTTTAGCCACAACCAAACATGGGTCGGTAAGAAAGGCAAGTACCTTTTATTTTATTGGATTTTTCTAGAGATCACTACAACACACCAAACTATGCCTATTACCTTTCCAAGAATCTTTTCGCCCTAGTAAGATAACTTTTAAATCTACTATTTTCTACTAATAATCGCTTCCTTTCCTTGGCCCATGGATTCAAATCTAAATGAGAAATTTGTTTTTGCGTAATTCGATCATGAATATTAGTAAAAAAAAAAATAGTTTACGTTAAATATAAATTTAAATAAAATCATTTAATTATATTAATTTTATTTATTAATAAGTCTTTTTCTTAAACTATTCTTCATTTTAAAACTTGATATCAAGAAAAAAATAGTTATTAGAAACAAAACATCTAATAAATAAAAAATATTTTTGATATAATTTCATTAAATAAGGTAAAATTAGTTAAAATTTATTTATATTGAATACCAATATATATATATTTCTTTTTTCTTATATTTATATCTTACAAGGTGATTAATTATGTGATGAATGGGAAAAAAATTAAACAGTTGCCATTCATATAATTAAAGATGACCAGAAACAAACATAAAAAAAAACTGTTATATATAAAAGATTTGTCAATCAATGTTATATATATATAAACACACGACAATGACCAGTATTTTCATGATTTAAAAAAAATGAAAGTATATGTGAACAAATGATTACATATTGGTCGTAGTAAATTTATACAATACCTATAGTCCTCCCTTGTTTTTCTTGGTAGAAGTTCTATCATAAAAAAAACTAAAAAGTTAATATCTATATCTACACATAATAGATAATAGAAATTTAGTTAATTAGTTTTGGGTATGACTTGTAGTCATCCCGTCATTATACTCATATCTCCCTTTCTAGAATAGGATGCGAATCTTAGTAGCAAAAAAGAGGTCCCAATAGGATAAATTCAACTTTTCTTCCAAGGCAGCAGATGCCTCCAAGATAGATAAGGCAGGAACCCCAACAATTAAAAAAAGTTAGATACAACTATTAAACATATGCCCTCTTATTTAATCTATGAATTTAATTAAAATGCAGTGAAAAATCATATTACTTTATAATCATAGATTATTATGCAATGTAAAAATACATATAAATTCAATTTTTATATTATCATATAATCTTTCTCATACATATAAATATATATAAATAATTTGTAATTAATTAATTGTATAAAAAAAACTTAAATATATTTTTGGTCTTCGTTACGTAACTTTTTTTTTTTTTGTTTTGACCTTATATTTTGTTTTTATTTTACTCATTATTATTATTTTTAATCTCTGTAATATATTTATTTTTTGTTTTAGTTCATATTATATTTTGTTTATTTTGAGATAGTCCTTTTGAAAAATAATTGTAGAAACTAAAAGTAAAATATTCACATATTATAAGTCCTAAAACAAAAAAAAATGTTACAAGGACAAAAATAATATCAAAGAATAAAAAAATTAAAAGGATTATTTAAAAAATAATTTTATAAGGACTAAGACAAAAAAAAAATATTACGGAGAATAAAAATATATTTAAATTTATAAAAAAATTATAATAACTGAAAATTAAAATTTTTAATCTTTGACCTAATAGGAAGAAGTTTGGATTTTCTACACAAAATACTAAATTTCAATCTCCTCACTATATTTTTTATTTTACCAAAAAAAATTAATCTATTGACTCTACTAATTCTTATTTTATAGCTAAGTTATAATATTTATGTGATATTTTATAATATTATTTTTTCTTTATATCTTTCTATTGTATTATCTATCGTCTTCATTATCCTCTTCTTTTAAGGGTAAAATGAATTGAAATTAATTTTTATATTATAATAATTTATATATTTCAACTAATCATAAATCATTATAATAGTTTTAAAATAATTATTATAAAATTTAACCAACCTCTCGTACCTAACCATATCTTAGTAGATAATATTACATAATATTAGAAATTTAAAAAAATTATACTATATCAATGGTTTTTAATTAAATTCAAATTATACAAAAATAATTTCTCTTATATAACCTATTCCTTCTTCCCCAGTCTTAAATCGGGGTAAAAATAAGAAGTTTGTTGATTAATTTTTCTCAGCAAGAATCATTTAAGACTAGATGAAGCAAAAGGGAGAGATGCACAAAATTTTCTCTTTATTGCAAGCCGTACCAAGGATACGTCTTAGTTTCCGTATGCATGCATAGATATGGATTCGTTAGAATAAAAAGCAAACATGGATCAATCACTTTCAAACAAATGATCAAAGAAAATTTAGAAACCGACCCAAATATCTAATGGAACATTCTCCTCTTTTCTCCTCCTTTCTCCTGAGCCACTCTATCTTTCTCTTTACTGAATTTGCATAGCATTGTCAATTAATCCACCAAAAACCGTACCAAGTCCTGAAACCCCTATATAAGCAAACCCCATTTGGCTCTTGATCATGCACACCTCATAGCAAAACCTCAAGTATTACTAACATTTTCTTGGCTTGTTCAATTCCCTCAGCACTTTGTTGGCATTATTTCTAGAATAATATTTGTAGAGTTTAATTACATAGCAGCATAATGGATAGTGTGGTACAGATGGCATCAGAGAAGCAAGTGGTGATATTCAGCAGGAGTTCCTGCTGCATGTGCCACACCATCAAAACCCTCTTCAGTGACTTTGGAGTGCATCCAAATGTTCATGAGCTTGATGAGATACCTAGAGGGAAGGACATTGAGCAAGCCCTTTCAAGGCTAGGGTGCAGTCCCTCTGTCCCTGCTGTGTTCATTGGTGGTGAGCTTGTTGGTGGAGCCAATGAAGTCATGAGCCTTCACCTAAACAGGTCCTTGATCCCAATGCTTAGGAGAGCAGGAGCTCTTTGGGTTTGACAAATTTATTATTAACTACTCATGCTTCTCTTCAGCCACTAATTAATAAATCTCTTTTGGTTACATCTATAGTGCCCCCCGGATCATGCATGTATATTATTACTACTGAGTTTATGCTGCCAATTTCTAATAAATAATAAGGCTCATTAAGGTGTCTTAGCCCTTTTTGTAGCCTCCTTGTATTTTAGCTAATTATAATAAATTGAATGGAATTTCAGATTATTTGAATTTTAACATGCTAGTGGATATAGTGGTTTATCCGCATTTTCACAGAACTAAATTCAAAATAAGGCAAAGATTAAGGAAAAAAAAGAAAAAGAAAGGGAGGGGAGATGTGTTTTCTACAGCAGTAATTGGATTTAAATAACAGAAGAAAGGAGGGCACAGAAATGAAAATATACTAACTTGTCAGCCATCTAAGTTGCGTATAGCAATGGTGTGAACATAAAGAAAATCCTTCCTCCTATACCTAAACGTATTATTAAGTATTTCAAAATAATAGTAGTCATTAGGAAGAAAAATTAGAATAAAAGTTTTAATATTTCATTAAAAATTGAAAACATCAATTAATTTGGTACAGAAAAAGTAACTTGTTAGCTATCTAAGTTGTGTATAGTCATGGTGTGAACATAAGGAAAATCATTCCTCCGATCCTTTTTTTTTTTTTTTTTCAGGTAAAAAAGAAAGAAATCAGTAGAAATTCTCTTCAGCTGGGGCATGGTCCTCAACTGTGGTACATTGTAAGACAAAAATCATAGTCCATATGATAAAGCATTAAGGCTTCAAACGGTGTCTTGTTCTTTCACATAGTTGATGAGGGACAACGCACAGAATGGAATAAATCTATTGGTACAAGTGAACGCAACATGGCAATAACATGGTTCCTCTGTCACATCTTCAAACAGTTATATACCCAAGTTAGAGAAAAGACAAGAGAGAGAAAAACTAATTAATTGAGCACTTCATGTAGTTAAAGAGACTCTTAAGTCTTAATTAAGGAAAAGTGGCTATATTCTAGAGAAAATTGTACTCTGGATATGACCATGATGGAGTTGGACCATCTCCAACACTATCTGTTTCCCGGAATTATAATATATAAGAAAACGATACGAAAGAATATGTAATCCAATTAATGTTATTCTCTGTGAGAGACAGGTGAGAAGTGAAAACCACTAGTTAGTGATAAAATTGGCCATGTGAAAGTCATAACCATATTTTACAACTGAATATTTATATCCGTTTTCTATAACTTTTCAGTTTTCACCTATAGACCAATACTATTTTAAATACTTCATCTCAAAAGTCAAGATAGACAAGTATTTTATATTCCAGCTGGTCATATTATAGTCTATTCAAGTGTCACAAAATTGGATGCCCTGAATGCAAATTGTCAATTATTTTTTTTTGGGAGAAAAGAACACACATAATTTGCTTTGATATTATTTTTTAAATGATCTTATCCACCCAAATCATGCTCCTTTATTATCTTTTTCATGTTCTGTTATTCTGTCGAAAAAGTTACACAACCACCTGGTCTCATATAGGATCGATAGTTCAACACTCAATAGTTAGCCAATGGTACATTAGCATTTTTAATATTGAATAATTAGAACTTTATTAGAACACCAAGTCTTATACATGATTATGATAGATAAACTGATATTTACTAATTTATTAGGAAAAAATTATATATACATATTTATGCAAGTGCAAGAGGAGAATTCATAATCTAACCCAAACCTTTGTTCACCTTATTGAATATTGTCACCCCATATCATCTATGGTAGCTTCAACCTTACAGGAAATATCAGAAGCTTTAGTTTTGTGCAATACCACACTTTTTGAATGCTCAGCATTCATTCATTCATTGTAATCCAAGGAAATCTGTGTCTAATCTACATTCCTTGACAAATTCTTTAGCTGATATTGTGTTTCCGTAATCAATGTATGCAGTAATGATTGTATTTGGGGAAGCCAAGTTTCTGTATGGGATTTGTTGAAACAAAGAACATGCCTGCTCAACATTTCCTGCATTCACATACCCAGAGACCATAAAATCCAAGACATGGAAACCTTCTTAAGAATCTTATTACAAAAAAGGGCTCTGAGGCTCAGCTAAGTTACCAAGATAACATGGAATTCCAAAATACAACATTCTTTTCATCCATTTCATCAAACACCTTCCGTGCATACTCCCTATCATCATTTTTCAATACAAATCAAGTAAGGTCGTTCAGAGAAAAACAACTTTGATGAATTGCAAGCGATTAACTTCGATGAATGACTGATTCACGCATCATAACGAATGGATAATGTAAGTGATTAAATGATAAATCATTTGACAATTGGTTAATGAGGTTGAATAACCTTAGCCTTTAATTTATTTGCAAGTAGGTTAATTTTATGTTATCGCGTATTATTTTATAATATTTATTTTGAAGTGCACAAAGTAGTCTCAACCTAAGTAGATACACAATTATTAAGATCTAACTAATAATCTAAACTAGATGAAAATTATAAAAAAAAATGTTGAAACAAAATCGTCTTGACATGGGTGAAAGCAAAAAAGCACGATCACTGATTGGTCACTATTGAAATATAATAAGAACAAAGGACACCTCTAGTTGTAGCGATGTTTTGTTTTTTTGCAACTAAGACAGGTCCAATCATAGAACATGCAAACACATACTAACTAACAACCAACGAGGAGGACTTTTGTGTTGTTGAAGTTGAAGAAAGAAAAGAACATGATTGATGAAGCACACTACACTACACTACACTCTCCAAATCCAATGTCACCACCCTCACCCACTACCACAAGACCGACACGTGGGGTGTCATAGATGCGATCTTCTCACTCACACAAGTCCCGAGGAGACACCTATGCATGCATGCAAGGTGGGTCCCACACCCATTAATGCCCTCTCCACCCCACCCTACCCTATCTTACCTTTTTATAGCCTTTACTAATGACTATCACGTTATTAATTAAGGACTTCATTCAATATTACTCTTCACCTTCTGTACTATTTCACGTTTAAAGTTCTGACAAATTAAAAAATTGATAAATATTTTATTTTTTATAAATTATTATTTATTTACTTTTAAATATTTTTATCTTTTATATTAAATAAAATTTTCATTTATATTTTATTTTACAATAAATAATTAAAATCCCGAATTGAAATTTTTATTTATTTTTATTTTGACCATATATACTTTATATATAGAAGAGAAGTTTATTTAAACTAAAAACATTCATGATAGATATAGTTTTCCCAAAAAAATATATACTTTTTTAATAGAAATATTTTTTATTTCACAAAATTCAAATCTAATATTTTACTTGAAATAAATTAAATACACACTAATACTTTGTGTTCAAAGGAAAGAAATATACTAATTAGACTAATCATACAATACAATGATAACCTTGTTATTACTAACCCCCGCTGCCATTAAATTTTAAGTTTAAATTAAAAATATTAAAATAGAATTAATACACTTAAATATATGTACTAAATGGAGACTACCAAGCAGTCTCAAGTCTAAAAATGTGAGAAAAAATATTCCATACTTCTATTTTAAAGTAATTAAAAATATTTATTAAAAGTTTAAATATTTTTAACAAATTTTAATAATATATTTCTTTACCAAATATTATTAATACAAGTGATTCGACCCATATATTTTTTAATTAAAATTTGATATTTAATCATAATTAAAAATACCATTTTATCCTAAAATATATATATAATATATTTTCTTCTACTTTCAATATAAGAAAAAAAATATTAATATCAGTCTCATCTTAGTAATGCAATTATTTTTCCACAACAGAATTGAAGAATTTGTTTAAGCCAAGGCTTAAGTGAGAAATGTTGAAGACTCCTAGTACATTGTCCACACATAACACGACAACAAACCGCTACCGTGCGCCTTTTCTCTAACGCTGCTGTGTATTAATGCTTTCTGTGTTTCACGCTTCCAGCTCATCGATTCTGTGTTATTTGGACATAATGCTGTTGTTTTATTTGATTTACCATTTTGAGTGTTGACTTTGAGTTCTCCAAGCTCAGTAGTACCACTTGTTTTCTAATTTCTGGACAAATGAAAAGGAACGATCTTGATTTGCATTCTCTAGAGGGAAAGTCTTTCACTATGAGGATAATGTAGCCACCTTTTGTCGAGTTTTAGTGTTGTTTTCAACTTGTTTGTTGCTTCACTCCACGTTCAGTTCATTCCAGCTGTTTTGAGCTTTCAACAAAGACCAAGAAAATGTTCGGCTTCTCTCGCAGGCATATGAAACTTGGCAGGTAAAGATTTTTTTTTTTTTTTTTTTTTTTCAAAGTTTGGATTTTTTTTATACCCAATTAAGAGGTACTACTAGTTCTTTTTTGGGATATTGAATCTAAGTGTCTATCTATAATTTTTTTCTATATTTCATCTAAGTTGTTAATTCTTTTCAGACAGTTTATTGGAATAAGATGAAAATAACTTGTGGACATATCATTACTTATTTTTATGAGTTCTCCTAAATACTTATTCAAGTGCTTATATCTTGCTTATGTCAAAAGAGAAATCTAAATAAGCTGTAAATAAATTCTTCCAAAGTCACCAATATTGATGATTTGTGGCTGTGTTGTCTCTCAGTAGATTGAAGGTACAGCTTTCTGACACCACTCAGGGAACTAGAAGTCCCATCAGACACCACAAGCGAAATGTAAACTCCAACGTGAGTTTTTCAGTCTCATTCCTTGCGTGTGATTGAATTTGAAAAATGAGTGTGGCCACTGATAAAGAGCTTCTTTCAGGGTGATGGAGTTGCAGGGATAAGTGGTCATTCTGAGGAAATTGATTGTCAGTTTCCATCTGCTGCACCTGAGATGCATACTTGTACATCAGGCAGCTTAGAGAACTGGATGGTGTTGTCAACGGCAGGGGATAAGCCCACTCCTAGATCCTATGTATGTTATTTTGTGATTCTTGTTGGTTTTATGTTTGGTCCTGGGTCATTTTGTGGATTTTTGATGACTTATGAATAGTTTTGGCAAAACACTCAACTCAACTATTATTCTTTGTGAATAGCATGCTGCAGCTGTCATTGACAATAAAATGGTAGTGGTTGGTGGTGACTCTGGGAGTGGATTGTTAGATGACGTGCAGGTGAGGCTACATTTCTTGTTTTGGAATTGGACGATCTATGATAGGGAGATTGTTGCTATATATGGGCACGGATATGTTATTAACTAATTATTTGATTGTTTGCTCATCACACAAACTGTGATCTGGATACAATTCATTTTTATTGTCAGGTGCTGAATTTTGATAGCTTTTCATGGACCACGACATCGTCTAAGCTTTATTTGTCACCAAGGAGTCTTCCACTAAAGATTCCTGCTTGCAAGGGGCATTGTTTGGTACTTTAATCTATGGTTTTAACATATTGTCAGCATTCTGACATGTTTATTTGTATTCTAACCAAGTGACCTTGATAATGCTCTCATCATAGGCATGGAATAACATTTAAGTTAAGATGAAAAGCAGGTGAACCTTAATTTGTACCAAAAACAAATGGCCACCCTTTCATGTCCAAACACAGCGCTCATCAGTAAACTGTGGCTATTATAAATGTGGTGCTTCTTGATACAACAAATCAAATTTCTTGGAAAATGTACATTTTTTGGTATGGAGAGAATAGAGGTGTTACAAATCAACTTTGAAGATAAAGTTAATCAAAAGCTTACTAGGAGATATACAAGAAAAAATGAAAAGAAAAATACATTATTTTATACTTAAAATCAGAGAAAAATATTCTAGGAACTCAGTTCAAAATAGCAAATATCAATGTATTTAGGAGGAAATGGAGGTTATTTAGGATTATTGCTTTATGCTCTTATTGTTGAGCTTCACTTCCATTTTGTTGTGCTTCCCTAAATTAAGTTCATATCATTTAACGGTCTCTTGTTTTAAATTTATACTTGACAATGGTTTACCTCCTATCTCAATTTTCTTGTGCTTGATGATAATTTGATCAGGTTTCTTGGGGGAAAAAGGCACTCCTCATTGGAGGAAAAACAGAACCAGCAAGTGACAAAATTTCTGGTTCAGCCCCATCTTCACATATGTAATAGCTTTGTCCTGGTTCATGCTGTGAAATTGTTCTAATTTATCTTTTTTATTTTTGTAGTATGGGCGTTTGATACAGAGACAGAGTGCTGGTCACTTGTGGAAGCAAAGGGAGATATACCAGTAGGAAATTTCATTTGATAAAACTGCAAATTCTTCTAGGGTAGTAATTTGATTGTGGGGATTGTTTCCATATTATTAAGAATCCAAATATTAGGGCATATGCTACTGGATTGCAATTTGCACATCTTTCCCTATCATATTACCTAAATTATCATAAATTGTATTTGTTAAAACATGTATTATTATGTCTATATTCGGTGTATTATGTAGATATAAATATAATAATTAGGGAATTGTATCTTTGTATTTATTACATTCATTTATATAAATATTGAGTCTGTGGTGTAGTTAAAACACAGTTTTCACATATATAGTTATACTTCTATCTTATATCTCTTTTAACTGAAATAATTCTTTATCAATTAAAATATGTTTATAAGTTTGTGCTAGAACATTTGTCATTGAGGACTCCCCAGTGAAATGGAACAGCTTTTTCCTTGATCACATTGACATAGTCATGCATGATGAGGGTGCAAGTCAAGCATTAAATCTGACAAGCTAAATTGTCAAGAGACATGAGCTGAAAGAATTGCACAAAAAGAAATAGGAAGTAGGAACAAATTCTGTAAAGAGAATATGATACATTACCCTGACTAATGTATCATAATTTCTTCTATTGGAATCTCTCTATGCAGTACTAACCAAAGATTTTGTTCTTGGCAGGTTGCTCGCAGTGGTCACACTGTTGTCATGGCCAAGTCTGTTTTAATTTTGTTTGGGGGAGAAGATGCGAAAAGGAGGAAACTGAATGATCTACATATGTTTGATCTCAAGTCCTTGACATGGCTTCCACTTCACTACTCGTAATTATGCTTTGTTATTATTTCTTTCTGCTGTTAAGGACCTGATTTAAATGTTTCCTTGCTTTTGAAATGTAACTTTATGTTCTTTTTTTTTTCCTCTTCCCTCATGCTACTTCCCAACACATAACATTACTTACAGAGGAGCAGCACCTTGTCCAAGACTCAACCATGTGGCAGCTCTTTATGATGGTAAAATTTTTATATTTGGAGGAGCATCAAAATCCAGGACCTTGAATGACTTGTATTCACTTGACTTTGAAACAGTGAGCTCTCTATGCACACATTGAAACTTTATTATTTCTCCAAGATGCAGATTAAAAATGTTCATTCATTGCGTAATTTAATGAGAATATATGTTCTCTCAGATGGCATGGTCAAGAATAAAGATACGAGGTTTCCATCCATCACCAAGAGCTGGTTGCTGTGGTGTTTTATGTGGCACTAAATGGTATATTACAGGGGGTGGAAGCAAGAAAAAACGTATGTGTTTTAATGGAGGAAGCATTTATTCGTAATACTAGAACATACTATTTATTTCTATCTTTTGAACTGGTCCTTTTGCACTTCAGCTTGAAAAAGAAAAGTAATCTATGCAAGACTTTTACTGATTTAGTTCTTGGTTACTGTATTGCATTTGAGTTATTCCTCTTACTTTTTTTTTCCAGTCATCACTGTGTCTGTTAACCACTACAATGCTTTTGATTGTATAGCCTTTGTGAACATTCCTTTATTTTTCGTGTTTCAAATTTTTGGCAATATTAAAAGTTCGCCCATCATTTTAATTGATGTTCCTTGGGAACTGAGACCAATACTTACTTAGTAAGAAGATCAGATTACTGAAAGGAGGTTAATTCCAACTATAAAGAAAAGAAGGAAAAAAGATTGTTTATTAATAATAAGAACACAAGCATTTGATATTTGGTCTCTCCAATTTAGTTTTACTGCTTGTATCACTTCCTTTCTTCCTGTTTCACATGCAACTTGTATCTTATTCTATTTCTTCTTAAATTTCTAATTTTCCCTTATATTTTCCAGGACATGGGGAAACTTTGGTATATGATGTTATAAAAAGTGAATGGTCCTTGGCAATTGCGCCACCTCCATCTTCTGTTATTACAAACAAGGTGAGCTTTTTATTTTTCCTGTCATGTTTACCTGTCATTCATCTGCTGCTAATTCACTGTGCATTCATTTGCAATAATGTATTTAGCCTTTTGTGCTTATGATAAGGACTTGGCCACTTGGGTATTATGGGGTGTTTAAGACCCACATTAAATAATATAGAATGCTCTGTGGAGTACATAAGTGGCTTGATTCTCTCCCCTTAACAACTAGCTTTTTATGGAGGGTTTCCCAAGTGTTTGGATGCTTATCAATTGTATTGAGGCCGAGGCAGTGCTACGATAGGGACAACTTATAACTAAATTTTGTTTCAGGGTGGTGAACTAAGTACCATGAGCCCCCAATGTAGTCTAGTGCTTAAATATGAGACTTTGTTAGACCTATTTAATCTTAACTGATGAAATATCTGGCTAGGATTTAGTATTCTTTTTTTTTTTTTAATATGAGACTTTTGTTCAACCTATAAGCTGTAAATTGCATCAATTCATTTACCATGTACCTTATTTACTATTAGTGAAATTATTTCTAAATGTGTTATATTTGGCATTAGGAGTACAACTTATCCATTTCCTGACTTAGTTCTTAAATTTCCTGGTATAGCAGATTTGTTTAAACGATAGACCATCCTTTCAAATAGTGTGTTTAAAAAGCATGTTTATACATGTGTTGTGTTTGCAGGGTTTTAGCCTAGTACTTGCACAGCACAAGCATAAAGACATTCTTGTTGCATTTGGGGGATCCAAAAAAGAGCCATCTAATCAGGTTTGACATAAATGAGTGAAGTTAATGTACAAGTTCATTCTTATGGAACTTTCAACCTTTTTTCTTTTTGACCATATTAGGTGGAAGTGTTGATAACAGAAAAAAATGAATCAGCCCTGGGAAGGCGACCAACTTCTACCAAAGGTCCAAGATCTATACTACTTGAAAAACATTCATTATCTGCTGGATTGGCTTCTCAACTTAAAAATTGCTCTTCCCAACGTTCAATTAACTCTGTTGCTCAACAAAATCTTGCATCTGCAATTGAACATGGTTCTGAAAGGAAATCTCTGTCAGAATCCCTGCTTGTACAAGATTCTCATTCTCTCCCTACCAACATCTCCCTTCGCAGGCAATTTGATCATGATGAAGAATACAATGCAGATATTAGGATTGACAAGCATTCAGAAGATGAAAGTTCTTTCCCCCGGGTAAAACACAAATTCTCATTAATCATAATCACAACTGTATGCTTTTAATACAAAACACTTCTAATGTGGTTTTAACACAATGATTAATACTTAATACATATTCTAAATGTCTCTACATATATATTCACACACAATGTAATCAGCTTCTTTTCTGAATGTGTCTCCACTCTTCATGTCAGCCACCATGACACTGTCCTAGGTACTTCCATTCACTCAGTTGCACGTAGGGCAAATTCATTTTCTTATTATTTTGGCATTCAGATGTATTGCTATTTGGACAAAACTTAGATACAAATTCCTTAAGTGTTTTTTGGCAATGTTCTCCTATCAGTATTGAAGTTTCACCTCGATTATCTATGCTAACCTTCCCAGCCATTGCATATAAGTATATTATTTTCAATAGTCCATAAGTTCAGAACCATTTATTCTGATGTTAAGGATATGCTTGTATTAAATATCAGTAGTAATTACTATTCCAATCCCGATGCTGACATTTATGACAAAATATAATGAAAACCTAATACTGAAATTTATAGTACACTTCAGGCAGCTGACCACAGAATAAATCAAAATGACCCTGGAAATCACATGACCACAAGTGGAGCCAAGACCAACATGGAGGAACAGGTGTCGGTATCTGGAAGTTCAAATCAACAGAATCTAGGCTTTGGAAACCCCATGCTAGAAAGTGATGATGTGTTATTACCTGAAAACAGTAAATCAGGATCACTGTCCACTGCATCAAACATCCATCATTATTATGAAACTAAAGTGGCTTCCCTAATGAGAAAATTTGGCATTCTGGAGGGACAATTGGCAGCTGCATTAGCAAGCAGAGAAGCTGCTGAGAAAAGCTTAGCATCTAGCTTTAAAAGCAGGCAGGAGATGGAGAAAAAATTGGCTGACACACAGAAGGAGATGGAATTGCTGAGAGAGAAACTGGTGAGTGCAGAGTTGGCCCAAGAAGAAGCTAACAACCTATCCAACATGGTCCATGCTGACAATGTAAGGCTTGAGCATGATGTGGCTTTCCTCAAGGCTGTTTTAGATGATACTCAAAAGGTATATAAACCCTTCATTTGGTGGAAGTACTTGCAAACCTTTATAAAAGCTATATTGACTTAGTAAAAACCTTTAGTAGGAATTGCACTCAACCAGAGGGGTCTTTACAGCAGAAAGAACCAGAGCATTCCAATTACAGGTATATCCTAGGATTGATTACAAATCTTAACTCTAGCTTTTATTTCTTGGTTTTATTTTTTGCTAAACCATATAATTTAATGTTTTATTTGAGTTGGGAATTTTAGTGCCATAACATTCTTAAATATGCTTTTACTAAAGCTTTTAATGTTCTGACCATACTTGGATATCTCTAACATGTTGCCATGTTTTTTGGGTGCATAGGTTGAAGTTTTCCATCTCAAACAGAGACTTCAATCGATGGAAAATCTAGCCCCTACTCCCAGGAAACCTTTTCACGTGTAGTGTTTTGAATGGTCAAATGATGACATAGCCTATGAATTTCAGCATAAATGATGAGACAATGCTCCTAATATGAGGACATAATCTATTGAGGAAGGGCCAAATTGAGGATGGTGTTGAAGACTTGGACCAATTCCAAAGAAAAAGAAGCACAAATAATCGAACTGCCCTTCGGCTTAGAAAATTGGATCTGTAGATACATGTTTTAATCTCCACCATTCTTAATAGAAACACTAATTTTAAACATGAAATGGTGGTCATTCAATTGGTAAAGACAATAGTTCATTAGTCCAAGTATAATTAAATCATGATCAAATAAATGATAATTAGATCAGATTTTAATTTTTTTTGTTATATTTTAAATAATAAATTTAACATAAATTATAAGAAATCCAGTTAAGTGAATTTAAATTAGCATAAAAAGATAACATTATTTATTTTATAAAATAATGTACTAATAGTAAGAGGTTCAATAAAATATCACTTTATCTGGATTTAGATTAAAACAAAAATAAACTAATGATATGGTAAGAAAAATGAATGTGCAAGCTAATAATAAAATCACCTTATCCAGATATGGATTGTTTGGCTGTTTTCACTGAATTCATTTCAATTTGTAAATATTCCAGGGATAATATTGTAAGAAAACCAGTTACATTGAACTGTTTGGATCTTCCACTCAATTCAATTTGTAAATACTCCTGACTAATTATTAAGCATTCATGCATGAATAAGTTTTAACTTTCTTTTCTCTTTTGTAAATTTATTTACTTGAAGAATTCATTAATATTTAAAATTTAAAAGATGCTAAAAATAATTAGGAAAAAATGAAATGATTAATAGATGATGATGATGATGCAAAGAGAAGCAATAAATGAAATAGATAATGAACAGACTTTACTTAAAATTAAGAAAATCAAATTTTATATTTTATGTTAAAACATTTAAAAATTAATAATATAGTAATATATTATTGAATAATGTTAAAACGTGTATATAACCGTAAATCAAAATGAAACGTAAGAATATGACATCAAACACTATCTTTGGCGAGCATAAAATTTGGCTCTAAGCAACTCCAGTGAAAATTACACAAAAATAAGCAGCAATTGCACTCCTGTTAAGCGGTTAGAGTTTGTAAATGTAGAAAAAAGAAAGGATTGCATAAACAAAAGAAGGTTGCTTGAAGAAGCAAGAGTTGCAAATAAAAAGGATCCCAAATGTGTACACAAATTTGAAGTGAAAGAGATTAAACAACTCTTTAATTTGCAGTGATAAAGTTGCCCTAACTTGTGATCCCACTCGTTTGAGTTGTGGCACATTTTACTCTTTCACCTAGCTAGACTATAATAAAGAATAAAAACTAAAACTAACATAGAATCTCTCTTTTTGACTGTCTACAGTTTTCACTTGACTAAATTTTTTACCATACACATCATAGCTTTTACAACATAAAATCAAGATCAAAAAATTTTACAATTGAGATAACACAAGCTTCCAGCTGAGACATCTTTGCCCTTACAAACTGGAACTCAACCATGTGACCAAAGTTCAACTCACTCCAACCTGGACAGGAAATTTCACCATCCAATCCATACATTCCATACTTATACAGCCTCAGGGTTTGACCACCAGATGCAACAGTATGAAATTCTCTCTTTTCTGATGTAAACTCTAGCAGTAGTTAAGACAAACTGAAGCCCAGCTTATAGGCCACCAAGGTAATTTTCACCTTACTGCTAATGCTGTCTCAACATTAAAGATTAAACTATTTCCAGGGTACTGTTCTCATCATAACAGACTTCCTCTGGACACTCATACTCACAGAAGTTCAGTCTCATCTTGATCTCCGTCGGCATCTTCAACGTCATTGTCTTCATCTTCTTCAGGTGCATCAGGATCCACTCCCTACAAAGGATGCAAAATTTAACTTCACTCAACTTTTTAAGGCTATATTCTCTAATATTA
This sequence comes from Mucuna pruriens, assembly GCA_025330945.1. Classification (NCBI taxonomy): domain Eukaryota; kingdom Viridiplantae; phylum Streptophyta; class Magnoliopsida; order Fabales; family Fabaceae; genus Mucuna; species Mucuna pruriens. Next base: position 2,564,604 of record JAENHJ010000533.1, on the reverse strand, counting down.
CCCTAATCAATTAAATTATAATTTTGAACTGGACCATGCATCTATTTCAGATAACATAATTCAGCAGGAATGAAGAATGAGCAATGTGTGTGATTAGTTGGGACATATATAATTAAGCATCAGAATTATTTAGAAGAATATATATTAAATAATAAATAAAAAGAGCAAACCTTCATTTGCTTCTCTAAACGCTCTAAACCCCGTTTTGCTGCTTCATTCTGGGGGTTTAACCTGCCATTTATGAAAATGGTTAGAAGTATAGTAAAATCATGAACACAGGCATGCATCACATGGATATCCTCAACAATAAGGATAGGTGATCAACCTTAATGCAGCTTGATAATGTGACAAAGCCTCCTGCAGCATGTTAGTGGCTGCAAAAACTTGTGCGAGTTTTACATGGAGAGAATCATCAGCCCAGTCTTTAAGATATCGCTCAAGCAGAGACACAGCATCTCCATTTCGGCCCTCAATAACATGGAGCTCAGCCAAAGCTAGTGCAGCTCCAAGGTAACCAGGTTCCAGTCTTAGTGCAGACTCATAGAATTTTTTTGCCTATATGAAGATTGCATTATATTTCTCACATAAGAAAACAAAGTAAAGATAGTAGTAGTCTATGGATACTAATTTTATTAAAGTTACCTTTTCTCTGCCACCAGAATTACTGGCATGCACATCACCTACTAATTTTAAAGCCTTTGCTGACTGAGGCATTGCTTTCATTGCTTCTCTCGAAGCATATAAAGCTTCTTTGATTTTAGAGAGAGCCAAATATGTATGAACCAAACCTGTAATATTCAGAGACTCATGTCAAAGTCTGTAAATTTTTTATTTCTACTATCAGCACTTTGCAATGGCAGCAGAATACATGAATGTCATTGCAGGAAAGAGATGCAAGCCATGCAACAATATATTTTTTCAAGTATAAAAATAAACCTTGATATGAACGAATATCAGGTCTCAATTCTTGAGCTGCTCTGAAGGAAGACACAGCTGCTTCTGCCCGTTTCATCGTCAATAATAAATTTCCCTGAATAAACCCAACATGTCAAAAAGGCTTATGTTACAAACATATATAGAGTAAATAGACCCCATGCAGCATGGACCATGCCCCATATGATGCAAAACTATATTATTACCTTCATTATATATCCTGGAATGTGCCTCTCATCTATCCGAACACTCTAATTGCAAAATAATCAGTCAATTGTAAGCAATTTTATGATAGAAAAAATAATTCAGTCCAATCTGCATCAAATAAAATACAGACCTGCTCAGCATATTGTAATGCTTTTTTCTCGTCTTTCCTTTCCCATAAAACAGATAAAGCTACAAAAACCTCTGGTCTTGCAGGATCAATACTCAATAAATCATGCACCAACTTGTTCAGCTTTGGATAATCAGACTTTAGCTTTAGAAGCATTGCATACTCATCCATATATGTTATGATGTATGGATCAATTGACCGTGCCTGTGATCACCAAATTATTGATATAAATTATAAGCTCAATAAACACATGTAAATAAGCAGACTGGAAAGCAGGGATAAATATATTAACATAATAAGCTATATTTCTGCATTACCTTTTCAAAATTCATGATGGCCTCTTCATTCTTTCCAATAATAGCTTCAACCTTCATTTACAAAATATATAAGAATTTAGATGTTACGTGATCAATTCAAGGAACATGTAAAGTAGGGAAATGCTGCAATCCTTTGACAGGGGGGTCATTTAGTAAAAAATTTCAGGCAGTCAACTCATAGGAATAGCATCGATTGTCAGTCACAAATTTGACCCCTCTAAAGTGAAGTTCTCACTTCAGAGGGAAAAGTAAGAAATCTCAATCATTAATGAAAAAAATTAATAGATGTTATTTACACATGCATAACAAATCATGGATTTGATAAAATCTACTCTTAATTTTTTCATTAAGGGTTGAAACGTTTTACTTTTTTCTCTAAAGGGAACTACTTGCTTTAGAGGAACTAAATCCATCTATCACAACAATAGCTTTAGAAAGCAAAACTTTCCTGAGTCCAAACGGAAAAGTTAGAAATGGGTGCATAATCAGCCTGGTTGGAAGGTTATATTACTAGGTCTAAATTACTGCAGCAAGCCTAACCTTTGCCATCTCAAGTAGTAAGTGTATATTATTCGGGAACCGCTGTAAAAGATCTGCAAAGAGTTCCAATCCACCTGCCAACATTTGAAACAAAGTAAAACTGGATGTGTCAAACACACATCACTGAAGATGGTAGCAACTACAAAGTATAAGCAAATCCAAAAATAAATCTCTTTTTTTCATTAAAATATAGTCCAAGTTCTATCAAAACAAGAAAACAATAAGCTAATGCAGAAAAACGAACCACATAAACACTATATTTCCAGCAGAATTTATCATTTTGTAAATCTTGAGTATCAGAAATTGGACCAAGGGCTATGCCCATAAAACACATATTTGACTAATCAGATTCTTCAGCTCCAAGTGTTCAACACACAAACATGGAATCAGTAATCAAATGGCTCCATATAGAATACAATATCTCACCTTTGTAATCATTTGAGGCCATGCAACATTGAGCTTCAACATAGCGCTGCAAATAAAAGAGGAAAAATTAATCAGTAATTGCAAGTTCCAACAGCTTTCCTGCCCATGTACAAACACAATCCATAGATGATGCCAAATTTAAAAGGAAATTCAACCAGAATCAAGAACATACTAATTTCCAACTTTCCCATGCCTATATTTATGATCATTTTCTTGAGGATATAAAATCATGTGATATAGAATACATCCTACCTTGACAGTTTTGGTGTATGCTTAAATCTTACAGGTCATTGAAAAATATATGGACAGATGACATTTATTATAAAAAAAAAAAAGTGTTGGACTTTATTAACTAATATCCTCATGCCTCAGCAGATAGTATTTTGAACCATGCAACATATAAAGGGAATTAAATCAGAATTAACTACCAGTTCTGTCCAGAACCAACTATCCTGAAAACTAAAATTGTTATCTGCAGCCCAAGAGTGATTGTTTTTATCTCTAGTATGTCCCCTTCATGCAAAAACCCTTTTTAACTTGAACGCTTGAAGCAGATTGAAATTCAATTTAAGAAAGAAAAATGGGGGAAACAAGATCAAACTATTGATCACCAGGTTAGAGGCTTTGATACCATGTTAAGTGCCAACTCTCCCTAAAGCTTAAGTTAGGTATGGGCTCACAACAAGTTTCATCACTAAGAACAATATTAAGGAAGAACAGAGAATTAGCAATTAAAATGCATGATCCTTCCCAAATCATTATCATGCACAGAAAACCAAGTTCGTCATCCTGTAGCAAAAGACTCAGTATCTGGCAAGATAATTGATAAATATATGCAAAAAGAGAATCCATTTGGGATGACTGGATTTTACATTGCAACCGATTATAACATTGAGATATGGATATCAACCAGCCAAGCTCAATATATTCTAGATATACCACCAAACCATCAAAATAGTCCATAAATATCAATCTTTGTTTATTCATTATAGACTAGCAGTCATTTTTTGTTGCTTCTCAAAGACTCAATGTAGCATATACAGAGTGCAGGTTAATAGATGCATCTATAGAGGCTAAACATAACAGGAAAAATCTGTAAAGTGATGAACGGTAGCAAGTACTTTAAAGCACATAGACAAACAAGGATTCTAGTACAATATATAACTTACTTGAAGCCAACGACTTGAGTCAGTGTGATCAAATGGAGCCCTACCACTTCTATTCGGAGCCTGAAAGTAAATGTGTGCACACCAATTATATTCTTGTAGGGTATTTAAATTACAAACATATTAATCAACTTTAAAAAAATTAAAAACATTTCATGATAAAAGGTAATCAGTTATTAATAAATTCACTGCAATTAAATATACAGAAGAAATGTCATAATACTAGTTAAGGTATTCTAATGAGACTGATAATCTAGTAGTTAGCTGCCAGTAACTCCATGCATAGAATTATCACATAATAAAGGTTATCAGGTGACGAAACAGATAAAGTATTCCAATGGAATTAAAGCACATGTTGAAATAGAATAGGACCCAAGACATGGTTGCTCCATCTTCTTTCCACCTAATAAATCTAATTAATAAAAGGAAAGGAACCAAAATCCATCTAAGGAGAGTGATTTAATTAACCCAGGGGGCTGAGTCTTGTAAATACCCCATCCTCTTTATTCAGGAATATAGAACACATCAGCCTACAAGGTAAAGTTTATTCTTTGCTGCTGAGTACCTAATTGCCTAAAGATGAAGAAATGACATGATTTAATGGCTACCCAATTCCATTGCAAATCAAAGGATCATCTTGTAGATGGCCAATGGCTAAAGCCCTATTTAGCTCCAGTCACACAAATTTCTTTCGGCTTTTTATCAACAAACCTGAGGAAACAATGAAATGATGTCCTTTGCAGTAGATCCCAGTTCTGCTAAAGCTATGATAGCCTCAAGTACATAAGGACAATGTCTGCCAAAAAGACATCAACAAACAATTTCATCTTAAACTCAAGTAGCAAATTAATAAATAATAATATAGATAATATGAAAGATGCAAATGCACAAAGCTTAAAGCAAGTAGCCAATTACATGAGTCCATAACACAATCAATACTGCCCAAAGAGAAAGCAAGCAGTCAGAATTAAAAAATGGAAAGGAGCTTCATAATAAAATGTAAATGATATATGAGCTTTGAGAGGATATGAAAGAACAGAGAGAGAGAAGGCAAGCCACCAAGTTTTTCCATCAACACCCCCCACCCCAAACACAAAAAATAAAAAATAAATAAATTGAGGTTATTTTACATGGCTGTACAGGACAAGCAAGGTTTTTGCCCTCTCACCCTATATCAATATGTAGTTCCTGCACTACTTCAGCAGGTTCATCAAAGATTTAATAACTGTCTAAGACAACAAAAAACAATATGTCACTGGAAGAACAAACATTACAAATGTGTGTTTGGCAAGAGCAGATGCTATCAGTTCAGGCATAAGGATGCTAGTAGACATCATGCCTGAAGGCTGAAGGTCAATATGCAATGGAGTCATGACAAACAAATTAAAATAGATCCATAAAATCATTCAAAGATAACCTATTGGTGCCATATCAAGGTTCAATCAGTGTATGAGATATTTACAAACCTTATACATTCTTTGTAAATAGCAACAGCGGCTCGACTATGCCTAGAAATTCGATATAGCTTCCCTAATAACAAATTCATTGGTAAATTTCTAGCTTTGCTTGGAATTCCTTCCATCTGTAATGAGAAAGTGACAGAAATAACTCATAAGGAATGACAAAATTGAAAACAATCCAAGAATGTAATACAATATGTCATAACCTTTGTTTCTAATTTAAAAATGCCACATTCTAAACTGACAAAATATTCACATTATAGCCATTTAAGGCTCATTATCTCCATTGTTAATGCCCATAGATAGAAAATTGTCACTCTTTCACTTTAAACTACACCAACAGGAATTTTTTTTTTTTTTAAATGTCAATGGGCATGCACTCTCACAAGTGTGGTATGTAGAAAGGAGAGAAGAGAACAAACAAACCTCAACTAGAGCTGCTTTATTCTCATTCAGAAAACAGTGACATGATGAAATTTTGAACTTCACCTGTTAAAGAGATCGAAAAGAAGGCATAAAAAACCTAAACTCGCAAAACCTTAAAAGCACATCAAGTCAATCCAACTTTCATGAATCAAAGAAACACAAGACACCAGTTTACCTCATTCTCATTGATCACCGATCCATTGCAGGAATTTGGAGACGAAGACCGGTTCGATGACAATGAACTCCGAGAAGAGGCCATGTTCTGTTTCGGAATCATCTTGTAGCATTGCAAAGCTTGCTTATAGGTATGCTGTTCATCAACAGAAGAAACAATAACTAATAAGAGTAAGACTTCACCTCTCCCCCCCAAAAGACAACTTTTGAATTACCCATTTCACAAAAGCTTTAAAACAATACAATCAATCACAAATATGCAAAAGGGAAAAAGAGATAGCACAGTCTCTTACAATGGCTCTACGATACTCCCTTTCACGGTGGAAAGAATCACCAAGTAGCACCTGCACAAAATAAATAATAACCAACATAAAAACTTCAATGAGCTCCTCAAAGATTGAAAATTCCAAAACACGGAAATTACAGAACGGGAAAATTAAAAATTGATTTTTTAAAAAAAAATGAAAATTTGCAGAGACCAAGCTCTCAGTTTTGAGGTGTGGGGCGGATTCGGCATTTGCAGCAGGTGAAGAAACAAGAAAACAACCCTGTCACACACAGCAACTTCGTATTAGAGCTCCGACCCAGAAATCAAAATATCAAAAAGCAACTTTGGCGTGGAATCAAAATTTCAAATGCGAATTGAAAGGGGAACAACAAAAAATTAATAATTACGAGCATCTGAGCGGAGTTGTAGAGGCCGTGGTCAAGAAGAGTGGCGATTTGATCCTTCGGAACTTCCATTGTTGTTCGCTTCAACGCGCTCTAAGCTCTTCTTTTTGAATTACACCCTTCACTCTCTCTCTCTCTTCACAAGGGGCTTCAACTTGATTCAATGCAAACAGTAACGATCTTATGAGGTTTTTGTATCTCTCTCTATATATACATATTATATATATATCAAATATTTTTTTATCGTACTTTAGAATATGCTTTTTTTTAATGCGGGGTTTTTTTTATTTCAAATATATTTGAAATTTGATTTGATTAATGTTGCCCTAAAATTGTGAAGACTTGTTGATTTTTTAAAATTAAGAAAAAATTTAGCGTGAAGGGTACCGGTTTTTCTTAATAGTTTTAAAATAAATATTCAGCTATAAATAAAGTGTTGTTAAAAAAAAAAAAAAGATAAAGTGCTTGAAGAAGTTATAGTTTGTATAATCAATGCTCGTGTAGATTTATCTGGCTACACGGTAAGTGTCAATTGCTTGCCATCTTTATTGCCGCTCAATACTTATATAATTTGAAATTTTAATTTCCAGTGACATCAATTGCTAGCTACAATGTATGTTGCTTGAAAAACTACTTAGTAATGATCACCACATCAGCTTATTTGATTTGAGACTTGTTTACTCTTCCTCTTTCTTTCAAGTTTTATTTTATTTTTCTTAATTTGCTGTTGAGGAGATGAGAGGATATTTTGAAAAGGTGGATAATGATTCTAACATTTTACCATGTCATTTTCAAATATTTTCTAGGTATTGTTCTATAGTATTTTATATAAACTTTTAATTGAAGTTACATAAGGTTGGTGAATTTATTCTCATGTGTTAGGTTTATTAAATACTAATAGATGGATTATTTTGAGTGGAAAATAAGTTATATAATATAGAAAATTTAAAAATATTAAATTATGAGTTTCTAATTTAATTGTGTTATAAATAAGTCTTAATCATATAAGTTGGATAAGATGAAATTCATGAATTACTCAATATTTTTATAATAAAATTTATTAGATAACAATAATGTTTATTAATATTGTAGGATGGTTATTTTTGCAAATATAAGCTCCAATTGTGGAAGGAAAGTTATCTAAAGTCCAATAAATATTGTATGATGTCATTTTGATGCAACAATTTCATAAACTACTTATAACTCTTTCATAAACAATGTTAATTGTATATTGATATTTTTTAAAACTGAATGAAAATTTACCTTAAAAAATCAATTAAGTTATTTTCAAATGAAATCAAAGAATTTTAAGTTAAATCATTTTTGTAATATTTAAATTAAAAATCAATTTAATTATTAAAAAGGTATTTAATTACACATATGGATTACAATTATAGTTAACCATGAAGGTAAATATGACATCGAACTTTGCTCCTCTTTTAGTACATATCACAAGTATCATTCACAAGAGACAATCATGCTTAAATCATGTATAACCATTATAGGTGACAAGCTATCCCTATGAAAATTTAGCAATTTCATAGTTATGACTCAAACTCAAGATTATTGATTAAGTAAAAACAACCTCACACCAATTTATCCATATACTTGGTGGTTCAATTTTTTCTTGTGTTATGTATATGATTATTGTTAATGCTTATAAACCATAATGTCACATAAGGCTGGTATGATATCAAATTAATTTACATTCATAAGTTAAAATAAAAAAATATATAAAAATTACATGTAGGGATCACAATCGTAATCAAGCATAAGGTGTGACATTTGCCCAAAAATTAGTGGTAATGGTTTTGTAACAAAGAAAAAATAAAAAAGAGAAAGAAAGTCTATAAAGTTTGTGAAACACTAAGTTTTAGGTTAAATTCGCTCCCACCAATATATGAAGAAATTGAATATAGTAAGTGCAAGACAATCCTCTTCAAAATACAATGGAGTTTCTTAATTAGGTTTGCATACTTACAATTAAGTTTGTTGTCAAAGATAATTTATAGAATATTGATTTCTTTAATTCCTTTTGTATACAAGGTAAAAAAATAAAGTGATTTTAATGCAAAACTAAATTAATTTTATTATAATTTTGCATGTAGATTGATTCACTTTATAATCCTTATTATGCCTTTTGGTGAAAAGGAACAACTCTTGGTAGGGAGTCATGATCATTTGTGATTATAGACCATTTTATGTCTTTTGTTAAGGAGATATAACCCTTTAAGAAAGTGCTTATTTGTTTCTTAAAAGAACACAATCTTGCATACTTACATTTTTTCATAATTTTTTTTTTGAACTCATAGGATAGGTACGAATTATCTACTACTAAAAGTAATGACTAATCTTTGTTGAGACCATGAGTACACCAAACAAGTTGTTGGTGGGTTAAAAAAAAATTATTTCTTACTTGGTTCTAAGATTAATAAGTTTGATGTGCTTGATCTACTTAGATAGAAGTCTTTTGATTGAGTCAATACTGTTAAGGAGTTTTAGTAAGAAAAGAATATTTTGTTTTAAGATATGGTGGATATCGCGTCGCATCATGTTCTATTTTCAGGATAGTATTTTCATTTCTATACTTGCATAAAGCTTCTTAGAAAATCTTAGAATGATCTTTTTAACCCAAAAGTCTATTGATGATAGTGATCATATTTTACATATTTAACATCTTTTTATGAATATACACATCTTTCATGAAAGAATACAATCTTTGATATTTATAAAAAAAAATAAATCATGAATAAACACACACTTTCATGAAAAGATACAATCTTTCGTTAATTTAAAATTTTTTACAATTGACATAAGGTGATTGATATTTGTAAAAGAAACTATGTTTTGGTTTTTTATTTATTGTTATTTTTCCTTTTTTTCTCCCTATTTTTATTTTTGTTTAGTTCTAGCCCATTGAAACACTTTACTTGCATAGGCTCCATTATTTAAAAAGAAGGTAAAAAATAATCTTCAAATTAAAAAAATAAGTTCAGAAAATAAAATTTATATAATTAAAAATTACATATGTATATAACTATTAATATTATTATGTTTAAATATATTTTTAATTTCAATAAAATAAGTAAATTTTGATTTTGTTCTTTTTGTAAAATTTTCTACTTAATTTTCATCCTTCTAAAATTAAAAATTGTTAATTTTTATTCCTATAAAATAAATAAATTTTGATTTTGGTCCTTACAAAATATTTTTATTTGATTTTCATCCTTAAAATTTTGAAATCACTATTTTTAATTCCTAATGTTTGTTTTAAAATAAATAAATAATATTTATTTTAAAAATATAACATGATTGTACAAATGCTCTCCTAAGTGTGACCTATTATGGTCACTTGACCATCCATTAAATGCATAAATAGTTAAGAAATATTATATAATAATATGGATAAAAAACAGAGATAAAAATCTATTAGAAAAAATTATAAGAACCAAATCAGATCTTGTTTATTTTACATAAATTAAAACATATTTAATCTTTATTATTATTGTTATTCAGAAGAAAAAGAAAGAAGAGAAATTGAGTGGGCAGGTCGTCGAACATTGTCCCAATGTTCACAATTGAAAAAGGAGTCTAACACGCAACAAGCCCACAGTACTCAATTTAAAGTTACAGCCAAGCTGTTTATAATGAAGCATGATAACCAGATGTATTGCACACGCAGACTTTATCCTCCACCTCCTGTTATTAATGTGGCACCATTAGCGAGGTGAGACAAAACAGTCAGAATTACCACACTAATGTATGTGAGGGACACATCAAGCATGACTTGGAACTCCCCATAAATTGAAGTCAGACTATGAATCAGATTCGGATTTCTTTGTGGTCTTTCACCTTTCCTAGTGTGCCGCAGCACAAAAAGGAATAATTGAAATTGGATACTTCTGATCTCAACCGGATACAGGATCTTAATTTTACCGAGTCCATCACCTAATCATGTGTGCTCAACTTGTAAGAAATCAAAACTTGATTCCTGTCTAACCATATGCTTCACCAACCATATAACCCCATTCTCTGAAAGTACAGTGCTATCAAGGCAGCAAAAGTAATCTAAAAGAGGCTTACATTATTTCTTGAGAAACTAACAGAACCATCGTTTAGTATATGTAAACTAAGGAACAATCGAAATTGACAACACAAAGTTGATTTAATATTCAAGAAACAAAATATGTAAGCTTGCATATTAATTCCCCTTCTGCCCGTGCCTAATTCCTCTTCTGGTGCTTTCAGCTGTAGCAAGCTGATATGAGTCAGAAACTCTGGTCTCATATGCTGCAACTTATGACTAAGTTGATATATGTCTATCATGTTTATGTTTGGATGACTAAGCGCTCAACTTTATGAATCTATTCAGGTTCAAAAACAAAAGGAAGATCACTCATGACTATAACCAAAGACTTGAACCTCAAATAACAGAATTTGTTAAGTTTAAATTAAAATACCAAAGACTTGAACCTCAAATAATATACAGTAATAATAACTAACAATAGACAGAGAATATACTTCAAGTTTCACCAGATAGCTTCAGCTACTGATACATAGGAACCTTGCTACTATGCGTAAGTCAGGAACCCTCTTGACAAAATAACATAGGTGATAAGGCACCAATTACCAAATATGGCAAAACATGGTAGATAGGTGAAGAACAAGTATCGATGATCACACCAACCCATATGGTTCTAGTTGTCAAATGCAACAAGTGCTTTGGTTCTAAACAGTTACGAAGTTCTCTATAAGCAATGAGTAATCAAATTTAAAAGCCTGAGCCCGTGTTTGAAAACACGTTCTCAAGGAAATATATATCATCAAATGGTTAAATGATGCAAAACCTATAATGGGTAGAGATGTGAAAAATCACATCCCTGACACATGACCAACACTCACTAAACTAACTACATGTATCTTTCACTAAAAGTAATACTGTTCGAGATGAGTACCATGTAAGACAAAACTCTGTTTCAGACTATTTAACACAATTCAGTACACAAACTAGAAACCATTGATCAAGTTAAAACAACTTCAAATCATTTAATCCAAAGCTAGGTGGTAAACATGCACTAAACTAATCACCAATGTAAAAAAAAAAAAAAAAAAGACTACTTATTCAAACTCATAAAGAGTACACATCCGCCAGCCATTTGCATAAACGTTATCTTGGAAGATCTCTCTTCTCTTCATACATTTTCAAGAGCTGAGAAGCCTCCTCAAAGCAAACCACAAATCTTTGCAGGAAGACATCCTCAGAAACTATAAGCGCCGCAGCCCAATTAACATCCTTAACCAACCCTTGGGATAGAAGAAAGCGCAACACAAAAGCCCTGGGAACAACTCTCTTCTCCAAACTGAACGCAATAAGCACAGGGTGCTTGGCGAGAAACAGAGAGTCCCAACCCAATTGGTTGACACAGAACTCCATCATGGCCCCAATTTTCCTCTCAGACGCCAGCATGCACCACGGGTTCCTCATAAACGTGGAAACCACAACCTCCTCAGACCAACCCCATTTCCTATACAACTCAACCTTCTTGTCCCACAACGTTTTCCTCACAAGCTTAGCGCGCAGTGCCACTAAAAACAACGTTTTGTTGGGCCTGAAGCCCAATTCCTTAACCTCCTCAACCGCAGTGTCGAAAGTGGAAGCAGTGGCAACGAGCGAGGAGGCCCAATAGCGAAGCAGCATTGTTACCTTGGATTCAGGGACGCCGTTCTCAAGCAGAATTTGAGCGTTACGCGCGGGGTTCTTGGAATAGACAATGCTAGGGCACGATATGATGGAGCGTAGAGTGGCTTCGTCGGAAAGCATGAAGCGTTTGAGGAAATCGTAACGCGGGGTTATGGCGTTGTCCAAGCCGAAGTGTAGAATCCTCGGATTCTTGGTAACGATGCGTACGAGGTCGGAGTTTGAGGCGCCCTTTGAGCGAAGGAAGGTGAGTTTAGGGAGAAGGGTGTTTTGGGCACTGTAAGCGAGGAGGTTAGGGTAGGTTTGGATGATGGCGCGAATTTGGGGGTTGGAGAAGCCGTGGCTTGTGAAGAGGGCCAGGACCGAGTCGGGCGCCGCCGAGTCATCCAGGCGGACTCGGGTCGACAGTTCCGAAGCCTTTTGTGGGGAGAAGCCGCAGTTGTTGAGGAGGTACTTGAAGGTGAAAGAGCCTTGTTCGTTGGAAGAAGAAGTGAATGATAACAGAACACGTGAGAAGAAGGGTGTGATAGGCTTATTTTTAGGGTTGTGCTTGGGGCAGACCACTGCCCTGCGATAGTAACGGAACATGGGAATGGTGTTCCAAGGGTTAACTCGATCGATCCACTACGGCTACAACAACTACCACAACACAACACACAACTGATTTTGCACTCTTGTCATGCCCCAGAGTTCAAATTTTTTAATAACAAACTCATATTTAATCCTTTAATTATTATTTTTTTAAATATCATCTTATATGTCTCGTTAAATTCTTATTTAAAATATGATAAAAAATTAAGTTAAAGGGCAAAAAGCTTTGGGATAGATCCATTCTCTCTTAGTAAACAGAGATACAAGGAAGAGAGAAAGACATTACAAAGTAAATTTATACTGGTTTATCTTATATTCGAGACTTGGCTAGGTTTATAAACTATTAAAGAATATACTAGAAATAATATTCCTGAGAAAACTAAGTTTTGAATGGCTATTAGTATTTTTTTTTTCAAATCTCTTCATCTTATATAAATATTCTTTTATTTTTTTTGCATTTAACTAAAATATTGTTTTTTAACAAGTCTTTCTCATATCTAAAGCATGTCACTTATGCTTAAATCAAAGTAATTGTAGGAGTTCCAATTTTGATGTTAGGTATAGAAAAAAATTATGTAAACAGAAAAATATTTACTGATTTGTGAGTTTATGATTTCTGACAATAAATAGTCATTACGTTTGGCAGTAAATATTTCATGCATATAAAAAAAAGTAATTATAAATTATGATTCTATAAGTCTAACAAAAGAATTGGTAGTTTAGGTGCATATAGAATATATAAGATTTTACATAAAAATATCCTAATAATATAAATAATACTTAATTCACATTGTCACCTATCTTCCTTTTCGTAATGTTGTTTATCTGTAACTTGTTGCTATTGTAAAACCTTTATGAAGAGTTTTAAAATATAGTTCGAAAGCTTAACTCTGCCCTTCAACAAAAAATATACAATGTTTATTTATTTATTTTTACTTTCATTGTGTAACTAGTAGTTTTCACAACTTTGCATAAATAAAATTTATTTGAAAAATTAATTATTTTTTAAAATTTAATTTATCATTTGATCCATATATTTTTACCCACTTTTCTTATACCTAAAAATGTAACATCTTAATCTCTGTAAGAATAATTTTTTATGTATATAAATAAGAATGAAAATATGATGATTTGAGATGATAGACAAATAAAATTTCTAACTAGTCTTAAAGAAAATATGTAAAGTGTATGTTTTGTTAAAAAATATTTAGAATATTTAATTATGAGAGTGAGTATGGTGAAAATTTTACTCCCCATTATATTTATAATTTATAACATAAGCGTATATTACATTACATATTTTAAACACCTTTGATCCTTAACTTAATAGAATTAATTAAGTAGTGGTCAAAATATTAAATATCCAACGATGATAAATTAATATAAAATTGTTTTAATTTAACTAGTTATTTCAAGTTTGAGTTTTAGATATATAATTATATTAAATATAAAAATAAAATTATGTTAATTATTGTCATTATACTTAACTTAAATATGATATTTTTAAATGAATAATATTTTGTCTATTATGAATGATGTATTTTTAATATTTGTGTAGTTAATATAATTTTGTATACTTCTAAAATTACTTATGCGGTTTTTTTATATTTTAGGGAAAAAGTGAATAATATTTTAAAAAAAAATTAGCGATTTACTCTATTGTAAAATAAAAAATAATTAAATTGAGAAAAATATTCAACTAAGGTAAAGAGTAAATATATTGAGTTTGTAGCACGTGTGGCCTTATCCAATTGATATGTTTTGAGTTTTGTATTATTTGAGCTGAGATGTTGGTTCGGGTTTGGCGAAAATGGCTACTCCTACTGCTTCTGCTTCAATTTCAGCCTGGTTCACTCCCAACGCCTTCGCTCGTCGCAATGGGAATCGCAGCAAAATCCGAAACCCTAAATTGCAGAAGCCAGCACTTCCCGGCGGCGAAGCCACCACCTACACTCGTCTCCCGCTCAAGCACGACTACTCCTCTTCCTCCCCTCTTTCCACTTCCGAAATCAAGCTCTCCGAAACGGCGCCACCGATTACCCACCTCCTCCTCAATCGCCAACGGCAAAGTCAACAAGTAGAGGACGATGTTGTCGAAAGCGACGGCGAATACGAATTTTCGGAGGGCGAGAATGTGGATTTCACCGAAGGCGAAGAGGATTCCTCGAGTTCTCCGAGCGGCGAGGTAAAGGAGAAGGGAGTGCCGGCGGTGATGCGGTGTTTCGACCGGGCGAAGATATACGTGAAGTCCGGGAACGGCGGGAACGGCGTGGTGGCGTTCCGGCGGGAGAAGTACGTGCCGTTGGGGGGGCCGTCGGGGGGCGACGGAGGGAGGGGCGGTGACGTGTATGTGGAAGTGGACGGGGCGATGAACTCGCTATTACCGTTTCGGAACAGCGTGCATTTCCGGGCAGGGAGGGGATCGCACGGGCAGGGGAGTATGCAGGTTGGGGCAAAGGGGGAGGATGTGGTGGTGAAGGTGCCACCTGGAACCCTCGTTCGGATGAGTGGCGAGGATAATGTGTTGTTGGAGATGGTGTATCCGGGACAGAAAGCGTTGCTCTTGCCTGGTGGTAGAGGGGGCAGAGGGAATGCTTCCTTCAAGTCTGGGACTAATAAGGTCCCCAAGATTGCCGAGAATGGCGAAGAGGGTCCTGAAATGTAAGTTCTATTACCCTACTTACTTAAGCTCCTTTAGTTACTCAAAACATTTTCTGCAATTTTAGAAATTTCACATTCTAAGATAGTATAAAAAACTATCTTAGTTATTGTTGTTGAACCTATCTGGCCACTCGCTATCGGACTGTTATCAAATTATAGATTACCCGCCGATGCTCAATTTCGCAAACTTTATGTTCTATATGTCCTGTCCTCAACGTGAGGGATGTGCTGGAAATCCCACGTTCTAAGATGTCACACTGAGTGAATTAGCTATACATACAAAGTTGCTCAAGCTTAACTAATAATTTTGAATTCAAGTATCGAACATGCAACAACTCTGTTAAATACTTGGATGGAGAATTTTGTTGACAATAGTGGTCCTGTTTGACTTGAGTAGGATTGTCTCTAGTAGAAGATACTACTTATTTTTACAAAAATAATAAACAACACAATTTCTGTATTCATTAATGTACAAGATTTTGAAAACAAGAAACAAAATTAAAACAAGGTGTCATTTTGACATTTTCGTAATTAAAAGTAAAAACAGAAAAGATTTTTTCAAACCAAACAGCTCTTTAGTTATCTGCATGTGAATGATGTGATTTGGTTTGGTAACATAAGACCTGTCTATTTGTGTCTTGCATTCTGAAAGGAAAAACAACTTTGCTTTGAGTTTGTTGGAATCATATGAGAGTTCATGGAATGATGGTTTCTTTTTATTAGGTGGTTGGAGTTAGAACTCAAGCTTGTTGCGGATGTTGGTATAGTTGGTGCTCCGAATGCGGGGAAAAGTACACTTTTGAGTGTTGTTAGTGCTGCCAAGCCGGCTGTGGCTAATTATCCCTTTACAACATTGCTTCCCAATCTCGGTGTTGTTTCCTTTGACTACGACTCGACCATGGTAGTGGCAGACCTTCCAGGTCTGCTTGAAGGGGCACACCGAGGTTTTGGTTTAGGCCATGAGTTTCTGCGGCACACTGAAAGGTGTTCTGCCCTGGTAGGCACTTTTGAGTCGAGATGCTTTGTTCTGCTCTATATAGTTAGACATAGCTACATTTGAGAATCTCAATTCTGGTAGAGCTGTGTTCAATTGTAGTGTTACCGCACTGCTCCTATCGGTTCTGAAAACAAAAACAGGAGTTAATTATAAGTATTTTCTTTCCTTTGCCTTTTCTTTTCCTTTTTAAAAATGAATGAGACATCATTGGTTTTTTTTTCTGAAAATGAAATTCTTTTAGAGACACTTAAGCCATCTGTATTTTGGTCACACCAACCTTTTGATCCCACCTCCACCTGTGTCAATTCTGTTTAAATTAGATTAAGTAAAATTTCACGTTGTTTGCTTTTCTGAGCTCATGGAATCTTTTACCATCCATTATCTTACTTATTTTCTGTCTACATTTGTTTTATATCAATATATCTCTCTAGATCAATCAATTTGTGTATTGTGAACCCAGCCCATTTTAAATCTTTCCATATATACGAAATATCTTTATGTTGAATTTTACATTTGCAGTTGACCCAGAGAATGATTGATCAATAGGTTATCCCTTGATTTATAGCTCAAATGTTGTCCACCTATGTAGAATATGCATTCTTGATTTTGTTTTTTTTTTTTTGTATGAATCTTCCATTCTGGTGTATGAATTATGATATTGGTAAGCATGCTATTTCAACAATGACAATCACCAAGCATTTTCCCCTCTAGCCTCTAGCCTCTAGCCTCTAGGTTAGGTCGATTACATAGATTAAACGACACCATAATATTTTTTCGTAAATCATGTCCTTAAACAAATTATTGACTTTTAACCCTTCTTAATTGATTGTCCTATAGATTTTCTCGGTCTCCCTCTACCACTAGCTATTGGACTACCCTCCATCTGATTTACTCTTCTTACTGGGGCTTTCATAGGTCTTCTCCACACATGCCCAAACCACTTAAGGAAAAGACTACCATCTTTTCTACATTAGGTGCTACCCCAACTATTTCCATAATGCATTCATTCCTAATCCTATCTCGGCTAGTATATCCACTCATCCAATTCAACATTCTCATCTCTACTATATTGAGTATATTCTCTTGTTGCCTTTTTACTACCCATCTAACCATGCTATTTCAAACTTAAAAGTAAAACTAATTTGATATTTTTTGTCTGCTTCTCCTTTTTCTCACCCTGGAAATTTCTGTTTAAATCAATCCTATGTATATTGGGTTTCAGGTACATGTTGTTGATGGTTCGTCACAGCAGCCAGATCTTGAGTTTGATGCAGTTCGTCTAGAGCTGAAGCTATTTAATCCTGAACTTGCTGAGAAGCCTTATGTAGTTGCTTATAACAAAATGGATCTTCCAGAAGCATATGAAAACTGGGAATCCTTCAAAGAAAAGTTGCAATCACGTGGCATCACACCTTTTTGTATGAGTGCTGTCAAAAGGGAAGGTACTCATGAAGTTATCTGTGCTGCTTATGAGCTTTTGCGTAAAAGTAAAGAAGACAAGGAGGAATATGAAGGTTATAATTTGTTTTAAACTTATTCTATGTATTATTGTTACGTCACCTGAATACTCCTTTTTCTCTAATAAGTTCTTGTATTTGGACAAATTTGACCTGTTTCAGATGGAAGAGATATGGTAAACTTGAACCATGTAGCTGATGCAGTACAGAAGCAGCGGAATGTATCCATTAGTGATTTTGAGATTTTTCATGAAAGCGATTCAAATATTTGGCATGTAGTTGGATCTGGATTGCAACGATTTATACAGATGACAAATTGGCGGTAGGTTAAAGAGTAAAAATGTGGTCAAGAGTACAATAATAATTTTTTATCACCAATGTGTTATTTTTCTTGCATCTTAAACATACTTTTGAGGTGTTACTTCTAATCACATTTAATAAATAGTGTTGAAGTCATTATCCTGCATTCATTCTGTATTTGTTTACAAAACCATTTATGACCACTGATATGAAGCTTCTTGCATAGATTTTCAAACTTTATGTGAAGATGTCAAAACAAAAAATACTCTTACAATAATCATAGGAAACTTTATGAAAGGACCTTTTTTGAATAGTGAGAAAATATGAAGATTTGAAATTCCATCCTTCTCTTAATTGATACTTGATATGTGTTGGAAAAAATATGTGTATTAGGGTAAGCATTATGCTTGAAATTGTAACACCTGTCCACGTCTAGTTTCATTGAGATTTGCGGATCTTTTAACAGGTACATTGATTCGGAGAGAAGATTCCAACATGTTCTTGAGGCTTGTGGTGTGTACAAGTCTCTTATGAAACTTGGTGTAAAGGAAGGGGACATAGTAATTATCGGAGAGGTGTGTCTTTTGTTTCTCTTCAGCATTTCTATTCATTGTAATCCTTGCTAGCACGATGAACAATGATGTTAGCATGTGGTTTAGTAAATGAAATTTAGTTGTCCTTTAATTCCCTTAAAATGATGTGTCCTTAAATGTGGAGCATTATTGTCCCCATGTTAGGATACAATTGTAAGGTATGGGACTTGAGTCCCACATTGGAACAATGAGATTCTAGTGTGGGGTTTATAAGGCTGGGTTTTTCCCACTACAATAGCTAGCTTTTGTGGTGAGGTTCTGTCAAGGTTTTTATCACCCACCCCTACTTTCTATGACATCAAGAACAATCTGGAAACATCTAGCAGCTGGAATTTTTTTTTTCCTTAATATATCCTTATGCAGTCCTACATGAAGCTCTTCTACAATATTTTGTGCCATTTCCATAATGCATTCTCAATGATTTGTTCTGCTATTTGTCAGATGAAGATGGTATGGCATGACTCTTCTGACAAGTCTGGTGCATCTAGGATGAAGAAGATATCCACAGATTCAATTAAATGGCCTGAATGGAAGTAATGCCACTCAATTTTGGTGCTTCTAGATTCTGTGTACTGTAATTATGCCATAGGTAAGGAGAGCATTGTTTTTGTAATGGTTTTATTCCTTGCTATCCCTATGAAACTTAGCAACAATCTAATTTGACATAATAGTGGCTCTTACCATGGTTTCCCCTATATAATGTTTTCCTGGAACATTTGTGCATATGGATGGACACCTATAACAGTCAAATGGAGAGGTGACAACCTTTCCTTTGATTCTTTAACCTTCCCTGATAAGGATGTCACCACAATTTCATTTTTATTTATTTGTGTGTATTTTGAATATAATCAGCACCACTGCTATAGTAGTTTATTTTAGTTGGCTATTCTTATAATTTGGGATTAGGATTTAATTCAATTTCACAAAATCAACTTGTAAGATGATAAGTGTTCAAGCTTTGTAAGCTCTAGTTTTAAGCCATATCTTTAGTTGATGTGGGACTAACCACCACACTTGAAGCTGCAATTAAGATAGCCTTCAAAGAGGGGTTGCAACTAAGGCAAGGTAGGAGTGCCTGCAACCAAGGCAAGGTAGGAGTGACTGCAACTAAGACTCAACAACTATTTTCAAACATTTGCATTTTAGCTTTTTGTAATTTTGTGAAATCAATCAAGATTATCAATTAGGGCAGCCTTCTTGAGATTATGTTTACTGCTCCTTGATGACCACCTGTTGATGTAGGAAGCAAATTCAATCATAATGAGGTGATATAGAAGAGGATAGAAGTCATGAAAAGCTGCATCAAAAAGCATATAGGTAATGCAAGCCATTACATGCTTGTCCTGTGATGGCATGATGCTGGGTGCATTTACAATTTCAAATTTCTTATATTTGACTTGAGGCTTTGGTCTTCTTCAACTGCTCACGAGTAAGTCAGGTAAGAAACAGTAGTTGTGATGCACATTTAACATTATTTGTTTGCTTAAATTGGTTTAAAACAGATGACTAACAAACGGAAGAGAACGTGATAGTTATGTAATTTTATAATATTGTGTTATAAATTATTTTGTGTAGGATGTAAAATGCCTAATATGATTACATCCTTATTCTTGATAGACTGCTTTCATGTGGGTTGGATATTTTGATGAAATTAAAGTGAACAGTCAAATTTCAAGTTTGGCTTGAAGTCATCATAAGGGCGACTGGATTGAGATTGTTATATTTTATCTCTAGCATGTTTGTAGCTCGTTTTACTGGCTTGTTAACTATAATATGCTTGAGAAACGATCCTGATAAAATAAAGAAGAAAGATGCTAGAAGAAAGATGCTAATGATTGTAGGTGAAAAATCTATAAAGACATCCTGCTATTTTGGGGCATAGCAAGCTCCACTTCCTTTCTTTACTGCTGCAACCTCCTTCCCATAATTATCAATGGGATTAAGGTTTTGTTTGGGTAAATTTCTCTATAAGTACTTATAGGAAAGAAAAATAAGAAGGAAAAATAAAATAAGCTTCTGTATAAGCTAAAACATAGAAGCAATCTCGTATTAGTTTTTTTCAAAAATTGATTTTTAATTTATACATAACTTAATTTTAGCTTATAGAGAAATTTAGAAGGAAGTTTTGGATTAGGATTTTAATTTGGTATTTAATCAAAACTTTTCAATACTATAAAAAAAGTCATGGGATTCAATTAAGATTATTAAGATTTTTTAAAGGGGATAACAAAATTTGGTGGTATTCAATTAGGATTAATATGTTTTTTTTAAGAGGATAATAAAATATTGTGGTATTCAATTGAGATTTTTTATAACTTATAAAAATTATCTAGTATTAAAAAACATGCAGATTTTGATGGATTATTTTATAGGGTGAATTTCGTGTGACTTTTCAGTAGGAAATATAAATATCATACCAATTCAACAATCTCACCCAAAATTTTGAGATTTTTTTATTGATACTAGACTTTTTTTTCTCCTCTCATGCATAATTTTTTTTATTTTAATTATATATTTTTTTCAATCCTACACACATTGTCAACAATCAATTTTTTTACTTTTATTAACTTGTTTGTTCGAATTCATTGTGTATCAAGTCTTGGGTAATACTTTTTTTTTGCACCTGTTATGTTGATTGAATTACACTATCTAGTGTGATTGTTATTATATACAATTGTTCAATTGTTGAATTAATGATTCTAATAATAATGTTTTTATAACACCAAATCACTATGAACCACCCTACTAGCCTCCGTCACTTGGCCAATGTAGTCCACCATCTCATTCTCCTTTAAATTCGAAAGCTCCCACTAAAACATCAAGTCATCATAAGATAACTAAGAGAATGAAGGAAATTCTAGTTCTATTGTTGTCAATTTTGAAACAAATATCTAATTTAATGAAAAAAAATAAAAGATAGAGAGAAGAAAAGTAATATTTGGGATGTTATGAAAGAGATCCCAAATTTAGATGATAAAATTTGTGACATGGTTGTGGATTTGCTTAATATTAAAGTAAATGAAGACTTGTTCTTGAAAATGTTAGTGAAGAAACGTCCCTCTTAAATAAAATTCAAGATATAATAATTAATCTTATAAATCTACAAAGTCATTTTATAAATTCTTACGATATAAATTCATTAAAATTCAAATTACAAATCTTATAAATCTAAAATGTATTTTAAAATTCTAAAAAAATCTTATAAATTATTATATTCCTATATAATCTTTTACTGTTCATGATACTTTTTTATGTTAAAATAGTCTTTTAAATTCTCAATCCAATACACTTTTTTAACTTATTTATTTTTTCTATTTTATTGTATATAAGAATTTATGAAAAAGTTTACTTAAACATTCTTTAAACCTATAGCTGCAGAAGTAGGAATAATGGCACCATAAATGATATTGTTTCCATAAAGTAGAGATCCACAAACAGGTTCACGAATACCATCAATATCTATTGGAGGGGCAGCAATAAAAGCGATAATAAATACAGAAGTTGCAATCAATAAGGTAAGGATCATCAAAACACCAAACCATCCAATGTAAAGACGATTTTTGGTGCTGGTTATCCAGTTACAGAAGCGACCCCATAAGCTTTCGCTCTCGCGTCTCTCTAAAATTGTAGTCATGGTAAAATCTTGGTCCATTTAATCATTAGGGACTCCCAAGCACACTAATTATCTATAATTAGATAATTGGAGGGCTTGTTATTCAACAGTATAACATGACTTATATACCGGTGTCAACCAATACCTATATCCATAGTATACTCTTATTCATTTAGATTTCTCCAAATTTCCTTTTTTTAGCTCATTTCATTCAAAAAAAAAGGAAAGAAAAAAAATGAATTTTCTATAGATCGCTATAGTATGTTCATATAACTTTGATATATTAATTATAGTGGGAACTAGTCGGATGAAGTAGATAATTTTTTTTTAATCAAATAAAAAAAAAAAGAATCCCTCCCTAAGCCATGCTTGCATTTTTCATTGCACACGACTTTTCTTATGTATACATCTAAACCTGAATTACTTCCTTAGGAAAAGACTCTAAGAAAGTCAAATATTCAATTAATGAATCCTGAATCCTGACCTGAACATTTCAAAATCCTATATATAGATATAGAATACTAATAAAAATGAATGCATTTTTTATATTCATTTAATGGGAATTTCGATTTACCTATTTACACCAATTAACAAAGTATCATAACCTATTTTTTATTATGAATGATTGACCAAATCGTTTCTGAAAAGAATATCCAAATATCAAATCCGACGTCTATATAACCTCTGCAAAGTAAAAGAAGTTCTTGGAAAAATCAAAGAAAAAATATCTTCTTCTTCTGTAAAGAATTCTTCCAATAATTTTTCTGAACCAAATCTTTTCAAAAAAGTGCGCACAATATTTTTGTGCTTACAGTACTTTTGTGCTTACAAGCCAAAGTTTTTATACAAGAAAGCCAAAGTATATATTTTATTTGATACAAACTCTTTTTTTTAGGATCCTTTGTAATAATGAGAAAATTTTCTACATATTCGCAAAAATCGATAAATAATATCAAAATCAGATAAATTGGCCCAAACCGGTTTACTAATAGGATGACCCCATACATTACAAAATTTTGCTTTAGCCAATGATCTAATTAGAGGAATAATAGAAACTATTGTATCAAGCTTTTTCATAACAATTTTTATTAGAAATGAATTTTGCAACATTTGACTTCGTACCACTGAAAGATTTAATCGAATACTTAAAAAATAGTCCAAAAAGTGAAATGAATGCTGAGATAATTGGTTTATATTGATAGTTCCTGGTTGAGACCAAATATTAAAATGACATTGCCATAAATAGATAAAATAATATTTCCATTTTTTTATCAAAAGAGACATATTCTTTGAAACCAGAATTGATTTTCCTTGATATCTAACATAATGGATGAAAGGATCCTTGAAGAATGATAAGGTATACGAAAAATCCTTAACAAATATTTCTACAAGATGTTCTATTTTTTCATAGAAAAAAATTCGTTCAAAAAAAATGCGAAATTTTTTTAATCATAACTGAGAGGATTTGTTACGCAGAAAAAGAAAGATAAATTCGTATTCCCATACATATAAATTATATAGGAACAAGAAAAATCTTGGATTACTTTTTGAAAAAAAAGTAGAGATCGATTTTTTTGGAGTAAAAAGACTATTCCAATTACAATTACAATAGTAATAAAAAAACAACTTTAATAAATGAAAGAAAGAGACATCTTTTATCCAATATCGAAGGATTTGAACCAAGATTTCCAGATGGATAGGATAGAGTATTCGTATATCTGACTCATGATTTAAATATATAAATTGACCTTCGAAAAAGGGAAAAATGGAATGAATTGATCGCAAATTATTATAAGATTTTACATTTCTAACTCCTTTAAGGAAGAAATAAATAATTGTAGGGAAAATAGAATCTCCACGACAACAACAAAACTTTCTAATATAATTTGAGAATAAAAATTATTGTTATAACCCCAAAAAGGATTTTTGTTAGAATCATTAAGCAAAATGATAAAAGGAGTCTATTCATACATTCGAGTAATTAAACGTTTTATAATTAGTAAACTAAATTTATTGTTATAACCTATATTTTCTACAAAAATGCATCCATGACCATAAGCGAGTCCATAAATAGACTCCCAAAAAAAGTGGGTATAGGATATCCTGGTGACGAGATCTATGGAGTTCAAAATATACTCGATATTCCTCCATTTATAAAATTCTATTTGGTCAAAGAATCAGAGATTCATTGGATTATCAAATGATACATAGTGCGATACAGTCAAAACTGGAAATTCTAATATTATATATATATATATATATATATATATATATAATTATATATATATAGATAGATACCTAGGAAACAAGTAAAACCAATCAACAGACTCTCTCTAATCACTTTTTCCACCTAATTTTTATTCTAGGATAACAAGCTAGTTAGGAATCCTTTATTTTTTTCAACCCAATCGCTCTTTTGATTTTGAAAAAAAAAATATCTTTATCGATATACTCTTTCTTTTACACATTTATTGCTACCCCCAAATATAAATATAATGAAAAATAGCTATATAGTTAGGACTCATAAAAAAAGAAAAAATAATCCATTCACAGGAAAAGCTTTTCCCACATCAAGCACTAATCTCTTTTTAACGTACAATTAAATGGGGTAATCATTCAAATAAAAAATAAATGAAAGCTCGTTACTTTTAGTTTCCCTATAATTAATTGGAGCTGCAAAAGCTCTATCCCTTTATTAATTGAACCCAACTGAATTTACATGTTTGCATGGTCGTGTATATCATTTGTAGAAACTACCTGTAATAACTTTGAAGTGTTTCTTTATAGAAGCAACTACATTGGTATCTTAAAGTTCCTGATGTGAGATAGTAGTGTTTTTCATACCATCTCTTGTTGGTTTCGCTATATTTTGATTTTCCTGTCTAGTAGTTTGGTTTGTAAATCCGAAGAGCTACTTTTGAGGCGGAACTATATTTGTATGTTTCCTGAAATTTCAAACAGGGATGTTTAAATCACTGTAAAATTGGAACCAAAACTAAGTTGATGATTCTTCCTGGATTGAGTTTTGAATGAAATACTGAGCAGGATCAGTTTTTCAACCTTTACTCCCCTGCCTTTTGCATTCTCATGTTATGCAAAACTCTTATTGATTGACAGTGTAATAATTAGGGAAGTGATATAATGTGCACATATAAAATTTCTTACATTCCTTATATAGGATAATTTGGAAAGATCGATCAGAGAGGTAAAAGAGAAGTTATGAAAGGTGGTAAGAAAAGGGGGTCATATGTGCATCAACTTTGTCTTTATCTTATCATTTTATATATATCTTAGTTCATTTGTTTATAGATATTTACATTTTAATTATTAGGCATAATTTAAAAATCTCTCAGTTAATTATACAAAGTTTCGTGTGATTTTTTTTTATTTTTATATCTCCTTATTTAATATAGATAAAAAAATCAAGTTTTATGGTGAGAATAAGGGTTTTATTCCTTTAATCTCTTAAAACATACTAGTACATGTTATTTGAACAACGTATTTTCGTTGTTTATGACTATGGTTGTCCGAATAGTAATTGGCTAATTGGTAATTACTGTGAGATTAATCTTTAGGGACTGTTGCAACTTTCAACTGAGAATTCTTAACAATTACCTTTTTAAGGAATTAAACTTTGGTTTTTCCTTTAGAAGTGTGGTCGGCTTTCTACCGCTGCCCTTGTTGATTTAAACTAAAGGGTAATTTAAATTCTCAGATACATGCTTAGATTATATTATTTTACAATTACTTTAAGATATATACTCTCCTTTATATATATATACTCTGATTTTCAAAATTATTGACGTCTAGGATTTTAAAAGATGAAATACAGATTGAGTTAAGTTTTAAAATTGATGGTAGAAGTGTTTAAAACACCACTTCATCTTTAGAAGTTTTAAAATTGGCAATAAGGTATTTAAAATTAATTGTGTATTGAATTAAACATTAGAAATGAAAAAATATTTTCAGCGAGTCGTTTATATTTACTCACCACAGCTAAAAGGTTAATAACTTTGTTTAGATATAACTAAATAAAAATATAACACATTCATAGTATGAAAGTGAATTATAATTTATTTTTATAAAAAAAATTGCAGAAAAGTAATTTGTTTTTGAATATTTATACTTATCCATAATTAATTTTGTAAAAAAATGTCTTTGCATTTAGATTATGTTTGGAAGGATAAGTAACTGGTAAATTAGAAAGCTAAAAAGATAGTTAAGGATGTTAACTTATTAAATTTAAATAATAAATAAACTTATTTATTATTTAATAACTTAAAAGTTAAAAATTGTTAACAAACAAGCTTATAAGTTAGTTGAAATGATTTGTAAAACATTATCTTAATTTATTATCCAATTTGTGATTATATAAAAAAAAGCTAAAAATATCTTTAAATAAATTTTAAATATCAGGCAAGTTCCCATATAAAGTGTGAATTTTAAAATTAGTTATTTATAATTTTTAAAACCTTTATTGGCTAGATATTTTATATATATACATTTTTTTGTTAATATTGATCTACCAAAATATGTGACGTTTTTCACTATTAGGGTTGAGGTTACATGTTCCTTAATAATGCAGGCTCGTAAATATATGACATGTTTCACTATTAGGGTCGAGTCAATCTGTTCTTCAATAGGCTTATATATCATTGAATTTTTCCAAATTAAAGAACAAATTTTAATCCAAATAATTGACTGAATTAAATTTAAAATCTAGTAAGAAATAAATATAAGCTGTCCTTACATATCTTGTAAAAAGTAAAAACTCTTATTTACAGGCCCTTCAATTCTTCACTTCGATAAATTCTCTCTCTCGAGATTGGGAAGGATCTATAATTCTAATTAGTCATCATTCTGTTCTCTTCTCCATTTCTTACTTCTATTTAATTTCCTTAACATCACCGACATACATATTTAATATGATGTCATTTCAACGTATTTTGTGGTGGTCACTATTCACAACACACCACGGCACATAATTAACTTAATAAAGTGAAAAAAAAAGCAAAAAGACCAGATTGTGTCGTGAACTTTGGTTGCAAAGTGGGAGGACACAAGTGTGTATATGAACAGATAGGAGCTGAAGCTGAAGGTGCTAAAGCAAACATGAGACAAGTTTGGTTTGAACCAAAAGTTGATTACTAAAAACATTTGTCAAAGTCCAAGTAAACATGGTTAGTTATCTTTATCCCTAAATGCCGGAGGACCTTTAACAATAAAAAAAAGTACCAGTTTTGGAGAATGTGCAAAATTCTCTTCCAACCATAAAGGTTATTCGGTAAAAAAACACACACAAAAAAAACTCCCAAGTGTTTTTATATTTTTAAAAAACACATTTTTTTAAGTTATCATACTACATGTACAAAGTATTTATCAAGAGGTATGGTTGATGATTAATCTTTAGTAGGGACTCTGGATGACGACTTCTAATAAGGTCTTTTTTTCGATTACTATTTTTTTATTTATAAAAACTTGAATCATAAACACTAATTAAAGAATTCAAATTTAGTTTTACTTTATCTAAAATAATGTTGATAAAAATACACATTTTATTATTTAATATGCGGCACATTAATTATAATATTAAAATATAATTAAATCAAGAGACAATAATAACACAAGTGAAGTAACATATTCAATTATATAAAACAAGGAAAATTGTGTAATTTCAAAAAGACTTAAAATACAGTAAAAAAAAAAAAGAGAAAATCAGAGGTAGAAAGCCATCTTTTATGCTTTCTTTTACTATTACGAAAAAAACCCAATCTATTTTAGGCATATGTAAAGTACCTTGTAAAATGTACTCCTCTGCCAACCCAACTAAAACTCACATCTTTTGAGATGTGTCCTGACTAACCTTTCTTCTTACTAAATGGTAAGTTCCAAGACTTTACATAAGAATCCAATCATATTATATATAGAGAAAAGAAAGAGGTCATCTTGACTATTAAGTTTTATTGTTTAAAATTTGTTCCTCTCATAAAAGTATGCTCTTACCAAATAAACACCTTAATAACTTATGCATGTGTGTCTCTTTCTACGTACAGGCATATATTCTATCATTCATAATTAAACTGGTTTTTCTCTTCCCGTGGTTTGAATT
The DNA here is from genome assembly GCA_025330945.1 of Mucuna pruriens. Lineage (NCBI taxonomy): Eukaryota > Viridiplantae > Streptophyta > Magnoliopsida > Fabales > Fabaceae > Mucuna > Mucuna pruriens. The sequence continues at coordinate 2,536,137 of JAENHJ010000533.1, read as the reverse complement.
TGCAAACAATTATGCGCGTTGGGACGAATATTTGAAAAAATTAAATTTAAATGAAACTAATTTTGATTAAAATTATTTTAAACTGAACTAATTTGTGTTTGATTGTTTTAATTCTATAAGTTAATAAAATTTAATATATAATTTTTTTCCTATCACAAAAATTACTTAATGTTATTTTAATTCAAATTTAGTTTTGGACATATACTACTCATGACAAAATATATAAACATTTATTTAAAATTAAGTCAACTAATATTTCAACGTAGTTTTAGATAATTTAATATGAATTTAAACATACACTAAAACTGTGTGGTTAGAAGAAACTCTGTATTTTTTTTTTATTTTTTGAATGATTAATCTTTATATCTATTGAAGATTTTCAATTTGATCACATACATAAAAACTTTCTAAAATATCATCTTTATATTTGTGGTCATACATTGATAATTAATGTTGACAAAAATTACATTAATACAGTATAAGAATCAATTTAATAAATTTTTACTTACAAATACCAAATTGAAAATCTATCTCAAAATTGGAGCCAAAATTCATGTTAGAAATTTAATCAAAATTCAAGTAAGAAACTTAGTCAAAATCTTAGTTATGAGCTAAAATTTTGGTTAGAAACTTAGTGATATAATCTAAATAAAAAAATTTAGCTACAAATTGAATTACGGATTAAAATTGTTATTAAAAACAGAAAAATGTGATCAGAAACTTAGAGTCATAGGCTAAAATTCTGATGAAAAACTTAGACACATGATAAAATCATGTTCAAAAACTAAGTTATATGTATAATTTTTTTGAATTTAAATATGTCCATATTTTGTTGCTTGTCTTGGCATGGGAAGAGCATTAATACTAATAACATGGGGGCCCAAATGGAGTTAACATATCTGTATCTTTCGGCTGCCTGAAAGCTTTAGTGGAAGAGTCAAGGTTCTTCTTATATAGTCAAAACCCAAATGATTTCTTAATCAAACAACTGTAATTGAGCCGTTTGTGTTGTCCTTTATTTTGGTCTCCTGTTTGAATACTTTTCACTTCCAAAACAAATTAGTGGGTTCACTGCAAGTTTAATTGAGCCAACATAACATGCTGTTACTGATGACAAAGCATTGTGTGGCACTGACCAAAATCAACAAAACGGCTTGACCCTTTTGATATGATTAGTGGCATGCTATTTCCAATGCCATATAGAATGATTTTGTTCAAGAGAGTAAAATTATACAAGAGCTGTGAATCAATAAAACCGTGGCCCACTATAGCTTTTGCCTTGTGGGGCGGTTTAGTCAACTTCATTTTGCATGCTTCATTTAAGCTTTTCGTTGTCCTTTTTGACTACCCCATTTTTCTATTGGCTTTTGGATATCACTACTCATGTCTCTCATTATCAGACTTTATTGAAAATTGCTCAAAGGTAATAATATTATACCTACAAGGCAATTTGCAGGGAACATGTATGCAATGTTTTATTAGTATCTATTTTGTGCCATTAGCCATTTTCTCCACTTTTACCCACTGCCCCTTAACACACTCTCTGCAGGGTACATTTATGCCTTTGTCTGAGTCCAAAGTCCAGATATAACTACCACCAAAATTTGATTAATATTTACTATTATAAGAAAACTGTTAATGAACATTCTAGAATTCAAAATTTGATTTGTGCTTTAAATATTCAAAACACAAACATAATCAAGTTTTAATTGAAACTGAACTCTGCTGGAAGCTGCACATGTTTTTTTTTTCAGAGAACATATGTATATTTTACCGAAGACAATCATGTTCAACTTGCATAAAACTATTTTGAATGACAAAAATTCTTCTTCCGAGTATTTAACAAAGTTACATTTATAGACATCGAATTGAAGATGATTGGCACTAGAAAATTCTACACATACTTTTGGCATGAAAGAGATATTTACAAGAAAATCTTATCTTTTATAAGTGAGTGGTTTCGGTTGTTTGATACTCTTTCCTGTGCTATAGCTTCATTATTGAGGCATGTGAGCATGCATAGTGAAGAGTTAATACCATGGTCAACCGTCAACTACAACCATTAGTTTCTGCCTAAGATCTACTAGTATAAACCATACACCAGAATAGGAAATCCTACCATTGAAATGCGAAGTAACAAACAAAATTAAGAATTTAACAAGTGGGCCTTTCAAAAGACAATATCTTTTCTATTTTTGTATTCTAGAGTGGGTTGTTTCAATGACACAAGACAGGGAAGACACAAAGTATCCATTCTTCAATCATGTTCATCCTGGTCAGAGATAATTTTAACTGCTCCCTTTGAAAACTATGAAGCAAACAAGATTTTCAATGTAATTGGTTGATTATTTTGCATAAAAGGTTTCACATGTGGATATTACATGCAGCTGGTACAGCATGCTGAGATAAAGTGCCTCTAAATTCAAAGTTTAGAGACTCTCTAGGAGTATGCAGACAAATAATGCAGTTGTTTTCCTTTTCTGGTTTCATATATCAATCCACCAGACTCCAGTCAAGTTCTCCAAAATTGGTGCTGTAAAGATTTTATGCTAGATTTGTTTATACATATATAACAAATAACAATAATAGTTTATAGGGTCAAGCCTTTTTCTTCCGAGGTGTACAAGTATGTGTCTTAGTTTTTCACTGTTGTCTCTTGTGCTGAAAAGAACAAAATAGAGTTTAGCTGGTAGAATTCTTCCAGGTAGTTTAATGATTAGCATGGCCTTTACGCATGATCTGATACACATAAGGATTCAATTTTGCCAATCCTAATCAAATCCCAATACCTTGCATGGACCAGATGCAATAATTGGCTCACTAAGTTTTACATTGTTCACTGAGTTCAAAAGCTAAGGTAAATCGGTTATTATGCTTATTACTAAGATACAGCAGACACATTTTAAATGTTATTGAACCTATGAAGAAAGTGACTGTTGCAAAGAAAAATAAAGAAAACTCAAAAGTGCAATTTGTGGAGCTAAATTTAAACTATTTGACAAGTGAAGGGAATCTTTATTTCATTTTTCACTAAGTTTAAATATAAAGTAGATGGGATGGAGAGCCAGAGATTTAAAAGAAACTAGCATGAGTCCCGTGCAAAGCCACAGGAAAAGAGAAAACCAACATTTTATGATATAACGAAAATGTGATTGGTTGAAAGGGGGAAAAGTTGATAAAAAAAATTGACATGTGACAGAAATTTGGACAGATTTATGATATATTGAGGTAATAACAAGATTTCATAGGTAGGTGAAAAGGGGAAAACGGTTTACATAAAAATGACATATGCAAAATCTCCTTTTCCTTCTCTCCATGATGAAGTCACTGTCTTTAAAAGACTTCCCACAACTCCACCCTTTTCATTCATATTCTCTTGTGAGGTGGCACCAACTTCCCTTACATTTTATTTCCTCATTTTCTTGCCATTTTCCAAACCATGTCAACCTCTGGAACCTCAGAAACTTCCCTCAAAAACCAAACCCAAATGAATTCATCTCCTCTTCAACTTAACACATCTCCTTCTGGTGAGAGAAGAGGGCGAGGAAAGCAAGCAGAACCAGGAAGGTTTCTTGGTGTAAGGAGGCGTCCATGGGGTAGATATGCTGCTGAAATCAGAAACCCTTTAACCAAAGAAAGACATTGGCTTGGAACATTTGACACTGCTCAAGAAGCAGCTCTTGCTTATGACAGAGCTGCTCTGTCCATGAAAGGATGCCAAGCAAGAACCAACTTCATATACTCTAAAAAAGATTCCAACAACACTTTCCACAATGTTCTCACTCCTTTGGATGCTCAACCTCTCTTGCCACCTTCACACTTCCTCACTAACACTCAACACAACATACAACAACCAACCATTCAAAGTGGCCTATCTCATCTTGGTACTATCACCTCCCACATTGAAAACCCTTCTCAGGATGACAATTTCTTCTTCTCCAGTGATTCTAACTCGGGCTATCTTGAATGCATAGTTCCTGATAATTGTTTCAGGAAGAGCAATGCTTCAAGCCACGTTAACTCAAACTCCATGCAGGGTCAGTCACACTTTGACACCACAAAAGAAGCCTTGAACATGCAAACAACAAACTTTGCAGATTTTTCTTACCCAAATGAAGTTGGTCAAGGATTATGGGACAATCAGCAATCATGGGGTTGCAGTTCCAATGAACTAGCAGCTATGTTTAACAATCCATCAAGGGTTGAGGAAGGGTTCACTCATGGTCCAAACTATGGGTTAATGACTCAGGCTGAGGCTGTTTCTTCATCTACCTATTCTCCATCACTCCCTCCCTTTGGGGATGTTGACCCGGGATACTCACTCTTCTGAGCAATGCTTGAGTTAAGGTACCTTTCTATATTAAGGGGTGCCTTTCACTTAGCCCTTCTGTCCTTGCACTGCATGCACTTCCTACGTCTATAAGGTAACTTCCGTCTAGGAAGTAAGAGCTCTTTTCTTCTTCTAATGTAATTACTAAATTGCACACATGGGGTGAGCTCTTTTTGGTTCTAAGATGTTACGTCAACACTCCCTTCTTAGTCCTTACCAATGCTTCTTAACGCCTATCGTGTTTTTTTTTATTCTCTTTTTCCTGTCACGCCATAGGAACATCTATTCTATTTTGGGTAGATTATAGCGGAAGAAAGAGAGAATAGGAAAAAAAAAAAAAGTAAAGAAAAAAATGATGATATGATAAAAGAAATACCAGTAACACTTTATATCAAACTCTATTTTTGATGCTCTCTTTGTTATCCATTAAAATTTATTAGAAATACAAAAAAAAAAGTCTCAAATGGAGTGTTGCTAGTTTTTCTCTATCATAAATTATGTGAAATGTGAGAATAGATATATGAATATAATTACTCTTGTTTATCATAATTACAATTTTTTTCTCCTCTCACTTTATCATTCTAGGTATCTAAGTGTGCACCAATCTTTAGTACCTCTACTAGTTGACTACTTCTCTCTTTCACGTGTCATATTTATATCTGCCTATATTATTATTACTCTAAGACCAATTCTTGACATGTAACTTAATTCCTTGTTTAAATACTATGCATTTTCTTCTACAGAGCATTAATGGAAAAACCAATGATCCAATTGTAACAGTGCAAAACCTCCGTTGGTTAAAGAGTTGTCAATATTGCTACTTTTATTATTATGAATCTGAGAAGTTTTTTTGACATGGAATCTTACTCAGCTAAGAAAAACTTGGAAAATGCAATAGGATAATTTTTGGAAAACAACAAATAGTTGGACGAGAGATGGCTAGTTCAAGGCTCTTCCCATGCAATCTCCAATATCTTTAAGGAGAGAAAAGATGAAAGCCAAAATACAATACTATAGTTTAACGTGTTAAAAAATAATTGATAAATGTGTTCAAGATAGTTGCTATCCGACTAAGATAAAACTAAACGATACACGTATATTATCATTGTGCAAAACGCCAGATTATAAACTATAACTTGCAGCATGAAGCACTGAAAGTGAGGCAATTTTCTGGAAGGTGTATCCGTTTGTTTTAGATTGTTAACTCTAAAACAGTGTTTGACACTGATAGAATGAGTTCAAAATTGCTGTTTTATTTGGACAAATTTTGGCTAGTTAAGAATGTACGTCGATCATGAAACATAATGGTTATTTTATATAAATAAATATTTTTAAGTATATAAATTGTATTACAATTTAAATTTATAATAAATTATATTTTTTAAGGTATAAATTATGTTGTGATATAAGATTATTTTAATTATTAATATTTTTTAAATATTGAAATCTAATTTGGAAATGAAAATGAAAAATTAAAAGAGATGTGAAATTAAGAAAAATTCCTAAATATGTTTCTTATTAAAGAAAAACTCTTGACAATACTATCACTAAATAATAGCTTCTAAAAACTCTCACGTTTAATATAATTATTCATATATATATATATATATATATATAACTTCCTTTTTAATGATTAAACATGATGTTTTTTTTATCACATTGCACGTCATTTTTTTTTCTTCTTTACTCTCTTACGGTAAATCTCAACCAAGTTGCTTTTCTCTTTCCCAACGTTCAGAGCTACAAGAAAAATTCAAAAACTGCCAACGCCATGTCTTTAATTTAGGCAGGTATTGTGTAATTATGTGGACGTTTTTCAATTTGAAAAATTTAGAAAATGCATGTATTTAATTAACTTGTATGTAATAATGTGCTCGTTTCTTTAACTTAAAACTTTTAATAACGGCCAATTTTAACATAAACATCGACGTGTAATTACATAATCATCTCTATAATTTGAAAATTTTAGAAATGGTTATGCTTTCATAAATTCATCACACACGATCATGTTTCTTTTCTAATACTTGTTGTTCATTTCTATCATAATTTTCTCTAATATTATTATATCATATCCTTTTCAATAATTTCATCTCTAAAAGTGATTTTACTTTATTCTATACAAACAAAAATAATTATTAAAATTGTTTTTAATATATTATTTTTAAATACGAATCAATTCTTTCAAAATGAATTATAAAAAAAAACTTAAGAGCCTGTTTATTTTTAAAAAACGTTTTCTGTTTTCACTTTTAACTACAAAATTATCACCTTATTTTTTAAAATATTTACAAGAAACATAAAGTAACGAACCCTAAAACAAATGAAACAAATTCATTAAAAAAAAAAGGAAAAAGTCTAGAGTACTTCTCGCGCAGAATCCAGCCTGGAAGATTAGACTTTCTTGTCTAACCTTCAATGTATCCCAAGCAAAATAAATAAAAATAAAAAGCAACATAATTACATAAAAACCAGGAAGACACGCTGAAGATCGACTTGAGGAAAAGCACAACTTTACTGTACTAAGAAATTTCTAAAAGATACTAAGAAATTTTTAAAAGACAGCTCTGAAAGTGGAGACATTCCACTAAAAGAAAACTTGGAATTTCCCTTCAGAAATTTTATGGTGCAATTTTACTTATTTATACCACACGCTATAGTTTTTGATGATCCGGTGCATTACACATGGTGCACATAAAGACTTGACCTAGAAGTGACTATTTCATTGGATGTTGCGCACCAAGCTGCATCCTTCTTTTCACTTGTGCAAAGCGGTACTCTATGTATAATACAAGCATCTTACAACGAAAACATAAATTGATCAAAGGGAAGGGGTGATAAATAAAAAAAAAAAAAAGTGGGAAAAATTACCCGATCTCACATTGAAGTTTGATCAGGTATAAACCACAGAAAAGGAGTAAAAAAAGGTTATTACACATTCAAATGTGTTAATTTAAATTTGTTTCTTCATATATGTATGTTGTAATAAATTGAAGTACCAAGTCAAGCTTTTCACTGTCACAACATCACCGTGTATCTAAAACCATATAAGATAGCAATGTGAGGCCTCATTGTAGTCTCCTGGTTACATCTCTTCACAGTAATACAAGTTGGGAAAAGTATTGAACAGGACTTACAAAGCAGAAATGGAAAATTGTTTCCCAAATTAAAGAAGGATTCAGGTGAAGAGACATAAACACATGATCAACAAAAGTCTGGACAGAATGTTCCCATATCAAAAAAGATTGGAGCACAAATAAGCAGCACAACCTCCAAAAATTGGAGACGTGGAAGGGCGTGTGCACAATGGGCTTGCAGATTCTTTAGGAGTTATTCAAAAGCAAGGTGGTCGTATGGATTGCTAAAATTCTCAAGGATGGCCATGGTTTATTCAAGATCAATGAGATGGCCACAAAAAGATTATATGAACACAAAGATAATTGGTATGAAGTGTGCTAGACCTGAAAGTGGAACTGGGATAACTGAAAACAAAACCTATTGGAGGACCTCCTTGAATAATTATGTCCAGTGGAAGAATTGAGATAAAAAGAGGAGTAATGATGAGGTATGCATTCACATTGCTTAGCTTGAAGTGTGAGAGACATTGCTACTTGTGGTTGTAGTGGCAGTTGCTAAAGGATCCGAACTCTGAGCAGATGGTTGAGTGTTTGACTGAGAAACAGGTCCACCAGTCAACAAAGTCAAACCAATTGACCCTGATGATGAAGATGATGGAGCAAGAGTACCAATTGTTGAACCCACGTGATAGGGTGCAACTGGCATGTCCAGTGATCCCATAGGATGATCAAATTTGCATGCAGAACCAAACTTACACACTCCATGTTGTGCATAATGAGTGCAAGCTGGTGCCCCCTGATTATCAAACACAAACATTGGATTGATGACTAAGAAGACAGTCAAAAAATATTTTTCAAAAACAACTCAATTGAATAGACAAACTTATCATTCTAAGTACGAGTTTTTTAAACATATAAAGTGACAAAATATAAATAAATTAAAATATAAAGATACTTTCCTTGAACCAAAGTCCAAAGAGAAATACTAATGCATGAAGAGGAGAGACAGCACAGCTGAGAGGAACATTAAACACTAGTTTATCATATTTCAAAAGCCACATTCGAGAAAATGAAGTATTCCTAATGCCTAGAATATGAAAAACTAGAAGCGGTCCTAATAAAAAATCACAGGAAGGAAACACAAATATTTACACGTGAAAACAAAGTTTGAAGAACTCAAGCTAGGATGAAACATAGATTTAGAGACAAAAAAGATGACAGCACAAGAGCACAACGTGTTCCAAGCATTGTCAAAGATTTCAAGCAAATAAAACTGATGGGACAAACAACTCTGCACAAACCCAAACAGCATGTATATTTCTTGCATAATAAAAACTTTATACTTGACCTAAAAGGCATTCCAGGACAGAAGTAACATTCAGGCATATGAACAAGATAAAGAATATGGCAATATGCAATGCTCAAACAGCCAAAATTCTTAAGTTCAACAGATAATAATCCAAATGGGATATATGGAAGTGTAGTTAGAGGTCACATAAGAGGGATCAAATAAGGAAAACAGTGATGCCAGGGAAGATGCATAAGGTGAAATAAATTAAGGTGCAATGAATAACACAATGAGGAAAAGGACCTCAAAAGCACCCAATGACTAAAAATTAGAAGATAAAGAAAAGAGTATGAAATCACATTAACTTAAGAAATAAATATCAAAATATAATGAAACAAACTGCACAAACTGTCAAAACACTTCTTTCACAGAAATCAGGTAACTAATTGTCAGAAAACCATTACAAGAAACACAGCTAAATGGTTTTACTGAAAATTTGGTTTTTGATATAGCTCAATAGTGTTGATTGATCCATGTAGTGAACTTCACTTAGTGGGATAAGACTTAGTTGTAGGGTAACTAGTAGAAAATATTAATAAAAACTTCCTGGGACTTGTATCAACTGATATGGGGATGGATGTTGACATGCTTACCTAAGACTCTTCAACCAAGTTCTTAAGAGTGGAATCTTTGCTACCAACTCTTTTAATCATATTAAAAATTTACCACAATTTCGGTGGCACAAGCTTTGTCTATCCCCATTCCCAAGACCAAAAAGGGATTTTGCCCAACGAGCAAAGACATGTGTTCAATATTGATTAAAATCATTCACATTCTCTTCTCAGATTAAGTTTTTGGGATAACTGATTCTTGTAGAAATTATAGGGATTTAGGTAGAGAAGGAGGAAAAGAGAAATAAACTATACTATAAATAATATTTTCTTATGTATAATGATGTTACACAAAAGATAAAATACTGAACCCTATTTATACTAACACTAGATCGAGTAGACTCAGAGTCCTAATTAAATAAGAAAACAAATAATAAAAGATGCAAACCATTTCAGAGAGATCATCTAAAATATTCGAAAAGTAGTTTGATTCAATAATGATATTATGAGATATTTTCAAGATATTCTAGCAATTCTTGACATTGATTATTGCAATTGTTGTAACAAAACAATGAAAAGGGTAAAAGAGAAATGCTGATCCTTAGAATATTTTACTATATACCGCATCAGGGCTAACTCTAAAAATACAGCAATGAACAAAAAGAAGAGACCCGTTCAAACTAACACCAAATTAGCTTAGACTCTACCAGTTTGCAAGAGAAATTGGAACATCAAAAACCAGAGTTTTTAGCAGATATTGTCCATAATGCTTATAGGACTTCTTCCATGTTCTAGCTTCCAAGACATAGTATGCTATCAATCAATCAATTGTTATCAAATCATCAATCTATGATGTCTTATGACAGATGAGCATTTACCAGAATCCCATATAGATCAACATAAATACACCCAAGTCATTGAACCCTCTTTTAAATTATTACAGATATCTTCAGCTTCATTTCATTCACTCACCAGAATGAGCCTCAATTATCAACACCTAGATTTTCCTTCACATGTGAGTGTATATAGTTATTATTATAATTCTACTCATTTATTTAGAACACTATATGCCAAGATCCATATGCTTAAATCCCATAAATTTAAGACTGTTATTGGGTGTTGACACTCCATAACTTACAGAGGAAACAAAACATTCTGATTATATTAAGCTGAACATTAGTCTCTGAAGAACCCAAAAACTCGTATTAGTCCCAAGCATAAGCCATGACAAAAGCAGCAATTTATAACAAAGTCAAAAAAGAATTCATGCCAAAAATGATCTACCAAATCAAAACAATCTTAGACACATTTCCTAAAGCCAAAAGAACTTAATAGATCAATTTTCAAGTAAGAAATTTGCTAATATGCCAAGCTGATCTACATATAGGAATATGATTCCTAACCTGATGTTGTTGGCTACTGGAGAAAATGTAAGGAGACAATGGCTGGTTAATCCCTAATTTGATTCTTCCACAGACTTCAGTTTTAGTCCCTGCCATTCATGATAACCATTCTTAAGACTATGTGCAACGATGTTTAAATGTGTAGTTTAAGTAACATGTGTCAATTTCACCCATACGGCCATTAACACACCTGTCCACTCTCACCTCACCCCCTCCCTAGTGAGGAATGAAGATCTCTGAATACTGACACAACTTGTGTGCAGGACTAATTATTGGCATAAGAATCTTAAATAGAAGTACACTATAATCATCACAAGGTCTCTGAGTACCAACTGAACTTGTCAGTGATAATGATATCTAACTATCTAAGTGATAAATATGGTCGACTGCCACTAGGCTCAGATTCTCAACCTTGTTCCTATGATCCTATCATTCACTCAAGTACTCAAGAGTACCAAACCATTCCTAGTTTGGGATCAGCATTTTATTTCTAACTCCTGGGTTTGCAAGCTCTAGTTGTGCATGACACAGATTATGATTGCTAAGGTTTGACATTTGGAACAAATGTGTTAGTGACTTATTGTTGTTCCAATTCAGAGTAACAACTTATCACCCTATGTATGAATAACATACTCCATAAAAGCAATTACATACCATGTACATCTTGATAATACCATTTTATCAGGCACAATAGGTATCATAAGGTCATTACCCCGTAAAAAGTAGCTTGTTAACATACAGGAGTTCATAAATTATAATCTACAAGCAAAGCTACTAAGAAAGGAATCACAAAACTTCCATGTACCAAAAGAAATGAAAACTTCCATATATGTGGGAAAATATATATATGCTGAACAACAAAGGACAAATATGAAATACAAAATGTCATTATTGGTAGCAGATCTAACTATAATATGCAGAACTCAGGAAGTTTCCTTAATCAGAGTTGCATTCAGATACAACAGAACATGATAACCTCAATCACAACAGAACATGTTTCAGTATTTTCTTACAAACTTTAGAGTCATGATGAGTTTAAACTGTTCATTTATAGTACACAATATTCCTTGCTCTGGCAGTGAACATATCCACACTGAAAGATTTTGAAGATGTTTCTGGCTGAACCTACCCCTGGGTGCAGTTAAAGTGTTCAGACTAAAATAGTTAACATACACCTAAAGAAAGGAACAGGATGCCGCACTAAAATGAATGTATGAAAAAGTGGGAATTCCACTCTCATAAAGGTACAATCAAGCCCAAGGTGACAGTATTAAACCAACAGTTTTACCTCCGTGCTTTCAATTTTTCTAGAAGAATCCCCAATCTCCCCAATAGACTAAAAATGTAAGAGTTCAAAGATTGTCCAACTTCTTTATCAAAACACTTATTCACTAGGTATTTGTGATATCATTACATCAAATGGTCTTTCATCGAACTTTTAAGATGGTACATGTGTGATATAACCCGACATGAATGCATGACACATGATAGTATAGACAAAAAACTCAGCATCTCAGAGAAGTGTATCCTAAAAATAATCAAAGCACAAAAACAAGGAATAATAGCTCCTACAATGATTTGTTCTCAATGATGAATTGCAAACTAATCTTGAGTTTCAGTAAACAAGTTTCAAATCTTCCACAATGATATTGAAAACAAAACAATAAGAAGTCAATTTGGCTATAATTCACAAATAGCTATTTTGATCTCTGGAAACTACAAAATTCTGTTGGAGGGAAGTGGTTCAACAACAGCAAAGCTTTTTCCTACTAAGTGGAAGAGGGGAGATGGATCATACATATGTAATTCACAACTCAATAAGAGGAGCCACATTACAACAAAGTTGAGAGGCAACCATTACCTGGCGCAAAGGAAGACCTGCAGGACTAAGAATCACATTTGCTTTTGGTGCACTCATGTCTGGCGGAGGGTGATACCTATATGATGGACCAAATTTAACCTCCCCTGTTTTCGGGTAATACTGATATTCTGGTTGACTAGACCTTTCTGGAAATGCCTGCTCCTTCTGACTACTGCTTGAAGGACCAACTGAGGAACCAGAAGGTTGATAAGGTCCAGGATAGGCAGCTGCTGACGAAGATAGCTGGGTTATCCCATAAAGCTGTGCTGAACCAACATTAGATGGAGTACCAGAATGAAGTACAGGGCCTGTTGCAGAAGCCTGCACCAAGAGTTCAATAGTTAATGGCTTCAATGAATGCACATATAATTTGAGTGAGCAGTCAAAAAGAAATGCTTGACCTACTTGATAAGGACCCCAGCCAGAAAAAGGTACCATGGCAGGGGACACTACCACAGGTCCATAGGGGCTCTGAACTAATGAGCCATGCAGCAGAGGAGGCCTTGCAACCAGCACACCAATTTGCTGGGATGAAGGACCAGGTGGGGGCTGCATGGTTGAATATAACGGTGAAGGTACCGGTACAGATAAAGGCGAAACTGGGGCAACTGGTGATGGTGCTGCTGGAATTTGGATGCCAGCAGGAACTGGATGATGGAATTTACAAGTTGAACCAAACTTGCATTGTCCCGTTTTCACATAATAGGAACACTCCTTCTCACCCTGTTAATCATTATTATATATAAACATTCAAATTCAGATCAACATCTTCCCCAATCAGAAAAACAAAACTGAACATTCACAAAACGTGGTTAGTCTTATGCAGCAAATACAAAAAGGTGACACAGACCGGTCGCAACGGATATCCATAATAATTTAGTGCCACGGGAGTAGCAGTGCCTCCTGCCTGCCTAGGGTGGTGGTACTTGCAAGACAAACCAAACTTGCACGTTCTCGTCCTCATATAATACTGCATTTGAAGTTTTAACTATCAGCAGAAATAACAATCAACACAAAAGTATAATCACAAGCTTTAAAAACAACGAAAAACATAACCACACTCCATCCTGAACAACATTAGCTTGCAGAAAAACAAGGAATCACAGTGTCAACCGAAAAATTCAATGATTCAGCAGAAGCATAAAAAGCACCTGGCACACAGGCTGGCCTACTCGTTCTGGATAGTCCCCTGCAATCCTCTCAGCTCCAACAACCTAAGCAACAGAGATAAACATCAACAAATTACAAAACAGCAATTCAAAAGTGTAGAGTGAAAACATAACATCTTAATCTGAGTGAAATAAGCGCGATTTTCAGCAAGATCAAACAAAATTGCAAAGACAGAAGCAGCACATGATCACATTAGGAAACCCTTCACACTGACACACGAAATGAATTAAGCAAGAAAATTACCGCGCCACGGTCACGAGGATGGTTGAACCGACACCGCGAACCGAAGCCACAGAAGCCGGTCCTCAAATAGTAGGTGCAATCAGCCTCATCGGGCCGTTGCGGATACGTTTCCTCCGCCGCACCCAATCCCAATTGCCACATAGGCTCTGCATTTTCCACAATCAAGATCGAACCCGGTTCAGAACCCGCCACATTCCCCAAAACCGTAAATCACAATCCCTGAACCCAAACAAAACGAACCAGATAGATAGATGGATAAATAGATAGATACCTTCAAGCCCAGTTTCACCTCCGGGCCCGGCCCATTCCGGCGACGGATCAGACCGAGAACCTTCACTGGACGGGCCGTACTGCTCCATTGCACCGACCCAAACCGGAGAACGGAGCTGATTCGAGACTAATCGGAAGAACACAATGAGAGGCTCCGATCAAATGGAGAGTAGAGAGAGAAAAAATGGGGTTAGATTTTCTGGGGTTTCTCTCTCTCTCTCTAACTGGCACAGACAGCGTTTGTCTCTCTCTCTCTTGATTCTCTCTCTCACACACTCACTTACTCTCTCTTTCAGTTTCAAAGCGTGTTCTGATTTTTGATCTTTCTACGCTCTCACTCTGTGAGGGGCTTCTTTTATTGGTCTGTGAGTTTGTTGGTTGGTTTTATTTATATGAACCCGCCATCACATCCCACAAAAATTACCAAATATATAAAATCCCCCTTTATTTTTGTTTTTATTCGGCTTATTACTATTATTGTTAAAAGAAAAATAAATACAAATATTTATTTATTTATTTATTTTTAAGAGAGAGAATCTGCGGAATTGGAAAATTGTGACTGAAGCTGATTAGGAACTGCGCTAGCTTGGGAGCAGGTGGAGTTTTATGGGGTTGGGAAGAGAGAAGGGAGTAAGAAAAGACGGAAATGACCTTTGAATTTCAGCATGTGGAATAGTGAGAGTCAATAGAATAGAGTATGGGATATGACAGACTTGTCCTTTCGTATTAGACTTAATGCAAAAAGGTTAATTAATTAATTAATTTAATTAGTCATGTTTGTGGGCTATGGCTGACCGCTGATGACAACATATGCAAAAAAGAGCATGAGATAGATGCTATTGGCCCCACGTGGCATAAAAGGAGGATCTTCCTTAAAAGGGGTAAAAGGTCACATGAGTTTACTATGTAACCACCACTATTGGATACTTTCTCCTACACAAGTCCAAACCTATCTCCTATCTCCTATCTCCTAACTAGCTTCTCCTCCTCCCTTTCCTTTTCCTGTAAAAGCCTTTTATTTTCCTCAAAAATATTGGAATATGTTGGATATTTTAATTTATATTTAAAGAGTGTAATAAACACATGTTCTGTAAGTATAAATAAATTATATAATTAATTAATTAAATTTTATTTTTAATATTCTTTTTTATTATATAAAAAATCTTTACACCGTAAGTGTATATATTATTTATCCATCCACATCTTAATTTAATTCAATCAACATATAAAATAAAATTAAGTTTGCTCAAATATGTAGAAATATAAAATACCAAATTAAAAACAGTATATTTTATAATATTTTTTTAAACATTTTTAATATAAATATAATATCATCTAAATAATAATTATTAAGTTAATAATTTTATTATGAATATATAACTATAAAAAGTATATTTTTAGAAATATAAAATAATGAATTGAGTTAAGTCCACTCAAGATGAATCCTAAACACCTATATTTATTACATGTGAAATTTTGTTATCTTACAAGTATAATAAATTAATAATCAATAAATGCATTCGTTGTCTGTTATGTTGTTACACAAAGATTACCAACAATTTCATCATAAGATACTTACCTCAATTATATATATACACACACCTTTATGTGTTACTATTTCTGTTTGAAGAAAAAAAATGCTTATTTATTTGACCAACTCCTCTTAAAAAATAGAAAATAAGTCAATCCTTTTTCGATTATCAATATTTTTTTATTTTTATTTTTTTTAATTCAGCTTGTGTTTAATACTGTAATGAAAACATGCTTTATGTTCAAAGTAAAGGTGGTCTGTTGGCAGAGAATACTTTTGCAACCTACATTTTGTGGAAAGAATATTATTTTCTTCCCCAAACATGTTTTAGATGTGCCCGATTAATTAGCCTAATATCATAAACATAACAATAAAGTACCTTTGCCTCTCGATTTACGAGTGACCTTAATGATATAGAGAAATTTTCTTATAAAAGTTCTTTTCTGTATCCTTTTTCCCCCCTAACACTTTCTTTTTCCAATAAATTAACCAAGGTGCTTTTTGAATTATGATCTTTTAGTTAGCATACACAATACTTTTTCTCGTTTTATTTATATATATTTTATTTTCAAAAGTTGCTATATATAATTTCCGTTTCTTATTAAGTTTACCATTCGTAGATGCAGGTTAGATGAAAAGACCCGCGTATTTATTTAATGTTACATTCAATCAATCTTCGTGAGATTTTTCCTATACATTTTTCTCTTAGGAACGATTATTTTTCTCTGTTCTTTTTCATCTCATGACACGTATATTTTCAATTAGAAATTATATCGACATACGATTGATATTAAATTTTTATCGTTATGGTGCGTTAATGATGGCCAGCGAGTTATAATATATATTAAACCGACATGCATGCATAATTGTTTCAATGCGTCATTTGTAACTAAATAACGTAATTATCATATAATCAAATTGCATGTTTTTTCTGTAATTAAACCTTTGTAATTCCTTTTAAATAATGAGTTTAATAAATATACAGTGATCATTTAAAATCAATAAAAAATTACTTTTATATAAATTTTAAATTAATTATTATAAAAATCAACTAATTAAATTACCATGCATAACCGTGAAAGTTATTTTTTGACTTTTTGTCCACTGTGAACGGAATCACAAGATATATTTTATTTTTGAAATACCACTAAAATCACAACATAATTTACACAATAAAATATTTTCTTTCTATTTTACCTAAGTAGGTGGAATAAAATTATAAAGAGATTGATGGATAACTCTAAATTAAGTTTGAGCGAAAAGTTACCCAAATATAAATTGATAAGTGTTGATTTATTACAGAAACACACAAATTCAACAACAATAATAACAACCCCAAAAAGTTTTGTCACCCTAAGTGGTATCCACTGCCTGAATTAATTATACTGAATGTAAATATATATAATATATTAGTGTTTAAAATGTATGTGTTATTTGCGGATTGAATTCAAAGGCCTTAAATATTGACCTACACCTGTTTTAATCTAACACCAGATTAAATTTAGTAGTTTAATTATGAAACTTTCTTGTCATTTCAGAGACAGAATTAGATCTCGAACATCCTTGAAGATCCATAAAATGTCCTGATTGATTAGTATTTTCCTTCCTCAACATTTATATTTGTACTATCTTTTATTGAATTTAATTAGAATATATTAATAATGTAAATATCTTTTATATTCGTTTATAAATTGTTATATATAATAAATTTATTTTTTTTATAATAATTACTTAAAAAATTATATTTAAAATAATTTATAGTTAATTAATGGTTTAGTTTTTACAGAATGTAAAAAAATTAAGGTCTTTTATTTTGATATATATTTATATTATGCTTTTTTCTTAGCTTTCTTTATGTGAATGACATATATAATTGTTTCCATGTATTGGGAGGACACGGCCCTATGATTGCATTGATTTGCGGCGCAAAGATATTAATTGGAAAGAAAATTGCCTTTCAAGTGAGAGGATGGAAGATTGGATTTTAGAAATAAAAAGTAGACTTGTCAAACTCAAATAATCACATCTACTCATGGATATTTAAATTTCATGAAACAAAATAAATAAATAAAACAACAAACATTAAGTGGACAAAAGTTTTGTCACATGATTTACGCGTCAGCTTTAACTCAACAAAAATAATTTGTGTATGCCTTAACCTTATTTTGCACGAGTAATATAATATAATATAATAAAGAAAATAATCATAAGTCAACAAAAGTAGACAATTAAATACCAAATTCATATTTTATAAAAATATAAGTTCAAGTTTTAATATTAATGTACAAATTTTGTTAATAAATAATTTTCTAAATATCTCTTGTCCTCATTTGTTAAATTTAGAGACATGTTTTAATCTTTATGAACCTTGATACTTAAATAAATTTCCATTCATCAATGAATAAATATTAATAATGTATCTAAAAAAAAAGTGTTCACCTATTATTATTTTAAACTCAAATAAAAAAGTTATCAATTTGATATGCACAAATCTAAAATTAAATAGTTATAATAGTGTAATATATATGAATTTTATTAAATATAGCAGTACATTAGTAAGGTTAACTTAGATTTTTTTAAAATACATATTAAGTTAGTATGTTAGTAAATTCTAAAATATATATGTATGTACCTGACTTTTATGTCTATAGTGTATAACATGACTCAATATCAATTATTAAACACGTATATATGGGTAATCTGTATATCATAATCTTCGTACAAAATTTATTCTCATTATATTAAATTTTACCATCTCGTATCCTAAATTTATCCTCAACATCTAAAATATATGAATAGAAAAAATATCTTAAGAGTTTTAGGTGAAACAAAAATAAATAAATAACAGAACCCAAAATAAACCTCATTTTTTGAAAGAGAGTGACTTAATTAGCTTTAAAAAACTCGAATGACTAAAATAATATATAATTCAAATTAAAGAAATTCAAAATACCATTAAACCTTTTATGAAAATAATTTTAAAATACATGTTTTCAAATCCTTCAAAATATACTATATAATTTTGATTTTTATAATTTTTTTAATAAAACATGAAATATTTAGAACTTATTTTTTACCAAATTAATACTCTCTCACCATGTTGATTTCTTTGAAGATTATTCATCTATGCTCGATCATTACAAATTTTTAATTTATAAAAGTGATTTTTATCCCTACGTGATATATCATATCTACAATAATTATAAAAACGATATTTTACTTTTTGTCTCTAATATTAAAAATAATCCGTTATTATATGAAAATATAGGGAGAAATCACAAAACTGTATGTAAAAATTAATTGAAAAAAAAAAAGTGGACAGACAACACGGTAATGCTTGTCATTCCACTGATGTCATACGATGTAAGTAATTATTTTAAGATTTTATTGGAATAATGTGACTAAATATATGTCACGCTATTATTATGTAATGAAGATATTTAGAAAAATGAAATTTATGAATATTAAAAATAATAAAACATTAAAAAATAAAATAAAAACATTTTACTTACAAAAAGAAAAGTCTGCATTACGGAATTCCTATCTTCGCGTCGCGGTCACTCCATTCCCTGATCTGCTTGCGTTCATTGGACCACACGCGCTCCCGAAGAGCGTGAGATTTGTTTGTGGCGGGGAAGCGATAACGAAAAGAAAGTTGAAAGTTCAAACGGCTAGATCTGATATAAGAATGTAACGAACGGTAAATGATATTTGCATCCGTATAAGTGCAAGATGTGACTGAACAACTTTTTCAAAATATTTTTAAAGTATGTATATTATATTATAAGTTTAATCATCATGCGCACGAAAAATATAAAATAATTTTATATTTTAATTAGTTAAAATTATATAATTTTTAATATAATTATTATAAAATGCATATTATATTATAAGTTTAATCATTATGTAAAAAATAATTTTATATTTTTAATTAATTTAAATATTTTAATACGATTTTTAATATAATTATTATAAAAATTAATAAATTTATTATATAATAATTTATAATTAAATGATAGTGTAATATAATTTTTTTATATTATTATTTTAACTTATAATATATTATAATCTAAAAAAGTGTATATATTAGTTGTATAAATAATTTATTATTATTATTTATTTACAATTAATTATGATCCATTTTAATTTTATAATAATTATTTTAAAAATTTTAGCAATCATAGTTTTTATTTAATTGATAGTATTTTTTTATTATGTATCCATAAAAATTAGAGTCTAATTTTAATATAATGTAATTCTAGAGTATATATCTTTTTTCAATAGTGATCATCATATACTCGTGGATAGTCAAAGTCTAATTTATTAAAATATAAAATTTATTTAAAAAAGTTAATTTCTCTTGACTTTTTTTTTTCATCGATTTTGAGATCAAATTCCTAATGTTTGAGGGCAGAATATATACTCTTTTATTTATTTTATAATTAAACTTATTTTAGAGGAGCCTTTTTCAGTGTGGGGAGTGTTTGTACGGTGCAGAGTCCACGTGATCATACTTGTGTTGTCAGAAAAATGACCGGGTGCTACCGGTGAAGATGCTCCATTGACTGTGGTTGAGAAACCTGCTGAAGTGGTGAGCAGGTAGAAAGTAGGTCCTGAATCTAATGTCACTGACCAAATTTTGTGATATAAAAAAACACTCATGTCAGTGACAAAATGTCGGTGATTTTATTTATTGCTTTATTTTGTGTTTGTTTGGCGTATAAGCTAGAATGCTAGATTGCGCCGGTCTCACCAGTTTCGTAGAAACATAATTGAGTAAATATTCTTCGATATTGATTGCCTGAAATTGAGCATCACATAATAAACTTTTAAATGAGTTCACACTTAATTTGTTAACCACTCCAATCGATGTGAACCTAGCAATAATAGTTATGTACTTATGTGTATGTGTGAGTTCTAGTACTATTTTTTTAAAATTAAATACATGGCCCCAGGAATACTAATACAGGTATTGGTGCATTTTCAAACAACTTATATTCTCAAATTTAACAATATATTTTTTACTAATTTTTCCCTTTAGTTACACTTTCTTAAATATTTTTAATTATCTAATATTTAAGTTTTGTTATACTCTAACTAACGTAATATAATAGTTAGAGTATAACAAAACTTAAATATTTTAAGTAATGTTTCATATTTAAATTTTATAAGTAAAAAATTATGGTTGAGAAAAAAATTAGTTATCAATATCTATAATATGATAATTATAATAAGAAGAAAATTGATATTATTCTCTAAAGAAAATAAAATTTGGGGTTGAATAATCTAGGTAATAAAAATGAATAGTGATTATTAAAATAAAATAATAATTTGAATAGTAAAAGAATGAAGTGGTTTTTGTTAGATTTAAGTTGATTGAGGAGGAAGTGAAGGAAAGGAAAGGAAAGGTTGATTGTGTGATGGAGACCTAGTGATAGGAAATGTATAGATAAAACAAGTCCACATGGGTAGTGGGGTTTGACCAAAGATGACACTACTGTACACCTTGCTACTTACAAGACATCCATTATGCATATGATGCTGCTTTCAGAGGATCAGGTTGACGCCAAAATGGGGTTTTTTCTGTCCATTGAATGGGCTACGAATCTTCCCCTTTTTTCAGACATCCACTGTTATCTTGTTCTTCTGTTTCCATCATTATTGGAAGCCTACCTTCTTCAAGTTTTGCTTTACTCCAACGGACTCACTTCTCAACTATATTAATTGATCCTCACTTAGATTTCCTCAAATATTTTTATTTCTTTTTTTCTAACTTTAAATTTGATGGATGTTGGTTGATCTTGGGTTTAAAAATGCCTTTTGTAATGGTCCAGTACTAGTGAATTTATACTTGAAAGAGTGGGTGTAAGAAAGTCAAAAAATCTGCAATAGACATGAAGGACACATTGAAAACCTATATAGATTCATGGAAACTACAAAACCTCAACCTCTTTGAGTGCGTATCAAGAATATTTATTAGTTGAACAGCACAAGATATTACTTGTCCCCCATCATTACAACATGTTTATTCCTCTTCTCGTTGGTTTTTCTCAGTGTAAGTTCTTCTAATATTGTTTATTTAACCAATAATAGTAGTAATTACACGTAGGAGAGAACACATGCTAGCGTTTAAAACTTAAAAGATCATAAAATGCATACAATTCATCATACACCCAGGAATTAGAAAGATTAAATATTAAAACGAAGTAAAAAAGGAGTTACACAAATTAAGGTTCACTTTTTCTTGAATGAACTTACCAAAAAAACAAAGTGAAAACGACCCGATCCTCCTAAAGTATATATGGTATGTAATAAGTATTGGAATGGGCATTTTGCTTTTCAATTGAACTTGAAAGACGCAAGATAGGTTTAGGGTATTGAGAGTGAAGATGAAGGATGCTTCTTCCTTTAACAAACCCACTTTCATTGATAGGAAGGAAACCAGATCACGTGTTTCAACTACTGTTGTTTAGCAAGGAAGTGAAAATGAAAATTATTGGTGCTTCCTTCTAAATGTACGTGGTTGTGGTTACCACTTCCACTTACTTAACTCTTCAAAATTCCCAGGTTTGGAACCAGAGCAAGATTATATTCTAATATTTCCTCCATCGCAGGTTACTTATAAATTATTTATACTATTATTTAATTATAAATTATTATATACAATAAATTTATTGATTTTTACTGTAATTATTTTAAAAATCATATTAACAATTACTTCTAATTGATTAAAAGTAAAAAAATTATATTAAATATAATAATTAATATATCATTTATTTTATAATATATATATATATATATAACATTATTAAATGATTTTTAGTCATTTCTTAAATAATTGATATACGAATGTACTTTTAGTCTTTCTTTAATATAATTTAGTATATTAATTTATTTTTATAAAATTAAATTTGTTAAGAGTTACTCAAATTTATGGATGGAATATATTAGTTTCTTTTTTTTGAAAAACTTTATCTATTCTCAAAGAATAAAGAAATGAAAAAAAAATCATTACATATGTAGATCAATTAATAGATCATTTCAGCTTATTAGTAATTTTGAGTTTTAAGTATAGATATACAATTATTCTAAATATTTAGAAAAAAAGTTTTACTGTATATAGAATTTTATTTATCTATTATAAAAATTAATGGTGGTCTTTTCTAAAAAAAAAGAAACAAGGAGGATGGTTTTTAATGAGGGACAAAATCGAAAATTTATAACGAGGAAGTGGGACAAAATTATGTTTGAAAAAAAAAGGGAAATGAAAATGAGGGAATAATAAGGAAGCAGGGACAGGAGTCCCCGCATGGGTCTCATCCCTAAAGAAAAGGAGACAATGTACGAAGAGATTTGCATTTATGTCTTAAATTTTGGTTTAATGAGGAGGTGAAAATTATTTTAGGCGGTGCAATTTTGTACTTTCCTTAAAATATAGTTGTCACTTCTACTTTGCTAACCCATCAAATTTCCCACATCAGAGGTGAAAATTATTTCAGGAGATGCATTTTTGTGCTTCCTTTCAATCATGCTTGTCATTTCTACTTTGCTGACTCGTCATATTTCCCATGTTGGTTTGACAGTATATCGTAAGTCGAAAAATCTAAAAGTATCTTTAACAAGGCAACTCATGTGAGTTGCTACCTATAAATATCCAAAAAATAATATATTTTTAATTCTTTTTATCAATCGTGATAAAATTTCTTGTGTTTTTATATTTATTAATTTAATATTCAAAATTTTAAAAATATGTAAATTTAATTCTTTTAACTTCAGAAAACATGATAACTTTTTTTTAATTAAATTAAATCTATATATTGTTTTAAAGTTTAGATACCAAATTTATCCTTATAATTATGTTAATCCAAAGTATATAAATTAAAAATATACTTTTTATAATATCATTATTTTTATTACTACTTTAAGCAACTTAACTAAATTTTGTTCTCAAACCTAACTTATCTAATAGTATGTTTGATTAGAAGATAAGAAAATAAAGGGGGAAAATAAGGATGAGGATTTTTTTTTATTTGGAGAAAAAATACAAAGAGAAGACACAGAAAAATTGAGTTCCTAAAAAAAAATGTCTTCCTTCTACTTTCTCTTCAATTCGAATTTTCAAAAATATAATTCTCTTACTTTTTTTTTTCTCCTTGCCAAATAGACCTTTGGGTATGTTTAATTTAAAAAATAATATAAAAAAATAACGGGTAATGAAGGAAAAGAAGTAAAAATAAATAAAATGATTTTTTAAGTTGTTTATTGAGAAAAAATAACTTTTTTTCTTTCCTCTTGTTTAGTTATGTAATTAGTAAAAAAAATATTTATATAAAATAGTATAAATATCTCTAATAAAAAAAAAAAGTATGCACAAATAAGAACATTTTAATACTTTCGTTCCACAAAACCAACTTTCTTTCCTCTTTTCGTCCAAAAGTGGTCGAATTAAGAAAGTGTTGGGTCTCACATGCTTTTTTTTATTGTTCCTTTCATCTTAAAGTAATGCCAAATAGTAAAAGGATTTGATTTTGTATTTTTTATTTTTATTTTTATTTTTTGGTTGATGCTTGTTCTGCTCTCTTCCCAAAAGAGTAGAAAAGCTTTAAATAGACCTCACAATTTCATATTTTATTATTCACTTTACTCTCAATTTAACGTATATTATTTAAAAATGGGACCTAAAATGTTTGTGAAAAGATAATAAAACATAGAAAATGAATTCATATGGCATTTAAGTACAAGTGGGACCAAAAAAAAAATAGAAAACAATATTTCTCAACGAAGCAACAAACTATTTTTGCAATTGCTCTCCAACGGTTTGAGTTGTTTCATAAATTGCTAGTCTAACAAAATGGAGAGCAACTCTCATTGAAGTTGTCCTAATGTCAAATGAACACTTCCCTGCTGGTTTATAACTTCTGTATGCTGCCTTTATTGGCACATTGTCACATTTATCTTTAAAAATAAAGATAAAAAAATCGTTTCCATTTGAACTTTCTCTTCAACAACTTCCCCTTTTTTTTCCTTGTTTTTAAGAGTATCTCTAATAGAGATACTTAAGTGAGTTGTCAAACATAATTTTTTATAATATCATGTAATATTTTCTTATTGGAGCTCGCAATGTACGTCATTCTTTTTATATTTTATTATGCATCTTAATTTTAAACCATATTTTTATGTCAATTATTAAATAATAAATAAATGTTACATCTTAATTAAATAAAACATTACTTCAACGTAAAAATTACTCACACAAATGCTTTGCAATGTTGCAACATATCGGATAATGAAGTGTGTACACAAGGTCCAGTTATTTTTATAACCTTTCATATTATATTTTTTTTTTAAGTATTGGGTCTCAAATAAAAGAACGCTACAGTTCCTTCTTTGGCAACCCATCTTAAAGTGAAACTCAAATATTGACATTCTTTTTTAGAAGGATCTATTGACAATTTTAGTACACTTGAGTTGCTCAATCCTGTCGGTATCAAAATAACACTCCCATCACAGTTACTCCAAGGCAAGTACAAACTAATATAGATTGATGATAGAACAAAGATCAAGAAGATTGCAAGGCGCCATTAGTCAATTATCAATAACTTTAAAGATTCATCCCTTGAGATTTATTAACTAGTTATCCTCTAACCCAAATTGTGTAAAAGTCAGTGACACCACTGTTTTGGGTTTTTGGAATATCCAACTCAACTATTTTATTTTAGAAATGGAGTTTGTGAACAAATATGTGGAAACATATCCTTTAAATTAATGACCAGAAGTTCAATCACCAAGTTTGTTTATATAAAAAAAAACTAAGATAAGGCCTTAATACTAAGAAAATTTTCTCCTTCGGAAAAAACAAAAAAAGACGACACAAGGTTCTACATCTAAGAGCATCTGTTACGATATAAACATCGAGTGAAGTTTTTGCAATGGAGTGAAGTCATGCTGTAGCCTTATTCCTTCGAATGACTTATAAGTGGTGGTATTCGGCATTAATAATAAACATTATAGATTAAGAGCCATATAAATTAGATCGATTCTACTCAATTATCAAAAAGAGATAGATAAATATCCAACAGAAATATAAAGATTAACCCAACAACAATAGTCTTAAAAATACTCAAACAAAATCTGGCAGTAAAAAACCAACCGAAAACAAGTTGTAACAAATTCATGAACCACATTACATAAACAAGTTGGGCTTTTTAGCCTTGTATGTGGTCTTCAGCTTCCTGGAAGGTGGCCTAACTTTCTTGAAAACCAAGGGGAACTTAATCTTTGAGTTGTGAAATTGTTTTGTGCTCTCCCTCTTGCAGAGTTTAGCTGGGATGGTCGCAGTCTTGATAATTTGAATGCAAGGGCACCTCACCCTGTGACGAGAAGCCATCTCATTGTACATCTGCTCAACTGCACCGTTTAGAGTGGTGTCGCGGTACTCCTTGTACATGTTGTGATAGCCAGTTCTACTCTGATACCGCAACCATATCCCATAGTTCTTAATCTTGGTTGGGTTCTTCTCAAAAATCTGTAAAACAAAATAATTTGAAGATGAATAAATTACACATGTACAAATTCAACACAATAAATTCTCCACAATTTGCCAACAGAAAGCTAAGTTGAAATAAATTGCAAATCCGACAACTCTTGCCACATACAAGGATGTTCTAATATGTATGTATGACTCAAACTAATTCAACAGCTTATTCATAGAGAAAAACAAGAATCTTATTAAAATTCTAGATAAAAATTTGTGAATTCAACACAGTGCACAAGAGAACAGAATCTCCGAGAGTATTTTGAATAAGCAAAAAAGACAACCTTCTGTTGGAAGATTACTTTTTCTGCACCTTTGAAGGCAAATTGAGGAGCTAAAACCATCGATTATCCAGAAGTAAAAGAAACAATTCATGTATAAGCTAACTTGAATGAAGATTTTGTAAACATCAAACATGTGATGTAATTTTGATGCAACCTAAATTACACAAATCAGACATCATACTTAGCCACAAATAAATTTTTAAGCAATTTATTTTTAAAAAATAATTACATACAAAGACCTTGAGCTTCAGAACACTAAAGCTTGCACTGCATACTACAGTGGGTAGAACATCAATAAACCACCATCTTAGTCTAACAAAATATTTCACAGATAAATTTTGCAGTACTTGTATATTCCACATTGTTCATAATTCATAATGAAGTTGTGAACATAAAATCTTTGCAGTTACTATCCATGCCACTTTCTTCAACTATAGCTTTTTTTACCTATTCCGTCGAATACAATGCATAATACTCATACCAACAACAGGCAAATAGCATAGAACTATTTACCTTGATACAATTGACCATCATCCAAGCAAAGCAACTCATACTAACAAATTAAAACGTAAAATTTACATTTACCCAGGCAACAGAAAAAAATTAACAATTTCGCATGAAATCGTAACAATTTATTAATCAGCAAAAATTTGATAGCAAGGACTTGGTCATAGTTCAGATATTTAAAAACAAAAACAATACAAAATAAACCGACGAGTAAGGAGATTGTACCTCGTTGATAGCAAGAACTTGACCATTGCTCTTCTTAACCTTCTTCAATTTCCTCAGAAAATACCTAACCAAAAGCAAACAAAATTAAAAACTAAACGTAAAGCCTAAAACACAAGACCCAAAACCAGAAACAATTAACTCCGGTTGCTACAATCTAAAAAAGCAAGACATAAAATTACATTAAAATATCGGGAAAACAAAACAAAAAGATGCATCAAAGAATAGAGTGAGTTTACCAGAACTTGGACTTGGCGCGAACCTCGTTGGTGGCCCAGAGCTTCATGCGGTAAATCTTGGGGTGCTCATCTGCTTCCGTAGGGAGAGCCCTCCCAACGACCTGGTACTGGTGAAACTGCAACACAAAACAAATATCACCTCGTCAAAATCATTGCCAAAGGAAAATGAAATCGAATAACGAAAGGTATGGATTTTACGCACCCTGAACGTAACCATTTCTGAGAGAAGGTAAAACAACGAAGAACACACACACTCTCTCTCTCTCTCTCCCTCCCTCTCAGTCTGGTGCTGCGATCAAGAAGAGGGTACTAGGGTTTTCTTTGTATATAAAGTGGCTGAAAACCCTAACTTCTAACATCGAGCACTCGCCTCGGGTTCGGGTTCGGGTTCGGGCTCGTCCTTTGTTTGGGCCACACTACTTTAAGGCCCAAACTTTAGATATTTTTCTTTTTTTTTTAACGATAGTTCTTGCATTTCTTTTGGCATTAATAAAACAAATAGGAGATAATAAATAAATTACTTAATTAATTTTAAATTGTTTATTAAAATTAAACCGATAAATATAAAAATATATGTTTAATCTTTTATATGCTTGTTTATATAAAAAATAATATTTTGTATAATTATATATTTTTTAAATGTTTTATTCAATAAAATGAGATATTTATTTACTTTTCATCCTTGTATTTTATTTTTTTAATCCAATGATTTTAATTATTAATTTATCATTGATAGTTGCAGTAAAAAAAATAAAAGATAAAATAAAAAATAATTCTTTTAATTTTTTAAAGAAATTCTTTTAAAGTTACTATTATAATAAATATATTTTTCTCTTTTATTTTTTTAAACTATTCTTAGAATAAGTTTTTTTTTTCAAGTTTTGTATATACATATAGTGGTAGCTTCAAATTTTCCATTGAATTAGAACAAAGTATGTGTATGTATATTCATTTCAATTTACTTAATCTTAACAAATCACTTCAATTTTTGTTAGTATCTGATTAATGATAAACTAGTAAATAATATAAAATATATCAAGTAAATTTATAATTATATGCAAAGATTCATAAATAAAATAATCTTTTCAAAATTGGTCGTATATGATAAAAATAAATATAAGCAAGGAATAAAGTAGTGACAAGTAAAAATGGCAAACACGGATCCTCTCTCTCGGTATAAAGAGCCACAAAACTTAAACTTCTAATATGGAGTATTTCGAATTTGTTTGGAGTGGAAGTAAGTTTTTTATTTTTATTTTTTAAAGTAAAATGTATTTAGTTAAAATAGAGTTGAGGATTTTAACTTAATTAAAATATTTTGACGTTTATTTTTTAAAAAATATAAATATAAATTTAGTTCTTAGTATTTTTTAAATTTTTATTATATTTATAATGATTTTTCTCATTATTATCATATTCAATACTTTCATTAGTTAACTGGGATTACTATCACCACTTCCTATTATCATTACTGTAATGATTAACAAAGTTACTACCAACCATCACATAAACTCATCATTCAATTAATTTTAACAAAATATAAGTTTTTCAAAGTGATATTATTTTAAAATTAAAATAACTATAACTAATTTTAAAAATTAAAATTGGTTTTGATTTTTATTTTTTTTATTTTACAATTAAAATTACCCTTAAACTAATCTTAACAGGACAGGACCTATTTTGTTTTTTCATTTTCATTGAAAATAAGAAATCACATAAAAAAATGCGGTGGTCGTATTTTAGAAAATATTTTATTTGAAAACATTTTCAAAACACTTTAAAATTGAAAATGAAAAACGTCGTTTTCCGCATTTCTTTTTTCCAAAATGAAATCAGAAAGTGAAATCTGGTAGTATACCGGCAAATTCAATAACATTTCATTAATTACCATACTTTGGTCGAAACTAGCTAATTTCTTCCATTGCAGGCACAGAAACCGAGGTCTTTGTGTTGTTGTTATATAGTAAGTGATGTTGTAATGGGCTTCTTGGTATGTGGAGATGCAATGTTTAGTACGTACTATTTATTGCGTTTATACAAAATGATATTCCATTCATCATCCAAGCCAAGGCAAATCAATACATTTTTTTTCTTTCCATAAATATTATTTTTCAGAGAAAATCATGTTTAAAATAAAGTATAATATTAAATATAAATACATATATCGGTGGAGATTAAAATTTTGATTCATTGAATTGTGAGATATTTTTATATTAACTAAATTTTTGTAAAAAAATATTAATTAAATTTTGTAAAATTAATTTAATTAAACATAAATACAAAATGGAGTAGTTTATTTACTTTTTTTTTTACTTTAATATAAATTTATAATAAAAATCCATATAAAATCAACTTAACGCAAACGTAATATTTTTTAATTTTTAATCAAACATCCTTTTGAAGACAAAATTATAATTGAAACCATCAAATCTACCAACCTTGTATTTCTAGGATGAATTGAGTTTTTCTTTGAGGAGAGTTTACGAATTTTACAATAATAATAATAATAATAATAATAATAATAATAATAATAATAATAATAATAATAATAATAATAATAATAATAATAATAACACTTTATAATAATAACAATAACAATTAAACTTTATCCAAAAAAATAGTAGAATTTTCTACACAAAAAAATATAAATATTTTTATTATTCAAATTTTAAGTAAGAAATATTTTATGAATTTTTATTAAAAATTATTAAACCAAACACATTTTTAATATTTTATTTTCTGAAAATAGAAAATAAAAGTCAAACTATACATGTTTTCTAAATTTTAAAATTTTGAAAATAAAAACTATTTTCAAAAAATAAAAATAGAAAATATTTTCTCATACTAAATAGGCCATTAATTTCCTATGTTTGATGTATTATCTTAAAAAAAAGTTAAATATAGTACAACAAGTAATGATGTCGTTTTTCAATTAGAATTAAGGTTTTACTTTGATAATTCACATCTATATTTAATAGAATCATTTGTTATGTAAATTACCAACGTGAAACTTCAATTTTGATAGAGAAAACAACATATAGAGTCTTACGTCTAAAATTGTCCAAAAAAGATTCTTAGAAATATTGTTTACCAAAAATGATTTTTACTTATGTTTTGCAACAAACATTCTTATGGAAGATGTTGGAATCTTGCTTTCCTAAATTGGAAGAAAAATTTTAATGTTGTAAAAATACCACAATACCTCCGTTCACTCATTTAATCTAATTGTAAATTTTGAATCAATTTATTATTAACGAGTTAAAAGTGTATACTATTAAAGTTTAGTAAATTAAGGTAATAATAAACTTTAAATCAAGTCAACAAGATATATATTATACATCATATTTCACACATTTAAAATGAATTTTTTTTATCTACTTCCAAACCTCATTGACCCTACTTTAACATGTAGAAATTGCATTTGAATGTCAATATCCAACCAAATTTAGTTGTAACTCTTTGCATCAATTTCCAAAATGTAAATTACTGCAAGAAAAAACTCCTTATGATTGTGCAGGTCAAGAGGTACAATAAAAACTACGTTTCATGTCAACATCCCAAGATCTCCATGTGTGACACCAAGGGCAACAACTATCACAGTAACGAATGACTGAAAATTCAAGTACATAGTTCAAGTGAGCACAAGGAAGACAAAACTATATAAGTTTAATCAATAATAATAATTTTAAAAAATAAACTATTAAATTGATCACCTAAATAATAATCATTATTCTACTAGTCTTTTAAATATAATTTTTCACTAAATTAATCTTTCAAAGAAATGATAACATCACAAAATTTATCATCTACATATTTTTGTACCTTTTAAAATGTTTAAGGGTCTAATTTAATTTAATTTTTTTAGAAAAACTAATAATGTAGTGACACATTAGTTTTTAGAAGACTAAATTAGAGTTTTAGTTAATTTAAAACATGAATAATGATTAGCGTATATCAATATTCAAAACATTATAGTGATGCGTGTTAGTAGTAACATTATTCTTAAATATTTAGAATAGGAAAAGCAAATATAGTAATTATATTTTAGTTTTTTTTTCTTAGTTCAACTAATTCTCTTAGCCTTTCACCCATCTGGCATGAAAAAAAGAAACAAAATTTACTTTACATACCATTAGATGTGGGAGAGTGAGCAAAGTGTATATTTTATTTCTTAAATTGAATTGTATTCTCAACCAATGAAATACTTATAATATTTCTTTAAATATTTAGAATGGCAAAAGAGTAGCAACTATGCGCTATTCTTTTTCTATACTTAAAGTATTAAGCAAAGTCTACTCAATATATCATTGAATTTATGATTATATGTTAAAACTTATAGTTATGTTATAATCCTTAACCCAGACAATATTTTCAATCAACATAATGCAAAAACATAGCTATCTATCATAATTAAAATCATAAATAAACCAATCATCTACATATTAATCGATTAAAGGAAATGAATAGTTAAACGAGGGAGCCAAAATCCTTCCCTATACTTTTTCCACCCTTTCCAACATTAAGAGGGTTTTGGAGGGAGGGAAAATGACTTAGAATTTTGTAAATTATGCTAACTACTATAGTGTCCTCAAGTTGTTGGATTGTCATTATATATGGGTAAAATCTAGTAAAATTGTTAAAGTATAATAGTATATTACTTTTATTTTCCCATCATTCTCCTTTCCAGTCCTTTAACCAAACCAAATAAGGAAATTTTAATCTCTAAGCATGTTTAATAAAACCCCTACTATTCTCTTATTTAAATCAAACAAAACACTAAAATAAGAAGATCGTATATCTGCGTGTGTTGTTATATGTATATGTCAATAACTCAAAATATATGTCGGCTACAAAATTGGCTTTTATAGTTTTTCATCATTTCCCAATTAAAATGATATACTTAGAATGTATCTTCAAAAGTCTTGAACCCCCAGCATTTACATTTTTCAGGGTAAGGTGACTAATTGACAAAAAATGAATCACTTAATACTAGTAGAAGAAGAAGAAAACTAATGGAGCTATACAATATACAACTTGGGTTAATATTATCCATGGAAAGGGATGGTTGACAAGATGAAGAATAAACAATTAATACGACATCTTATAAACAAAGGACTTGTTTTTGTACATTGTACTCACTCACCAATTGTAGTACTATCATGGTAGAATAAAAACAACCTCGGATCATTATTTAGTATTATGAGATGATTGTTCATATCGATTTACGTTATATTTTACTGTATTTAACATAGTTCCTAATGCAAATTCTTTCTTTTATTTTTTATAGTAACCAAACTATAAAGATTAGTTAGCAATGCACATAACATATATTAGACACTACCTTTCAACTCTAACCAGATTTATTCTAATTAAAAGACTTAATCTCTTAATTCTAAAAATTATTTACAAAGTAAAAGCTAAACATTTATATAACTAACAAAAACAACTAATTTTTTAACTTCAATTTTCAATTAGATGTTTGACTTGTAGTATATCTACACAACACCCAACAAATGAGGTAAATAGGATTTTAGCAACCAAACATCTATAGAGTACTTTGTATCATGAAGAGACAATGAAAAACATGCATGGTAGATATTCAATAAATTATAAGTATATCCTCCAAAGCTACATTCCAAGGTTCTTTTAACCCTTGCCAAATTTAATACGACATGACATGACTTCCAACCACTAATGTATTAAAGAAAACCTAAAACACATGAAAATAAAATAAATAGCAATAAAAACTTACAGCAATTGCGCATGCAATTAACCCAGGCTTTTCTCGACAATCCATATGTACAAACATTAGAATGAATGTTCCAACGTACCAGGGAACACCACCAAGAAACCAACCAATTATAAACCTTGCAATATAGATCAAGTTGCAATTGTCAATATCATAAGAGAAAACAATTATTACATTTATATAATTAAGGAAGTAGACACTTAAACAAGTGGGAAGGATAAAGAGTATTGAACTTTTATAATTTGTGTCCTTGTATTATTTGATTAATTCAAAATCATTCAAAAAGATAGCATAACTTTCTGAGCACTTAAACAAGTGAGAAGGATAAATGGTTTATCAGATGATTTACCATTTATAATTTGTGTCCTTATATTATTTGATTAATCCAAAATCATTCAAAATGATAGCATAATTTCCTACAACTTTAGTATTTAGGAAAATTAAATAGCAAACATCTCTAAACAATAATAGTTATGATTAGGCATGTATATGTAGATTTTAGCCACTAGAAATACAAACAAAGACAAAGTCACTTCATATTTTAATCACATACCACATGAATTATGAGCTTGACATTTATGGTGAAGTTATGTTGAAGCTTTGCATTGTGTGTAACACTTTCAAAACATAGTGTAGTATGATCGGCAAAAAATTATGTCTTTTAAGCATATAATCAAAAGTTCAATACTTAGGTTTGCATTTATGGAAAAATATTTCATGAAAGGAGTTTGATCCTCAGGTATATATATATGGAAAATATCTGTTGGAAGAAGCCAACTCCTTAAATGAATATCATATCCCAAGAAATTAGTCTTTTATCTATATCTGACTCTCGACAAGGAGATACCCTAGGTTTACAAAAAATTAAATCCAAAACATTAGCAAGTAAGATGGAAAACAAACTCACAAGAACCAACCCAGACCAAGTCCACAGCAAGGCAAACGATGTTCTCTTATAGGCCTTCCTCCAGCAACAGCATAAACTTGCACAACATAAATAAAAAAATGTAAATATATTATTTGAACAAATTTCATAAAAAATTGTATTTGGAAAAACAAAAGCATTACAGTTTATAAGTACATTATTTGTGCCAAATCCCTTAACCTTGTTTGATTTTTAATAATCTTGTCTTGCAACAAGATGAAAATATTGGAACATAGGAATTATCGCATATCCTATCGAACTCAACATAGGTATTAAGTGAGAATATATGATTGTAATTGTATTATACCTGGAATAGCGTAGTTACCTTGTCGTTGGTAATAAGCATAGGGGATACTAGAGGGAGAGGGTGGGTGTTGGTTATAAGGAGGATAGTAGTTAGCCACGCCTTGAAAGGTGCCATAATAAGGGTTATCGATGACGATTTCTCTATTCTTCCCTTCCTCGCTCATCGAAGAAACGTTGGGAATCATGTTACTAGTTCCTCAATTTACGACAATCATTCTCATTGTACCCTTGTAAATAATGACTTTTTTTGTTTTTATGTTTTGTTGCATTTGATTGATTTGCTGGCAACACTGACTTGTCCAAATTTAACCTTACATTAAACCCAAATGTTAAAAAATTGGCCCAACTTTCTACCTTTTATGTGTTGACAATGCTATTTACATCTTCCCTTTTTATTCTTCACACTTATTACTCTTTTAGGATTTTTTTAATATATATAAAATACCTTTCTTCCTTCTCACCTTCACATCCCCATTATTTCACAAATTTTATAAAAATTAATTTTTGCAATATAATTATGTTGCAACATATTATATAAACTAATTTTATAATGTAAAGTACAATTTTACAATACACAAACTAGTTTGTTTTTGGATGTAGTAGATTTTATTTAACAGTTTTTCTATAAATATTTATTAAAAATTAATAATAAAAAACAAAACTAATTTGCCTCATAAATTATGGAAAAAATTATTAATTTTATCTTCTCTTTATGTGTATGGAGAAAAAATTTAAACAAGGACTTATAACAACAACAACAACCTGTTGCAAGCAATTGTTTATTATTTTAACAATCATAGCAAGCAATTGTTTATTATTTTAACAATCATAGAGTACAAAGATAATCCTCAATATAAAAAAAATATTGAAAATTACTTTTCATTATGTTTGAATTAGTGAAATAAAATAATATTAAATTGTATTGTTTGAATTATTTAGAAAATGTAGAATGAAATTTACAACAACTTGTTGCAAGCAATTGTTTACTTTTTTAACGATTATAGAGTATAAAGATAGCCCCTCATTGAGTTTTTCTTTTATTTTTCATTACTTTCATAAAAAAAATATTGAAAATACCTTTTCTTTATGTTTGAATTGGTGAAATAAAATGATATTAAATTGTATTGTTTGAATTGTTTAGAAAATGTAGAATGAAATTTGATGGTGTATGCATTCGATTCAATAATTCTCTTTTTCTTGTTCTTCAACTTGGAGAAATGAGATGCAATTTTCTTTACTGTCTTAAAAAAACATATAAACAATAGAATGATAAAATTTATGAGGTTAGTGTCATCCTAGTTATAAATTCACATTTAAATATAACTTTTTACATGATTCTTTTTATTTATAAAGAAAACTATTATTATTAGAGTATGCGTGGACATTTATTAAAGAAGGAGTGTATTAATAGATTTATTTTAACTGATATGTTTGTTCGAAAAATGTCTTGACATTTTAAACTCATTGTCCCCTTATTTTTACAGCTACCGTGTTTAATCAACTAATATGAGACTTATTTTCAACAATTTCCCTAAGTTTAACTACTTCGACCAACCTGTGAGACTTTATTTTAATTTTCAACTAGCATTTGTACTTTAAGTTTAAGCTTTTATATATCTTACTTTCATTTATTACCCAAGCCTATACTCTCTTTTCTTAAATTAATTTCATTTTTTTTTTAACTTTAGACCTTTTGTTGGATATAGGCTCCAATATCATATTAAGATTTTTGTACAACCTTTATCCAATAATAAGAGAGTATGTTAGTAAATTAACTTAAATCAAGTGGTTTATTTGTTTAAAAAATGACTTGATATTTGGACTGATTGTTCATTTGCTCGTATACCTTTTTAACTTGTGTTTAACCTATTGCTATGAGACTTGTTCCCAACGAATATCACCATACTTAAATGAGTTTATTTGATTGGGTTTAGGCTCATAACATATATTTTTTTTTTCGTAAACGTTTTTTAACATCAAAATCATGAGTATAGGAAAATTGATAAAATGAATATTTTTATGTGTTTTACATTGTGTTTGGTTTGCAGGAAATGTAAGAAAAGGATATGAAAAGAGATGAAAATTTCTTATTCAAATTTTAACTCACCAAAAATTAAAAGAAAGACGAGTTTAATATTAATTAAATTAAATTATATTAACTTAATAACTTGATTTATTTGTCCTAAAGATATAATAATGAATAATTATATTTTATTTATCCCGAAACTATATAAAATATTTCTCATCTTTTCTTCTTTTTCCTTGATTTAAATATCTTTCGTCTCTTCCTTATTTTTAACCAAACAATAAAAAAAAAATCTTATAGATTCTTACATGATCTTTAATAAGATGAGTAATTTGTTTTAGTTCACTAACATCCAACTATTAGTACTTTCATATGAAAATTTTAGCCTATATTTCTTCATAATTTTTTATTTTTACTCATTTTCTCTCTCTCTCTCATATATATATATATATATATTAAACCGAGGATAAAAATTCTTAGAGATGAAAGGAAGAAACTAATAACTATTTAAAATTTAATAATTTAATGAATTAATTTCATAAAATATTACTATAAATTTAATAACTATTTAAAATTTCATAATTTAATGAATTAATTTCATAAAATTTAATAACTAATAGCTATAAATTACTTGTTTTTTTTACTAGACAGTGTTAGCGATGTACAATATTGTGGAAAATCCTATCTACTAAATAGAGCGAAAATTTTCCTCATATTTTTTTTTTTTTGAATCTGATTGGTGCATACACACGCTTTCATGGAGAGAAATTAAAGAGTAGTAGGATTAAATTTATTAATAATTTATATCATTTTTCTAAAATTATCCTTAAATATTTTTGAATGAATCATCTCACTCTCCACTTAATTACTTATTTAATTAATTAATTAATATATATTAGTCATTTTCTCTATCTCGTACAAGAATGAATGAATTTATTTTATTAATTTATAAAATTTATTGGAAAATAACTAAGTATAGTTTACAAGAGATCATTTAAAAATAATTTTATCAAAAGGGATAAACAAAGACAATATGGTAATTTTTATAATATATATATAATTACTACCCATCTCTAAATCAAGACAAGAGACTATTTGAAAACAATTTTATAAAAACAGATAAACAAAATTAAAAAAACACTATGCACCAAATAAATGTCCATTTAATTTAAGGGGTAGAGACATCTTTTACCTGTATTACTTTTCTCCTTTTAGATAATAGATACGTAACTTGTAAAAATTAGGAATTAAAATAAAGGAAATTGGAATTACTTTTTTGTTATAATCCATGGCTAGTATCAACGCCTAAAATGAAGTCCACTTCAAAGTGAGGAAGATTAAAAATGATACCATATGGCACAATAAAATCAATAATATTGGCAGCATTACTAAAAAGCTAAAAGCCCAAATCCATTTAACAGGTAAGACCATAGAGTTTTTTTAGTTTAGTCTGCAATATCTTCACTCTTCGGCAAACTCGTGAGTTTAGCATCAATATTAACCATCTAATCCAAGTTGTAAAACAATAGTATTACTAAATAAATACGGGTCTTGGAATCATAAATAACCTTGTTATAAATAGTTAACTTGCAAAGCAAGTATCAATAATCAAGTATTAAGTATTACTAAGATTAAAGTACACGATATCGCAATTTCAAATCATGATATAATGTTTGTATTTAAATAAGTTTGAAGTTACTAATGCAAATAAGGATTAATATCGTCACTTGTCATTAAATTGTTATAACCGCTTAAAATATTCAATGAATGCATTGATGGTGTATTCAATTACAACTTAATTTGTAAAGTAAATTTATTAATTTTTATAATAATTATTTTAAAAATTATAAATTTTAATTTTTAATTGATTGATAATATTTTTTTTACACTGAGTGCATTGAAAATTAATCTCTTATTTATATGAAAGAATTTTCAATGTAAATATTATTTTATACTAACCTTGACAATAATTTTATATTAATATAAAATTTTATAAATATTATTTATAGATAATATATCATTATTAATTGTGTAAATAATTTTTACAATGTAATTCAATCACACATATATAATATATAAAAAGTTACAAATTTTTATCATAACCACCTTGAATATCATGCTAAGTATTTATAATTGATTGATCACGCAAAATACTTTTTATATTAATAATATATAAAAATTAATTTCTTATTTAAATAATAAGAAATTTTAATTTAATAATAAACTATAAAATAAAATTATTTAATAAAAAATATTGAATGATATAATAATTTATAAAGTTATAATAATCCCATTTGATATCTCCTTTTTATATTTATATAGAGAGATTTTATATTTATATAGAGAGAAGGGGATAAGATCGACTAATAGTTGTTATTTATTAAATAAAGATAATTATGAAAGCATGAACTCATTTTCGCTGTTTCTCCGTTTTGTTAAGATAAGAAATAAAGTTTTTCATAAAAATATTGAACTACCGAACCACTTTTTTGTCGGACTTGAGAGTTTTATATTTGCAATTTGCATAATTGGATGATTGAGAACAAAATTAAGTATTCAATTTTAAATAATAAAATATTCATATTATATTTAATTTTATTAATTCTTTGTGTACCTATAGATTGATTTACTTCGCAACAAAAGAAACTTTAATCTTACATTATCTTTGAAATGTTTTCATTATAAGCAATATACACACATGCAAATTAACAAATTATTAAATTCTGAACATGGAATATATCTATTATATTTTATCAATTTACAATACCAAAAAAAAACTTAATCATACATTTTCTTTGGAATATTTTAATTATTAACCCTTTTGAAAGTAAAAATAAACTAATCAAAATTAAAAAAGTTATAAATAGTAATTTTCAAAAAGTGTATGATCAATGCAATATTAAAATAAAAATATGGTACGCGTGTTTTAATATTTTCAAATTATATTATTTACATAATACTTTTTATATTTTTTAATCTCTTTTCACCATATTAATTATTTATCATATTTCTATACCTTCTATTTTATCTCCTTTTTATTTTCTACAAATATAATTGAAAAAAACGAATTGAAATTTCCAAAAACTTTCATAATTAAAATCTTTGAATTTATTTAGGATTGTGCATAATACTAGTTCCTGTTCAACACCAGAAACCTCAAATGATTTTTCCCCCCTGAAATTTCAACTCGCTTTTGTTCAATTACATTTGTAAAATCAATTTTCACAAAATTTTATGATAAAAAAGATGAAATGACCAGACACAGAAATATAAAGAGAAATAATTGATGTTATAAAAGAGAATATATATATATATATATATTAGAAAAGAACACAATCAATTGGTAGTCTAACATTCCCCTTTATACCACGTAATTTTTTTTATATGTAATATAAAATTAAGCAGTTTAATCATTGAATTAAAAGTTTGTCACACTATTTTATTTAATACAAATTATTATTGCACTATTTTATTTTGACATATAATATATTATTTAAAATATAAATAAATATATTTTACAAAAATATATAAATAAATATTTAAATGATATGAAATTTGATACTTATATATAATTAAAAATATAATATCAAAGAACTTAACGATTGAAATAAGTTAAAATCATATTAGGCTGCATAAATATCAAAGTTTGATATTTAATATTAATTAATCTTATCTCTTGAAAAATATTTAATTTTATTTTTTATATACTGTCGATATAAATTTTTGTTACATTATCAACTAATAAAATGACATCTTTAAGTATGATTTTTAAATTTATTATAAAAAGAATTATTTTTTAGCAAAATGGTAATTTATTCGAGATTTGTTAACAATATATTGTTAATGTATTTTAACTAAATTCAAATCTAAAATAGGTCGTAGTATTAAAAAATAGCAAAATAAATAAAATGAGGAACGAAATAGTGAATTTAACTTACGGAAAAACTTAAATTTAATTTTATAAGTACTTTTGTATCATTTTTAATAAGAATAAAAATTTTATTTAACAATTTGTAAAAAATAATTACATTAAATATAAAATTGAAAACCAACACTATAAGTCCATAACAATTAAGAAATTGTAGGTACATTTTGTCCTTTTAACTTATCACATTATCAACTCTCATATGCAATAAATAATTAAATATGGTTGTATCTTAGCTCTTAAGTTTCGTGAGCTTCATTATTGAGTAACAAAGAGCTAGCACATGTGTTTATCACTAATCACTTTCTGGCAGTATCCTTCGTTTTCAACAACATTAATTAACTGAAATATGTTATTGAGAAAAGACTGTGATAGTTGTTGAAAACAAACCAGTGAGTGGCCTGTATAGGTGGCATGCAATCATATTTATTTTTTGTTATTTTAATTTCAAATTATTGATTTATCTCCATCTTTAGAAGTGTCATCTCCCTTTTGAAGTGCAAAACAGTTCTCACAATTCATCTAATTATTAATTGTTGACTAAATTTTTTTTCTCTTTAAAGTTCAAAATATAAGGTACAGATCACCATTATATTTCTAATTATGCTCATTATTGTCTGATAATTTGTATTTTAGTTATGTGCATTGATTGGCAAGTAGATGTTTCTTGTACGCCGCTCAATTAAGGAAAATAA
The DNA here is from genome assembly GCA_025330945.1 of Mucuna pruriens. Lineage (NCBI taxonomy): Eukaryota > Viridiplantae > Streptophyta > Magnoliopsida > Fabales > Fabaceae > Mucuna > Mucuna pruriens. The sequence continues at coordinate 2,494,944 of JAENHJ010000533.1, read as the reverse complement.
AATAACGTGCCTATTGCAAGGACCAGCTACTTCTTTAAATATCTTTGTTTTTTTGTTATTTATTCTGTTCGTGACATGTCACAATTTCTCATATTTTATTGTTTTATGATAAGGCATTTTGTATTTTTTTTTTTAAGTTTAAACTAGTTAGTTCTAAAAACTTATTAGAGTTAAAACAGATTTTTAAGACCCAAACAACACTTATACTTACAGATTACTCCCAATAAAATCTTTATATCAATAACAGATTCAAATTTACGTCTTGCAGAATATGGTGGACTTTTGGCATTCATAAATTTATTACAATATAGGGAGAAGCAACACGAGTTCCTAAGTTGCTCACTGTTTCATCGACATTCGAGTTGTCATAAAATATTACGTTGTATTTGCAACTATTTCCATTTGACTTCAATTTTTTTATTAGCTTGAGTACGTCACTTGAATCGTAAGAATGATGGTAGCCAGCTACATAAATACTTACTCCTTTCTTTTATTTATGATAAATACTACTTAGTTTTCTTAAAATATTGATTAAAGGATTAAATAATTTTTCTTTATTTTTCATTTTAGTTTTCTTTTGTCTCATTTTATTTCTTACATTATTTTAATTTTTATAAAATTGTAAAATTTTAATATAAGTTATTCTTATATAAAATAAATTCATTTTAATTTCTGTATTATTTAGAAAATAGCAAACTTGGTAACCACGTCAACACTTAAAAAGAAATCATTACAAGAAAGATTAAAATTAAATTAAAAAATTAATAGAAAGACAAAATATTTTTAAGAGGATCAAAATGAAAAATATTAATTTTATAAAAATAAAAAATTTATTTAAATCTTAATAAAAATAAAAGGAAAAAACTATTAAAATAATTAAAACATTTATAGATATATTTAATGTTTTATTATAATTAAGAAGACTATTTATTTATTTGTTTTTAAAAATAATAAATTAACATTATATTAGTCTGAATGATATTGAATTTTAATTCCTTATACAAGATTTTGAGTTCGAAATAAAAAATGATTGAAAAAAAAAATCACTAAAAATTCAATGGATAATTTTTACTTATAATATGATGATTAAAAATATAGAAACAATACATTTTATAATACCTCTTGTATTACACTTTCATTATTTTATAATTTTTAATAAATTTTAATTAATAATAAAAAAATAATATGTTGCACACTGCATTGCTAACGTAATTATTTATTTAAAATATGTTTAAATAATTGGTCGGTCTGCATGATGTATGATTGCTTTTGTTTGGGTTCTTTCAATTTTTTTTAGGTTTTAATCTTTATAAAAAAATTAATTTTGATCCTTTTTCTTGTTAAGTGAACATAAAAATAAGATAAAATAAATAATAAACCTGATATTTCTAGATAACAAAAATTAAAATATTTCAATATAAGAAGAATTCATTGACAAGTTTAAAAACTTACGCTAATATAAACCATTAATAATTTATAGTATCTTAATATATATATATATAGTAAATTTAACATATTTTATAATAATTAATTAATTATCTTTAATCAATCAATTAAATTATTTAATTTGATTTGATTATTTGATTGATTTATGATCTTGTTATAATTATTTATAAAGATTATTTTTTGTGTTTACCGTGATAAACAAAGTGAGTATTAATAGATTGATTTTTTTAAACAATTTTCTGTGATAAATTCCAAACTTTTTTTTCACTCAATTAGTACTTCATGGATTTTATACCTAAGTTGAGGATAAATTTTAATCTTTAGTTAAAAGATATAAATATTAAATTATTTGTGTTAACAATATTTGATATATATATATATATATATATATATATTATTTATTATGAAACATTTATAAAAAATTAATCAGATAATAATTTTAATAATAACCACACTATAAACTTAAATTAATCAAATAATTGAATTTGCTGATTATAACTTACAAAATATGTTAAAGTTATTATATATATTAAAATATGTATTAATAATCTAAAGTTAGTATAAATCTGAAAAACTTAAATATAATATTAATAAATCTTATCATATATATATATTTAAAAACTCATATCAATTATAATTTAATTAGATGGACAACTATTAAATTCTTCTTACAATTAAAAAACTAGTCGCTGATGAACAAGTACTCAGAATTGTTACTAGGAAGTGGTAACTTCCAGGACAATCAAAACCTCATGCTCCACTGCTTAGCTTGGAAGTCTGCACAGTTAGTTAACTACTAGATTCAAGAAGTTGAATGACTAATCCGGTTACATAAGAGTATATTATACTTTTTTTTCTCAATTTTCATTAAATACATAATTTATTTTAAGAGAAATGTTAGTGAGACATTTTTTTTTCTTTAAATTTTCTTTTGAATTTTTTATTAATTAAAATTTATTAAAAATAATAATGAGAGAATAGTCTTTAAAAAAAGTGTAAAAGAGAATCTCAACTGGTATTTCTCTTTTTTCTTAATTATTTAAAAAATATTCTATAGACAATCCGAATACATTACTTTAACATCTCTTCATTATTTAAAATATACTATACCATATATCTTTATAAAAAAATTATAAATTTAAAAAAAACAATGAATAATATGTAATTAATCTCAATAAATATCAATAAATAATCAACGTAATTTAATGTTTGGTAGGTAATTGTAACTAATTTTTAACTTATTAGCTACAAAATTTGTTTTACCTTATTAGCATAGTTGGGAAACAAGTTTTTTTTAGAAATTTGTAGTGTTTTTAAAATGATAGTATCTAATTTATTTTTATATTTATTATTATTTTATTCTTAAAATATTTATTATATTTTATTTTATTTTTCTATATAAAACAAATTATTATATTTTATTTTTTTCTTCCACTTATAAGATATATGTTTTTATTATTTTTATCCTATTTGTATAAGAAAGAGATTTGTTATTTTTCCATCTTTATTGCATAATATATTGATGATGGTAAATAATATATTTATTTTATTTTATTTTTAGATATTTGTATATTATATTATTTATTTTAATAATTATAATATTCATTGGATTATTTCAGCATTATTTTTCAATATATTAATATTAGTAGATTATATGTTTGCTTTTTATGTTTCCTAAATATTTTTTATATTAGATTGTTTATTTTAACTATTATATTATTTATATTATTTACTCTATTATTTTTAACAGTATACTTCAACAAATTTTGTTGGTAAAAATACTTAAAGATATGACTATATTAACTAATCTAAAATGAAATTAAAAAATATCATTTAAATATGTCTATTTTGTCATTCCATATTTATGAGTTACTTCAACCTACAATTTTATCAATAACTTGTAGTTCAATAAGTTAACAATTTTCAATAATCAACTACCAACTTTCAACTATCAACTAATTTTTCAATTAATTTTTCAATTTTCAACTAACTTGTCAACTAGTTTTGACAAACATATCATTACATATTTGTTTGAATGTTTATGACAGGAAACCACGAGTTGTCGACTCATCATCCTTTCCCACCATATAAGTCTAGCATGGGATTCCCCACATGTTATCGGAATTAAGGTTGATTTTCTATCTCTTATATGCTTGCAATTTTATTTGACCTTTCTCTACTCTTTATTGAGACTCGAACTTGTTTATGATGTTACAAGTTAAGGTTAATTTTATTTATCTTTATCGACCTTGTATAAAATCTTGATAATGTCATTTGCATTTATCCAAATTTGACATGATATCGTGTGGAATAGGATGATGATTAATGTGATTTTTAAACATTAAATTAATCATAATGACCTAATATACAATCCTAATTCATTTTCATAATATACTAAGTTTAATTTTTAAAACTCAAAGTAACCAAGATTAATATTAACTAGATAAAATTAGTGGAATAGGATGAATATATTGACAAATACTACTTGATGATGACAAAAAAAGTTATCACCCGATGGAAATCTGGATAAATCAAATGATTTCCAAGATCCTTTGCAAGGAATAGAAGACCCAATAACTGGAGTAAGAGCTATAAGAGTTTAAGAGGCTTTGCAATTCATAGTTAAGGACATGCAAATTGTAAAAAAAAAAAAGGTTTAGTTGAATTAGAGTTCAATATGAGAATTATCACATTTTTTGCATCTTGAAGATAATATGAGCTAACTTAAAGACAACAATATGCAACGTAATAACTCCAACATTTAATATTTATCATGTATTTATGGGCTTAAGTGTATTTGGTTGAATTAATTAAATTTTAGAATAAAGAAACAATTAAGGCTCGTTTTCTTATTTTCAATGTAATCTTTTCACTTAATTTTGTTGGAATGAGTTAAGGTGCATTTTCATATTTTCAATATTAGTTCTAGTGTTTTTAGGCTTCCTATATCATTACGAAGCTTAGTGAAAATTTATTTCTTAGTGGGAAGTAAAGGCTTAATGAAAAATAAATACTTAATAAAAAATAAATACTTAATAGGGAGTTTGGAGGAAATTTTAGTCTTTTAAGAGACAATGCACTGTAATTAATGATGCATTTAAATTTGAATGAAAAACTAAATTTTATTCCTTTGTGACAACTTTGTTTTATTCATGAATAAATAATTAAATCTAGTCTTATTAAGACAACTTGAAACAATTAAACTTATAATTTATCATTTTGGTTCTCATATCTTTTTGAGTGTGACATCAATATCCTTATATAAAAAACAACAAAAACTTCATTTCATAAAATCTAATTTCTCCGAGGCAATTATTCTACTTCTACTTCTAAAATCATGTCATCATCCCTAGCAATGCACAATATTTTACATTTACCGGTAATTCTCTTGGTTTTTTATTTGCAGGCATTCTAAAGGATGTCAAATAGGAAAAAAACATGTATCTTGATATCTTTAACAAAATATCTGTTCGATGTTGCATTAATAGTAAAACAAATATGCATGCACTAACAAAATACAAGAGAGATTCTTTTATTTAGTTTGTAGGGGAAAAGAGAGAAAAATAGAAAAAATATATTACTTTATCTTTATAAATATTAATGAAGAATATTATTATAAAAAACAAAAAATTATTTATTGATAAAATTATCGATTAATGTTACATGCACATATATAAATGTCCAATAAATTATAAATATGTTAAAATATTATGTTAATTCTTTATCAATAATTAATATTATTTATTTTATCTTTATTTATTTTAGATGAGTTGATGTCCTACAATAAGATTTTAGAAAAATTAAATCAATAAAATCTAAAACTTATAAATTATTTACCAATTAAATCTCTCCAACATTAGAGGAGAGGTGAATTTCAACCCTTTGTTTTCGTTTTCTGTCTTTTCAGATTTTTTTCAACCAAGTGAAGGAAAATAATAAGAAAAGTATTTCTTCTCTTCTCTTATCTTATTGGTCTTTCATTTTTTCACCATTTGTTTACGTTACCTTTTATACTGTTTTGAATCTTTGTGGACCTTGTCACGTGGTTCGCAATTTGGAGTAATCATCAATAGACATTTTCTTCCTATTTTTCTGTTATGTAAGACATTACATGTATGCTCTCAGGTAATCATTATAATCAATATCCATTACCTATATATACATAATAGAAGAATTTTTTGATTTAGTTACTTGTTACCATTTAAATTAATAGTTAAATCCTAACTAATTAATTATTAATTAATTAGAGAATTATTTTTTCTAATTAAATTGAAGTTATATTTATTTATAATTCTTATTACTACAAATTAACTAAGAAATAACTACAAATTTTAAAAAATTTACTACAAATTAACTAAGATTATTTTCCTAGTTAATTTGTTACTTATTTCATGCTACCATTTAATATTGTAATAATTTTGTAGCTAATTATTTTTACTAAAAATTAACTATAAAATAACTATTAATTTTAAAATTAGCTACAAAATTATTTTGTAGCAAATTTTAAATTTTCTAAGTAGTGATATATATATATATATATATATATATATATATATATATATATATATATATATTAATTTAATATAATATGTATAATAAGAATATAATAATTTTAAAATAAAATTTATTATAAAAATGTTTACTTATATTTTTTGTCTCTTTATTATTGTTATTTCGAAATTTTGATACTCTTATTTTTTTTTTCAAGGAATTTGATTTCCCTCAATTATTCAATCTAAGTCGATCTATTAGTTTTACATATAATATTTAATAAAAATGTAAATTTGATAGTGTAACCAAGTATCATATCAATATTTATGCCAAATATTGGATATTAAGTGAATGAATGTACAAAAATTACACAATTAAAATAATAATAAATCAAATTCAAAAAAATGAAAAAGAGAAAATAATTTATGCACTTAAAATAATTTTATAAAGTTATCAAATAATAAATTATTATGTATGATAAATTTTTTGATTTTTATGGTAATTACTTTAAAGTTATATTAACAATAATTTGTTATTATATGATAGTGTAAAACTATTTTAGATTGTTATGGATACCCCATTTTTTCCGTTTTGATATGGACCCCTCTTCGTTTGTTCGAATCAGCAATAATATGAGTAGAGATACTTAAGCTAGAAAAGGAGAAACAAAAGAGAAGGAATGAGGAATCTCAGGACAATTATCCTTCCTGAAAGATGAAAGATAGTGATCATTGAAGGGAAGAAGAACGAGAGATGACATTCGCGCCTCTATTCCCCCAAGTTTGTACAGAAAGGACAGGCGTTGAATGCTCCCAAGTCTCTCACCCTACAACTTGGAAGCTGCTTTTCCACCGAGTTAACCAAGGTCAAGGATGAGTGGTTACTACCGCATTAAATGAGAATGAGAGAAGTAAACCCCTAGGAAGCACCGTGACATTAATGAGCTTAGGGAAGGAGCCATTGCATTAATGGAGGAGATCTCCTTGAAGATTTGTGATGGTGACCCAAGGGTGAGAAACGTGCCTATAAAATGATAAATGTTTGAACGAAAGGGGGTCTTTTAGCTGGGTCTTAAAATTTTGGGAGAAAGAGTTAAAATACGTGGGAATCTCTGGGCATAGCAAGTCCGAAAATCCTCATTCAATTTCAAGCTTTTGAAGACAAACGAACGAGCAGTGAAAGAAGGAAAACTGCAGAGGAAACCCCGCTACTCCGCAACAAACTTGGGCTCTCTAAATATAATGTAAGTGTTTTCGAAATCTACTTCTACACGTCCATTTAGAAACCTAAAATCCTAAGCCAACAAACTCCCCAACACCTCGTCTTAAGCTTCCCAGCAACCCCTTCCCTAAACTCTTTGGGCGTCATTGGAAAACTCATTTCATCCACTTTATTCATCTCTGCAGACGTCAACAGATAGTCTGCTCCTTCTAAACCTTTTTTGGACACCAATGGAAAGTCCATCTTCACCTAACCCACGGGTGCCTAACGGATAACCCATCCCTTCCCTTTTTCAAACATGCTTAGCCCGCTGAAGTCGAGTCAGTCTTAGCTCCTTCTCCTACCACTGGGTTGACTCCATCTGGCTGGCTCTGTTTGAACGACTCCATTTGGTTGACTTTGTCTTGGCTGACTCCGTCTAGTCAACTCTGTCTGGCCGACTCTGTCTGGTCAGCTCTGTCTGGCCGACTTCATCTAGCTAACTCCATCTGAACGACTCCATCTGACCAACTCTGTCTGGCTAGCTCCATCTGAATGACTCCATATGACCGACTTTGTTTGGTTGGCTCCGTCTAGACGACTCCATCTGGCCGACTCTATCTTGGTCGACACTGTCTTGGTCAACTCTATCTTGGCCAACTCTATTTGGACGACTCTGTCTGGTCGGCTCTGTCTGGCTCTTTATGGACGACTCCATTTGGCTAACTCCATCTAGACGACTCTATCTGGATGACTCCATTTGGACGACCCCGTTTGATTGACTCTGTCTAGATGACTCCATCTAGTCGACTCTGTTCTGGCCGACTCTCCATTTAACCATTCATGCCGAGAACTACTAAACCTTGTTTTCTTCATTGTCATGGGAGATACGTAGGAGCAATAGACGACTCTTGCCAAATTATTCATCCAAAAATCAAAAAAAACATCACATGTCCATCCTTTGTAAATATCTTTCATTAGAAAGGCATAAACCATAGCTTAGAAATTATCTTATTTTATGCATCTAGTTAGGGTAACTACCTTATGGTAAAAGTATTGAGATTCTAGTAATCCTTATGCGTAACAGATTTTCGAACCTGAACTCTGATTCTCATACCTGTCTTAACCACTCTAAGGTTTCCTGGCGTTTTTCATAAAAATGTCGGTGGCGACTTTGCAATCCCTGTTCCTTCCTGAGAAGGGACTCATATCAAAACTTCCTATTTTTTCGCCGTCTCCCGTTAAGTTACAACAATTGTCAATACATAACTATTAAACTCAACAAATAAGAGACTAAATTTACAAAATAATGATGCTCAAACTCAAACCAATTAAGGAAAAAAGAAACTGAATTTCACATTGTTCGCCTAGATTTAAAATTTTAAAATACTCAAACTTAAATTAAATTGAATTCAATTTAAATAATAGTATTTGATATATTTCTTAAAGAATATAAATACAAATTAAATAAAAATTTTAATGCAAGATAAGTTCGTTACTTAAAAAATTAAATCTTAAATCTTTTTTTTAAGGATGAGTGTTAATATTTATAATATATTAGTAAAATTTTAGGTTTATATAATTTCTTTTTATTTTTTTTACTTCTTTCTTTATCTAGTCATTTAAGAGTGTTGTTTGAATTGATTTAGGTTTAAACTAAAATCAAATTCAAACCAATCATGTTTAATTGAGTTAGTTTAGTTTGAGTTTTAATTTATTTTTTATAAATTCAAGTTAGGTTAATTTGGTTCAAATCATCGAGTTATAATAAAATAAATAAATTATTATATTTTTTGGAATTTTTATTTTTACTTATTATTTATTTTATATAATTTTTTAACTTTATATTAGTAGAAGATAAAAATATTATTTATGTTTAATAATTATATTTATTAATTTTTTATATTTATGACTTTATATATCTCATTATTTTTTTTACCCGAAACTTTATATAAAACGATTAAATTAAAACATTGATAGCATTTAAATAAGGTCAAAGTGAATGAAAATTTAAATATTAAAATTTAAAATATATTCATTTAAATGTTAAAAAATAATCAATCAAGTCATTGAATTGATTCAAGTTGAAAATATTAAATCCAAAAATTGAATAAATTATAATTAATTAAATGTTTAAATTTGAAGTAAAATAATCAATTAATCAAATTAAATCCAAAACCAATATCAAACTAGTTTAATTTAAATTGTCGATTTGATCCCTTAATCCAACCAATTCAGTAAAGATGTCTACTGCCAATTTTGTACGATGAGAATAAAAAATTGAAAAATATTGTCACATTCATAATCGAAACCGACATATCGACACCGACATACCGACACCGTGACCACCAATAACGTTAACAAGTAGGGTCCCCCTTTAATTTAAGTCACATGCAATGGAGATAGTCAGATAGATGTTTTGTGTGATTTAATTCTTAAAAACGTAAATTTATACATGAGCGCAAAAGTTATCCATTCAAATTGTGTAATAATTTGATAATTAACTTTACATGTAAAGTAGCGTCAAGTAAGAGAATTATATAATCATATAAAAAAGTAAAATTAAAATTTATTTAATATTGATATGATTATTTAAATATATGTAATTATATTGTTTATATTTATTTCTATTACTCTCTCATATAAATAATGTTATACCTTTTTATATTATAAATATATGATAAAGAAAGAAGTGTATGACAAGATAAAAAATATAGAAATATAAATTCAGAGTAAGAAAGTGTCGTATAAATATTTATTATAGTTTAAATCATTAATATTTAATGGGGAAATATTATAATTTTGCAATTTTAAAATAAAAATATAAATATTGTAATAAAATTTAAACTTAAAATGTTTCTCGTAATTTTCTGTCTAGGCACGTCTTTTAACTTAGTATTCAAATTATCCTCAAACAACTGTTGTAAATTTTAATAGTTCATTTCAGACACGGGAAGGCATCATGGTCCTGTTGAAGCAACCTCACTTAAGAAGAACATTCGACAAACAGATCATATTATCAACCGTGGCTTATGCCAAAGTGGTTTGATTAGTAGCATCGATTCGTTATGGTGCCTGTGCAAAGAACCTTTGAGCTTTCGAGATCACTTGTTCAAATAATAGAATCCGCAAAGGAAATATCAAATATGGTGTTCTAGAATGACAATCGATATGAACATAATGTGACATAAACATCTATTAAAATGTTACATGTCCTTAAGTTGTAACATTAATTTTTGAAAAGAAAGAGAGCCGATCGTACATGATTGGGAATTTGAAGTCTAGTCAGCTTAGAAAAATTGGGACTGTAGACTAACGTGACCGAAGCAGCAACTGACTCAATCTATTCCCACGAGATAAATTCAAAAGGATGATTAATGGTAGGATTGGAATATTCCAAAATGATGACTCTCTCTGGGAACACTTATTGCATTATGCTGATACTCTTGTTGAAGAGAAGAAGCCACTGATCCCAAATTTGGAACAAACAAAATAGAAAAGGACAAACTATAAATGTACTTCACACTGCTATTCTAACATCTCTTTAAAATATAAAAAAAAAACTAATTTTTAAAATAAAAACAAAAATAAATATTTTATTAAATTGATGTCTTTTTGGACATCATGAACAAGGTAGGATTTAGGAAGCAGGATGCATGATACTAACTCACATCGTGTGTGGAAAAGAGTGTAAAAGATGTTACATTAGTTGATATTTTGTGTGTGTTTGTTTGTATTGGAGGCACAACATTAGGTGTGGTCTTGTGTGTGTTTGTGTAGCTAACACCTCTGTGTAAAGTTTATCTATGTAAAGTATATATGTGTTAGGAGGAGTAAGGTTAACTTCTTTGTGTGTAAACGTGTGTTTGCGTAGTTGGCGCTTTGTGTGTAAAGTATATGTGTATTAGGAGGGACAAAGTTAGTTTGTGTCTTTTGTGGTGTAAAATTAATAAAACAACAAGTTGGTAGATGTGTACAAAATATAATAATTAATTTTTTATTGTTATTTATTTATTTTTAGGTAAAAATTATAATACAGTATTTTGTAATTTTTGGTTTAGTTTATAATTTTTATTATTATTAAATTGGTGTGTTGTTTTTTTATTATATTTATTATTTTTAGATAAAATATTATAATTTCATGTTGTTTGTAGTATTTTTTAATTAACAATTAATTTCTTTATTGTTATTTATTTTTATTTTTATTTTTAGATAAAATTTGTAATATTATATTTTTTAATATAGTTTAAAATTTTATTTTATTATTATTATTAAACTTGTATAATGTATTTTTATTATACTTGTCAGTTTTAGGTAGAACATTATAATTTTATGTTGTTTGTAGCAATTTTTTTTAAAAAATAATAATTGATTTCTTTATGTTATTTATTTTTATTTTTAGATAAAATTTATAATATAATATTTTGTTGTTATTATTTAGTTTATAATTTTTATGTTTATTATTATTAAATTCGTATAATGTATTTTTTGTATATTTGTCAATTTCAAGTAAAATATTATAATTTCACGTTGTGTATAGTAATTTAATATTTAAAAAAGTAATAATTGATTTTTTATTATTATTTATTTATTTTTAGATACAATTTATAATATAATATTTTATTGTTATTAATTTAGTTCATAATTTTTATTTTTATTTTATTATAATATAGTATTTTATTATTATTATTAATTTTTACACACAAAGTAACCTTGTGTCTCCCAACACACACTCTGCACACGAGGTGTTGGCTAGTTTACAATCTCCTACACAAACATATACACACACAAGTTGCTACCTATTATAGTGCCTCCCATATTTTCTCCCATACTAGTCTCCTATTCCCTCTATTTAACTTTTTATTCTATTTTTTTTCAAATCAACCTTACTATTCACCTCTTACTTATATGTTTTATTATTTATCTCTAATTTAATTAAAAGTATTTTCTACCAGATAAAAAAATACACAAGTATTATATAATTAGTTGAGTTGGGAGTTTATTAATATTCCAAATATGGTATAAGTCTGGCTGGTCTGGCCTATTCTAGCTAATTATTTTTTTTTCTTTTTCTTATTTTTTTAAACTTTATTAATTGGGGTCAAAATGTATGCTTTTCTGAAAGTTTCATTCCCCCACATAAAGACTACATCTTTCCGTTCATTTAGTTTACACCCCTTATAATGAGATCTCTTCAACTACAAATTTGTCCCTAATTTGAAGGATTTTCTTCATTCATTATGATAGTGAAGGCACCTTTCTCTATTCAAGCTTTTCGTATTTGCCTATTGTAATTATTGCTTGGACAAATTCTTGGTTTTCTGCATGGGCCCATGAAATCGTCTCGTGTAACTCGCGTTTTTTTTTTTCTTTCTTTCTAGGAAGGGCATAAAGGTCAAAAATATTAGAAATTTATAATTTCTTCTAATAATGTGAGTTTTATATTTTAAATATAATTATATAAGTTATTTATTTAAATTAATTATAATCTTAAGTGATTCAATTAAGTAATCGAAAAGACTTCCTAAAAAGCTTGATATGAGCTTAATGAGTGGATACCCAAGTTGGTCCGTTAGGGGATAATGGAAACTCTATATCTAGGCTAACACATCAGGAAAAGTTATGGTCCCCAATACACCAAACCAAAATACATTTTATGTTCTCTCCATCAGAAAAGAGAAGTGAAAGTCCCTAGAAGGAATTAAGGTGGTTTGGTTGAGGAAGAGCACAAATCAACGATTCTCAATCAGATTGAAGACACTAAAAATTCTGCTATAATCTCCAACAAATGGATCTAGGTATTTATTTATTTATGCATCCTTATTTAAAGTTTTGATGATCTAGTATGACGATTATTCATTATAGGGAATTTCTCATAGGAATAAGAAATAAGGAACCCTAAGGTAAATAAATATTTCCAACAAGTGGTATCAAAGCTGCCGTTAGCATTAGATTGTTAGGCTTTATAAGGTTGATTCCTTTAATGCCTGGAATTTTATTTTGGAATGAATGTTTCATGTTATATGTGATCCTATTATTTCCATTATATGAACTTTATAATGATTTGAAGGATATTAGGAGATATAGTAACTTGACATATACTTAACAAATATTCACCCAAATTCAACGCATCTAAGAAACCAGATGCGAAATTGATAATAATAATAAGTAAGTAAATTATGGTATAAAAGGCACCTAGAGTGTATTATATGATTTGATGATTTTTGGACCCTTCTCATTAATTTTGGTAGTCTAGTAATTTTTAAAAATTAAATTAATTGAAGCAATAAATTGCCAAGGTAATCCCTGTTGTGAAAATTGATTTAATTAAATTACATAGGCGTATGAAGTTATTTATGCGAACTGTGATCGGTCCAACGGAAGACACAGTTTGACCAAATAATAACATACCTGTGATAATAAATATGTGACAATTATAAAGTTTTAATTTTTCATGTGACTATTATTTGACAGAACTGATTGTCAATATTTGATTATTACGTTGAGAGTACCACTTACAAATTAATTTTTCTGTCCAAAGACTAAAAATTAATGTTGTGCTAGGTATCTTGTAAAGGGTCCATTATGTAGTTTATCTACACATGTCTTGCTATATACTTTATATGTCTTACATACTTAAAATATCTAACTGCTAGGCGGTGAAATAAATGTACAATTTTGGGTTTTGTGCGTATGTGTGAAACTTGTATAAATTTAAGACCTCCCATTTGATTAAATTGTCTAGTAATATTTGTTGGATTAATTAAAACAACATGTTGCCAAAATAATATTTGTTGTGTAGATTAATTTAATTAAATTTACATAGATGTTGTGTGGGATTATTCATGTGAATTGTGATCGGCTCAAAGGAAGACGCAATTTGACCGAATAATTACATGCTTGGGATGGTAAATGTGTGGTGATTATAAGGTTGTTTTTTTATGTGAACAATGGAGTGTCCAAAGACAATCATTATTTGACAAGACCTATCACCAACATTTGATCATTGCGTTGAGAGTATCAATTGCAGTTAGTTCTATCAATCCAACAATTAGGGATTAATGGTGCGCTAGGTATCTTGTTTGGGTCTTTACATTTATCATAAAGATTAATTGTGTTTTGTATATTCAATATTCTCTTTTCAATTGTTGCTACTAGTATGGTCAACATATCTGTTCAAATTAATAGTATCCCAATGCTGAATGAGATGAATTTCAAGGTCTGGAAGGAAGTTGTAGCAATAGTACTCGGCTATACGGATTTTGATCTAGCACTTCAGGTAGAGAAACATATTCTTACTCCAGATAACCTTCAAGAGGTTAAAATTGAGAAATGGAAATGCTCTAACCGAATGTACCTCATGATCATGACGCGCTTGATTTTAGAAGCGTTTCAGGGCTTTATTTTTTAGAGTCAAAGGTAAAGAAAATGTAAAAGAGTACATAATGGAGATGTCTAATCTCACAGCAAAGCTCAAATCACTCAAGTTAGAGATTGCTTAGACTTGCTCGTGCACTTGGTTTTAATCTCACTTCCTGCACACTTTGGGCAATTCAAAGTGAGCTTATATCTTAGAAGGACAAATGGTCCGTCAATGAACTTATATCTCACTGCATGCAAGAGGAAGAAAGGTTGCAAAGAGATAAGACTAAAAATGCTTATTTTGTTTCGACTTCTCAAAATAAGAAAAGGAAGAAGATTAAGGGTGTTGCGGAAGGGTCTTCTCAAAGAAAGAAACTAAAGAAGAATGAGGAATTTACCTGCTACTTTTGTAAGAAGTTGGGACACGTGAAGAAACAGTGTCCTAAGTACGCTGCCTGACGTGTAAAGAAAGGTAAATTTCTTGCTCTAGTTTGTTCTGAAATTAATTTGACCTTTGTGCCTACAGATACTTGGTGGCTAGACTCTAAAGCTACTACTCACATAAGTGTGACTATGCAGGGTTGCTTGTGGAGCCGACCGCCAAGTGATGATGAAAGATTCATTTTTGTGGGCGATGACAATAAAGTTGCAGTAGAAGCCATTGGATATTTCATATTACAATTGAAAACTAGATTTTGTTTGGATTTATTTGAGACTTTTGTTGTGCCGTATTTTAGATGGAATTTAGTTTCTATTTCCAGCTTGGACAGATTTGGTTTTTCATGTTCTTTTGGGAATAATAAAGTTAGTCTCTACCAAAATTCAAATGTTGTTGATTCTAGTTCTTTAATTGATAATCTTTATATGTTTGATGTTGTTAGTTCCTATAATGAAATACTGCAAATAGGTTCACGAGGCACAAAGCGAAAATTAATTAAGAAATTCAGTCATCTTATAGCACAAGCGTTTAGGCCATATCACTAAACAGAGAATTCAAAGACTTGTGTTGGATGTAATTCTTGAACCCTTAGACTTATCAAACTTTGAAGTTTGTGTTGAGTGCATCAAGGAAAAACGAATAAACATAAGAAAATTAGGTGTCAAAAGAGCTAAGGATGTCTTACTTAGAACTAATACATACAAATATTTGTGATACTTTCCCTACAACTTCATGGAATGGACAACAATACTTTATTACGTTCATAGATGATTACTCTAGATACGGTTACCTATGTTTGATACATGAGAAGTCCCAATCCCTAGACGTTTTCAAGTCTTTTAAAGCTGAAGTTGAACTTCAACTTGAAAAGAAAATTAAAGCCGTCAAATCTGATCGTGGTGGTGAATACTATGGTAGATATGACAGATCAGAAGAACAACATCCAGGACCTTTTGCTCTTTTTCTCAGAGAATGTGGAAATGGTCCGCAATACACCATGCCAGGCAAACCTAGCATGCACGTTGTTGCAAAACGATGAAATTAGACTCTTAAGGATATGGTAAGAAGTATGATTAGTCATTCTTCTTTACTAGAGTCACTATGTGGAGAAGCTTTAAAGACCATAATTCACATTCTTAATAGGGTGCCGACTAAAGCAGTTAACAAAACCCCTTATGAACTTTGGACTGACAAAAAGTCAAGCATCAATCATTTTCACATTTGGGGTTGTCCAGCTGAAGCATAACCTTATAGGCCACATGAACGAAAACTGGATTCAAGAACAGTTAGCTGTTATTTTGTTGGCTATGTTGAACGCTCTCGAGGCTATAAGTTTTATGATCCCACTTCAAGATCCTTTTTTGAAACAAGAAATGTGAGAATTCTTGAGGAAGTTGAGTTTGGGAAGGAAGAGAACATAAGGAATGTTGTCTTTGAGGAAGAATCTGTCAATGACATTGGTCAAGTCCTTGTGTCTATTACTGTTCAAGAAACAACTCCAGTAATAGGAGACAATGTTCAAGCTACTGTTCTTGACATTGTTCCAAAATAAGACTGTGATGAGGCACTTCCTCAACCACCAATAAAGCTAACCTCAACAACCTCAACAAGTGCCATTAAGGAGATCCATTAGAGAGAGGAGACATGCAATTCCATATGACTACATTGTCTTTCTCCAAGAATATGAGGATGGCATTGGTCTAACAGAAGATGATCCAATCAACTTCTGTCAAGCCATGCAAAGTTCTAACTCTCAAAAATGGATTGATGCCATGAAAGATGAGTTGAAGTCTATGTAAGACAATGACGTTTGGGATCTCGTCAAATTACCTGAAGGTGTGAAACCTATTGGTTGCAAATGGATATTTAAAACCAAAAAGAATTCTAAAGGTAATATCGAAAGATATAAGACTCGTCTAGTTGCTAAAGGCTTTACTTAGAAGGAAGGCATTGACTACAAAGAAACCTTTTCTCCGGTATCTTCAAAGGATTCTTTTAGAACCGACACTAGTAGCTCATTTTGATTTAGAGCTACATCAGATGGATGTTAAGACTGCGTTTCTTAATGGCGACATTGACGAAACGATTTATATGATGCAACTTGAAAACTCTGTTTCAAACGAATCTAAGTCTATGGTATGTAAACTAAAGAAATCCATCTATGGCCTAAAACAAGCTTCTCGTCCCAATGGTATCAAAAGTTCCATCAAGTCATTACCTCATATGTTTTGAAGCAAATGTAGTTGATGATTATGTATATCACAAGTGCAGTGGGAGTAAATACATATTTCTGGTACTATATGTCGATGATATACTACTTGCTAGTAATGATACAGACTTATTGCATGAAACCAAGAGATTTATGATGAAAAATTTCGAGATGAAAGATCTTGGGGAAACTTCTTTTGTGTTAGGCATTCAGATACTAAGAGATCGTTCTCAAGGTATCCTAAGGTTGTCACAAGAGAACTATATCGGCAAAGTCTTAGAGAGATTCGGCATGAAAGATAGTAAACCAGGAGACACCCCGATAGTTAAGGGAGACAAATTTAGTCTAAAATAGTGCTCCAACAATGACCTTGAAAGAAATGAGATGCAAAAGATTCCCTATGCCTCAGTAGTGGGGAGTCTAATGTATGCTCAAGTTTGTACTCATCCTAGTATTACTTTTGTGGTGGGAGTTTTGTGCAGGTATTTAAGTAATCTTGTAATACAACATTGAAAGGCAGTTAAACGCATGATGCATTACTTAAGGAGAACAAAAGGATACATGCTTACTTATCGAAAGTTTGAAAGTTTGGAGATCATCATATACTCATGTACTCTGACTCCGATTTTGCTGGATGTCAAGATAGCAAATGCTCCACGTTTAGATACATCTATATGTTGGCTGGAGGAGTTATCTCTTAGAAGTTTGTTAAACAGACTCTTATAGCCTCTTTGACCATAGCTATAGCGTTTGTGACTTGCTTCAAGACATCCAACTAGAGTTCAAAATAAACAAATTTTCATAAAACATATTGGAACAAGTTTTATGCTAGCTGATCCATTGACTAAAGGGCTAATACCTAAGGTTCTTTGATGAGCACACTGCTCATATAGGTATCATTCATTACGATACTTTAGTTCAGTAGGAGCCTATATGTTTTATGTTTCAATTTGAACAATTTTGTTGTTATTTATTTTCTGCATAAATAAAGTTGATGGTTTATATTTATATTTTGAACTCGCCTATGTTTTTTTGTATATAGTAATAATGTTACGAGAATTTGGATTGATCTCCATAAAGATTAAAAATAAGGACCAATTGGAAATAGACATGTTTGAGATCACATTGCATGTAATTTCCATGTCACTCATCCATATTTGATCTATGTCATTGAATATGTTAATATGGTGATCATCATTATTTAATTACGCTTAAATTGTTATTAAAAAGATGCAATAGTTTCATTGTTAATATACAAGATGGATTAGATTGTATCAAGAGAAAGTCTAAAAATAAATAGCATATTGGCGCGCCTAAAGAACTGAATAATATAATTGTTTCAAGTAAATATGAAGCCCAAATGGGAGATTGTTAGACATTTATAATTTCTTCTTATTATGTGGGTTTTATATTTTAAATATAATTATATCAACTATTTATTTAAAGTGATTATAATCTTAAGTGATTCAATTAAGTAATCGAAAAGACTTTCTAAAAGGTTTGATATGAGCTTAATGAGTGGATATCCAGGTTAGCCCGTTAGGGGATAATGAGAATCCTATATGTAGACTAACACATCAGGAAATGTTATAGTCCCCAATACACCAAACCAAAATACATTCTCTGTTCTTCCCATTAGAAAAGAGAAGCAAAAGTCCTCAGAAGGAATTAAGGTGATTTGGTTGAAGAAGACCACAAACCAACGGTTCTCAATCATATTAAAGATACCAAAAATTCTGCTATAATTTCCAACAAATGAATCCAGTTATTTATTTATTTATGTATCCTTATTTAAAATTTTGATGATCTAATATGACGATTATTCATGATAAGAAACCTCTTATAAGAATAAAAAATAAGAAAATAAATAAATATTTCCAACTACATCTTTCCGTTCATTTAGTTTACACCCCTTCTAATGAGATCTCTTCAACAACAAACTTGTCCCTAATTTGAAGGATTTTCTTCATTAATTATGATAGTGAAGGTACCTTTCTCTATTCAAATTTTTCGTATTTGCCTATTGTAATTATTGCTTGGTCAAATTCTTGGTTTTCTGCATGGCCCCATGAAATCGTCTCGTGTAACTCGTGTTTTTTTTTTTTCTTTCTTTCTAGGAAGGGCCTAAAGGCCGAAAAAGCACATAAAGGAAATATTTTTTCCTCTAACAAAGTACTGTGTATGACATCTCGAATTTGTTCCAAGACAACTTCAATAGTTTTAGGACACAATGTGGCTTATCATGGATTCAATTCTTCGGATGTCATCACCCATTGACCGTGTTTCTCCATTTTTTTTCCCCACGCTGTCGTTCTTGGTTATAATTCAAGGGGTCGTTAATTCGGAACCTCACTCCCTAGTTGCTCCAGGGTTATTATTTGCATGTTGATAATGTTGGATGGGGAACATTTTTGCTTTTATCAAATTTAGTGCCAATGTTATTGCTTGATTCTTGATTCAAACCGC
Organism: Mucuna pruriens; assembly: GCA_025330945.1. NCBI lineage: Eukaryota > Viridiplantae > Streptophyta > Magnoliopsida > Fabales > Fabaceae > Mucuna > Mucuna pruriens. The sequence goes on along the minus strand of JAENHJ010000533.1, from coordinate 2,475,331 downwards.
TGGACCCAGACTCAGGAATGGAGGTAGCAGGATAACATTTAAATTTTATTTAAAATATTTATAATTATATATATTTTAAAATGATATGAGAATCTATTTTAAAAATATATTTATATAAAGAATAAACTAAATATATTTTGTAATGGTCTAAAATTAAAACTATCAGATCATCAAGTTGTTATACCATTAACCATAATTTAAAAAAAAAACTATTATCTTATAAAAATTTACTAAATGAGAATGAATTAATTAATTACTCATTGTATTGTCTTTTATTATAATAGCAAGTAACAAATATTGAAGAAGAATTTTCTTTTAAATTGTCGAAAAATAAAAAATATCGTTTATTATCTTCTCAATAAAAAACTATAAAAATAAAATATTTTATCAAAAAAGAGAAAATTAGTGCTTAAATAAAATTATTTTATAATTAAATTCCCTTAATAAAAATAAGAATATATATATATATATATATTAAAAAATTAATAAAATCAAGGGATGCAAGGCCCCTACGCTTCTGAATAGTCCCGTCCATGGGAGGTAGGATTCAGTGATTGAGGGTCAACCTGTAAAAATAAAAATTTATTCAATAAATATATAAAGATTAACTTATACAAGATCTGTGATTATGTATTTTTTAAAATAATTCAACAAAAATTAATAGAAATTCTATTTACAAAGATGATAAATTAAACATTAAAAAAAACAAATATTACAAATGGCAATTACCAATTTCAATTTCAAATTCACTAGGAATCTTCATAAATTTATAATAAAAATTAGTATCTACGATAATCATAATTTTTTAACGAAAATATCCTATTAATTATGTTTCAAAAATCTATTAATTAAAATAAATTATGTTATTCATCAGATATCTATTATAACAATAATAGTCTATAACTATTGAAGAAAATTTTGTTTTTAAATTATTAGAAAATGAAATAAGAAAAATATTGTGTCATAATAAAGACTACAACTCTAAAAGAAAATTTTGAAAATTCCATATGATTCAACTAAATGTTTAATTTGCTTTAGTAACCTGTATAAACTTGTGTATTTGAATTCATGCACTATAGATTAAGAGCATATTAGAACCTCACAAACAAAAAAACACTAAAAAACTAAAAAAATAATATAATAAGAATGTGGTAGAAAGATAAAGTATTTATCGATTCTTTATATATAGTTTGTAAGTTTGACTAATTGATGTAGATTACTAAATAATTTTTAATTTTTCAATAAATATAAAAATATATTAATAAAATCATTTGATTACAAATGCAAATATTTATAATTTTTTAAATAATAACAGCAACATATTTATAAAAAAATTATTTAAAAATAAAATAATTGATCCTCGAATATTTTATCTTAAAAATACAATCGCCTTTACAATAGAGACTTAAAAAAGAATAGAATATTTGTTAAAAAAGTTAGAAAATATAATTAATTTGCATAATTAAACTCCCTACATAAAAATATTTTCTATATATATATATATTAATAAAAAGTTAAAAAGAGTCGCCTCCTAAAGCGACGTGTAAGTTTGTCCCTGCCTGGACTGGATTTTTTTTGGAAAAAACTTGCTTCTTGATGTTTGAGTCAAAGATGCCGTGTGCCAATAAAACACACTTCAGTTTGTAAAAAAAATGTGTATCCACAAAAAATAATAATAAAAAATGTAAAGGTCATATCAAGAAGGTTGTCCCCTTTATATATAGAGTGTGATCCATATAGTTTAAGGAAAATTTGATCTTTACAATAATGAAAGTTATTCAGTTGATGATATAAGAAAATTGTAAGGGCATAGTTTAGTAATCTTATCTTTTCAATGGTGAATAAATCCGTTGAATAATTTAAAAAAAATTATAAATAACAAATATTGTTTATTTCGTACACTTTAGGGCAAAAGAAGCGAGGAGAGAAATATATAGGATTAAAAATCTTAAATTCTATCATTTAGAAAAGGCAATAAAGGTGATAGAAAGAAAAAAATGCCTTAAAAAAATAATGGGTCCCAAGAAAATTAATATGTCATTTAATTATGATTAAGTAAATTCTAATAATTTTTTTTAGTTTTTAATTAGATTTTATAGTTAAAAATACTTTTAAAATGTTTTTATAATTTTAAAATTTTGTTGTAAAAATATTAATATCATTATAACTCCGTTACTTTATACTGATGAAATATTATAATATGATAATTTTCTTTTTTTTATTATGCTCATATGATATTTTTAATATGATCATTCCTTTTTTATTTTTATTTTTTGAAAATTTTTAAATCCCTAATTCTATCTTTTGACATAACCACACAAAGATATTTTGTTGTGTATACAGGAAGTAGAATTTTTATTCTTATATTTGACATTTTTTGCAAAAAAAAAAAAAATATAGAAAAATTAAAGAAAGAGACAAATTTCACTTCAAGTTTTATTTTGTTATCTCGTTTTTAAATAATTAAAAAATGGAAAGAAAAATAACAAGGTTAATTCTTAATTTTTTTTCTTCTGAATTTTGTATTATTGTTATAATTTTATAACGAGAAAATATAAAATTTCATACAATTCTTTCTACTACTTTATAAATAACAATAAATATAAAATTTTCAAACATTAACCAATTCAAGTATTCCCTGCATGCAGTCAATAAGAGAAATATAAAATTTTCAATCTAAGATTATGCATGCTACATGCAATGCAATATGTGTCAAAATTTTCTACTTATGTGAAGAGTGCGTAGATAGAATTTTCTTTTTTTATGTGTCTCTACTGACAATTAATATTAGGTTTTTAAAATGTTTAAAAATTAAAAAATAAAATAAAGAGTAATTATTATATTATCCTATCATATCATATCAGTATAATAAAAAAATAATTACCATATCATAATATTTAGTCAACATAAACTAACGAAATTGTCATGATGTCAATAAAAAAATTTAAATTATAAGAATTTTTTAAAGTGTTTTTAACTATAAAAAAAACCTAATTAAAATTTTGAAGAAACTATAAAGATTCACGTTATTTCAACCTTTAATGAAATAAGTATGTATTTATTTCAACACACAGGAGATTCAAATTTTCTTTTATTTTTTTTGTTACTTCTTTTAATTCGGGGTTGTACACATAGGATAGTTAATTTTTTTATAAATATAGAAAAAATGTGGATAAAAAAATTTATTCTATATATCTCTATCGATAGTTAAAATTAGAGTTTAAAAACATCCTTAAAAAGTAAAAAAATCAAAATAAAAAAATAATTATTATATTATATCATGTTAATATAATAAAAAAATAATTATAATGTGATAATAAATAATGAACATAATAAATTAAAAAAATTATAATGACGTCGGTGAATGAAATATCTAGTTACAGAAAATTTAAATTATAAATATTTATAAAAATATTTTTAATTATAAGAATCTAATTAAAAATTTGAACAAATTATAAAGATTTGCATGTTATTTTAACTTAAATAATATAAGAAGTTACTCATATAAACACAAAGCAGATTCAAATTTTTTCCTTTTTTTAAAATCTTTTCTTACATGTTTTAATTTAAATAATATAAAAATTTTGTCAATTTTTATTTATTTATCTAGAGTCACCTGCAAAAACTTCCATTCCAAACGAAGAAACGGGATATATATGTCGAGTCGTGGATGTAATCACGGAAACACATCAGACTCATCGTTTTATTTGTTAATCACGAAACTTGACTCGTTGTCTTATATATGTGGTCGAACCCAAAAAAAATATGTGGAGTTGGTAAGTTGGTAACGAAATTTCGGCTAATTATGTATAAGATAAATATAGGTCATTATCATATATAAATTTTCACTCATACTTAATCCCAATGATAGAATACTATTTATAAGTACAATTATAACAAACTAAATGTTTCATCCACCACTAATATAACATGATATAGTTAATACATAACTATTTTTTAAATATGTGGTTTGATATTTAATTTTTAAGTTTGTGTGTAAAAAAATATTTATTAAAAATTTAAAAGAAATAAACTCTTTACCTAGAATTCAGTGTTTCGATAAATTAGTTATTAGTTTTTTTTAATAAAGAGATACTTTAGATTTTAAAAAAATATTCTATTCTTTTTTATATAATGACGATAACATAATTTGAACTTAAAATTAAAATTTTATGTAAATTATTCAGAATTCTCACTACTGTATTGATTCTAGTGGTTGAATATTTCATCTTTTTTCTTACTAGCATTTTTTAATTAATGATCAATAGACTTAATAATACAAATTATAATAAGACAAACACATGTTTTGTTATTATTACTAATAATGATATAACTTCTTATCATTTATCTGCGTTGAGTTATTATTATTCTAATTATAAATACACATTCACATCAGTGAGAAGAGTAATATAAAAATAATAAAGTTCTAATTCCTGCCATTATACTATTTCCACAATAATATAATATAAGTTTAATTTAATTTAATTCATTTTACTTAACTTAACTTGTTAAGGTTGGAATCAAATACATATATAACATCTTACCTTTAAAATGATTTGATGGTAATAAAAGACAATTAAGATTATATTCATTAAAAATATGTTTTATGTGCAGTATATATATCTTTACGAACGAATCTAGATTTTTTTTCTAGTGTTGTTGCAAGGATGACCAAGAGGCCAATATAAATATAACATGTTTTTATAAAATCTCTTTGAAAAGATTTTGATCTCTTGGGATTTATAAGTATTTAAAGATACACTAGTCTTTTTGGAAAACTTTGTTTATACTTTGTTATAATTGTTTAAAGTTTGTTTTACGAAGAAGCATAAAAAATGCTCTTTGAATGATATTTTAATTGAATGTATATATAATTTGGTAGTAACTTTTATCATTAGCTTTTACTTTCTTTTAATCCAATGGTAAAAATAACGAGTTGATAGTTGTAACTATTAAATTATAACAAAATAAGTTTTTAAAGTTATTTTTTTTTTTGAGTAAATCTCATTTTTCTTCTATTCCTCTTTTCTCTCTTCCATATATACATAAAATAGGATTTTATCTCCTTCAATAATAATTTTAAGTTATTCTTTATTTTGACATTTCATTTTTCTTAAATCATCGACTCTAATAAATAACTCATATTTGATTGTTAGATTAAAAAAAATGAAAGATTAAGATGATAAGTAATTCTTTTATAACTACTATTGGAGTGGGTGAATTGTTTTCTCTCAAAGAATATTTATGAGAGAATTATTTCTTATTTTCACCATTAATTTTATTTGAATCTAACAATTAAAGATATCTTATTCGTTAAAACCATTAGATGAATAACTATCTTAAAATTATTTTTGAGTAACTCGATCCCTTCTATATATGTAGATCATAATCAGTTGATATTAGATGTCAAGGTTAGTTAAATTGTACCTTCAATAATTTTATATAAAATGCAAATTTAACTAATACAACCATTGAATTTGATGTTTTTTTTAAGTAGATCAAACATACAAAGTTTAATACAATTCCACAATTATTTGATTGTTCATCATATCACTTTTATTTTAGCATATAATATGAAATTTTAAATATGTAAAAACATTCAATGTTAGATAACATATCTAGAAATGTCTAGACCATGCAAAATTTGATATACATGACCATGAAGAAAATATTACATAATTCAACAATTTAATCAATTAATTTTGCATTCTATAAAAAATTATTAAAGTTGTAATTTGACTAATTTTGACACTTGATGTGAATGGAGAGAGATAATGATCACATATATATAAAGAGAGAGATCATTTTATTTCAAGAATATCTTTAAAATAACTACTCTTCATCTTCATCCTTTATTATTTTTAATTTAACAACTTTAATGAGTAACTCATTGTAAATAAATTACGAAGATAAAAAATAACTTTTTTTAAGTTATTCTTAAAGTAATTTAATCCATCATTTTTTATATATCATTTCCTAAAACAAAAAGGTACATTCAAATGTCTTCTCAACAAAAAAAAAACATCTAAACACTTTCAAATGTTCATATATGTCCGATCCTTTTCAAAATAGTGCTTTCATTGAATATAATAGAATATAATTTTGATCTTAGCATCGTCAAGTAAGTGAAGTGGATCAACGTATTGATGAGAATTCTCATGTTACATGTGGCACCTTTTACCCCTAATGTCATGTAATTGTAATAAATAAACTTAAAATAAATTCTAACTTTCAACATACATCAATTGGCAAAGGATTTCATATTACATGTTCACATATTGTAATTTAACAACAAACATGTATCTTTACTGGCACTTCAAACGATCAATTTCTAACAACGTATAAAATATAAAAAAAAACATACTATCATAAAGTAATTACAACTGTCCCGATGTCACATGTTATATCATAGCATCAACCCAAAAATAAATGAAACTAGAAGAAAACAAGCTAAATGATGAGCGTGTCTCAATCCTCATGCTCTCACTAATCACCACCTATAAGGTGTCATTCAATCCAAACACAACCAATACAATGGAAGAAGAAAAATACACCTCACTCAAACTTGTGATATGAGTACAATGTAAGTAGTACACACTCACATAATTAATTACAAATAGAAAATAAAGAATCTAAATATGTACATGAATGATAATAATGCACTCCTAGTACTACTTCACCACGTGATACCAACTATAATTCAGTAAAGTAGGTTAGGGACACGCAACTCAACCTCTCTATTGGCCATCCCACACTAGCATGATGTACTTTAGTAGCACATCAGGTACTACTCGGCTTGCATTGTTTGCCCTAACTCATAAGATCCGTAATGACCATTTGGATTTTTCGTACGATTAGCTCCCAAGTCTAGTGACCTTACCACTCAAATTCATGTTTACTTCCTTACACACCTGTTTCATTAAATGATGCATGAAATGCAGTTAAATTTAGTCATTATTCCACTTTTAACAACGAGTCAATGAGAATCATTCTTGCTTCTCACAAGTTAGGCGTCTCATCTCACCATCTATTACAAATTGATGAATATCATTCTTACCTCTCACTAGACAAATGTTTCTCAAGCCCATTTTTATCTCTCAGAGACTAAGTCACCCTTCAAATACATTTATCCTTATTACTCATTTTCATGTCACATATCATCATTCTCAATTGTTATTATCACGTGTATCAAGACTCATCATGTCTTGAATTCAATGTATAAAGACATACACAAACATGACATATCTTCATACAGTTTCAAGTACAAGCACTTAACTGGGCTCCCCCTTCAAAAAACCAAGACATATAATATTTAACCATAAATAAAAGTCATTAACTTGATTTTCCCTCAAGGGAACCAAGACATAGAAACTTAGGGTTTAGGAGGAAAACCCTCGACCTAGGACTACGAGGTTAAAAGCCTTATGTTATCAATAGACAGAGATAATAAACTATAAACAAACAACCAAACACTCTATCAATCATAAAGACAATCAAACACAAGCAATCAATAAATAAACAACCAAATACTTGATCAATCATAGGACAGTCAAACACAAACGACCAACAGACAAATAATTAAACACTTGTCAGTCATAAGACAATTAAACACAAACAACCAATAGGCAAACAACTAAACACCTTGCTAATCATAAGATAATTAAACACAAGCATCCAATGGAAAACAACTAAACACTTTATCAATCATACGATAATCAAACACAAACAACAAACAACAAATAGGAAAACAATTAAACACTTTGTGAATTAACAGAGGCAGTCAAACACAAACACAGACAAATGACTAAGCACTGTGTCAATTAATTGAGGTAGTCAAACACAAACACTAAGCAACAAATGAGATTTGAGGCCAACCCCTATATGCACAGTCATACCCACAAATTTGAGCGAGATTTCTCATTCCTCCTTACTTAAAGAAGTGTAAACATACAAAACACATCTCTAAAAATCGTTATTATTATTACGTGGGAGTTTCCTTTAAAGGTTATCCTTCCTCTACTTTCTAACTTGAAATCGAAATCAGTGTTTAGGAAAATTAATTAGGTCTTTATTGTTTATCTACTCGCTTCTTTATATAACCCTAAAATGGACCTCACAATACTCTCTAACAACTCGTGATTAGAATAAGCGTACTTCAACATAAAACCTAAACAAACGGTCCCACATCTCTTGAGGAGGCTTTAAGAGGTGAGAAAGACTAACTTGATCCATTCTCTCTCACACACATACATATATACACACTATAATCAACTTTGGTTTAACATTTATCTAGATTTAAAATAAGTTTCAAGATAATTTTTTTTTTAAATATTCTTCATAATAATTTAAATTTGATCTTTACAATTTTCTGCCCTGTATAATTATTTTTTAAACTATCATAATTAATTTCGTTTCACAATTGTTTTTTAATTGATAATAAAATTATTCCATTTAATGTTTCTTAAAATATGGTTGATCTTAAGTAGAATTTTATTAATTTTTATTTTTAAGAAATTTCTTCATGTTAAAGTAACCATTACTCCATTAAATTATAATATTTTTTATAAACTATATATACATTTATAAAATAATTCAGTCTTTTTATGTAATTGACTATATTAATTAGAATATCATCTCGTATTTGTGTATTTCTTTTAAAACTTCTGGCATAACACCACATATCCAAGGCAAATATTAATATGTTTTTATTCATTCTCAAGTATAAAAAATCTAAGTAACTATTTCTTAATTTTCAGCCTTCGCTGTAGAAAAAAAAAAAGATAAAAAACCTATTTTTTAAGGAAAAAAATTCACATAAACTATTACGTATTTAATTGATAATTTTATTCATTTAACATTATAAGAAAAATATTAATAATTGAAAATTTTAATAAACCATACTTCTTTGGAAACTTAAAACAAACGCACTACTTTATATATTTATTTAATATTTTATTTTAAATACGGCATCTTTTTAACCTTGACAAATGTCAAACGACGCCGATTAAAATACGTCTTTGATTCATGCATGTGTTTTTTTTTTTTAGTTTTATTGATAAGTTAAGTGTAAATGTCATTTACCAATTATATCAAGGATCAAAATCATAAAATATGTGTAACTTATTTGTTTGATGTGTAATTTTTAATAGGCGGTAGTCACAAAACAGAATGCTCCAACAGAATGCAAACAACACCACCGAAAGGTCCGAAACTTTACAAGAAAATACAAATGTGTATTTTTGTTTTATTTTTTTACAATTTCGCACAAAGCTATAGACCATTAAAAATAAGTCTCGTTGAAAAGTGTCTTTACAACGCTAGTTAAAAAATCAATAAACAGAAAAAATTATAAAACATTACACTAGAGTTATACTGAAAATCACACGCAAAAAAAATTATTGTATGTCTTTTTCTAAGACAAGATTTTTTGGTTTTATTTCTTTAAGTAGTGCACTAAGAACCTTGGTTAGCATTTTTCTTAAAGAAAATTAGCAAAAAACTTTTTTCAAGAATTATAAATGGTTAAAACACATATACAAAAATATATTAATAATTATAGGCATGTTTTGTTTTTCGTTATAAATGTAAAATTTATTTTTTAAGTTAAAATAAGTACGAACTTAATTTATAATACAATATAACAATATTCAATCCAATACATAAATTTTTTCGAATAAACAACACTTTTATCGCTGAAGTTGACGAGCATTATTACATTGATTCCTGAAACAACAAAACTTTAAAAAATTCTGTAATTATAATTTGTTACTTATGCTAATTTAATACTTATGACTTACGTAATAATATTAATATATATTAAAAATTAAAATCATAATAAATGGTTAAATTTATAGACTTAATTAAAACCAATTATAGTTTGATGAACTTTTTTGATGTTTTGTTAATCTAAGAACTATTAACTCAATTTTTTTTTCAATGAGAAAAATAGCCTACAGTGAAATATAAGTTCCGATAGATTAAATGCTAAAGGTTATAATTATTGGTTTTAAGTTTGAGTATTGATAAATAATAAAAATAATAGTACATACATTAACGGTATTAATTATTTTTTATATTATGTCGAATCACACATTTTCACATGAGATAAATTTATTAATTTTGATAATAATTAGTTATATAAATAATAACTTCAAATTAGTTAACACAGTAAATTATTCATTTTTTAATATACTATTTATATCATATATTAATAAATAGATTATCTCTCATCTATAATGTTTTTATATTTTCTCCCTCCATAATAAACAATTAAAGATATAATAAAAAATTTAATAGTTCGTTAATATTATAAAGCAATAATAAAAAAATTAAAAAAAAAGAAAGATAAGAAATATTTGAATGTGTCTTCTTTAAAAATCTAATAAGAGTGTTGTTATCTAGTCTTTCCTTTTTGTGACATTTGAAAGAATATTTACAATAAGATGATGACTATTAAAAGAGAAGTGAGTTTGGTATAATAAAAGAATGTGGTAATAATACAAGTTAGAGGGAGGAGCGCAGAGAGAAATGAAAAGGGGAAAATGTGTTTCCATTGTCGTAAACGATGTTTCCCACGTCATGACCTAGCTGGATCTAGACCCCATCATAGACCCACCACCTCTACCTCTACCTCTACCTCTACCTCTTATTCTCCCCAATCCTCGCCGTTATCCTTTATTTATCTTCTTCTTCCTCACCACTTCTTAGTTAACTTGCAAGCACACAGACTAGTAGTAGTTTACCTTCTAAACTTCCATCCTTTCACACACACACACCACCTAACCTTTTTCTTTTGACTTGAAATCTCACCATTTTTGACCTTTGACTCTTTATTGGGTTAAATGCATTTACAACACACCTACTTCATTCCTCTTGAATCAAAATAAATAAATCCTCTCTGCATTGGGCATACAAGTGAGAACAGAAGGATGAACAGCCTCTTACTATCTTCCATCTCCTTAACGGAGCTAACATCGTACCTGGTGTGCTTCATCCTGGTCCTAATTCTCCTGGAACAGATCTCGTACCTGCGGAAGAAGGGTTCAATCCCAGGTCCATCCTTGGTGCTGCCCTTCGTAGGAAACGCAATCCAATTGGTCCGCAACCCTACAAAGTTCTGGGACCTTCAATCCTCCCTGGCCAAGTCCACAACCCAAGGCTTCTCCGCAAACTACATCATTGGCAACTTCATCGTCTTCATCAGAGACACCGAACTCTCCCACAAAATCTTCGCCAATGTCAGGCCCGATGCCTTCCGCCTTGTGGGCCACCCCTTCGGCAAGAAACTCTTCGGCGAACACAACCTCATCTACATGATGGGTCAAGACCACAAAAATCTCCGCCGTCGGATCGCCCCCAACTTCACCCCCAAGGCCCTCTCCACCTACACCGCGCTGCAGCAGATTATCATCCTCGACCACCTCAAGTCCTGGGTCAACAAGGCCCAAGCCCAAACCCCTCACTCCATTCCTATCCGCATTCTCGCCCGCGACATGAACCTCGAGACCTCCCAGACCGTCTTCGTGGGCCCCTATTTGGGCCTAAAAGCCCGCGAGCGCTTCGAGAGGGATTACTTCCTTTTCAACGTTGGGCTCATGAAGCTTCCAATTGATTTACCCGGCACCGCGTTCCGCAACGCCAGGCTCGCCGTGGACCGCCTCGCCGGAACCCTAGCCACATGCGCCGAGAGGAGCAAGGCGAGGATGCAGGAAGGGGAAGAGCCTTCTTGCCTCATTGATTTCTGGATGCAGGACACGCTCAGGGAGATCGACGAGGCCAGCCTCTCCGGCGTTCCGGCGCCGCCGTTCTCCAGCGACGCCGAAATCGGCGGTTACCTCTTCGACTTCCTCTTCGCCGCTCAGGACGCTTCCACGTCGTCGCTGCTCTGGGCGGTGGCGCTGCTCGACTCGCACCCAGAGGTGCTGGCCAAGGTGCGCGCCGAGGTCGCCGGAATCTGGTCGCCGGAGTCCGACGCGCTGATAACCGCGGAGATGCTGAGGGAGATGAAGTACACGCAGGCAGTGGCGCGTGAGGTGGTGAGGTTCCGGCCGCCGGCGACGCTGGTGCCGCACATCGCGGCGGAGAGGTTTCCGCTGACGGAGTCTTACACGATACCGAAGGGAGCGATCGTGTTCCCGTCGGTGTTGGAGTCGTCGTTTCAGGGTTTCACTGAACCGGACCGGTTTGACCCGGACCGGTTCTCGGAGGATAGACAAGAGGATCAAATATTTAAAAGAAACTTTCTGGCATTTGGCGCTGGGCCCCACCAGTGTGTGGGTCAAAGGTACGCATTGAATCACCTCGTTCTCTTCATCGCGATGTTCGCAACGTTGATCGATTTCAAGAGGGACCGAACGGACGGCTGTGATGAGATCGTGTATGTGCCTACCATTTGCCCCAAAGACGATTGCAGGGTCTTTCTCTCTAAGCGCTGCACACGGTATCCTTCCTTCCCCGCGGTGGAGGACCTCGTCATATGACTATAATGCCCCGAGTACTTTAGTTGATGTTGGTCGCATGCAGGTTACCATTTTTTATTAAATTTTATTTGTGTTTTGTGTTTAGCAGCCACAAAATTTGTGTCGACTTTTTTTTTTATTTTTAATTTGTTGGCTTTTGAAATGTTGTAATTCTTGTAAGAGTTTGTGTATGTGAACGTGAGAGGTCATTGGATGGTGGATGATTGGGTGCTTATTAGCAATCAAATAAAATGATAAAAGGGAAAAAGACGCCAAATTCATTGAAATGGCCCTTTTGAACTTTTTTGAGATGCTGTTGCTGTATGTGTATCTTTTGTAAAGGTGTTCTTTTTTAAAAGACATACTCCTATTACACACTAGTGAATACTCTGGATGATGATATTATTGTTATTATTATAATAGATGCTATATCTGTATAGGTATTTTTATAATGATTAAATAGAAATGTGAACAAGCTGCTCACGTGTTCAAAGTTGAAACCAGTATTACAGATGGTTCCCAGCTAAGTTTTTTAATTTCGTCAATGACTCTTTAAAAAGAGACTAATTAAAAACCAGTTTAACCTATTTTTCCATTAAAATATTAATAGATAAAAAATTTGTCTATTACAAATTACATGAAGTTGTATTAGCAATTATGATGACTTGATAACATATTTTTATTAAAAACATTTTCTATCTTAGTTGGTGGTTTGAATAGTTTTTGTTCCTTGAAACTAGATATATTTTCTTGCATTAAATACACGTTATTTTTACTTTAATATGAAATGCATAATGTTTCTTGAGAAATTTATTTTTATTAAAACATTACTTTAAATTTGAATTAATAAGTTTTCAACATACGTTCACAATTTAACTTTTAATTTTTTTTATCATAAAAATGGTATTTAATATATGTATGTATATTTTTTGTACTTGTAACATAGATGCAAGATATTCATAACCAAAACGGTGAGTAATATATACTCGATCATAAACATACACATGGTGAATATTTTTTTTAACATAATATCTTTTCATATTTATTGTGATTTGAATTTTTCACATTTTAGTTAAGCGCTACATGTAACTATTACCGACTTATGTTAGGAATTGCTAGAAAGATTGTTCATAGTGTGTGAAGGTAGTGGTTATCTATAATGTAGAAATTAGTTATTTAATAAAGATTTTATAAAAGATAGTTTATAAAAGATGGGATGATTTAGTTGGATCTGTATTGGGTATGCTTAGCAGTGATGATGATATTTGTGTTGTGGAAGGAGATTGTATAGAACAGCAATACAGGAGGATTTTCTACACGGAAGCAGGAAGCATGACGCGTGGAGTATTAACTAAAAGGACCAAAATGCTGGGTACATGGAGATGTTATCTTAACAAAAATCCCATTGGTATTTATTGAGCTGAGCATGTCTATCAAGGACATATGGAAGGCACAATACTACACTCCTAGAGATGAATTAGTGACATCTTTTGCTTGAGGACCACTTCGTAGATATTTGATTTGCATGTCTAGCTACGACGAGAAGGATTTGATTAAGACTTCTCAGCAGTAGAGTTATGTGTTGTGTGATCAACTTGGGAGTTATTTTGCTGTATCTAGTATTGTCCTTCTCCCATTTTCATTGTATTTTTGTTATGTCCTTTTGGCATCGATTATTTGATTTGTTACTTATGACTTTTTTCGATATTCTTACATTATTATTATGCTTTATAGCAAGATGCAACACATTATCAACTTTTATTATGCATAGAGGTTTATTCAGTAACTATACTGTGGTTATTTTACTCATATTTGTTATGAAGGTTTTATTTTGTTTTCAACAAAGAAAAAAGTTATATGTTTTGTAATTAAGTTAAATAATATTTTATTTAAAATTAAATTATTTTCGATATTAGACTTGATTAATCCAATGTGAAGTCATGGAATATTACGTAGTGGTGGAAAAATATGTTATTTGACCTGGTATAATGAATATGGCCAATTTGAATTTTTTTGGAATCATAAATTTATTAATTTATTGACTCAATCTAACCTATTAAATTAAATTTAATTATTTTTTTATTTATATTTCACGAATTTAATTTAATTCGATTTTTTAAATTTTTTTCACTTCTAAAATTTAAGAATAAAATCAAGTCTTATTTATAAACTATTATTATTTCTTCAAATTATATTCATTTTGTCACTTCTAATTACTTCTTACTTTATAAAAAGTAAGATAAAAAAATAAAAGAGATAAAATTAGGAGGAGAAAAAATAAATTTTTTTATTTATTCAAATTAATAATAAAGAGAGTAAACAACATAAATTTTATAATATTTTATATTAATTAAAAATCACCAATATTTTTACTACATTATTTTTAACATAAAATTATTTATTATATTTTTATTTTATAAACAACGTTTAATTATTTAAGAAATTAAAAGAAAAGTACTCTCCTCTCCCATTTTCCCCGTAGGAGGAGATTTGTGTGTCTAAGTCTCGAAAAAAATACCCTCGTCCTTATTCTCTTATCGAATAAATAGTAAACATTTAGTATTTTACTTTCTTCTAATTCCTTCTTCTATACTTCCATAAATTCAAATAAAAGGATTATTTTCATATTTATTTATCATCTTAAAAGTTTTAAATAACATTAATTATTATCTTTTCAATCATATTCTTATTTTCACATAATTCTTAAATATTTTACATACTTATTATAATTAGGATAAAAATAACCATGAATATCATATTAAGAAGATAATTTATAATAAATGAAGATGTGAATTATATTTCTATGCTATATATATATATATTAAATGAATAGAGGTTTTTTTTATTTTCTTTTTGTCCTTTGTTTTCTTTTTATAACTCGTTTTTAAATAATCCAAATAAATTTTAAAAGTTTGAAAAAATTAATTAATAATCTTAAATTTATCAAAATTATCTATAATTTCTGAAATTACACTCGTTGGGAAAGTGAACAAATTATTTTAAATATAATAACATTAGTTTAACCATCACTAGCACTGATGGGTATTGTGACAACATTTTTAAAAATACAGACAAATTTATCAAAACTGTAAAATAGTTCAAAATAAAATATTAAAAGTTAAATTCGAAAAATATCAACTTTGTTAATTATTATTCCAACGTTAAATTATAAATAAAAAATTGTTAAAAAGTATACATTTAACGTTATTAATAATTTTTATTGTAAAATTTTAATTTTTTAGTCGGTTTTAAAGAATTGTAATTTAAAATAAAAAAGTTGCAGAGACGGTATAATTTGTAATAATAATTATAAATATATATTCATTTTCTTATTTTTCTTCTATTTTTATTATACTATATATCATTTTTTTTTTTTCTCTATTTTTAGCATATGGCGTAAAATTTTGTTTATACTTTTATCTAATAATAAATTACCGTATAAAATAAATTTATTAATTTTTATAATAATTATTTTTAAAATTATATCAACGAATTTTTAATTAATTAATTAATATATAATTTTTTATTCAGATCATACATAATTTCTTTTTTTTTTTCTCTCTCCTTTCTACTTCCATACACTGTAAAATGAAGTGTAAGTTATTTGTAACTCAAATTGTTTTTTTTTTTTAATGTATAATGAGAATAACAAAAATTTGAATAAAATTTGATAGAAAGTACTGAAATGTGGGAAGTGAGGCGAATCCAGTGAATTGGCAGTGAAAAGTGTAACAGCCAACCTGTGAGGTTATCTTTGGTCTAAAACTTAAATTGTTTGCCACAGAACTGAACAGACACCAAAAGTTCTCACGTGCATGGTTACCCTTCTAATTCATATTCATGCCTTCCCCGTGTGTTTACTCAGCTCGAAAACAATAATTAATTTTTATTAGAATTGTTAATTTATTAGATGGGATATTTATTTTCTAATATTTTAATTGAGACAAAAGTAACTTTTGCGTTTCACAAGGTGTTTGTTTTGGGTTTGAGCAGCATTCAACGCAGCTTTCTCACTTTCCAAGATATTACAATTGAGGTTCGGTTATAAACAACTGAAAATCACACACACTATGTTTGATAACGTTTAATGTTTTGTATTTATTCTTAATTAATATATAACGACTCGTGAATAAATTATATTTTATTAAATCCTTGACATTTCATGATTTCGATATTTAACATGTGACTGGTAAATAATATATAAATTAATTACTCGATAGTTTGTATATGTTTTATCTTAACAATATACAGTTTTTGATAAAAAATTGATAATTACAATTTATACATTCACAAAACTCGTGTAGCTACGTCATGAATATAATAATAATAATAATAATAATAATAATAATAATAATAATAATAAGGGTCTTTCTGCTTTATTTAGTTTCCTTTTTTTTATTTAATCCTATTGCTTTTACTTTCAGTCTTTAGATTTTCTTTTCTCACAAATCTCACTCATTACAATGTTTTCAAGCTGCAAATGTATCATATTTAGTTGTATTGAGTTTTTATTTATGACATTCTTCAATTTTTTTATGACATAAATCTCTACTTTGAAAATATACGACAGAGTGTGGGCAAAATTTAAGATTCAAGACATAGTTTTAAAATTTAATCATGACTTAATAAAAATCTTTAAAAAATAACTTACTTATAATAAAACTTGATTGACTTAAATCTAATGTATTACTATTTAGATTTTAAAGGTTGGAATGATTTATATTTTGTTATTGTTTTTTTTTAAATATGTACTTTTACTGTAATTTAAAATATTTTATTTAGAAATTTAAATACATTTTGTATTATATTAATTTTTCTACATTTTAAAAATGAAGACACATTATTGTTTATATTTTTTTATTATTCTTATTTACTATAGTGTGTTCTTAAAGTTTATATAGTTTTGTTTGAAATAGTGATTTGTAACATATTTAATTTAGTCTAGAATATTTTAATTTTTACTTTTATACACACTACCATTTTTAGGAAATGATTATAATATATATGTACTTATCCACACTAAATTTTTAATCTGACTGAAGTGTTCACCATGGTCTTATAAGTTTCCATGTCATTTTTTTAATATTCTGTAAAATATATAATTTTATTGTATTTTAAAATGTTTACTTTGCAATTTAATTTAATTTAATTTAATGTTATATCATGTTGATTTTTCTTTATTTTAAAAATAGACAAAAAAAAATCAGAGCATTGCCGGGTAGAATATTTTTGTTCCCAATAAGTAATATAGAACATGTTAAGTTTCAGTTAAGAATAGCATATGAAGCTTTTGAAGGGTGTTGATATTGGTTGGAGTATTGTTGAACGATCCCTCATCAATTTCATTATTCTAATTTCTAATATCATTTTCATTATTCTAATTTCTAACATCACATCATCTTACGAATCATACATTCGAGTCAAGGGACCATTTTGGAATCATACTTTACAGCGATATAAATACTTAAGCCACCCGTCTGCTCCTCTTTTAATGAGATGGACACTATCTCGACACATAGGCAAGTGTCGGCAGATTTTTCTGTCCAGCATTGCACATTAGTGCCGACGGATCTCTTGGAACGTCTAAAAAATCTTCATATTTTTTTTATTAGATTAAATTTATATAAATCTGTCTTAATTTGAAATTTATGAAACACATGAAATATATTTTAAAATAAATAATTTATATTCATATAACTAAAATTTATAACAAATAAATATTTTAAAATATATAATTTATATTTTAAATTTATATGAATAATTTAAATTATAATCTAATTTTTCAGATCTCTGAGTATGAAATGAAACATACAAGCTACAGAATCTATGTAACGCAAATTCACCCAATTTCAGCTGAATTTGATAATTCTTTTTCCTTGAATGAAGCCAATTAGCATATTTCATATTTCAGCACAAGCTCTCCGTGGTTGGTAGGTAAAAAGAGGAAAAAAAAATCATGAAAATTAATTCTCATTCTTATAATATACATCTTTATAATTTTTTAATATTTTGGCTTCTAATTTATTTATCTTTTAGTCTTTACTGTTAGGATTAATCCATTAAATGCAACGAAGCTTTATCCCAGTAATCCATCCATCTTACAGCCACGTCAACATATCACATTAGCATTATGACACATCAACAACATAAGTTCTATAATACACTATCGTAGCAGGGCAGGGCAGGGCAGGGCATCCACATGAGTTGAACGTTGCTCTGGAAGTTATGTCTAGCCAATATTCATGCTTCGATGGAAAATGATATGTTTAATGAACAATGAAGTCGAATCGAAGCTAGCATGCCACGAAACAAAGACAGTTCTGATGGTGAATACTGGATGAAGAAAAAAAGGAGCAAAACCGAGAAAAGGAAGAAAACTAAACAAGGACGCCCACACGTTATAGATGTAGATCTAAGTATTGAGGAATGCTGTAACAGTGGAGATAGATGTCAATGTGACAGGAATGTTGTTTGTTTATAATGACCAAGTAGTCTCGGCATTTGTATGGAACAGTTACGAATACCAAGCAATGGTCAAAATGGTGTGATGTATGCCTTTTGAAAGCAGAGGGAACGAATTGCAATTTTCTGAATTTTCTTTTTCCCAATTCTGCAAAGAAGGTCACAGTCCTCGAAACTGTTCAACTGTGTCATTTGCTAACCAATCCATATCAAAATGCTATGCTGAAACAAGACCCACATAGCCGCCAAGCAAAGCCAAAACAGATGATATAAGATAGGCACCTAATACAATATTTGGCTCTCTGAACCCACGTAACCGGAGGCGATAAAGAAAGGGAGGAATTCTCAAAAGGCGCCACACTGCTCCCCGGAAGCCCTTAGTTATCTTGAAAACCTGATACAGATAGAGAAAAGAAAGCAATAAAGCTATCAAAATAACAACTTTTACTTGTCAAATGACGAGTGATACCGGCTTGTAATTTCTAATTCTAGACACAAAACAAGGTTGGATAAGACTTAATCAAGAGATTTGACACTTTTAAAGTGAATGATGGATTTTGGAAAATGAAGTATGAAATTGTAACATGACGGTTGAGATTTTAACTTTATAGTTTAGTACACATATACATGTATCTTTTCTAATCTTCCTTTCAAGGAGTCAAATCCTTAATCAGAGGACATGTAGTGGAAAAAGATACAAAATGCCTGTCGACATGGACACACTTTATTTTTTTGTCTAGTTTAGAATCTGGCTTGAACATACAATTCAAGACACAAACCACCCCTTCTATGACTATGCCAGCACAAGCATTGCTCATCCTCCATATTCATTCCTTCCATTTTTTTTATTTTGATCAAATCAAACTTCTCAATATCTCGCAACTAGTGAATCAACATCCCCCCAAAAGGGAAAACAAATTGGTGGGGGAATCAAATGCTGAAATGCAGTAACTACTTCTAATCATGGTCTAATAAATTATATGTTTAATTGGATTATTAAAATATACAAAGACCAGGACAAGGCTGATGACATTGATGGAGCCATAACAAAATAAAATGAAATATGATAAACTAGAACTGTGTTCAAACTGACGTCCAACACTCATTGCATGAAAGCTACATAGAGTAGCTTTAAGATGGATTCACATTGAACGCACAATGAATATGAAAACAAACATGCTAATATAGCGTGGAAACATAATATAACCTTTTGGGTGTGCGCCAAGTATATTCCTTAACCAACAGCCAAGCCAACTATCTAATAATTGTTACAGGCTTTGTTTGTGTGGAAAGATATATTCACAAGAAATCGAAAATAGTTGAATGCTTTCTCAAAAAGAAGATAAACACAATCCAAAAGTGCTAGGTAAAAGAGGGACCTCAAGCCAAATGGATGTCAATGTAGAAACCTTCTTTCAGTTAGACAACCACGAATTAAAAACACGATACAAGTTAAAGATTAACTGTCCTACAGACTTAAACGTGAAAAAGGAATAAGGACATCAGACCACCAAAAAAAAACAAACAAAAGAACGACAAGATGCAATGATATATCTAGCTATGGGCCATGACAGTCTTTGCAACAAAGATTTAACAAAATGTTGACGATTTAAATTTGAAATTCTATAGCTAACATATACAAAACATCCAAAAGAAAATTTTGAACTTTGCAACTTTACCAAAACATCTTAATTGTGGCAATCTCAACCTGCAGGGTAAGCATCACATGAACTTGAAATGTGGATAGGCATAAAGTTCATTTGGAAACAAACAACAGGAATGCCTTTGAGCATATTAATGAGCATGTTTTACTCAGAAAAAAGAAAATTCAAACTAATGTATGGAAGCATTACGAGCATGGAACAGACCTGAATGATAACTGATAATGACTCAACCATGAAAATTCCAGAAGAAATGAGTAGCGGGAAGAACATTCCAGTACATGCAGCCATTGCAGCTAATGCACCACCAAGTGCCAAAGATCCTATATTACCCATAACTATAGACGCTTTGTATCTGTTGTGTAGAAGAAATCCAATACAAGATCCGGCCATTGAAGCACCAAATATAGCAAGATCTGATTTGGCATATTTACAAATAACAAATATATCAAATAGCCTTTCTCATAATAGTAGTACTATAAATGACCATATTCCGTATCATGATAAAGTTAGCAAGGCAACATTGCTCAGTCTTAAAGAGAACTGAGATTTCCCCTTCTGACCAGTGACAATAAGGATGCTGAATGCAGTACCATAATGAGAAAAATAACCAAAGGCATTTTTAATCGAGCATGGAAGTCATTATTGTCATTTTAGAAAGCTTAAGATTAAGTATGGAGAGGATTTTTTAATATAAAAATATATTATTTTAGGGGATCAGATTAGTGCAGTTTACAAAAGAACTGCAGGAAATCCTGACCCAAGAATTAAGGTCTCAAATGGACTAGCTTTTATCAAGTCATATATTCTTCCTAACATGGTAGTCAATAGCGGCCGGAGCGGCCGCTATTGCGGTGGAGCAGAGCGGAGCGGTGGAGGGCCGCGACGGAACTGGCGTAGCGGCGCAGTTCGCTGCCGCAACAGCGCGAAATCTGCTTCCCTGTGTTCTAGAAGGGAAAAAGTCAAAAATACCCTCCTGTTTAAGACGTTAGTGAGGACATTTTTGACTTTTTGCGTTTTAGGGTTTTAAAAGTTAAAAATCCTTGCGTTTCCTCTTCATTGTTTATCATCTTCCATTTGATTCTCCTCCTCCTTCCCTGTGTTATTTTTCTTCACTGTCACCTTCTCCGGCAACTTTCTCCGGCGACTTTGAAATAATTTTTGCATTTCTTCAGTATTTTTTTTGCTGTTTTTTTCTGCTCTGTTTTTTTGCTGTTTTTTCTGCTCTGTTTTTTACATTTCTTTAGTTTTTGTTTTCTGTTTTTTCTGCAATTCTGCAATTCTGTTTTTTGCATTTCTTCAGTTTTTGTTTTCTATTTTTCTTCTGCAATTCTGTTTTTTGCATTTTTCAGTTTTTGTTTTCTGTTTTTTTCTGTAATTCTGTTTTTTTTTGCATTTTTTCAGTTTTTGTTATTAATGATATTTGTAAAGGCCAATTTTTATTATTAATGATATTTGTTAGTTTATGAATTTTGAGTAATGTTTATGTTTTTGAACTTATATATATAATATAAATATATTAATAATTTTTTAATATATATATATATATATATATATATATATATATATAATATTAGAATAGCGGCTATCCCACTATCCTAGTTCGGGGGTCGGACGCTCCGCTCCACTATCTGGGATTAACTACTATGCTTCCTAATTGTATCAGGGGAATCCTGATCCATGAATTATAGCCTGTTCCAAGCTCGAGTAAAGGAAGGGCATTAGGCCCTCAACAGTCAATGTAAAACTTATCAATATACTAAACATGGATTTACAGGGTTTGATGAAAAAGGTGCTGAAAAAAGCAAGACACTTACATATGATTTTTATTGACCTGGAAAAAAGCTTATGATTGAGTGCTAAGGGAAATGTTGTGAAAGACTTTGGAAAAGAAAGATGTTCGAATGACTTACATATGGGCTACATAAGACTAAGGACTCCAAGAGACATGACTAAGGACTTTCCTATAGGATTAATATTACAAGGTTCAGCCTCAAGTCCTTACTTGTTTAATCTATCTTGAACATGCTTACCAAGGACATACAAGACAAAGTATACCTATATATGCAATACAATTTTAGCAATAGGCAGGAGAAATATGACTTTGAAATAAAGATGGGAGATGTCATACCACGAGTTTCTAAAATATCTGGGATCAATAATGAATAGTGTGGTGACCAAACTAAATGAGGGATCAAGAAAGAATGCCTTTACCAAGCCGAATGGTGTCGTGTGATCTATGAAGTCAACCTCACCTAGTGAGATAAGACTTCTGTTATTGTTGTTTTAACTATATACTCTTTTTTATATATAATTCCTTTTGATTATAGATTTAACATGGAACTGGAATGATTAAAAAAGGAATATGCAGCTCAAAGATATTTTTAAAGTCAACACTTGATTTAAAAACATGCTACTAACCAGAACATATTGGAAGAACAGCTATTGACATTCCAGTAAACGCTAATGCAGCAGTACCTCCAGCTAGTCCATCAAGAGTATCTGTTATTTTAACACCATGTCCCATGGAAACAAAACAAAATGAAGTCAAGAATTGGTAATATCGCCCCAAGTACACAAGGCCCAATGGCAGAGGAACCAGCATCTTCCTGTGTATACGTAAAGGAAATCAGAGGAAGGAGGAGGCATGTGTGATTTGTTACCAGGTCCAATCAGATAGATATCCTAACAGAAGAATAAACAAACAAGAAGTCTCCTTATGGGCATTATCATCTACATTTTACAGGATTGTAACAAAAAAATTCTCTTATGCACCCCTGTGAAGTTAAATTCCATCCCCCCTCTCCCTCTTTGAAAATTTTAAAGCAATGGATTACTCATAGTCCAACAAAAAAAGAAAACATCACAATCACAAAGCATCAACATGATCAAAGACTTCCTCTTCCTTTTGGGTGGCGCTGGTAAGCACATGTACGTATCTTATGCAGTATCATGACAAAAGGTGAAAATACAACATTAAACTACAGAAATTAAATTATAAAGTGTGGAGACAGTTCATCTAAAAACAAAATACTAAAAAAAGCAACATTAAACTACAGAAATTAAATCTTCGTTCTTTTTATTTTCTTCAGATCAACCAACACTTAACATAATAAATAATGCACCTTAGGTATCTATAACGTAACAGTATATAAAGGGGATATCCCTAGTTTGATCTCCACTTTCACTTTTATTATCTCTTTTTATTTTATTTTCATATTAAAAAAAAAAACAGAAAGGCACGAAGTGCCTCTTTTCTTCTAATATTAATTAATGACCTAACAGTCTAGTGTATTATCAAAAAGTACGACTGCTGCATTTGCTTTCAACTTTTTCCTTTTTAATAATTTGAACAACTTCAAAACTTCAGTAAATAAAAATGAAATTTGAATGTCTGAAGACATTACTTTCACATACTGAACTAAAGTCTCAACTTGAGACTCAATAGAGTATGAAGAGAATGGAGACCAATTAGTTAAACAGGCAAGAATCATGTTTGACATTCTTCAGTTGCATGAGTAAAGACCAAATGAACGTTCTATACTAAATACAAATTTTATATCACAAAGCAAATATCCTTTCATGTCACATTCATCCAACAAAACATTTCAGATAAGAAAGGTTAAACACTGCTGAATGTAATTTTACTATAAGCAAAAAGAAAATCTTCATATTATTTTTTAATTATTGAATTAACTCAGGCACAGAAGGGGCAAAAAGTCATGCTTGCAACTGTCTGTGAAATGCATTTTCTGAGACAGATATGTGAGTTACCATCAGAAAAATGCTGATCAGATGAGTTACAAGAAAGTATACATGCCATAGGGTGAAGATATACTGGTGATGTCCAACCAAAACGAAAACCATGTTCCAACAGCTACCTGTGTGGTATAAAAAATGCAGATTTAATAAAAAATAGCATAGCTGAAGCAATGGTAAAAAAAAAATACCCTAATTTTGTCCTAATTTTTCATTTTCAACTTAGTCCCTCACATTACACTTTAGCAATATGGTGTATCACTTGTCAAAACTGGTATCATTCCATAAGACAGATTTTGATTGCAGAAGAACAAAATTGAGGCATATATGTACTGGTGAGGGAATAGATTACAAAAACTGATATTTGAGTGACTAAATGAAGAGAAAATATCACTGAGCAACCAAATTGGGTTTCTTTTGGGGGTGGGTGGAGGTTAAAGAACAACATATCAATTAGCATATTAAAACTCCAAAAACAATGCTTCTAATAAAAAAATAAACTAGTCACCTCCAAAAGAATTTCTGTCAATGCAGGCAAACTTCTCCAATGATTCTTGGTGAGGCTTAATACATCACTAAGTAAACCAACAGCAGCAAATGCAATAGTTACGCCAGATGCCCCAGACACTTCTATAGATGAGGAACCAGCAAAGACATGAGTGACAATTATACCAAAAGGTATAAAGAGCAAACCACCCAATGTGGGTGTCCTCTTTTTCATGCTATGTCTAGCAGGCCCCTGTTGCTTGATTACATGGATAATTTTTAAATGACGAAAAATTGGGACACAAACATAGCCAGCAACAGAAACCAAAATGGCTGATATGAGAAATGGGCGGGTCAAGTAAAAAGGTGATAAGGGAAGTCTAACAATTCTCCATGCACACCAATCCACATACAAATGCAGTAATGTCAAAATGGTTATGAGCCCCAAAGTGATGAAAAAACCAAGTTTGGTCCTGCAAACACATTAAAACCTGAACTGGGTTACCATAGCATCACACAAATGGAAGGAAAATTTGTAAGGATTTAGTAATAGTAGATGACAGGAAAGGCTACCAAGCACTAAGTTATCAATTATACTAATGCATTTCCAGCTCTGACAAAAACCTTAAATGAAATCTTATGTTCATTTAGGCCACACGTTTGATGTCTATTAAGCTTTGAATCTTCATTGCAGAGATATGGTAAGATCACGCCATGACTATGAAGCACAAACACAAACACTGATAATGTCCAAAATTATAAGACACTGTGACACGGTGTGTGTGTGTGTGTGCTTAATTAGATAAAACTTAATATGAACATTTATAAAAGATTTAAATTGAGAATCAAGGTTTATATATTCATTGTCATCTCAAAAGAACTTGTGAAGTAGTATATTTTTCCCACGATATGAGTCTTACAAAAGAACACTAAGACATCATAATACAATTTGAACACTTTGTTTCTTTACAAAAAAGATTCTAAAAATAGATGATGAACTATTGAACTATGTCTTTCACCTTCAATCCATCAATCTGCTACCAAAAACAATATGTTCTTTACTCTGTGTATGCAGGAAGCTTTTAAACTATTTTTAAAAATTTGAAAATTTTGGTACCATCCATGAGAATAACAGTGTGAATATATGAAATATTCAGATTGACAAATAAGGGGTATCCAAAACAACCATTAGCATAAGTTTCTACATACTTGCCTAGGTTTCGTGCGCCCCCTCCCGAGAGTTGCGAACCGATGAGCAGCCACTGTTAGAGCATCACTATTTGATGCAGAAACAGAAGGCAAATCAACATCATTCACCGGAGTAAGAAAAACTTCACCATCACTGTCTTCCCCATCACTGGAGAACACATATGCAGAGGAACTCTCATCAGCATTCCAATCATCAAACATTGGTATGTCAAATAAATCCTGTAAAAGATAATAAATGTCATGACACTGAATCAGCATAGATAAATCACAGTTGATGGCAAAAAATGGCTTGCTAGAGCCTTAAAGGGGACTCGTTAAGTTAAATTCAAATATAAACCCTTACAACATATGCATGGGAAAATATGAGTTCACAACTATCATTAGTCAAAGAATTAAGAGCACTTGTTTGCCAAAAGACAAAACCTAGATGTAGTTCTTTAGGTGCTTTTGATGTTGTTGTCCAATGAGAATTAGAATTTCAACTTGATAATTGGCATAATAGTGGTTTGCATTAAGCACCTAAGCATCAAAATCACCAAATTCTCAACGTAGTTAAAATAATATGTTAGCATTTATCATTCATATAATAGTTTCTTTAGCTGATCGGAAGTAACAATCTCTCGAACTCAAAATTAGAGACCAAGAGAATATGGTTTCGGACATTCAGAACATCAAGCACCTCCACCGAGTATTACTAAGAATAAGATAGAAAATAAAATAAAATTGGATTCCAGAGAAGCGAGAACGAACCCCGTCGAAGGCTCTGGTAGGAACAACATTACGTAGAGCGCAGCATTTATACTGTTGAATAACCAACGGATGTAACTGCAGAAGAAGGAATTGAACGATAAACAACATCGCATGATTCAGTTGGGATAAAGCTAATAATAATGATATAAACATTGAGATTCTCGGAAGAGTACCTCGCGAGTGGCGCAATCGAAGCGGGAACGGGGAGAATAGACAAGGGAAGTGGTTCGAGGGCGAGAGAGGTGGAGAGGGAGAGAGAGATGGCAGTGATTGAGGATGAGAGAATGAGAAGGCATGGATGCGATGCGATGCGATGCGATGCGCGAGAGAGAGTTGGAGAGGAATTAGATCTGAGCAGGGAGTGTGGAAGAGAAGAAGGAAGGAAATGATCATCGAATGGAATGGGAATGGACGCGAGCATATTCCATGCTCAGGATGGGAAAGGAGCGTTTTATATAAACAGGGAGGGAAATTGTCAAACGCCGGTACTTCGAAATCATCGCGTCGCCGAAACCGTTTGCTCGGGTAGGTTCACTTAGATATTTACATACCAATCACCACGTGGAAACGTGCTTCTACTTCTATGCCTCCGTTGGCACTACTAGAAGGGGATGTTGGCTTTTCAACGTGGTTCTGCTATCAACGACTTTCATCAATGTACGTCTCTAGCACATGTTCCATCACGGAGAACATTTTTTCCGTTTTTGTTCTCAATTATGACCCTTCTCTATGTAGTTTTGCTTTTGTTCCCGTTAGCTGGTGTGGCTAGCTGGCAAGTAGAGTCGAGTATAAGGTTAAAATTATTTTTTATAGAATTAATTTTAATTGCTAAACATAATTAAAATGTGTAGATAAGGAAAAAATACTGATAAATAGCTCATTAATATGCAGAAACTAACGACAAGTGAGCGTGTTTGAGTGTGGTTTCAGTTTTTAATTTTTTAAAACTATTTTATAAAATAATTTTTAGAAAATAAAAATAAGAGAAAATGTGACGGTACAAAAAAAAAAACTGCAATAACTTTAAAACATTCTATTTTTTATTTTAAAAACTAAGAGATATTACATTTTAAAATAGTCTTAAAAAATTAATTTACTCTTGTCAAACAATTTTATGTTCATATGTTTTGAGACCAGAAAATCATTTTCAAGACTAGAAATCAACGGGACCCGAAATCACAAAACAAAACACATGAATATAAAAGGGAAAAAAATGTACAATTACAAGAAGAAGAAAATTTCTGCTTCATTATCAAATTTTCAAAAGTATATATGGAAAATAAACAAACCTTTTCTACACTGGAAAACGCAAATAAAATCGGGAAAACCGAGATTCTGGGAGGTACATTGTTCCCTTTGTTGATTCCCGTGAAATGCCTGAACCATTTTTATTCTCAAAGCATGTTTTATGGAAAGACCTTTCAGTACATTCTAATTAAATTTAACAATATATAAAGCAGCGTCAAAATGCAGTTATCTTTTTTAAAGCAGTGTTACACGTTAAAAATCACCTAAAAAAACGTGGATAAACTTTGACTCAAGTCTTCTCCACAAACCAAACACACGGAATGCCAACCTATAAAATTTCAATTAGTCTATCAAACACAGCTTTCTTCTTTCATCCCCATTAACAAATTTCTCGATATGATTTTGTTACACAGATTCCTCGTAGGGTGAGGATTACCACAACATAAACAGTTCTATCTTTCCCAGCCTAAAATAATCTTATAATGGATATGTACTTCACTTTCACCACCAACACTCGCTTCCAAAGATTGAGATACTAAACAGTCCAACAAACCCATCTTGACTCGGGTGAACACACATAGGGACAAACTGGTACATCACTAAAACATTGGAGAAAATACTGCTAAATACAATCCCTCATGAGTGACGTCAAATCTTGCTAATTGGAAGCAGGGACAGATGGCCGACCTCGTCCAATTGCGAAGCCCCGTGTTCCATCTGGCATTCTTGGCCCAGGAGGCGGCTTTGATGCTTCAGCAGCATGAGCTGATGGTGCACTTCCATGGCCTGGAGCAATGAAACAGGTTATGAAAAACACAAGGATTCAAATAATAATAATCAAATGAAACTGCCAAAATATAAAGATACCCATTCCATTTCCGGCACGATATTTATGTTTTCTTGATCTTCCTTGATTTCTATACCTCGGCCCACCTTTATCCTTTAGGAAAGCAACAGAGGCAAATGTAAACAACAGAGCATTAATAACAACAACAGTAAAGGGTTCTGAAATCATGAGAAGGATAGCAGCAAAGGGATATGAAACTTCAGAGTTTCAAAAGAAACTGCAAGTGGTGCAGCTGCAAATCCAACTCTTAAAATTAATTAAATTTAATTTTAAAATATTAATTTACTATTTAATAAAATATATTGAACAGATGGGATTCAAGCAGTTCCACTAGTAACTCTAAGAGAGGATTGGAATCTGCAGCCAAGAGATAATGATTAAAGGCATAAGACATCAAGACTTTTGGAGACTTTTACTTTTCATAATAGTGCAAATGGCAATCATTGCTATTCTCCACAACACAACTAGTGTTATGCTACTGCTACACTATAACGAAACTGCAAAGCAACAGGTATAATGTATTGCAGAACCCCCTTGGGATTGTTGTAGTACCTTCTCTCTCTCCACTGGAAAACTAACTGCGTATTATCACTTCTTGCTATATTTGGCACATACTTGCAAGAAATAGCAAGACCTGCTTGGTTTTAAAAAACGTTTTTTCAACTTTTCTTTTAATAAATAATAATTACAAAAATGTCATGTTTTCACTTTCTTTCCTATTTTTAAAGATTTATATAAAAATAGTAAAACAACAAATCCTATTTTTGCTGTTTCTTATGAAAATAGATGGTATTTCCAATCTTTGAAATAGAAAAACAAAGTAAAAACAAGAAGGTGTTTTTGTAACTATTTGTAAAAACAAAAAATGTTTTCTGAAAACAAAAAAATCTGTCATTTCCCACATAAGAAAATATGAAATAACAATATGTTTTTATTCTTAAAAGGCAAGGAACCAACACTATTAGGGTTTCAAATTATTAACAGATACACTATAGGTCAGGATGCTGCTAATAGTGAAAAACAAATGCAATGCATACCTCTTCCTCAGGTGTACCTTCATGATGCTCATTTGAGCCATGATTCTCCTCATCCCCTGTTTGTTCAGATACATGGCTTGAGCTATTCTTCTCAGAATTAGATCCTTTCCAAGCTTGTTTTTTGTGTCCATACTTCCCCTATAAATCATATCATCACCATCAAAACCTTTTACAGTCAATTAATCAAAAGAAAAAAAGAAATCTGCAACTAACCATTTGCTTGAGAAGTTTAACTCGCATGCTGTTTCTCCAGTCTTGTTCATTATTTAACATAGCCACCTAACCAGGATTGGAGTGACAAAGACTAAGTTAATCATCATGGAAATAAAAGTCCCAATCATTATATGAAAGTACATAAATTGAAACTCACAGCTTTCTCAGCAGCCTCAATAGTCTCATATTCCACAAGAGCATGTAACTACATAAGTGAAGTAAATTGATAACATAAATGCAAACAAAGTTAAATAAGGCAATGAAGAGGCAAATGGCAAAGAATACAGCATGTATGTTAACACTCAGGCTGACATTTTCTGTGTGATTTAAGAAAGAAAACAAGATGGTTATCTTATATCATCTAAAACCTTTTAAACAAAATCCAGAAAAGCTGAAAAATTAACCCAAGAGAATGCAAAGCACAAATTGAAACTTTCATCAGTCTGCAATGTAGAAAGTAATGAACAAATGAAAATTTTTATATAACTAAATCATGGTGGATGATGAATGACACTCTGCAATAGAGATCAAACTGCAGCATCATTTTTTTTGTCACATCCAATCAAGCACCAAAACTGATATCCCACTGAACCAGGAAAAAGTAAATACATGAATAAGCTACAACAATCCTTTGCTATTTTGGAGAAGAATTGTCTATATGGTGGTTACTTTAAGGATGGGAACTAGATATCGAGTAGTCACCAAAGTAAATTTGAAGATTGACAATAGTGACAACTACAGTAAAGGAGTTAATTATTATGTTCATGAGCAATAAGGAGAAGGGATTTTCTTTTCTTTCTTTTAAAGGTGGAGGTGGGGCTAGACAGATGCAATTATTGCAGCCTAATATGCATCATCCAAGAATACAACTTTTTACTTGGTACCCTAGCTGAACTTACAGACAATGAAACCAACAAATCATGTAATCATATCCGCATTAGGAAAACAAATAGACTTTTAAAAGGAAAAAATATAAAATGCAATCATATGGTAATTCATTGATGAGACAGCTGAAATCTTCTAAATGGAAGTAAAAGCAACAATACAATGAAAAAAGTAAGAGCAGTCCATATTTATGGTTAGCTGTTAATATTAGATGGTTTCGTACCTTGTTACTAATTAACATATCTTGCTTGATATGTTTTGCAGACTCTGAAGTACAATGTGGGTCATGAATGGTTATCCTCTTTATACTGCATATTAAAAGAAATGTTGACATCATTGCAGATTTGGAAGCATGGATAGACAAGCACAAGTTAAGGAAGAAATCATACTTTCCAGCTTCATGGAATATTTGTTGAATATTCTTCTTTGAATGATCCTCCGGCAAATTCTCTACCAAAACAGTATATAACTAGAGTCCAAGAATAAGATGCAGGATAACAGAGAACAAACTAAGAAAGAGTGGCGAGCTCCTTAAAGTAAAATACCTTATGATCTCTAGATTCACTGTAACGAAGTGGATTGAGCCGCTTGACCCTTTTCCCATCACCACTAACAACCTGCAACCCCCATGAGAGAAATTTTTCCTTAGGACTTGAAGTATAGACTGCAATGCAGTTCATTTTGACAAAACAAGGAAGGAAGAATCATACAAGCAGTGAAGACTCCTTCAGTGCAGCAGCCATAAATGCATGGTCTCGCGTGAGCTTCTTCATTTTTCTAAAAGAGGCAATTACTGACAAAGGAACTGCATGAACAGTGGAAGTAGGATTAAATGATAGGATATACAAACACATGCATGTAGCAATGGACAAATAATAATGATAACTACACAAATAGTATAGAATTAGGATTAGCTAAATTAATACAAAAAAGCAATAGATGCTTCATTGCTTATCTGAATAGATTATAATTGGAAACATTTAATGCATGCAAAACTACAGGCATATGTGCATTTACTTAGATAGTGAGTTTCAGATTAATGCATGCAAAACTGCAAAACAACAATTCTCATTCTGCCAAAATTTCATACAATGAAATACTGAATTAAAGATTATTCCAGAAAAAGCACTACATAATTAATATTAGTTTATTACAAGGACATCATCATTCTTTACATTACATTCAGTTTAGTATATGTATGCAGAAGGTAGGCTGCTACACAATTGCTACACCTTTCAATCAACATCAACGATCACCTTATCATGAACTCTAATAGATTACCTTTTGAAAAATGTTTGGAAAAGAAAAAAATAAAAACAAGCCCACTTGCATTGTCAAATATGTCTTTTTTTTATCATCTATAGAAAAGAGAAAATATGACCATCCCTTATCCTCAAGTAGTATAATTGAAGAACTCATACGTAAAATAATAGTAATTAACATGTCTCTAAAAATGAAGGTTTAAACCATTTCCAGCTAATTCAACTTAGTTATCCTTCATAACTTCATGTATATAAGAAAATTTAAAAATCAAGGCACGTTAGAAAGAAGATCCAATACTTAACTTCCCTTAGGATCTTACAAATATATATATATATATATATATCAATACATAACCCAGATTATTCCACACTTCATACACATATTCAGCTTAGCAGCAAACCAGTTCATTTTTCAACCTTGAAATAAACTCCAAAATGGTTATACAGAGGGCAGCAACAGCACAATACACAACAACACATGCGAACCAGTGAGACAATAAATAAATCGGGGATCAAATTGTGAAAATTCCACGAGTCAAACTCAAATTGGTCCAAGACACTTAAAAGACGTATCACTTACCAAACCCTTCCTTGTTCCTCTTGACAAAACCCAACAGATACTTATCACTGGGTAGATTTTCATCGCTAAAATAATACTCCACCTGCAAAATCAACAAAAACAAGTCACTAAGGCATGTGAAGGACTCAGCCAATAACTTAAGAGCAAAGCTAACAGAGGCACATAAAATATCCAAACGGTTTAGTAAACACGAAAACACGAGATTTCTAGGGTTTGGAGTAAACACGTCAAATTCAATTTTACACATGTTCTATACGATAGAGCAACAGTTACCACTCTTCAATTCTACAAAGTCAGTATTACAGAACGCAAATTGTACAGAAATAAAGGAATTGTTGGTTTGAGAATAGTCGAAAAGGAGAAGAGGCGTTGCCTGCTTAATGATCTTGAGTTTGAGATCGTCCAAGGAGACAGCGGCCACAGCGGGGTGATCGCGGTCATGGTCCTGGTGGTGGTGGTCATGCTCCAGCTCGTGATCATGGTCATGGTCATGGTCATGGTCATGGTCATGCTCGTGATCGTGTTCTTCATCTGAAACCAGAGCGTGGATTTCAGGTTCGGTAACATCGACCGAGGCAGCAACGAGATCGGGACCACCAACAGGATCGTCGAGCGGAGGAGCCGAGGCGGTGGGATAGCCGGCGGTTGAGACGGCGGCGGTGGCCGAAGGGAGAACCTGCTCGCCGCCTTCCATTGAGTTTGAGGAGAGATGAAACTCTCCCCCGCCCTGTTTTTCCGGTCTTTCCGTCTCCACAGTGTTTCGATTTCTCAGATCAGATCCTTTTATAGGCAAAGATACTTGTTGACACTTTGCTTCTGTCATCACCACCTCCTCAAATCAACCTTTTTTTTTTTCTTTTATGATGAGTAAATCAATGGTATTAATGTTTTTTAAAGAAAATTTAATTAATAGGAAAAAAAATTATATTAACAGTCCGTTAAAATATAATTTTTAAGGTAATTACAATAAAATTAATAATTTATTATATGTAAAGATTTATAATTAAATAATAGTTAAGTACATATATATTTATTGATAAAAAATTTACTTTTATAGTATTCCACTCAATGTATTTAGTGATAAATTAAAATTTGTTAACCAGGTATATTTCAAATAAGTTATACATTTAGTATAATTTATACAATTAGCATAGAATGAAAGAAGGAAAGCAACATAAAAAAGAGATTATACTTAAACAAAAAACATATTTTTTATTAAAAGTAATTGATATTTAAATATATTGAAATAACATATTTTTATTAAAAATAATTAATATTTAAATGATAAAATATTATGTTTCATGATTTTAGGAATGATAATAAAAAAATTAATTAAAAACTAATTTATTCGATAACTGCAAAAGAACAGATTTTTTAAACTAATTGATTTATTCAAACTAAACTAAATTGATGGCATCAACGGAGACACATTCTCAACAAGCACATTTTTTGGAGTGATGACAAGTAATTAACAATAAATATATCCTAAAAATTTTAAAATACACAAATGTATTTGGATCATAAGTAAGTAAAGGTGGATGGTATGTATGTGTTGAAAATGTTTATTATAGATGCACTTTTAATAAAGTTTATCTATGTGGAAGTGAAGTAGAATCACTTCTTGGAGTTAAGGGCTTGACTCTTCAAGCTTTTATGAGAGGGATATATGACACAATGTATTATCAAATGTGTCACTTTAAAATGGTACTAAGATTTCATGTTTAAATTATACACATTTGTTCTAATGAATATTTGTTCCAAAGCTTATCTACCACTTTATTTAGAATGAGCGAAACTCATGACTTCATAAGTAAATGTTCAAATTGGGAGTTACGAGGTTATGAAAGATTTTCATATTAGTGAAAACTTGTATTATTTCATAAAGTATGTGTTTATCCATGAAAAGATATAATTAGACAAACATAAATATTAATTCTTTCATAAAACTACGTGTTTATTTATAAAAAAATATGCAAGCATGAAAATTGTATCCTTTCATAAAACATGTGTTCTTTTATGAAAGAATGTATCTTTTTAAAGAGTGTACCTCTTAATCAAAGTTATAAAATGTGCCTCTTTAAAACATTATATTTCTTTCCAAAAAGATATAAAATAATCTATAAATATAATTAACTTGCATGAAAAAATAAAAAATATAAAAACATAAAAGACATAGATAAAAAAGAAAACAAGGACAACAAAAGACATAACATATCTCACAAAATTCACAATGGTACTTATTTTTATATTTTTCAAGATTTGAAGTTATTAATTATTTTTAAATGTTCTTGTATCCCTATTTTTTCTTTCAAATTTCAACTTCAAATATTTTCAACCTTTTTATATTAAAATTTCATTTTGTCTTAAATTTCAATCAGTTGTACTCTTAAATTAAATGTGTTTCAATTTTTAAAATTTATTATTTTTCCCTTAAATATAATTTACTTATATTTTTTATTAATTTAAATAATTTGTATGCTCATCTTTTTAGTTTTAGTTTTTATTTCATTTTATATTTTTGATATTTTACTTAAAGTAACTGTATATTGCATTATACTTGTTAATATTTTAAAAATTAAAAGATAAGTTAAATTAAATTTCTTATATAGTTACCATCAATCTTTCTTGCATTAAATAACTTCCATTGGGATATATTGCAGAATTAAAGAAAAATATTTATACGAGACCATTTTATTTTTAAAAATTGTATTATTTATACAACACTTTTTAAAATACTATTTTTTTCTCTATCTCTAAATTACATCATTCATTTTATTTCACAGGTTTTATCATTTCTTACTTTCTATCTTAAGTACAAAAAATATATTTTTTGGTCTAGTACTAGATCCAATGAAGAGCCTAACATTCACCCCAATTCATAAGGAACATTTAGAACTTGCACTGTCGACCATGAAGCATGGCACAACAGCCATGCTTGTACCTAAGTGACAAATAGGTGATCAATTCTCACCTAACCTCATTTGTTCTACTCCCACACCATGACACAATACCCTTTTAGGTAATGATACAATGCCCTTTTAGGTATGTTTTATTCTATGAGCCTCTCCACTATCTTATTGAGCACATCCTTAATTAAACATTATAGTGTCCGAAGATGACACTAATGAACATTGAACAACCATGAAACTCAATTATCAACCAAGCACGCCAAGCATTCTTTCGATTGAAGCCTGCAAACTCCTCTCATCAATTAGAATGAGCTTAATAATATACAAATTTGTTATATAAATATAATTTCTTATTGAAAATTTTGATGTAGATAATATATGAAATTTAATTGAAATTCTGTAAAAAAAATAAAAATAAGTAAGTTGACTGAACTAATAAAATCATAAACCAATGATGTCTGTCACAGATTTTAATTTAACGATAAAATTATAAACCAATGATGTTTGGATTGACCGTGAAGGATCTAAATTCACAATGACAACATAAAAATTTAAAAACAACTTTGTGTCGCTTTGTCGACGACGTAAAAAATTTGAATAGATTTTGATAAAGGTGAAGAAAAATCAAACATGCTATTAATCTAATCGAGCAATAAAATCATGACCGAAACGGTATCAAATTTGCTTAAGCACGCAGCAACTAATCCACGTCTTCGATTTAGTCAAAGGCAAGTCATATTTATGGGTACATACAGAGTATAAATTCACAAAACATATTCATGGGCCTGGCTGGTGAGTTGGAGGTACTAGTTGGAATCAAAGTGTAAAAGCATTATCGTAGTCTTATCACGAAAGATACTAGCAGATTTGTGCAACTCATTTTGCGCAGCACCTTAATGCGAAAGCAAAATTCTACGAACTTTCTTCTCACCGTAGAGAATCAATTCCACAAATGACAAAATTGGAGATGCGCTTCAACTACCACGTTCTAAGTATCAACATCGTACCTAGGAATAGGATAGGTTCATTAAAAGTTTGATCCGATCGGATCGCTGAGTAAAACTTGTAGACTTTTAGTCGCAAGACAACCCCCAAAAAAGAAAAGAAAGTGTTGGCGTGAATGACAAAGCTAAGACATTCTCATTTCTCATAGTCATAGCATAAACTATATAAAGCCAGTTCAGAAACAACATTGTTGACGTGGAGAATGTGACTTTACCTTAGACGTTACACCCCCAACCCAAAAGAACCTATTAAGCATGGTAAGAATAAAAAAAAGCTAAAGGGTTTTACATGAGAAGTGAAACTAAAGCCAAAATGGGAAGAGCAAGACTTAGAAAGGCGAAGCTAGGAAGCGTGTTGGAGGAAGAAAACCAGACCCTGACATCATCGAGCACAGGGCCACAGAGAGAACTCATATCATCACTTCTGGTGTTGTAGTAAATGCTATAGAAGGCAATTCTGGTTCTGTCGGCCTTGGCAGTGAAATTGAGGTTAGCAGTTTGGAAAGTAGAGTTGGAATTGGGAGTGTAGTGAATGTTCTGAGCTTGGTCACCTGCAAAGGCCATAACAGCAAGAGGTTCCTTGCATTTGTCATCAGCGTGACCCAATGAGAAGGTCAAGCTGTAGAGCTTGTCGGGTGTGGTCTCGACCATTTGGGATATGATGCCTTCCTTACCAGAGAGCAACTCAACGGCTCTCCTGCCTTGTGGAACAGTGTAGTGATCTGAATCAATGTAGCGAACGGCTCGATTCGATTCAACAATCCAACCTGGCAGTGAGGAAGTTTCTTCGTCCAAATTAGTGGGAAGCAAGACGCCAAGTGATGTGTTCCTAAACATCCATGGACCCTCTTCAAAATCCCCATTGATCACTGCGTTGTCTTTCGGCTTATCAGGAGTGAAAAGTTTCTTGATAGCAATGTTGTCAATGATGGGCCCACAAGTGGGGTCATCCTCCATGCCTGGATTCTTAAATACCAACCTAAAAGTGTCTCCATCCGCATTGAAAGAAACCGCGTAAGGGTTCCAGCCCTGGACGTTGTACAGCGTCTGCAGGTCTATCGTCTGCGATGCAGGCGGAACCGACACGTTCAGGGACTCCAACTGGGCGCACGTGCGAGCCGCACAAAACGTCACCGAGTAAATCGAACCTTTCTCCACCGCTATTTCCTGGCTGATCTCAGCGTCGTTGCCCAGCCTCACCGCGTGTCTACCCTGCGGTACGATGAGGATCATCCCACCCTGCTTTTCCCCAGACTCCACAATCTCAACGGTGCCGTTTGACTTCCAGTTGGGGACTTCACTGGGTCCCTTATCTACTATCGCCTCGCTTGGAAACCCGTTTGATGGGGTAGCCTCGAAATCTCCATTTGCCACTAGCCCTGCAATTCATTTTTTATCATCAATCTTTGGATTTGGCTACACACACTCACCGCATTACAAGTACTACTACTAGTTATGATAAATAAAATCAACCACAAAATACATCATTCCATCACTATCCAGTCCAAAAATGGATTGCCTGAAACCTTTTGTCCGCCTCCACAACTTTCTTATATCAATCCTTTTATTTTCAAAAAATTTATATAAAAAGTAATAATAACAAAAAAAAAAGTAATATAAGTACGATTAAAAATATAAGTTAATTTATGTACTAGTGGTAAATTTTTAATTTAGTTTATATATATATATATATAACATTATTAAATTATATCTTGTTTGTATATATGTTATTCATATGTTTTCTTAAATTGCATTATTAGTTTATTCCTTATATGTATAACAAATTTTTAATTTAATTTTTACATTATATATAAACCGTCTAAATTAAGAATGTAGTATGTATGTAAAACCAAATTATAAATAAAATACACAATCAAATAATGATGAATAAAAGAGTTAGTTATGACGGATACCCAATCAATAATATCTACACATTCGTAGATCGATTTAATAAAGTTGTACCTATAGAAACTAAATTATAAACAAAAATGCTAAATAGTGCGAAGACAAATTTCGTTTAATTTTCTTTTTCCTACCCATTAAGTTAAATTTTTATTCTAGTTGATTAATACTATCTATTTTTCGTTAAATTAAGTTAAAACTTCTTTCGTGCAAATTCGTAATAAAAATTTTCGTAACAAATAGCACTCCTTAATTAAAAATCGATCCCTTGTGTAAAGACTAAATTAGATGATTAACCAACTTATAAAAATAAGATATAAAATAAAAATACTTTCTCACACCAAACTATCATTAAGATTTACAACAAAACTACTCTAATCCGAATACCCACTGGTCTTAAGTCGTCTATCAAATTACAATTTCCATAATGGGAAACTGTCATATGCTAACGATAAACGTAGTTGAAAAGTTGAAAAGTGAAAAGAACAATACACAATGATATGATATGTATATCTTTTTTAATCATTGGGTCACTGAAACGATGTTTTTTACTGCTTCAGTACTGATTGAATATTGTTTTGAAAAAAATTTCCCCTCAGCTTCAACTCTTCTTTACTTAAATATTCCAATCTTGTGAAAATTATTAAAATCTTACATTGGTTGGGTATATTAAAAAAGCACCGGTTTTAATGATTTGTGCAATCTTTTCCTTTAAGCTAACAGTTTAAGTTTAGCTAAAAGCCAAGACTATTCTTAATTCTAATAAAAAGTAAAGTTAACAAGTTCAAAAGCTTAACTCATGGGAGTATGGGACCCAAACAAAAATCGACGTCAACAAGATAACATCCGAATTTGAAATAATTCGAGGCTCCTCCAAAATCAATACTAGCACACACTATCATTCCTTTTTCTGTTATAAATTTATTAATATTTTAAATTATGAAGTTTCCAATATGAGATATCTATCCCCTCCCCCCTCTTATCACCTACCCAACTTTTAAAAACATAGCATAGTTGACAAAAAGTAGCGCACATTGATTACGTTTAGACTCCAGCAAGGTGACAAGTGGTGAAGTGAAACATTACAAGAATCATATCATTAATATAATTTATTTTAAGATGATAAAAAGCAATTGTGATGAATATGGGGCCACATTGTGCTCTCGAGGTATTTTCAACAGGTAAGAGCCGGCAGAATCATTGTCAAGGTGTAGTCCACAAGCACATGTTCCCACCCCATCCCACAGGTAATTCCAACCAAATGCAATGTAATCAACATTTATGTTGAACTATAATGTATAGCAAATATCCGCGTCGTTTTGTAGTGATTGTACCATAACCACGCCATTCTTTCGAATTTATATCTGGTCCCGTCCATACATTTATGTTTTTCATAACAATAACACCAACACAAGACGAAAAAACAATAGACTTATAGCAAAACTTGGATTGCCTTATCCGAGAATGGGCCTCAAGAATGTGAAAGCCCACGTTGGAACAATAAAGTGCCAACTAGCGAAGCAGCGTAGAAGCACACAATGACACAAGTAGTAACAAAAAAAAAAAAAGGGAGATCTCATCACGAAATAAGGTACCAATAAAAATGGCCTCACATATACATGACAAGTAGAACTACTAGCCAAGGAGGATGGGCAAAAACGACAAAAGACGATGTTGACGGGGAACAAATTGAGGTCTGGTTCCAGTCCACCTTAAACCTGAAGCAGCAGGGAGCGCGTGGGTCCTAACGCGTGCTACCACTCGCAATCCTTTCACTCTGACCAAAGGAGGACCTAAAAAGTAGTACTTTTTTCTTACCGTGCTTTTTATTATTTAACTGAGCGTGGTTTGGGTATGGGTATAGGCGAGGATAGCGACCTACGCGACAATAATAGTAAAAGTAATTGGGGTGCTTGCGTCCTTTACGGAAAGGTCCTTGCACTTTGGTCAAGATTGGAGGAATAAAAGCTTGTATTGAGTGGCGGGAACACTGTGTTAATTAGGTCATTTCGCATCCCGAGGTTAACAAGAATCGCAAAGGTCTTTTGTGCCGGACCCATATGCCTTATTTCGTGCATCTCTAGGCCGGTTACGATTTTCCTTCACCTAATATAAGAAACCACTACCTAGTTTGATCTACACTTTTTAACCTAGAGTTTTGGCCACTTCCTTTTTTATTTACATTGCTAGTTTCTCTGTCTAATATGCCACAACGCCTCCATAATTGCAGGATGACGATGTTTTGCGGTGCATTTAAATATCTAAATGTCATTTACCATCTTCTACCCCCTTGCCCCCCCAAAATGGATCATGCACAATCAAGGCTTGTAGTTTGGTGATGCAGAGTCGATTCTTGTAATTTTATTAAGCAGCTTAATTATATAGTCTTCAGTTCATTACTATATTCATCAAACTCCTATTACTAATTATGTAATGCTACTTTTTTCAGTAAAAAAATGTAAATACCGACTTACACAGTTACACCTAATATAAAGCATTATCAGAAACCATTTAAAGAGTAGCAACTAAAGAGTAGCAACTAAAAAGTAGCTATATAAAATATTAAAGCGTTTTATTAAAGTTTCGAGTTTATATTTGAAAATTACTTTTCTTTTCAGGTATGTGCACTTTAACTTTACAGATTATGGATTATAACTTACAACTAGAAGTACTGCTATATAACGCGTTAACTTTCAAAATACTTACAGGTAGTGCCGTTTTTTCAATTTTTACCACCATAGTTTTTTTTTTTAATTACATTTCATTTTTTGTACAATTTTTAACTTCATTCCTAATGCCATGGAGTGTGGTGTGGAGAAAGAAGAAAGAGGAGGGTGACACAAAATAAAAAACTTTTGCCTTCAGCGAGTGAAAAAAGAAATTAAAACAAGAAGGCAGTGGAAAACGGAACAGCAGCGCGGAATGATTAGAAAAGTGATGATGAGTAGTAAGAAAAATGGTGATAAGAAAGAGGAAGGTGGGCCTTGTGTGTTGAAAATCATGGGTAAATGGAAAACGATGGAGTCCAGTTCACTTCATTTAGAAGTAAAACGCCTTAAACAAAGTCAAACAGTATAACTAAATTAAGCTATTTAACTTGCAAACAAGTTAAACAGAAAAGTCGGAACCTAATAGATCACTCTCCTCTTTCTATAATTGGTATAACCTTAATGTTGAGCCCCAGAACTTAAAAATAGTATGATAATCACCTGGTAAAAACAGCACCCAGAATTTGCCCCACCCCCACCCACACCCACACCCAGAAACCCGTTTCAATCAAAGCCACCAATTAGTAGCATTTCATCTTCGTACCATAGTACTAGACCACACAATGGGAAGGTAACTAAAAGGTACACAAATTGAAGCATATAAGAAATGCAAAAGGAGCTATCGCAATATCAGATCTCGGCACATAAAAAGGAGGAAAACTTGAAAACAGTACCCAAATTACTCTATGCATTGTAAAGTAAAGAAAGAGTAGAAGAGGGAGATTACCATCTTCTGCCAAGGTTTTCGAGTGGGATAGGATTAGAAGCATGAAAATGGAGACCCATTTCATTCTTGTGGAGCTCCGAGCCATCTGCACGCCCAGAAATATTCTCTTTCTCTCTCTCTCTCTGCTTATCTGATACGCGTAGGGTACTGTGTTTTGGAGGAATGCAAGGGCAAAGAGAGTAGAGGAGTGAGTGTCCTTATATCCAAGATTCTCATCAGTGCTATGGTCTTTTTTCTTTTCCTCTTTACCTTGGGTTAAAACTACTTTATTAAAATAAAGTTTGATTTAATAATTCTTGATATTTCACAAAAGTATCTTCGGATCTGCAGTGTGCAGTGTGGACGCGGATTGTTTTTCCCCTCTAATTATAGGAAAAAGATTAGTACAAATTATACCCTTATTTGCGGAAAAGACTGTTATTCAATATTACTTAATTGTATACAAAAAATAGTAATTTATTGGACGTACAGGATTATTTTTTATGGGTTCTGAGACCCCGGTCTCCTGGCGGTCCCACCGCCGTATTACGGCACTCCACAGTGTTCATATTAATCGTATATCCCGTGAGTTTATTATAAAAAAGTAAAAGTGTTTTAAAGATGGTCTTAAATATATTATTATTCGACACACCAAATAAATATATATATATATTTTTTAATTAATTTTTTATCTATTTATAAAAAATTACTATTAACATTTTTTTACATTTAGTAATCATTAAGTTAAATATATTATTAGACTTGAATTGTGGATTTTAAAATAATAATAATTTAATTTATTTAAACATGAACAAAATATGAGGTAAGTACCAAATGTTAAAATTATTCGAGCACAATTGTTAACGATACTAGTCAAGAAGAAGACTTAGTTTTTTTTTTTTTTTATCTAGAAATTTATTATAATATTATTTTGAGTATTAGTTTACCTTGGATTAATTAAAAATTCTTGTATTTTAATATATTAAGCTCAAACTTGAACTCTATTTTCAGTTTATTACATTTATTAAATGATAAGGAAATACAAATACTATGATTTTAAATTATAAGAGATATTTTAAATAATCGAACCA
This sequence comes from Mucuna pruriens, assembly GCA_025330945.1. NCBI lineage: Eukaryota > Viridiplantae > Streptophyta > Magnoliopsida > Fabales > Fabaceae > Mucuna > Mucuna pruriens. Next base: position 2,432,094 of record JAENHJ010000533.1, on the reverse strand, counting down.
GATCTTATAAATAATAAGGGATTTGTTTTTTTTTATGAATTCCTCCAAATTGAATAAAAATATTTATTGAATGAGGTATTCGACTATAAGAATAAATCGAAAAATGACTCTATATTGGTTATAACTTCTTTTTTTTAATGAAGATAATGAATTTTTTTATCGAAAGATTATAATAAAAATGGGTCCAGATCTCTGATGAAAATAATTTGGAAGATCCAATTCTTTTTATTTAATTATTTGCATATGAATAATTATGAATACTTTTTATCGTTAATAACTTTCTAAATATCTGTAAAACATTTTCAAATGCTATCGAACATCACAGTAATACACATTTAACCCATTAAATTTCAATAAAAACAATGAATTAAAACACCAAGTCTATGTTTTTTTATAGTGATTATACTCGTCTTAATTGTACTAGTTATAGTATTCTTTTTCTATCAATTTAGTTTCAACCAATTTTTTTAATTCTAAAAGTATAACTTGTTCATAGTTTATAGACATCGAATATATATTACATTTGAAAAATATAATTTATATTAAAAAAAGGTAGTTTATATTATTAAAGTATTGATATATGGATTTTTTTTTGTTGTTTTGTTGTCCCTTTTATCTTTTTTCTCAAAACAACGATGATATTTATATAACCATTATTATTAAAGAGTGAAAAATATTAAAATATACAAGATAATAAAACATTGTTTTTAGAAATTAAGCCTAAATTTAAAAATTTTATTTTTGTACACCCATAAGATAAATGTGAAATATCTATCCTAAAAAATATAGATTAATATATGTAAGGAACCATAAGCTCACAAAATAATAAGGTTATCCTTTAAAAAATATTGATTATTTCATATATTGTTGAAACTTGAAAGTAAAAAGAAAAAAATGCTAAGATATTTTAAAACATAACTTATAAAAAAACTAATTCATTAAAGAATAATAGATATGCAACGTGAAGACGCGAACACATTAAATACGTTCTTTTAAATATTTTAAAATTACTTAAAAAACATGATGTTTTTATATTTAATATAATACATATTTTTTCTAATATGTTTTAATTTTGTTGACATCTTTTCATATACTCAAACATACATAATGTACAATTTCCTACATGAAATATTTATTAATTCAATAAAATCAATTAACAATTAATTTTGAGAAAATAAAAAATGTAACCTTTTTTTAATATAATAAATATTTTTAATACTTTTTAAAAAAAAATTACACCTTTCCATGTATTCAATTAACATTTTTTAAAATCGAATAACATTTATTTTTGAGAAAATAAAAAATAAAAAACATAATATTGAATCAATTGGAGAAGCATATGGATACTGTTTGATTGAAAAAATTTTACAGAAATGAAAATATATTAGCATGGTGCGTGAGATTATTAACCCTCTAATGTATTTATATACATTACTCATCTTTTTGATTTTATTCTAATTTATAAACTTTCTCTTGTTTATTTTTGGTATAAAAGAATTAAACTATTTGAATTTATTTTCTTTGTTTTAAATAAAATAAAATAAATTATTTAAAGAAATGTCTATAATTTGGATGAAGTCTTTTAGTTTAAATTAGAGAAAGAGCAAAATAATTACATGAAAGGTGAAAAGAATTTAAATTAGAAAATAAAAGAATTAAAATAAATTGAATGTGAGAGAACAAAGAGAGTAAATATTTATATATACTTCTTTTAACACTTGTGAAAACTAGTTTTTAAAATGTATTTAATAATTAATTTTCACGAATGTTATCCATTATTAAGACAAATTCTAGACCTTAATTAAAAAAACACAAAAAGTGCTTAAGTAAATAAAAAGTACGAATTAAATTCCCTTAACCTAGCTTATACAAAACACGATCCAACCCCACACGGATCATTTGTTGGGCCTCCGATTTTTCGGGTTTCACTTTTCTGATATGGGTTATATTTTTAGCCCTATTTACTATGTTGCATAACATGAATTGGGCAAAACATGGATTGCAATCATTATCTCCGAACACTTAATCCTACGTATCGTCAAACTGTCAAACTGCAACACTTATAAGGTGGTTGGTTAGGAAAAGCCCGAAAGCGAATGGGATAACCATCATTGAGCTAATTAAGAAACCAATCAGAAATTTTAATATAATTTCGTCTCTTTACAAAACCTTAATGAGTTTGTGTGTCTTTTCAATTATGTCGTCCTTCCTGAATCATTCTTTGCACTAAATGTCTACCTGTATACGATTGAGTGCACATCTATATTTCTTGCAGATACAAAACTTACAATAAAAAGATTCACCAGACATTGGATCGAAAAACATGTAGTTAAATAATTCCACCTACGATAAGCTATGATATATCTTAAAATATAAATTTAAATCTTATTTAATTTTATAAAATTAATTTGTAAAATAAAAATTGTGATTTTACTTATATATATTAGTCTATTCAAGCCACATAAGAAAAGACAGATATAATTGAAAAAAATATTTAAATACAAATTTTTTTAAATCTTACTTTAATAATATATATAATCTTTTAATGTATATTTTTACTATGTAACTAGTAAGGTGAAATTTGTATCTAAGTTTTGTAAGAAATAATTTTCCATGGAGTACCGTATCATCATTGTCCTTCACAGGTTTTAATTGTGTTAAGGTTGGGTTAATTTGTATGTCTCATGTTATTATTGACTTGAACTGACATGTCCTTGAAGCTCATAACACTTTGTTGGGAGTTCGATAGATTTTGATTATTTTTTTTATTATTTTTTTATACTTAATATCAAGATTTAAACTCTTAACTTCTTAATTAAAAATACAAATAATTATCCCTTATTCGAATTAATAACGTTGATTCATTATTTTATCAAACAGTTATTCTTTTGGCATCTCCTTTTCAAACATTTGTATAATTTTTTACCGAAACCAAGCATTTAACATTTTATATATGCCTTCTCTTATACACATATATAAAAAAAGAAAAGAAAAAGTTTTTCCCCTTTAGCCGGGAATTGTGGTCCCTTGAAATAATGTTCCATCTTCACCCCATGGTTGGGTGGGTTACAACTCCTTGAATCGTGTAACTGGGAGTCTTGCAGCTTCGTTGGTGGAGAGAGGTTTCAAGTGCTTGTGAATAGTAAAAGAATCAAAGATGAACAACCTTGGGATTGTTTAGAGAACCATTTGCGAGGGCCAAGGTAAAGGGGTCGCATTGTCGCGTTATATAAATTGAGTTTACATGCCCTACCTTAATATAACTCAAATGTTTGAGTTTACGTAAATAAAGATTTCGGACCTGAATGAAAAACATTAAAAATGAAGGGTTTGGAGATAAATGGAGAATTGACGACTGCTTAAATTTTTAATTACTTGTCGATCATTATTGAAATATTGATTTAAAAAATTGAAATTTAATATTTTTATGTACACAACAAATTTCATAGAATACCTTATTGGTGCGATGAACATAAATAGAGTTTAAAATCATGTCTTGTAAGATGGAACAAGAGGTAAAAAATGGATTTAGTCAGCCCAAAATCAATAAGAGTTACTATTTTTTTTATACAGTGGTCGGTTGTATTGGGCCAATTTAATTGATTTTTTTTTCTTAATGTATATGAATTTTAAAAAAAATTTAAAAAATTGGATCAAATAAGTTTGTTCATTTTCAGGTATTTTTTTATGGAGTTAACTTGGTTCATTAGTTAATACCAAATTATCCTAATTCTATTTAGTTCACAATTTTAGAAGTCTAACTTCACTTAATCTGTCAAACTAAATATTTTCTACAATTCTATACATAAATATCAAAATAGACTAAATCGAATAAGATTTTTTTAAAATAAATTTGGTATATTTAAAATTTTTTAATCTTAAAAGTTTGATTGATTGCTTATTATGTTTTTTTTTTATAATTTAACCTTACTTTTATAAAAGTTTGATTTAGCCTATTGATATACTTAAATATTTATTTCATATTCAAATTTATAAATAGTCATAACTTATCCCTAAATAAGTTAATTGACTTAGACTAATAAAAAATATTATGTAAAATATTTTAATATATAATTTAATATATTATAAAAACTAATATCATAATAATACTAATAAAAAATACTTATATTTATTCAAATAGACCAGTATGTTAAACCTATTTTTTTAAATGACCTAAAATTTAATATTTTTAGTCAAATAAAATTTTATAAAAACTTCAACCTAATTTATTTTCTAAAAAAACAATTAAGTTTGATTTAGGCTAGAGGGATGAAGTTTTAAGTATCATCATATAATCATGTTAATTTAATGGAAACAAGGAATCCATCCCACAATCGGAAGTTCGAAACTTGAGGTTACGGTTTCTTTGGCATAGATGCTTTATTTTCTAATGTTATTTAAATTATTGTGTTTGCATTGACGTCCCATATGTTTTCCCGAGCAAGAATAAATATTTCAAAGAAAATAAAAAGAAAAAAGCAGTAATGTGTTTATTCTCCATGTTTTGGACACCCAAAAATGATTTTTTTAATGTAGTTATTTAAATAATAAAAATAAATTTAACTTGGTTTCCTCTATTTGTGGTTGGTGAAACTAGGTAGCAGGGATATCATTTGGAGTAGGGGAAATAATCAAATTACTACTAGTTATATCGAATCAGGTGGTCACTATAAATTTGTTTGATACACAAGTTAAACATGTAGTCTTAGAAGTCTCGATTGGGCCTCAATTGTACTATGTAAAGCCTATATAAATGGAACCACCTTGTGTACTTTATTTTGTTGGCTTCGCTTGGAAATAACAATGCATCATTTTAGTGCAATGAAGTAGGCTAGTCAGAACAGCTTAGATTCTTGTAGTAGTTGTTGAGTGTCCTCTGTCCTGTCTTCTCCGAAGGATCCAAAAGCTTTGGGACCAGAAGTTAAACAAAATTCAACGTATATAAACAATTTTTGGTGCATAATATAGGTAAATTTGGATAAAATTAAAAAATACACAAAAGACAAACATTACCATTATCAAACAATTAAGAAAGAACCAAGTATAATAAGATATGCCTTTTAGTGTCAAGAATAAATATTATATTTTATTATAAAAACAAGTTAAAACGACAAGACTTTGGAAATTAAAGAGTAAATTAAAAAAAAAGTGTGAAACAACTATTAATTTAATAGTGTGACAAATTCAAATTTAGGAATAGCAATTTTATAGATCTAGAAAGTTTTAATAGTAACAGCTGAATAAATTAGGATAAACTAAATTTAAACAATAGTATAGAAGAGAAATGTCAAAATATAAGATGCATGATATAGGATAAATCACGTTGCACATCGAGAGAGGTCTTTACCGTCAAGAATTAAGAATAAATATTCAAATTTAATATATTAAGATTAATAACTAATTTAATAATAATAAAAAAATATTTTTATATAAAATAAAAAGTTATTCATATAAGTAATAATAACTAAGTCTTGTAAAAAGGTACGAAGAATTTGGGTGTTTGCAGAGGACTCGCATAAAGTTGTCTATGTCCAACCTCTTCCAACAAAATTATTAGTGTACATTTTATCAGGATTCGAGGTACCGTTATACTTATCCAGATACACGTCCCTCCAGCCTTTTGGGAGGGGGACCTCTATGATTCCTTCATTGAAGGAGTGTTCTGGCGTGCTGGGTATACTAGGTGTCCTTGGGTTTGGTTGCGTGGGTATCGATTGTTTGTTTGTCACTTTTGTTGAACGGACTTCTCGAGCTTTGTTCGGATTACTGAGTAGCCATGTGACTAGCATCCACACACTGGAATTTGGCACAAAGTTCGTCATTCTCTTGCCTTAGGATCTCGATCTCGTCGGCGTGCTGCTTTCATTAACAACTTCTGTACTTCACACAGCTCTTCGCTATCGCCTGCGGCCCGCTTCTGTATCTTGTCCAACTCTTGCATGATGGTTTGGAGAGCCGATGACTCTCCTTGGGACCATCGAGGGCCAATGTAGCTTTAGGATCAGGTATGGTGTTGATCATCTTGTCTCCACAGATAGTACCAAATGTTCCTGCCAAGAATTCTTGAGGGAATCTCGGCGGGAACTCGTAAGGTTGGGGGTGAGGTCTTACTCCCATCCATCTTGCCAAGCGTATCTTAGTCTCCTATCTTCCCTCTCTTCTTGTTGTCTCCTATGTCTTTGTCGAGATATCTTTGGTAGAGAGGATACTTGCAAAGACACCTTAACGTCCAAATTAGTGTCAGTTGAAACGCGAACGAGTGTGCAGTGAGTAAAGCGTATTTGGTATGAGTGTAAATTCCCCTATTTATAGGTGTTGGGCTCGTGTTGAGCCCGAGTCTGTCGACGACCCATATGTGGACGGTTTTTGGAATATGTGTTTCGGGGTATCGACGCATATCCCGTCACATATTACGTTGGGTGGGTTGAATAGTAATCAGTCCACGATGAGAAGGATGCATCATGTCGAGATGTACTTGACAGGATAAATATAAATATATTAAGATTAACAACTAGTTTAATAACAATAAAAACATATTTTTATATAAAATAAAAAGTTATTCATATAAGTAATAATAACATATCATATAGAAAGAGTATGGAGATTTTAGGTGTTTTGCAGAAGACCCATGGAAAGTTGTCTAGTACACTCTCCTCCAGCAAAATTGTTAGTGTACTATGTACACAAATCAAGGTACTAAAATAGTTAAAAGTATACTATGACAATATATCTGAATGTTGGGTTTCATGTTACGGACCACAAATTAAAATCCAAAACACAAGCTTTGAGTTTCAAGGCCCAAAATTCCATTCACAACCGCCTTGAGACCAAAAAGAAATAGGTGCAAGGAATTAAATAAAAATAAAAAGATATATGAAGATTACCTGTGTGTCCCCTAAGCGCTTGTCACGATGAATCAATACACCTACACACGGCCTGCTCCGTATAATTTCACTTTTTAGTTCCATATATAAGAAATAAATAGAAATATTCTTTTATTCTTATAAAAAATAAATTTATTTTTTAATATATTAATTATTAATTTCTTTACATTATATTTATTGTAAAATTTATTAATAAATTATTTATTTATTATTTTTTACTAAAATAAAGATATTTCATGAATATTTTTAAAAATAAAATTTTAATTTATGATATTATTAATTAAAATTAACTAATTCAACTATTTTTATTGATTTTTATAAGTATTTATTTCTTATATATATATATATATATATCCAGAAATAAAACTAAAAAGAAAGCATTCAGTTGGATACAACTTACATTATACATTATTACATAAAATTTTGTGGTTATCCACGATTGTATATTATTATTAATTGAAATTTATCATTATGATCTTGAAGATATATATTTATATATATTTTTTAAATTTGACCATCAAATTGGTTTAATTTTAGATTCAAATATGAACAGATCTAATTTGAATTAAAGTAATTTAGATGGAAGTACATTTTTTATTTTGTTTAATTAAAAGACAGTAAATAAATTTTATTTCGCTACGACTTTTACACTTTTTAATATAAAACACAATCTATATAATAAATAAACATTTGAGAAAAAACAACAACTTCAAATTAATCTAAAACTATAAATTTATAAATACATTATAATAATACATTTAATAATATTTTTAGTTTCTTTTTTAATTTAGATTATGTGTGGTTTTCATCTCCTAAACTTTTTTGAAGCCAAATATTTTTATTTTTAAATTAAAAAATTTAGTTATTTTACTAATTTTTCTTTCTAAAATTATTAAATTTTTACTTTTTACTCAAAATATCTGAACACAAAATTATCATGATTAAGATAAAATAATTTCTTGGCAGTTGATAGATATATGCACTTGATGATAGATAGAAAGATATTGGAATGGATATGAAACATTTGTACACGGATTCAAGTTGCTTTAACACATGGCTTCTTATTAGGATTATAATTAATTATGTCTTTCATCCCAATTAATTTCACGAGTTTTTATCATATTCAAGTTCATTATAAATTATTTCATAAGTTTTTCAATGGCGCAAGTTGTTAATCATTACCATCCACCCCGTAAATTAACTTTTATATATATATATATATATATATATATATATATATATATATATATATATATATATATATATATATATATATATATATACATACATATATATATATATATATATAATTGTTTCAGTTTAATTAATGTTTTTTTAAATTATTATTTTTATTATTTTTGGTATTATCAAATTTCATAAAAGATATTTATAATTTTATAAAAAAGTTAATAAATTTGATTTTTATCCTTTTGTTTGTTCTTACATTGATTTTATATATTTTTTTATTTGTCAAATAGTTTAAATTATTTTATTATTGTCTTTATCTTTGATTAATATTTGCCGTTCATTTGTTCAATTGATTTTATTTTATTATTTTTATGTTTATCTTTTAAATTGGTCATAACTCCTCAAATTTATTTATTTTTCTTACATTGATCAATAATTTCGACACATTTAATTCCCACCAATTCTTGTGAGATCTAAAGGAGACTCTTCCAATAGTGGTATGAGAATTGATTAGTTGATATTTCAAATAGTGTACAGATTTACTTCATATCTTATTATAATAATAATTATTGTTATTGTGTTGATTCTTCTTCTTACATTGATAAGTAACTTCAACACATTTAATTACCATACTCTTTCAACCGCGGTACAAGGGCTTATTAATTGATACATCAAATAGTGTACACATTTACTTGACACTTTTTTTAATTTTTTTTATTATTATTGGTTGATACTTCAAATAGTATACACATTTATTTGACACCTTATTATAATAATAATGTTGTTGTGTTGATTCTTTTTCTTCTTACATTGATAAGTAATTTTGACACATTTAGTTACCATACTCTTCCAGTTCCAATAATGGTCCGAGGACAGATGAATTGATACTTCAAATAATGTACACATTTACTTGACACCTTGTTCTTGTTTCGTTTGTTCTTAAAAAAACAATTTAATTGAAAAACTTAACAATAGTACTTTTTACTATTATGTAGTACTATTTTCTAACAATATTTACTTGCTATTTTTGTAAAAAAAAATAAATTGTGCTAATAATATTTATCATTATTCTTTAACAATATTGTTACTCTATTTCTGTAACATACAAAAATAAATTATGCATCTCAGTTATAAAACAAAGAGAACGTTATGAATTAATTTTATACTCGTTACTAATAAAGCAACAGAAATTACATAAAAGAAACTCCATATTAAAGCCTAGGTCACATGTTATAACGGCTAATTTTTTTTTCTCTCCCACTGTTTTTCCTAATCTACCATGCCAAATACTGATTTGCATATACAATTGCTGCTGGACCGAGAAAATATCTGTACACTCCATTGGCCAAGAACTGTACTGCATAATGTTAAATATTCATTAAAATTGATATGAATATAATGTGAGTTCAAATTGATTTGGTTTAATTTGTTTTTCCACAGAGAACCACAAAGCAAACCAAATTGCCCAAAAAATGCAGTTTTTATTTATTTTCAATTTTTTTAGTTTTCGGTTTGAGAGGGAAAGAAAGTAACATAAAAATTGGTAAAAAAAAAGCTAACAAAAAATTGAGAAAGAGAGAGTGAATGACTCTTTTCCAAGAATGACGGTGTAATTTTTTTACGGTGTATTTAATTTTTAAAAAATGTAATTAGAATATATTTATAGTGTTATATTTCTATTTAATCATAAAATTATAAATTATTATATTTAATAAGATTGTTCACTTATGTAATAACTTTAAAAGTTATATCTAATAAGATGATTTTAATTTGTTTGATACTGTAATTTTTTAATTGATGATGTATGAAATTCTTCTCCTCTACTATAAATTAGAATACACCTATTGAAGAGTGAATCTCTAGTTTTAAAATTCAATAGTTAAAAATAACTTTATATCATAACTTAAAAAAATTATTGGAAATTTAAAATATAATTTATATATTTAAAATATTTATTAACAATAGATTTTAATTATTATATAATTTATATATTAAAAATATTTAATATCACAATTTTAATTATATAAAATAAATATTTATCTTAACATTTTTTTAAATACAGAGTATACCGTCAATTACTAATCTCTCAAGATATTTATAGAATTGAAAATTTTCAACAAATATTTTTTTTCCATATATAGATGCATGAACCTAGACATATAACCCCAAGCCACGTGATGAAGTTGTTCGCCGACCATAACACTACATTTATCTTGAATAATATTCATGTTTAATATACTATTTAATTAAGCTTAATTTTAAAGTCAGTGGTTGATGTAAAAGCTAACTTAAAGCATGCTCCGTACCGTAGAAAAAAAAAAAAAAAAAGGAAAACAAGTTCCGGAAGAAGCGCCTTTTCTAATCACGTTTTTTTTTTTTCTGTGCTCTAAGCACTCAGCAGTATACGTGGCATAAGGTGCGTACAAATAAGAGAAGGTTAGTTTCTATAATCCATCATCTTTATAATCCATCATCTTGTGGATGGGAAAATTCCGTACTGGGATATGCTAGAAAATTGTAAGGTACCCATAATATTAGTCATTAGACCTCCAATCGTATCTCACATGGTGGGTCACTAATTCAATTCCGTCATAATTAAGAGCTCTAAATAGACATAACATATAGTGCGTAAATGCCACAAATTTCAAAACCTTGTACTGGGTCGGGGCTTATCTGGTGAAGCACTATGTCATTTACACGCTTTGAGTGAATATTGAATATTAGTCTACTCCCTTTAGAAGGGAACATGTCACTCAAGGATGATGGATATTGGGATGCATGAAGAAATTAAGAATTCAGTATCTGAACCAAGTCACATTCACATCCTTTACAATTTACATATTTAAGTATCTTTTCACACGAGTGTTGCCGCTGTCGTACCCCAATATGGGGACACGTCCAATTTTGTTTGAGTGAAAATTGAATTCTAGTCTCTAGTCTAGGGCTCATAGTTGTAGTCTTAAAAAACTTTAATTAATATTGTAAAAAATTAGGACAAATATGGCTAGTATTAATATAATTGAAGTCACGATATGGTTTTGGAGATCATGAAACCGTCATTTGAAACGTTGGATGGAAGTTGTTATTAATTTCAAGTATGATTAGCCTATATATCATATAGTGGGTTTTCATAGCGTACCATTTTTTCATGCACTATTAGTCATTTGCCACTTCTAAATTGTAAGCACGAAGATCTTGTCATCAGTCCCTATCCGACCTTGTGACTGAGAAGGATGTAGAATATGAAGCACTTTAGCGGGCACTAGGAAAAATCTACTTTCTGGTCGGTCAATGAATATTCACCAAGTTAATAATTAGTGATGAAGACATGCAAGTTACAAAAAAAAATGAAACAAAGATAGAAAACCGCAGCTAGGTTCATAAGCTGAACCATTCATATTAAAAATGCTTCATTAGACAAATCTGGTCGAATACGCTAATTGCTAGTGCTTTCAGGTATTCCCATGGAGATGAAAGTTTCGATCATCAATGTTTGAACTTGAACCATGATCACACTGCGTGTTGGTTAATTATTCGAGTTATTCTGTTGTCCATGGTTTTAATTATACGAACGTTTTAATCTGTGAATTTTTGTAATGCTATATAGCTAAGAGAACTATTTTTCATACATGTCAAGGGCGACATGTTTGTTGAATCAAGAAGAGTTCAATGGGTGTGTTATTATATATGATTACTGTCTTGAAAGTGAAATATTTCAGTGTAACTTGATATCCAGATTAGTTTTCAAGATTAACACAACAATGTTACAATGCAATTACATTCACTATACAACTTTCAGAAAAAAAAAAGGAAGAAGGAATTGAACAACGGAAAAATAATAGGGGACACAAAAAGGACACAGTTAAGAGATTTAATAAAAGGAAACTGATGGGCGACCTAGTTAAGAGATAATGAGATACTAGAGGGAAATATTAGCTATAATATGTTGCAGAAAAGTACGAATAAATAATAAATGTTAATAAAGCATATGTAACAAAAGAATAGTGTTCATGTATTATGTTTTTTAATTAAAGAAGTGTTAATAATATATTTTTATTTTAATATATATTTTTTATTGGTTGAAATTTATTAAAACTATAAAATTATGGGTGAAATTTATTAAATAAGGTGTGAGAGTTATATAATTTTATAATTTATAACAAATGCTATCCAATAATAAAGAGCTTTAAAACAAGTGTTCTAAAAAAAACATTATATATATATTTTTTCTTAATAAAATAAGTGAAAGGTTCTTTTCTTTTCTATAAAAAATGAAAAATTAAAGGAACATATTATTGTTAGTCTTTTATTTTTTATGTAACAAAAAAAAAAAGTTAAAAGGCCTAGTAAATAGATCATACAAGTATTGAAAACAAATTAAAATTTGTTTAAATTTAGTTCAAATTTTGTTATTGTTCAAATTAATTGAACCCACCCGGTCAACATTAATGACTTTTGATTCAAGTAACAAGTTTGTATTTTTAAACTCGCAAATCTGATGAACTAATGTGTTATGAATGGATCCTTGACCTGACTTCTAACGATCGAGAAGCACAAATTTTAGTACTGAGGATGCTTATCAGTTATGTATGATCTAATTATTGGACGTCACAACAGTTTGATAGGTTCAAGAAGTTCAGTTAAGAATAAAAAATAATTAATTCTCAAATTTGCATAAACTTTTTTTATAGGCAAAAAAATTATTATTAAAAAAACAAGAAACTTAGCATAAGAAATGAAAGTGTTACAAAGAACATGTGACAAATCCTCCACCAGGAGAAAATGATAGCCTAACCAAATTAGTCTTTTTGGATTGATTTCTAATAAAATTTGGATGGAACCTCGACCAAATGCCTAACAAGAAGCACAAACTTTGATATGCAAGATGTTACACCATCAACTATGATTGAAAAGTCTAAGTATTGAACACAACAAATATCTGATCAGTTCAAGAAGTTAATTTAAGAACCAAAAACAATTCATTCTCAAATTTGCACCAAAACTCATATGCAAAACAAAACTTGAATACACTCCAACCCACTAACTTATTGCATAAAGGAACTATAGTAGTCAAGTAATAATAAAATCTTAGACCCAGTAATGTCTTGCAGAAAAAGACTTGAACACTATAACGCAATGACATCTTGCACCACGAATCAAACGCTATCATAATGCCATGACCCAATGAGAATTTTACAATCCCAAACTGGATGGAGGTCAACTTGCCACAAAAATCCACTCACTATTCTTGACCCGTTCTAATAAAATTTCTCAATCCATAAAAGGGAGAAGTTTCCCACCCTTTGGAAGAGGGGAGAACTTGAAGAAATTCTTATTCAATAGAAATAATTTGCTCCTTTTTTATTAAATAAGATTCACTATATAGTACAATCACTAAAATTAGGAAACTACGCAAATAAAGAAACTAAGAAAATATATGACTTAATCCTAATAGAATCTTAAAAAATCCTACTAACAAGATATGAATAAAATCTTAAAAATAATCCTAATATTAGTCAAAATTTAACTAGATTTAATTTAAAATGCTAATTAAACTACAGTAATAGTCTTAAATAATTTTTTTACACAAATCCTAATATGATTTAAACAAAATCTATAAAATCCTAATTACATTTACAAATCAAATATATAAAGATTCTAATTAGATCTTTAAATTTTTTTTTTTCGTAAAACTCTTCCACAAGTTTATTTAATACTTTCTTGATTTCAGTAATCTGTGCTCATGTAAATAACCTGCACCACATCATTGCCCCTATAAATTGACTCTGGCTCAAACACCCTCAAAAGAAAATTTTTAGTAAACATATATAAACCCACTCAACCATAAGCTCTTAGGAGAAAATGAAGATCCCTCCTGACTAATAATGTTCTTTTTACTAAATTAAAATGCATTGCTTTACTTATTAGAATATTATATTGACTACTATGGCTATAGCAGAGAAGGATAATTTTGCTATCACATTTGTTAGTTGAAGAAAGAATAATTTAATGACAAAGTTCTAGCAAATCTCCCGTACAATATATATTTGATATCCGAATTTACTTCCAAGGTTAATACAGTAATGTGCCTCATGTACTCAAAGACAAAAGCACGATATTAATGGAACCTTCATATAATACAATGCGTAGGAGTACTCAGGAGAAAGGAATGATAGAAAAATAAGGCAATATTAGAATACAAAAGGGAAGCAAAGAGAAAAGAGATTTAGAAAAAAAGAAATAAGTGAAAATAAAATATCATCAAAGAAAGTTAAAGGGACATATTGCTGTTGTCTTCCAACATTAAAAAGACTACTAAATTGGTCATAAAAACTATGAAAACCCTGTTAAAGCTTTTATTTGTAAGAGTATCATAGGCAAATTAAAATGAAGCTTGATATTTTACATGAATCCGCGTGTTATTATACCAACACAACCATATTTACATTCTTGTCAAAAGAAGCATCAACCATATTAATGTGTTGATGAAAATGGCAGACATGGGGAAAAGTGGTGCTTTATGCTTGAATATATATCCCACTGATTAGTAAGCAGTAAATGCCTTTTCTTTTGCTATAGTTTTCCATTAGAATATTTCAAAATTCTTCTACAACATTCTCCTACTAATATTTCTATTTTTTTATATAGTAATTAAGTAGTAAATATATTTTATATTTTCAAGATATTAAATATACTTATTTTTCAATTAATATATTTTATAAAAAATAAGAGAATTTATAGGAATATATAAAATTACTATATCCTTACAGATCCCTTACTATGAGTGATTGGATTAAAATTTCCACCAACTGCATGCAAAGGCTAGCATGTGTAAAATCTTATTCCTACAACGGTTGATCTTTATTTGATTTGGTTTTTTTTATTGTATTTGGTTTTCGGCCAAGATGATGTATTGTATTTAGTTTTGGTTGATCTTTAATTTGATTTGGTTTAAACTGTATCAAATGCTGTATTTATTTTGTACATTATATTCATACCAATTTTACAGTTATAACAATTATCTTGTTTTTTTTTTCTGACGGATATTATTTTTCTAAAGATAATCATGTATAAATTACTGTGAAATATTAAAGTTGTGCAACTCTCTTAACACAACTATCTTGTTTAATGAAGCAGTTACTATAACTTTTGTGGAGAAAAAAACTTAAAATCCAGTTTTTAACCATCAATCATTTTAATATTTGATTTTTTAAATCCTCATTTAATATTTAATTTATAAAACCAAATAATGCTAATGGCACCAAATCAACCAATAAGGATATGCATACTAATAAATATCATTCTCCAATACAATAACATGCACACAGCATGTAAGAGTAGGACCGATCCGAGGTAAGGTGAATAAAGCCCTAATTCTAGACTTTTTAAAAATAATTTTATATTTTATTAATATTTTATAAAAAATAATAATACTTGATAAATGATATTAATCTATTAAGAATACCTAAATATTTGTTTTTAACAAAAACAAAGTCTCTCATTTTATATTTGGTTCCTCTAAATTGAAGAGTGATAGTTATTGATTATCAACGATTAAATTATAATTAAATGCATGTACATGCATAATAAATTTTGTAATTATATAAATTTTAATAGTTAATTTTTCAATGACTATAACCTTCATTTTTTCTTTTTTTTTATCTTTTTTAGTGAATATTGTTATGATATTTAATCTTTTCAACTTTTTCTAAAGAAGAAAATGTTAATAAGGAGGCAAACTTCATCCTATACGGTTACAATAGAAAACTACATGGCTAGTGTCAATTATTTATTTATTTAATTTATTTTATGTGAATTTGTTAAATTATTTTATTTTAAAATTTTTTCTAAGTTACTTTTGTTTAAAACATTGTCCGGTAATTCAGAATCCAATTTTGTACATATAATTATGTTAAAACTTAAAAGTTAAAAACATCATTACTTATCTATTATAATAATTTAATAAATGAATTTACATTTCAAAAAATTTGAAAGATAAACTTTTAATAAAAATATAATTATTTTAATAAAATGATGTTATTAGTTTTTTAATTTTAAAAAGGTTTCAACTCAATGTTCCCTTTAAGCATTAAGATATTTTGATCGATCTGTTTAAAAAACTACTTACGTTTAAGACTTAATATAAGTAAAAATATGAGTTAAAAATATTAAAATAAATGATTTGAGAAAAATAAAATAACTAATGCCTACCATTTTAGGAATTAATTTGTGACTTTTTTAAAAAATAAATATCACTTAAAAAGTTATATTTATCATGATTTTTTTTATTGATTTACAGTATTAAACTTTTTATACCAATAGTACATAGAAATAAACTCTAAACATATATTTTACATGATTGTATAATTAAAATTTATTATGTATGATATTATTAATTTTTACCACAAGTACCTTAAAAGTTTATTTATTATTATTTTAAGTGGTTGACACTATAAAACTTTACATTAACCATACATAAAAATTAAACTCTAAACATATAGAAAGTTCATCTATTAATAATGAATTTTTTTTATATCATTATCTAATAAAAAATTTTCATACATAATAAATTAACTTTTACAATAACTATTTTAAGAGTCACATTTACTAAATTTTTTTATTAGTAGATAGTATAAAATTTTTATGAGTGACAGTATATATACAGTGGCTCCATGTAAATTAAACTCAAAACATATACTATGTCCAAACTCAAATATATGAAAAAAAGTCAATATATACTTATTAAAAAAGTTTGTTAGCATAATTTAATTTTATTTAAAAATAAATAATTTTTATATATTATATTTTATTGAAGCTTAATATAAAAAATAAAAAAATAATTGAAAATAGAATCTCAATTAAATAAAAAATATTTTAAAAATAATATCATAAAATAAAATAAAATTTAGTTATATTTTGGTTTACCATACAAAATATTTTTTGTTTATATTTAAATATTGAGGGATCGGCAAAGGAAGACATAAATTACCATTATACAATTAGTCATTCTTTGTAAACATCTATCTAATATATGTTAAAAAGTATTTATCTAATCTCACTGAAAATGTCAATAAAATGAAGAGGAGGGCTACTGATGTAATCTCTAACCCACTTTTATATATTATTATATTTTTATTAGTTAAAATGTATTAAAAATTACAAAATCAAGAATGAGATTCATTGAATAAAAGTATAAATTTCGTAATTTTGTAATTTCTAAGAAACATAATATTAGATAATGTATTAGTAGGAGTGTGCTAAAAGAGAAATTATTATATAATACATGATTTTCAATTATCATATGTTTATGTTTCAACTAATTTTTATAAAATATATAATTAATTTTATTTTATAAATCAAGAGGTGTTTAAGTCTTCAATTGTTACTTTATATTCAAGTTAAAGATTGAATTCTAAATCTTAGTTTAAGAATATAAATATTAAATCATTTATACTAACAATATTTAGTATATAATTAAAAATTTTAATTTAAAAAAAATTAATAACTTTTAAATGTGTGTCACATAAATGATTGTTTTAAATCATGTAATAATTTCTTGTGGTAAAGAATATGTTAATAATTCTAGCATTTCTATCACATGAATCTCTTGAGAAATTCAAAACTTCAATCGGTAAATTCCAAAACCAAACACATGCATCACCTTGCATCAATATATATGTGCTTCCCGAACCCATTTTAATTTTATCACGCTTCTTCGTCTCTATGTAATATATTTACCAAAAGTAGATAGTCCATGTTTAGATGTCAGTGGGAAAATTCAATTTTTTTCTTACTCTCAGAATAACAAACCCTTCCTTCTTCATTTTGTATCTTAAAATTTAAAAATGTGCATAAAAATTTTCAAAAACACGTTCCGAAACTTTTATTCAAACATAAATATGCTTAGTTATTAGTATTGCCATGAACATGAACAGATGTGGTGGGGTTATCACAAATCTCCATCAACAAAGCACGCATGCTTGACAAGAATTTATCCTCAGAATTGTACAGACATGGTAATAGCCACTAGTTACCACCAAAGCACCAAGTGGGTTTCCTGCATGTGAACGCTTTCCATTGTCGTGATTGGGAAGAGGACAGACAACTTGCACTGGGAAATATGATTTTCAACTCTTGCATTATGACACCCTTTTAATTTTGGTTGGAGTTATCAAAAACAAATTCTTTTCTTCCTATTCATAATCTCCACGACAAACAAATATATGTATCAATATAAACGTGCGCTGTAAAATTTATTGCATATTATATATCTCATCTAGATAGAATGTCACCCTTGTCTTTAAAAGTTTTTTTAGAACTCATCATTTGTCTTTACAAGATCCCATCATCAGGTGAACCCTGTCCATTCAGTCTATTTTTGCTATGAAGATGATAAATCTAGTCACCATTAAATTAACGAAAGATTGATATTATATATGATACAGTTAAAATTCAAACTAACATACTTTTTTAACCATTTTTTTATTAATTAAAATTTATTAAAAACCACATAATTTCATAAATATTGTTTTTTAGTTAATAAGTCATATAGAGAATTTTGTAATTTTTAATAAATTTTAATTAATAATAAATATTGTATTAAAATAAATATATTACTAAATAACCCTCTTCAGTTCAAAATTAAAATAATATTCTTATTTGAGTTTTTTATATAATTTTGATGTTGGAGTATTAAGTATATTTAATAAGTTTCATGTCGAATGGAATAAATAAGTTGACTAATATATAATGAAAATAATCCATATATTTAATATCTTAAATTTTTATATTAGATGTGTTATGAATATGTTTTAATGTTTCTCACTCGGCCTTAATTGACGTCAATTGTGGTGGATAAATTAATCTATGACACCTTATCTATGTTAGAGACTTGATTTGGAAAGTTGATGTAATAGAAGGTTTTTTTTTACTATTAATTTTAGTTATTATTTAAATTAGTAGTTAAATCTTAACTAATTAACTATTAATTAACTAGAATATTATTTTTTTAATTAAATTTAAGTTATATTCATTTATATTTTTTATTATTACAAATTAACTAGAAAATAACTATAACTTTTAAAATTTTACTACAAATTAATTAAGATTATTTTTTTAACTATTTTATTACTTATTTCATGTTATTTCTAATATTATAGTAATTTTGTAACTAATTATTTTATTAGAAATTAACTACAAAATAACTATTAATTTTAAAATTAGTTATAAAATTATTTTATAATAAATTTTAAATTTTCTAATAATAATGATCACATAACAATTTGATGTAATTGAGGTTTTATCGTATTAAATATTTATTTTAGAAACAGCAAGTGCTAAAACCATTGTGTATGATAACTGTTTAATTATAAAAGATTAGTAGTAATTAGCTAAGAACACACTTGTAGAAGGTGGAATTGTGACAGCTTAATTTGACAACGGTTTTATTGTATGATGACTCACATGAGGAAACCAATTTAACGCGCGACTCTTACAAATGAGAAAAAAAAGTTAATAAGCTACATCAAATAAAATCAAAGCCATTATTTATTCCACTATTTAACTTGCTCACTTACTTACCACCACCATCTCATAAATAACTTATTATACATAATGTCTGTTTAATGTTACACTATAAAACTTGGGGTATAGTAAACTAGAAAAGATCCCCACTAAATACAGCAAAATTTCTCCAATTCGACCAGCAATTGTCTCTACATAAAATTCTATTTCATATCATTCACGGTAAACAAATTAACGGTTGGAAATATAGTATTAACCGACGAGATAACCTAAATAAAATATATGAGTAGTAATTTTTATTTTATAAATTATTTTTATAAAGTTGAGTTAAGTTTAATTTATATGTTGTATAATGATATTAGATATATTTAATATTTCAAATTATTAGAGATCTCATGTTAACTAATAAGATAATTTAAGTAAAATATATAAGTGAGAGTCAACTCCCATCTTAAAAACCAATTTTTTATGATTGAATTAGACTCAACTATCAAATTATAAGATAATATTAAAATTTATTCTAATAATTATTATTGAGTTTATCAAATCACTATATATTAGAGATTTTATATTGTAATTCTCATCTAAGTCAAAATCTATATTTTAAAATAAAATTTATACTTGAAATATTGTTATCAACTAAAAATATGTGTTAGGAAATTTTACATCGATTATGAAAAGATAATCCAAATAACAATTTTATAAAATTTAGTTACGAGCTTTAAAATTAAGCGTTATTTGGGAAAGCTAGGCTATGATTAAAGCAGAAAACTTTATTGTTGGAGTCTAAGTTGTCATGAAATATATCAAGCAAAATATTTGGCCTACTATATTCTGGGATATGTAATGCACCACGTTCACCTAATCTATATATGCTGCACCAAATATACCAAAACATTCGAAGCATATTCAGCTCACAAACCCTTTCTTAGAAGCAATATCACTTTATCAGGATAGGGTCATTAGCGGAGTGATGGAGGGCACTAATAAAGTTGCTGCTATACTTACTCTTACTTAATAAGACAGAATAAAGATGCCACAATGCGCTATTGAATGACTATTAGTTTTGGTATAACATACCTACCATGTGTACAGGCGTGGGGACAGGTGATGGGCAATAATTCATTATTTCTATATCCTTTAATTATCTTTTATATATATATATATAGGTTAATGATAAATATTGATGGTTAGAAATGATAAACCAGTTATTCAATAATTCCGCATCTCCAATTATTCAATAATTGCGCATCTCTGGATTTGTAGAATCCCTTCCAAGTACAATTTCTCTGGTGCACAATTTTCTTGCAGCATGTTTGTTCCACAATTATTTGTCCCATTCTTGCTGCACAGTTGGCATGGTATTTTAAACTAACAATCTCGGTTTCTTCGTGCATTTTATTTATACCCTACTTTTTTTTTTTCTGTATCTTGTAAATTCAATTTTTTTTTTTATCATACTCTGTTTGTAGAATGAAATATGTATAAAAATTTCTTATACAGTTATTTAAAATATGAGTAAATTTTAATTAACTTAACTTTATTTATTAATAAAATTATTCTTAAAATATTCTTTAAAATTGATACAAGTTCCAATAAATTTGAAATATTCTACTAAACAGGGTGAGTGATATTTTTACTATTACATGTATGACATTTCACAATATTTAGAGGATGAAACTTTTAAAATATTCTTTAAAAATACTGCTGAGAAAAACAAGTTTTTCTTTTAAATGAGATTGAAAAATTAACTAATTTTTTTAATTGGTACGGATTTTTTTTCATAAACTCAAAGTAGTAACACTTATTAAAATAAATTTTTTATCTTAGAATTTAAATTTGAGTTTAATTTAGTTTTAAAAATTAGTTAAAAAAATTAAATTAAGTTCAAATTTAAAAATTTAAAATTATATCATATGTGGTCATTCAATCCTCAAAAAACTAATTTAAAAGGTACAAACTCAAAATTTTAAAATATTTCATTGATAACGTAAGATCTCCCATGTTTATTACATTTCACAAAGTTAGATTCACTTGAAATATTCAAAAGATCACTCAACTAAGCTGTAATAACAGCAGGTTGTGTCATAGTCATCAGACGCGCGCGTTGCTTAAATAAAAACTTAGTAATTGGTTTATCTTATTGATTTTATGGTATAAATCGGACAGTTTAAGTTTATATGTGCATGATTTGGATTTAACGATAATGTGAAATAAATAAATGACTAATAATTTCAGTAAGAAAGAATCATTCTTAAGTCATTAATTTGTTGTGTGAAGTCATGTGTGTGGAATAAATTAAATAGACTCGATATCATATTAAAAACAAACTCAATCTAAGTAAATTTTAAAAGCCAACTTAAGCAAGAGTAGATTATTTAAATTTTATAATTAACCAGGAATAGTAGGATGTAGGTCAATAAATTAATGGAAAAAAGTTGGTAAACAGTCGCATCATGAAGCAATTATTTTGGAAGACATTTGAAAAAATGTAGTTTTTGGCAACTATTAATAGAAACATGCAATTATCTTTTTCTTGTCCTGCATTGAGACTTGAGAATGACTTTACATGGTGGCGACAAGCAGAGGCGGAGCCACAACTTTTGGCTCAGGGGACTAAGAAAAAAATGATTTAGTAAATTTGTTTTAAATGTTTATATATATAACATAACTAAAATAATAATAATATTTTTATGAATTACAAAATTAACATATAAAAAATATTAGGAATTTTCTTCAAATACATTGAGAGCATAGACATTGCTAATATGATAATTTAATTATGAATTATTATGTATAATAAAATTGTTGATTTTTATAAAAATTATTTTAATTATGATTGTTCTTATTTGGGATTTCGTAGTCGACCTCTGATCTTTTCTTGGTAACCTCCGTGCTTTGTTCTTCAACCTCTTAACTCTACTCGTGGATTTCTGGGTTGTCCCACATTATTGAAGTATGTGATAAGGTACTTGCAGAAGTACTTCAATACTCTAGTCAACTATCTTTCCTAAAGATTTTTTTTTGGATTAGAAAACATACTTAGTGCTCGATACTTGAATTCTATTTTATAGCATGTCATAGACTTTGAACGCGTTATTTGTAATAGTCGTGCCCGTCCCATATTTGATAATGAATGGGCATTGATGCGCCATAGATCTCAATCAATATCTCAATAGATGTATGGATATGAGACGCACGAGAAGTGTCGAGTTTTTAGATTAGACAAGATATGAGGTCCTAGCTCGAGATCATAAATGTGTCCCGAGTACAATGATTACTTATAATTTGTTTATCCTGCAAATATTGATACACTAATAATATATAAAATTTACATCCATAACTGAATTAAATATTTTTTATATATTTTAAGGGTGGCACAAAATTTTTATTATGATAATTTAAATAAACTCGAAAAAATTAGAGGTGATCATAGTTCCACTTCCACCAAGTTATCCTCCCTCCGCGCCCCGGCAACATGACCGTGGCCAGCCTAGCGTAATGCTACGTGATGTTTTAAAAATATTATTAATTATTAATATTTTCTCTTCATAAGAAAAATGAAGAGTACTTTAACTTTTCTTTCCCCTATTTTGTATTTCTTACATAAAGTATTTTCTATTTCTAAAACATGCACAATAAAATTGAAAATTCCTCCTATTTTAAAAAAAGAATGGGATTCACTAACTTTGAGAGTTTCTGCCACTTACTCTTAATAATTTTTTACCGAATGCAAACTTCGTAATTTTAATTATTGGATTACGTAATATTAATTATTTTACAATCATGCATGTCAATTTTTGAATAAATTACACATTCATAAGTATTAAATCTTATAATAAATCTAAGTTGAAAAGTATATTATATATTAAAATAAATTTAGTTGATGAAATATTAGAATACTTTTTATTATTTAAATTTTTGTATTATTTAATGCGATCTTCCAAATTAATGATTAAGGTTACGTTGGACAAAAATAATTGGTTAATAAATATAAAATATATAAATGAATATATTTATATAATTTTTATATAAACTTTAATTATATTTAATATTAATTGATGTAATGATTAAAATATCTTAAAATATAACTTTAAAAATAATAAAATAAATAATATGATAATGTATGGTTAAACTAAACGATGTTATGAAAAAATATTCAAAAAATAACATAAAAATAAAATAAACATATAATCTATCAATATTAATATCTTAAAGTATAATACTAAAATAATAAATAAGTATTATAAATAATATAATGATTAAAATAAATAATGTAATATAAAAAATTCAAAAATAAAAATAAAATAAAAAAACCTATTATTTATCATTATTAGTATATTATGTAATAAAAGAATAAAAAATAATAACTTTTTTATATAAAAAGAGTAAAAATAATAAAATCTTATTATATAAGTGAAAAGAAAAAAGAAAATATAATAAAATTCCACCTTACGTGTAAAAGGATAAAAAAAATTTAATAAATATTTTAAAAATACAAGGAGAACAAATATAAAAAATTAAAAATTAACATTTTAAAATTTTTTACTTAAAGTGTTATTTCAAAAATACTATAACTTCTAAAAATAATTCATTTACCAAACATTACTAATAAAATCAAACAAATATTTTAGCTAGTTAAAAAAAAAAACTAACTGAAATAATATACAAAACATAATTTAAACTAATAGAGCTTGATGTTTATAAAAAATTATTAATTAAATTAAGTTAAACACAATTTTCTTAGGGTGTAAATGAATTCTTTCCTTTTTATAAATAAGCTAAAAAAAACATTCTTATTATAGAATTTGTTTGTTAAACATTACACAAAACTTCTTCTCTATCGGGGGACTAAATTGATTTTTTTATAGATATACGTTGTTTGTAAAAATAAAATAAAATTTGAGTTTTCACTAAAAATACTTTTAAAAAAATACGTAAAATAAAAATGAACAAATTCTTTTTTTATATGCATGGAAAATTATGAATTTTTATTATTTTTATATAATTTTTAAAAATAAAAGATAAAATAAAATAAAGTGATATTTTTGTTATTTAAAAAAATAAGAAGTACATTTTCTAAATAAAAT
Organism: Mucuna pruriens; assembly: GCA_025330945.1. Classification (NCBI taxonomy): domain Eukaryota; kingdom Viridiplantae; phylum Streptophyta; class Magnoliopsida; order Fabales; family Fabaceae; genus Mucuna; species Mucuna pruriens. The sequence goes on along the minus strand of JAENHJ010000533.1, from coordinate 2,407,409 downwards.
ATATTTTAGGAGGTGTTTGTTTTATTCCTAAAAATTTGAAGGTAAATATATTTATTCTCATGTATTAAGATAATATATACTTATGTTCTAAATAAATTTTATTTTCATGATGAGGGGTGCGGATGTGATATTCTCATGATAATACGAAAAATTATTTTCTATCACTTTTGTAAATTTTATATTTATTTTATTATTTAAATTATTTTAAATTTTAAAAATATTTCTAAAAATATAAAAATATAATCAAATATCATTTAAATATACTTGAGAATAACATTCCTACCTCATATATTCCTAAAAATGTGATTTATGAAAATGTAATATGATTTTGTGAAGTAAACACCTCTTTAATTTCGAAAGATATATATATAAAAGTTAAGATAGAATCCTATTTTTTAAGTTAGACAAATGGAGAGGAAGTCTTTCTATCTAACTAACAAAAAATATTCGATCTGCATGTATTTCCTAATTTCAATTAAAGGAAAAATGTCCTTAATCATTCTTATTTATAATCAAGAGTACAAAATATTGTCAAGTATGATGGTACGTAGCCAGGCTTCAAGTAATTTCACATGAAAAATAACATATAAGGAATTGCTGGTATTGACTAGTAAAGTGTGCGGTAACAAAAAAGGCAAATTGAATAATTAAATCTACTACACTACTTCTAACTCCTTGCAAAAGATTGGTTCTTTTGCCTGTCCTAGTTTTAATAATATCTCACTCAACGAAATGATTGTCTATTTATTTATTTATTTTTCTTTTAGCAAGAACATTCGATGAAGTCACTGAAAATGATATGTCCATTCACACTCTTCCCTTATCTCAGCTTTAATTCCCAACTTACTTCTATTAATGTGTACATATTTTAGTATAAAAAATTGTACAAAATTAGCATATTGGATAACCTTATTTTGCAATATCGCTTTAGTAGAGCAGCTTAATATTTAAATATTTGTCAGTATGTGGTTGGTCCCAAGACTACCCGTTTTGATTCGATTCTAAGCTGATATAAACTTTTTTTAATTCGTTTTTAAAATAATAATTATTTTATATGTTTTTATTTACTTATTTACGTATATATAAATAAAATTTATTAAAAAATAATTATATAAATATAATAAAAATATATATAATTATAAATTTAAGTTTAGCTAATTTATTTAATAATTTAGTTTTTAATAATGTTCAATAAATTGGTATCAAATATCAAACCATGTCAGAGATAATTTCCTATCCTAATTACAAATAACGAGACTCGGAAATAGGATAATTGCATAGAGTGGAAGCCACATGTTTGATGTGGACCAAAAAGGAAAGCAGAGTGCATGAATGATGAGGGAGAAAAGAGAGCCATGCACAGTTGAAGAGTGGTAAACGCAACACAGACCACAACAGAAGAAGGTGTTAAGCATATGATGTCTGTATGAGCATATAGCATTAGCATCTACACTTCTTGACCTCAACCAGCAATTGGTCCCATGATTTTGAGAGCTTTTAAAGTGAGCCATGTGACTCACTTGGGTTCATTCGTTATTGAGAAAAAAAACATAGTCAATTTAATCTACTTTATTTTTTGATGAATTAAAATATGTCAATCCCACTTAACTCACTATAAGTTAGTGCATTACATAAGTTCTCTCAACTAATATTAAAAATTTTCAGAAAAATAAAAATAGATTTAAAAATATAAAATAATGTAAAACCATTAATGAAATTTTCTTTCATGCGTGCTATTTTTTTTTTTTTTGTTTTATCCACTTATATCGTAATTGTTTGTTTTAGTAATTTTATCCTCGCCATGGCCCACTTTTTAGTTGTTACGAATGAAAAAAATATAATATTTATACTATTGTAAAAAAGTAAGCAGATACAGTGATGTTTGAGTCCAACACAGAAATCCGTTAAACTCAAAACAACACTTGCTCTTATCTTATTTTTTAAAAATAAACGGAGATTCAAACTTAATTAATTACCACCTAATAAATTAATAAGGTCTAATATAGCAAGAAGATAGTTGAATTTTTTAAATATGTTATTGAAAGTTCGATTTTTGATAATATATATGAAACAAATTTTGTTGGAAGAAGTAAAATATATTTCAGTCATTTCTACATTTCATAAATAATTAGTCTCCTACTATCAGTAAACCAATCCCCTAGATTTGATAAAAAAATATTATGTATGACCATAATTTTTTTCAAATGATTTTAACAATAATAAAGATGAATCGGTGGAGACCTGGGTGTTATATTCATTCAGTTGGTAGAACAAAGAAAAAAGTGTGACCCACAAAATCAGGTCTGTTGGGAAAGCTTTAGAAGGTCTAGTGAGGGGTGAGCTCCAGCAGTTAGCATGTTGGACGAGTGAATCTACACTCAACTTCTTATTATCTTTTTTTTTTTTTATCAGTTTCTTAAAAAATAAATTTTATTATATCTCGAAAATTAATCTTAAACAGGAGTTTGGAAACGTTCCCAAATTGGTTAAAACGATTTATTCTTTTTTTTTTAAGTAAGAAAATATAATAAAGATAAGAAGGTTAGAACTTAGGATACACTAGATATTACTCGATCCCCATCACTTTAAAATGTTTTAAGATAAAATAGTCAAATATAAATTAGAGTTTAATGATATTTTATATTGTCAGTACATAATTTATTTATTTTTTAAATTATTTATAACTAGTTTTGGTTTAAATTTAATTTGGTTAAAATTAATTCTAAATTCATTTATATTTAAATATATTTGTAAATTTATTTAAAAACTAAAAAACTATTTAATATCTTTATTTCAAAATTGATTTTTATAAAAGTTATTTCTGTAGAGAGTATTAAGGGTATTCTTTAATTGACAATTGGACACTAATTCATTTAAGATGCATAAATCACCGAAGAAAAAAATACTTAAAAAAATTCAAGTGAAGACAAAATTTAAATACAGTTTTTAATATGCTTTTAATATTATTTTTAATCAAAATAAGAGTTTTATTTCTGTAGTTTACGCAATATAAAAATTAATATAGTGAAACTATAATAAAAAAATACCAAAAATATTTAAAAAACTGTACATAAATTTTGTCATTTGAGTAATCATTAAATTTAAAACTATTCCCATAATACTTAGGTGAATATTTTTTTAAAAAATTCTCAAACACCCGTTTGACAAGGATGACGTGGACGAACGCTCTTCCGATAACGAAAAGACACTCAAACATATCATGTGCACAGCTCGTGGGAAGAGACGAGCGAACAAAAACACAAGTTGAATATTTTTCATGGGGGGAACGAACACGTGTTTACCCATGTTCTACATAACATGAAGACAATGTTAGTGGACAAAGATACAAAGCACTGACTTTAAACAAATTATTTGTGTTTTTATATAACATTTTCAAATAACTTTGGGTACATTAAAAGAAAGTTATTTAAAAATTTATTTTTCATATATTCTAATTATAATGATTTTTACATGATCAATTAATTAAAATTAATTTAACTATAATTTTTAAAATAATTATTATAATTATCTCAATAATTTATCATACATAATAATTTATAATTAAATAACAATGTAAAAATATCTTTTGTGCTTTTACTCTATTCTAATTGAATTTTTATTTAAATATTTGACAATGTAAAAATATTGTATAATAATTTAATAAATTTAATATTTAAAATTGGAAAATAATTCAGATATTATTAAGCATAAGTCATGTCTAATTTATTTCACTTAACAATTTTTTTTATAAATATTGAATTTCATTAATTTAACAGTTCAAAATCATTTTTAGAGTTTTGATTAAGTAGATATAGATTAAATTATAAAATTTGATACAATTAAAAATTATTTAATATTTCATCAATCAATTTTTTAACATATAATATATATTTTAAAATATAAATAAATATTCACAATAAAATTAAATATTCATGAATACTCATTTTGTTTAAATTTCACATATACAATCATATATCACATAAATCAATAATCATTTAGAGATGAGACTAAATTACATATTCCTAAATACTCAATTTATATAAATTTGACATATACAACCATGAAACATATCACATTATTCAACTATTTTAAAAAATTAGAGATAGGTCATTTTATTTATTAAAAGAAAGAAAATGTTATTAAGATTATTGAAAGATCAATTTGTTGGTCAATTTATATGCCTACATTAATCGACATCAATTAATTAACATTAATTAAATTATTGATGTCACATGTTAAGTGGATATCCACTCTAAGATGACACATCATTTAATTAGCATATGAGATCGTTTAAGTTTTAGGAAATATATTGCCACCTAAATCTTGAAAATAAAAATAAAGGATAGGAATCGGATAGCAACGACCATGCATGGCTAATTAGAGAGACAAAGGTGGTTGGTTATTGAGAGCAGTGTTGAGATTAGAGATGAAGGATATTAGAAAACAACTTGGTTTTCTTTCCTTGACCATCAACAAACCTCCCCTGCATACATAATACTAAATAACCATGCATCATGCATGAAAATGAAGAGCCAACCTGTGTCCAAAGCTTCCTTACGTGAAAAACACCCTAACAAATAACTCACAAACCAATACCCATTCAAATTAACCTGCAAATTAAATAAAGCAAGCACTTGCTTTATGTATGTCCTTCTTCATGTCACAACTTAACTACCCCAATATATATATATATATATATATATACACACCAAGATCATGTGATGCATGCCAGCGTTGCCTAAACCCTAGCTCGTTTTTTGCCATACCGTGCTGTTTCTTAATTTCCCCATAGCGCTAGCTAGCTGATGCTGATCGATCGCATTCATCCACGCCACAAAAGGATCTATAAATTTTTTGTAATATATAAATTTGTTACGAAAATACTCATATTATCAATTAATTTTATATTATATTTTAAATAAAAAATAAGTTAAAACTTTTGGTATAAAAAAAAATTATATTATCATTCAATTACAAACTACTGTATATGATAATTTTATTTATTTTTATATTAATTATTTTAACTGTTATTCATATAAACAATTATTTATAATTGAATCATAGTATCAACATGACATTAAACTCATTTTAAATTATGGAAATAATTTATAATTGTACATATAAAATATATTGAGAAAATTTGAAAAACTGGTAAGGGACAGTTGGCCGCACAAAGCTATATATATGTAGATCGTATCCCTCCCTGTTTGCAGCCATTCTGAAAGTGAGCGCAGGCACTGGAGAAGACTAGAGGTGTCAAACGAAATTCATCAAAATATAAATTCAAATTAATTATAATTCAAAATTATACTAAATGGTATGTTGTTTTAACATTTAAGAACATGGGTGTAAATTTTAAATGACGTGAGCATGCAGCATGTTCAGTTTTCAAATAAGGGTTTACGATGGATTTCGTTTTCGCTTGTGAGTAGTAATGCCAACATTGTGATGTATGATCACAGCACCAATAAAGATATCATATCGTCACTATAAGCCAGAGACGCCAAACTTTCCATTCTCTAGAAAGTGACCCAAAATTAATCCATATTGATATTCCTTTGCTGTGGAAACCTAAAATCCAATTAGGTTATCCTGAAGTACACAAATATTTTGATGGAAATCTCGTAATTTGGTAAAAAACTAATTAATTAAACACTGGACCACTCGATGGTGATGGCCAAATATTGCAAAATTTTGGGGATATATTCACGATGAATTATGAACACCTTTTTACAGGACTATCGACCATGTCTTGCGTTTGCAGCTTGCTTGTGGCCTTCCAATAGCCATAAGACAAATATTCTCTTTTTCTTGGCAGATTTAGATTCTGTCTTATATTTTAGTTGGCATTAGTTAGTATTGAATATTAGGTTAATTAGAAGTGGTGTTGTCTGTAATTTTTTTAGCCTAGGAAAGTACAAAATTTAATTTCTTCCTCCATTCTCCTAATTATACCTTCACATTTTGACTAAATATCTGAATTAGTCTCCATAAACAGATGAGACGTTATAGATTTTAAATTCCAATTTATTTCTTAAATATTTTAAAAATACATTTAGCTTTTTAATATATTTATGGACATCAATTTAGTCACATAATTTGTGTTTAAGGACTAAATTGATGTTTAAAATTAAGCCAAAAAAAAAAAGTTGATGCCTAAAATATTTAAAAATTATTTACACAGGCACAAAAAAAAAAAAATTTAAAAGGTTAACTCAGTATCCCATATATTTATCATGAAAGCAGGTATATCATCTTATATAAAATTATTTTCCTTTAATTAATAATTTCCAATTGAATACCATCTCTACTTGACTCTTTTTACCTTTCTTAGTTAGTCAATATGTTAATACAAATTGCATTAGGTGCAGTTTTGTAAATTAATGATTTATGTTGGTTGAAGTATGTATCTTGTCATGGTATTTAATTATTTATTATATAATAAAATAATTAAAGGTCAATATTTCTGTAGTCTTCTCAAAATCTGTAGAGAATCGTGATCCTTTTCAATGGGAGGAAGCATCATGTGATGGGACATGAAGCTATCAAACAAATGAAGGCAGTAAAATGTTAAACATTTAATAATAATAATTGAGCTAATTGATAAAGTTGTTTTGGTTTAATAAGTAATTTCGAATTTGAACTTTAAATATATAATTATATCAAATATTAACATGTAACTACATTAAATAAGTGTTCGTTGAAAAAAAAAACTAATAACGTGGAATCAAATGGGGACTCCCTTTATGCATAGCTCGAGAGAAGGAGAGTGAGCCCCATTTGATACCCGAGGCAAATACAAGCATGCAAAAGTGAGCCCCAATTGATACCAAAGCCAAATGCTCTCATTAACGATTGGATTTGGATCTATCCTTATATATAGAAAGAGAAGACACAATAGCTTCTACGCGTTTCATTATCTTTGCGTGAGTCCATTAAGTCTTCTAGTTATTTCTGTCTTTCTCTTTCTATTTCCCAAAAACAATATTATCATATTTTTAAAGAAAACGAGATTCTACAAATCTATCTTTTTCATTGGGGAAAGAAGTTGCTTATGCTCTATGCATATTTCGAAATCGCTTGAGGACTCTTGAATATTATTCAAATTGAATAAAAATGGGTTTGACTTCGATCATTACAATAATACAAACCCAACGAACAGGAACTTGATGTATGCCCCAACAACACTGCACTTTTTTGCTATAGTGGAACTGCTAATGGAGAAGCTAAACCACATTTTGTGACCAATACAAATCAATATGCTAGAGAGTTGGTGAGAAATATTAAATCTTATATATATGGGGATGGAGGAGAGATTTGATTTGCCAATGCATGTCAACATCCTTTTGAACTTTTTGCAGGGTGTATATATTTTCATGAGCTTCATGATTCATGGTGTAACCTTTTAGATAGGATTTAACCATACTCAAGGGTTCCACACAGTAATCCTAACCAACAAGATTTGGGATGATTCATATTGCTAATCAAAGGAACCCTGAAAACCACTCCTTAGTTAGTCCACGTGGTGAGAGTGTCAACATTGACATCCTTGTATATATACCTTGTATTTGTGTACCTGGAGAACGTGCCTCCCACGAGAGGTGGGGCTTTTCAACAGGCCATAGGTGCCACCATAAGAAACAATCACAACCCCACTTCCATGCTTGCATAATTGCATTAATGATTAAAATAATAATACTTAAGAACCATTACTTGCATACTGTGGTAGTGGTAGTTTGGCTGTGCATGATTTGATTATTTTTAAAACCGAACTAAACTAAACCATTCTATCATAATTGTTTGGTTTGATCTTAAGTTGTTTTTGCAGAAATGGTTTAATTTGATTTTTCTTAAAATGATTTAATTTTTATGGTTGGATTCGTTTTTCTTTTTCATACTCGTGCATGATTTGATATTTTTTTAATGAACCAAATTGAACTATTTTATAAAAGCGGTTTGGTTTAAATTGAATTTTTCTATCAAGTGATTTGGTTTGATTTTCTCAAAACAGATTAGTTTTATGGTTTGATTAGGTTTTTTTTTTTTTTTTTTCACATTCTTAGTGGTAGGGAGTATAACATCCTTGCTTGATGATTTCCTTCCTAGATACCAAATTGTATACTACGCATTCTTTCTTGTTCCATGAGCATCAAATTTTTTTCAAGGCTCTGGAGAATTTACCATACTAGAGAAGAAGTCCTATTTGGTTCGCATAATTTTGGCTTTTTAACAATTTGTTCTTCTCTTGCAAGTGGGTTTAGCTATCTCCCCCCTTCCCCCCCATTATCTCTAGGGAAAGATTCTTGTAAGATATTCATACGGGACCAGTACTAACAGATAATGACCCTCTTTCACATGCTTAATTAATCAAGAAGAGCTCTCAAAACTTTATATTGCTTTGGAGTTTCTCCATTCAAAACCAGAAGTTTTTTGTGCTTCATTCCTTTCTATCAATTGCTTCAAACGTCACACAAACTACAGTTACTTTTGTTTCCTTTCAATGGAGACATCCTACCTTGTGGCTTAAAGACAAGAATGAATGAATGGAGAGAATGTAAAGAAAAATGTTGATAATACATTGATCTTAAGTTTTAACCTCATAATTCTAAAACACATTTATCAACATATTACCTCACAATATAAAATCCACATGCAGTAGATTATCATCACCTAATCATATTGGGCCACAAGGTCCCTTAATCAAAGGTGAAAGGTCGGTAGTAATCAGCAGCAGTTCAATGTCGGCCAATCCAAAACTACAAAGAAAGAGAAAGGAGATGAATTAGCACATGAAAGGACTGTGATAATCACCAACATTAATTGATAATTGGGATTTTCTGTTAGTGGGTTTTGGACAAGTGTTAGTGTGTTACAACACCCTAGAAAAAAGCCTTACTGGCCCACGTGTCATATATACATAGAATCCCCACTCATTCTACTATCTGTCTGGTCTGTCCTTGGGTTTGAAATGTAAACTAAACACTAACCAATATGTTTCATTCTGAATCTATTCTTTCAAAGCAAGGGGCTATATTTTTATTATATAATTTTCACCCCTATATGTATTATGGAGCTACTTCCACATCAACCAAACCCAACCCCAGGGCCACCAATAGCACCACCATATATGCAGCAAGAAACACCATATGCACCTTCTTTGTATCCTCTAGTAGACATACAAAATTGTCTGTAACTGCATTTTAGAAAGTCCCTTGTCTGCCACTTGCCGGGCTCTATCATTCTTCCACCACTCTTCTTCCATTTTGTCAAGCTTAATTTGTTGTGACAAGATGAAGGATTTTCCTTACACGTTTTTACCACTCCCTTTTATATCTTTTATTTTGCATTAGTTGCATAAGTTTCCTATACTTATGCCTTTATCAAAGGCTACATAGAAAAAATCTGGAAAAAAAAAGTAGTCTAAAACCGGTGCATCCAAGTCAACAACCTGACTATAAATATGGCCAATTCTTGAGGATTCAATTCAACCCCATGAACACTTAACTACCTCTACTGTAGTCTTGAGAATTCAAGCACACATGTCGCTTTCCTGTGCCAAAAACTTCTTCCAGAGGTTCTGGCTAGATGAATTCCAAATGGGAAATATCCCCCATGGCAACTTTTTGTCCAATGATGATCTCCTTCCATCTCTTGGAGCCAGAATAAACCAGGAAACTAGACTTAGAAGATACATAATCTCCCCTTTCAATCCTCACTATAGGTGATGATCATGACCCTTTACATATATAGAAACAACAAGATACATAACTCTAATGAATATTGTTTGTGCCTACATCTTCTCATGTAACTTTTATTACAGGGCTTGGGAGTTGTTACTGGTTATTCTAGTCATATACTCAGCTTGGATTTGCCCGTTTGAGTTTGCCTTTCTGCCTTACAAGCACAATGCTCTATTCATCGTAGACAACATTGTCAATGGCTTCTTTGCCATTGACATAGTGCTCACATTCTTTGTTGCATACCTTGATCACCATTCTTATCTTCTTGTTGATGATCCTAAGAGGATTGCAATCAGGTGAATGTGCATAAACACTTCTTCCTTCAAAACTACAATGATGCTCCAACAACTTTGCTTACTTCATATAGCTCAACAAAACTTGCAGGTACCTATCTACTTGGTTTGCTTTCGATGTCTGCTCAACGATACCGTTTCAATCCTTCAGCTTCCTCTTCACTAGCCATAGCAGTGAGCTTGGCTTCAAAGTTTTTAACATGTTTCGGTTATGGCGGTTGAGACGAGTCAGTTCTCTGTTTGCAAGGTTTACCTTCTTGTCATATTCAACTTTGTGGTTATGGTTTTCATCGAAGACTTATAATTGCAAGAATATGACAGAATACTCACTTGCTCCTTTGCTTTGCGTTCAGACTTGAAAAGGACATTCGCTTCAATTACTTCTGGACTAGGTGCACAAAGCTCATTGCTGTAAGCCACTAGAGTTCTTATCTTTGCTTTGTTCTTCTTCTTCTAACAATTTCAAGGTACTTTCTAGAACTGAATTCCCACTTTCACAAAATTTCAGGTGACCTTGTTTGCAGTGCACTGTGCAGGATGCTTTAACTATCTCATTGCAGATAGGTACCCTGATTCCAAAAGAACCTGGATTGGTGCAGTGTACCCTAATTTCAAAGAAGATAGTCTTTGGGACAGATATGTCACTGCAATATACTGGTCCATTGTCACACTCACTACCACTGGCTATGGAGACTTGCATGCTGAGAACACGAGAGAGATGTTGTTTGATATCGCTTACATGCTGTTCAACTTGGGTTTAACATCATACATCATTGGAAACATGACTAACCTTGTAGTCCACTGGACCAGCCGTACCAGAAATTTTGTATGTACTCTCAAACTCATTATTTTTTCTATTCTGCTACTGCTCAATTTATCAGTGCCAATTATTGTAAATGCGTTAGACTAAACTAAATTCTGTTTCTCATTTAATAATACCCTTCAAAGTCACTATCCAGGACATGTTCAAAAAGCTAGTTTTAAATATTCTGTAGGCCCCACATTTTGGTATTATATTTGAAACAGAAAATCTAGCATAATTTCATGTTATGTTGCACTTCAGTTTCGTTTTCAGAGATAGCTAATTATTTCCTTTCATATATATATATAACTAATTCAGATAAGAGGAATTTTATTTCTTCCCTCTAATGAAGAGAGGTTTTGGTGCCACAGAGGGACACCGTTAAAGCAGCTTCTGAATTTGCTTCAAGAAATCATTTGCCACACCGCATACAAGATCAAATGCTGTCACATATATGTTTGAGGTTCAAAACAGAAGGACTAAAGCAGCAAGAAACATTAAATGATCTTCCAAAGGCAATTCGTTCAAGCATTGCACACCATTTGTTTTTTCCTGTCGTGCAAAAGGTCTACCTCTTCCAAGGAGTCTCACATGATTTCCTTTTCCAACTGGTAATACTAATACCCCACATGCCTTGTTTGTTTTTATTATCGTGACATTTTTTGTCTTTACTTTCATCCATTTCTCCTTCTGTGTTCTTCATCTTTGACTAAGATAAGAGTAAGAACTAAGAAGACAAAGAAGTAATGTTACAATATGTCAATAGGTTTCAGATATGGAAGCTGAGTATTTCCCACCCAAGGAAGATGTGATACTGCAAAACGAGTCTTCCACAGAACTTTATGTGCTGGTTTCAGGGGCAGTTGTGAGTTAGCTAAAGCATGAATGATCTAGTAACCATAAATTATTCTTGAAGAATGTATACTGACCAAAAAAATGTTGTCAAATGTTTACTTGTGCAGGATCTCGTTCGCTACATCGATGGGCATGATCATGTAAAAATATTCAATCATGACACTTTATTTATCTTCAGATTACATAATGAAATAACTGAATATAACTTTCTATCTCTACATTAACAATGCAGGTTCATGGGAAAGCAGTTGCAGTAGATGCATTTGGTGAGATTGGAGTTTTATATCAGATACCACAGCCTTTCACAGTTCGGACCACAGAACTTTCTCAGATTTTAAGACTCAACAGAACATCCTTAATGAATGTTTTACAAGCAAATCCAGGAGACGCACAAATTATAATGGATAACCTTTTAATGGTAATTAGGATATTGAAGGCCTCTTAACTTAAAATATGGGGAATATATAAATCTCATTTATCGTATATTCCTTCTCAACAATAATAAGTTCCTTAACCACTTGTTATCTTGTATTGACAGAGATTAAAGGGGCTTGAAGGTTTCGACATCGAATATCCATGTACGGATTCTGGATTGGTTCCACATGAACTGCTTCAAGGAGGTAACACGAGAGGAAGCTCTTCTCACGAGTGTGCAAATAATTCACATGAAAATTCATTAATGCATGAAGGAGAGTGCATAAATATCAGAAACTCGGAGAACAATTTGAGTAAGGTGACTAATGATGCTCATTCAGTCACTAAACATAACATGATAACTGAGCATGATAGAAGAGAACCTCATGCTGCTGCACACAAAGGGAATCTCGATATTGTTGAGATTCTGCTTGAAAGAGATGCAAATCCTAACCCAAATTGCATAGGGTGGACGCAAAAAGCTCTAGTGAAGCAGCCAAAAAACAAGAGCATTTCTGGACAAAAAATGAGTTGTGAAAACGAAAAGTTAGATGAATTTAGAATAGAGATTGCGGAGCCAGCAATCCTCGACCTTGGCAGGAATGGCTCAAGCAGAACCAGAAGACAAGATGGTATTAGATCTATCAAGTTCCCATTGGAGAAAATACACACAAACTCCAATTCAAGAAATTCTAACTGTTCAAGTGATAGAGAAACGGCAAGGTTCACCAAGAAGAGAGTAACAATCCACTTGCTAAATGGATGCAGGAGTACCTCACAGGGACAGTATGGAAAATTAATAATCCTGCCTGAATCATTAGAAGAGCTGCTCAAAATTGCTGGTAAGCTTTAACCTCAAAAAAAAAGAAAAAAGTTGATTATAATTTATGAACAACCTATAACAACAATAATAGTTTCACGCACACAAGATAAACTTTTTACTGCTCTTACTTTCTCTTAACTCCTGACTATAAACTTGCAAAATTGCAGGTAAAAAATTTGGCGGCTTCAACCCTACAAAAGTGATTAATACAGAGAATGCAGAGATAGATGACATAAATGTCATCCAAGATGGAGATCATCTCTTTCTTCTGTGCAGCGATAATGAAAATTTGAGTTCATGATGTTACGAAGATAGATAGCATCTTAGGAACATAATGATAACCGTCGGTGTAATCAAATCATAAAAATGCTAAGCATGCATAAAGATATTGGAAAATCATACAATTCAACTACAAAAGTTGCTCTCTGTTCATGACTTGAAACAAAATTTTACAATCTCATTTAGATAGGGCCGGTTACAAATCCAAGAAAATGAGTCATAATCAATTGACGGTCTCTGAAATGTGTTTGCTGATGTATTGCGGGATTCAAACAGTATTTCACAGTGTTTATTATGACTGAGAACCCAGCTAATCAATTCCTTTTTACAACCAGAAGTGCTCTTGGTCAGTGTAAGAGATGCTTGAGTGACTTCAAAGAAGCATATCACTTTGTGAGACCACGGTGTCTGTATTTCTAATAACTGTCTGTTGAATGCCTTTGATGAATAAAACTCATTTCTTCAAATTGATTGGTATAGGATGTGCTTCTGTGTTAAAAACAAATTTATCCAGAGGAATAAGAGAGCTGTCCCCAAAAAGCAAGTAAAAATACTTAAGTGTTTCTCCTAGAAAGAAAGTCTCCATTTTGTCTCTTCTATGAGGAGGAACTCTAGTTACATCGTCCAGAGAACAATATCCACCAGCATCAACCTTTGTGTGCTTTTCAAAAGCTTCAAAGATTTGCCAACCCCATTCACGATATCTGTAAGAGAAGATATTCATATCTGATTATTTCAACAAATAAAAGGAAAAGGAAAGAAAAATTAGGCCTGTTTTCTTTGTTTCTTGCATATGGCCACAAGAAATATAAGTATAAACTAATCTTATACATAAGAGGGGGAAATCATACTTTGGATCTTCTGTGATACGATACAAAACAAACAGCGACTCCACAGTCTCAGGTCTCAAAAGATTATGACGGTCAGCAGGTCTTATTATGATGTCATTAACAAATTCTGAGGTCTTATTTCCTCCGTCTTGATCTTGTTCAGAAAATTCCTGGGTATGAAAAGCATACAACCAGAAGCTAGATGTCATGTCTCCATTCTTGCTATGTAAAAATGCAGTAGAAAAAAGAAAAATAAATACTTCCCAGGAATGAGAGGACATTAGTAGATGCATCGCTGCATTTGTTTGTGATCTTTTAACAATTGATGAAATCCAAAATGCCATAAAAATTCTACTAACCTCGGTATGGAAGTAAACAATTTCAGGAGCCAGACCAGTCGAAGTTACTGCATACATTTCAAAGCATGTTTTAGTCAAATCTTCTGCTAGCTTCAAATTTTCTAGGTCTTCAAAGTTAAGCATATTGTTTTTCATTGCCTGTTTCTTTGTAAGGCCTTTGGTGGCACCAAGTGCAAGAGTACCAGGTAGGAAACACACCTGAAAGGCAGCATTTAGTAGGTACATGTCAACATTAGCCAGGGCCTTCTTAAATTATGATCAAAGTGCATAACTGAATTGTCACGATATAAAAATGAGCGCAGAAAAAATAAGCAAATAATAGAAAAGATACTTTTCAACTCAACTGAACTGCTATTTGATGTTCTATGACCATAGTGCCCAATTCACAGCTGAAGGAAATCTATTAAACTCAAAAGCTTCACCATATGTTTGGACAAAAAACTTTTTAAGAGAATAAAATTCATCATAGAACCCATCTTACTACTCAGAATCAATACTGCTAATGTAAATATAATATCTTGGACCAATCACAGTATCACATGGTTCAGGCTTCAGAAAATTATGGTAGCAATTTTCCCATCATTCTTTTGTAACATCAGCCACAGAATATAGGCTCAGTGTTCAAGAACCATTGTTGAGTACAATTAGACATCCTCGTGTGACAAAATGCACAATGATTATATGCTTAAGTTGTAAAAAATCAAAATAGATTTCAATAATGTATAATTAAGTATAAGAGGAAAACCTAGTTCCTGATATGTAAAACAAATTATATCACGTTTTCTAATGTTTATGGAATGAATTTTAAACCAGACATAGCAGAGAATGACTTAGCATTAAGCATGCATACAATTAGTACTACAGTACAGCAGACAATGGTAACAGTGCAGCCCTGCAGGAACATCTGCAGTTCAGTTTTGTACAATTTCTTACATAACCATAGGGAGGGAAACTGGGAATATCATAATTTCACAGGCACTATAAAATTTGAATTTCATACTTCACATACATCAAATACAAAACAATAATTTCTAATAACAAACCAATCCACAGTTCAGGATTGTCAGACATTGTATACCAAGTGCAGCATATTACATATGACACAATAACTAGATAAATTTTTTTGCACTATTTCTACTGAATGATATTTTCAAGCAACTATTGTAGCACTAAATAAATTGCCTACAATGCCAAACTTCAAAATTAGGAAGAACTGCATACCAGGTGATCCATTTTTGGGCTGAAACCACCCTTTGATCCATAAGGCAATTCTCCGACAAAAACTAGTCCATTTGGAATTGATTTCCGAACAAGAAGATGTCTAACACCATTCATTGCTTCCTTATACATTTCATATAGATATGATGTATTACTATTGCTACTAGCTCCACTCTGAAGCCATACTTTAATTAAGTACTCATAGTAACTGTCACCACGTGATCCCAGTCTAATATTTTCTCCACCAAATTCACCAGAATGAGGGCTGCATTTTGTTATTAGAAATATCTAAATGTCAGTAGAAATATGATGAGAAAAGAAAAGAAGACACAAGCCTGAAAGTGACAAAACACAATCGGGGTAGTCAAAGAAGTAAGTGAACAAAAACAAATTGACAGATTTATCTATAATTACTCCAAGTGAAGGATAATATCCGAATACACTGACTAAATTATATTCAGTTCCATACCTAATGTAGATAGGAACTAGTCCTTCAGTCTTTGGAAGAGTCTTCATGTGCTCCATGACTTTCATTGCAGCCAAACCATATTTCTGATCACCAGATACAGAACTGAGATAATTAAACTCAAGCTGTAAAGTGGAAACTTCTGATGTGCTACTCATTCCACCGGGTGCTGGATGTGCTGTCTTCTCATGCAGAATAACATCACTAAGCGGAATAGCAGTTGGACTGGCTGTAAAAGCAGATAGCAGACGGTCAGCCAAATCCTTAGCTGTTTCTAAATAAACTGCCGGTTTAGGTCCTGCATGAGTTAAGTTCATTCCTTTCTCCCCACCACTTAGATGGTACGCACTTAAAAGCCCACCCAAAACCCGTATCGTGGTTTCAAATAAATTCACTTGACCCTTTTTGCTAATTCTCTGAGAAAGGTGTTCTTCAATCCAGGATCCTGCTTCAGCAACAACCTCATCAAGACCCATTATCATAGCCGTGTCAAGAGCATCCACCACAGTAGCACCTAATCCCCCTAATCCATCAACTCCACGCTGGCTGAGCGGCATAAGTTCATCATAACCCATGGCAAATTTCTTGTAGCCAGACCACGCATGAACAAAAGCTTTCTTAACCTTTTGCTGCCTGGCAATCCACATTGACCTAACAACATCCGGATTTCCCGAAACACCGCCAACACCATTACTACTTCCCTTCTCTTCGGGCGATAATCGAGGTGGAAGCCTCGGAGGCCGTCTCCAGAACCTCTTCAATTTGGTAGCACCATTAACAATGCTGCTATTTGCATCACTGTTTCTATTCACAATTGCTTCATCATTAGAAACTACACCAGCTGGAGTTGTATGTGCCAGCATAAGATACGCTACACCAAAGATCAATACCAAAAACAGAAACTTTCCTGTACTACAGCTAACACAATCACGCTTTAGGTTACTGGTGACTAAGCTCTGAGTAATAACCTGGAAAATCAAGACATAGCAAAGAACTAAACATTTATTCCTTTTTCTGAACTCATACAAACGTTCATTAGAAATTCACATAGACAACTGCAATTAGCACGATCAAGATTAGAGGAACCGATGCAGATAAAAAAGCTAGGTATTGGGGAAAACGACGACGTTTGGATCCAAATTTACCTTGAAGAAAGAACGGTGGCGAAACTTGGCGTTGTCGTAGTCAACATCTTTGGTGGAGTAGGGCAGAGAGTTGGACATAGTGCTGCTGGATCCGATCACCAATTCAATTGAGGCAGACAGAGAGACACCACAATTTAGCTAGGAATTCGATTGCTTAGGAGCATCGGGATTCTGTGCTTATGTAGCATCATCTCATACCACGACAGACAGGTTTCTCCGCTGAGGGAAATGGAATGTTCAAATCAATGTCACAGACGAATTTTCAGATGATCAATGGGTGCATCTCGTATAATTTTCTTTTAACGCATTGACTACGTTTTAGTTATGTTTTATCAAATGAAAATAAATATATTTAATAATTTAAAAATATATAATATCTTTAATCGATTCTCTTCTTTCTTTGATAATTACAAAGATTTGGAAAGAAAAATGTATTATAAGATATTTAATATTATTCTTAATTATTTACCTAAATTTTATTTTTATTTTTTCTCAGTCATCTCAGATCTATTGGGTAGATGTCCTGTTGATTCTTTTTGACAAGCTCCCGTACCTTACAGGGAGATGATAAATTATCGTCTAATTGGTTAATGTATCAAAATTAAGTTCAATAATAATGCGGAAATTATTAATTTCTACCAATTCAGACAGATTAAAATAAATTGTAAAATTGACTATGAATAAACTTAAACGCAGGATTCGTTGTCATGATTATTGACAAAATGGCCGTTCCCATTACAAATACTTATTATTCTTTTCCTCAGATGGTTTACCTAAAAATTAGGTCTTGTGGCTGACTTTTACGCCAAAAAACAAAAGAAAAATAAGTCGGTCCAGTTCGCATATGGAATTACATTTTTTATATATATATTTAAAAATTTAGATGAGTTGAATCATAAATATTTATCATAAGTATAGCAAATTTAGTTTAATGTTTAAGATTACCAAAATATTTTCATATTATCTATTAATAAAGTACATACATGATAATGAATATTTGTAGGATGAATATGTTCTTTATCAACCGGTTCAACCTTCTCAACCTTCGTCTTCCCTACTGCACCACGCAATTTACATAATTGATGAGATACAAATGCGACTTATATATTAATAAAATGGAAAACAAAATAAGCTTTATCTATTGATTGAGGAGTTCAGATGTTCCCAACATGTAATTAACGCTGCTGCATGAGCTTCATCATCTCCTCATATCATGTGACTCTATCACAACTCATCAATCTCAACAACAAACTCCCTTTGAGAATGGTGGGAAGCAGACCCTTGGTTAAACTTAAAAAAATATTGGATACCTCTTGTTGATAGTTGTTAACGAGGTCTATGTTCTTGTCGCCAACAACTTACACCCACACATTCCAAATGCTCCTCCGCTCAACATCAATTGGAAAAGACGTGGAAAAGGAAAAGGTTGCCTGAGTCCTATTTTGATCTTATCTCGTATTCCTCTTAATATGGATAAATCAATGTTTTTAAAAATTAAACCAATCACTAAATTGGTAGATACATTGATTTCAAGTTTAATATTGAATCTCTATTTATTAAATAAAATTAATAATAAAATAATATTAGAAAATATATTTTCTAAGATTAAAAACTAAAAATAAACATGATTTTATAGGTTCTTTAACATTTAGAATAAAAAAATAAAAAATAATTAATGTTGATTTTTATTTTTTAAGAAAAGAAAATAAAATAACATTGTCCTAACCATTTTTCATTTACTTACTCTAAACTAGTGTTTTTTTTTTGCCAGTTTTCTATAGGTCAATTCTAGAATTTATTTGAATTAAACACTTAACTGGTTAATCAACTTTGTAGTCAAGCCAGACAGTTCAGTTTGGTTTTTATAATAGTGAGATAAATATAGAAATTTGGTTGTCATATGATAAAACAATACATTATATAAAAATAAAAATAAAAAATACCTGAGTGTGCCTTGAATGCTTATTTACAAACTCATTGATATCGTTCCTAAAATGGGTCCAACAATGAAGCTCATTAATATTGAGCCTACAACATAAGCACATATAATATAATAAATAACAATTATATAACTTTGAAATTAAAATTAAGAAGTTAAAGATAGATTTGTTTTTTAATATACCATATGAAGAGCATGCTGATCTTAGGTGGTGGATCCTCTTATTTGTAAGCTCTCACCACTTTTCAACGCCATATTTGGGCTGATATTTTCTGGAAAGCAGTGAAGTCTAGTGACCACAAAAGGCATCCCAAACTACTTGGTGAAAGTTCTTCTACTCAAACGTCTCATCCTTAAGCCTCTACACATTTAGGAGAACATAAATAATATTTAGTTTAATATAAATTAATTAAATAATAAACTAAAATCACATACTAATTAAATTTAAATTTGCTTCTTACCCTAAAAGCATCTAGGAATGCCCTCTCATCTTTAACTTTTATCTTTCTTAATCTGGTACAAAGATATCAATACCCGCCTCTTGATATCCCAGGTAAATGACCTTTAATGTCATCTTCAAAGGAAGAAATTTTTACGGTAAAAACATATCAAATATAAATTTCTTACCTGCTAAAAATTATACAAAAAATAGAATAAAATTATTTTCATTATTTCTTACTCGCTGCCAATCAAATAAAAAATAGGTCGACCATCAATTATGAACTCACAATTATCATTCTATGAGGGGTGGGGAATAGTCGTAGTTTATCTTTCCCTCCTTCGTTTTAAGATCATCTTAATTGATATTATTTAAAAAATAATTTTTAAATACTTAATGTCATTTAAAATACATATTTCATGTAAGTATAATTTAGTTAATATTTTTGTCTTTGTTTCAGTTTGTTAAGAAAGTGAGTATCCTTCAAAAGCTAGTCCAAAGATAATTTATAGATACCATTTCTTAAACTACTAAAATATTTTTTCAAGAACAAAATTGTAAAGTTTTATAAAAGTCAAAATACACAATATCTTAAATGACTATAACAATACTAATATACTTGAAGTTGAGATTGGATCTTTGTTTATAAATATTCTTTTCCTTAATCCATCAAAATGTTTTTTAAAAATAAAATTGTGATGACTCAAAAATCAAAATAATAATATCTCAAATATAATGATACTACTAAATCTAATTAACTTGAAGTCGAATACTTATTAGAAAAGTCACTTACATTTTTCATATATATAATACAAATGACTTTTGGAAATGAAATACAATATATCTAATAGTAAATTATGATATTTAGCTTTAATAAACGACTAAAAATAAATGGTATAAAAGAATCAAAGAAAACATGCATTAATCATTTAAGGCAGGGAAAAAACTATAAATTAAGAAATTATAATTACAATTAATAATATAATTATATATGAGCCAAACATATTTAATGCTTAATGAAAATTAATTAAAATTAAAAAAATAAAAAGACACTTAAAAAGTTTAAAGTAACGCATAAGTAGTTTTGTTTACCGGACAAAAACTATGTGTATAAGTTATAGTTAATATATAAACAATGAAATAACTTCTTTAGGGATCGATATCGTGGGAGGAAAGGTACCTCCCAACTTAAAAAAAGAAGTATATAAACAATGAAATAACTTAACCTTCTGGTTTAATATATTGTAATGGATTTGTGTTTTCTATTCCAGTCAAACTTGCTCTGTTACTTTAAATTATGCGTTAGAAATTGGTCATTCTCAATATAATTTGTACTGAAATTAAGTATAAAAGATAATTATAACTTTATAACTTCCAAGTTCCAAATCACTTACATTAATTTAAGCATCCTATATGCTGTGAAAATTTTAGGTAGGACTTATGTGATATATTTTTTTATTGAAAATATGTAAACTCAATCAAACTATTTTTTGTGAGATATAAAAATGATTAAAGTGATTTTATTTTTTTTAGCAAAATCTTTTCAACATGGTGAGAAATGAAATCCTTAATAACATATATTTAAATTCTCAGTTATCTGCATAATATAATGGACTTTTTGGTAGCATTATGTGATATATATATATATAACCCACAATTTGATCCCATCTTTAGCATAGGGAGTGAAGAATTAATCGACTCCACTCTCCTTTTTCTCCCTTTATTGTCTCAAAAGTCTCAACCCCCATTGGAATTCCCGTTCATCTTCAATCTCGGCGCTCTCACATCCATTTTCTCTCCACACAAATAATAATGCACTACAATACTCTGTAGCCTCTCTCTCTATCTCTCTCTTTCTTTCTTTCTTTCTCTCTCATGGGCAATCTCAAGTGCATATGCACAATTACCCTCTTCATTCTCTTCCTCCTCTCTCACACGGCTTCCTCACAACAAGAGATCCAACCTTCAACAACCACCCCTACACACTACTACCAAGTCTTCTACCTCAAGAACACGGGTTCCACCTCTTTCACCACACAAGAGCGCCACAAGAAGAGAAAAAGGACAATAAAGAGAAACAAGAACACCATGAAGCACAGATCAAAGAACATGCAGCAGTCACGACCTTTCTCCGTCATGCTTCCAAAGGGTTTCGTCCCTCCTTCTGGCTCCTCGCCTTGCCACAATGACCAACCCAATACGGTGTCGTCCTCCTTCCACTGCCATCTCACCACTGCACAACCTTGACTCCAAATTTAAAACCTCCTCCATTCCCACACACATTATAACAACCCTCACTATTTTTATACACATCATATATATTTATATCGTTACAAACATGAGCAAAGGGCTACGATCATTGCTTTTGATCCTTAATTCTTGCACTCTATCACTCCCTCACTCTTCTTTTTCTTGCTTTATGTTGATGTTGTAAGAAAACACATTAAGAATTAACAGAATGTATACTGTAATAAATCAGTGAACGAAGCTTATAGCTTTTTTCGTTCCTATATTTTCTGGTCACCATGCTCTTCATTTATGCCTGCACCTGCAAGACTCCCCTTTTCATTAAATAATTTGATCTTAATATATATTTCCCTTTCTTGTTTTTGCTTTTATTTTTTATGCATTTTTATTATAATTTTTCCTTACAACTTATTAGATAATCTTCTGTTATTGGATGATATAAATTTATTTTATAATGTTATTGTTGTTTTTTTTAATGATTTTAAGATAATAAAAATTAATAATTAAATAACAATATATGACTTGACTATATATATATATGTATGTATACTGTTTATTTTTTTTTCCATTAGATTTGTCGTATTGAAATGACTTTTAAAGGCATGGGGGCTAATCAGTTACAGACTGATGTGTGTTCTTAATTATTGAAGTATATATGTTTGTTTCTTTCGATGAATGAATTTGATAGAATTTTTGGAAAAATCTGCGGTAGGTGCACGAGAGAAGGAGAATGAGAGAAAATTAGAATGTGAATTTGCATAATTGGGGAAAGCAAAAATAATCCGATGTTTAAAGGTCCCCTTGAAGTTTCGTGGCGTTTACTTTGTTCCTGCATGCAATGCATTGTAGGGACGGCTCTCTAGACGATGTGCCACACAAGTCGGATCCATGTCACGAATAAATATATGAAAATTTCTCTTTTCAGCTAGGACAACATTTCGGCAACATCAAAGAGCTAATCAAGATAAAAAGCTGTCTCCTTTAAATTCTCATTATTAAATATATAAATATTTAAGACAACTATGTTCATTATAATGATCTTATATTCCCCTATTGATAATGAAAGCGCCTTGATTGAAGTCCAAGATGTGTCCAATTAAGATTTATTTTTACTTTCTATAATAATTTTCACCGAGTGTAGGAAAAATTAATATTCAAATTTAGTGTTTGATTAAATTTTAAATAGAATTATCTCTAAAAAATTAAAAAAGAAAAAATGAGTCCAACTAAATTAAGGACCCGAAAATACAAGTGAGGTTGAGGGTTAGCCAAACAAAGCAACCTATGAATCCCGAGAAGCCCTGGCCACATATATCCAAAAATCGACGCTTATTTCCAATAGACCACGAATAATAATACATTATGCTTCGATTCCATCATTATTTGATTTGCCTAATTTCAATTAACGTAGAACGACGAAGGGTGTTGCAGCCCCACTGAATTT
Organism: Mucuna pruriens; assembly: GCA_025330945.1. Classification (NCBI taxonomy): domain Eukaryota; kingdom Viridiplantae; phylum Streptophyta; class Magnoliopsida; order Fabales; family Fabaceae; genus Mucuna; species Mucuna pruriens. The sequence goes on along the minus strand of JAENHJ010000533.1, from coordinate 2,384,116 downwards.
ACTGTTACCGTGAGTTGAAGCCAAATAATATTTTCCACCATCTAATCTATCAATTGGAAATGATCCATCACTGAATAAGCGGACACTTACATATTGCACCCAACATCATCCATCTTCACTCCACTACGTTGCAGACAAGTAGCAGCTCATACCACCAATACACGTTGCTATAGATTGCAATTGAACACCACGTTAATATATATTAAGCCAGTATTCACAATTAAAAAAAAAATAAATTCGCACAAGGTATTTATTGTGGATATTTATTAAAATATAATTTTTTTAAATAAATGATAAATAATTTATAAAACATATATTTATACCAAAAATAAGTAATTTTGAAATATTTATTTATATATTTTTGTAAAAAGAAATGAATTTGGGCATTGTTTTGTAATGTTGAACTAATGCCGCCACCATTCTACGCACTCATACCAAACAGTAGAGAATGGATTACAATCAAAGAACATATGATTTGTACTTTCAACTTCAACTCCACATTCCATGCACATCACCATATTATTATCAATTATATTTCAATACTGAGCTAGATTCTGAAGGTTGAGAATCCGATCTAGAGCTACTCTAAAAAAGTTTGCTTCTCCGTGTGTGCACATTACAACCACATCTTTTTAAAAACAAAATCCCTTGTGACCCTTCTTTGCTTAGAAATGAGTATTTTATAGGCAGGCTTAATCGAATATGGATCAGTCAGATATGCCTTCACACTCACCTATCATGATCATTCGCTACCAAAATTGTGTTCTCATACCATCTTCCATCTCTCACAACTTCTCCCGCTGAAACAATGTCCTTCTCCATCCCCATCTCCAAGTCCAGGTTCTTGCTAATATCCTAAATTTGTCACCCTTGCATTTCTATCTTCTATTATTGTGTATAATTTTTTATGCTTTACACTTAACTTGTCATCCTCCACAATGGAGCATGCCAAAAATAATGTGTGTTTCCTCCCCCACCTTCTGACATATTGTATGTGAAAATCAATTTGGTTGTATCCAATATTCACCTTTTCCAAATAATTAATATCTACCCACCACTTAAAACATCCTCTGCCCCTCTTTCCCATGTTTCACCTTCCTTCTCATATTTGTTTTGTAATATTATATACCATAATGTTTTTTTCTTATTCATTTTCCACCAAAATTTTTCTAGTAATGCTAAGCAACACTTATCTAAGCAACACAACCAAATTAAACTACCCTACCGGCACTAAATGAAGTTTATGAAGCCAATACAAAGAAAATGAATTTCTTGCGGTAATGTTTTAAATTGTGATTACGATTTCAACTATAATAATTAACTGGTAAAATTTTTAGGTTATACTTGACAAAACTAACTTAAAAAAACTAGCTAAATACTAAAAACTAGTTAAACAAATTTATTGTATTATAAATATTTAACAAAATTTTATAATAAAATAAATAATAAATATAAAACTATAGAAATAGACATGTTAATATATTCTTGTATTAATGTTACAAGAAATTGTGGTTTATGGGACTTTAATTACAGCCACAAAAACCTTCAAAATTTGAGTAGCTATGATTAGATGGTAATTTAAAGCCACGATAAATGCTAATATTTCTTCAATTCTATTTACTTTGTCTTTTATTGAGCGTTAACGATGATCAATAGAGTGGGTCCTGATTTTTATTTTAGCCACTGAGCATATTTTTGTTGGATTTGATATGATTCGGATTATCAGCGTTTGCATTAATTCGTCATATTCTAAAAAAGTTACAATCAAAATATTCAAGACAGAGCTTTTAATCGTTTTTTTTTAAATTCAAAAACTAAACACACGTATTAAAATGTATTAACGTTATTTGTTTGTTAACCAGGCATGTCATTAATTTATTTGTATATTGTAAATTAGAATTCAAATTTAAAATATAAAATTAATTTTTTCAATTATACATTTTTAATATTCTATTTCTTTTTTTTAGAATATACTTCACACGTTATCTTGCGACCAATGAAAAATTTTATCTCTAATTGTCACTTTTTTTTTTAATTTTTATCTCTTTTATCTTTCCATCTCTAAATTAAATTTTAATAATTTAAATAGTAATAATTAAAATTAATTAACTTTGTATCATAATTTAAATTATTCATTATAAATCTAAAATATAATTTATATATTTAAAACATTTATTTATTATAAAATTATAATATCAATATATATTCAATGTACTTATATAAAAATAAACATGCGAAAATACTGGTTTATACTATTTGGTATGCTAACTTTACGCGAAGGATTTAATTTGTTTTCTAAGAATTGGACTCGACTGTTAATTCCACTTACTATCATTTACATAAAGTTAGAGACAGCATAAATAAAGGTTAAGTTGATTAGTGATTGATGTGAGGAAACCAAGACTTTGATCAAACAACTACCTTTATTTGGTTTAAAGCTGCTTCCCAAATAGTATGATACCTTGGGTTGGGTTTGAAATTTGCTTTTGAAAACAAAAGGATAAAATATATACTAATTTTTATAAAATGTAAGAAATTAAATTAAAAAATAATAATTTAATTGATAAAATTATTTTAATAGTAATAAAATATAGTATTAATATTTCAAATTATTAATTTTGAAAATATCAAAATTTGTGCAAAATACTAAAAATTATTTTAACAATAATTTATAAATGTTTTATTTCTATCTTTTCCTTAATAAATAGTTTCTTTAATATCTTCATATTCTTCTTGTATATAATAATTATATCTTGTATTTTTTTTACACACACATCTTAACATACTTATTTTTATTATTATTATTATTTCTTGTTATTTTTTTAAAACTTAACATTCATTATCATGAAATATAAATTGTTGTATAATAATATTAAAAAAAATTGAGTTTGATAGTTACTTTGGAGTCACAAATAATCTTTAATGTCTTTCTTTGTTTTAACTATCTAACATATATTTTGTGTGAGACATCTTCATTAATTTTTTAATCATTTTGTAATACTAATTTCAATACTTAAACTTAGAAACATGCATGTGGTATGACATCTTCAATTTTTACCTTCAAGTTATTTTCCTCTTATATCTTGATAAAATTGTAATGTATCTACTTTGTCATACTCTTACTCAAGCAAAAGCCCTTTGATTCTAACTTGTGTCTCCAATGTTGAATTTTAGACTTAATATTTTTCCTTAATTCCTCGAGCAAAATTATATCACATGCAAAATTCATATATACAAAAATCATATGTTGTATGTCACTAGTGAACACATATCAAGCCAGATTAAGCAAGCAAAGACTTAAAGATGAGATCTTATGTAAACCTACCTTTATAGGAAAGTCTTTAGTCTCACCTCCAAGAATTCGTAACTAGTAGATTTCTAATCATATATGTCTTGTATAACCTAGATATAAGGCATGTGAACATTAAGATAAAATAACTTTTGTTGTACACCTTTCTCTCATAAATCCAATTTGATTCTTCGCAATCCTAATATCCTCACTTAATCAATGTTCAATCACATTTTTCTCATAATTTCATTTATGTGTGTGAATATATCTCATAATTTTATAATATTTCATAATTTCATTTGACTCGTAAGTATACAATTCTAAGTATATCTCACACATTCTTATATATAGGAACTAAAGTGTTCCTCTTTCATTTATTTTACATTTTTTTATTTCAAAATCTTATAAAAATACCTTAGTAGGTCAAATGATATCTTGTTCTTTTTTAGTTTTCCAAAATTCAATAGTATTAATATTAGAACCAACATTTTTACTATTATCCATCCTTTTAAATACTTCTTTATTTCCTCAACTCAATTTTTTCTATAATAAGGTAATTTTTGTTTATTTTCTTGTATTTTTAATCCTTTTATATTGCATGTTAATCCTTATACATAATTGCAAAATTTATAAAAATAATATTCTCATTTATCTTTCATATCTTGATCAATAACTAAAGTTTTTCATTTTTCATCTTTAATACATCTTACTTTATTCAAATATCTTGATCTTCTTTCCTTAGTATTGGAAAATTTATATATCTTATGTTCTCCATTTTTTTTTATCTTGAGATAAAACTCGTCAAAAACTTTAAATTGCCTTTCATTCACAACTTTTCTTGTCTCGTCTCTAAGCTTTTGATACCTTAATATTTTTAATTATATTATTCATCTAATATTAAGAGTTATTTCAATTTACAAGTTGAGTCAAATATAATATTAATACGTAACTATACCTTCTATTATAACAAAATATAAAATAATTTCTCATATTTTGAAATAGTATAACTCTTAAATGTGCTCTTATGTTCAATGATATTCTTGTTATTTTCCAAATTAATGACTTTTTTCTTTAAAGTCTTGAAATTGATATATTTTGGATATTCTTTTAAAAGGTCATTCGTAAACATGGATTTAGAAGTTAAAATTGTTTTTTCTCTTTAGTAGATCATATGTGAATGTGTATGTGTGATATATAATGACTAAAAATAATATTATTGTTTTAGACTATGTTCAAGATATAATCTGTCTAATAAGGTATTTTGCCCCAAATGGAAGGATTACCCCACTTGTTAGGTGTTAGTCAAAGTCAATGTCATTGTCTAAGAACAATATTATTATAATACATTTAGGTACATAATAATGTATCTCAGCCACGAGTAAAGTGATAATGTCATACTCTATATTAGGTTAATATTTTCTTTAGAGACCTTGAGCCTCGTTTCAAGGAATCCATCATTCTTAGACCCTTATATATACCACTAACATAAACAATGTTAAGTACACATTTGTTACACACCATCACTTTAGTAAAATCACTATTGTCTTAAGCATTAAAGTTCCTTTGTAGGTATCCAAACCTCGTCTACACTATTTCAATCGCATCAAAGAGGAGAATTGTTATTTTTGCATTAAACTACTCAAGTTGAGACAACTGTAGATGGTCACATGAAGGTAGTACTGTAATAGGGTGAGTCCACTTCCTCCATGTTGACTCAACCCCATCTTGGCCCTTGTTCACTTATGTTGTGAATAACCTATAAAGACATAAACGAGAATGGTTTTACCACGATCGCTCCTAGAGACTAACTCATTTGTCAACTTCAGGAGCAAATAGTTGAGTTATAATAGCATTCTAAACCACCTCACCCTTCCTCCAAACCACGAGTTGGAATAACATATAAGGCAACTAAATTATATCTTGTCTCAAAATCAGGTGCCTAATCAACAAGAATGTCTTGTTATGATGAACCTCAATGTAATGTTGCAACTCTAACCTAATGTGTGATTAGGCCTTCACTTGATATGTACCTAGCTCAAAGTGGTATTTCATACCATACTTGCCTTACCAGGTTAGGATCCATTCCCTTCTAGCATCATTTTGTTGAGCATATTGCTTCCATTGAGATAATAGGAAGTATCAAGCTCCCTTACCTATTGATACGACATGGGCATTTAGGTCGATATGTCCAAAAAGTCTAAGTAAATAGAAAGGATTTTCATGATAAGCAAATGAGTATATCTAAAGGAAAGGTAGAAAAAAAAAGTCGAGATAGTCTCCCATCAAATGTTTAGGAGAATGAACCAAAGCCCCTCACATTAGAATTAACATGATCTTAAGAAGATTTGCTAAGGATGGAAGTTTGGCAAAAGTAAGGAAGTGAGGATTGGAGGTCATAATTGGTGTAGAAGCTTAGAAGGGTTCCTAAAACACTCAAGTGTAAAAAGAACCCACATCGCTAATCTCATTAATTTATGAATGATGACTCTAGGAACATAATCCTAGAGCATGATGACCAAATGATTATAAGAGCTATCATAGCAAATATTAACGTGCGAAGAGTATTTATTGACCAAGAAATTTCGACTGACTATTGTACCATCAAGCATTTAGTAAAATAAGTATCGAGAAGAAACAAGTTAAATCATACAAAAATGACTTGGTTATTTTTGTAGAAGATCGGATTCAACTCTTGGGGTGTCTGGAGATGTTACTCATTATAAAGATAATATGGTAGCAAAAAACAATCCTTGTCAAATTCTTAGTGGTAGATTACCCAAGTTAGTATAATGATAGCTTGCTTCGACCCTCACTTAAAATGTTGGAAGTAATAATCTCCACTAAGCATCATACCATGAAGTTCCCTAAGTCAAGATCCCGAGTGTTAACAATGAGAGGAGACCAATATGGAGTTTGACACTACTACAACATAAGTTTGAGCATTGTATGAGATGATGGAATCCATAATAGATAAAGATCTTATAGCAGTGACTTGGTTCAACTTGAGATTTTCTTGTTGAATTTAGATCTAAGAATTGATGTAAATGATGAGGTTAACCTACAAACGCCTCAGCTAAAAGGTGATTCTTAACCTTCTTAGGTTGGAAAATCAATGGAGAAGGTAGGGATTAAGCTAGGTAGTGAGTTAAGATGATTGGAGAAAATGTTGTTATAGCTCTATTTTTCTACTGGGTGTTGACCCAAAATTTTGTTGCCATAAACTCTTGGTGACTCAACTTTCAAACAAGTGGTGCTAAAGAAAATGACGCATATGATTGGAGTATCAAATGTAGCTCAAAAGTATAAAAATGAGCTACTAGATAAAGATTCATATAGAAATTAAGTATGCAACTTGGCTAGCAAATGTCGTCCTAGTGAAGAAATTGAATGGAAAATAAAGGATATGTATTGATTATACCGACCTCAATAAAGCCTATGTTCAAGACTCATTCTTTTTTCTCAACATTGACAAGTTAGTAGACAAACCTTCTAGCTTTTAGTTTATATTATTCGTGGATGCTTATTCTAGTTATGTCGATGTTAAAATGTCTTTGTGAAGGACAATAAAGTATAATTACAAGATAATGCTCATTTGGGCAACATATTGGGGAGTGATGATCAAAGTCTTTGATGAGATGATGAGGAAAGTTGTTGATATATATGTGGATGACATCATTGTCAAAACCTTGACTAGAGGAAATCATGTAGGAGATTCAGAGAAGGTTTTCAATCAACTTAGGTAATATAACATGCATTTGAACCCATTCAAATGCACATTTTTAAAGTACCTTCAGGACATTTTCCTAGGTTATATGTTGTCGAATGGAAGGATTAAGGAAAACCTAAAAAAATGCAACATAGTTTTGAAGATGCAATGTTTATGGTAAATAAGATATAATAATTAATGTGCCAAATAAGAAATCTAACTCAATTCATGGCCAAAGAAACTCACATGTCACTTCCTCTTTTATCAACTCTTGGAAAAAAAAGGAAGACTTTTTAATGGAGTGAAAAGTATGCATTGTTCTTTTAGGAGTTGAAATAGATGTTAACTAGCCTACCAACATTAGTTCAACCTAATCCTATCCAAGAGAGATGTTGATAATATATTTGGCAGTAAATGATGAAACAGTAAATTTAGTCCTAGTTACAAAAAGAGTAAAAGACATACACTAAGTTTATTTCAACAAATCATTAGAACTTGGTGTCTTATTAATACTTCCAAGCACATTTAATAACAATTTGAATTGATTTGCCTATACATGTGATCGTGCATTGACTATATTTGGTTGGAAAAAATAATAAATTGGATTGTTGAATTATCCAAGCACGACATCACATACGAATTAAAAGCAACCATTATAACATAAGTGTTGGTTGACTTCTTAGTAGAAATGATAGATGAAGGAAAAATAAATACTTTAAAACATGGACTAGATATATTGATGGTTCATCCAATGCTAAAGGAGTTAAGGTTATAATAGTTTTTGAATAAAGGAATAATCTGATTTCAAACCAGACCCTAAAGTTCAAATTCTCAATGTCAAACAAACAAGTTGACTGTGAAGCGTTTTTTGTCAGACCCTCGATGGTCAAAAGTTTAGATGCTAAGTAAGTCATATTATGTAGTTATTCTTAATTATTGGTCTCGTAAGTGAAAGAAAAATAAGCGGACAAAGAACATACTCTTGAACAATATTTCGAGAAAATAAGAATGACCTATAATCACGGAAGTACACTTCTATCACATTTCAATTGAACAAAATGTAAAGGTCAATGTTTTTATATAATAAATAACCACAATAAAAAGAAAATTAATTTTAACTATTCATTTATTTAAAATATACTTAAAATTACAAATTTTCTTAATATAGATTTATCAAAGTAATATATGTGTATAATTATTAGATATTATTTTTAAAATAATTATTATAAAATCCAATAATTTTATGGTTCATAATAATTAATAATTATATACAAAACTATCATAGTATATTCTAGTTATATTAAAATAAATAAATAACTTTTACATAATTAAAGCTATAGATTGAAAGAAAATTTGGAAAATAAAGAATTAAAATGACTTAACTGTAAAAAAAAATTAATTTAAATTAAATTTTAATTTAAATTTTTTATCTTAAAATTTATTTTTCTCTTATTTTTCAAAACAATAATCAATTTTTAATTTTGAGTTGGATTTTGAATTTTTTTTTCTTATTCAAGATGTGCTGGAGAGAAAACTGAGTAGTTCCGTTGGCAAGAACTGGGAGAATGTGAGAAAATGTCATTGAGGAAAATGGTGGAGCAGTCTCCGTTCCGGCGCAGCGCACTGTCTTCCTTCTGGCGTCCACTGTCTACCCCTTCCCTGAAAGTAACTTGCAAGCAAGAGCAAGAGAAAGAGCCTGAGTCCCTGATGAAACAAGACCCTATCGAAATATGCACCTCTCTATGGGTCAAAACCTTCTCCTCTCCCCCAAACACCTCTTTCCCCAACCTCACCGGCTTCCTCTCCAATTTCGACCTCTGGCTCCTCGCCTACCAGCGCTCCTGTGCCCACGCCGCCGGAACCTTCCCTCCCCGCAACGCCGTCCGCGCCCCCCTCCTCCGCGACCTCCTCTCCCTCCGCAACGCCGTCCTCCGCGGCCGCTTCGCCTGGAACGACGTGACCTGCCCTCTCCTCCGCGCCCCCAATGACACCGCCGTTTCGCGGCCCCTCTCCAAACGTAGACTCCGCGCCGCTATCCAATCCGACAAACCCTGCTTCCAGGACCGTGTCGTTCAGGAGGTTCTCTTAATGATTCTCGAACCGGTCTTCGAACCCCGCTTCTCCTCCAAATCGCACGCGTTTCGACCTGGTCGAAACGCCCACACGGTTATTCGCACCATTCGGAGCAACTTCGCGGGGTACCTCTGGTTCCTCAAAGGGGATTTGAGCGAGGTTTTGGACCACGTGGATCAAAATGTTGTAATGCGTTGCCTTCAAAAGGGTACTAGGGATAAGAAAATTTTAGGGTTGATAAAATCTGCGCTTCAGGGTGAGCGAGGGATAATGCGTGATGCATCGCCCAAGGAAGAAAATGGCGAGGAGTTGAGGAGGCTTAAGAAGAGAAGAGCTACCAAGAAGAGGATTCTGAATGAGAATGAACCGAAACCCGATCCTTATTGGTTGAGAACGTTCTTTAGTTTCGCTCCTGAGGAGGCTGCTAAGGTACCTTGTTATGGCCATTGTGGGATTTTAAGTCCTTTGCTTGCTAATGTTTGTCTTAATGAGTTTGATCATTGGATGGAGGACATGATTGTTGAGTTTTTCAGGCCTTGTGAGTTTGATTCCATATGGAAGTACTCGATTGACGATGGGTGTCACAACCCGGCGTGGCCGGAGTTTGTTCCGTCGAGTGGGAGAGAAAAAACTAGGAAGATGGATTATGTTAGGTATGGGGGCCATTTTTTGATCGGGATCCGAGGGCCTAGGGAGGATGCAGTGGAGCTGAGGAAGAAGATTGTTGCATTTTGTGAGAGTGTGTTTGGGGTGAGGTTGGATAATTCCAAGTTGGAGATTGAGCATGTTACTAGGGGGATACAATTCTTGGATCATATAATATGCCGGAGGGTGATACACCCTACCTTGCGTTACACAGGTTCTGGAGGTAACATAGTGAGTGAAAAGGGTGTGGGGACTTTGCTTTCGGTTACTGCTAGCTTGCAACAATGCATTCGCCAGTTTAGGCGTCTTGCGCTTGTGAAGGGTGATAAGGATCCTGAGCCACTTCCCTGTAACCCTATGTTGTATTCTGGTCAGGCTCATACAAATTCTCAAATGAATAAGTTCCTTGAGACCATGGCTGATTGGTATAGGTATGCTGATAATCGCAAAAAGGTTGTTGGCTTTTGTGCCTATGTTGTTCGGAGCTCTTTGGCTAAATTGTATGCTGCTAGGTACAGGCTGAAGTCCCGTGCCAAAGTGTATGGAATAGCTTCAAGAAATCTCAGCCGTTCTCTGAGGGAGAGCAGTAACAATTCTGCACCTGAATATTCAGATCTTTTGAGGATGGGGCTGGTTGATGCAATTGAAGGTGTTCAGTTTTCGCACATGTCTTTGATTCCATCTTGTGATTATACTCCATTCCCAAGGAACTGGATCCCAAATCATGAGAGGGTGTTGCATGAGTATATAAAACTTGAAAATCCAAAGTTTTTCTGTGAGTTGCTCAGATCTGTTAAGCAAAAAGGTTTAACTCTGCCTCAAGATGAAATATCTCAAATGGTATGGGACTACAAAACTCTTGGGGTTCATTATTTTCAGTCTAACAAGGATAAAGAAATAAAATCTGATTTGAAGGAGATAAATGAGTAAACTTGGCAATGATCTAAAATTAGTGGAATCTTCTCAATATCAAGGTTCTGCTTTCAAATTGGTGTGATCGTGTAGAAAAATGGTTATGTGCATTGTTGAGCTGTATTTATGTTGAGTACTTGAGGATGAAAGTACTTCAAATACTATTCTCATAAGAAATGTTAGTCCATGCTGACATTATCTACATAAAAGGCAGAATACGTCCATTGGATGAGTGCATGGCTCACATGTCAGCCTTGTAATTAACTGAGTACTGACAATTTGGAACATGGCAACAGGTACAAATAATTTTTTTAACATTGTTGCTGGTAATTGGTGAATTTTTTTCATCAGAATTTATATGAATTGAAGTTGAGATTCTTTGATGCTGTGGATCTAATGTGAAATTGTGAATTGTAAGGTCGAGAGGATATTCTTCAATATAACGAAGATTTGTTTACTGGTTATGTCACCTGGGAATCACTGCTTACAAACTTGTATCTGATTCAATCTGTGGTGAATGTTAGCCTACAGATTTCAATTAATGTTTATGAAATATTCAAGAGGAACTTTTTGCATGAGATATTAGGTGGAAGGTCTCTTGGAAAAGAGAGTTAATTTCATCTACTAGTAAATTTTAACTGCTGCAGGCTATATTTCTTGGACACCAGTAGTTGACAATCTATGATATTCATGATAGCTGAAATGCGTATGTTGGGATTCTCTCCTTGCATCAAAATATAGTACTGGTTATATATTTTCTGTAACTTCATAACAATCGCTGCCTTTTGTTTATGTTGCTTTTACTGTTTTTCTTTAATATGGGTTTGTTAACCGAAAGTCATCTCATTGTGCTTGTCTAGAATTGGAATCTTTAGCACAGTTAGTTTACCAACAAAAGTCACTTGACTCTCAAGATATAAATGTTTATTGGGCTTTAATAAGGCATAGTTACCCTAACTTATCCCTGAGTAAAGATGGATCCAACATATTTGGGGCTGGAGTTTAGCTTTCAATGTTTGAATTTTATATGTAATATCTATCATTCTGTATATATGGTGATCTTATGCTTAAACATAAGCTGATTTTCTTGTGACTGCTTAAATTGTTTCCCAAATGAGATTAATTCGGTGAATTTCTTCAAATTCATGCAAGTTAAAAGGTAATGTAAATAGTTAATAACATGCTAGGCATGAGTTGTGTAAATATCAATATTTTCTTCCAAAAAGAATCTTTGATTTGAAGTTTACCTTGATTTGTATATTAGGCAAATGAATAGTGGTAACTCGCATTCGTTTATGGAATTAACTTGCAGATATACAAAAGTGGTGTTAAGGCCATGACGATTAGCTGGGGTGTCTATCGTTCTTTGTTTCAATTAGTGGAACTGAATCTTTTAAATTACTTGAGTTGAAAACCATTTTGCTTACTTCGTTACCACTTACCACATCTCTATCCTTTTTTATTTATCTTTTCTTATCATATCACCAATTATATTAATCATTTATCTCTCCTCCCTTCTTATCTCTGCTTTAAAACAGGTTGTCTTGTCTGACCATTACAGCTAGCACATTAAAGGAAAACAAATGTAGGTTTCATTGGGATTATAAAGTGGCTTCTGGACACCATTCTGGGCATCCGATTAATCCCAGTTGAATTGAATGGGATCACTATTTTCGTCAAAGCTCTCTGAATTTTTAACACCGTTGCATTAGCTTGTTTTCGGGTAAAATATTTTAATTATAATTTTTCTCCCCTTGATTGTAAAGAATATCTCAAAAGTTCTTAAGATAGATTATGCTGTAAATAATATCTCTTAAATTTTGATCTTTAACCGAGTGACATGAAGGAAAGTCGGAAACTGCTTTATTTGTGACATGAAGGAAACCTTGATTGATGTACAACATGAGAGAATAAAAGTTTTAAAGGTATGATGGTCATCATTCAGTGTACCAGTCTTCTTGGAGCTTCCATTTAGATCCATTCCAGCTGTGGTAGAAACCATCCTTTCTGATCGACCAATAAATGGTGTGATGGCCTTTGTCCCTCTCGGCATGGTAGGCGTCCCAAGTGGTGAACCAGGGCAACCACGTAGCAGTGCATTCGAAATCTTGATTCAGTGTGAGAGTGCGATTGTGGTGATGGCCTGGTTTGAGGTGAAAGGAAGAACCTTTGTCGCAACCAAGTACCAATTGCACCTCGGTTTTGTGGGGCAGGTCATTTCGTATGTCAACAACGGTGTGTGAACTAGCAAGTGTTGATGTGCTCACACAATAGAACGAGAGCAAGAGTAGTAAAAAGAAGGGGGAAGGAAAAGCCATGATTGTTTTGTGTTGATGGGGATGCAAGTTAGTGATTAATAGTGGGGAGGAGCAAGGTGCTGTAGCGTGGTTGAAACGTATTTAGTTGGGCACTTCAGTTCACGGAATTCCCGGTTGGTGTACCTTTGCCAGAAGAACAAGAAAGGGAAAATGGCTACTCTCTTCTATTATTCCTTTTTGAGGAAAAACATTACATATGCAAGACAAGATTAGAAACCAGCCTGGAGGGTCGATCAAATTCAATATATTTATACAAGTTGAAATCTAACAATGCCAGGGACAAAAGCAAAATTAATCATAACTATTAGGATTAAAATTGTTTATTTTTTAAAATGTGTGGATTAAAAGTAAGTAATTAAAATTGTTCATATCCAAAATTAAGTGTAATTAAGTCTATATATTAATATTTTGTATCATTATTTATTTAGATGAAATCACACTCTTTCTCACATGTAGGAATATTATGTAGAGCTTTCTTTACGTTAAAAATTACAAATTTTTGCCTTGATAAATTTGAATATACAGCATCTTATTCCTTTTTTAATTTTTTTAAAAACATTATTACCAAAACATTTTTTACATTATTTTTTTCATGTAAATATTAATTTTTCCTTCCTCGTTAAAATATATTGTTTTTAATGAATACAAATATATTTACTTTATTATATAATATATATAATAATTTATTCTTTTAATTATTATTTTAAAAAATATATCATAAATTATGCTAAACTTAATTATATAATTTTTATTTTTAATTATTATTATTTTCACAAAATGTTTTAAAATAATTATAATATATATATAAATAAATTAAATTACACATAAGTATTAAGGAATTATTTAACAGATGTTTTAATTTAGTACTTTTATAAAAAAATTAAATAAATTAGTATTTATTTAATATAGTATTATGTATTAATGTAATACATAGTTATTCAAGAATATTATTAAATCCTATATTTATTGAATTTAATAAATGTATACTAATACTACGTGTGTATATATATATTAAACGTGTGTATATATGTACTAAACATGAATTTTTTAAATGAATCTATTTGTATTAAAATTATTATTAAATCAAATATTATTATTAAATATATATATATATATATATATATATATATATATATATATAAAAACAATTCTTTTTTGTTTTATAAATTAATTAATTAATAAAACAGATTTTTAAATATAAAAATTCAAATATATATTAATATAATATATATAAATTGGTATATATATATATATATATATATATATATATATATATATATATATATATATATATATATATATATATATATATATATATATGTAATATGTATCTTGTAATTTTTATTTTTTATTATCATTTAGTGCAAAAATTAATTATTTTAAATTTAATTATTTATTTAAAAAATTATTGAGTGAGTGAATGATAATTTAATAAATTAAAAATATTTTAATTTATATTTAAATTAAAATATATTTATAAATTTATAATGAATATTTTTTAATAATATTAAATTAAATAAACTAAATTATATATTTTAACATAAGAGAAGAATGACAATGTAATAATTGCATTTCATAAGAAAAAAAATTCTATATTCTTACATAAAAAAAAATATAATAAGTGGAAAGAAAATTATAATGCTTTCATCTTAAAAAAAAAGTGTAATTTACACTATTATTTATTATATTTTATACATTTTTTCTATTTCTTTAATTATATAATTTTTTTATAAATTTTTTACAGATATAATTTTTCTATTTAAAGTAGGAAGGATAAGTTTATATTTATCTAAATGTTTAAACTGCATTTGGCAGAATTCATTTGCACACGTAATTCATTTAAAAGAGTTTGCTCGTAACTTATTTATATTTATGTTAGAGTAAATTATTGTCCTCTTCTAATATATACCACCTTCTTCTCTCATATATTTGAACAGATGACATTTTATTTATTTTTAAAATTTTTCCTTAAAGTTCTATTAGTTTCTATTAAAAAATTATTATCAAAATATTTTTTTATACTATCACTTAAATATGTAAACTTTATCTATTTATTTATAAAAAATAGTTCATCAAATTTATTTTAAATATTTTTTTGAATTCTAGATATTTTATTATATATATAACAATTTATCTCAACTTAATCCTTTAATTATTATTTAAAAAATTTATTATGAATTATGATAAATTTAACTATATATTTAAAAATATTTATTTTTTTATAAATATTTAAATAAATTAGTATTTTTATATATAGTATTATTTATTAAATTTATAATTTAGTTAATTTTAATAATATTATTAAATATTATAGACTTAATTGCACTTTTGGTCTCTCAGGAATATTAATTGTATAATTTTAGTCTTTCAATTTTCTAATTGAGTCAATTAGGTCCCAAAAATATTACAATTGTATGATTTTGATCATTATTATTCAAATTATACAAATTGGATGTCTCAAATATCATAATTTTATGATTTTAGTCTCTCTGTCAATCTTTTATTAGTGTCACAATATCATAATTTGTTGATTTTAGCTATGAGTATCACATTATCTATTGTGGCAGACATTAGTATCACATCATTTATTTTGTCAAATGTTAATGTCACATTAACAAAAAAATATTAAATGTCTAATGAAAGATGAGATATGGACTAAAATTATACAATTACAAAACTTGAAATATTAAATTCACACCATTACAAAACTTTGAGAATTTAATTCCGAGAAGTAGAATTTGAGGGACCACAATCACATAATTACAATGGTTGAAAGACCTAATTGAGTCAATTAGAACCTAATTGAGTCAATTAGAACTTGGAAGACCAAAATTACGCAACTATAATACTTGAGGAGTAAAACTACAATTAAGTCAATATTATATTTATTAAATTTAATAAATGTAATGCTAATATATGTATATTAAACATACAAGTTTTTAAATGAATCAATTTATACTAAAAATATATTATTAAATAAAATGTAATTATTAAAATTTTAATATATATATATATAATATAATATAATATAATTAAATTTTTATTTTTATTACTTCTATAAAAGTTAGTTTATAAAATATATTTTTAAATACAAAAATTCAAATGTATTTTAATATGATATATATATATATATAATTTATTTCATGAATTTTATTTTTAATTATTATATTAATAAAAGAAACAATTATTTTAAATTAAATCATATTTTTTAAAAATGAATGAGTGAGTGAATGATTGAATCATAATTTAATAAATTAAAAATATTTTAGTATATATTTTAATTATAAAATATTTTAAAATGTTATAATGAATATTTTTTATTGGTGTTAAGTTTGATGGACTAAATTATATATTTTAAAATAAAAGGAGTGACAATGCAATACTTGTATATCTCGAGGGAAGAAAATGTAATTTATTCTATATTTTAACATAAAATGGAGGGTAGTGTAATACTTATATTTCTTAGATAAGGAGAATATAATTTGTTTTAATGATGTTAAGTTAAATGGACTAAAATGTATATTTTAACCTAAGAGGGGAGGGTAAAGTAATACTCACATCTTTCAAGATATGCCAATGATTTAATTATTTATTTAATTGTTAAATCATATTTACATCCTATTTTGATTATTTGTATAAAAATTGTAAATAAAAACTAAATAATAATATATATTTTTCTTTTATGCAAGAATAAAAATATAATTAATTTGTTTTATTTTTTATGTTTAATTATAATTTTGGTCTTTTAGGTATTGCAATGATACAATTTTGGCCTTGAAGTTCTAATTGCACCAATTAGGTCACTTAAGTAATGTAATTGTACGACTTTGGTCTCAAGATTTTAATTATGTAAATTAGATTCCTAAAGTATTACATTTGTGTGATTTTAGTTCTTTCGTTAAATATTTTACATATTATGTTGACGTGACACTAATAGCTAACTTGACCGATGATATGACACTGACTACTAATATGATAAATGACACAGGTGTTACTAATAACAACAATTAACATCATCTTATGTGTTATATATCATATCATCAATGTTGTTGCCTCAGGAACTAAAATGGCACAATTACAATACATAGGGAGACCTAATTTGCACAATTAAAACGTGAGAGACCAAAATTGCTCAATTGTAATAAATAGAGGACTGAGTTGACACAAATTGATGGACCAAATTACACGATTGCAATATTTCGTGATCAAAAGTACAATTAAGCCTATTTTTTTTATGCATTTTAAAATATATACTATGTTAATATTTATGAATATCAACAAAATATCAAATAATTTGTTATTGATATAATTTTTCAAATATAATTAATGTAACAAGAAATTTAAATTTTATAATAAATTTTGAGACAGATTTATGTAATAAAAAATTATTAAAAGATTTAATATCAATTTTTGTATTAGAGTTTGATTTTTATACACTATCAACCAATTAAAAATTATACTAATAATGACTTTTACAGTAATTATTAAGAAGTTAATAAACTTATTATCTATAATAATATATTTATAAAAGTTAAAGACAAAGGGGATAAGTATCTTTTGGTGTCTACTACTTTTAGACTTTTTTACTCTCAAATTATACACAAAACTATTGAATTATTCTTTCTCATTAATATCCAAGTTTGTAACTACATCTTTTCAATTAACAATTTGTATGATTTATGCTTTAGGTAATGTGTAAAAATTAACTACACTTCTATAGCACCATTCATTACTAA
Organism: Mucuna pruriens; assembly: GCA_025330945.1. Taxonomy (NCBI): domain Eukaryota; kingdom Viridiplantae; phylum Streptophyta; class Magnoliopsida; order Fabales; family Fabaceae; genus Mucuna; species Mucuna pruriens. Next base: position 2,366,437 of record JAENHJ010000533.1, on the reverse strand, counting down.
CTCGCAACTAATGTAATCATACACATTTCATGATTGTATTGTTCTTTTTCTCATCTCTCACTATGAAACTCTCTTCTTCTCTCACACTAGTATGCTGCTTCTATCGTATCCTTATTCCTTATTGTTACTTTGCTTTTTTTTTACTACGTTTTCTGTTCTTGTGACATTAGTTTTTCTCTTTTTTTGTCATTTTTATCATTCTTTTATATTTTCATTTCGGTGTAGACTGAAGTTCTTTATTTAGTATTGAAAAAATTCACTCCTAACATCAGAATTATTAGCTATATCTATCTGAATATTAGAAACATAAGAGCAGTAATACAAGTACAAAAGGACGAAAGAAAGGTGATGATGTTGGGTGTTGGAAATGAATGAAAGGGACAAGACATGAAAAATTTTACTGACAATTTTTTTTTGTTTCTATTAAGATTCTTCTAAGCACTCTAACCCATTGTGTTTTTCCATGTTATTCTATGTTCTTTCTATCTTATTTTTTTATTCATTTTTTGAAGGGTGAATAGTTCATTCCCAATAAGAGTCTAATGGATCTTCATTAAGACCAAAGTTTACTTAGAAACATGACTAAAGAAATTTAGAAGTTAACAAAAAATAAATTATTTTTCAATTTTAAAATATTATGTTTAGTCCAGTCCTTACTCATAACCAACTTAATTTTTTTAAAATATTTCTCATATTTTTCAGATTAAAAGGTGTAAAAAAAATCTTTTTTCAAATTTGAAATTATTATATTTAATAAAGTAATTATTAAAAACATTTAAAATTTTCTCATTTTTTCAGTATAAAAGTTATTAAAATTTTTTTTGGATTTCAAATTATTATGTTTAACACAGTAATTATCGATAATAAGCTTAAAGATTTTCAACTCTTATGTCTTTTTTGAATTATAAGTTATTAAAAAAATCTTTTTTAAATTTTAAATTATTATATTTAACTCAATAGTTATAGTTAACCAACTTAAAATTTTTTAAATATTTCTCATATCTTTTACGGATTAGAAGTTACAATTTTTTTTCAAATTTCAAATTATTATGTAATAGCTACAGGTAACTAATTTAAAGATTATCAAAATTTTTATATATAATTTTTGGATTAGAAGTTATTACGAAAAAATATTCTTTTTTTAAGTTTTAAATTATTTTATTTAGCACAATAGTTATTGATATCTGACTAAAAAATTTTCAAATATTTTATATTCTTTTTAGATTATAAATTATCAATTAGTATAGATAAAATTAGAACACAAAAGTTAATGAAAAAAATAAATGGTTAGATTTTCAATATTAAACTATATAAAATTATTTTTGATTTGGACAATAGTTACCAGTTGGGTTACTAATTAATTAAATCTTTTTAATTAAGAAGTGTATTTTACTCACCAATTAATCATAAGTGTTGATGTTTCAATTTTGTCATACAAGTTTTAATTGATTAGTGAGTATTATCAATCACTTGGTTAAACTCTTTTCATAATGTAATCACAATTTATTTATAATCTATAACACCTATATCTATAAAAATATATAAAGGAGATATGTTTCTTTTGCCTCCATTTTTATTGGACTTATTTATTCTCAAATGATACACAAAACATCTCAATTATTTTTTCCAACCATGCCCAAATTTATAACTACATCTTTTCTATTACAATTTGTTACTCACTACTAATGTACTCACACTCACCATGATAGAATTAAATTCTCATCTCTCACTCTCAAACTCTTTTCTTTTTTTCACATGGGTACACTTCTTCTCTATGATCCTTACTACTTATTGTTGTTTTGTCTTTTTACTACATTTTTCTATCTTCGCAACATCTTCAATTTTTCTTTCTTATTTATTTTTATTTTCATTTTGGTGTTCTTTACATGGTATTGGAATAATCCACTCCTAACATCACAACTATTAACTATCCTTGTTTGAATTCTAGAAACATGAGAACAATAATTACAAGGATAAATAGGACAAAGAAAAGATAATGGTGAGTTTGGTGTTGCCAAATGAATAGTTTTACGACAACTTTCTTTTTGTTTTGCTTTGCTATTAGTCAGGTGCTCTGATTCTCCTTAACACTCTAATTATGTTTTCATGTTATTTTATCTCTTTCCACCTTATTCAATTTCTATCTCTTTCCATTCCCAATAAGAGTTTGATGCATCTTCATCAATGCCAAAACTTACTCACAAACAGGACCAAAGAAATTCAGTAGTTATAAAAAAAAGTAAATTTCAAATTATTATGTTTAGTCCTCTATCGATAACTAAACAAATTTTAAATATTTTTCATATCTTTTTCAGATTAGAAGTTATCAGAAAAAAAATATTCTTTTTTCAAAATTGAAATTATTATGTTTATCAAAGTAGTTACTGATAAACGACTTAAAAATTTTCAAATATTTCTTATATTTTTTCATATTAGAATTTGTTAGAAAATAAATAAATTTTAAATTATTATATTTAACACAGTAATCATAGATAAGTAGCTTAAAGATTTTAAAATATTTCTCATGTCTTTTTCGGATTAAAAGTTACCACTAAATTTTTTTTTCAAATTTCAAATTATTATATTTAGCATCGTAGCCTTGACTTTGTCTGTATCAATAAACAATTCGAAATGTCTTGACTTTTTTAGAATAAGTCTAAGTCAAATAGTAATGATTCGAAGCACTTTACACTATTTTTGAAAACCAAGGACTCATATGTTAGATATATAAAATACAAGATTTCAAATCGCAGCACAAAAAGGAAGGGAAATGAATACTCAATTTCAAGTGAGTAAACATAATTTCATACTCGATATCATAGATACATATAGAATTCTGTGAAAAAAACTGTATTCAATTAAATTCGTATGTACAGCTTAGAGAGAGATCTTTCTTGGAGGGAGATCTTTCATATCTTTTAAGATCCACCTTACAATACAGGGCCAAAAAGTTAAAATAAATTATTTTAGTCTTTATAAAAGTTATAAAAAAAAAAATGGATTCCTCCTTTCACGCTCATGTTAAAGTGAGGTACTACAGAAGAAAAACCGGCAAAATTCAATCCAATTTATCGTAATCGATTAATTAACATGTTAGCTAACCATATTCTGAAATATAGAAAAAAAATCATTGCCTTATCAAATTATTTACAGAGTTATGAAAAAGATTTAACAAAAGACAAAAACAAAAATAAATCCACTATCTATTTTATGTCAAGCAATACGTGGAGTAACTCACTCACTCCCAATATAGTAGTAAAAGCATGATGCATGAGCAGATCGACTGATTAAGTTGTCGATAGCTATGTTAAAGATTTCTGAACATGTCTCGTATCTTTTTTAGATTACAACTTGTCAGAATTCTTTTTTCCAAAATTCAAATTTTTATGTTTAGCAAAATAATTATAGATAATCGACTTAAAGATTTTCAAATAATTTTGACATCTTTTTTGGTTTAGAAGTTAAAAAAAAATCATTTTTTAAAATTCAAAATTGTTATGTTTAGCCCACTAACTATCAATAACTAATATTTACATATAGTTCTCATATATTTCTCAGATTAGAAGTTATTAGGAAAAATATATTTTAAATTTCAAATTATTATGTTTAGCAAAATAATTATTGATAACCAGCTAAAATATTTTCAAATATTTTATATCGTTTTCATATAAGAAATTATCAATTATCATAGATAAAGTTAAAGCAAAAAATTTAATTAAAAAATAAACTATTAGAGTTTTTAATAACAAACTATATAAAAAATATTTTTAGCTTGTTCAGTAATTATTAATTGGTCAACTAATTAATTAAGACTCTTTGATAAAGTGGTGTATCTAACTCGCTAATTAAGTTCCAATTTTGTCTTAAAAAGATTTAATTGATGGGTGGATATTTTTGTTGCACTAAGTTTAATATATTGAGATATTTGTATTTTACATAGCGCATGTATTAATTTTGTCATATTCTTAGTAAAGAAATAAGATTTTACTATTATACTTTTTGAATATTTAAATGTATCATATTTTTAATAAATAATGATATTTTAATAAATTTTTAGAGTATTTATTCATACAATATACAAAAAATAAATAGTAAATTATCATAAATTGTAGAGACATAAAATGTAAAAATATGTACAGATGAACACGTATTGTATAAAAAATAAATTAATAAATAAAAACTAAAATGTATGGATGATCATTATATAATAAGAAAAAAAAATTAAACAACCAAACTTAATGTCTTACTTAAAAAATAAAGAATGTCTTTCAATAAATATGCATTTAGAAGAAAAAAAAAAGTAAAATTAATATACATGTCGATGAAATAAAATGTTACAATATATCAAATTTAATACAATAACAATGTGCATAAGAATGTGTTTCCATGAGTGAGAATTACCTAAATATTTTTATTGCACTAAATTTCATATATCGGAGTATTTTTATATTGGCATGTGCACTAATTTTGTCATATTCTTAGCAAAGAATTAATATTTTTATGATGAGATTTTTTTAATATTAAAATTTACCACTCTCATAACAAATAATGATATTTTTAAAATAAAATTTTACAACATATATTCATATAATGTACAAAAAATAAATAATAAATTACCATAAATTATAGAGACATAAAAAGTAAAAAAGTATACACATAGATGCATATTGAGTAAAAAATAAATTAAAACTAACATTTATGGATAATTAATGAATAATAAGAGAAAAAATGTTAAAAAAGCAAACTTGATCTTTTTTTTTTTTTGAGAAAAAAAGGTTTGTGTGAGTTAAGTTTTGAATTGAAGTCAGACTTCCATTTCAACGAACATTTATAGAAGTAGTTACAAATTATCTACCTACTAAGTCTTGGTCGGGGTACTTTAGTGTCTTAACAAATAAAAAAAAAGTGTATAAATAAATATATATTAAAAAACTAAAATTTATATACATGTCAATATATGATAAAATGAAATGCTACAATATATTAAATTTAACACAATAGTAATGCAAACACACAAGCACGATAGTATCTGTATTTTTGCTAGTATATACAAAAAGGTCTTAGTCGATAAATGCTCCCATAAATATTAACACAAGAATTAAGAAATATAATCAATATTTTAGATTTTATAAAATTATTATTCAATTTCTTAACATACTCTCTATCCCTTATTGTTTGTAGTTTACAAGGTGTTTGGTAGGCGAAAAGTTTTTCATACTCAACATCCATGATTTCTGAAAATTATGAATCCAAGGAATTATGATTCATAAGAATGAAAAAAAAATTGTTTGGTTAGTCATAAATATTTTTAGGAATGTTTAGATATGTTTTCTAGGAATTAAAGTTTCATGTTTGGTTTTAATATAACTTTTCCTTATACATAATTGATTCTTCCAAAAATATTTATGTTTGGTTTCATTAGTAAAATTTTATTGTATAAATATTTTTTTTATAAATTTTAAAATTATAAAAACGTTGAGATAGTTTTTTTTTATTTAACTTTAACATAACATATTTTTTCATTCTCTCAATTTCATCTCCTAGAGTAGACGAGAAGTTTTTTTTTTGGCTTATATATGAGACGAAGGAATATACTAGGAAATGAAATAATAATTACACCATTTAATTGTATAAAATTATTATTCAATTCCTTGTAAAGTAATAATTAATATTTTAAATTTTATAAAAATTATTATTCAATTTCTTGGTATACTCCCTCCGGTCTCATATATAAGCAAAAAAAAATTGATTTATGATAATTAAAAAAATTAGTTAAAAATTATTTAATTGTATTAATTTTATTTAGTAATCGACATTTTTCCTAAACTAACATTCATTGAAACTTGATATATAAAATAAAATAGGATTATTGAAAATATAACAAGGGTATTGTAGAACCTCTTTTCTGTCCGATGACAGAAAAGAAAAGGGCAAGAGGCAGAAGACAAAAAAAACAGGAGATAGGATGGAGGGAGCAAAGCCATTAGGTTGCTCCTCCAAAAGCGAAAAGGGATGGAAAGGTGTCAAGAAAAGCAACTTGGCACTTTGTGCTCCCCAACATGCCTCAGGCAAGTGTCGTCGGGTTAGGGAGTCGTGCGTCCAGGTAGGGTCACTTTGCCCCTACCATCCCGCAGAAAGCAGGGAGAGTGGAGGGCGTGTCCGCCACGACAGTCAAAGAAAGGGGAGGAGTGTCGTATTTAAGGTAGGGTCATCGCATTAATGGGAGAAGACCCCTTTGAAGGCACCAGAGCATTAATGGACTTAGGGAGAGTCACCGCATTAATGGTGGAAAATCTCCATGGGAGATCTGGAGATGGTGAGCGAGTCTATAAAAGGTCCCAAGCTTGAAGGAAGAGGGGTCAAAATTTTGATCCCAAGAGTCCTTAGAGAGAACTTGAGATAGTGAGATAGTGAGTGTTGAAAGGAGTCTTCAGAAAGAGGACGCTAAGTAAGGAAGGAAGAAAAACATTTGTCCACCTTTTGGTAGGCAACTAAAAGATGACCCCTGGATAAGATAAGATCATTAGGATTCCCCCACTGTGCATATCAGTTTAGTTACATTCAGTCCCTGGACAAACACATTTCCACATTAAGTAGTCTAGGAATATACTACAGTCTATGGATCGATTCTGAATCAGCCTTGCATAATCGAAATCGAGACCGACCAAGAGCTGACGTTCCTTGGTCTAGTCTAGACAACCACTCACTCTCGAACTACACACGCACCGCCATTCAGCATGTTAGTCAAGTTGACACTTAGTCGGCACCCTCACTTGACCGAGTTCTGCCTCGGTCTTCCCATCATCTTAGAACTATGTAAACTTTGACTTCTCCATTGCAGCAGGAGATACATAGGAGCAAAAGGCACGTAGGAGCAAAAGGCGACTCTTGTCAAGTTTACCCAAAAAACCCAAAATATTCTTCCCTCATTTCTTGTAAATATCCTCCATTCCTAGAAAGGTGAAAACTGTAGTGTACGAGTCGCGTCTTATTTCATGCATCTAACTAGGGTAACTATCCTTAGATAAACGTAACAAGATACTTGGCGATCCCTACGCGTAACCGACTCCCGGACCTATACTGTGATTCTTAGACCAACCTTGTCCAGTCTTAGGTTTCCTGGCGTTTACCTTAAAATGTCGGTGGTGACTCTAGTCTCTGAGTACCTTTACCCGAAAAGGGACTCGAATTTTACACCTCCAATTCTCGCCAACGTGGTAGCGACTTGTGGTTGTGACAGGTATTTTAGTTGAGAGTTGCTTATATTTCATTCCAACCCCATGGCATTTCTTTTACTCATGTTCCAAGCGTGAGAGAGTATCTTTATTTTTCATATTACTTAGACTCTCACTTCACAATAAATGATCAAAAATATAATAAGAAAAATACATTTAATACTTCATTAATCTTTTAAAACATAATGAAAATGGGATAATTTTTGTTAGTTTTTTTTTTCTTACTAAAACCACAAACAAAATGGGATAGACTTAGTTTCTTATCACTTTATAATAAATGGTCAATGATATAATAGAAAAAATACATTTAATATTTTTTGATATTGTAAAACAACACTTAAAAATGAGACTTTTTTTTTCTAAAACAACAAATAAAATGGGACAAATATATTACCTTTTATCTTTTATATTAATTAGATTATTTCTCATCTATAATTTTTAAATTTATTTTACTCCACAATAAACGATTAAGATTATAATAAAAAATATTTAATATTTCATTAACATTATAAAATAATAATTTTTTTTTCTAAAGCAACAAACAAAACTTGGCAAAGAAAGTATTACAATTGTCCTTAGAGGTAAGACTTTTTCTTTATCCTTTTTACAAGACAATTTTCAGATAGTTTATTGTATTAATTATTTTTTTATTAAACTACTTTTAATTAGTTTACATTATGTTCTGTAAATTGATAAAATAAATTCATCTTCTTATGAAAATCGGAGAAACACATATTAATTAATTAATTAATTGGAAAGTAATTAAATGAAGAGAATGAGATAAGAATGATTTAAAAAATAATATAAATTTTTAATAAAATAAAAATTGTTAATTAAATTAACTAATTTTATTAATAAATATAATTCAATTAAAAAGTCTTATATTTAATTATTACCTAGTATATTGGAAATTAGGTTTCCGGGAGAATGATTGATGAGTTGGAACGAAACTATTTTATTCACTACATGGGTAGCAACAACAATAGAGAATGCCACCTCAAGGCAATTCACCATCTTTGGAGGACCTAATGAAACAGTTAGCAACTAGTAACCTAGAGTTCCAGCAAACCATGAGCTCCAGTAATATGCAATTCCAGTAGAGTATAAACGCCACTATTCAGGACCTCAAGACGCAAATCAGACAGCTAGCCAATACTGTGATCCATTTACAGTCGGCTGAATCCAACAACTTACCCTCACAAACAATTCCAAACCCGAGAGGGAATACGAGTGCACTTACTTTGAGAAGTGAAAAAGACTACCTCAACTAGCACTACAATAGCTGCCAAGATCAGCCAATGCCGACTTTGAGCTGAATGCCGACTCACAGATGCTTCAACAAAGAAAAAATATTCAAGGTACAATTTTTATCATTCAGTATACCAGCCTTCTACAAAGTTCCACTTAGATCTATCCCAGCTTTCGTAGAAGCCGTCTTTTCTGACAGACCAATAAATGGTTTGATGACCTTTGTCCCTCTTGGCTTGGTACACATCCAAAGTGGTGAACAATGGCACCCACGAAGCAGTGCATTTGAAATCTTGATCGGACGTGACAGTATGGTTATAGTGCTCACCTAGTTTGAGATAAAACGAAGGAGTTTTATCGCAACTAAGTTGCAATTGGTCCTGGGTTTGATTGGGTAGGTCATTTTTTATGTCAACAACGGTTTGTGACTTAGCAAGTAAAGATGTGTTTAAACAATAGAAAGAGAGAGAAAAAATAAACAAGGTGAAGAAACAGTGAGGAAAAGCCATGATTGTTTTGTGCTGATATGATGGTAAGTCATGAGATGATGGAAGTAGTCTTTAATGGAGGGGTAAGTGGGGTACTCCTATTAAATGGTTTGATTTAATTTAACATGTATTTAATTAGTTGTGTCCACCAACTTCTAACTTAAGTATATTTTATAATAGGATCCATTTTTTTTGGAAATACAATCAAAACAATGAGTTAGTGGTTCATTTTGATTGTGATTTTAGAATATTAATCAAGCATTAAATATTTTTTCTATTATTTCTTTAAATATTTGTTATGGAGTGAGAAAATAATGAATAATCAAGGAATAAAATTCTAATTAACATGAACTATAAAGAGTATACTAAACAATTGCATAATAATTAATTTAAAATCTAAAATATTAATTTTATTTTTTAATTCTTATGTCAAAATAAGAGAAAATATTATTGTAATTTTCGTGTTTGATATACAATTTTAATTTTTTTTCCAAAAAAACATTATTTTTCGAAAATGATTTAATTTTACCTACGTTTTCAACAAACATGTTTTATGGAAAGATGAGAAATTAACTTTTTCGAAATAGAAAAAAAATTTAATGATACAAAAATGTTATAAATTATCTTTTTTAATTCATTTAATGCTATTATAAATTTAGAAAAATCTTCTATTAAATTAAATAAATAACTATATTTAAAACTAATATTAATAAATATTTTTAATATATATAATACTATTTTAAAAATAAATCTATTTTTTAAAATATATTATTTTAATTTATAATATATTAAATATTATATTTCTAAATATTTTTATTTTTTTAATTATTTAAAATTGTCAAGATATTAATTAACAAATTATTTCATAATATTATTACGGCAACATTCAATAAATATTTTAGTTGAACCTGTAAAAAAATATTCAAAGTAAAGATAATGAAAATTTTTGTTATGTTAAGGTTAAACAAAAATATTAAAAACTATAGCAACATATTTATAATTTTAAAATTTATAAATATACTTTTACAATAAAATTTTATATAAGTTTATCTATTTACCTGAAAAAATTCTATTAAAATTAAACATCACAAAATTTAATTCATACAAAACATATACAAACATTTTTAATAATATTTATGACTAAATAAACAAATTTTACTTAATATATGAAGAATGATGATGGCTGGGATTCATAATTCCTCTTGAGAATCATGATTCTCCTGTATGAAAAACTTCTCATATTCCAAATATTTCTTAAAATATCAATGAAGTATTAAATAAGTTTTTATTATTTTTTTAAATATTTATTGTGGAGTGAAAAAATAAAGAATAATAAAATAATGAAATTTTAATTAACATGAAAGAAAAAGTATATTAAAAAATTGCATAGTAATTATTTTCAAATCTCAAATATTAATTTCATTTCTTAGTTCTTGTTTCAAAACCTTAAGGGGTTGTTTAGAAGAGAAAAACATATTTAGTTTTTCAGAAATTTAAAGTTGGGAATATTAATTTTCCATGTTAGGTATACAGCCTTAACAAAAAAAATATTTACACAAAATACTATTTTCAGAAATGGTTTTTTTCCTACATTTTCCACAAAAACATTGTGATTGAGAAGTGAAAATCTAATTTTTTTGGAGTTCAAGTAAAAGTTTTATCAAGGTATATTAATTAAAAATTTGTTTAATAATATTATTACCGAATCATTCAAGAAATGTTTTAATAGAAATTGTAAAAAAATTTAAAGTAGATCGAGATAATTAAAATTTGTTATTTTAAATTTAAATAAAAATATTAAAATTATACAACCATATTTATAATTTCAAAATAATATTTTTACAATAAAAATTTATATAATTTTATCTAATGAAGTTATTTTTATAAAAAAAATATTTTGAAAAAATTACTTATATACCTAAAAAAAAGATATATTAAAACCATACATAGAAAAATTTAACTCCTATAAAAATATTTCAAACATTTCAAATAATATTTATGATTAATAAAATGGATTTTAATCAGCTCTGCAATTTATAATTTTTACAAGTCATCATTCATTATGAAAAAAAATTGTCTACTCAATGCCTCCAAATGTTACAAAAGTGGAATAAATAGAAGTATATTTTAAATAAAATATTAACTAAACAAATAAATATATAAATAATATATACACTGGCCGTTTAATTTTTTACGTATTAATTCAATTATAAATTTCATATATAGTAATTTTTTCTTTGATAATAATTATTTTAAATATTAAATCAAAAATAATTTTTTATTGATTGATAATGCAAATTTATTTTATTGTGCATGCGTGCTTATTAAATTTAATATGAAATATATTTAATACTTATACAAGAATAATTCTACATTTATTTTTTTTACTATTCTTCTTACTTCTTTTGTTTAGTAAGTATTGAATGTAGTATATATTTTCAAAACATTAACTAATTTATTTTTCATTTAATATCTTTTTATAAAATAATACATGAATATTTAAAATGATATAACATTACTCTGCTATATAAAGAAAATAGAAAAATTAGTTCAACAAAATATTGTAGAAGAATTTATAATTATTAACCTAAACTAATTTTTAATGTTACTTTTTATTACATAAAATACAGAGTAAAATTTTAATTCTAATATGGTTGGTACACCAATGCATTATTTGTAAACAAATCAAGAAAGGAAAAATGGTAACTTTTATACGATGAGTTTAAATGTTGAATAGTCATAGTTGGTATTACTTTAGGGGGACGTTTGACATTCGAGAAATTTTTAGTTTCTCAGAAATTCGAAGTTAGGAAACTTACTTTTCCATGTTTTGTATATTATTAAAAAATATTTTTAGAAAATATTATTTCTGGAAAATAGTTTTTACTTAAGTTTTCTATAAAAATATTTTCATAGAGATAAGAATCTTACTTTCTTGAGTGGGGAAAAAAGTTTTAATGATAAAAAAAAAGAGAAAAATACAATCCTTGCTCATTTAATAAATTATAATTTAAAAACAATATTTGATTAAATGTGATAAATAATTTATATAAAAATAATGAATACTAATAAATATTTTTAGTATACTTAATATAATTTTATAAATAAAATTATTTTATAAAATATATTGTTTTAATCTTTTTAATATATTAAATATTATATTTTTAAATATTTTTGTTTTTTAAGTCTTTTTAAAAATTGTCAAGGTATTAGTTAGCGAATTGTTTAAAAATATTATTAGTACAATACTCAAGAAATATTTTATTAGAAACCATAAAAAAATGAAAGTAGAGAAAATGAAAATTTTTTTTATGTTAAAATTAAATAAGAATATTGAAAATTACGTTAACATATTTATAATTTTAAAATTTATAAAAATACTTTTACAATAAAATTTTATATAAGTTTATCTAATAAAGTTATTTCTCTTTAAAAAAAATGAAGTTATTTATCAAAAAGGATAATTTTTTAAAGAATCATTTATGTACCCGAAAAAGTTTTATTAAAATCAAATATGAAAACTTTTAATTCTCATCAAAAATATCTGAACATTCTAATATTTATGATTAGTCAAATAGATGGCCATCATTCCAACAGATCATGTTCATGGATCCATAATTACGTGGTAGTTATTATAAAAATTAATAAATTTATAATATACATATATTTGTATTTAGATCACACGATAAATTACATTAACGATACATAACTTATTGAACATGGTAGAAGGAGATTTACAACACTTACATATTTTGTTTAACCAATTGAAGTCAGCCAAGCACACTTTATTACTAAAATAAATTCAAAATTAAATGTTTAATTATGTATTAATTATTTATATAAAAGAGTTAAATTTGATTTACTTTATATTTTCCTCAAAAGTCAAGTCAGAATTCAAAAGTTAAAAGTCAAAAGTCAAAAGTCAAGTCATTAATTTAAAAAACTTAAATGTTATCAATAATATTTGTTGCTTTATTTAAGTACTGATTTATTGTTTTTAAAATAATCAGAACAAAAAAATATTTATGGAATAATTTCATCAAAATTAAAAACACACCATATTGAAACAATTTTAATTTTTACAGATATTACTTTTAAAAATTCGAAGTTTGTTTATGGAAAAAATTCTAATATCTTTTAAGTAGGGATGACAATGGGCAATATATCAATGTGTATCCGCAAAAATTTCTCATGACAATTAGGATAATTGTCCACTTAATGGTTATGGTTATGGGTTGGGTAGGGGTAATTACTCATAAAAGTTAATAAGTATGAGTATGGGTACGAGTACTTTAGTAACCAACCCTACCTATACCCATATATTATCATTCTTATTCTTCTTATTGTTGTTGTTGGTAATGATGGTGGTGATGATGATATTGTAAAATTTAAGAGGTACATGGATGTGGACTATAATATCTTACCTATACCTTATTCATTGTCATCCCTATTTTTCAAGTGATTTCAATGGTTTAAGCTTTAATTTAGCATAAACAATTCAAACTAATTTTTTTTTAATCTATAAAAATCAAAGACAATATCCGAGAGTTTATAATATTCACACACCTTGCTCAACCAACTAAACTACACTCCAATGGTAAACTGAATCTTTATTAATATATATAGTTTAATGATCATGTACTAACCATATAAAACAATCATAAATTACCTTTGGCATAAACTTTTAAGATACTTGTATCTAAAAGTCAATCAACTTACTATACATAGTATAGGTAGTGATTGGATGACAGTGTAAAACTGACATCACCTACATATATTTGTCTTATACAACCATATCACCATAATACAATTTATACAACTCTTCAAATGATATATTTATTTATTTAATAACTAGTACTTTAGTATTCATATCGTTCAAAATAAACGTTTATTTTATATAATTAAAATTAATAAATAAATATTTGTTTAATATATAAATCATATTTTAAATTTATTATAAATAATTTAAATTATGATACAATGTTATTTTTAATTATTGATATTTTTTAAAATTATTGATATTCAATTTAGAATTTAGAATATTGAAAATTATTTTAAAATATATAATAAATTGATAAAAATTCTCTTGTTAAAACAAAATTAGCTAAAAATGCTTTCGTCGACTTTTATTCAAAATAATTATTTCACTTTATAAAAAAATATGACATTATAAAATAGTTTTATATTTTCATTCGATCAAAATAACTATATACGATAATATTTTACTTTTACTATAACTGTTTTACTACAAGTCATATAAATGATAAATTATAATTGAAAAAAAAATATAAAATTATTTTAAACTGTTAGATGGATCAATGATGTCAAATTTTGAAAAGAGTACTTTTTATGTATAAAAATTTATTTTGATATTTTTATATGGTTGAAAAAGATCTCACATCAGTTAAAATTTAGGCAACAAGTTACTTAGGTACTGTTTTGAAGAGCTTAGGTTGAATTTATGCAACAAGTTACTTAGCTTAATTAAATAATTTAATGTTTTTATATGTTACTAGTAATTTTTTTTTACGATACTAGTAAATTTTTATATGTTTTTTTCTACAATAATATGTTGTGGTTGAATTTTTATAATGATTTGCTATTCTTATATACTTATATTTATTTATATATATGAGTGGTAAAATTTTTAACTTATATAATGATTTTAAGATATATGTAAATTTTAATTTAAACTCCTTAATTTATGTTTTTTATGTTTTATTATTAAATATTTTAACTTTTAAAATTATTGATAGGTACCTGGTAAAATTGTGTGTTACATAATTTTTTAAATTTATGATACTTCAAATTTTTATTTTTTTAAAATAAAAATAGGTAAATGGTGACTATAAATTTTTATTTTTAATATTTTTTGTGTTATATATAATGTTAGTATAATAATTATTTAGTTAGATTAAAAATTTTTAATTTATTTTTAATCACAATTTGATTTTTAATTTTAAAATAAGATAATATCTTATAAGTATTTATTTAATAATGCATCCAAATATTTTAAAACTATATAAGAATATATAAAATATATATATATATATATATATATATATATATATATATATATATATATATATATATATATATATATCCAAATATAAATAATTTATTGAATTTTAAGTACTTATGGCATAAGCTCTTTTATGATAAGAATTTATTAAACAAGATCTTAATTAATGTATTTTTCAAATGGGTTCTTAATTTATCTTATTACTATAAAAGAATAATATATGAATTTATTTATTAATTAAATTAACATTTTAGTCTGTGTAATATATATATATATATATATATATATATATATATATATATATATATATATATATATATATATATATATATATATATATATATATATATATGACTAAATTTATCACAAATAAATATTTTTGAATATATAATTTATATTATAATTAAAATCTTTAATAAATAAATATCTTTAAACATATAAATTATATTTTGAATTTATTATAAATAATTTATATTGAATATCTTTTATTTTAATTTCTCTCTCTTTTTAAATTATATACCCCCCCGTTGTAGCCGATGAGAAACTAAGCAAAATTGTAATAAAAAATATTTATAGTAATTAATTTCTAAAAATATTACATAAATAACTGGAATATAATTTTTTAAAAATAAACTAATTTAATTATTTTTTTAGTATTTCTGTTAATTATGCTTAATTAAACATAATTAATCAACAAATTCATTGTAAGTAATTTAAATAAAGATTACATAAATTACAACAATAGAAAAAACTATTTATGTAAATATTGAAGTTGGATATAGGGAATCGAAAATGGAGTCTGGTCGCCTTTTTGGTATCTCCATCTTTCATCATGTGGAGGATTTTTCTTTTCCAGACTAAAGTGTGATGTGAGTTCTGACATCAAAACATTATCCCTGCTAAATTTATGTCATTTCTCCATTGTAATTGACAAGAACTAAGACACAAGAAGAATTTATGCTTTTATTAGGTATGGAGAGGAAGAAATTGGGTGAATCGAACGATGTATGACTGTGAGTTAGTGTTATGCAAACTAATGTCAATATCGCTTCTTTTTATAGATATATGAACAGTACATACATAAACAGTGCACTTAATGTTTATCTGATACGTCAACCATGCATGCATTTGAATAGAGGTAGGCGTACTAGCAAAAAATACTTCAATACTAAGGTTAGTATATGAATTAACAAAGCAATGAACAAGATATGAATAATGTGTATTTGGTGCTTTCATTGACGGTTCTTTAATAGCTTTCAACTACGAGTGAGTTGCATGAGTTAAACACTGTCATGAGATATGTGTCTCTAACAAATGAATATTTTGGAATCTCCAAACCTGTGAATTAAATAAATACAGCAAATCCTTTGATATTTAGGTTTACAGAAACACTTAACAGGGCAGGCCTTTGATATATATATTAGTTTTTCTTCTTATCTCTCTTCATTGCAAAATGTGTTATAAAATAGTATGTGCGAATAGAATTATTCTTTTGAATAATTATGCATCGACATTTAAGCATCTTACAAGAAAATTTAAGAAATAAAAAGGAATAAAACGTAGATAAATAAGTAATAGAAAAATGTTATTCATATAATAAATTGTACAACAAAAAATGAGATAAAAAGAGAAAACGAGAAAAAAGAAAAAAAAATTATAATTAGTAATGAAATAAAAAAGATAAAAAAATATAGTATTATATAAATTATTTTATGAATAACATATTTCTAAATAATATGACATGACAAAAAATAATATAAATAACATAATACACATATAACAATTCTTATAATAATCCCTTGCTTGTGAAGCAAGTTAGTGACTTGTAATACCAGTTTCCCTTAGAATAACGTGGAAAACTCAACAACATAACTTGAAGCTTTCAAAAAAGGAGAATATTGAAGCTGGCCATGAAGCTCTTGTGAACTATATATTCCATTCCATTTTGACTCTTCAATAAAATTATCCCACTCGGACACCTTAATTTAATTCATTTAATTAAAATTTTCGACACATATTCTCAAAGAAATAAAGATAAAATAGACCAATTATATATATTTATACTTGGCTCATCTCATTTTAAAAAAATAACAATATTTTAACTATAGATATCCAGAAAGAGACAGAGTATTATAATGAAAAGATTAGAGACGGAAAGAAATAAATCTAAATATATATATAAAAAACATAGATATAATATGTATATCATTCCTACAATTGTTTTAAAAATATATAAAATACGATACTTGTAAGATATATATTAGATATGTATAAAAAAATATAAAATATAATAAATATATATAATTATAATTATACAAATTTAAATTAAGAATATATTTCTTAAATATTATTAAAAATAATAAATATAAACTATTATTATCTTAAATTAAGTTTATAAATAAGAATAGTATCGTACATCTCTTTTTTTTTTTTCTTAATATCATTAATAAAGAGGATAATTTTATATTTTGTTAGTCAAGAAACAATGTTTATATATATATGCTTTATGTAGCTTAATTGAATTTTCATTTTTTTAGAAAACTTGAATATTTCACTGATAAGTATTAATAAAATATATAAGAATATGGATACTAGATACATATTGGATCCATAAAATAAATTAAAGTAATATTTATAATATATATATATATATATATATATATATATATATATATATATATATATATATGCAACAATGTTAAAAGAAAAATGCAACAAATTAATTCCTTCCATCTTAATTCACAAGCTAATTAACCTAAGAAGAAAAAAATAAAAAAAAACTAAGGTAGAACTTTAAAGTAATTATCATCCAAGAACAATATATTTGAATTCCTTCCCTTGAGCATTTCGTGGCTACTCTCCTACCGTTTCTGCACGACGTTGTTGTTGTGTTGTTGTTGTTCCTCTTGGAGAGAGAAGGTTGAGATAGGAAAAGACCTGGCAATCCCAGTGGAGTTGGCGAAGAAAATCTTCCCAGAATCAGTGTCGTCGATGAAGATTTCGGCGATGTTGACCCACAAGAAGAACTCTTTGGTCTTGACACCCGTCACCCTCCGCATGCGGTGCTCCTCCACGAACGCCGTCACCTCCGTTTCGTAGGAAACGGTGCGTCCAATTGCGTGGAAGCGGTGCTCCTTCTTGCGTTTCTGCTTCAACCACACGAACCCCGTGGTGCGGTTGTAACCCATTTCCACGATGTTTTCCAGCGGGAGCAACCCTCTCGGCAGGAGAATCTCGTCCAGGAGGAGACGCGACTTTTGCATGCACACCGCCTCGCCCTCGTAGATCTCCGCCTCTTCCCTGTGGTGCGCTATTTGTTCGGTTGCCATTGTGCTCGTGTAACACCAACGTACCCTCACAAAATTTAAGGTTTCATTATATACGACAAGAACTTTCGGTGGGGCTGCCTAGAATTAGAATGGAAAGGTATTCTGTGTTGTGGGGCCAACGACGCTTTGTGGGGCCTATGTTTAGGATGGGATCGGATGAGGCTTCTATCTGTAAGTCAAATCACTTCACGTTTTTACTCATGAAAAACCAACCGCCCAACAGTATTCTCATGGGACACACCGCAATCCCATCATTTTTCTTATCCATTCAACTTTTATGGGAGCCTGATGATCAGTCCGGATTCTTGCATTACCTATTGCCATTTGGACAGCCTTAATTAGAGGACTATCATTTATTATTATTAATAATTATAATTTATTAACAAAGATCATGGGTATTTTTCCTTAAAATTGATAATGCCCATGCTTGAAGCCATCAAACAATCATCCAATGCCTAGGCACAATTCTTAGTATATTAAATAGGATTATGTATCTAGAGAGAGGGGGAATTATTTATGAATTATTAGGTTTGGATTAATTTCGTTTGGTATAATAATTTTATCAGCACAATCTATAGTTCAAAAGATTGATAACAGCAATAGTTTGGTAACTTCAAATTAGTGATGTTGCATTTTAAATTTTAATCATGATTTTCTTATTATTCATCAAATTTCTTTTTTTTTCTTATCTTTCTCTTTCCTCTTAATGCGTATTATCACCCAACGGGCGTGTTGCAAATGCATGATGAGCTGTAAGATAACTAATTTTTTAATAACTGACATTATTGTTACACGATCTTTAATGTAAAAATAACAAACATAAAGATATCATTAAAAAACTTTGAATAGAAGTTTTTATTACTTTATTTTTACATAATTATTTATAGCACTGCACCTTTTTATAATATTATGTTTTTATTTCTCTTTGTTACATTGATCGTTTTATCCAACCCCTAATTTTCTTTTTCCGTATTTCTTTCTTTATTATAAAAGTTATACAATTATAACTTCCCGCTTTAGTTTTTTACCTTCCTTCCTCGGTTTAGATGTAGAAAAAGTATGGAAAGAGTGAGCGGTACGTCTATTCGAGATTTTCCCAACTTTCTTTCTTCATTCCAAGGTACCTTGGGATTAGCGCATCTTCTTATTTAAGAAACAAATCATTCTGATAATGATTACATTTATTCTTTTTGCACAAATTACAATGATCAGAAATTTCGATCATAGAGCCACCAAAAAATAAATAAATTTGAGTATAGAGAATACTATTGTTCTATTTTGGAATAGGAATAAATAAAGAGAAGAAGGTAGGAAACATTCCTGCTAGCTTGTAACAGGTTGTCAGCTTTTCTCTATTAATAAAATAATTGTTCTTCTTTTCTTTTTATCTTTATTTTTTCATTTTTAATCTTCTGGACACTATGTTAAAAGACAAATCCACCCACTACTAAACTCTTTTATCTTTTCTTTGTTTTTGTTTTTTGACCTCTTTTGTGCGCGCTAATGGGGTCATTAATCATCATTTGGTGATTCGGCCCACATTATAGAAAGATACTTCTGGCATTTGCCGCAACAGCTGCCATTCACATACAACAAATCCGGGTGTGCCCTTTTGGTTCTTCCCGAACTGGACACTTTCTTGAGAGTGGTCCCATCACTGCTCTTGAGATTGTGCCTGTATTCTAATGCTACCTGCTCAAAAACTTCCACCTCAAACATGTTCAGCTTCAGGTTGGGTTTCATGTGATCTCTAACAAATGCAAAGGGCAATTGATCTCTTGGGTTAAATGCCTCCAACTCATTGAATATAAGGCAGGAGAAGAGGTTGCTGCCAACTCCATGCCTCCTCAATATCAAAGCACTATCTGGCACATCTGCAAAAAACAAAAACAATTAAAAGATAATGCCATAAATTTTTAGGCATACAAGATATGGCATCATTTTGGATGCAATTTTGTTCTCTCTCGTTATCACAAGAGATGTTTACCGTCACTATATATGTTTATTATTATTTTTATTTAAATAAAACTTATCTAAAATATCATCTCATTTTATGAAGGAAAAATTTTACTTTTCATATATTTCTAAATATCATTCACACGTCTTCTGGGTTTTAAAAAATACCCACCTCTCCTTAATAATACTTATTAAAGAAGAGATGTATGAGTCATATTATTAAATAAAATAGAAATATGAGAGTTTTTTTTACTAAAAACACAATGAAGGTGAATGTAACTTTTATTAGAAGGATAATAATATTTGAATACTTTCAACACTTTATTATAACTAAGTGAATGCAATTTTTTTTATTAATCAAACCAATAATTTAAAAAAAGTTCTATAAAATTTAATTAAATAAGAATGATAACAAGTACATTGAAATGACATCGAACACTCCATTATCTGCATAGGCCTTGAGAAACATATTCTTAGGGGTGATAACCGTAGTAGCATATGCAAAATGATTAATAGACAAGTCAAGGTGGAACCGAAGATGGTTCCACGAAAGGACAAGATTAGGTATAAAACTAACATATGCATGTGAGTATCACCCATCAATGTTTTAATGACTGAACTACTATTGTTAACAAATTTGTAATGTAACAAAAGAAAGGGAACTACTTGGATGGCGAGATCCACTACTTTTGGGACACATTTGACGGTGTAACAAACTACAACTTGTGGACCATGATTTTGGTGATCTACTTTTATTGTTGAAATTAAATGCAACTTTTCTTCCTACATGAATCTGAAATCGTATTAGATCATAAAATAAACTGGAATCTTAGGCTTGCTTCCTAGTAGTGAAAAAAAAAAAATAATAATAGAATGTGTCAACGTCCTCAGCTAAGACCTGGGATAAATTTCATAGTTCCATGTCACCAAAAAGAATTGGTTAAGGACAAGTAGGTTAACAGAAGTGAACTACCCCATATGGAAGAAACCTTCCTCCCACAAGCCTTCACCACTGAAGACATTGCATGGCTTACGGGCCACATTATATTTATGGTCAACGGCAGTGCAAAAGTTCTCACTTTCCTTAAAATGATAAACATCGTCACGCTCTTCCAGATTGGAAATTATTAAATGAAAGTGCATTTGCTAAAGTAAAATAAAAAGTATGTGGTATTAATTCTTTTCTAAGTTTCATGACATAATAGACTCAAATATGATTCATAAATTTGGATTTGTTTAGTTTAAATTAACTTACCCCGGCAACTAATTTTCACAAGCTTAAGCTATCTTAATCAACTTTCAAGGTGCATTTTTCATATCTTCATTACACATAAATATGATTATTTCTTGATGTAACAATTGTTATTAGTAAGTAAACAACGTTTGCAATTTTGCATGAGAAATTAACATTAGAAAAATGTCTAGTTACTTACCTGACACATAGGGCTGCTTGCTGGGACTCCATGGCTGCAACCCATTTTCACAGTATGTCTCCATTTGCACCTTCAAGGCATTGACATCCCACAATTTCTTCCACCTTGCAGTTGCCATTGCTTCTTCCATGGTATGAACATAAAAAGGGTGCTTTGATATAGCCATGTCTACATTCTCAGATATAACAAGTGAATGAATCAACAACAAAGGATCAACCATTAGTTGCAACTTTGCATCTATCCAAATGCTGAAGTGGGAATTTGGGAATAGCCTATGGACTAAATATTTTGGTATAACCCCATTCATTGCTGGGTTCTGATACAAATACTCTTTTGCAACCTTCACAATCCTCCATACACCTATCTTGTGTTCTCTTGATTTTAGTGAAACCAATCCATGATGTTCAAGACCTTTGAGGGTAACATCGTCTACAAACATAAAAAAACACACATCTTCCAATGTGTTGGATCCAAGGCCCTTCGGTTGACGGATTTTGTCATGATCATTGAAGATTGCCGAAACCACAACTACACTATCACACTTCTCCATCGCAATTCGATCTACATCAAGAGACAAAACATTTAACATAAGCCAATTACTATCAAATATCGAATTGAAAAAAAAAAAAAACTTGAAAATGAATGTTGATTTTATTGGAATTTTGATATGCTTAATGTAAATAATTTCTGCTAAAAGTGGTCTTTTTTTTTTTGTTCTATCTCTATATGACTAGTTTGCGATAGCAATTGTGTAACTACATCAACTGCATTTGTATGAAGGATTGCGATGAAACTGCGACCGCAATTTAAAACATCTCTAGGGTGAATTGAGATCTGACTAGTGCAATAATGTGTAACTGACCAGAATCACTGATTGGAAACTTCTTGAGAAATCCGCATGGAACTTCTGTGCTATCATTTTGATGATCAAAATATGAAAACCTCGTGAGGGTGCTAAGATTCCCAGCGAAAGTATCAGCATTCCCCTGCATATAACGCAGAGCCCCTGAATGAGGCCGAGAGTTCCTTTTGTAATCCTTGATCTCCCTCACAACATCCCAGTAATCTGAATTGAAAAGATTAAGAAAAAGTGATAATCATGATGATGAAAAGGAGAAGAATTGGTGTGAGAGGATAATGGGTAGGTACCTGAAAAGAAGAGAGGGGAAGAGCAGGTAGAACGGGAGGTTGAGAGGGCGTACTTGTGCTCTCCATAAGAAGAAGGGTAAGAGAAGAGAGAATTCTGGAGGGGATCCAAAGGGGATGATCTGAAGAAGCATTTGGACTGAGAGAGAGTGGTGTAGAGAGCGAGGAAGAGAGTGGTGAAGAGATAGAGCAGAGAAAAACAGAGGAGTTTCGAGTAGAGGATGAGAGGTTTGGAAGTGGTTATTAGCCTCCCCATAATAAAGTGATTTTCTCTGGGGATTTCTCTTCCATGGGTTTGCTTCCTCTTCTTCCACTTTGTTTCGTGACAATTGATGATGTTGCATCATGACCCACACAAGCGGTTACTTGTCGATTTCAACAATGTAAATTTTGTTGCTATCTAGGTGGGCCTTCTTCTAAGCTACTTGCATGACAATAACCTCCAATCGGTTAAGAATATATCAATATTATATATTTTTTTATTTAACTTTTTACTTGATTAAAAGAAAGCAAACTGGCGAAAAAAAAAATGCAATAAATTAAAACCAACTTTATTTCTCGTACCATCAATATTTATATTATTTGTTTTTCTGCGTTTGTTGTATTGCTTTATATTTTAAAAATAAAAAGAACAAAGTTATTCTCTAAATCATTTCAACGACTTTACAGGGAAAGTTTTTTTTAAAGTAATTTTGATCACAAAATCGAAATAAATATAACAGATACGTTACATAAAATAAATATTTATATAATTTTATTTTTATATGACCAAAATTTATAATAAATAAATATTTATAGATATAAATTATATTATAATTAAAATTGTAATAAATAAATATTTCTAGTGGAGCGCAAATATGTTTTTATTTTTATTTTCACTTCTTATCATTATTTTCAAAAATAAACCACAATCTTCAATATTATAATACTCACTAAATTTATATATATGATAATCGATTCAAGTATTGAATTATAATTACATATTATCCTAATTGTTTGTGTGAAGTTTTATTAAAATTAAATAATAAAAAATTAAATTATTTATATTTTATATTTTAAAATATATATTACGTTAATATTAATATAAATGAATGAAAAATTAAATAATTTTAAATTCATATAAATTGTTATAAATATAATATGTGATTATACTTGAAAGGAACTTTTAATTCAATAAGGTAATTTTATTTAATAAAAAATATTAAATAACATAATTACTATTATAAATTATATTAGTGTAATTTAATTCATATTTTTTTATATATAAAATTAAAATAACTATATTCAACAATACCATTTTTAGTTGTGATAATAAGAATATTTTTAGCCTGTTTTTTTACACGGGAGTGTTTTTAAATTTTTTTAATTTCATACATTTGTTTCTCTATATTTTTAATATCTTTTGTTTTAAATTAAATTTTAATACTTTTAGTTGAAATCATCAATAATTAAAAATAATATTGTATAATAATATAAATCATTTATCATAAATCTAAAATATAATTTATATGTTTAATAAATTTATTTATTATATTTTTAATTAAATATAATTTATATATTCAAAATTATTTATTATAAATTTTAATTATATAAAATAAATATTTATTATTTACAATTCACATGCTAAAATATTAGTATATAATATACACACATATTTTCTCTCTATTGCTATCTTGAAAGAAATCATTTCTTAAAACTATTTTTTCACAAGAATATTTTTAAAAAGTTTTTCTTTAATTAAAGTGATTTAAAAAAATGTCCTTTATTTTATCTTTTTCAAATTTTTAAATTATCTTTTTCAATTTTTTAAATTCAATTCCATTATTTTTTAAAAATAATTATTAATAGTTAAAAATAATTTTATATCATAGTATAAATTATTTATCATAAATTTAAAATATAATTTATATATTTAAAATATTTATTTACTATATTTTAATTATAATATAATTTATATATTCAACATATTTATTTAAATTTTTTATTATATAAAATAAACATTAATTGTCCCGTAATTTTTGCAAAATAATCTACTAATATATAAAATCATTAGTTATTTTGATTTTTAAATAAATCTTATAAAAAATAATATTAAATTAACTTGTTTTTATTAAAAATGTGTTAGTCTAGATTAAATTAATTTGTTAAATACAGTAAACTTTTTGTCTACAAAACTCACTTATCTCTCTTTCATTCCACCATTCAATTGGTATGGTAATATTTTTTTTATTAAATTGTTGTTTTAACTTAATATCTTGATATTAATCCAACAAAATATATCATGTAAAATAATTTTATATTATTATTCAATCTTAATTTATCTATTTGATAAATATAAAACTATTTTATATTATTAATACATGATTATTAAATTTTTTTAATATTTAAAAATTTATTTTTTGAAAAATTAATTCATATTTAATAATTGAAATTATGCTATAACCAATATTTTTTTTGTGTGTATTACATTAGTGTAAGCCAATATATAAATAAAATAAAAATTAATAATATTATAATAAAGTTCTACTCATCTTTCTCAACCTAACGAGCGGAGCTCTTTTCACTATTTAATCCAATTCAATTTTTGTTAAGTTTTCATCTTTTACGAAGAAAGATCTAAGAGAACAAAAAAATTTTAAAATTTAAAATCCATTGTACTGTCTTTCATGTCCTTCTTTAGCTACTCCTGCAAGCCCAATTCATAAAAAATCGCATACCCCAATTTAGTCTTTTGAAAAAAAAATTTATCATATAGTCCCTTAAAATTATTCTTAAGAGACACATTAGTTCCTTCATTATTAGAATTCTATTTAACTTAACGGAAATAGCTACGTGACGTATAAAAGTATGGATTTATGGAGTGACCAGTCCAAACACGAGACTAAAATTTGCCTACTTTTTAATCGCCCAACAAAATAAATGATCTATAGAGCAAAATAATTAATGGCTTAATGCTAAATAGCTCTAAAGAAAAAGAAAAAGAAAAGGTGCATTTGAAAATATGCATAGATAGATGTTATGATGATATAATACGAGATCTAATAATTGTGTTTGATAAGGTGATTTAGTCTCAATAAAAATAAAGTCGACGATATTTACACTTGTTAATAAATACATTTGTTTTTATTATTAAAATATCATTTATATAAAAATATTATAAAAATATAATTTTATATCTCATATTTATTATTTTTATATATTATTTTTATATTTTTATTTTCATTATTTTTTAATTATATTTTTATATCACATGTTCATCATTCTTTAAGTCTTAGTTTTGTATTTTTGTCTTTATCATTCTTTAAATCCTATTTTTACACATTTCATCTTCATATTCTTTAAACTATTCATATCTATTTTTTCTTCTTTCTTTTTTTTAATAAAATATTATTTATTGTTATTTATATTTTACATTTTTCATATTTGTTGAACACGTATTAACGTATAGTGATAATTTTTTTTACATGGTGACCATAATTGTTTTATAGATATCACTATTTTCTTCTATGATAAAAATATAATTCAATTTCTATTTTTTTATTATACCAAAAAATACTTTGTAGAACAAAAATATATCCATTTTAGAAATTATTTTTGGGAGCAAAAATATATCCATTTTAGAAATTATTTTTGGGAACAAAAATATATTTATTCCAGAAAGTACTTTCTAGAACAAAAATCCAAAAGGTACTTTTTCTAAAATATAAATTTTTGTTCCAAAAAATACTTTCCGAAATAAGTATCAGCATGTAGTGATAGTTTTTTTCAGCAAAATAATGTTAAATATTTCTAAGTATCATTGTTTTCTTCAACGATAAATATTGTATTCTAAGAGTATAATTTAATTTTTTTTTGTTTCTATTGAAAATACTTTTTGAAATAAAATTATACATATTCTATAAAATACTTTTTGAAACAAGAAATGTATATTCCAAAAAAATACTTTATAGAATTATGTATTTATTTTTGTTAAAATATAATTCTGAAAAAAGATTTTTCAAAAAGAATATTTTAGAAATTAAAAAAAATAAAAATAGAGGTATATATCTAAAAATAATAGGCTGGGCTTAATAACTTGTTGCCCAATTTTATTTTGGTTTCTTTGATCCAACCCAAGTTTCTATTGACCTGATGTTCATGTGAGTTAGGTAACAATAGGACGAGTGATGGTCATTTTCCAATAAGTTTTTTTTTTTGGAGTTTCTAATAACAGTTTAAGATTTAATTATATTTTTTATATGTTAATTTTTTTCTCGTTTTGTTTCTTATTAAAAAAAATTCTAAACAAGTCCTTCAAAAATAATTTTTCTTTACCAAAAAGCCATTTTATTACTATTTTTCTTTTATTTATTCCCTTTAAATACCAAGGAATTTTATTTTGATCCTTTTAAAATCATAACCTTCTCATTTGGTCCTTCATATAAAGGGATTAAATAAAAAAGTTATTATATTTAGAGGGATCAATAAAAAAAATTAATAAACAAAAGAAATCATTTGATAAACAAATGTTTTATGTGTGATTCATTTTAAAAAATTAAATAAAAAAATCGCATATTTTTTTATGAACAAAAAGCGTAATTAAGTATAACTCAAGTTATTATTCTAACATCGACTTGACTTACTAAGCTTGTTAGGGTAGACATTTGGCGTTTAATAAATTTTAGATTAAGGTATTATTGTGAATTAATTGAATTATAATTTATACTTGAAAATGCTAAGAAATTTTTTATTGTTCATATAAATTTATAGTTTTATTTATTTTTTAAATGTACCAATAAACTAGACTATTTGTTATAAGGTTGATAAAGTGTTCGGTTGGTCTAATAAAATTAGTTATGTGTTTTTCTTTTTATTTATTATTTTTTTTTAATTAGGGAGTTGAAATTGTACTTTAAACCTTTTTATGTTACAACTTAAAGTCTTTTATAAGAATTTCATTTTTAGCTAAGACAAATTATTTGTTTGCTCTCTAAATGTGTTTATAAAAAGATTTGTAAAAAAAAATTTAGAAACATAATTTAACTCTTTTCTTGTATTTTATAAGTAAAATCTATGGGTTACATTAACTATGATGTAATAAGTGTTGTTATCTTATTGTTTAGTTATTGTACCTCCTTTAATGAGGTCAAACTCTTCATTTTCAAGATCAATTTATGTTTTTTGGGTTATACTTCTATCTCCTTAATAGTGAGTATAAAGCCAAAAAAAAAATATAATTCATGCTTGAACTCAAAGGTACACTTTTAGGGATGTAGGCACATGTTTTAGTGTCTTGGGTGAGTAAAGATATCTTCTAAGTTAAGTATGTGGTCTTTTTCACCTAGGATTTTGTCTATAATGTTGTCCACGTAGACCTCGACCTTACCACCAATAAGTCCCTCCAACATCTTTGTTACCCTATATGTTGGTATGTGGCACCAATTTTTTTCAACTTGAAATGCATAACTTTGTAGAAGTAAATTCTTTGGTCTATGATGAAGATTATTTTCTTTCCTTCCTCGCAATACATAAGTATTTGATTATAAATGAAATAACCATTCATGAAAGAAAGGAATTAATAACTGAAGAAATTATCTACTAACTTATCAATGTTTTGGGAGGGAAAATGGTCTTTTGAACATGCCTTGTTGAGATTAATGTAGTCTTCATATATGCACAACTTACCACTCATTTTCTTTACTAAAATGACATTAGCTAGCCAACTTAAATATTGGACTTCTTGTATGAAGTATGTTTTTAGTAGTTTAAGCATATTCTTTTGTGGCTCATTGTTATTATAGTATCACTCTTCTCTTTTTTGGGGTCATTAGTTTCATGGTCCAGTTAATTGAAAGTTGATGGCAACAAAATTCAAGGTTAATCTAATGTGTGTCAATTAAGGTCTAGTCAAATAAATTACGACTCATTAAAAGCAATTTCTTTAAGTGTTTCTTTAAATTTTTCTCGACATTTGAACCAATCTTGATCACTTTTTTTGGGGTGTCTCCCAGTTTGAAATGTTAGTATTCTTTGTCTAAATCCAAATGCTCTGAATTATCCTATTCATTGGAAGTGTTTGCTTTTAGATCCTAATTGTCCATCATCATATATCACACTTTTGGATTTAGTCATTCTCTTCTAGCTTAGTGTCATTTCTAATGGTGATTATTTGGTTGTTCCATTCTACAAACTTGGCAACCAAATGGCAAGTTAAAATAACGGTCTCCAAGGAGTTAATAGGTGTTTTTCCTAATATGGTATTTTAAAAGCTTACTTAATCCATTATTAGGAACTTCGCTTTAATGATTTTGGAGTCAAAGTTATTACCTAATATCAATTAGGTTTGCACCTACCCCATTCACTTGGGTCTTTTATCCTTATGAAAGTATTAAATCATTCTTATAGAAGAGTAAGTCATTGTCAATAAACTTCACTTGTTAAAAGGTGTGGTAAAAGATAATATCATATAAGCTTTTTCCATCCACGAAGATACGTCTAACATTTGTGTTGGCTAGCATGACTCATACCACAAGGAAATCTTCATAGTGTGGGACAATAGTCCTATAGTTGTCATCAATGAAGGTGATTACTAGAGTCATCATTGTAATTGTGATATACGAATGTCATCAGTTGGGTTGTTGCACCTTAATTATGGGAACAACATGACTATATATTGTGGCTTATTCCTTTTGGGTGTGAATCTTTCTACTAGGGTTGTTCTATTTCAGGATGGTGATTTGGCTCCTTGAAGGTGGTGCTTCATTGTGTCTATGACAATTAAAGGTGGCAAAAATAGCCTGGCTTGACGGGCTATCTTAATGGTCCAACAAGCCAGACCTACAAAATAGTTACTCAAAATGTATTAGACCATTTTAGTCCTTAATTATTTTTTTAAAATTATATAATAAAATAGAAAAAATTTATTGGGCCAAATTGGCCCAACATAGGACAAGACAAACAACAAAAAAAGTCACCCCATTTACTTTTCAGGTCAACTTGATCTACTTTTCTGTTTTATCAGGTCTAATGACAATGGTGAAAGGTTCTCGAATAAAATACTCTAATACCCAAATTAGTAGAAATTTTGATATAATAACAATAAAAAAATGACATACTTTCAAAGTGTGCTTTTCTACTTTTTTATTTTTTTTTATATTAATCAATATAAAGAAAAACACTGATCGCAATACATAATATTCTTACTATCTGAGCATAATTATTATACAAAAGCCTTTTATTTTAAAAATTAATACGTCTCGGCCAAACTGTAAAATCATATATATTTTTATTAACTTATATCTCCCTTAAATTTCTTTATGTAATCACATAATTATTATATTACAAGAATATTTTTTTTTTGAAGTTTTGAAAACAGTGTAATAAAGATATATACAATAATGAGAAAGTTGATGAGTTCATTTTCCCCCTATATACGACAACCTTTTGTATAGCTTTTTGAAGTCGGTCCACATGCTGTTCAAACTCATCAAAATGGATCGATTCAAGATGGAAAGCTGGGTCTCATACTACAACGAATTCATCCCAACATTTTCTAGCTTCCTCTGTGTCCTTCATTTTATATATTACCTATAAAATATATCAAAAACATGCAAGTAACCATGAGCCAAATTTAATATAAGAGATATAATTTTTTAATAAACTTTATAAAAACATAAATTAAAAATAAAATAAATATATTTCATAAACTAAATTAATTTATATATCAATAAAATAATTTATAAAAGTTCTATTACTTAAAGAACATTTTTTAGCAACCAATTTTGCCACCAAAAACAAATAGGTTGCTACTGTTACTTAGTAGCTATTTTAGCAACCCAATTTTATGACTACTAAACATTTTGATCTTTGGGACTACATAGCGATTGATTTGTGATTGAATTATGACTATATATAACGACAAAAAAATTAATCGCTAAAGTTCCGAAAATATTTCCGTTCCTAAATATGGAGGTAATACACCTTAGCGATCGATTAAATCTGTCGGTGTTCCTGTAAATTAGCGAGTGAAATATTCGGTCGCAAAAAATAAAAAACAATATATAGCTTAGCGACCAAAACGGGAATGAATGTGTACCTTTAATTTTATAGTATAAATTAGCGACTAAAAAATTTTTGATCGGTGGTTTCGTACGGGTAGAGATCGAAATTTACGGTTGCTAAATAGTAAAAAAAATAAATATAAACATGTATAAATTAATAAATGAAAAGAAAATATAATTTATAAATTTGGTTTAATTTAATAATTTGTTTTAAAATTTTAAATAAAATTTAATAAATATAAATATAAAATTATTTGATTTATATTTAATTAATCTGTAAGAATAATTAATATGACCATTTAAGTTAATATATATAGATTATGTAAATGGACATGAAAAATTATTTTAGTGTATTTTAAAAATAAAAAATATTTTTTATTATGTCAAATAAGAATAAAAATATTAGTAAATTTTAAAATTTATATAATTAAATTAATTCATAACCTAACTTCAAAATATTAAATACTTTTCTTAGTTAAGATAATAAAACTTTAAAAGAAAATCTAAAAATTTTTATTTTGCTTTTCAATCCTTAAATGTATTTGATTGCATTTTTAATTTTTATTTTTTGAAAAATATTTTAATAAATAATGATAGAAAATAAAATTTTTTAAAACTAAATATAGTGAGAGAGTATTTTTTAAAACAAAAAATCAAATTCACATAACTTTTTTTTAATTTTAGAAATGAATGTAAAATTATTTCAAAATTAAGGTAAAAATCAATTCATCTCAATTTTTGCCATTGTTTTAAAAATTATATTTAAAAACAAAAAACTCACCACCAAAGCCCTTAGTTATTTTTTAATTATTAGCAAATTCTATTTTATATATATATATATATATATATATATATATATATATATATATATATATATATATATATATATATATATATATATATATATATATATATATATTGTTTTTTTACCAATGATATCTATGAAACTAAATAAGGATGTAATCTGGTCGAGTCGATGATGGGGAAAAAATAATAAGATACAACACAACAAATATAAATTTTCTTAACTTGCAATAATTTTATAAGGAGTAACTACAAATAAATTTGAAAAAGCCACTCTATGTGAGAGGTAAAATCAGAGAGGTAAAAACCACGCGTCGTCAAAACCAAATAGATCAATCTACTATAATCAAATAAGGATACAAGAGTGTTCAAGTCAAAAAAAGTATTTATTCATACAACCAACCAGTTCAAGCAAGCAAGCAAAACTTGCAGATGAAAGCAAGACGAAGGAACAAGAAAGTAAAGAACCCACAAAATTGAGCTACTGTACTAGCACGATTTCTCTCACCACAGACCTCCAAATCAAGATATAGAACTACATGTGTTGAACCTACCGTTAAATTTCCAATTCGATCCAACGATTAACGAAGTAGATATTGTGATTTTGACGTGACTGTTCTATGTTGAGATGAAAATAAAACACCTTCTTTCTCTCCCTCTTTCTTTTCTCTTCTCTTTTTTGCCGATTTATATATAGATGAAATATGAATCCAAACTTATCAAAATACTTTGTGTTAGGGAAGGACCGTGAAAATTATTTAAATTTTAAATCACTTAGATTTGGCTAGGTAATTTTTGAATTTTTAAACAAAATACATTTAAAAAATTATTAACAAATTAAAAATATTAGTATTGTTAAAAAAAGAATAAAAAAAAAAACGGGTTAGGTCGAGAGTTTTCCAACTCCAAACTTGACCAGACACAAATTATGTTTGACACATTTAAAATCAAATTAAATCGACAAACCAATCCAAATTAAAAAATTATCTTTGAATTGCATTGGGATGATCTATTTTACAAGTTGTCTCAAACCCTCTCATTTCTAATATTATAAGTTAAATCCTTCTCACTAATAAGTCCTTGTTTGTGGGAAGAGAAATGAAGTGGAAGAAAATTAAAAAAATATATATATAATAAAAATATTAAATTTTTATTGTTTGTTTGAAAAAAATAATTGTGGAACCTTTTAGAGAATATTTCACTTTTAATATAATATTTTCATTTAATTTGATTAATTAATTTATAGTATATTTTCTACTTATCCAAATAATTGGATAGAAATTTCTCTACTTATTTTTCCTTCGTAATATTCTTTCTTCTTTATTTTACTACAGATCCAGACAAAATACAAATCTGAGGGTTAATTTACTATTCAATTCTTACTCTACGAAATTTCAAGCAGGATATCAGAAAATAATGATACTTTCCAACGTTACTTTGTTAACGATAAATCTGGAACACGAAGAAGTAGGTAAAATATAAAATGTGTCGAACATGAAGAATCATTAAATCAAGAAATTCTTTTTGAAGTTCCTCTGGTGTTGTCTAATGATGATGTATGTTCGTAATTATCTGTCACCAATCTATCCAATGCTGGATAGCCACTATGGATTGCTCTAATGATGAAAGACCTGGACCTCAACCAGGACCTGGTAGAATGTAGAATGAAGACTATTGGGCTTGGGCTTGTGCCAAAGCCTTTTGTTTAATACAAATATCAAAAGAGAAAGACAGCCAGGATGACATAGGATATTTCTGTCATGGCATTTTGCTATTTTCCCCATACTTAGAAATGACATACGAGATCAAATTTCTAATATCTTCACAACAACTTCGAGCAAGAGAAAAATTACAAAACTTTTCTACCAACTGGTTCATGCTTAAGCTCTATTCCTTTTCCTCCACTAAGGAGAAGAAGAGTAATTGTTCAGATGAATGTTCTGCACAAAAAACAAAGTAAAAGCAAAATAAATATTGCTTCATTGCCTGTGAAATGTAATCAGGTATTATGATTCTATTCTTGGGAGATAGGTAAAGAAATGAATATCGTAAAGAAATCCCTTGTTTTTAAGTAAAAGATATATGCTACTTAAAGATGATAAGTACTACGTGGGACTATTTATTCATCAAAAACTGAATCCTTCTTCATAAATATGTGTAATGTGGGAACCAGTCTAGCAATAAAAATATAGATTTCGGAAACTCCTTTTCCTTGCTCGTTAATTAATTTTTTTAATATGGTCTCACAAAGATTAGTTTCGATAATACTCTAAAATTCTCCTCCTTTTATAGGAGCTAAAATTTTAAATTTACCTCATAGGTAGACCAAATTTAATAGATATTTTATTTAATAAAAAATTAAATCATAAAATATAACTTATGAAAACAAAATCGAAAGGAAAATAATAGTTAGGAACAAAAAATAAATAGTTGTTCCACTTGTTAGTTATGAATTCAGAAATTTTTAGTTATGAGAAAATATTTATTTATATAAATTAGTATTTTAATTTATCCATTATATTCATAATAAATGTTTATTTTTATATAATTAAAATGAAAATAATAAATAAATAATTTTTAATATATAAAATATATTATAATAAAAATTCATAATAAATAAATATATTTAAATATATATAATTTTTATTTTAGATTTATAATGAATAATTTAAATTACGACATAAGATTATTTTTCACTATTAATAATTTTTTTAAATATTAAAATTCAATTTAAAGATCAACATAACAGTAATAGAGGGTAGATCAAAAGTGACAGATAATTAAAAAGTTTAAATATACATATAAAAATAAAGAAATATGGTTCAAAGTAGTTTAGGAAATTTTTTGGTTAACGGCAAGTATGGTGTGAGAAATGCACACCTAAAAAAAATAATGAAAATGTTTAATTAAAAGTAACAAAAATAAAAGTGAGATTAAGAATAAATTTGTGAAAGTAATATTCATACTTTGAATTGAACTTTTTCTATTATATTTTAGATTATAAAAATAATTTATAAATAAATAAATATATATATATATATATATATATATATTAAGAAAAGTTAAAAAATTTGTTTGCACGATTGTTCTGTTAGCAAATGTTTGTTTTATTTAAACAGTAAAAGCCGTAAGAATAAGGTACCTTCCAACCATAAGTGTATTTTATGCTTGCTTCATAAAGTTATTTTTTTATATTTATTTTTAATTATTATTTATCATTTCTTATTATATTTTATTTTTTATAATTATTATGAATAAAAACTACTGAAAATGGAGAGGAGAAAAAATAAAAGCTAAAAAGAATCTTAAAATTCAAAGGGACACAAAAATCATATTTGAAGAAAAAGATATGTAACATTTAAACAAAAAAAGGTGTCATAATTAAATAACTTGCAAAAATTGTATTTAAAAAAGAAGACATGCAGTATCAAAACAAAGAATACTATAATAAACTAATATATAGTTAGGTTTTGAGTTTAATTTTCAAAATTAATATATAGTTAGGTTTTGAGTTTAATTTTCATTTGCTTTTAATTCCATGATCTATTTAACTTTTTACAGGGGATAAGGAATTCCTTTTCGGTAGTATTATAACCCAAACAGTAGTTAGTTCATAAAGATTTTTTTTTTTTTGGCTCCATAAATTTGTTTAATTTTAGATAATGTCTTATTTCCTTATTAATGTTGGGCCTAAGTAAGCATGCTAAAATTACTTGGGTTTTAAATCAAACTCCGCTTATAATACAGGTAAGCTTATGCTTCGTTTAGAAAGTTTTAAAAGAAAAACTGTTGTTTAGAGAAGAGCATGGAAAAATATGCATTGCAGAAAAGAACAAGTAACTTCCAAATAGTTCTCATGTTTTCTAGCAGTTGGACAAAAAAAATCTAAATTGTTTTAAAAAATAGTTCAAGCACACTGAGTAGATGAGGAAGGATTTGAGAAAGTAGGGGTCAATTCAACGTCCAGAAAGGAAAATTGGAGACTCATAAATAAAACTAAGCCTAAATTAATAGAAAATACATGTAAATTAATAAAGAAAATTACTTGAAATATGTTATAGAAGGTAACACATCAGAAATAATTATGTTTTAGGTCTCTGCAAATATGTTTACGTCTGATTTTAGTTCTTATAATTTTTCTATCATTTTTAAATTTTGACATTTTTTAATATATATTTTTAGTTTTTATCATTAATTGTAATTAGTTTAGTATTAATGTGACTTTCAAAATGAATAATATTAATTAAGATAATGAAGAATATTTTAAATTAAGATAATTAAGTTATTTATAAATATTTAATCCAATTAATTAATGTATTTATTTATTTTAATAGAATTAATGTATTTATTATTTTACATGAATAAGATAATTATATATAATTTAATTTTATAATTTATTTTCTAATATATTATAAACAGTAATTTTATTGTTGTTAATATTATTCTTATTTTTCAATTTACTAATTTATTTTTAACATTTTATTTTTTAAAGTGTAGTTTATTTAGAAATTTATAATTTAATTTTAATGTACTATTTTTATGTTATTCTTACATCTCAATTTATTAATTTTGAATAATTATAATATAATTTATTTTAATATATTATATTTTATTTTGGTCTTTAAAGATAAAATCATTGCTTGAAATATATTTAAAAAGATAAATTATATTACAATAAACTTTTTATTAAAGCTCAAAGTGTGAAATCATATTTTATGCAATGACATAATTATTATGTTACGGGGATTTTTTTTCTAAGTTTGGAGAACAAAGTAATGAAGCTATATAGAATTTAAGAGAGAAACAATGCCCCGAACATATTTCTCTTTCTGGCGGTAACATCTTGTATAGCATTTTGAAGTCGTTCCACGTGGTGTTCAAATATTTCAAACTGGATTTCAGGCCGAGATAGAGCTGGATCTCGTACTTGAATGAATTCATCCCAATATTTTTCTGCTTCCTTTGTGTCACCCTTCATTTTGTATATAATTGCCTGTAAAATATTTCAAACACAAGACAACCATAAGCCAAACTTCAATATAATCACCATTAACCCATATAAATGTAATGCATAGGACTCATCCTTAAGCCTAAAGCCAGTGTGCTTTGCCTAATAAAATAAGATTTACATTTTTATAGTTTCATTAGGTAACAAAGGAGCTCAAGGTAGATAAGAAAGGAGCATGTACCTTGTAGAGTGGGCGTCTTGCATCTCTAAGGGATTCATCTTTCAAGCATTTACATTTCAAGGCACTTTCTAAGTCTAAATCCCCTCCCTGCCAATAAATTATGTAAGGTATCTCACTTTTCATGGATAATAAAGGAATGACAACACGTCAAAAACAATTTGTTTAAGGGGGAAAAAGTTCTAGCTATTTGGTTGAGATTCAAGCATGAATTTTGTTTTTAAGAAGTCCAATCATTCAAAGATATTTCAATTGACAGCCAGATTCTAGTTCAAATATATTGGAAAATTGAAATTTCATACCTTGTAGATGAGCACTTCTACGAGTAACATTTCAATCTCGTAGGCTTCTTGTGGTCTCTTCTTTTCATTTGCCTTTTTTAACGCCTGTCGAATTATTTTCTCTGCATCATCTTCCTTTCCACTCATTTCCAGCTTCGCCACATTTTGCTTCAATGTATTATAACATAGCTCTTAGTTCAAATATAAGAAACATGGTTATTTTTCAGCTTTTTTAGATGAAACATGACCTTAAACCTATCAAAATACTTTATGAGAATTATTTAAACAATCCAACCCGAAGTTTGGGTTGGACTAAGCAAAGTGATTTTTTTAATTTTAAACAAAATCTATTTAAAAGGTATATTTAACAAACAAGTTAAAAATAGTATATAAAAATAAAGAATATATAAAAACATGGGATTGGGTTTAAGTTGAGAATTTTCCGGCTCCAAACTTGAGTGGACATATATTAAGTTTGACACATTTAAAATTAAACTAAATTGATAAACTTTATTAACGATAAATCTGGAACATAAACAAACAGTTAAAATATATTAATGTGCAAACCTGAAGAATCATTAAATTAGGAAGTTCTTGTTGAAGATGTTCCTTTAAAAGAGTATCGGTTTTGTCTAATGCTGAGGGATTTACTCGAGCCTGTTTGTAATCATCTTCCAGCAATCTATCCAATGCCGCATTGCCACTATGGATTTCCCTAATGATAAAGGACCTTGTACGAAGAAGTCTAATGGGCTTTTGCTTGGGCTCAGCCTTGTCCTCGGGCTTGGGCCTTCTTTTGGTTAACACATAAATCAAAAAAGGACAACCAAGGATGACACAGGTTATTGCTGTCATGGCATTTACCCCATACGTAGAAATGACATATGAGATAAAATTTCCAATATCTTCAAAGCACCTTTGAGCGAGAGAAAAATTACAAAATTTTTCTATCAGCTGGTTCATGCTTAAGCCCTCACGAAGGAGAAGAAGAGTAATAATTCAGATGAATGTTCTTCTCAAATTACTCTGAACAAAGACCAAAGTAAAAGCAATATAAATATTGTTTCATTGCTTGTGAAATGTCATCAAGCATTACGATTCTATTCTTGGGAAATAGGTAAAGAAATGAATATTTTAAAGAAATCTTTTGTTTTAAGTAAAAGATATATGCTAATTAAAGATGATAAGAAGATGATAAGTATAGTAGGTGGGTCTATGAATGTATTAAAAACTAGCATTCTTCTCCGTGAATGTGTAGTCTGATGTTGAATGCTGCCTTAAGCGTGAACATTCTTACTCGCTTTAAATTTGCGGACTCATGCATTTTTATTGTGATAGGTAAAAGAAAAATTATAGCGGGTAAACACAAGACTTAAGTAGTGGTTATAAAAATTAATAAATGTTACTTCAATTGATAAGGAAGGAATTCATATCATAAAGAGTGAGCTTGAGTCATCAATGTGAAAACTTTCTTGATAATTAATGTTTATTTATTGAGTTTTGAATCCTAATCTGCGTTAATGATTTTTTATATTCAATTCACTTAAATTTTTTTAATAACAGAAACAAAAGTAGTATTTATAAAATTTAAACAATTTTTACCTTATATATTAGTTTTGTGATGGTGAGTTAAATTTACCTCTAGAGTAACATAATGTATCTTATTTTATAGAATTGAACTAAGTTTTAAGCCCTAATTCTAATATACAAGAACCACTATAACCGTAATAATATAAATTACATAAACTTCTTTTTTGACTAATTTTTGTAGAACGTGACTCTTCAAACATGGGATTGGATTCAATTATTTAAATAAATCAAGTCAAAACTTTATAAATTTGATATTGAGGGCTTGTAAATAATTTTTTTTTTGTTCGAGACTACATATATCATTTATGGAAAACAATTTTACTTAATCTAGTTAAAATCAATATGCACAGCAAAACTTTTTATTTGAATACTAAGCACAACTGCATATTAAAGACTCTAATATGATACTATTAATTAAGTTGGATCAAGAAAAAAACTTAGATATAATTTTTTATCTATTTTTTTTTTTGTTCTTCGATCAAAATTAGAATTTCATCTCAATTATCTATGTTAACCTTGTAATGAGAACATTTATTACACATACCACTAAGATGAAATTCTAATTTTAATTTTAAAAACAATCACAAAAGTATTTATATGATAAGCTATATCTAAAATTTATCTCAAAATATTCAGGTATAAGTTGATCTACGTGTTAATAGTAGATAACCTCACTATATATATAATAAAAAATTTAAAATAATAAAGATCTCACCAATTATACGAAAACACTTTCGTATACTACTCTAATGAGAATTTTTTATACTAAAGTTACATAGATTCCATTATTTATAAATTATCATGTAGTATGAAAATGGTTATTAAGTACTAAATTGATAATGTTAAAAAAATTATCAAAGAATAATTTTTGTAAAAATAAAAATAATTAAGTTATAAATAATTTTAAAAAATTAAATTCATAATTTTAAAAAATTAAATTCAAATTTTAATTAAATTTATTTAAATAAATTAGTCAAACGTAAATAATTTATTTATTTTTATAAATAGAGCCTTAACTTCAAATAATACTCCACTTTAACTTGACTCGATTACACTTTTATTACCCTCGTAGCGGTGGGAAATAAGTAATAAAAGTTTGGTGATTAAAAGATTGTGACATCATGTCAATTTTTTTTTTTTTTCAAAAGAAATTTCTCACTTAAAAAAAATACACAGATGGAGAATACTTTTCAATTAATTTAGATATCCGTTATATTTATATAAGTTAGAGTAATAATATATATACATATTTATACATTAAATACTCTATTAATATATTTTTTTTTTCATTTTTTTATCAAATTACCTACCCTTCTTCTTTTTTCTTTTTTTTCATCTCTTTCTAGATGCAAAATATTATTGAAGAGTCGTTGGATAATTTTTCATTAGACAGGAGGCAAATAATATATAAAAGATGATGAAATGCACTCCGTAATATATTTTGAGTATGAAATTCAGAAAGAGTTAAGGATTTTCTTTAAACATAAAAAATAATTTTATCATTTATACTTTTTCCAATTATTTTTAATATTTTAAAAATATTAAAGCAACTTTTGAAGTTTTTAATTTTTAAAAAAATAGTTATATAATAATCACAAAACTTTGAACATGTTTTTCGATTAAAAAATTTTAAAAAATACAAAAAAACTGGCCGTTAAATTACTTTTGATCCACTTACTCAGTCATTAAAATTTGTCCATTAAAAATATACCCGTAATTTGAAATTGGCATTTTATGATTACAAGGAATGGTTAATCTTTTTATAATGATCAGTAATATTTTCATTACTTAAGAAATATAAATTTTGAATCTGAGAGTGTGTATCAAGAATTCTCACTTGAAATTTCTCTTCTTTTTGGTTGGGTTCCGACCTTTCTTCTTCGTTCTCAGTGTAGGCTTAGGTTCCAAGGTGTTGCAGACGACAAGAGATATTTGCAAAGACACTACAATGTCTAAGTCAGCATGGGGTGAATTAAGCAAACTTGACACAAATAGTGTATTCTCTTATTTACAGAACTTGGGCTTGTTTGTAATGACGGTGCATGCGGCTCGATTCTCAGATGTGTCGATCGAGGGTTTCAGCATGTATCACGCCACATATTACGTTGAGAGGGTCGAGCTATGATTTGCTCTAACTGGGATGAAGCGAGCTTGGCCAAAGTGTCTTCAACATGGTAAGTACACTTGCCCTCGAGTCTCCAAGACTCGAGAGGGGACATGGTGACTAGCGCATGCTGGCGTCATCAGGCATGTTGGGACTTGCACCCATGCACACTGAATGCACTACTTAGGCAGAGCCTTGGGTAGCAAACACATTTAATACGCTATCTAGAGGCATCATGTAGGCGTCCTTTGGGTGTCGACCTATTGTAGGTCACAACACTTCGCATGTCATGGACTGGGCCTTTAATCATGCCTAGGAGGCCCAAAACATGCCTATAAATAGCGAAGGTGGTGGTGGTGGATCCTCAACTTCTCAAACATTCGAGGTTGCTTCCTGCTTCCTCCTTCAATCGTGCCTAGGAGGCCCAAAACATGCCTATAAATAGCGAAGGTGGTTGTGGTGGATCCTCCACCCTTCAGATTCAAAGAGTCGTCCACGTATAAGACCCACCATGGGTCTTCGGCTAGGGACGATGTCATCTCAACCAAGAAATCAACCAAGACTTGCATCTTAATGGCTCCCCTTGTTTCAAACTTAAGGGCGAATTTGGATAGCTTTACTGACCAGGTCGTCATCTTTCTAGTTAACTCAAGCTTTTGCAGCAGCTGCTGGATATGGTGGTCGGTTCAGACTACCATCGTATAAGAGTGGAAGTAAGGGCATAGTTGTCGGGCCGAAGTGACTAGAGCAAGGACGAGTTTTTCTATCATCTGATATCAGGACTCTGCACTTTGTAGTGTCTTATAGATGCAGTATATGGGGCTTTGCGTCTTTTCGGCCTCTTGGACCACTACAATACTAATGAAGTGTTTGGAGACGACGAGATATAAGTATAGGTCCTGGTTTTCCATTGGTCTTGTCAAGT
The DNA here is from genome assembly GCA_025330945.1 of Mucuna pruriens. Lineage (NCBI taxonomy): Eukaryota > Viridiplantae > Streptophyta > Magnoliopsida > Fabales > Fabaceae > Mucuna > Mucuna pruriens. The sequence continues at coordinate 2,324,651 of JAENHJ010000533.1, read as the reverse complement.
CAGGTGGTGAGGCTAGGAATTGTTTGAAGTCTTAGAAAGCTTTCTCAAAGTCATCATTCCAATGGAAAGAGGTCAACTTCTTGAGAAGTTGGAAGAAGGGTCAAGCCTTCTTGCCTACCCCCGACAGGAAGTGAGATAGCGAAGCTAACCACCCTGTCAATCTCTGCATCTTTTTTAGACTTTCGAGACATTTCATCTTGATGATGGCGTCGCACTTGTCGGGGTTGTCCTCTATGGCCTTATGAGTAAGCATCAAACCCAAGAACTACCCCCCTTGAAATCCAAACACACACTTGTTTGGATTTAGCCTCATGTTGTATTTCTGGACTTGGGCAAAAATCTCTTCTAAGTTCTTGAAATGTTCCTCGAGACTAGTGGATTTGACGATTATGTATAGGATGTCAATTGAGTTGCCTTGCTCGATCAATACCTTCTTTATGATGAAATTGGCTACCTTTATGGTGATAACCACGGGGTCATTTTGTTTGGGGTCGAACTCGACAACGTCTTGGTCAATAAAGGTTATGGGGGATAGTTGTCGACTAGTTCAGTTGGCACCTATGTGGATATTATTGACAGTGCACAAGTACCATTTTCTAACCAACCTCGAAGAGCCTCCGACAAACCCTTCGACGATGGTGTTGATGACTTCTTTGAGTCTTGGGGTCCCGTCGCGCCTAGGCGTCTTTTCCCGTTTTAGCATTTGGTCCCGTCATAGAGTTTGCTCCCTCCTTGGCGTTCTTTCTCTCCTCGGTGACCGCTCCCTCCTCTGGTCACTAGGATCCTGTATTCGACCAAAATATCCAGAATCGGCCCCTCTTTTCACAAACTTTTGGAGGTGGCCTGCTTGGATTAACTCCTCTATCTTGTCTCTTAGTATTGAACATCCTCCAATCTTATGGTCATAGTTCCTATGGTTGTGACAGTACTTGGTTTTGTCGGCCCCATGTGCTAGTCAGCGTTACGAGGGAAGGGTGATTAAGCCGATGTTGCATGCTTCTTCGAACAGTGCGAGTCGACTAGTGTTGAAGGGGGTGAAGACTTGATACTTCAGCTCTCAAGTCGGCCCCTTGCTCCTGCCCTTCTTTCTATTCATTCAGCTAGGGTGTTCATGATCTTTATGGTTGCTGGGAGTTGAGGATTGCCCGACGCAAATGCTGTCACGGAACTCAGTCATTTCTTTCATCTAGATGTAGCCAGAGGCCCTTGTCCTTAGATCATTGATGTTTTTAAGCGATAACTTGCATAGATGAAAGACAAATAAATTCTCTTTCTAGTTTAAAATATAGAGGAAAAAAATATTTGTAGTGAATTAAAATATAAGTAAATTTTAACTATTTTTAAGTCCCATTCAGAAAAACTTATAAACAACTTATTTGAATTTATCTTATGTTATAAATGTTTATGTGAGTGTTTGTAAACTTATAAAAATATCCTGTGACTAATATATATGATATTTTTAGCTTATTTGATAAGGTATGCAATATAGCTTATGCGAAACTTATAAAAAGACCAACTTTTGAATCCTATAAGAGCCAAACATGTAGAATGTGTGTATTTTATATTTATTTTTGTTTTTTTTAAAATTAAATATTTTATTTTTTGTTTCTTCACTTAAATTAATATAAATATTACTTCCTACATAAAATAAATTATAATTATTTGTTGCTAGTAATTTTTTATTTTTATATATTTCCTTCTTTTTCACTAAAAAATTATAATTTAGTCAAATAAATTTAATTTTTATATCATACTAGTAATTTATTTTATATGTTATTAGTAATTTTTATATATAGTTTTTCTACCGGTGTGCATTGATTGAATTTTTATAATGATTTATTATTTTTTTATATGTATGAAAGGTTAACCTTACATCATAATTTTAAGATATATTATTTAATTTTAACATCTTAATTTAATTTTAATGATGTTTTGATTATTAAATATTTTAATTTCTAAAATTATTGATAGATGCATGCTGTTTTTTTATGTTTGTGTTACATGATTTTTTAAAATCTATGATACTTAATTTAAAACAAAAAACAAAAAATAGAAAATAGTAACTAGTGATTTTTATTTTTAATAAATTTGTGATATAAATAATGTTAGTATATTGATTATTTAGTTAGTTTTTAAAATTTTAATTTATTTTGAATCATGATTTGATTATTTGTAATTTTTTAAATGAGATAATATCTTATAAATGCTTATGTAACAATGCATCCAAACATTTTAAAATTTTGTAAGCATTTATCAATATGTATATCAAAACCCACATAACTTATTGAATTTTAAGCACTTATAACCTAAGTTTTTGTATAATAAAAACTTATTGAATAAGATATTAATTAAGTCGTTTTCCCAAGTAAGTTTTTATTCTGTTTTATAATATCATCTCTAACATATCTTTTATTTAATTGAGATTCTATTTTTAATGATTTTTTTTATTCTTATATCAAGTTTCAATAGAGTACAATTGAAAAAAAAATTATTTTTTAAATAAGATTAGTAAAATTAAATACAGTTAACTAATTTTCTTAAATAGCATGAATATTTTTTTCTTATATTTTAATTGGAAAAGAGTATTTTCTTTTATCTTCGATTTCAAATATAAACAAAAAAAAATCATATATATTAATGTTAAATATAAACAAATTTCAACTAGTTTTACTTGTTTAATTAAATTATTTTTAAAATACTAATTTATTGAAGATTCTACATTTAATGGCATTTTTTTTTATTCTTGATATCAAATTGTAATAAAAGATAATTTAAGAAAATAATTTTATATTTTAAATGAAAATAATAAAATTAAATGATATTAACTAACTCTCTTAATTAACATATTTTTTTTTATATTCAACATTAAAGAAAGCATATGTTTATATCTAACGTATATTCTACTATATAGTATTAGTTAAAATGATTTAAATATTGTTTTAGTCTTTGCAAAATAGTTTTAATTTTGACTCTTATAAAACTTTTGTTTATTTTGATCTTTACAAAATTTGAAATAATTGATTTTAATTTTTATAAAATGAACAAATTTTAATTTTTGTCTTTGTAAAATAATTATTTAAATTTATTGAGGAATGAAAATAGATAAAAATTTATAAATATTAAAATTAAAATTTGCATATTTTATAGAGACTAAAAATATATTTAAATTATATTAAAAATTAAAATAAAAATCAAATAAACACACTCATTAAATAAAATACTTATTTGTCGTAGCTGTTTGCCTTTTTATGAAAACAGCATGACAAACGCTAATTTGAAAGGACAGTTAATTAGGCCAAAATCCTGCTGATATGGCATGCTTTTCTTTCTTCCCCGCTCATGATTTGCAACCATTTCAAGTCAATCTTTCAATGCGGTAGTTCTCTTCCCCTTAACCGCATATTTATTAGTTTGTTGCTGAAAATATGTTTTTACGTACTCCAGTATATTCATACACAGTAATCAATCTACTTTTAGTGGGTAAAAAAAAATGATAGTTATATATATTGCGCGTGATATATCTTTGGGGGTGGATGTAAATGTCAATGTCTGGGCTCTGCCATGATGTTCATGACTAGTAGTAGTACACAAAGGCTAACTAAGGCTTTTTTCAAAAGCGAGAATCCAATCGGAGTACAGTCATCAATTCCATAGTTTTCAAATTTCAACTTTCGAGATGGAGGAGAAAGTGAGAGGGGGCGTTCGATATGCAAAGCACTGTAAACCGTTTATTAAGGATGACGTGGCCACTTAGGTTCACTTGGTACAAATAAACTTATATTCCATAACAAGGTGAATTTGAATTAAATATTAATATAAATACTTTTTCTTTTTGTTTTTTGACAAGTAATATAAATACTAAAATTTGGTATATAAAAAAAAGAGATGGGTAGGCATGAAAAGAAGATGTAGTAAGCATTGAATATTATGTGTCAAGGCGAGGATGCAGGAATGAGTTGGGGCAGGCAGGACCCGTCAGTTTTATTCAAGGTTGAGAAAGCGTGTGAGTAAGAGAGAGTGTGTGGACGTGTTAGCAGCTGAGCGAGGGACTATGTGGAGATAGTGTGGAAGTTGGGCACGTGTCTGGGAATTTCTTCCCCAAAGTTGAGTTCAGAGAAGGGACTAAATACGGAGGTTTGCTTTGCGATGTGGGACTGAGAAGAGGGGGAATCTGAAAGTGACTGAGAGGGAAGGCACCCCACACACACGAGAAAAAGTGAGTGTGGAATGGGCTTTCAATGTGTTGTTATTACAACTGCACCATCCTGTGCTCCTCAATAAGGGCCGTCAAATGCCCAGCCTGCCCAACAACATGTACATACTTGTCTCTCCTGTCGGATAAGAGGACCAACGCCTTCTCAAGGGTCAATTTTAAGTCTACCTGTCATATGACAATTCGTGGTACAATCTCGCCAATTTTATCACCTCCACTTTTAATTTGCTAATCATATGTTTATCGACATTAATCATTCATTATTTAATAAACTAGATAACAATAACAAACATGCCTGAGTGACTTTGTCATTTTCTCTATTTTGATCCATCCAATCCATCCTTCCCTTGTCGTTTCTCCACCACTTACATTTCTCTGCACTAATTAGAACTTTCTTTCTTTCTTCGTGTCAGCTAACTCACTAACTCCAATTGCCCTGCCCCTAGTGCACTTCGCTTGTTTCTTTTGCGATATCCTTTCGAGTCTGTTGTTGGTTCGGCTTCAACAAATATTTAAATATCCATCTTAATCGATTTGAGTTGGATAAGTTTTTTTTTTTTTTTTTTTATATAATAATTAACTTAATAAAATAGTCTCAATTTATTATTTATTTTGAAATTAATTGGAGTTGAAGTGTATGTGGAGTATTGTTGACCCTAGGACAATGAGTGACTCTCTAGCTACAAAGGGTACATGGGCCAGTGACAGCTCATCTCCCAAACAGATAGGAAGTTGTGACACACTGGAACACATCTGAGACTGCAACAAAGAGAAAAGTGCATTTGAGCTACTCTACTCAATCAGTCAATTGCGCTGAGACCACTCGAAATGCATTTTACTGTTGCCTTGCCTCTTACCAGCACACGTTTGTTTGCCTAGCTAGTGAGTAAGTGATAGGCGATGCATGACTTCACCAACTGTGCATATAAAAATTGCTACTAAAAGGTTGCCATAAAGCTGAACCTGACCGCTCATGATGTGGGAACAGTGTCAAATTCTTAATTATTGCCTTCGCTGCTGCTCTCAATTTCTTATTCTATTTTTTTTTTAAATACAACAAATTACATGGTAACACAGATTCATCAGAGAAATGCTGTTTCTTACTCAAAATAATCACTCCAAATCATATACGAAGACAAATTAACTTCGCACTCAATCTTTTTCTACCAAATACCATAGCTGGAACAAAATCACTTCAACGGGGAAAACTATTCTTGCCATAAAAAATAACTTGTATCTATTATAGAGAAATTAATTGGAGCCCGTTTTCCACATTCTTAGTATTAAATATTTTAGGTAAGTGTCCACGTGAAATTGAGTCTAACGTAAAGAATTAGTCTGGCATAAGATATGACGAATCAAAATTTAGATCAGTGCACATAAGAAGTAAATGAAATTGAATGAGACAGTTTGACCTGTTTAGAATTCGGTTTGCACGTAATAAGTATATGAAAATTCAATTGGACGGTTTGACCTGTTACAATTCAGTCAGTTAATTCTAAAATAATTACACTAATATTAAGGATTCATGCATTTAGGTTAAAAAAGACATATGAAGTAGTAAAACCTTAGGTAAAAATAATACTCTATGTGATTATTGTATTTAAATGAATAGTTTGTACGTTTTTTGAAGTAAGGATTATTTTAAAAATTGGTGAGAACGATTAAGAATTAGTTAAATTGGACAAAAACTGGTAAAAAAAATTAGTGCAAAGAACTAATTTCAACCGGGGATTTAAAAATATATTTTTAAAAATTTTTAAAATTTTTAAAATTTAAATTATAATATTATATTATTAAGTTTTGAATTAGTGCTTTAATCGGTTCAATTTTTAAAAAATTGTTTTTAATTGTGTCAATTTTTCAAAAGGACTTTACTTAGTTTTTTTTTTTATAAACCACGTTGAGGAGACAATTTTATTCAAATTGAAATTTGATAGATTTAACGTATTTTAATTAGTTTGAGTCCAAGTAATGAATAATGTTATACTACTCTTATTATGACATTTTTTTAAAGCAAGTGTTAACAAGAGTTTTAAATGTATTAATAAGAAATAAAATAAAAAGTTTTATAATAAATTTATTATAGTGAAAATACAAATATTATTCAACAGTATTTTTTAATATATTTTTTGTTTCTGTTTTAGGATCTTTCAAGATTGCAATCCAAGGACTAAGAAAAGTTATCAATATTTTCATTTTTATTAATATTATGGTTTAATTTTCTATTATACTATTTATCTATCTTATTAACTAATTTATTTTGTCGTTATTCTTTATTTTTTTATTTAATTTTATGATAAATTTGTAAAATAATTAAAAATTAAGTGAACATAATAGTATAATTGATAAAATAATAATTGATTTTATTTTAAAATTTAAAAAGATAAATAAAAAATATTTTAAAATCCAAACTTGAAAAAATAAAATAGTAATTATAAAAATAATGAATAAAATACATTTAATTTTTCTTAAGTAATATTTTGGAGACAAGCACTTATTAGCAAAACCTTTTTTTTTCTCAATAATTCTACTAATTTATGCTACCCTCGAACTAAAATATAAACAAACAAAAAATATTAAAATACGGTGAACTAAAATATAAATAAATTTTACCTTATGTAATAATAATATTTTCTAAATATCATTCATTTAATTATGGTTTTATTTTTAATTATCATTTTCTATTCTTAATATCAAATTTCAATGAAGAGCTGTCTAGGAAAAATATTATTTTTAAATGAAGTTAGAAAAATTAAATGTGTCAACTAATGGATAATCTAACAAAAATATATAAATATAAAATATAAAAAGAATTTTCATTTTCATTTTTTATATTGATCAAATAATTTATTATTTCAATATGGATAATTTAATAAATATATTAATATATAGAAAATTTATATTACAAATTCTTTTATCAATCTTAATATTATACTTGTACTTTATATATTTTTTCCTCTTTGTTTTTAATTTCATTTCAAATAAACTCTTCAAGTCTTGTTTCTGTGTTGCATTCAACTTTTTTAGTCCTATTATGTCTAATGACTTTAAATATATGAAAGATATAATAGATAATCTAAGGAAAATATAAATATAAAAGATAAAAAGAATTGTTCATTTTCATTTGTTATTATTGATCAAATAATTTATTATTTCAGGATGGATAATTTGATAAATATATTTACTAGTAATTTATATTCAAAATAAGATTAACCTAATTTTCTTTCTAACAAAATTTATATTTTTTGACTTTTGCTTCAATAATATTTACAAAGTGAAATATGGTAAGGTAGGGATTGCAAAAAAAATTTCCCCAGCTTTCAAATCTGGGTGTCACATATAAGAGATTTGAAATATATATATATATATATATATATACCCAATAGAACTTTTTGTTCAAAGTTTGAGCGTATAAAAAATTTTATGGTACATTTTTATAATAATAGTATAAAACGAGGGTTCTTCACATTCTTAGTTTTGTACTAGATTTTAACTATTTACTTTTCTTGATATTAAATATCATACTACAAGCTTTCATGTAAAACCTTGGTATGAAATATTAATTTTAAAGTAGTTAATAATTATAATTTTTTTAACTAACAATTTTTTTTTGTAATTAATAATACTCCTACACTTTACTTTCTTATAAAATAAATAATTTTCTCATTAGAATTACGCTTTTATATTATATATGTTTCGTTAAATTTTTTGTAATAATACCTTCTTTTATTATTTTTCATTTAATTTTACCTTACAATAATGAAAGTTATAAAAATATTAATTGTAAAAGTAAATATATTTAATATTTTAAAACTTAAATAATTAATAATTTCTTCGTTTAGTAGGTAAGTATAATAATAATAAATAATACATGTAGAAAATTTTTAATTATTAAAAATAAAATGCTTTGAGACTTTTACGATACTAAGAATATGTCATAAGATTTAACAAAATTAAATAAAAAAATATTATTATTCATCTACTTTATCTTTCATTTCATTTTCACTTTATTTTTGCTATCTCTTTTTTTATTATTATTAAATTACTTATCACATCTATAATTTTTTTTTTCTCCCTATGTTTCTCCTCTATCAATCTCAAGCCACCCCATTTTGAGATTGATGTCAATTAGCACTCAAATTAAATTGTAACTCCTGAATTAGGCATCAAAAGTGGAATTGTGGTCAACAATGTGGTGCTACTGTTTTTTCAATTACATCAAACGTAATTAGTTTTGGCATTGACAGAAATGCTTCAGACTGAAACTCGAAAGGTCTTTATCTAAAACCGCACGGGCAAAATAGCTATGCTGTTCAAAGGGGAAAGAAAAACAGTATACAATTCAATGATGCACTTAGAAGTATCATTGTCATTAGATCGAGAAAGTGATTGCCATCTTCCTTATGCTTTTGTCCTAACGCCTTTGATTTTAGGCATATTAGGGAATGTTCAACCCGAGGGTCACATTGTTCTTCTTTGACCAAGCAACACTTGGATTATTTCCATTTACTTGTCTTATTTGAGTGTGCATACATGTATCTTACTTGAGTGTCCATGCATGTATCACCGTGCATGTATCACCCGATAAGTGGATAAGTATTTAATGCATTACATTTTATATTATATTTTTTAATTGTTTTTTCTTTCAATCAAGTATGTTTTAGAGGTGGATTAACTTTGAAATTTTGAGCTTGGAGATTTAGAAGAATTTAGATCAATAAAAAAAGTTTTAGAAGCATTAGAAATACTTTGAAGTTGAATTACAACAAAAAAAAAATCTACAATTTGAGTGTAAAAATAATCACAATTAAAGAGGTTTGATAAAAAAAAATGAGATAATAAAGTTCATAATTAAGTTGTGAAACTTACCATAACTATGTATATTTTAGGATAATCTAAATATTATTGGTAATAAGATTTCATATATAACCTAATTTTTGGAACTCGTCGCAATCGTGAAAGATTTCAAGAAAGCTTATTTACTAAGACAACAAGGTCCATAATTTGATTGTGGTACCCACCATAGGTATAGGCTTGTGATAACACCTATTTTAGTTTATTTTTTCGGATTAGTTATGAGTTAGGTTTGGACCTATTTAAAACCTAAGCATAAATAGTCCTTCTTTTTCTTCTCATTCTTTCGTTAGGATTAAATGTCCTTTCTTCTTTATTTTGTTTCTCCATGGCTATGCTTAGTAATCATCTTGTTTCTACGTGCGAAGTTTGTGTTTTTTTTATTGAGCTTAATTGTACAAATTGCATGATCACCTCTTGGTATAACCTTAGGCATTTTAAGGAAGAATTGAAAAATAAACCTAAATGTTGGACTCATAAGAAAAAGAACTTAGACTTTAAATCACAAAAGTAAGTTTAATTCATTGAGGACCAAATGAATTAACAAAGAGTATAGATGACCTAATTGAATATAACTACCACAAATAGGAGACAATTCAATTAGATACATCTCTATGTCTTGAAAGGGAATAAAGAGTACATTAGGTTAACTCACTATTCAAAATTAGAATCATACAAAACATGTAATTAATAGAGGTCATCTTATTGATCATCATTAAGTGAAACCAAATCTCGAAAATCATTCTTGATATTGATTTTTTTTTCATTTTCATTCTTATGTTCTCGATTTTTTCTTTTAATATTTGATTTTATTTTCATTATTCTCTCTTTAATCAAATATTACTTCTCATTTAATTCTTAATCACAATAAATTGATAATAATAAAACATAGTACTTGTGGAAGAAAGATAATTTTATTACTTAATAATAACCATACACTTATAGTTGTTCCTCGTCAACACTAAAACAATATGTACAAAACAAGGTGTTAATCTATTATCTACTTTGTTTAATGTTTGATATACCTACCCAAGGATGATATGATATTTCTTATCATGTTAATAAATTGGACAAGTATTATTTATTTTCCAAACATAATTTATACTTGGTTGACAATTTATACCCAGTTGTACTAGCTTGAGTTAAGTCAAAACTCAGTATCTAGTCCAACCATCTATCACCTTGGTACCAAAATTCTATGATCACAAGTGGCCACCATCTTTATGTGTTGTTTCACCAAAAAGACAATAAACACCTTCATCACCATTATCTGAACTTAGGCAGGACCACATCAACACTACAAAAATTTATATCAATAATGTGTGATATAAATTAAACTTAGGATCAATATTAAACCATATATATACCTTTCTCAAAATCTATCAATGTAAGAATTTGATAGTGAGAAAAAAAATTGAGAAAGAAAATTTTTGTTCTAAAATGGATGAAGTCCCTACTAGACTTGATTCTGTATTGTTGTGATAGCATTGTAATGTATTTAACTAAGGTTTAAACTCTCAGTGATGCCTAGGAAGTTTAAACCTCGATAATGCGTTTAAGGGAGATTTTAAGCCCTTAGTAAGGCAAAAAAACGTTTTATATTGATTCGGTTAATAATTGATGTAGAAAAAAAATTTAGAATGATTTTCTTAATAACTAATCTAACAAGTTTTTTTTACATCACTTCAATGATCAATTTAAAAAGTTTTTAAATTTTATTTTCCTTGTATCTATGACGCCTCCATAATTGATGTAAAATATTATTTTTAATCAATTAAAAAGTGTCAAGTGTAATAGTAATTGTACCATGTGTGGTTGCAAAGGTGAGAATATCAGGGGAAGATCTGTGGCCATGAAAATGGCTTTAAAAGTTCATGATATCGTGTAAGGATTGAAGAGTGAGAGAGAAGAAAATTGAGACAGGGATATTTTTATATGAAATTTATAAGATGTATCCTAAGTCCCTAAGTTTAGAAACTTTTATTTTATACAGACTAACTTATCTAGCAAACTAACTGTGGTTAAGTAATTGCTTCTAACTAAGTATACATTTGTGATAAAAGAAACATAACCAACGACAGAGTATATAGAAAGCTATCGTCAATACCATAATACCAGAATATTGTTTTATTTATTGCGCAAAATCTATGCATAAGCATAACTTTGAGATTTTAACATAAAGAAATTTTTAAGTGTGGTTAATTAGAAGATAATTAGATTTTTTAAACAAATTGATCGAAGTTTGATGATTTCTAAAATGTGTAAACAATGACTTTATTAAGAGAACTAAAATTTACTTTAATTATTTTTTAATCCTCGAAAAGGATTGTCTATCAGTTGAGGGGTCGTGTTGGTGAAAAAAACAAGACATTATCTTTGGATCTGTATTTGATTAGAACAATTGTACAAATAGCATTACAAGTTGAATTTTGGTTAAAACTTAAAATTAATTGTTGTCTTACATTGGTAGTTTAATTGTTTTTAAAAGAAATGATCCTTAACACAACAATTTTTTGGTCAAAGGCATTTATTATATTCGCCTTCTAGTGAATTTCTTTGAAATCTTTGTTGTATTCAGAACATATTATCTTTCTTTCAGCCCATTTGTCTTTATGAATATGACATTTTCTTGACTTATTTGTTCGAAGTTAGTTCTTTGAAAGGTCAGCCATGTTATCGAGTATTATATGAATAAAAAAAATGGTATCGAGTATTATGAACAATGTACTTGTGTTGTAATAAATCCAAGAAAACGTGTCTTGATCGATCGTATGCTGAGACATCTAGATGAAAAAGAATAAATAAGGATTTTTCACATTATTAATTTACTGCGGGTAGGTTGGGATAAAAAACTTTAGGACAGGTACAAGAAGGCTCCTTTACTGTTTGGTTATTTGTTCTCCTTTGCGTTTGTGTGTGTTTTAAGTCCTTTCAGTTTTTATGATTTTTGTTTCTTTCCCCGTTCTTCAGTTCTTCTCACATTCTTCTTTCTCTTGTTTCGGTTTGTATTTGTATGAACCGTACGTACTAGAGTGTACTTAAATTTTTAGTCTTTGAAGAGACAGACACGGTTGAATGTTTTGTAATTTATTGTTTTGACATATTGACAAGCATTAATGTGTCTTGTTTTTATATATAATAAAACTTAACAAACATTACAATTTTTTAAAAGATAAGATGATTTATATATGCCATAGAAATCTAAATCAAGATACTAAACTTACATATTGACATATTAATATAAATAAGTTAATTAAAAATGCATTTAAATAGCGTGAAGAGCTAGAGAATTATTTGATTTTCTATATTTCATAATTAATGGAGTAAATAAAATACAACTATAATTAGGTTTATGAACCTTCTCAATTATACCATTTGGTATATAATTATATAAATTTAATGCATTTTTTTAGTAAACTTGAATAATAAAACAACTTATTACTCTATTTGAATTTGAATTTTCGAAGAAATAGATATTTAAATAATTTCCAAAACTTATATAAAATAAAATTCTGAGAGTGATTGATATCTCTCTCGATACACACACCCACACAATTTTGTAGGGTTTAATTTGGAAGGATATGCAGTTGTTACTGTTGTTGTTTTTCTTTTGACATCAATTAATATAAGGTAGCTGAAAACAAACATATACGTCTAGGACGATACTAACTCGCATGAATATGACACAGAGAGAGAACTTGATAAATAATGGTTGTAATGAAAGAAATGCCAATTTTTTTTTAAAAAAAAAAAAACATATGCGTGCGCGCATATATATATATATTGAATCCAGTTGTTATACAATTAGTCATTTTAGGATGCAAATTAAATACTTGAGACTTTCTCTTTCCTCCATATGGCTACGTTCCTAACTTAGATTATGACTCCCTCCCTAGGAAAAATTTTAATTATTAACCAATTGAAGTTTCGGCAAGTTTTTTTAACTTTTAGAAAAATATATGAATTTTGTCTTTCTTTTTTAACTTTAAGCCAAATGCTTATTTTTTTTTCAATAGTATTTTCTTCAGATATAACATCAAGAAGAAACAAGATGTTCTATATGTAATTGTTTGCGTTGAAAAGTTCATAGGAAATTTCAAAGCAATTTAAACAAAAAATTTACGGGCCTAGTATACGGTACCGGCCTCATTTTTCTTGTATATCAAAGATATTTTTTAACAGTAAAAAAACATTTCTTTTTGAAATATAGAGATTATCAAAGTAAACTTTACCTTTTTAAAATTATATATATTCAATCAGAGATCATAGGATACCTCTTAATCAGCTTGAATATATATATCCAATAATCAAATTATTCTCTTCGACATATGTCATTTTTATTTTTGCAAGAATTTCGTTAAACATCACGCTTTTGTTCAAATTAAACATGTTCGTATTCGATCAAACTAAAACAAATTAATTATGACTTTCAAAAGAATCGCTAAAAAATGTTTGATGCACAAACATTTTATATATTAAAATATATTAGATGCTTGGTCATAAGATTCTTACATATAAACTATTTAGGTATTTGGGATTCTTAAATTTTTTATTACGAAATAGTGTTGGACTTAACTTATATGTATTTTCGTTATCTCTAGAGCGAATAAAGACAGATTGTTTGAAATACTCTAAATAATTCGCACAATTATAACTTAAGGCTAAAATTATTTTCCCACCTACCTATGACATACTCTTTCATCACTTAACCAACCTTTTTGTGGTTAAGATTATCATATTAAATTTTATATTGCATATTCTTTCTTTCTTTTTTTGAAATATGTATGACATTGTCGTATTTTGCTACTCACTAATCCTATAAATATAAATTTCCAAATATATAATTTCTTAATTTTGTATATATAACTAATTATAAATAGATGTCTTTTTCTCTAAAAAAAAAAAGATGTCCTTGTATAAATAATTACATCATTATTATAAATTTTATGATAAATTCTTATAATATGTTAACAATCAACATTATATTTTTATTTTGTGGGGGCATATTTGACAAAAAGAGTGGTTTATTGTGAAAGAAACAAATCTTAACTGAAATTTTTTACATAAATGATCAAAGAATAATATTAATTTACTTAAAGGCTTAAAAGTATTATATGATTTTATGTTTTGATCTTGACTAATTATGTAAGATCATGTGGTGATTAAGATTTATTCTTCTAATTATTCTCGATCTTTCTCATTTGATATATTCTTTTTAATTTACAAGTAAAGTAGTAAAACTTTTAAATGTATTCAGAATAAATATTTATTGGTACATGTATTAGAAAAGTAATAACAAAGTAAATAATCATATATATATATATATATATATATATATAAAAGAGAGAGGCAATCAATAAAGAATTGACATTGCAAAAATTCATAAAATATGATCAAGCTGTATCAAAGTTGTATACACACGCAATTAGCCATATACTTTTAATCATCACAGACACACGAATCAAAACATAAATATTATGTACACAATTCTTATAATTAAATGGGGTGGGGTGCTTGTGGTAAGCTGCCTTATATATATATATATATATATATATATATATATATATATATATATATATGTATGTATCACATCCATAATATTTTTTATTATAAAAAAGCATTAAACATTTCCAAAAACTTATACAGATGGAAGGATGAAATCATAAATTTTACTAAACTTTGCAAGATAAACAAACAATTTGGTGAAAAAAGTAAAGAATGATTAATTATTACAAGAAAAAAAATGAAGCTCTTTTTTTTTTTTACAAACCATTAAGGATATTTAACACATTTAGTTAAGCTGAAACAAACCTCAGTTAATTCATACATTCAATAATGACAAAAATAAAAGTCCGTTGAAATAAAAAGAAGAAAAAAAATATTATTTTAAAAAAGCTCATGATATAAATGAAGGGATTAATGCATGATTTTCTTAATTAAAAAAAGAATTAACGATATTGCACTTTTTTTTTGTGTGCGCGTCAGAAAGAGATTAAAAAAAATACCTCAATTATAGTGAGAGAAGTTAGTCCAATACTCGTCCGATGCACTCTTTTTTATTTTTGGTTGGGTGTAGATTTTTTTTTTTGGTGCGAATCAATATAAGAAATACAAAACAAATTTTAAAATAAAATTTGAGACGTGAATCAATCTTGCGTTAATTCATTCATTCATTTGGTAGTAAAACTTTGTTGAAATAAAAGAAAAAGAAAACAAATTTACCTTTTTTTATGAAAAAGGATAATATGATGTAAAATAAGGGAAATGAAGCATGTTTTCTTAATTAAAAAAAAGGAATTAACGATATTGCAAGCATCTTTTTTGCCACAAAATGATTAAAAAAACACCTAAGCTACATCTAGTTGGATATATGTTAATTCCGTTTTGAAAATAAGAAAACATGATTAGTTCAAGAATCGTAATATGTCAAAATTTATTCACTTTTAATATACACAAAATTATGTAATTATGTGTGTCAAACTTCTTAAATCTTTTTTAAAGAAGAGTATTACTAGGTGATGTTTCTAATTGCGGTTCAAATTTGATTTCATGGCACTTATTAATTAGGAATATTCTTGAATTGATGATTTATTTCTCTTTAATAGTAATGAATTGATTTGATATAAAATAATTGCAATGTTTAAGGGTTTGACGTTGAATTAGATTCTGTTGGTATAATCATTATTTTAGGAAAGAAATTATGTTGGGAGGGAATACTCTCTTGTCACCTTCTTAGCATATATTAATTATTGTTTTTTTAGGAGATATATTACCTCTATTCCATAAGTAATTTTTTTTTTTATCTAATCAAAGTTAAATTGTTAGTATTGTCATTGTGAGTCTATTATAACAATAAGATATTTCTATATATATAGTGTTAGTATAATATATTATAATATTAATATAGACGCATGATTTTATACTAAAAAAATAAGTTTCACTAAATAAAAAGTATTTCAACAAAAAATAATTTTAATGCTCAACATTTTTATCTGTTATAATAATTAATTATTTTTTCGTTTTAAGTTCTACGTCCCACCTGTCCACCACCACCAGCAAAATGCACTAAATTTTTCGTTTGATAACTATTTATTTGTGATAACTATTTTCACAAATAAAACCATACTATTAACTCTTGAGTTGAGAATAATGATTATGAAAAAAAAGTATTTTTTTTATAATTGAAGCACTATTTTCTAGACGGGTAGGGGTATAGGTAGAATAATAGATTTCTACTAATGGAAGCATATGTACGAAATAAAAGGAAAGAAAAAGGATAAGTTATAGGTTTCTATCTAAACAAAAACTCATATTGAAACTCTCTGATTTGTTGGAGACTCCTTACTGATTTAAGCTTCCCTTAAAAAAAAAAAAAAGCATTGGTCATTAAGGAAAGAAATGGATAAGCTATAAGGCATTGGTGAACAATGTTGTTATATTTTTTACCTATGTTTAGTTAGTGTAAATAAATTTTTTAAGAATAAAATTAATTTAAAGTCTCTTTATCTCATTTTAAATTTAATGAGCTTTTTTTTTTCTCTTCTTTATTTTGAACATGTTTTGAAGGAAAAAATAACAATGTTTAATTTTACTAAAAAGCACGTGGAGGGTCCTCCATGCTTGTGCTTTGGAGGACTTCAAGGTATCTCTTTTGGTTGTTGTCACCTACCTCCTTAACTCTACTTTGGAGACTCTTCATCTTGTGCTTCAAGCCTTCTCACCTCCTTATCGTTTTCAATGTTATCCTCATCTCCATCATCACATCTAGTAGGTTCCACCATTAAAACCATCATTAACCTAACTAAAAATTTATTCCACAACTTGAATTCTCACCTATGCTTATCATTTTGGAGCTACTATTTTTTAGAAGTAAAAGTTGTGTTTGTTAATGACTTATTTATGGTTGAAGAAAAATATAAAGAGAAGAAAGTAATAAACTTTTATGACAATTCTAATTTTGTTTAGTAACTCAATTCTTACTAATGCTTGCTAAAACATTACAAGCGCTATTTTAGTTCCCCATGACTAGAGATATGACAATAAAAAAAAATACTTTTCAAAATAACTCTATGTAATCTAATAAGAAAAAACAAACCTTGACAACTATAAAGAGAAGATATTTCTCATTACTTTCGTTCCTTATAAACTACTTTATATATAAAATATGGTCTATCTTTTTAGCTATAAATTTAAAAAATAATATAAAAATTATAATCAATTTTTGTTCTATTTTATTTTCCTTACTTATTAAAGAACTAGAAATAGGAGCTCCCATGTCAAAATAACACTAATAAATATTTATTTTCAGTTATAATAATGATAATTAATAAAATGATTTAGTAATATTATAGGTATGATTTTATTTGATTTAAATAATCGTTAATAACGTAATTATTAAATTGGTTCTAGTCTTTGGTTTGATATATTAGGTGAAATACTTAAATTGAAATTGTTAAAAAAAAATAAAAATAAGAGAAATAATGAATAATTTTTAGTTTTGGATCTGAAAATAAGTTTCTTTTACCGTATGATATATTCTTGATTTTTTTAAAATTTCCTTTTTAAGCCTTTTTGCGTCATATAAACTGTAAAAAAAATTAGCAAGTAAACTTTAAATATCATATATTCAATAAAATTATATAAAATAATAGTAAAAGACATATAAGTTTATCTTAGAAGTAAAAAAGAAATCAAATAAAAAAATATAAAATTTTTGAAAAAAAGCAAAGAAAGAAATATCTTTGGTAAGAAAAAAGATATACAAATGAAAATTATAAAAGAGAAATAAAATAAAGTCGAATTTTTTGTATTTTTTTCTTGTGTTTATCCTCCCATTAAAACTAAATAAAAAGAATGAAAAATATTTATAATTGATTATTTTAGAAAGAAACGATGAAAATGGAAAACAATTGTACTCATAGATATTTATAGATGAGTTGATCATATAAATTTTTGTTTTATAAAACTCAGATCATGCAATATTTTTTAATTTGAATCGGAATATATCAATTTAAATGTTCAAATAATGAAAACCATACCGATTATAATTACCTTAATTGTATAATCATGTATTTTTATGAATTAAAAATAAGAAAAATTGATCACTTAATAAATTAATTAGCATGCTATATAAATTTTCATTTTATATAAAATCTAATTATTTAATTAGAATATATACTCATTATGAGCACTTTAATTATTATAATAATGTATTTTGACAGTAAAAGAATCAATATGGTACTGTTAAGTGGCATATGCTTACATCTTCTTTTACAATATTGAATTGATTACTCTAAAAACTTGGTAGATTCTCTATTATATGATTGTTTTTTATATGAGTTGAAGGCTAAGCAATACAAGTAGTGAAAAGCAAGTTTGTTATGGAGAGTAAGAAATTAGTGTGGCTGACATAAAAATTTGTATTGGATTTGTAGGAAGATGACTTAGTGAAAAGCGAAGTGGGAACAAATATCCATAGAAGTTGCCTTTTAGTAAAAGCAAAAATACATGGATTTATAAAAAGATAGAAACAAAATCCCCGTATATAAAAAAGGAAAGAAATAAAACTAAAAAAAGGTGAAAATCACGCATAGGCTTTCCCCTCGATACTATAAATGCCAATGGGAGCCAGATGGCTCCTCTATATAGTTCGTAACGCCTCTGCCTTAGCTCTCATTCATGCACTAGCATTTCTCCCCCATTTAAAACCTCCCTCTACACCCCACCACTCTTCACCCTCTCTTTTTTGATAGCGACAACAACAAGTTACAACCATGGTTGTTCTGTCTCAGCCAGCATTAAGCAACTTCCTCCTTCTCAAAACATGCAAACCCACTCCCCTCTTCACGGGGATTCCTGTTGTCGACCTCACCGATCCCGATGCCAAGACGCTCATAGTCAAGGCCTGTAGGGACTTCGGCTTCTTCAAGCTCGTCAACCACGGTGTTCCATTGGACTTCATGGCCAATTTGGAAAACCAAGCCCTCACCTTCTTCAGAAAACCTCAGTCTGACAAAGACAGGGCAGGCCCACCCGACCCTTTTGGCTACGGTAGCAAGAGGATTGGCCCTAACGGCGATGTCGGTTGGGTCGAATACCTCCTTCTCAACACCAACCCTGACGTCATCTCCCCCAAATCGCTCTTCATTTTCCGTGAAAACCCGCAAATTTTCAGGTGAAACCGACTCCCTGTTTTTCCTCTGTCCAAACAAAACACCCATCTCCCACATTCTAATGTTAGAATTTACTCTAATCATTATGTTCGACTATCAAGTCATTTGTTATCCAATCATTTTTAAATATAAATAAATATTCAGTCTTATAAACTTTACTTTCGACAAGTCTTGTATTCGATGATTGTGGTAAAAAAATTACATTAATAAATTAAAATAGCGTATGTAAATAAATGAGAAATAAGTGACATTTTTGGTGACGTGTTAAATTATCAGGGCTGCGGTGGAGGAGTACATAAGAGCGGTGAAGAACATGTGCTATGTGGTGTTGGAATTGATGGCTGAGGGATTGGGGATAGCGCAGAGAAATGTGTTGAGCAGGTTGCTGAAGGATGAGAAGAGTGACTCTTGCTTCAGACTTAACCACTACCCACCGTGTCCTGAGGTGCAAGTGCAAGCATTGAACGGACGGAATTTGGTTGGGTTTGGGGAGCACACAGACCCACAGATAATTTCTGTCCTAAGATCTAACAGCACATCAGGCCTGCAAATCTGTCTCACAGATGGCACTTGGGTTTCAGTCCCACCTGATCAGACTTCCTTTTTCATCAATGTTGGTGACACTCTACAGGTACCATTAAATGCCTTTCATCCTTCCATAACTTCATTTATTATCCTAAAATTAATCAAACTAATTTATTATATTCATTTTATTCGCATAACTTAAACATGCTTATATATTCTTTTTAAACTTCAAAAAACATGTATGGTTAATTTTTTTTTTTCAAGTTTTTATTATACAAGTTAATAAATTTACTATTTTATATGATATAGTAAAAGCCGGTCTGACTACCAAAAAGAAAAAAGGCAGTGTTCTTCCCGCCTGTAATTTCATGTGCTGTTTTTTTTTTTTTTTACTTCAACTGTTTGAATATCTGCGCGACGTGTCGCTATAAGACTCACTTATCCTTGGTAAAGAAATCTAGAAAAGACATTCCGACAAACATTTTGATATGGATATTTTCAATTTTCTCTGATCTGCGTGTGGACCGAAACCGATGCAGGTAATGACTAATGGGAGGTTTAAAAGTGTAAAGCACAGGGTTTTGGCTGACACAACTAAGTCAAGGTTGTCGATGATTTACTTTGGAGGACCACCTCTGAGTGAAAAGATAGTACCTTTACCTTCACTCTTGTTGAAAGGAGAGAAGAGTTTGTACAAGGAGTTCACATGGTGGGAATACAAGAAGGCTGCGTACACTTCAAGGCTAGCTGATAATAGGCTTGGGCCTTTTGAGAAATCTGCTGCTGATTAACCAGGCCAAGAGCGTGTCAAAATTCTACTCAATTTTGGCACTGTTTTTTTGGCGTGTGTGTGTATCTAGCTTCAAACAGTTGACTCTACTTGACATATATAGAAAATGAATAGGTTGTTTATCATCATGTTCTTCCTTTTATCTTTCTTCTTTTTCTTGTTTGATTGAAATGTAACAGTCACTGCTACCCTTCTATTGTCAATGGAACGCAACTCTAGTTACATATTGTGTAAGGTAACTTTTCTTTGGTGTACTATATCGAGGAATTAGGATAAACACGCCAAATGATCCAATTCTTTTTTTTTTGTGTATTAAACGGAAGAATTAGGATAAACATAGTCTCTAATATCTTTTAAAATAGAAATAATTTATTACTTTTTTTATAAATTTTTTTTAATAAGTTTCTTAATTGAACTTACCAAAGTAAGACAGTCAAGTTTATAAAAAAATTCTTATTTTTATAAAAACTTAGAAAGTAAGTGTTTATATAATAAAATAAGTACTTGAAGAAGAGAATTTGCATCAACCTTAATCTATTTTTTTATCTAATTAAATAAAAGGTTAAGTATTATTCACAAATACACGTGAATCTAGTAATTAATTAATTATCTTGTACAATGCATAGATATCTGTAAATACATATGAAATGTGAAGAACATAAATTAAAAAGATTATGTATTGATAATTAAAATACGGAGTATAAAATATGTTTTTATTAAGACGCGTCATCATGGCCATATTCTCGTACTTTGGGTTTCACACCTTTACCACTTTGACGCGTACCTCGTGAACAGTAAGATCTCGTGCTCCATCCAACGTGCATTCGACGAAGCACTGAACTGTGCGTGTAGTGTTGTGTAGATGCACCTTGCTGGCTTGCTTTCGGCCACTATTTACTGTCATCATTTTAGATTTATGCTTGAGAGTTGAAATTCAGAAAATAAAAATGACAAAACGATCAATATTTTAGTTTTAAATTGAAAAAGATACTAGTATATAAAATTTATTAAAATAAATAAAATATTAATACATTAAGTTTTATCTTAGTTTATTATTTTATTTTATAAAATATCAATAGAAAAAATATTAAAAATAAAAATTTGTTATATCTTTCTTTTTTAAACTCTTAAACATATCTTAAAGAATAAATCGTCAATTTATTCTTTCAAGTATTATTGTAATTTCTAAAATAATAAAATTCTATAAATAATTTTTAAATATTAAATATTCATCAATTTAATTTATAAGATGATATATTTTATTATTAAAAAACTACTTAACATAAATTTTAATAATATGAGAATTACTTATGTAATTTTCTACTTTTAGTATCTATTTAGAAAAGAAGATAACACTTCAATGATTAAATAGATTATTTAATATATCTTAAATCATCTTCTTCAATTCTAACATAGGGTAAGTTTGTTATAGAGCTTTTTTTTTTTTAAATGATTACTTTTAAAACTAATTACTTTTGAAAAAAATTATACGTTTGTTTCAATTTTTAAATAATTAAAAGTTAAAAAGAATATAAAATCCGATTAAAATTAGAAGCTATTCAAAATAGCTATTCAAAATAGTTTTTCATAAAATCAATTGCTTCTTTTAAATTATTTTATGATTATAAACAAACACAAATTAGTTTATGCTTTTTTAAAATCTCTAAAAAATAATCGCTATAGACTATTTTATTACCTTATCAACCAAGTGGCGAAAATGTGAACCTGTGAAGGCATGTTTGGTAAAATGAAAGAGGTAAAAAAATAACGCGAATAAAAAAAAGAATGAAAATAAGTGAAGAGTAGAATAAATTTAAAAATGTTTAGTTTAAGAGAAATAGAGAAGAAATTAATAAGGAAGAAAGAAATAAGAAAATGAATAAAAGATTATCGAACAATCGATTGGTAAACAATTTAATCGATCATTTTTATGTGTTAATCGATTATGAAACCCGATAAATTATGTTATCATCTTCAAAAACTAATTATATATATTTGTGGTTCTGATGATCCAAAACTGCCAATTAACACTTAAATCTGCCACAAAATTTTAGTTTCTAACATTTTTAACTGCTAAAAAAATACCACAACATTTTACATACTCCTCCGCGCTACTATTTGTTTTTGTGCTGTTTTGAGAATAAATAAAAGAGGTGTGAGCTTCCTCATTTCTCCTCTACTAAATATACTCAATTTTTTATTTCTCGCATTTTTCTTCTCTTCTCATCTTATTTTTTTTCCCCGTTCCTCATATCCTTTTACCAAAGGGAGGGCGAAAGATGTGATATTTTTAGATAATTCAAAACGGACAAAGACAGAATTTGAACCAAAATAATACTCAAATTATTTAACATAATTATTAAAATTAAATGGATGGATATTTTTAGATAATTCAAAACGGACAAAGACGGAATTTGAACCAAAACAATATACAAATTATATGGAAATCATATTAAAATTAAATGGATGGAGTCACAACGGGTTACAATGAAATTCCTTCCAAAGTTTAGTTCAAGCTTGATCGAAACCAGTTTTGTAGTTGATGATTACGTTGTGAGTAATCAAATTTAGTTGGTCTCCTCACATAGATGAAGTTGGATGAGATTTCAGTTACTAGTTAGTATGTCTTTATCATAATTATTATTTTTGAGCAAGGACTATCGTGCAAATTATTATTTTGATGAAAAGATTTTGGTTTAGGACTTTCATTTTTTTTTATTAGGAAATCAATGATTTGACTGCGTGTTGATCTAGTGCAACAAAATTAAGAACGAATACACATATATACAGTTATTGGCATATATAAAGACTCTAGTTTCTATTTTATTTTGAAACTAATTGATGTTCGCGTTTGATTTCTGATAGTTCTAAATAACCAAATCTTACCCATCATCTTCTCTCAAATTCCCTCCTTTTTAGGTCATTATAAATACCTTATTTGTTTGGATGAACCCTGTACGATATTCATAGAGTGAAATGGGAATTTTGATCATGATTATTATTTATAAGTCAAATAGATTGATACTATGATCCTATCACCATGACCTCATTAATAGAATTTGCATATAATAATATGGCTTGAGCTGCTGGTGATATTACGGCGCGGTGACGACAAGGATGGAAACAAGACTTATATAATGATTTGGGATATGTCGATAAGCAAATTTGACTATGGTGGTGGTTATGATAAAGCCATAATGATACCATGAATTGTCTCACTTAACAAAAACGCAATGGGGGCATTTATAATAGAGAGTTGTATTTATATAATTATATCATTTTTTATATAACAAAAACAGTAAAAAGAGCAAAATATATATAATTAATTAATTGACATAATTAAAAGGGACAAAAATTATTACAAATCTGATTGATAATCCAATTCATTATTTAGAATTTATCAATCCAAAGTGGTTCACCACCTAGATGTAGATGTTGAATAAAGTTAACATGATACATAAAACTTAGGATGGCTCATTACCTAAATGCATATGTAGACCAAAGCCAACATCTGGATACATAAAGTTTAAGATATGAACGTTGGTATCGTAGTGTATCTTTTTTCTTATATAAGCCTAAGGTAACATAGCGTAGCTTGATTTGGAGTGAAATAACATTTATCATACATTTTTATAGAGTATTATTTTTCTTAAGAAGTTTACGGTTTTGAGCCATGAATTTAATTCACTTGTAGCTCGTATAAATACTAATACCATCATTGAACCAGGTGCACATTATATATATATATATATCATTTCAATAGAATAATTACTGATGCAACCATACCAAAATGTACCTCGCTTGACATCTAAATACTTTGGACGAGACAATAATTGACTTCAGATTCATTAACAATTCATTCTATTTTGACATCATATCCATTTTGAACAGAACAAAAATAATATTACAAAAAACATTTAAAGATATTGTCGCATGATCATACAATCCTCGATAATAATCTTTGTCACAGTGCTCTGGAAGAGTTTCACATGCTTCTAGGGTTTGTCAAATTTTACAGCCTTTCTAGTGTTCACTTCCATTTTTGTTGGTTTTCGTTTCTTGTTATCCTTTGGATCATATGTTTTATATTTGGCCTGATTTGACGATTTTGATTTTTGAGTGTGTTTTTTTCTTTCCTAAGTAAATTATTTTTAACTTCATTTTACATTTTGCTACACAATATTTCTGCTATAAAACTTACACAAAATGTCTTATATTTTATAATTGTACATCATTTACGTTCAATTTTCGATTATTTATCTATAGTTAACTATTATTTTTATATATAAAATTGACAAAAATAGTCCACATAGCTTATGTGCATATTTCTTTAGTATTAAATACATTTTGTAAAACTTCAAAGAAATAAATTCTTACTATTTTGTAACATAATTTTTTATGTATATTCTACAGTTCCTTAAGCATTTTACTAACATTCATATGTTAAAAAATAAATTTTATTCCTTTTATCATTTAATCCTTAAAAAATATATCTTAATAAGATAATCAATATTTTGATCCTTCTTAATTATTTGTATGTAACACTAGATATATAATTGCAGAGGTCAACACAATGTTTATCGTAATAATAGATTATTAAAAGCTTAACTTAAGATAAATTCTAGTATATATATATATGTTTCTAAATGATTATATCTACCAGCACTGTGTTCATAGAGAAGTGCTCATGATAACAATTTATATAATTAATTTTTATTTGTTTTTTGTTATTTTGAAATATTTCTTTTTATTTTGAAGATATACAATTATAACTTGATTGTATTCTATTCTTGTATTACTCTCAAGTTATTTTAAAAATTTTGGAGCCTAAATATTTAATCACATGAAGTTATTTCTACATTAAATTATTTAAAGCATAATATATTTTATAAAATGTGAAAAATTGTTAAGGTTTATGAAATAGAGAAGATATTGGTGCAGTGAGACAAAGCCTGCATGCATTTAGTAAGAGTATTTTTTTTATTCTTTAAAAAAAATGTGTTGTTCTGACTAAAAACTTCATAAAATGTATTATAAAGAAAAAACTTAGGTGTAACTTTTTTTTTAAAATATAAGCGATCTCTTGTATATTTTTAAAATAAACAAATGTGTATAACAAATGCAAAATAAAAATATGTTACAATTTGAGTCTTGATGGGTATGGAAGAAAAAGAGGTTGAAATTCAATGTTTTTCTAAAAAAAAAAGAAAAAAAATTTCATAGAGTCGTCACCTGTGTTTTCAAGGAAAACATTGGAAAACCTATTATGGGATAAGACTGGTCTTTAAAATCAAAGTTCAGGTTCGAGAGTCCATTATGCATAAGGAAAACATTAGTTCTCAATCACATCCGTTCTAAGACAGTTATTCTAACTATATGCTTGAAATGAGATATGACTTTTGTACTACATTTTTTACCTTTTGGCCATGGACACGAATGGTATTTACTAGGGAAGGAAGGATTATATTTTGAGTTTTTTATCAACTTAACAAGGGTCGCTTCTTACTCCTACGTATCTCTTAAGGCAATGGAAAAGTCAAATTTTACATAGTTCTAGCTAAAGCTTTTTATGACTAAACATAAGTACACATAGTTGACGACAAAGAAATGTCAACTAAGTGTCAGCAAGAGTGTCGACTCAGAGTCGGATGGAAGTGGTGTTGATTACATGTTGGCAATGTTGTCGACTAGGAGTCGATTGGAAGAGGCTATTGACTAAGTATCAATAGGTTGCTGACTAGGAGTCGGTTAAAAGAAAGTTCAAGTCAATAGTATGCTGAATGGTTGGAATGTTATTAGATAGTTTTAGGTGGGGCCGATTCGAAGTCGACCTATCGATTGGGGTATGGGTTGACCCCTAAACTTTGGTGAAGTTTTTTAATGGAGGATTAGGCTTTAGTAACACAAAATGGAGGGTTAGACTTTAATAATACAAGCAGTATCCAATAATCAAGATTTCAAGACTTTCACCTAGTATCCAGGAGTCTTGTCGTTGAGTCGAGGAAGATTGATCTTGCTCTTCCTTCTCCTCTCAATGCTTTCTTTCTTTCTTGGTTTCCATTTAAGAGAAATCTCTTTTGAAAAGTTCTTTCTTACTCTCCAAGTTCCAGCCCCTCCAAAAAGATCCCCTTCCTTTCAACACTAATCCTTTTTATAGGCCAATTTCTCTTCCCCACGATCTTTTGAGGAGATCTTCCACCATTAATGTGGTGCCTCCTAGCAGGACCTCATTAATGCCATGGTACCTTCCACGGGGCTCCTTCTAATTAATGCAATGACTTCTTCATTCAATGCAGTGGTGACCTTTCCATCCTTTCCTCTAACCATCATGACTCAAGGTGACTTCTACGACCCTAATTTCTCGCGAGATGGCAAAGCTGAGGTGACTTTTCTGAGAGACCAAGATTTAGCACGTGACCCCTTACTTATTGTCACCTGCCCGAAGCTGATTGGGAAGTGTAGGCCTGTCAAGACTTGCTTTTGTACACATTTATTGTCGTTTTCCTTTTAAAGGAAGGCACATCCAACCTGTCTTTCCTCTCATTTCTTGTCTTTTTTTCTTTTAAAGCCAAAAACAAAAAGGTATAAAAAAAATAAAATAAATTAATTTATTTTTACTTTTTCACACAAATTAGAAATTAGAAGTGTAAGACTTTAACGCTAGCAACTAATTAACTTTATTTTATCGCAAAGAAAGTGTAAGACATAAAGTTGGTTGTTAAAGAATTCAAACATAGGTGTAACCTTTCTTTTCTTTTCTTTTTTTCTGTATGAACCAAAGAATTCAAACTTGGTTGTTAAAGATTAATATTAATTTCTCCAAGGTGTAGAACTAAAGTAAACTTTATTTCTGCTAATTAACAGTATTTTCTATATATACACAATAAAAAAATTGTACCTACCAATGTACATTCATGTGATGAAATTTGGTTGGTTGAATGATTAATTTTCGACGATTCGTGAAGGTTTGATTATGAGATTGAAAAAATTAACACAAAGGATTTAGTTTAATTCTTATTTTAAATTATTTTATCAAGTGTTTTAAGGACGTTTAATAAAAAAACATAAAAAATAGTGTATTAAATGTATGAAACTTAAAGATTTTTTTTTTCATTTTTAAAAAAATGTTCTAAAAACACTGTTAATATTGATAATTATTTATTGATTGACATTTGAGAAATCATTTATAAATAAAACTTTTTGCAACAAGCTTAAATTTGAAATGAAACCATGTTCCTTGGTGTAACTTTTAGTACACACATGATACAAGATAATCTATATTTAGATTGTGTGGGGGACAGGGTGGATACCGCCGAGTGGCATCTTAATAAAGTTTTGTTTTACTTTTTGGTTCTTAATTTCTATGGTTTCCTTCAAGTGGAGCAGCGATTGTTGATTTCTTTTCCTTCAAACTGTACAGAATATGAAAATGAGGTCATGCGTGCTTTCCGCAGCCATCCCCACTTTCCACAAACAAACTACAAAGCTTCATAGAATCTTCCAAACAAACACATCCAGAGCTTATTACAAAAGAATAAACAATGTTAATTGCCTATAAAATTCTCAATCTGTAAATTCAAACTTGACTTCGATTAATACACTAGATAACTTTGTCATCAATCAAGGTGTTTTGTATTTACGATATTATTGAAAAAATTAGTAGTAGTAAAATAATTTGGTCGTTATTAAATAAAATAATAATAATTTGGACACTTTACGGATGACAAAATGAAATGTTAATATTAATTATACAATTAAAATAAATAATCAATACTATATTTAAGTAAATTATTTTCGACCATTCATGCACCCTAGTACTATAAATATTTTTTTATAAAGTAAAAAAATATAATAGTGATAATAATTAATGTTAAAACCTAAAATTTTATGTATAATACTTAAAATTCTTTACTAGCTAGGCCAACCCTAGTAATTTGTCCTGTACTATAAATTGGAGTCTCATTTTTAAATGAGAAATTTTTAGAATACATTCTTATAATTATGTCATATAACTTCTATGCATAGAACATTTTAACTTTGTTTTTTTAGCTTTTATTCTTTTAAATATTATTTCTTAATTTTAAATCTTAATATACTATATTAAATTGAGATATCTTTTTTATTTAGAGACATTAAAATTTAATATTATTATAATCTTAATTTAAATTTGATTTAATTTTTTTTTTAAATTTGACGCCTCATTTCAATAAGAATGACATGTCTTGATTTTAATATTTTTCTTCAAAATTTTGAAAATCTTTTTTTTTTAATTTATTCTTATTCAGTTTATTATTTATAAAGAAAAATCTATTATGATTTTTAGTTTTTTTTTCTTTGTGAAATTAATTTAAACTTAAAATACACGTTCAATGCAAAATATTTTATAATATATAATATGAGAAGTTCTAGCCGCACTTGTTTTAATATATTTTATTATTTGTTAAAGTTTATTAAAAATTATAAAATTAGACAAAAGATTTAATAAATAAAAGGAGATAGCCACGTAAATATCCTCAGCGATGTGTAGGTGGCTAGCTTTATCTACATCTTGCGATTGGATGAGAAGAGTTGTGACTTTATTCAATTTCAAGTTTGTTTTGCATAAAAAAGAGTGGTGGAAGCCTAGTTAAAGTCGTGATCAAATATCATGTTTGTATAATTTTAGCACCCGACATTACATACGTAATATCAATATAGCCTATAACATTAGTCACTTAGTATCAAGTCCTTGGATCTGTATTTATAAAATAATTTTAGTTCTTACGTATGCATCAGTAAATGATTGATTGTGCTTAGAGGTGACAGCGTGGTTTTGAATGCAACCTCAAATAACTTATAAACTGGTTTTCTGAATTGATTATTTCGGCTGTACAAGTAGTTCTTTTAATTGGTTTTCTCCAACTGTATAGTTGACATAGCATGTGTGCTTACATACACACAATATTATAGCGTATATAAATATATAGAAATTAAAGTAGTTTTAATTATTAAAGTGGTTCTTCCATATAAATGTGTAGTTCTATAGATATGTTATGCTTAGAGAAATTATCTGTTTTGATAAAATATTTTTTTTAAAAAAATAAACTTTCTACGTCAATGACAATAATTCATCTAAAAATAATTTTCTAGAACCATTTAATAAAAAAACAATATAAAAGTATATATATATATATATGATATTTCATAATTAAATAATAATATTATAAAAAAATACATTATCACTGCATTCTAATTATTAACTAGTAAAAAATAAAACTTAGGTTTTGTTTGACAAACAATTTCAACTAACTTTCTGATATTTTTTTACTAATTGAAAGTTTGTTCGATCTTACTTATAATGTTTAGGTAACAAGCTTTTCTTATAACTTTACTATTTTTTATATGCTTTACTTTAAGTAACATTTTTAAAATGCTAACTTCTAATTTATAACACTTTATATGTTATTTCTTGTATACTCTTACAATATTTATTAAATTTCCTTATTACCTTTTCTTTTACGTAAGGTAACATTTAATTTAATTTATTTATTTATTTATTTATTTATTTATATTTTATTTTAACTATTACATTATTTATAATTTTTATTATATTTATATTTCAAAATATTTTAACTATTATATTAATCAACCTAATGAAAATATGACATTTACTTAATTACATATTAATTTATTTTAGTTTAAACTTGGTTGGTGATATTTTAAGTTATAATAAAAAATTAATGGTAAAATGCATATTATAAAAAATATAATAATTAAAACTAAAAAATGTAATTAAAATGATGATTTACAAATAAAAAATTACAAGATTTTAAAATTAATTAAAAAACTAAAATTATAATTATCTCCAAATATATTTTATGAATAAAATAAAATTAAAATTTATATAAAAATATCATATAAATATATTTATATCTATTATTTTACATTTATCAACTATATCAACAAATAATTTTATCAAAAATTTATATTTTAATAAGCTAGTTTTCTAATTTGTAATTAATTTTTCAACTATTTTTATCAAACATAATCTTAACATATTAGTCAAATATGATGCACATGATTATTAATTATAATGGCAGAAATATTTTTTTTTAATTTGATTAATTTCCTTTGGCACTCAATGTAAACAATGAGAATATTAGTACAACTTCTATTTCTCCTATTTTTTATGGGAAAATTTGTTTTGTTTTTCTTATTTAGGTATCATATACTTCTTTGGCTGTGAAAGTAATCATGCCTCATACAACAATGTGTTTTCACGGACTCAAATTCATCTAATATTGCTTTAATCTCTTAAATCTATTTCTCACTTATGTCACCAACATATTGCAAAAATAAAAAGAAAACTATAAAATAAAGAATAAATATTTATTTCAATAATTCAAAGTGTTTTTACTGAATCTACCATGGACCAATTCCCTTTTTATTTTGAAGTATTCAATACATCTAGAATTATGAGCTGAGCCAACGATCAAGTTGGCAAAATTTGAGGATATGACATATGAGTTTCTTTCAGGAAAAAGAATATTGAGTTAGGAGTTGCTACCAACGGTTTTATGGAAAACATCAGAAAATCTAAGGCTGAATAAGACTGATCTTTCGAAATCAGATTTCAAGTTCGGGAGTCCATTAAGCGTAGGGAAGGTATTCACATCCCACGACATCCATCCTAAGACGATTACCTTAATCAGATGTGTGATATTTGTTATGACTTCTAAAATGTTATTGTTTACCTTTCAAACACAAATAGAAATGAACTTTTATTATGGGGGAGGAAGAGATGTATTTTTTTTTGTTTTTGAACTTGACAAAAGTTGTCTCTTGCTCCTACATATTTCCTAGTGCAATGGAGAGTTCAAATTTTACGTAGTTTTGAAGGTGACATCAAAAGGAGTGTTTGTTTACCCTATAAGTTGCTAAAGCCGACTTGATGTCCGTGGATACAAAGGGGAAAGTCAAATTGACTAGGAGTCGGTGGATGTAAAGAGAGAGGTAAGGCTGACTAAGAGTTGACTTACCAAAGGAGAGGTAAGGCTAACTAGGAGTTGACTAGTAAAAGGAGAAGTAAGGCTGACTAGGAATCCACTAGCCAAAGGAGAAGTAAGGCCGACTAGGAGTCGGCCAGCCAAAGGAGAGGTAAGGCCGATTAGGAGTCAGCCAGCCAGTTGGGAGCGTATGCTGATTTGAAGTCAGCTATGTAACGGGGAAGGCAAGACCGACTAGTAGTTGATCAGCAAGGTGGGAGCGTTCACCGATTTGAAGTCAGCTAAGGTTCTGGCAAAACCTATTGTTGATTGAGTGTCAATGCTCAACTAAAAAGATATTGGTTAAGGTAAAGGTCTACCTATTTGGTTCGTCGCGAAGAAGACTCTACTCCTTCAGGCTTTATGTTTCCTTCCCTTTGACTATTTCTGGAACTATGCTCACTATGCTCACTCTTTTCTTTTCTCCTTTTTAACGAAAGTTTCTTAGAAATCTCTCGACCTTCTTGTTCTATCTCTCATGATCCTTTTATCAACCCTTTCTCTTTCGTTTTTCTTTCTTTTTATAAGCTCTGAGACCACTCATTTACTTCCCATTTACTGTTATGTTCGTCACTATGTCGCTAGGGTAGTTGATGGGATAGCTTACGTCTCCTAGGTCGATCTGTGGAATAATAGCAGTGCAGAGTAACTGAAAAGGAATTGGTGGTAGAGTGTGTAGGTGGGGAATAAGTGCAGTGCAGGGAGTGTAGGGGGCTCAGGAAGAAGTCAAAGGAGAAGCTTCTTCGATACTTCTCCCTCTTTTTTTTCTTTTTTTTTATTTTCTTTCCATATTATTATTATTATTATTATTATTATTATTATTATTATTATTATTATTATTATTATTATTATTATTATTCTATTTCATTATTATTATGATTTTTATTTTATTATTATTATTTATTATTTTATTTATTTATTTTTATTATATTTATTTATTTTTGGTGGGTAACAGATTTAGATATCTACGCAAAGATACATGTTATTAATTAATTAATTTTGTAAAGTTGACATCAATTTAGTCGATCAAGAATTTAATTAATTAATCGGTGTCTACATTATACGATTAAATGCCCATACGCATATCACACTCTTATATAATTAAGAAACTCAATTTATAGTTAATTCTTTTGGTGATCCCAATAATGTCACTTAGATGATTGAGAACTAATTAAAATAAGTATGGATTTAATTTATATATTTATGGTCAGTGTAAAATCCTTTACACAGATAATCAATAAATTTTCATCTTATTGTCACATCATAAGATGATATAACAATTGAATAAATTTTTATTGAATGTCTTTGTACAAAAGTTTTATACTAACTATAAATATAAATATAAAGATAAATTTAATTCAATTACTATTTACAAAAAAACCAAACATGTTCTGTGACGGAGGTGATATATACTAAATCTTCCTTGAGTGCAATATTTATAAAAGCTTCTATGTTAAGTAACTACAACTCTTATCAGGTTCTATACTCCCCACACAAATTACATTATTGCTAATCTAGCTCCTGATCAACACGAATATTACTGTCTAACCTCCTAATAAAAGAAGCTACGGGTTCATGCATGTAACACTACTTTTAAGGGGAAAAAAAAAAAATTAATAGGCAGAAACAAAGAAACCTAGGTTTAATTTTCAAAAGTATAATATTCTTTGAGGGAGAGAAGCATATTCCATGACCTAATATTTAATACTCTTAATTAAAGTCAAATATACATAGAAAAAGGAATATTGTAAACGCATAGCTAAAATTGATCAGAATTTGCCACGGTTTGTTTAAACTGCCAATTGTGTCAGTTTTGTTCTTTTGGGAGTACTTCATATTGTAATTTTTATCAAGAGGTTTGGAAGTGTGAAATATATGTCGATTTTATTAAATTATATATTTTATATTACTTAATAACGTTTTGTATAATATAAATATGTTATATAATAACATACCTATATTATAAATTTTTTTATATATAATTAAGTTATTCTAAATTAGACTTGAGTCTCAATTTGTATAATGAATTATCTTTACTTCCAATGTTGTACCATCTTATAATTGAAAGTGCATGTTAACCAAATTTAACACTAAAGAGTAAGATACCTAAAATACAATTGTGAATAATCGGTCATACCTCAGTCAAAAATAAAGTTACCATGTTATTATATTAGGACAAAGTAATATTATTCTTATGAAGTTTTGGGCTTCAGGTATGAAAACAAACTCATATGAAACTTATATAAATAAAATAAATATCACTGTGATAGATAAACATTTATTATATATTTTATTATGATAAAATTGTTACTAATTTAAATGTAAGAATGATTTTTTTTTTCAATGAATCATTCATTGTTGATCACAAATTTCAACTTTATCATAATATTTTATCGTCTTTTGAAGATCTTGTTAATTCATGTAGAAATCTATCTCAATCAACTTCAACCAAAATTTAATCAAAGTTAATGGTCTTATCTCGAATGCATTATATGTGATGTTAAATTATTGAATCTCGATATATACTAAAGATAAATATGGGATATAATACATCATTTAAACATGAAATGGTCATGTTTAATTTGAACTGCGTTCGTTTTCAAACAAAATCATATTATTCATATTATAGTATCTATCAAATTAAATCATATATTATTTTGGTTAACCCCACACAAAATATAAGACATAAAATGTACTTTATAAACTAAATAGCTATAATATGTTTGATTTGAATTAAAATACCTTATGAATTTAATTATCTACTTTAAATTAACAATAAATATACCTTTTCTAACTTTACATTTTTTTTGTATTTTAGAATTGAAGGATGAAATGTAAGTAACTGTAAACTTAGTAGCTAGGTAGATAACATGTAATTATAATAATTAATAATAGTAGTACGTAGCAATAGATCAACACTATAAAGTATAAACAAATTGGTAATAAATCAATAACTAACACGTTTGTTCAAATCACTCAAGTCGGTCAGAATATAGTAGACTCAAAAACATTTGTTTTTCTTTGTGAGAGGTTGCCATACTCATTTATAAACTAAGCTTATATATGTATTAAAATTAAAATCTTAAAAAATATTCACTACTAGAAAATTTAAAATTTACTACAAAATAATTTTGTGGCTAATTTTAAAATCAATAGTTATTTTGTAACTAATTTCTAGTAAAAATAATTAGTTACAAAATTATTATAATATTGAATGGTAGCATGAAATAAGTAGCAAATTAGCTAAGAAAATAATCTTAGTTAATTTATAGTAAATTTTTAAAATTTGTAGTTATTTCCTAGCTAATTTGTAGTAATAAAAAGTATAAATGAATATAACTTCAATTTAACTAAAAAAAATAATATTTTAGTTAATTAATAGTTTATTAGTTAGGATTTAACTACTAATTTAAATGGTAGCTAAAATTATTAGCAAAATCAAAAAAATTCTTGTAGTGATTCTTAATTAAAATGTAGTTAACTTTTTATGATTTTCCTATGAATTTATACGTAGGAAGAATGCTGCTTGAAACTCGAACAAGGATTTGCTGAGGCGTGTAGGAACATACTATTCTTTGTTTTAGGCCTCCAAAAAAGAAAAAGTTATTTAATATTAATATTTATACGATTTATATTATTAATTAGTTCAGTGCGGTGATCCTCTTAGTTTAAACGATATGATGGTGAGGTTAATTAGATGTATCACGTATGTAAAGTATATGATAATAATGTTGACTTCATTCAGCCTAGAAAATGTGGCGTCTAAAATGAATAAGAGTAAACACTCGATTCTTAATGTGTGTGGAAAATAATTTGCTAATAACATTGTACGCTCATTAATAGCTTTTATCAGTGCCATATTTTCTTGCGGTGGTGATGCTCATCTTACATTTGCTTTTTTTTAATCGACTAATTTATTAAATTTAATTAAATGAATTTATTTATAATGGTAAAATTCTTCCAACATGTATTTCTTTTTTTACAAGAAATAAATCTAAGACTTTACATAAAAAATTAAAATACTTACTCCTTAGACTAACATGTTGACACTTCTTTTTTTCCTATTCCTAATAACTGTAAAAAGAAAAAAAAAATAATGGTGAAGAGACAAGTCAGGGAAGCGTGTTTCAGTAGATTCACGTTATTTGATCTTCCTCGAACGAGCGACAGCAGCTGGCAGTTGTCTGCTATTCCCTTAATTTTTAGAAAAGTCGTCTCAACTCTAACATCTCACAAGAAACCGAGACTGCAAAAAGCACTTTCGGCCGTGATGACCAGAGGAGATACTCGAGAGGTCATCATTGCATTAAATGAAGGTGTTGTCATATTTATTGAAAGGAGTCCTGTGGGGGCACCACCACATTAATAGAGTTTTGCGGGGAGTCATTAGTAGAAGATCTTCCTAAAAGATTTAGGAAAGGTGGAGCTGGCCTATAAAAGGGTTGGTGGCGAAAGAGAAAGAGTTTTTTTTTTGGGGGAAGAGTTAGAAGAAGTAGAGGGATGCAGTAGAGTAAAAGAGAAAGGATATTAGAAGTAAATCATCTTGCAATGACGACACATCAGAAAACTAGGTGAACTCTTAAACCCTCACTCAGATTGAATCATAGCACATCACAGCCTTTTGTTGTGACCAAACACTTAACCCTGCACTAAACCGAGTCCCGAAGCAAACACCTCAGGTGGCCAACTGATATCAATACGATATCGTCCTAACCGGCCTCTCAAGTCGGCCAACACAATCAGTATTCCCTTAAACTAACTGAGACATACTCGGCGTTCCTCAAAGTCGGCCTCCCGACTTGTCTTAACTGACACATAGTCGACACTGACCTTGTCTTTCACTGTTTAGGTTGCGACAGTACCACTTAACCTGAACCTATGCCAGAACTATGTAAACTTTGATTTCTCAATTGCACTCGAAGATACGTAGGAGTAAGAGACAACTCTTGTCAAGTTCAAAAAACAAACAAAATATTTTTTCCTCTCCCACTAACAACGTCCAATCGCGTAAGTGTTTGAAAGGTGAAAATAATAATTTTGAAGTCATAACAATTTCGCGTGCCTAATTAAGGTAATCATCTTAAGATGGACTTCGTAAGGTGTTATCATCTTGATAAAAGTTACTCTAGGGATAACAGGCTGATCTTCCCCAAGAGCTCACATCAACGGGAAGGTTTGGCACCTCGATGTCGGCTCTTCGCCACCTAGAGTTGTAGTATGTTCCAAGGGTTGGGCTGTTCGCTCATTAAAGCGATACGTGAGCTAGGTTCAGAACGTCGTGAGACAATTCGGTCCATATCCGGTGTGGGCGTTAGAGCATTGAGAGGACCTTTCCCTAGTACGAGAGGACCGGGAAGGACGCACCTCTGGTGTGCCAGTTATTGTGCCCACGGTAAAGTGCGTAGCGGATAACTGCTGAAAGCATCTAAGTAGTAAACCCACCCCAAGATGAGTGCTCTCCTATTTCGACTTGCGTAACCGACTCCTGAACCTTAAATCTGATTTCGAAATATCAGTCTTATCTCTTCCAAGGTTTTCTAACGTTTTTCTTAAAAACGTCGGTGACAACTTCATTAAATCCATTTTTCTTCTTTCGAAAGAAACTTAAATTTTTTTTTTTTTTTTATCGTCCCCATTACGATTACCGTTGCGACAATGATTATTTAGGATTTACTTATAAAATTAAATTTTATCAAATACAAGTAATTATGATGCGATTCATATAAAAGATGTACTGGTGGATCATGAATGTATTAGTTTCCATTCTTTCTTGTTCTATATTTGTCGAAGGTCAACTATATGATTATTTAAAATAATAAGTTATTTTATTTCTACAACTCCACAAAGGTTCTATCCCCGACAAGAATGCTATATATCACCTGATAACAGAAACTAGAATTTCATTGCAAGACAGAATATTCTTCGAAGGAGAGAGAATGGTATTTATTTAATTTAACTAAAGTATTTAATATTCTTAAACAAAGTGGGATCATTACGTTTAATATATTTTAGCCGTAGAATGTTGTAAAGGCATCACCTAAAGCACAACGGGTTGTCATTCGTAATTATATTGACAATGTTATTCGTTTTGTTCTTTATGTTCTCATAGGTCGTCTGTCCAGTTTTCTTTTTTCCTTTTTAAAATTTTATAGTTTAATTTGATTCGATTAAAAGCATATAAACTCAGTGTATTTATCTGTTTATGATATGCGAAGTACCCCAGAGATAAGAATAAAATCAATAAATTTGATTCCCAAAACTTAAATATTAGCAAGTCGACCTCAGCTCTGAATTCATCATATATATATCGCATTTATCTAGGAGGTAATTCTGTTTAATTTAGACAAAATTACAATGAAATTTATTTTTTAATATTTAATACAATTGCAACTCAAACTTGAAATAACTTACTATGCTATAATAAATATGTATAGTATCATGACTCATTTATATATTTTCGTCATAAAACAAACTGAATAATAATCAGCAACTCTTATTCGCTAACTAACAGTGCTCAACAGCCTATAAGTACACGTTCGTGAGTAATTCAGAGTTTTAGAAATAGGAAATGAACTAGCTAAACCTAAGTCCTTATGGTGATGATGACAACAATAAGGGAAAAAAAATCACTGTGGCTGAAATACTTTGCAATAACATCTACGAGGAGAAAAAGAAAGATATAGGGTGTGTTATACTTTGGACGCTAATTTTTCCAACCCAACAGTATTGTTATGTCTTTAATTTGTATTTTTAAAATCGTTTGATGTTTCTGAACCGGCAATCCAAACACACACTTGTGAATTCTTTGCACGAAGTATATATATATATATATATAATATATATATTAATGGCACAAGATCTAATTAAACAGGTATTAATTTATATCACGAGCTTGGATGATAAATTTTGGAGGCTTCCAATTAATCTCCACATATATGTGAATGGAGAGTTGGATATGATTTAGATATTGCGAGGGTAGTGTTGGGTGGGGTTTTATCTTCACATGTTGATAAAGGGGAGCCAAGTTGGCAAGCTTCAACAACTGCTAAGTGACATATTATAATAATTATTATTACTGACCAATAAGAGTTATTGTGCTTATGTGTAAGGTATCTTGTTTGGCTTAATTTGGCGCCTGTACCAACAAAGCAATATTCTGTGGTAAATATATGGATGGCAAAAGTGTGTATTGCTGGATAGGAGCACATCATGTCCATCAATTATAAGTGGTCTTTCCGTGTGTCTTATCTGTTTCGAATATGAAACAACACAAAATAAATACTACTAACTGCGTGTTTTTTTTATTATTATTATTTATCTACTGCCACAGAGACACGTGCTCAGGAGGCCCCCCCCTTCCTTTTTATAATCATTTTAAAAACTGATTTGCACCATTCAGTAATTCATATCTCGTCTGAAATTTATTAAATTTTTTTAAATTGTTTTCAAAATAAGTATTTTAAAAACTAAAAAAATACAAACATTGTGAGATATTTTATCGTTCCTCTGTTCCTGGTTCTACTTTAAGGATGCGAGGTATATATGAGCTGTGTTGGTTTTGTAGAGATTTATTCGTGATTTTAAAAATTAAAATTATTTTTGAAAATAGAAATCAAACATGATTTTAATTAATGTTTTTATATTTTTATTTTTATTTATCACATTTCATTTTTTTTTTGTCTCGGTGTAAACGCTGAGCGGGTGTCCATCAAATATTTTTTGTACAAATTTGTCAACTAATTTTAATTTTCAAATTAAAAATTACAAAAATGTTGGAGAGATCCAATTTTTCAAACATTTTAATTTTTAAACTTACAACCGATTGTATGGAAAATTCTTCAAGAAGTTATCCAGGAACATATCGTATTGTTGAATAGAGCGTAAAAGTAAAGATAAAAATAATCGATATTTAATAGTTATTTATAACTAAAATAATTATTTTATAATTATAGAATTTAAATTGAAGACAATTTAGTTTACATGCATGTACAAATGAAATATTCAAGTAATATTTTAAAATAATAAATTTTATATAATTTTACAATCATCTAATCATAAATTATATATATATATATATATATATATATATATATATTTTTAGAATAATTACTCTAAAACTATACCTGCAATCTCGCAGCGTGATTATTAAATTAACTTTAATCTATTAGTTTTTTAAAAAATAAATTTGAAAATTTACTTGAGATGATGATTGTATTAAACATTGTGGACAAGTCCGAATAAATAATCTTATCCAAGAAGAGCAATGCAAATGGAATTGAAAGAGATCCCAAGTTTATCTGTTGACCGAAAAGCCTTTTGGCTAACTATAAGTTATGAATCTAAATCTTTGAACAAATGGTCGGCGATTATTTTGAAGGACAAAATCTTTGGTACATTTCACTGAAAAGGGCTAACTAAGCACCTTACTTTCACTGAGACCGACCAAATAATGGCAGAGGAGTGAGGAATTTGATCGATTCCTTGTCTGCAATTTTATCCACAACAGTAGTTTAACTCATAAGACTTTGAAAATATATATGTCCTGACACTTTTTAATACTTGATTATACCAAGTTCATTGAACTCTGCACGCTTTCACTTCTATTGAGTCACTGACACACAAGCTTACAGCAGTTCACAATTTTATCATATAAAAAATGGTTTCACGTCTCTTGAACACTTGAAGTGTCCACATTGCTCAAGAACAAAAAATCAAAATATAAGAGAAACAAGGTTATCAACGTGATCGATGATGTAAGGAGAAAAGACTTCTTTTTATATATCATATCATTTTAAAGAGTATATCCACTTAAAAATAAAATAATTAAAGTTTAAGTTTTAAATAAATTAATAAAATTTTTAATTTTTATAAAACAAAAAAGTCGCATATATCGATAAAAATGTTTAACATATAGTTCTTTTGTTTAAAGTTGAAAAAAGTTCTTAAAATTTATTTTAAGATCTCATTTATCATTGAAGCAACTTTGGTATCCTGTTCAATTAGTGGTTATCGAAAATTTTTAATCCCCTCTTGTTGCCATTCACTTCAAGTAGATATATATGAAATTAGTTATCACTAACTTGTTTCTTCCAACAAAATTTACCCTTGATTACATTCTTAAAGAACTTGAATCTAAATGTTGGACTAACTACTTGTTGGTATGGAAGGAGAAAATATGTGAACTAAAGAAAGAGTACAAAAGTATAAAAACAAATAAAATGAAAAGGATTTAATTCTTTTAAAACAAAAATTACACTTTAAAAATAAAATAAATTATAATCGTTATAATATTAACAATTGAGATTTAACTTTATAATTTATTATATATACATATATTTATCATAATTTCAATTATTTATATTTTAATTAATGATTATAAATATATTTTATCTTTTATAATGTACCACTTTCACTTTAAAAAAAATCCGTAAAAAAGTAAAATTATTATTATATAAGGGTCATTTCATGTGAACAAGGAAGAACAAGTGCTCATAAAATTTTTGGTAAATCAATAAGTATGACAATTGAATTTAGATTCAGTGAATTTGCACAAAATTACTCATGATGAGTGTCAACACCATACTTTGCCATGGTCATATTTTTAAAATTAAAAAAAAATAAATAGCAATATAAGTCTATAAAATAACCTTGTTAATGTCAATCCTAGTATCATGTTGGTGCTTTTCTTTTATTTATTTATTGTTTTATTTTTATATCATATTTTTTATTTTTTTCTTAATTCGTCTAATCTTTTGTGTCTATTTTACTGTCACCAATTCAGGTTAACTTTATTCACTTGAGTACAATTTATTTGCACGAATTTGAATTAGTCTATCTAAGCTTTGTTACTGAAATCGGCCATTTTGTAGTATTATTTGCAGCCCTATTTTTACTAATATATACTCCCATTTTTATTTTTTTCCGCAAAAAAACCAAACGAGATCGCGAGGGCCTACGACATTGTCGTGTAACTGCTAGCACAGTCTTCCATCCATCGTTAGTTTTTGTTTCTATGTGGCTGTAGGCCCTTTGCATAACAATAAAATATATCAAATGTA
This sequence comes from Mucuna pruriens, assembly GCA_025330945.1. NCBI lineage: Eukaryota > Viridiplantae > Streptophyta > Magnoliopsida > Fabales > Fabaceae > Mucuna > Mucuna pruriens. Next base: position 2,283,012 of record JAENHJ010000533.1, on the reverse strand, counting down.
TAGCAAGTTATAGTGAGGCTTAATTAAATCAGTGTTTATAAAAATAGAAAATTGATTTAAAAGAAGTAATCCTCAGCACGGTGGAGTTGCAAAGAGTTTTGGCACGAGAGAGTCCTTCTCATTTCCACCAATGAACCCTCAAATCATATAATTTTGTCAATATTGCACCCATGATTCACGAGCAGGGGTATTCCCGGTAAATAAAATAGCATCCTTCACCTTATCCACTTGTCTATCTGCCTTGCATAGGAAAAAAAGCAACTCCTTGATGCCAAGGACCATGGATTTTAGAAAGAAAATGTGATAAACTGGACAGAAAATAAATTGTGCTTTGATTTGAAGAATTCGTGAAGGCCACAACATATTTGATGTCTCAAGTTTGGGAAATTAAGTAAAAAAATAAAATTGAAGCATCGACCTTATGATGGTGGCAACATCTTTGGCAATAGTGAATGGGAGTGTATTTTTCAGAAATACTTTTGAAAATTAAAATTAAAAGGGGAGTGAATTAATAAAAAGGGAAAATGCAAATAGCAATTTTCAATTTTTTTATATGATTTTGGGAGCATTTTCTTTGGGTTATATCATGGGCTTTAGTACTTTATTTGTTTGGACTTGTATCTTTGGGGGTGATTCATAAATGTCATAATATAGTAAAAAAGTAAAATATAGAAATGATAATAAAATAAAAGTAAATAAATTGTTCTATATTTTAGCATAATGTTTCAATTTTATTTACCTATTATATAATTATGTATATTGTTTGAACTTGTGTCTTTGTATCTCATTCAACATTTATTTTTATTTTTTATTTCTTAATTTAAAGTAAGAATCTGATTTAGCTAAAATAATCTATTTAAAAAAGAAACTCTTTAGTTAAAAATAACTTGATAGACCAATATTTTTATAAAATTCTATTCATTATTATTATATTATCTTTCAATTTAAGTTAAAAGATCAATTAATTATATACAACTTGTAGCTTCTTAAAAGATTAATTAATCAGTGACAAATTATATATATAATAAGAAATAAGAGTAATGTAATATTTATATATTTAAAAGGTGGTAGTATAAATGATGTTTGAATAATATTTTTTAATGAAAGCTAATTGAACTTTAACATAATTTTTTTTAGAAAAAAGTAAAATATCATATCTTTGAATTAGGGAAGGAAGGTGTAACTTTTAACATAAAATTAGAGGATAATGTAATATTCTTATTTATTAAGAATGAGAGCATAATTTACTTTAAATAATTTTACTTGTTTCATTTTTATTTTATTTTATAGATAAATAATATTTTAAAAGTTAATCATTTACAATTAATTACAGGGAATCATTTTCAATAATCAAGGTATTAGTGGTACGGTAAAATTCAATTTCCACCCTTCCTTAGCTATAATTAGACTCCTAAATATAATATCATTTTCAAAGCTTTTTTTTTAAATCTAAATTTATTTTTTTTAATAAAATTGGTAGAAACTCTTTTTTTTCTTTTATAAATTTTAGTTGTTTCTTGTTACAGTGTCTAGGAGCATAACAACAAGAAAATTATTCACTAAATAAGTTTAGGTCCCAATATTAGTATTTAGTCACTACTCATCTCTTTAGGATAAGGTATATATAAATATTTTTGTAAACATTTTTTGAGTTCAGAAACTTTTCCTATCTTCAAAAAAATGTGTCATTTCATCCCCCTAAATTTTATAATTAAAAAAAGATAAAGTACTTCATAGGAATGATTGTGGCTATTTTTACTACCTAACCCAACACAACTCATATAGATATGCTATTTAATATAGGCAAAATTACTGTTACTGTGTCTCTAACTTTAATTTAGGTTTTAGCTTGCTCCCTTTACTTTTTATTTTGTTTAGTTTAATTTTCTAATTTTTCATTTTGTGTCAAATTTATTCTTCAATCAACTTTCATTACAACAATGTTAGATCTCATCGAGATACCAAGCCTAAAAGGTGTTTCTTATCTTGTAGCACCCATAATAAATGAAAGAAAAGGAAAGGTATGCAAACAAACTCCTACTCCTCACAAAAGAGTTAAAATGCATAAATAAAACTCTTAGGCATTTAAATAAAGTTGTGAAAGTGTCACAATCAAATAATTCAAAATAAAACGCTCAAACTCGGTAAAGGAAAGATGAAACCCTACATCAATAGAGAGAAAATCATACACTAAAAGTAATGATTATGATTAGTGTCTTGCGAGCAAATTTAACCACTAGGTCCAAGAAGCTCAAAGGTGCTCTCTTTAAGAGAACAAAAGAGTTTAATGTAAGTAGAAAGACAATTCACATCTTCCTCAAAGTCTTAACAAGAAGAGGTTTCAACAACCTCGAGGTAATCCAATTAAACTGATTGAAATTAAGAGGAAGCATAAAGGACATCCTTTGTTACTCATAATTCCCTTTGACTTACCCAAAAAGAAAATTAAAATCTCATCAGAACAAGAACTCAAACTTCTAAGGAGGTCAAAGAGAATGAGATTTTACTAAATGAAACTTTATTCTCGATGTCCCCCAAAAATGAAGAACTAAAAATATTATGAGGCAAAAATCGTAAAGGAATATTTTATGTGAGCCAACCTAGTGATACCATGAAGAATTCTATAAATACAGCTTGGATCAAGGACTTGCATGGAGAATGGGAAGAAAGTCAAGATGAAGAAAAATGTCATAAAATTAGCAATTGAATATCCCATTGCTAAATCCAAATGCACTATTTTGACATCGTAATCATATTTTGGGGCATTTTATGTGTATATAGGCTTTCCATGGACTTAATCTTTGATTAAACTCTAATAAGGACTCCTAGTTGATTACTAAGGTATATAAGCTCATACAAACACATCTTGTAGAAACTTTTTATGTCAATGAGAATTAGCTTAAGCTATATTGAGAGGTTTTCACTCTTTGGGTTCTTTGATGAATCTCTATGATTCTTATTAAGGATTTCACAAATTCTTGTGATGAATTTTACTTTGAATTTATCAACATTTAGAATTATGATGTTCTTCATCACTATTTTATTTCCATTTTTTAGTTCTTCTTCCTTTTTTTTTATTTCCCCTAAATTAAAAAAACCTAAATATCAAGTTCTTGTATTGATTTTTAAATATGCAATTGAAGGAGTACATTAATATCCCTAATGGGACCTAACAAAGTTATTAAATCTTTTCGAATGAGAGGTAAATATTTTTGAAAATGAGAAGAAAAGTCATCACCATAAGTGACCTTACCCATAAACAATACAATCCAAGAGATCTCGTCCATCAGAAAAGAAAAAAAAAAAGCAAATAATGAAATTCACGACCTACAAAAATATAAAAAACACCACAGAAGATAGAAAGTTAAGGTCTATCAAAATTATAATTTTAGGAAAGTAATCGCCGTAGGTCAAACAATCAATAAAAGTATATTGCAAAAACTTTTATATAAGCGGATGAGTTGTCATAACTGAAATTTAACATAGACATAGGAGATACTGTATCAAACCAAAATCCAAATCGAAAAGGCAAAGCAAGCTTACAACATTACACAAGGTGAAGTTCAAAAGAATATAGCCATTCTAACCCAAAGTTGTCACCAAAGAATGGAGCCGACCTATTAAATTGGGGAGCAACTCTTCTAAATGTGTTGATACAATAACCAAAACCTAATAAGTAGGCTCCCAAAACCTAAATAATTTTCAAGCAAGATAAACCTCATTATAGCTACAAAGCACTGAATCATTACTCAAAATCTATTAGAAGCAACGATACTTACATAATCTATCATGAGAGGCATTTCTTACATCACATCACATTAGAAGCACTAGGATAACTAAATTGAGAACAGTATAAATAGGCCAAAAAAAACCTAAGATATCTCTTTATCTAATTTTTACATACTATTTATGTTTCGGTAAACATTAATTTGAACATCAAATTCCTTCTAAGTATACCATTAGAGTTAAGCTCTTGAGAATCTATGAAGATTCTGTTCGAATATTCCTGAGCCGAATAAAACCCCATTGCTGCTATTGTAAAAAAGAAATAAAGAACCTGGAATGATAAGTGGCTTTGTAATGTTGAGTCTATTCCGCTACCACAAGGAGAAGAAATCAAGCCAGTTAAAATAGTTGCTTAATCAGAACATGTGGGATGTGGAAAAGATACAAGAACTTGCTCGATATCCTCGCAGCCAATCAAATCTTCCCTGCCCCACAGTTGGATCAAATCAAGTCCCAATAGTATAATCTTCCCCATGCAAGAACAAGCACATAGTTAAATCTGGGAATCTTGCTTCAGGATTCCCTCAATATGGATGAATGATATAGCCCTTTTTCCATTCCACTTGAGTATTTGGAATAGGAAATTCTCTGGAATATCAAAATATTGGACATGAAAGCATACAAGTATATGATGACAAGGATCCATCCTAATGCATATGGACTAATAATAACCTGACCCCAGGCATATCAAAGCAACCTCCATAATTTGCATAAAGTATCTTCAACTTGATTGTGACACTTTAAAATTCATTATATACTATTTTTGTACTCAATACAATTATGTATTGTTTTATTTATAAGAAAATATTATTTATATATTAAATCTTATATTAAGTCGTGATATTTGTTCTTGGCACTCCTGAGGCGAAGTTCTGACTCTACTTTTGCACATACTGTGGGCATTGATCATGAAAATGGTTGTGGGATTGGAAATGCAGAAATTTATGAACTTAATAAAAATAGTGATGTTATTTGGGAGGTGGGTGTGTAAGCTTAGATTTGCTTAGCTCATTCTTTCTATTATAGAATAAATCATTTTTCTATTTATATTTAAATTCTTAAAAAGTAGACTATTTCATTTATCTATGGTGTTTTGGAACACAGTTTTAAAAAAGAAAAGGGCAAAAGGGCAATGTTTCATTTTTAATAAATATTCTCTAATTTTATATTTTTTCAAATAAGATAAACAAAATGATAATTTAACATAAATTTAATATCTTAATCTTTTATCCTTTTATAAATATTATATAACTCCCTTGACTTAAAAATAAAAAATGTACTCCCCCTTCCCTTATCTTCTATCCTTGACTTTACCTAGATTGTAGAATTCATAATGCAAGCTGGACAAATAATATATATTTTATCCATGAATTAAAATATAATGTCATACAAATCATGCACAATCCAGCAATAAAATAATTTGTTTTTTGAGTTTTATGAAGTAAGAAATGTTAAATAAAAAGAATTGTTAGCTATGCTGCCAACATCATGTGTTTGTGATCAGGGGTATAGACAAATCAAGCACGCCAGATATGGCTAATTAGAATTACACAGTTTGTCAAAACCAAATTTACAGATTAACCGGTCCCTTCAAAACTCTAGATTGGAACTGAAGTTTGGTTTGTCGTCATGTTATTTCTAGCTTGCTTCTAAAACCACATGTACACTCAGGATATGGATTTTCATAAAAGGACTGTTCAGTCCTAAATCATGCTCGGCCTTGGAGCTCCTTTTCTGTGCCTTGCCTTTTCCTTGGAGCTCCTTGCCTACGTATAATCATGAAAAATGAGTAAATTCTTTGATTTTGATAACTGGGAAAATTAAGTCAACTAAGGTGAAAGAGGAAAGAAAAAGTAATTGCAGATTAAATGGAAAGAAGAAGAATTACATATTAAAAGGAAAAAAAAGGTAATAGACTTTAAAAAAGAAATATGTAGTTTGTAACCACTGTTAACTTCTAACCATCATGTCATTGGATAATGAATGGTCTATCTACTTGTATAAACATGAATTATCGTTATGCAAGAAAGTAACCTACCTGTATGTGACAGTTCCCTTCCTTCTTTCAGCTCTCCAGTTTCCAGCATATAAAAATTCCATCAAGTCCTTTCCTGAAGATCAAATGAATGTTGATTGCCTTAGAAGCAATCATGTTGATTAAACAATCTCAGGTCAAACTAGTAAGACCTCCAACATGTAAATAATGTAGGTATCTCAGCTTTCACCAGCTGGAACAGCCTCTGCTTGCTTTAGGTTTTGATGGCTTGATTTTACCCTCATTGGTTTTCATTGAAGACTTGTTTTAGTTTTATTTCCCTAGGGGCATAAGTGTGATTCAATCAAAACTGGGTGGACATGAACTATTTCCATAAAAGCTGAGATGGAACCAACTTAGCGCTCCATACAACCCTTGGATTCAATAGAAGTTGTATAATCATGTGTTCCTACATCTCATGAGGAAGCGTCTGTGCTCAGACGTGTCAAATAGAGTTCTGGTGCACCACTGCACCATAGAGGCCACCACTAAGAGACAAAACCTGTTCGCTAACCTTTAGTATTCTCATGCCTAATTATCAATTTCAACTCTGCTGAGTCCAACCTCCTTTACCATACTTTCTCCCTCGGGTTCATGTGCCCCATAAATTTCTACTTTAACATTTATTTGCTTCATTTCTTGCATTCTTGAAAAATCGGTGATTGTTCCAGCAACAGCATAGGTGCTGGAAATGAGGAGGGAATCTGTAGGATGCTCTGTATAAATGCTCTTTAGCACATCTTTCACGCACTTCCCTAATTTAACATCTCCATAGATTCGACAAGCAGAAAGCAGTGTTCGCCAAGCAGTAGCATCACCCTTAATTGGCAAGCTCTCGATTAGTTTATGTGCTTCATGCAGCATTCCTGCTCGACCCAAGAGATCAATAAGACATCCATAATGCTCAACCTCTGGTGAAAAGCCATATTCCTGAACCATGTGCTTAAAAATTTCCATCCCCTCAATCACAAGCCCTCCATGACTACACGCCGCCAGAATCGCCAAAAAAGTTATCTCATTTGGTCTAAACCCCTCCTTTTCCATCCTACTGAAAAGCCTAATGGCATTACTTGGCTGCCCATGAATTCCCAGGCCTGAAATCATGGCAGTCCAAGATTTCACATCTTTATTTTCCATCCTCTCAAATATGTTCATAGCCTCATCTAGAAAACCACATTTAGCATACACATCAACAAGTGCTGTTCCAAGAACCGCATCGAGTTGTAGTTTCTGCTCTTCAACGAAGCTAGCAATGTGACGAATTACTTGTATAGATCCAGATGCAGGGCAAGCTGAGAGCAGCCCTGACAAGGTAGAAGAATTGGGCTTCATTCCTTGAAGACTCATTTGCTCGAGTAAAGTCACTGCCTCTCCAACCATTCCATTTCTCGCATAATTCCCTATTAAACAGTTCCACAAGACAACATCCTTTCCAGCAACGCTGTCAAAAACTCGACGTGCCAAATAGATATGACCTGCCTTTGCATACAGATCAATCAATGCAGTAATGACATTCAAATTGAAATTACATCCAATTTTGATGCAGTATCCATGGAGACACTTCCCCACACCAAAGTTCGCTATGTCACCAGCTGCTGACAGAAGACTCAACACAGTGGCAACACTGGCTTGAAGCCCAACCCAACCCATCTTCCAGAACAACCCAAAAACCAAACAAGGCTGAGAAACAGAAAGACAGCCACCCATCAAAGTGTTCCAAGACACCAAGTCATTTCCCTCAGGAAATTCATCAAACAGCTTATGCGCATCCTCAATTCTCTTGCAAACACAATAAAAATGCAAAAGGGCATTCTTCACATCAACAAACACCCTATTCCCCGATCTCACTGCAAGCCCGTGAATCCCTTGGCCCAGCCCAACCTCTGAAACTCTACCACAAGCCTTGAGCACGGTAATGAAAGAGAACTGGTCCAGCCCAATTCCACGATTCCTCAGTTCGTTGAAAAAGGGAAAAGCTTTGTTAGGGCAATTGCTGAGAGAATAGCCTCTGAGCATTGTGTTGAACATGAAGAGATTTGGGGTTTGAATGTAACTGAAAATGGAAGCTGCATAGTCCATGTCTAAGATTGAAGCTGCGAGGAGCTTGCTCAGAGTGAAAGGAATGTTGTTGAGAGCGGTCTTAGCCATGTGGCCGTGAATTTGACGGATTTCGGAGGTGGTTTTGCATGATTTCAATGCCAGACTGAGGTTCTGATGCAAAGAGAAGGTTTTTGCAGTGTGACATAATGAGCTCATCAGTAAGCACTCGCTGGAAAACTAAACAGGTGAAAATTATCGTGTTTTCTTTTTTGTTCTGGGTTTGAGGGTGGAACCACGATAAGATGGGCCTCAGAAAAGCCCATGTGAAGCCCACGAGACAATACGTTTTCCGTCAGTGGTGAAGGAAGCATGAAACTCACCTGTACTTCTAAGGCCCGCCGTAGACAAAGAGGAAACAAAGAGGAATAAGTGATAAATAACAATTAATGTACTTTTATTTACCTTGATGGGCATAAATGTACTACAAAAATGAAAATTCTAAGCCACAATCAATTATCAAAGCACAAATACTTGGAAAACCTCTTGCATGTCCATATCAAGTCCTCATTTAGACAAGCAGAAACACATTGGGTATGCATAAATAAAATAAGATAAAATGTGTTTTAAGTCTCTTATTTTTCAGTTAAAATTTGTTCTAGTTATTATATATTAAAAACAATGGTTTTTAGTCATTGTATTTTGATAATCGGTGAATTTTTGTCCTTATCTATGGAACTTAGGATATTTGGGTGAGGGACAAAACTTACCAATTATAAAATATACAAGAATCAAAACCATCATTTAAAGTATAGAAATTATTATCAATTTTGACCAAAAAAAATTGAGAAACTTAAAACACATTTTACCTAATGAAAATAAGATATGAATGTTCGTTTATAATACTTATAAGATGCAGCAAGAGGAGAATCAGGTATATAGATGGGATGCATTTCAGAAGATTTTTCAGATAAGGAAAGCTTGTATGAACCTACCTTGAGTTTGTAGATTACATCAACTTCAGAAAGTATAAAGACATGTGAATCAGAAAAAGCAACCAATAATTTGCTTGGGTTACTTGGTGAAAACTGCCAAAATAATCATAAAAGATTATGATCAGTATTCAATAATTTTTGTATAGGGTGGCATAATTACAAACCAGAAAGAGAGGTAGAAATAACCAACCTCAAAGCCAGTGATCCACTTCCTGATGTCTTCTTTTTTGCCTTCTAAACACAACTGAGCGTCTAATTGCAAAATGCATATGATTATCTAAACAAGTGAACGCAAAAATATAAAGAAGTTTGTTAGAAGCTACTACTCATAATCAATCTTGAGATCAATAGTTTAAATTCAGACACTTCTATACTACAAGCAGAATATAACATCAAAATAATCAAAGAGTAATCCATAATTTGACCACATGCAAATCAACCTTACGTAGATGTAACTCCATATTTTATTTTATTTGTATAAAGAAGAGATTAAGGCCAAGAGAAAAATATTACAAAGGGAAAGGAGCTAATCTTTAAAAAAAGAAAAGAATAAGTACACATCTAGGAACAATGGACATCAACATGATAAATCTACCCAACATGATGGAACTACTCAAAGTAATGGTGCCCTACAGGCCTAAGAACAAGGCATGTATAACTACAGAACCTACAGCGATATATAATTATTAGTCACTACACACTAAATGTTTCGCTTATATTAAAAAAAAGTGTCAAAAAAATGTCATAGCCCTAGATCTACTCTTTAGTGAGACACTGTAATCAACAAAGTTAACTCAATAATCATAAATGCTTAAATCAAACAACACTCAAATATTATCATGTGCACTTGCGCAATACAATGTTGCGTCAAACTGACTTGTGCAACACGTGACATCCACAAGACAAAAGTAACCCAAATGATAAAAGACGAGAAATCATTAGTTTAGTTCTTTTATTTTTTTAAAATTACTAAAATAGAAAATCAGTGTTTGAAATGGGCCTCATCGATTAATTTAGTCATAATCAACACTCAAATTAGTTTTTAAATAAATAAAATATTCTTAAAATGATAAATTATTAATTAATTTAATTTTTAAAATTGTAATGCCTAATCAACTTAATTCTTAAAATTAAATAAAAAAATTTAATTGTAACTTTCGTCTTATAACATAAATATTTTATAAATTTTATCATAATTTTTCATGTATTTTATTTGTTTAGTTTATAATAAAAATATTATATATATATATATATAATTATTATATTTTTGCTAATCAATTTATCCTCCTTAAATATATATTTATATTTATTATATAAAAAATATTGAAAGTTAAGAAGATAAATATTTTTATTTTAATTATATAAATTATATAGATTTATTTGTTAAATCATATAAAATAATTTATTAGTTAAATTATATACTATATTATAAAAAGGTGGAAGATGTATAAATAATAAATAATTTTATATAATTAAATAAATAAATGTGTATAACTAAAACAAAAATATTTAATAAATAATAATAAGTGGTGGTGAAAATTTAAAAGAAAGAGACAAACTAAGTAAATTTATATAAGTTTAGGATCAAAATATGTGAAAAATTTTGAGGAAATAAATTTACGAAATTTAAATGTTAGAGGTAAAAATTACGATTAACTATTTTTAATTTTAGGGAACAATTTAACAAATTATTATAATTTTATGAAACAAATGACTATTTTATTATATTATTAATTTTATAAATTATTATTATTATTACAATTTCTTTTGATAAATTATATATGATAATTTATACTCAGTTTATTTTTAAAAGAAATCAGTTAATAAATTATAAATATGATTATCTTAAGCTATATTAAAAAATATATCTTGATAACATATTTTAAAAAAATAAATAAATAGATGTACAGCAATAAATATTTGTGAATATAACTATATCTTAAAGATTTAAAGTCATCGAACAAATTTTGTATTTGAGTCGTATTTTAATATAATTCGATCACTTTTATTTTATTCTTCTGTTTTTTAAATTATAAAAGTATTAATTAAAATTTAATAATCTAATAAATAATTCTAACCTCACGCTCAGCAGTAATATGTCCAATCATTGCCTTGCAGTGTGATTGATTTCAAATTGAATCTAAAACTTTTTATTTTAACAGTAATAATAATTTTAAGTATTATTAATATTCTACAAATATCACATACATTTAAAAAAATAAATTTTTACTATAATCTAATACTTTTAATATGATTAAAATTTCTTTGTTTGTATTTCTTTTACTACCATCAATTCATCATGAGAAAAATTCCATACCACAACAATCAAATTAATGTTCTACAACTTAAATTTGTTTCAATTTAAATAAAAAAGTTCAAAGTGAGTTCGTATTTTAAAATTTATTGTTCAAATAAGTTGTGAACAACACAAAATTAGTTCGATATGTATACAAAATAATTAAAATTGAAAAGAATAAATTGTTGTATAAGAAACAAAAATATTAATTTTAACTGAATGTGTGATTCAATCTATCACTATCATTTTCATCAAAATAATTTTAATGAATTATACTATTTTTATGAAAATTAATCTTTATATTTGTTTTAATATCATTTTTTAATTCAAAGTAAATGTAAACTAATTTTTTTTCTACGATTTTCTAAATAAGTAATAAAACTTCTCAAATAATCTATAACAATATACATGTATATACATATTTTTAGTTATATAATTATACTAACAAATCAACTTTAAATAATATAATAAAATATATGACTTAATAATTTAAATTTAAATTTATTTTTAAAAATATATAACTAAAATTATGAACTTAGTATGAAGTCTAAGACAACAACCTTATTTACCTTCCAGTATATATGATCTTGCTTGCAAGAGTATACTCTTTAAAAAGAACATGTTAACTAAAATAAATAAATTCCAGATATCTCTTGATTTATAAAAAAAAAAAAAATTATTTATATATAACTTTAAAAAAAATACAGTTAAGATATAACTTACTACTTTAGTAGATTAGCAAGTATTAATCCACATATATATACTAACCTCCCACTTAGCCAACATGATTGATATAAGTATAGGTATCAAAAGTATTGCTCGTACATGTACGAGTGTGAATACGAATCTTTTTCGAAAATGTAAATATCAATATAATATTTAATTCTAATAAACTATCCAGCCATTATATATTTATACCGTCATGTCATCCATCAGTAGAAAACAGCATAATAATCGCATATCATTATCAAAACAAGGTTGAATTTAACAAAAGAAATTAATCTCTTGTGATATGGTAAATCAAAGTTTAATTTTTTTATCACAAGAAGTATACACATTTAATGTCTAATTGCTTTCCAAATAAAGTTATTTTTGAAAAAAAAACATATAAAAAAATTATAAATCACTTAGATATTTTGTGACCTTAAGACACATCTTATAAATATAGGAAATAAAACGAATATAGTCTGATTCGAGTTGTAGGCTACAGTAAATTAAGTTGAAAATTTCGATTTTAATTTGGATTTCTAAAATAACATTCAAATCCAATAAAAATATAATATTTTAAGGCTTTTAACAAGTTCTTCGAGTCAAACTTAAATTGAATTTGATAAAATCGAACTAAAAAATGTTTAGGTTTAATTCACATGGATTTAATTTGGCCATATTGTCACCTTTATTTATAAATGTATGTTCTTAGTGATTTTGTTTGAAAAAAAATATTTTTTTTATTTTTTTATTTTATTTTAATTACAAAAATGTTACTTCATTTTTAAATTATTTTCTATTTCAAAGTTTTGCACTGGAAACAGTAAAAATAATATATATTAATCTTTACTGTTTTCTATACATAACTTTAAAAAAAAAAAAGAATGGAAAAATACTTTCTTCAACCAAATGACACCTAAAACCCACTTAAATTGAAATTTACGGAAATTACAAGTTACTAACCGGAGGTGTGTCCAGCAATTATATATGCAAGAAAATGCAAACTGAGGTCAACTTTGGTCACCTAACAATCTGAATTGCAACTAATTCCATCAATATTGTATATGAACAACTTTATATAATCGTATTCCATCATAAGTTATAAAACATTGCCATTAAATTTTCAAGACAATAGCTGCGCTTGTGATCTAGAAGTCCCATGAACTAAGAACATTCAGCATCGATCCGTGTTATAACCTGAAAGCATGGAATTATGTAAAGCAACTTATTCTCTACAATCTTTTAGGCTTCATCAGAACCTTACATTGTCCCAATTTTGTTTGCCCAGTGGATGGATTATGTAAGCGTAGAAAGGGAAAATACATACGTTAAAAAAAAATATTCTGCAACAATGTTTTCTCATCATGCATGTAATACTACGCAATACAATTTTGGGAAAAGGGCAAACTATGTTAGAATTGTGTATACATTGAAGTTTTCCTCAAAGTTCCACCAACGCACACAAACACGTAAGATGCAGTTTTGCAAGTTTGCTTTGTAGTTCCCACTAATAGATTAATTAATGCTAACAAATAATACCGAAGGAGTGGCCTTAATTGATCCTTATATTCAGTTTCTGTGGGTAATTAAAAGATCCAAAGTAAAATGATACTTGAGACATTCGAACCAAAAAATACTAAAAAGTGAAAACATGGTTAATTGCACATTTTCGATAAGGTTTCCACATTATCCATCTTTTAAGTCAATGTTTGAAAGCTACTGCACGTTTCAAGTTTTTAAATGATTATGACATTTATCACCATTGCCTCCTAAAATTTCAGCAGGGCCATGTTGAAGTTCTAGAAAAGGTGATAGATTGATCTAGCACTGCATATATATATAAGACTACAGTTCAAGAGAGCACAAATAATAGAAAACATATCCCGAACATAGAAAATAGACAAAATCACTTATGAGTTATTGTTCCGTATAATTGAACTATGAATCGATGGGTTAGCAACCTAGTCTTAAGAATTATACAAGGATCACATTTTTTCAGGGTCTATAATAGACAAGCACTTCACATGCTCAAGTTATATGCATGCCACGGGACCCTCTTTGGGATAGATACGTCTTATTATACTTTAATCGAATCACTAGAAGGCAAAAATTTTGCCACCTCACATGTCCCAAGGGTGCAGTTTCAAATAAGAATGTTCAACTCCATACAAATATTCTAGGTGGATTCTTTGAAAATTGCATGCCCTTGTATTTTATGCCCCCAAAAGAAATTAAAGAAGCATAATCTGAGGGGTTCATGTGCACCACCACGTTGGCTGATGTCAAAGAGCTAGACCAATCCCCATCACTTTCTCATATGGCTGAGGTTTGATTATCCCTCTTTAAGACAAGAAAAGCACAGGGTCTAAAGAGAGAAGAAAATTAATTAAACAAATTAACCATTGGTATATAAAGGTACCTTTGGGAAAGGAAAACAATGACCCCATGCTGATGCTTATTTGGCAGAGGGAATAAAGTAGGACCGCCCCATTGTCCTCTACAGGATAATAGAAACAAACACTGCCTTATCTTTGCGTCTTATAATTAGATTTTCAACTTTTTTTTTTTTATTAAACTTTATACAAGAGCATACTCCATCAAGATCGCAAAAGAGAAGGAATCATGATCTTACGACATATTAATCTTAAAATATATACCTCTTTTAAAAATGTACCCAAAAAAATAATCTGGGACATATTATAATTTATATATACAAAAAGAAACGGTCGTGGACTCCACCTTCTAAATAATAAGGTGACGCATATTGCATGAGGCTGAGCCGCGGAGAAGGCTAGCTTCTATACTTTCTCTTCAACGACTCTATTCTTCTTTACATTAATGAAATTAAAAATTAGGAAGCTTTTACTTTTGGTTATGTCAACTTGTCAAACTCTGTTCGGATAAGTTTATAGTATTTATAGAAAAAATTTTAAAAAATATATTTTTTATAAGTTAAAAATTATTTATCTATAAGTTAAAATCAGTTTTCTGTTAAGAAAATAAATAATTTTAACTTTTTCAAAAGTTTATATATAAGTTAATTTTAGTTTATGAAATAAATTTTTTTTTTATAAATATTTACAAAAAAATTTATATATACATGACTTAAAGTTGAAAACTTATTTATTATCTAAATTCTTACTTGTAAATGAGTTTAATAATCATATACTAAAAAAAATATTATTGTTATGATTTTTAAGATTATTATTAAAAGTTTCAATAAATTTAGTTGATGATTGGAACATATTCTATTTTCTTATTTTTTTTAAATGAAAAATTATGATCATCTGGCTTGTGATTTTTAAGGAATATAGTGGTACCCAGGAAAAAAACAAAAGTAAACCCTAAACTTTACATAATCGGCGACATACAACATACATTTCGTATTTGATAATCAAAGTAATTAAACTGAAACTAGAATTTATTCTTCTGCAACATCTTGCAGTGAAAGAATGAAATGGCTTTGTCCCTTGCCTACCTAAAATAAGTTGAGTTTCCTGTCACCGCCACGTGCATGCTAGTTGCTAGAATGTGACTAGTGACTAATGGTGGGGTAAGTGGACGTAAGCATAGCCACTTGGCGTTGGGTAATCTTCCATTTTCCACTTGAATTCCTTTCTTCCTGAGTGATTTTGCTGCCCAATTGTTTGGAAAGTGTGTTGGTTACTATTTTCTGCAAAATAGATACCTTTAATGTTCAAACTTGAGATTCCAGAATGCCTTTGTTCAGGGGGTGGATCTCCTTTTAGGAAGTAAAATCCCAACCGTACTTAAATGGGGATCGATATTGACGTTAATTCCACAGTATAGGGATATTCTTCACCCATAAAGGGTTGAAATCACCACATATACAAGCATCCAGTTCACCAAGCTTTTGTATTCCCATGCTGCTACCTGTTTCACAGTAAATTTTTTTAAATACAAGCAACAAAAGTTATCAAAGAAAATAATTACATTCAAATTGCTCAAATATGTACTAACTAACTACATAAAAAAATTTACAAGATAAAATACTTGAAAACAGTCAATTATAAAGATAAAACATAGACGTTGCCCCTTGTATACTTGTAGTGTAATAAAAGTTTACATTAAAAGTCATTCTAGATTATTGAAGTGAAACTCTAAAATTCTAATTGAGTACTGAAAACACGTGATTTATTCATTGATATACATGTTCTCTCTCTATCATACAAGTTCTGCACTATAAGCTAAGCAACCAATATAATGATGAAAAAGAACTTTATAATATATGATTTTACCTTAATCTTAGCGGCAGAGGAAGCAAGAGAAATTGAAGAGGAGGAAGATGAGGTTGCAAGAGCAGACAAGCCGACATTGTAAGTCATGGATTCATCGGGTCGAAAGAGACCATAGTTTCTTTCTGAGGTTGGTCCAGGCTTCAAGTCTTCATTGAACAAGGCAAACAAGTAGACCTCCAACCTCATTCTAGGATACAGAGGTGTCCCTTCACTTGCCATTTGCCTTCTGAGCAAATTCCTGTTGTAAGTAGCAGCATTCATTGGCGTGGCACCAACCTCATTAGGGTCTCCCTTCGATGGCCAACCAGTCTCCGAGACCCTAACCTCAATCCCCTTGAACCCCATTTTGGCAATGGCAAATGAAACAGCATCTACCATAGCATAAAGCATGTTGTCATAGTGGAGGTTGGTGTAAGGGTCAACCATTCCTGCATTAGGATTGAACAGCACGTAGTTCAAAGGAATCGCACTAGGGTCATCCTTATAGGCAAAGTAGGGATAAGCATTGATCCAAAAGGGGGACTTAGAGCTTGACAAGAAGTTCAGAAACTGGTACATGATCCCAGATATTTCACTTTTGAAACTACCAGCTGAAGGAGGGTAAGATTGATCAAGCACTGCCAAGGAACTAGGTGTTGAAACTTTGATGTTTGAGTAGCCTAACTGAGCTAGAGCATTGTGAATGTTTACCACTGCTGGCACAAGGTGCTGAATAAGAGTGGTGTCATCATCGGTGAAAACCTCATTCCCAACTTGAACCCCTGTGATCTTTGTCTCGGGTAGGTATGGCATGACGCGGCTGTTCACCCATTGAAGTGCTTGTTGAGGATCATCTAACTGGCTTAGTATTTCATTTTCCACTGTCACAATGATTTCAATGTTTGAGTTGGCAAAAGAACTCAGAATCTGTGGATTGGTGTCATAGATTCTTGATTTTGTGAGGTTAAGGGTGCTCAACAATTCTAGGACTTTGTCTGGCTGCGGCAAATTGTTAGCCACTTGGCCATAGTTTATTCCAAAAGATTCAACGCCTAGAAAAACTCCAATACCTGATTTTTCATGATCAATGAAATGTGTTAGTGCTACTCAATATTTTTCAAGTTGTTAGAGATAAAAACTATAAATACATAAGTGGTATCAATGTTTTAAAAGAGAGTCAGCAACCGCAATTTCGGCCAAGAGTTCAAGGTTTTTGGAGTTTCTGCTACCACAAATGTGATCGCATTTGCCCGTAATTTTCCGCAATAGGAAAATATGACCGTGTTTGCGACCGAAATTTAAAACTTGAGTGATATGCAAAAACAAAAAAAGGCATATAAAACAGAACAAACAGGGTACCTGCAGAGAGGAAAATAGAGAGAAAAGCATAGCTAATGGCCAATTTTCGGATGAATGTTGCCATTGTGAGGAAGGAAGAGACTCCGAGATTGTAGAATAGAGTAGAGAGGTATTATATTATACGGAGTGGAATTCCTTTCTTTTCTTGTTTGAAAATTTTGGAGGCAGAGAGAGATAAGGTAAATGAGAGGATTTGTGTTTGGTTGGTTTAGAGGGTCTCTTTTAGTTTGGCTTGGTTTCCTTATTTATATATATTCTTAACGCTGAATTCTTTTGGACAAGGTTGTCTCTTCCCAACCCACGTCAAATTCTTGAGTCTTCACCGGAATACCCTTTGAGGCCACTTTCTTAAAACAAAAGCAAAGAGAAAATCCCACTGAGTGGTTAAGGTTAAATATTAGAGCCTTTGAGGCAAGTAATTGCAGGATCCCAAAATTTGTGGTAAGGTGAAATTTAGCGACCTTAATCATGAGACATTCCGTATTATTAAACAAATTTATATATATATATATATGTATATACTTTTTAATTACGGCACTCTTGGGGTGGGACTGAGGTGCCTTGTAGATATAGCCCTTTGTGGGAAAAGGAAATAATAGGTCTGCTGGAACTGACCCTTTTTGACTTGGAGATGCCCTCCATAATCAAATTTTTTACCATTTTTATGCAAATGTCTCCTTTTCTGCGCAGTATACAATCACACAATCGTGTCAAATGTACCATTTTCAAACAAAAGCATACATCGTCTACGTCTGACTTAAGAAATCTATTTAGTACTTAGATACTTACTATTTTAATTAGATGCCATCCACAAAGTGCTGTTCTTTTTTTTTACGTGATTGTTGTGTTGGAACTCTTATTGATGTTTCGAGAATTAGCTTATACTACTTGTAGTTTTATTGGAAGTATCGTTTACAAAATATAGGGGTATTAGTCAAGATTTTTAGGCGCCAAATTATTTTGTTATTTTAAATTCTATCTTGATTAATGGATAATCAATTATAGCAAAAATAGTTTGTGAACTTATCGTGTAAATTTCCTTCAAAATATATAATAAAATTATTAATTTTTATAACAATTATGATTAGTTGACAGAATAAAATTTTATATGCTAAATTAAACTCAAAATTATATTAATATTTAATTATATATGATCATATTATTAAAATAACTTGAGAACAGAATAACAATTATCACAAGATTTAAATTATTTTAATAGTATATTAACATGCATATAATTATATGATAGTAAAGTTTTTTGTAATCACAATTTTAGCTACAACATTAAAAATTTTAGAGTCTTTATGACTATAATTGCAATTATATCAACTATATTTGTTCACAACTTTTTATAATATTAAAGATCGCAACGAAATTCCAATCACAGTCATGTATAAAATCTTAGACATTATAATTATGTATCTATAAAAAAACTAGAACTAGTCTCGTTTAGAAAAAAAAAAAACGTAAAAATAGACGCCAACTATCTATATATCGATCATTAATCGACAAACATCACTGACACAAACAATTTTATATAGAAATAGTTTTCCTCCTACAACACGTACATAACATAAAAATAAGCAAAAGAAATCTTACTTTAGCCTTTAAACTCAAATGAAAAGTTCATACATATATTTCGAACATGAAAATGGAGCTAGGTAGCCAATGAACGAATAAATAAAGGGCTACCCAAACGAGTCACTGCGGCCAGGTTAATGAATATTGAATTCAAAATCAAATAATTATGTCAAGTTAGGTTGAGTAAATTTTGAGAAAACAAAATCAAGTTGGAATTAATCAAACCAATTTTATGAGTAATGATTGCTAATGTTGACAAGTAACTAGTTATTATCAAAATAGCATAAAGTGAATGAGAGTATATTATTTTAAGAATTGAATTCAATTACTAATTAGTAAATTTATCTTTATTTAAACTGATATTATAACTTAGTAAAAGTAATTTTTTATCAAAGAAAGTTAAAGTAATATGTAAGTCTATAATTTTTTTGAATTTTTAATTAGGTCTTTATATATAAAAAACATTTTAAAAAAATTCTATAATTTAATTTTTTTTAATTAAATCATCATAAATTAATCTTATTACATTTCTATTAGTTTATACTAATTGAATATGGTAACATGATTTATTTATTTTTATTATGCTGAGATATCATTACTCTTTATTTTTATCTTTTTTATTTTTTAAAGGTTTCTATTCCCTAATTTTAGAATTGGTAGAGACATCTAAAAAAAATTTTTTTCCAGTCTACGCATTTTTTTCACATTACTCAATACGATGTCATATTGAACAAATTATATTTCTTTCATCAATTGCATATAGTGGATACTTAAATTAGTTATTTAAAAAAATCATATTATTTGATATTTATAAAGTAATGACAAGAATTATATGAAAATTTAAAAAAAATTATATTTTTTCCATTATAAAATGCAAAAAGATGTGATTCGTTAATAATGTGAAATAATTGGATAGTGTCTTCTCATCACAATCTACCGTGTATATTAAGTTGATTGACTTTTATAATAAGTATCTTAAAATTCATATTAATAATAATTTATAATTAATGACAGTGAATATATCACCATACTCTTATAAAATACTACAACAAAAATATAAAATTTAAAAAAATATTTAATTTATGAATTAACTTTGCTATTTTTTGTTTTGTGATCTTTTTCATTGTTTATCAATGTTCTTGCTAGACTTCTTTGACGAAACAGAATAATAGATACACCTCCAGGATCATGGGTGACATATTCCATTGGTCAGTGAGACATTACTATTCCTATTTTAATTAAGTTGTACATTTACTCCAGATCGTAATTGAAATATCGAATTGGCAAATTTTGATAGATTTGTTTCCATTACATTTACCAGAAGGTTAATTAAGTTTTATGTTTCGTTCATAATTATCATGTATACCATCGACGGAATTGCTCACCTTAGCGGATCTTCTCATTATAATTAACTATTGCATTTGTTTTGTTCCAAAAACAAAATGAAAGCTGCAGTTTTTTTTCTTATTTTTTAATTGGCCAAACAAGTTAATATAACCAAACTTGATATAATTGGCCAAACAAGTTAAGATATCACGTTAATATAATAAAAAAAATTAAATCATAATATTCATTATCATAAATTAAAAGAAACGTAATAGTGTTAGTTTATAGAAATTTAATTATAGGATTTTTAAATTATAAGAATTTTTAAAATATTTTTAATTATAGTGACCTAATTAAAAATTAAAAAAACCTATAAATACCTACGTATTAATTTAACACTAAAAAATAATGAGTGATAATAGATAAATAAAGAGAAGAAATCCGATCCTATGTAATCTAAATCTAATTCAATGTCAATTTAAGTTATATCTCGTACAAATTCATTATTTCCTTCATTTTAATTCCAATAATTTCTGGACATTCAACCTTTTTCTTCTAAATGATGAACCTTTTGATCTTTTTAATTAATTGAAATAAGCTCTTGGCACAAGAATTCATAGAATCGCACAATCATCTGTTAAATCTTATTCACAATTTACAAATTTTCCAATTGTCAAATGAACTTAAAATCAATTCTTGATGGTGAATTAAAGAAAGTATTAAGAGAAGGAACTGTCACTCAACTGAAAGATAATCACTTACATTAAGAAGAAAAAAAGATAACCGAAAAAACAAGAATTGAGAAAGAGATCGATTCTTTTAGAGAAAATACAATGACAATCAAATCTTTATATTTTCTTTAAAATCTTTACAAAACCCTAACTTCGAAAAAGAGATAAATTTTCGTAGCCAAAGGTCCCAAAATAGCTTACGAATGAGACACTATGTCTTATTTCACTCAACCGATCTATTGGAATTTTATAATGCCTTATTTGAACTATATTTATTCATCCTGGAGCTTCTACAACCAAAGTTATTCAATCTTTCTCAATTTTGTCTATATTTATTATCCTTTGTGTCCTAAAAAATTTAAAAGTAAAATAAAATGATATTCAATAAGAGGGTACAATTCAAATCATTACAAGAATTCACACAAATATTTAATACACTATTATTGAGAATTTTGCTATAATTATGTATAATACAACAATAACACTACAACGTTAGTTGGCAATTATATAGTGACAATAACTTAATGGAAGTAAAATTCATCTCAGACTACAAAATATTTTTGTGACAAATGAACATTAATTAGCCGATAAAAAGTTAATTTATAATAGACAAAAACTATAAGTACTGTACTTCATATTTCTTGGAAATCAAATAAGTTTTTAGCGATACTCGCTATAATTATTATTGGTAATATTTTAACCTGTTCTGAATACACTTACCATAATCTAATTATTGATAAATATTTTAATAGTCATTTATAGTCTTTAAAAGGTACAATAAACATTATCAAAAACGATTTTTAGTGTTGTGTAAAACTACATCTAATTAATTAATTCTCTATTTTGACAATTATTAACTAATGAAACACTTATCAAGTAATCGATAAGTTCAAGTTGCATAGTTAATCGGTCTTTTTTCTTTCAAATAATTTTGCAACATAAAATATGTCAAAATGAATTAGAATTTGAAAAAAACATATTTTTTAGGTAATTCTATATACAAATAAATATGATTTTTCATTAGCTTTTTGTGACTCAGTACTGAACGATATCTTTTATTAGTCTAGATTCTGCACAATTTCTTAATGGTTGTGGAACTACCATTTTGTTAATAATTCTCATTGAGAATCATGCTCATATTTCTTATTTCCATATCAAGGAAACATTTGCAAAAGGTAGGACCTTACAGATCCAATATATTGTTTCAGATGATATTGTAGAAATCTGATAAAGAAAACAATAGAGAGAGAGAATCATCACCGACGTTAAAAGCAATAATGGAAATAATATTAATAGTCTTGGAGAACAAATATTCATGCATCGTTTATTCTTGTATGTACTTTATATCTAATCATTCATCAATCAACGAGATGCGAAAAGATTATAAATTTTTGTGATTCCGAATTTAGGTAAGACACCAGTTTGGAAAGTTCAAACACTAGCAAAATCTTCTTTTAAAACAATATGCGTGTATTTGAGTTAATTGTTTCGACATAATTAAAGCAGGTTAATTTAAAAAATGAAAAAAATAACAATATGTATATCTAAATTAATTTTAATTGTAATTCAAATTAAAGCATGTGTTACAATAACAATGTGTAAAAACAGTAATTAATAAATATAAAATTTATAGTAATAAAAAAAAATTATAGATATGTTTGAGATAAACATTGATGGTGCTTTTTAGGTGTACAGTTATTTAGAATTATAAGTTTAAAGAATGCTTGCTAACTTTAGTGTGTTTCAATAGATTGAGATTTGAGTTCTCCTTAAGTCAGTTTGTACTTTAGTGTGGATGAGACACTGGAAAATATGTAAATACATGCAAAAGGTAATTTGATGCTTAAGTTACTAAGAATTTCACTAAAATTAAAATGTATATTAATTGTTTACCAAATGGAATAGTGTTGAAATGATTTATAGGGGTCAAAGATAGGCTAGATTATCAAATACGAGGTTCAAGCCTAAGGACAATGATACTCTATCTTGCATCTTACATTTGAACATTAACTTCGGTTAATTGTTACAATTTAGTTCTAAGACATTTTAAGCTGAAATAGTTCATTGTTACGATCACAATAAATATATCCATCATATAAGAAATAAAGAGATGAGAAAGATGAGTTATTGTATCCATGAGGGTTATAGTTTAACAACTACACAATCCATTAATTATTCTTTTGATTTAAAAACTAATAAAGAATTGATTTTAGTTTATTTTTATTTTTTTAATTAAAAAATGAGAGTTTTTCAAGAATCAATAGCCAGTGATGAATCTTCAAACTTTTCCTCACTTCTAGTCCCAAGATGAGTTAAAAAAAAAATACTCCAAATGATGTAATATCATCGAAATAAATAGCAAGTTCACACTTTTGCATCGTAAAAATGTATTGAGTCAATTCAATAATTAAAAATCAAAAGAAAAAATAAAGCATAAGGCCTTTAATATGGTTTAATACGACATTGAGAAAAAAAATTGAAAATTTTGTTCACCTCAACATTAAGCAAGAGATTACTTTTCACTAGGCATAAGTCCCCCAAGCAACAATCCTAGTGGTGGGGCGCCAACATGTGCAGAATTAGGCTTCCTAGTTTCTTGCTCATTTTGGATCTTATCTCGTTGTTTGGCATCCTTTTAGTGCTTCCTTTGGTTTTCTACAACTAGAAAATCACTTATTTGTCACTTAGATGTTGTCTTATTCTCTTGCTCATTTTTCCTATAGTGACAAACCCGAATAATTAAGTGAAATCATGCAACTTTTAAAGTCTCAAGAACATGGATCACATGGAATTTCTTACTACTAGGTCATTTTCTCATTAGGTTGTTATGAGCTAATACAAATATTATGTATAATAACTATAAATCTACATGGATTGTAGATTTATAATACATTATGCGAGTCTAGCCGCAAGCCTAATTTGAAACAATTGTCCTTAACTCAACATGTTTGCTAGTTAAGTATGTTGAGTTGTGATTTTGATCTTAAAACTTATTTTAATCGAGAATGGAAGTATCTAGGATTATAATGTAATTGTGACGAGTCCCTTTCATTTCTTGATCAAGCTAGAGTCCAAGGAATGAAATATGTGGCCTATTATGGTTGGATATTGGCCCTAACTTCTTGTAGAGCTAGAAAAGAAGGTTGCAAGAAAGAATTTTCATCCACTTGAAGTAAAAAAGAAGAAAAAGAAATAAGGGGTAATACTCAAATAAACATGAAGAATAATTACGACAAACTCTAGAACTCTTAAAAAATATAACCATAGGAAAGAAAAAAGAAAGCTAAATGCTTGAGAAAGGAAACTTTTAAAGTAAGAAAGTATTAAATTTTGAATAAAAGGTTTGGACCACTCCAATTAAGGCCAAATAAGGATAGACGTCATTGAACCACTATGTTAGCTTGGGGACAATTATATTCTAGGTCATGTCAAAGCTACGTATGTAAATAAATGTAGAAAACACATTGTGTCAATGCTACTAGGCTCAATTATTTTACCACAATCAAATGTTTCTCATGACTCGAGAACCTTCTTCCCTTGTACCAAGACTCGTGTAGGTGTGAAGTAAGGATCATGAATGCAATGTGTTAATAAGAGACATTGCAAATCAAGAGATTCATATTAAAAGTATTTCTCATGTCTCATTATGCAAGAAACACCACTCAAACTCAATAAATACCTTTTAAGTAAGCCTTACAAGTGAAGAACTCTCTAATATGATAGAAATACAAAATTTTTACCATTTTTTAAAAGGAAAAATAGAAAGAAAGAAAATTATTTTTATAAGATTCACCAAAAAAATATTTTTCTCAAATTGAAATGAAATGGGAAAGAAATTATCTCTATTTTTTCAATTTTTTAATGTAATTTAAAAATTATATTTTAAAATAATATATATTAAAAAATTACATTTTTATTATTATAAATTTGTATATAATTTATTTATTTTCTTCCATTTTCTTTTTTACTCATTTAAACAATTAGAAAATAAATATTTCTCTTTTTTTTCATTTTTATCTATGTAAATAAAATAACTTTTACATTTTATTTCCATCATTTCTATTTCTTTTCTTCCTATTTCTTTCTATTATATTTCCCTGTAATCCAAACAGCCGTGTATCATTTGTGTGAAAATCCTAACTGCCCCGTAATCCTATCCTGTACACAGGCCAATATTATTTGTTAGTAAGTAAAAGTGAATGGCAAGCGTTTTAAAAAAGAAATGCTTAAATTGAAACACTAATTAATATTAATATTCGTTTGACACATACCCTACGTGAAAAGTATAATATCAAGAAGTCATGAATATTTTAATGCTAAGTACCACTATCACGACTGACATTTTAGTTAAATGAGATATACCCTTTACATCCTGATTAAATAATCATAGTAGTTAATACTAGTAACTAACAAATAGTATAGAGAAGTTTGAAATAACTACTGGAAAAGAATATTTAGAACCAAATAATTAATAATATATCAACAACTCATAATTATAAATAATATACCAAAGTCTTCAAGTCAGACAAACAACCTCGGATCTCTAATATACACAGGATCATTGCTAAATATATATTTTATTGAGAAAGAGATTAGATCCTTAATTTCTAAGTGATCACATGCAGAAAATTTGGACTATATATGTCGCGACAATGATAATTATTCAACATTACTTTCACAGTTTCACTGAATTGGTATAATTTATGAAATGATATATACCTTCCAAAACACTTTGAGCTGAAAAGCAGGGGGACAGAATGAGAAGTCTACCTGTATACATGAGGTGGAAGGTACATTAATTTTATTTTTCTGGTTGAAGTGTCATAATATGTTATATCTAAATCAACAGAAAGTAGTGGGATATGTGCGTGTCATTGCTCAAAAAAAACCTTGTCTGGTCGGCAGGTTGTTTGGAACTTTTCTGGGTTCATCCATAGATTTCTGTAATATGCTTTGGGGTCATGGTCAGAGAGCCCTTATGTTTTTCATTGAATGAGTTCAGTTTGGCCAAAATAAGGTGGTCAAATTAATGGAATGAGAAAAACAAGTGTTGGTGTTCTCTTCCACAAAAATCTTGTTCGGATCAGACAACCACCCTGGCATAAAGTTACTTGCCCCCTACTATTGTGCTGATTGCATTGGGCTTGTGGATGTGCTTCATCCGTTTCCTATTCCATGCAAATGAAAGATACATACACCAATAGAGACATACCGAGATTCACAGTACTTTAGATTATAATATTTTTCGCACAACTGTATAAAATGTTACACCATTATGCATGTGCATGATTTTTGCTATCACATATTTTTAATAACAAAAAACAAATGAAGTCTGACGCAGGTAAATCGTTTTACAAACTAAACGAGTATGCCGAGAAACACCCAAGTAAATATCAATTAAAGGACCATAAACGTCAGTTACGAAAACCAAAGTTTCATTTCCTTAAAGTTAAGCATAAAAATATGATAAAAAAAATTATTACATGTGTAGTTTTTTCTTTTTCTTTTTCTTGTATAGAATCTTGTTTAAATGGAGTGAAATCATTGTTGATAGTAAAAAATTTCTTGTAATTATTTAAGATAGTTGTGGGATCCTAAACTGTTCTGGACTCGGTCTTTGACATGTCTATACTGGCTTGTTATTAAGGAGTAGTGGAGTCAATCATTCACAGCATCTGAGAACAAACTGCAAGATCATGAGAGAAGTGGGGTTGCAATCGTGGGTACGTAGAGGCGCGGGGAATGCAGCCTCAAGGCCTATATAAGACCCCAAAAACAAAGTAAAAGGAGTCGAAAAATTGAGAGAGAAAGAAGAGGCTAGTGAAAAAGAGAGAATGGACGAGTGAGAAAAGAGAAAGCGGGCAAGCGAGAAAAAGGAGAAAACTGACGATCGAGACCAGGCAAGGACCCCAAGGCCAAATCGAAGGCGAAAAGAAGGTATTGGACGAAGGGAAGAAAGTGTAGAACTTCTCGGATACCAGGGTTAGTAAAATGAATGCATGAACATTCCCTCGAATCGAAGCCTTAGGACCCCTCTGAGTGAAACCGAAACCAAATCTCCCACCCTCTTCCCCTGTTGTCAGGGCTGAATCCACCTCGGCCCGCTAGCCGAGACAAGACGACCCTGCTACTGGGCAAATTGCCTAAACCTACCCTCCTCTCACAACCCTTTTGCTAGTCGAATCCATCTCGCCTCACCGAAGCCTTTCACACTAAGGCCGAGTCTATCTCGGCCCACGTGATAAGTCACCCTCTCAAACCTATCCTTCCCAATGTCGAGTACGTCTTGGTCTCAGTAAGGCTAGGTTGATACAAATGGGCTTTGTCTTTCCCTGAACCCACAACCAGCCATAACTATGTTGACTTTGACTCCTCTAGCATGGGAGGTACGTAGGCACAAGAGGCACACTCTTGCCAAGTCATGAAACCAAAAAACAATAAAGGTGTAAGTTTTATCCTTGCAACTTCACGAACCATATAACCCCTAAGTTTTATTTACATTCCTTTGTAGCTAACCAAGTATAACTATCAGGTGATAGGCGTACTGGGACACCTTGTGTCCCTAATGCGTAACAAACTCCCGAACCCGTGCCTTTAATTACAGGATCAGCCCTTTCCACCATGTTCCCTGACATTTCCTGAACCAAAACTTCGGTGACGACGCCTAGTAACCTAGATGGTCTCGACCATCAATCTGTCGAAATGGTTTCGACTTAGTCCATTTTAACTCTTCTCACGTCGCGTCACAACCTAAATTGTGATAATAATTATATATCTAAAATTCAAAAGTCAAGACTACTAATTAAATTCATCTATAATTTGTATAAAATTTTAAATTTATATTTTATTGTTTTTTCCAAGCCTAAACAAAAACAGTCGTAGCTGCCACTTTAATAAGTAAAATTCTCTGTCCAACAGAAATCTCAATCATTCATCATATTCTTTTTTTTAATTGTAATAACCAATCAAGATTGAGATTTTGGAAAATGTTGCAATGGAGAGAAACAAATTGGTCGGGGGAAGGGCCAAGTGGTTGGATTTGGATTCTCTGCATTTACTCACGCAATCATGAATTTACACCATTTAATGAAAATTAGAAGGTTTATATTTTAAACATATATCTATTTTTACTTAAATTTATGAGATGATATATGAACGGTTTGGTTTTCATCACACAGTTCAAATTAATTGACAAAGTAATTGCGTGTTTTATCCTACGGCAGGAAATCTAGATCCGTTCTTGGTATGTGATTATGAACTTTAAATTATTTTATAACATTCTCATTACCCTCGTTACGTAAAGCAAAGTATATTATGATCATTGGACTTATTATATAGATATTGTTGATCAATACTTTATTCAAATAAATTTCTGAGGGCAATAAAATCAAAGGAAAGGAAAGAGTACGATATTTGAAAATCAGCAAATTCTTGATGAAGTAATCGATCGCTCTAAGAATGTTTGAAAAAGAAAAGTTGGATATATATATATATATCCATGCACATTTTGACATAAACCAATTGAAAATATTGCACAAATCACGCAGGTGGTCGTACATAATTCAACATTAGGTTGAGCAACTTCTTGTTAGGCTAGCTTGCGAATTAATATGCACGACCAGATATGCTCCTAAAACTTAAGAGATTTCATCTCAATTATCTTTAAAATGAACGTTTTTCGCTATGTTTCTGTCCTAGTCATCCAAATTATTATATCTTCGTCAATTGTAGCTAGATATAATTTTAGGTGAGAATTAAATAATTAAAATCATAATAAAATCCACTAAAAATCTCAAAACTAATCACGCAGAAGTTTATCTTTCTAAAATCCAATCAAAGACCAAAATATGTGTAAAGGTGCAGCAGCTATGAATTAAGTAAAGGGGTATTTAGGAGGGGATTCTTTTTAACCTTACGAGGAATCTTAGGTTGGAAATATTAGATTCTTATGTTAGATTCTTTTAACTTTACCAGGGATCTAAAATTCACAAGAATCATCTTTTAATTATGTTTTTCACTAAAAAAAAAATATTACGAGAGATAAAATATAATATTTTTTTTATTTTGCTACTAATTTTAACTACTATTTAAATTATTAGTTAAATCTTAGCTAATTAACTATTAATTAACTAGAATATTATTTTTTCTAACTAAATTTAAGTTATATTCATTTATACTTCTTATTACTACAAATTAGTTAGAAAATAACTACAAATTTTAAAAATTTACTACAAATTAATTAAGATTATTTTCTTAGTTAATTTGCTACTTATTTCATGCTACCACCAATATTATAATAATTTTATAACTAATTATTTTTACTAGAAATTAGCTACAAAATAACTATTAATTTTAAAATTAGTCATAAAATTATTTTGTAGCAAATTTTAAATTTTCTAACTATGGTAATGGAATTAATCATACGTTCTTATTGATTAGATTAAATGCATAATTAATTTTTAAAAATTATATCTCCAGCTAGTAATGCTAGAAAAATCTAACCGCGGGTTAGCAATACGTAGTTGTATCTTTGATATGTATGCGTTGATGTGTTTTAATCCCACTTTTTGCCCTTGTAATTACAAAATTAAATGCATCTTTTTTATTTTATTTTGCTGAACACGTACAATAAAATTTTATTATGTTATTGTGAGCTAAGTAGGATCACAACCCATCATTAGCGAAATCACTATGTCAGGCGAGTAGAGAAAAGTTTGAGTAGAATGCATAAAATAGGCCTTAAATTCTATATTTATTGTCATTTTTATATTTTTATTTTAAAATATATATATCATTTGTATTGTTTTTTTTATATGTTATACATCTTAATCAAGAAGTTTTCATTTTATGAACTATTGCCTTAATTGTGATTAAATTATTATCATACCTTAGGAATCCTTTTTTAACATACATTTCTAGCACATATTTCTTAAAGCTTAATTTTTATGTAATATTAGTATAAAAAAATTTACACTATCAACTAATTAAAAATTTTAAAATATATAATATATTATAAAAATTAATGAACTTAATTACTATACACGATAAATTAAAAATTTGTTATTAGATAATAATATAAAAAGTCATCCTAATGCACTATTTACTCTATTTCTTATTAATATTTCGTTATACTTATTATTTTATTCATTTATATGGTAAGTAACGTAGTAAATATTTTTTTTCTTCATGCTTGAGACTTTCCACATCTAAAAATCATTTTGCGTGTTGGCTATTCCAAGGTAAGTGGCAAAAATCTCAAAACTTCCTTTCTTTTGGTCTTGTCAAGTGGATACCACATCGACTATTGTAGTTTAATCTACCTAATGATATCCTTATCCTTATCGGATATAATGTTGTGAAAGGTTAAAGTTTTGCATTTCATTTGGT
This sequence comes from Mucuna pruriens, assembly GCA_025330945.1. Taxonomy (NCBI): domain Eukaryota; kingdom Viridiplantae; phylum Streptophyta; class Magnoliopsida; order Fabales; family Fabaceae; genus Mucuna; species Mucuna pruriens. The sequence goes on along the minus strand of JAENHJ010000533.1, from coordinate 2,252,533 downwards.
TAATCGGTTGATACCAAATAATATTAATTATGGATAATTATAGCACATAGCCAATTTGTAAATATCTTATTGATGAATAGTTTGTTATTGGGTTGAACTGCTCATAATTTGATTGATATGATACAGGTCTGGTAATAATAAACTTGCATGTATGTTTGTTAGATAGAAGACAACTCTCTCTCATTCTTAGATTTCTATAAATAAATAAAAAAAAAATCAAGATAGATAAAGTTTTCTTGCAAATACATATGCATTAATTCTAACTTAATTAATTCTCTCTATCACTTATCACTTATCAAATTAGCTCATGATGTGAATAGATAGAGATGGTGTGCTAATAGTTTGTTATTGGCTTTGCCCACCATACGTGATCTTTCCCCGCACTTTAAGTTGTATAGTTCACTTTTGATCCGGAAGAGTGGAGAAGTTACTGTTGAAAATTTTCACTTTACTTACGAATGGCATCACCCCAGGCCTTGCATGTGATCTCACTGTTACAAAAGATAAAAAAAAAAAAAAAAAAAAAGAAAGGCTTACGCTTCTAAAGGTCCTTTGACAAAAAGTGCCTACATTGTCTTTATCCGTATCAAAATTAATTAAATTTTAAAGAAATACTAATGTTTTGGTGGATACTTGATGTTTAAGGTTTGTTTTCAAATATAATTAAAAATTTCAATACTATTTGAGCTTGAACTCCTGATACGATATAGACCTCTCAATATCACTAAACTAAATTTTGCATTACGTACTATTTGATCAGTTATTCTTTATTGGTAAATCTAATCTAAAAAAAAGCTATGTATGTGTGTGTAAAATGATGTAATTTGTTATATAACTTTATATTATTCAAAAATATAAACTAATTAATATAACAGTAATTTATTTTGTCCAATGTCTTCTTCCCTCCTCTCCTTCTCCACATGAAAAATATATATATTATTTTTTATAATATTTTATTATAAAAATATTATCAATATTTCTATTAATAATATTTTATTTATATCTTTAGTAATATTTAATGAATATAAAATATTATTAATGATATTTTGCAACATAGTTCAAAAACAACATTTATTAAAATGTTTGACAAAATTAATAAGTAATATTTTTTATATTTTATAATATTTTTAAAAAGTATATATGTAGGATGAAAAAAAGAATTTGCATATATATCTTCATCAAGCTTATTTGTATCAATATCCAAGGGAGAATTGTATAAATACTTTGTTAGCTGATCATGAGTGCTACATTTTTTTTTTCTCCCCTTCATGCATCCAATGGAAAATGAATATGCATGTGTAAGAGAATATTGAAAGAGGTTATTTTTCGATAAAAAGCTAGCATGCCTTTTTGTTAAAGGAAAATTTAATATTTGTTGCAAAAGGAAGCATTGGTGGAGGGCATGGGAGGTACGCTATACGCATATACTAAAAGGATATTTAAACGCACATCACATGTTTATGTTTGCTCAAAGACATGTTAAGGCATGGCCTATGTTTAAGGCATATCACATGTTTATGGTTTCATTTGAATGTTCTCTCACCTAATCTATTATGAATATTTTGGATGCGGAAAAAGGTAGAAAAAGACATTCATTTCAATTTTATTCTCTCATTAATCTATGGATAAAGCTTCAATGCAATATTTTAGATGATTTTTTTCTGTTATTTTTTAATCAAAATTAAAATTTTACTTAATGATCCGTATAACGGATTAAGGTTAAAGATTGGAGTGGTTAATAAGTTGAAATTATAATTTTAATTAGAAAATAACATTAAAAATGTTTAAAATATTACACCTAATTTTATTCTTAAGTTAAAGCTTCCTTAAAAGGCTTATATATAAATAAAACTTTATTAGTTTAAAAGTTAATGATTAAAGTTTTTTTTTTCAAAGTTAATGATAAAAGATGTTTGGCATCAATTACAAGCACACTGAAATCTAGGGAGTAAATAAATTATTCTAAAATTATATACTTTGTTTGTTTTGTATGATTTAGGAATTGGCAGAATGGCAAAGAAAGAGAAGTAGAATAGACAAAGAAAAAAAGTGTAATTGGCCCTACAAAAAATATATTCTTCTCTTGAATGGAAAGATTTTATCGTAAGAAGTAAAAAGATTTGTCATATTTTCTATATTAGATCTAAATGTAAAATGAGATAAATTATATTTTATTTTTTATCAGAATAAGATTATTTTTATAAAATTAAACTGAAACAATCTCTCCCCATTAATCCACGCGCTTGGTTGTTTATTTTATTTTTATTTTCTTTCATCACGTCCAATTATCCAAACGTGGCGTTAAAGTCACGAATAGCTTAGTACGAAATTAATACGGTTGCTGGACCCTTGGTTTTGGGCTCATTCATCACATTAATGGGATTGTTCTACATTCAGATCTGGGCTTATTGATTAGTCTGATAGGATCGCTCGACCCATGACATAGGCCCGGTGGAGCTTGACCTTGGGTCACGGGAATATAACTAGTCGGATCTCTCTTCTTATTTTCATCCACAATGTACAAATTCAAAATTTTATTTAAAAATATTAGTTTTAATTTTAGTCAAATCAATGTAATGTTAATCAAAATGAAATTAAGTTTGAATTTTTTAAATAAAGATTTCAAACTTAAGTCTTCTTTTCAGAAGAAGAAAAACAAAAAAGAAACGCGATTGAAAAAGAAAATTTTATTAAAATTGATAATTAAATTTTTAATAAAAAGTAATTATTGAAAAATAATATAATTGTTACAAAAACCTAGAGCTGGTAAATGGATTGGTTCGGCTCGTTAGGAAAAAAAAAATGTATTGGTTAGGTCCAACCTAAATTTTATATGAATCAGCATTTTGTGGTTTTACTTATAGCTTGTCAGGAGTCAATATGTAACTAATTTTTTTACTTAAAAATATTTAATTTTTAATAAATTTAAAAAAAATAGACCAAAACATATTCAATTTATTTTTGTGCTAATTTTTTTAAATTCAATCAGTTCTATAAATCAAATCAATTTCATTTCTTTATAGACTAATTTTATTTAAGAAAATCTAGCTTGACTTAAGAAGTAAACAAAATAGTTCATAAAGTCAAATCTATTTACCAATTAGATAGAAATCTTCACAACTATTTTTGTCAGTGAAAGAGAGAGAAGAGATAATCAAATAAAAATCACTCGGGATAGAAAAACACTAACCAAATAAATACATTTTATATTTTCTATTATTAAATAAAATTTCATGCGATTTTTGCAAAAAAGATGAATCCAGTTCGTATTAATTAACAAAACCCCTAACCAAAAAAAAACATTAAAAAAATAAATAAAGTTTCGTGGTATACATGAAGAACCTATCGATCATTTCTGATTTTTCTATTACACATTTTTCCTACGTTAAACTAACACAAACCCGAGGTTTGTAAAGTATTGAAAAAATGACGAAATGAATGACGATAAGCAGATCCTGTTGCGATCCTATGAGTATGACCATGGCATCATCTCGACGTTGGGAGGCAACACGAATCCATCAAAGTCCTTGAAGTTGTTGATTAGGATGGAAGAAGAAGGTAAGAGAATTTTGTTAGTTTCATTATTAGAGGCAGCAACAGCAACAGGAGCAGCATCATCTACTATTGTGGTAACTGAAGATGAAGTAGCAACAGCTTTTCGCCCTATCCAATCCGTGGACGAGTTCTTCCCAGTCAGGCTCTGAACAACGTCTCTGAAGTTCACAACGTCAGTTTGAACGTACTGGGTATCGATTTGCACTATCTTGGGACCCTCCCTCCCCATCAATAACCTTTTTTCTTTCTCTTGATATGATTCTTCGCTGCCTCACTGTGAGAAATAATGCATGTGGATGTGGGTGTTATATAGTTGTCATGAGAAAGGTGGGGTTTTGTCACTGCAAAAAGCCTAAGTTGACATATTGGAGAGAGAGGACAGAAATGCAGTCTAAAGAGACTAATCGGTTCAATATTAGGGGTCTAAGTCAAAAGCACGCAATATGGAATGTGCTGCAAGTTGATTATTACATATATGCACCAACTAGGAAAGAGACTCATGCAAATCAGTGGTGTTTCCTCGCTTAGTTTCTCTCACGTGCAACGAAATTTCGGTTTCTTGGCAGTCATGTGTAACCAACTACTACTACCTCCAGGTCCCGAGAAAGTCAAGTTTTCTAAATTCATGCGAGGAGTTTCATACCTTTCTGTACTTATGAACAAAATTTTGTTAAAAAAATTATATTTCCATTGACAAAAAAGTTTAATATATTTTTTTTAAAAAAAAATTCAATACTTGTTTTATGAATATCATTCGGATGTGAAAAAAAATATATAGTCATGTGTGTTTGACCGGAATTTGCTCCTTTAATTTTTTATTTTTTCGTCTTGTTAGGTGCTATCGCTATCAGTAGGTTAAGTGGACTATGGATGAAAATCTGGAAGCACGTTGGATCATTCCTATAAAAGTCTTAGTTGGAGAAATCATTTGTGGTTAACCATTTAGAACACAAATTAAGTATTTTTGGATTTTTGTAATGGCGAAAGAAATAGTCGACTACTGTAGAAGGCATTTCTTTACCAAAAAAAAAAAAAAAAAAGCTGTAGAAGGCTTTTCTGCGTTAAAAGAAAAAAAAAGCATAAAATAGAAAAATAAGAGTGAATAATCTATTCAATTCTTAAAATTATAATAATTAGTTAAATTGATTTTAAAATTAATAAAATAATAAATTAGTTGTTGAAATCGTAAATTATCAATTAATTTAGTTCATTGAATTGAAATAAATAGTTAAAATTGATCTTTTAAATAAATAAAATAGAAATATAGTCCATAAAATTATAACTTATCATTTAATTTAGTCCTCAAATTTTAATGCTGAACAAATTGGTTCTTAAAATAAAAAAAATAATTATACTTTTTGTCTTATAACTTTAAAATATTATAAATTTTATCATAATTTTTTCACACATTATTCCCTCCTTTTAAATTTTCATACATTTTACCTCTCCATGCAATCACACCTCTATAAAATAGTAAAAGAAAAAGATTAGAATCAAGATTTGAATATTTTACTCATTTATTTTTCACAATAGAGATTAAGTCATTTGACTTATTTAGTTTATATATATAAATATATTATACAAGTAATATATTTTTAATTGCACTTTATCTACTTATATGTTTATATTTATTATATAAAACATATTAAAATTTAAGATGATAAATTTATTTTTAAATATTTTATTTTTATTTTATAAATTTATTTATTAAATTATATAAACTATTTATTAATTAAATTATGTAATATTATATAAATATATTTATTAATTTTTTAATAAGTACTTTACCAATAAAAGAGTGAAAGATGTATCAATAATTTATAAATAATAAATAATTGTATATAATTAAATAAATAAATTTGTATAATTTAAAAAATATATTTAATAATTAGTAATTTTGATGGTCGTGAAAATTTAAAAAGAGGAAAAAAAATATAAAATTATAAAATTTTATGATCAAAATATATAAAAAAATTAAACAAAAAATTAATAAAATTTAAAATTATGAGGTAAAAATTGTAATTAAACTTTTAAATTTGACTAATTATTAAAATATCAATAAATGAATTGATTTTAGATACCAATTTGATTATTTATTATAATTTTATAGACTAAATTAATTGATAATGTATAATTTCAAAGACTATTTTATTATATTATTGTTTTTAGATACTAATTTAATTATCCATTATAATTTCAAGCACTATTTTAATAATTCACTTTATAAGATAACAAATGAAAAATATTGAAATTGAATATTTCGTAATCGTATGTATATCCTCCATTAACAAAACTGTTCTTTAATAGGAATTTATTGATATAGGAACGTCATTATTTAACAAAAAAGAATTTTAAGAAAATAATTACAATTACAATATTTTATTTATGATATATAATTAATTTATTTCAAAATTTCATCCAAGTAAAATAATTTATTTCATTTTAAAGCATGGATTTGATCTACTCTTTAATTATCTAGACACACTTTTGTCGTATTAAATTATTTATCGGTGACTACTTATAATTTTTTTAAAATGTTGAAAACATTGTTTTAGATAATGGAAGAAGTCATAGTTTTGATAATTGACGAGTTTCTAAGATACCAAGGGCATCGAGTTTTCGATCAAATCAAATTTCGAGTACAAAAATGAAGAATCGGTGACTTATTAAGATAAGTAAAAAATTGTCCAAGTATTGAAGTGACGAAGTTACTAATTTCAAACTTCTACATTTCAGCACCTTCACTTTTTAAGTCGTTTATATTTTCTGCAACGTTTTATATTTAAGTTTAATGGTTATTTGACAACAGGATGGATCCACGTTTACTGTGTTGAGATAAAATATATATATATATATTTGGTATAGTTAAAGTTTCATGGTTAGGTGGTGAGATAATTGTTCTTCCTCACTTTTTTACTTTTTTAATTTAATATTATATAATTATTAAAATATAGAAAAAATAATTCATAAAAAATTATTTAACTAATTTAAACTACTATATATATGTAGAGAGAATTTTTTTAGTATTTATCACTTTTAATTTATCATTTTTTAATTTATCATTTTTTATTTTTATCTCTAAATGAACTTTAATGTTTTTTAAATTATCAATAGTTAAAAATAATATTACATTATAATTTAAATTATTTATTATAAATTTAAAATATAAATTATAAATTTAAGTATATTTATTTATTATAAACTTTGATTATTATATAATTTATATATTAAAAATTATTTATTTATTATTTAAATTTTAACTTATAAAATATAAATATTATTATATATGATACATAAACTAAATTGCTGAATAATTATATACATAAATATTGTTCTACCAATTATAATTTGTTGAATCTATATCTAGCTGACACTATAAATAATTTTATATTATCAATCAATTACGAATCTTTGATTGCATGACTTTTAAAATAAACTATTATGACAAATTTATTGTTTGATATTTATTTTTCAAATTTTGAAATATTTTATTTTTATTTTATCATTTTTATTTTTTTAAAATTATTTTATCTTATTCTACCATTTCAGTTATTTACTTTTTTGAATTTACATTCTTTCTTACATTTAAATTCAAGTTTGCATCATTCCATTTACTTTTAAATATTCTCATCATGTTTTATCCAATTTCATAAAAAAATTGATTAATATTTTATATTCTAATACAAAATCAAGTGATTTGTCTGATAGAGGTGTCAAACGCCACCATCATGAATATTATGTTGAAACACTCTTACACGATGTGGATCACAGTAGATTCATTAGATAAGACAACTTTCCAATATCAAGTTATTAATCTACATATTCATTCTTAAAGTTTTGTGAACTTTTCTTAAAGTCAATACTCTTGGTGCATATTCAAGAATCTTATTTTTTACATTCATGTTGATGATTAGATGTTCAAGTTTCATGCATTTTGTTTGGAATCATAGTGCCATAGTATAAGTTTTGGATATTCGTGTGTTGAATAAGTAATAGCTTGTTGGTTCATTGCTAGAATCTTATTCTGGTTTTACATTCTTTACTTTATGCATTATTGGTCGTGGATTCTCATCAAGTTTGTTGATAAGTTTTGCTCTTCAGTCTTCAATTTGTTGATGACAATTGATATTCGATCATCTGTATTCCTTGATATTATTGCATCTCCAAACCCTTGTAGATTGGAGATTCAACCTTCCTTTATAAGTCATTGTCGAATTGGGCCCTTGGTCTACCATAGTTGTTCACTGGAGTCAATGAGCTTAAGGCTCGTAGCATTTTTTTTTTGTAATACTTGTGTTCACTTTAATTGGTTTGTGATTTTTATTTTCATAGGATATGTGTTCTTCAATCTTAATTATCAATTTTTGTCTATGGTGGTTGAACGTTTTGTAGCTCTTGTGATAATTAAACATTGAGATGCTCTTTTACTTTTATCTTGAGTGATTAAGTATTTTATTCTAACTCTTCCTCTTGATAGTTAGTTAGCTTTGTTGTTTCTGTCTTTAGTGGTTAAACATTTGTCATTAATTTTTCTATACCTTTTAGGTGGTTATGCTTATTTACTTTTATTAAATAGTTAAGCCTTGAGTTGTGAGTTATGTTTAATAAGTTTTTTCTCAATGACTTTTTATTGTTTTAGTCCTTATATACCTCTTAATTGATGTATTTTTAAAATTTTTCATTGTATTCATTTTGATTTGATATACACTTGTATTGTCAATCCAAAATGAAAGTGTTGTACATAGTTAAGAGTTTGTAGATAGTTACTACTTTCTTAACCTATATAAAAACTTTGTAATCACTTTCTAATTATATCCCTCATTTCAATATATTTTATCTTTTTAGTATTATCTATATTTTTTCCTAAAACCATGATTACTAACATTTAGTTCTCCCGTTACCAACAAATTGAGAATGTTCCAATATCTTAATATGCTAAAATTAGCCTTTGTAGCTTCACTTAACTCTTAAGTTATGTGATTGTTTAATATGTGGTATTTTTTTAAATAGCAATTAAAGGATTAGACAACTAAAATATTATTACTTATTCTTGATTTCTTCCATGTTTCCAAAGCCATGACATTTTAACATCTTGCCTTTTTTGCTTCTATGTCTGAATTGAAATTCTATTATTTTCGCACAATTGTTGTGCATCTTAACTGAAGGTTTATTTTGTATTTGATATCAAATATTTACTTCTTTCAAGGGATGAAAATCTTTAAAAATAAATTTCTATTTAAAGTGCATAAGTAAATATGCACCAAAATATTGTCCTTGATTCAAGGTATATATATCCACGTAATAATTTTTTTAGTGAAATTCTATTATCATCATCTTCCCTTTTTTTGCTTTGATGATTGTAATTAAATTATATAATTTTGAAATAACACGTCTATTGTGCATCTTAAAGTAAATGTTTATTTTGTATTCGAGATCAAAGATTTGCTTCTTTCAAGGGATGAAATTTTTTTAAAAATAATTCTCTATTTAAAGTGCATAAGCAAATATGCACCAAATATATTATCCTTGATTTGAGGTATATATATCCTTTTTATAATTTTTTATTTTATTTTATCATAAATATATTTTAGCACAATTGTTGATACAAATATAAATACATGAGTCGCTTATGAAAATAAATTTCATGGAGGGATAAAATGATAACAACCACACAAATTTTTTTTTATATGATTACAGGTGTATTTGAGATGGGGAAGAAGTTCTTATATTGAATAAGTTTCTTTTGGATGCACTTACCAATCCCAATGCATAATTTTCTTGGCCATCTAAAGGTAAATACTATTATTATAATGACATTATTTTGTGTTGTTATAATAAACATTCAAAACCAACACATAATTTGTTGATGTAAGTTTCTTTTATCTCGTTGATTCTGACTATCCATGTACACGAGGTTTCATTTTCTCCTATATAAGTCATGAAAAGATGTTTAATTATTAACACTCAATTTCCAAGAATGATAATTGAACATTGTCTTGGAGTCTTTAAAAACTAGTTTTATATTATGAAGTTTATGCTTCCTCTGGTACCTTTATAGAAATGGCTTGTAGCAACTACATGTTGTGTTATTCATAGTTATGTACACATGATAATTTATTTAGAATGTGAGATATTTTTTTTTTTGAAATTGTGTCACAAATGAAAGTTTTGACATAAAAAAATAATTGATGATAAATTATTAAGATGATGGTATGAAGGTGCAACAAAAATGGTTATATATAAAGATATTATTGCAAAATAGATTTTTTTTAAAAAAAATCCCTATCACCATAAGTCATGAAACTAATCTCCGCTATGAGTGTAATCAATTTTCTTTTCTTTATTTAACAAAAAAAATAATGAAGAATAAGTTAAAATACATTTAAATAAATTTTTTATTTTTAAATTTTAAGAACATATTCTAAAAATGTCACTAATTGTATGGATTAACATAGAGTTAATACATGGTTTTGAATTCAAGTTTAAGTATTTTGTTCGTAATTGCATTAAATATTCTATGGAAGAGTTTTGTCATTAATAATGATCTTATCTGAATAAAATAAGATTAAAGAATATATATTATTTATAAAAAAATCATATTCTAAAAATAAATATCAAATTTTCTTTTTTATTTTATCGTCTCTAAAATTATTTTCAAAATAATATTTACCAAACATTTTTATTCTTGTTTTTTTGTTTTGAAAAATAGGTTTTCAAAACCATTTGATATAATACTTTTAGAAATAGAAAATCACACAATCAAATAAATACTTTTTATCCATACTTTCTTGTTCTACGATATAGAAAAAAAATCAAATAAATAAATATAAATAAAATTTTCAAACAATTCGTGTTTTTTTGTTATTTTTTTTTAAAAAATTATAATCCTTACCCTTAATATATTCAATTAAACTCATGTTTATCTTTTGTTGATGCTTATGCAAGACAAGACATATTTTAATTTTATAAAATATGATTGATTTTAGTCTTATTTTTTATATTTAATAAAATCCATTTTATTTTGTCTAATTTAAAAAATTGTGAAAAATAAATTAAAATACAATCAAATGGATTTTATGTTTTTGTCTTTTCTAAAAATTTTGATAATATCACAGAGTGAGTTGAAGAATGAAGCCAATATTAGTATATAGAGGGGTCAATTATTAAAATTATAATTTATTTAATAAATATATAAATATTAATTTCATAGTAATGTATAAATATTAATTTTATAGTAAATATTTATAATTATGTATTTTTAATTTAAGAATATATAATAAAAATGTTTATATAAAAGACAAATTGAACATTTTTTTAAAATACAATAATACAAATATTACTTCACATAATATGAAGGCTTATTTTTTATATCCAATTTATTTTTTAAGATTTACGTAGTATAATTTTTAAAGTTTACACTATGGTAGAAATACGTTAGAATTAAAAAAAATCAATGAGAATAAAGACAGGAGAAAAAAGTAAGACTTGAATAATAGTAATAGAAAGAGAGAGTATTTTTTAATATATCTAAAGTCATGTTTCTTATATAATATTTGTAAGTTTGTTTTATTGAAAAAAACTTGTAAGTATTTTAATTATCAAATTTAATTATAATAATAACAATATAAAGAGAATATATATAATGTTCTTTGATTGGAAATGTACTAATTTATAACAATTAAAATAATAATAACGAACATTTTTAACTCAAAATTTAACTTCACTTAAACAAAATAAACTAATTATTAAGTATTTTTTTAGAAATTTTATCCAAATATTACTCATCTATATATATATATATATATATATATATATTAAAAACACCACTTATTTTTGTATCCTATGTCACCTCAAACTTATAGGATTCTCAGAAGGGAAGCTTTAGGTTGGTTTTTTTTTTTTTTTTTTTTACTTTACTGTTCTCTTAGTTCGAGTGACAACGCTACAAATATTCATGTATTATTTTTTTTTTCTATGTTTAATTTCTTTAATTTTAGTTTTGTCATCGATATGTTTTAGCGCAACTGATGATGCACATATAAGTGCGCAGGTCCATACAAAAAACAAATTTCTTGGAGAGATAAAATGATAACAACTACTTATGTTTTTTTTTTTTTATGAGAATGTACTGTGTTTTGTGATTTTAATATAATGTTTACATGTGATGTGGGAAAGAAGTTCCAATATTGCAATTTTTTTATGCATTTACGAATCCAAAATGTACACATTTTTTTTTGTCATTCAAAAGTAAATAGTATTATTATAATAACATCATTAGAATAAACATTCAAAATCAAAATATAATTTGTTGGCATAAGTTTTGTTTATCTTGTTGTTCATAATTATAAATACTCATTTTTAAAAATGATAATGAACATTGATTTGGAGTCTTGAAAATCTAATTTTCTACCATGAGGTTGAAGTCTCTATATAAACCTTCAAAAGAACAACTCATACTGACCACGTACTATGATATTCACAATTATATTTACAAGTAGAATTTGTGAGACAATTTATTTATAAAATAAGAAGAAATAATATTTCTTAAAAATTAATGTCATAAATTAAGATTATTTTTTTATATGCATGAGATATCTATTACTAAAAGCAGTAATTAATATCTATAAGAGATTATGAGTTTATCAAATCATATGAATTTTTTTCCTAACATAATTTTTCCCTACTTAAGATGAAAATTCAAATATTACGAATGAAGATTCTGTCATGAAAGAAACAAAGTCTATTTATAATAAGTTATTTAGATTATCTTACAAAGATGCAACAAAAATAATAATGTATACAAATAATATTACAAATTAGTTTTTTTTTTTTCTTTTCAAAACACAGTATCTTCCGTCTGAGGCTAATTCTCACAATTGGAAGCCACGTGACTAACCTTTTTTCTCTTTGATTTAGAAAAAAAACAATGAAAAAGTTAAAATACACTTAAATGGATATTTTATTTTTATGTTGTCAAAACATATTCTAAAACAAATACCAAATTTTTTTTATTTTCATGTCTCAAAATTTCAAATTAATACTTACAAAATATTTTTCGTCTTCTTATTTGTTTTAAAAAATAGATTTCCAAAACTTTTTTCTTATTTTGCTTTAAAAAGTATATTTTTAAAACAATTTTATATATAAATACTTTTAAAAATAGAAAACCACACACAATTACACAGGTACTTCTTATTCATATTTTCTTGTTATAAAAAATAGAAAACAAAATAAATTTTCAAAATAAGTAAATATAAAACACATTTTTCCAAATAATTTTTGTTTGTTTGTTAATTCTTAATTTTTTTTTCTAAAATTGTAATCAAACATACCCTTTATCTCCTTCCCCATAATATACTCAACTAAATGCGTGTTTATCTTTAATCTATGTAAAGTATGAAAAGACATATTTTAATTTTATAAAATATGATTGATTTCGGTCTTCTTTTTATTATTTAAGAAAATCTATATTTTTTTTTGTCTAATTTTAAAAACCATGAAAAACAAATTAAAATTCAATATTCACCTCATTGAGCTTTTATTGAATTGAAAAATAAGTTTAATTGTCCATTTTTTTATAAAATATATATAAGACATCCTCTGAATAATTCAAATTGAACCAATTGGATGTCCAACTCGAACTTATATGACATGATCAATCAATAAAAATATTTTAACACTCTACCTTTGTCATATATTTCATACATCACACTAGATAGATATTATATTCATGAAATGCGATTCACTTTCAAGATGTCTTGTAGATAAAATGATAGATATGAAAGACTCAAAATCTTATGCTAAAGAGCGTGGAAGTTCGAGTGGATTTTCAATTTATATGTTTTCAAATCCCATTCTCAAATCAAATAGCAAACAAAATTTTCTTATAAAAAAGCTATGAATTTTTATTTTGAGATACACTTTGTAATCATAGTTTTATTCGAAATAATATTTTTCAAAAAATATTTAATATAGTTATATTTATAATATTCAAATTTGACATCATTAATTAAGTTGAAACAATTCAACGACGTTAAATATATATGTTGTAGTTTTTTGTTTTAATGTTAATTGAGTTTGATCGTTTTCATACACATATATTTAATATGATAATTGAATCAATAAAAAATAGTTTAAAATCATATTCTAAAATTGAAAATAAATTATTTTTTTAAGAATAAAATTAATTCAAATTTAAGAGTTAAAGATCTACCACGAATCTTAAAAAAAAAGACAAAAACTATTTTTTATCAAAAATAAAATACCTTTTTAAAACAAGCTTTTTTGCTTATTAATTCTCAAAAACAAACAAAAAAAAAATATTTTAAAAATTACAATTAAACACACCTTTTCAGAGACATAACTAGGTACTGGGTAAGATACTTTAATTTTTACAGTTAAAAAATGAATTAGTCCCCTTAGCCGCTGTCTATTTGTCTTTGACACGTAAGACTTGAGATTGTCTCTTCTAAATTTTACTTTACTTATATTTTATGTTTGAATTAACATTTTATATTCTGGTAGCCTATAAATATAAATATAGAGGAGAGGTGAAGACAAGAATTAATATACGTGTACGAGCTAAGAAATAAAATAAAAAATTGTATATTTAATCTTTACTATTATGTATTTCGCTTCTTGGTACACAAATTTTAATTAATTCTATTTATATATAATTAATTATGTAATTAAAGATCAATTAAGTTAAAACTATCGGTTATATAATTCACCTAATCAATTACATCGAAATATATATTCCATTATATATAAAAATAATGGGTTGCGTTTAATTATATAATTAATTATGATTATATACTTATATTTTGTTTATATATTTATATCATTTTTAATATATTAATATATTTATTTTAATAATTATATAATAATATTATTTTAATATATTTCATTTATACATTTTATATATTTATATATATTTTAATATATTTGTATGTTTGTTAATATATTGAACATTATATAGATAATTAATTATATATATTTGTGATGGATTAAGAATATAAATAAATTGATTATATATTCGTAATTGCTTACAAATATATATAATCAGTTATTTATATATATTTTGAAAATTATCTTATGCACTTAGAATTTTATTTTATTACAATTTTTTTATTTTTAATAAATGTTTTATATTACGTTCTTTTGAAAAAATTGATTATATAAATAAAATTTCATTATGTTATATTAAAAATATTATATGTATATCTCTTATTTTTAAATTAAAATTATTATGTAATTAAAATTTAATTATGTCAAATAATTTTTTATGTTAAAAAATATTTTATATGTACGTTATTTTTAAAAAATCAATTATATAATTAAAATTTCATTAAATTATTTTAAAAATTATATATATATATTAATTTATTATATATGTATATGTAATTGATTAAATATATATTTGACAATATATGTAATTGGTTATATAAAATATGTAATATATAATCTATTTTTTATATAATTATATTTTTAATGAATGAAATTAAAATAAGAAATTAATATACTTACATATTTTATTTTATTTTTTTAAAACAACTTTACAACTTCATTTTTTTTATTTCATTTCTATCGATTAACTTAAAATTTATCTTATTTTTATTTATTTTTCACCATTCTATTTCTTTCTACTTCACTTCCCTCTTCTCTACACTGCCAAAATCAGCATTAATATATTACTATTATTGTATTTGATATTTATAAATTATAACGATCTATTTTAAAAGGCCAAGCGCAAATATTTTATAAAATTTGTCTTTCTAACTTCCAACCATACAATATTCATAACTAAAAACGATTTATCATTTAGTATATTATCGATATTATATTTGATATTTATAAATTATAACAATCCATTTTAAAATACCGAACGCAAATATTTCACAATAATTTTGTCTTTCCAAGTCCTAATTATACAATATACACAACTAAAGACGATTTATCATTTAATATATTATTATTATTATATTTGATATTTATAATTATAATAATCTATTTTAAAAGATTGAGTGGAAATATTTTACAAAGATTTCACAGTAATTTTGTTTTCTTAACTACAGAATATTTATTTTAATTATTTTACAGTTAAAATATTGCTTGAATACGATTATCTCTCGTAATATATATATTAAAATATGACCCAATTAAAATGAAAAAGAAAATAGAATGGTGTCATGTATCCTATGCCTTCTGAAGAAGGCTGTGGGCTTCTCGCAATCGAAGGTTTAGCTTATTTTTGTTTCCTTCCCTTTCCTTTCCTTTCCTTTCCTTTCTTCTTAGTTTGGGTGACTAACACAACAAATACACAAACACAATGGTGTGTTGATCACTCCCTCTCTCCCTCTCTCTCCATTTGATGTCTCTCCCCACCAAACGGTCGGGCACCGCTGGTTCCTCCCCGTCGCCGCCACCCCCTATGAAAAAGGCCAAGTCGCTCTTCCGCGCCCCCTCCGACGACGCCGTTTTGGACCCTTCCTCCATGCCTCTCGACGACGATCTCCCCAATGCCCGCGCCGCTAATCTCTCCCGCAAGAAAGCCACCCCGCCTCAGCCCGCCAAGAAGCTCCTCATCAAGCTCCACAAAGGTCCCTCTTCCTATTCAACCCTTCCCTCTTTCTCGAGGGTTTTTCTTTTTCTCTTCGATTCACCTTCTTTCGCCCTTCTTCAATTCCTCCTTGCTTAATTTCTGCTACTTATATTAGGTTATAGCTCTTTAATTCTCGTTTTTTATCTCTAATTTGTCCCCCAACTGCTTCGCCAGATTCTTCATTCCCTCCCCTCTCCCTTTCCCTTCTGCATCGTATGTAACTTCCATTTTTTTTTGTTCTAGCTTATTATCGTTAT
The DNA here is from genome assembly GCA_025330945.1 of Mucuna pruriens. NCBI lineage: Eukaryota > Viridiplantae > Streptophyta > Magnoliopsida > Fabales > Fabaceae > Mucuna > Mucuna pruriens. The sequence goes on along the minus strand of JAENHJ010000533.1, from coordinate 2,236,120 downwards.
CTCTGGAATCTAGAGTGATAAAGTTTAGTTTCTCGTTTCGTAATAACTAGTGAATTAGAGTTTGGAACCCCAAGCGAACCTGAAAGCAGTTCTTAATGTGAGGTTATGGCTTTGTGTAGGATAAACTTTTAGATAAACACTTATTGCAGAAGGCAATAAGTGAGCGTTTTTTAAAGCTAAAATCAACTTATGCACCTCAGCTTTTGGAGAAGTTAAGATAAGAGAGCTTTTATAAATTCTATATGTGTTTTGTATCTTCCCAGGCAAGTTCTGTTTTATATATGATGCGGAGTGATTCTTGTGAACCTTGTGTTGGTTGTGAAAAGCTCTGTTATGAGAAATGATGATAATCTGGTTCGAGCTATCAGATGTTGTTATCCATTGTCTGTCTTTTCTGATATGTTGTCCTTGTTTTGAGCCTATTTGTTGTTGACATGATAGCATATTGACATTTTTGAGATAATTATTGTAGGTTGGCTTACAATTAACTTAAGCTCTTGTATGATGTTAGTTAATTTTGAGATGTCTTTTGATATCATCTCCCTCTCTAGATTCTGTGTCTGAAACTTTAAGTGCCTCATGTCTGTTTTATGATCATGTTTAATGTGCCTGTTAAACATGGCTGTACTGCAAGTTTGTTTTCCTTATTTAGCACATATTTTTTAGCTTCACATTTTTTGTTGTCGAAAATCCATTGACACAGGAGGATGTGATAAATAAGCTCAGTTTTTAGCTTACTAATAGGATGGCTTCTAAATTTCTTTTTCATACTTTTATGTTTTTCTTTTGTAGCTAAACCAACATTGCCCACAAATTTTGAGGAGGATACATGGGCAAAACTAAAGTCTGCCATTTGTGCTATATTTTTGAAGCAACCTAACTCTTGTGACTTGGAGAAGCTTTATCAGGTAATCATTGGATTTCTTTAGTTATTATTATTTTTCTATCATGGTTGATTTAGCCCTGTGAATATTTATCTTGCACTAGCTTATTAGCATTTCATGGCGAACTCATAATCTCCATAGGCTGTGAATGATCTCTGCCTTTATAAAATGGGTGGAAATCTTTATCAACGGATTGAAAAGGAGTGCGAAGCACATATATCTGCAGCACTGCAGGCTTTGGTTGGCCAAAGCCCAGATTTGGTTGTTTTTCTGTCTCTAGTTGAGAGGTGTTGGCAGGATCTTTGTGACCAAATGTTGATGATTCGTGGTATAGCCTTGTATCTGGATAGGACATATGTGAAGCAAACAACAAATGTACGGTCATTGTGGGACATGGGCTTACAACTTTTCCGCAAACATCTTTCATTGTCTCCTGAAGTAGAACACAAAACTGTTACTGGTCTTTTACGAATGATTGAAAGTGAAAGGTAAATTCATTTTTTGCAATCTCAGTTTTGTAAATGACTGGCAGACCTTTACATACCTGCACCTTGTTGTTTAAATGTTCCACACTTCCATCCATGTGTATACAGGTGGATGGGATGGGGGGTTTGTTGGATCTTCTCTTTGATTTCATTTTAGGTTTTAATGTTTGTGCCTCCATTCCTTTTCAAAATTTATTTTGTATTTAATGAAATGAAATGCATAAATACTGAATATACTTGCCAATAGTGATATCATTGATCATGATAATAATTAATATCATTCTCCAAACTAAAATTACTAATTTGATTTCTATTCAAGTTCAGGACTAAACACATTCTTCTTCCTTTATATTTCTTCTGATTTTTGCAGTTGATTAATGAGGAAAATTATTAATCAGGCATGTTTTACTTATGGTACTGGCCATTTGAATCTGCATATAGTTCCAGAGGAGTGGATGTTTTAAATTTTAGGAAGGCTGCTCCTTATGCTTTTTATTGTCAAAAGCAATGGATAATTACTTGTACATAAAAGGGTAGGATTGGAGAGGTCTAGAGGGGTTAGAATGAGATTCTTATTGTTATGGATGAGTTTGTATATATATTGGTTTACCACATCAGACATTTATGGCTGACCAACAATTTTGTACTGACCTATGTAATCACTTCAACTGGGCATCTGATAAGAATATGTTGGAATGTCAACTGTTGTTTATTTCCTTTTTTAAATCTATTGCAACTTTTGAATGTGGAATATGAAAATGGTTGGGTTTTATTAACATCTTTTATGTCCATTGCATAAAAATATAAGGCTTCATTTTCTTATTGCAATTATAGTTTCTCTCTCAGTATAGGAAAATTAGCTGGCAGATCCATCTGTGCTGTACCTTGCAATTTTCATTTTTATGTCTTGCTTTTCAGAAAAGGTGAAGCGGTGGATAGAACTCTTCTAAATCATCTTTTAAAGATGTTTACTGCTCTGGGAATATATGCAGAAAGCTTTGAGAAGCCATTCCTTGAATGCACATCTGAATTTTATGCTGCTGAAGGTGTGAAATACATGCAGCAATCAGATGTTCCAGATTACTTGAAGCATGTGGAGGTGTTTTCTTTTCCTTAACCCATTGTATTATCTTATTGGTTTTAGTTATTTTGGTTATTCTTTAATAAATGAATTATGTCTTCAGTGTCAGAGTTTTATCTGACACTAACAACAAAAGTTATATTAATCCTTCCCTTATCCACATTGTATACTTACCATAGGGATGTTTTTGGGTACTCGTTTTTGCAGACAAGATTGCAAGAAGAACATGAAAGATGTTTGATCTACTTGGATGCAAGTACTAGGAAGCCATTGATAGCAACGGCAGAAAAGCAACTTCTTGAACGTCATATACCTGCCATTCTTGATAAGGTTCTGATCACCATCAACTTCTGGATTTTGAACTGGCAATTTCTTCTCCCCCCCATTATTTCAATTTTATTTCTTGTGTTATAATAGGGCTTTGCAATGCTTATGGACGGGAATCGTATTGAAGACCTTCAGAGAATGTACTCACTCTTTTTAAGGGTCAATGCCCTAGAATCATTGAGGCAGGCCATTAGTTCATATATTAGGAGAACTGGTCAGGGCATTGTTTTGGATGAGGAGAAAGACAAGGATATGGTTTCATCCCTTCTGGAATTTAAGGCTTCTCTTGACACAACATGGGATGAAAGCTTTTTCAAGAATGACGGATTCTGTAACACCATTAAAGATTCATTTGAGCACCTTATCAATCTTCGTCAGGTACTTCCCATTTTTTTGTTGGTTAGTTTCCAAACTGAAATTTAATAAATATCTCAAGATAGAAAGCTCCAGCCAATCTTCTGGAAATATCTCAACCTAATATTTACATAAATAATAATTCTTATCTGCTATATGATTGTGTGTAGTGACCAGTAATCCTAATTGTGAAAAATAATGGCTGTAAAAGATAGTTGAGTTTACTTGATTTTTCTTTTTGCATTTTTAAATTATTCAAAGCTAAATTATTATATTAGTTCTTGTTCCAACTTCCAAGTTTGTAGCTTTACAGTTTACAGACCTCAACAACAGAGTCTGTGACTGCAAGGTAGTAATTTTAGAAGGAAGGCCAACAATTTTATCCTCTATCCAAGTATACCTTCTATAGCCTTAAAAACTGGAATCTGATAATGATAGATGCCATTGCTGCAAAGATCAATAAAGCTAATATCCTTGAGGCCATTGAATTCCTTTCCTTGTTTTCTATATGTTATGGCAGTGTAGCAGTCACCTTAATATATTTTTTAATGAAATAATACATTAATGGGAAGGAGAACATGTGCATCAATCAGCACTGAGGAAACATCCTCCTTAAAATAGAAATATTAGAAAAAGTAGAGCCATTGAGGAGTGGAGGATAAGAAATTATCCTTTCAATCAAAAGACAATGTTTGAAGAAAACATAAGGCATTCCAATTTCTTTGTACATCAGCAATAGAATTTTCTAGTTCTCTTGAGGCTAGCCTTTACAAATTCTCCAGTTCTCTTATGATTCTTCATTTGCATCACTCAACACTAAGATTGTGTTTCCTTGGCACCAGGCAATAGTTTTATGTGATAATAGTGATTATTCCTATCCCCTTCTCTTATCCATTGGGTTCTGGCTTTCTAATGCCATGATAGTTCATCTTGATTCAAAGTTCCTTGAAATTTGTTTGTCAAATCCTTTTCTAGATTTTCTAGGAATTGTTCCTTGTGTTTAGGTTAGCCTATTTCCTCTGAATCCCCACTAACCTCGCAAGCCATCTGTTCTTACATTATCATTGAACATAGATTTACTACATTTCCTCAATCTCTTCCATGTTTCTCATTAATTCTTCCATTGGCTCCCCAAGCTTTCTCATCCATGTGTTTATATGTCTCATGTACCATCCATCCGAGTTCTCTCAATTGAAGAGGGTATGCATTCATTGGTCATCTATACCTATCTAGTATATGATAGGGTTGTGGTCTGAGAACATGATTGTGGAAAGAACCTTAAGAGCATCTCACTACTCTACATATGTCTCATGTACCATCCATCCGAGTTCTCTCAATTGAAGAGGGTATGCATTCATTGGTCATCTATACCTATCTAGTATATGATAGGGTTGTGGTCTGAGAACATGATTGTGGAAAGAACCTTAAGAGCATCTCACTACTCTACATATATTGAAGCTCTATATAGTCTTTCAAAAACTCTTTACAAATCTTGAGCCAAGGGGAGCTCCATATAGAACATCAAATTCTATATGCTTTCCTTGAACAAATGACTTCTTTCTACTAATATTATTCTTTATGTTTCCTTTTTGATTCATCAACTATATCATTTAGGTTTCTTGCTTCCCTTACACTTCAACCTTTCTCAAAGACCTTTCTCCAATTCCTCCCTTGGATTGGTGTATCTTAGAATGTGGGTTTGAACCTAACTTAATCCTACAAAATTGGCTTGTAAGATGAACATTGCCTCCACTTAAATATTCTTTCAGACTATATCTCTAGTCAATATGAAACTTGAGTTTTTTCCAATACATTCCCTCATGCCCAGCACTATTAAACTTGGTGCGTGGATAATATGGTGGGTGACCTGGTAATGAATTTAGGATAGACTCTAATACTATTTTAGAATGTGGGTTTGAGATTAACTCAATCCTACAAAACCAGATTGTAAGGTGAGAATTGCCCCCACTTATATATTCTTTTTAGGTTCTATCTCTAGTCAATGTGAGATTTATGTTTTTTCCAATACAACCCCTCATGCTCAACACTATTCGACTTGGTGTGTGGATAATATGGTGGGTGACTCGTTAACAAATCTAGGATAGACTCTGATGTCATATAAAAGTCTTTACTGAATGAGTTGTGTCTATTGTCCACATATGTGATGCTTTATTTATAATAAAATAATAAAATAGAGCTACAATTAAGGATACAAATAATGATAAAAATCCTTATTTTCTAGCTATAAAATCTTTCCATATTTTCCTTTTTATATAAAATAAATGCATATCTTTAACTGTGTATATGGGTGTGAAGTATCCCTTGAACTCATTCTCATACATGATTTATATAAAATCTCATACATTCTAGCTATAAAATCTTTCCATATTTTCCTTTTTATATAAAATAAATGCATATCTTTAACTGTATATATGGGTGTGAAGTATCCCTTGAACTCATTCTCATACATGATCTACACATGAATGAATTAAAAGTCCTTCACTACAACTTCCACATACACCCTATGCGACTTTCGAACTCAAAAGAAAAGCCTCTTGCAGCAAAAAGGAATAAATTCCTTTAATATATACATAGGCTAAATTGAAAAATAATTTGATATGAGATTTTTTAGTTTTTCGGTTATTCATGAGACTCATTTTTTCACATGATTTTTTAGGACTCCTTTTAGTTCGATCATTAGTTGCTTTCTATAGTTTTCATATAGATGAATCTAATGGAACAAGTTTCATGTCTTGAATTGGTAAAAAAATAATTTTAAAATTGTGACTCAAAATATAATAAAAAACTATTTTTTCGGAAAGTCAACATTGACTCAAATTTAAGAGTTAAATGACCAAAATGAATATTTTAAAAGATAAAAGATCAAAACAAATTTTTACTATAAGATAAAGGACTAAAATAATAATTTAGCCTATTAAATATGTCATTCCTCTCCAACCAAATGCAAAAAAATTGCCATAAATTGTGCACTGCCATAGAAATGCGTCCTTTTCCAGCCAAAGCATTTTAATTTTAAAATAAGAAATTACTAAAGAACCTGACATACTCCAAGTGTCCAATGTGCTTGTACACCAACACATCATCAAAAAAACACCCAATACAAATTTTCTTAAATAAAAAACTTGAATATTTGGTTCATGATTGCTTGCCAATGTGAGATTTTCAACACATACGTTATATTGAGGATTAGTCATCTCAAACGTGAAGTTTGCAGAAATGAATATATATGGATGGTCCAATAACGACCCGATAACAGTGGTCTGATAGATCCAACAAAACCATTAAGATGCACTGATACCACATTAAAATTTAGGTCTGGGTGTAACTTAACTCCAAAAACTATCTCATGAGGTGAGTGTTGTCCTCTATTTATATATACTATTTTGGCTATATTACTAGACAATGTGAGATATCCAACAAATATGAAATGTTGTTTTGTGAATATCTTCCTCGTTCACTCAGGAACTGAAGATAGCCACATTTGAGGTATAATTTTGAAAAACTAGTGCCATGTAATACATCTATCGACTCATCAACTGCTTGGATAGGATACTTATCTAACCTTGTAACTTTATTTAAAGCTCTATAATCCATGCTCATCTTCCAAGTCCTTTTTCACTGAAATCATAGGACTAGAAAATGAACTAGAGCTTGGGTGGATTATACCTTACAGACGCATAGTCTGTACTAGTTTTATGGTGAGTAGCTACAAGGGCACGCACTTACTGGTTTGGCTCATTGATACAGTGTGATAGAATGAACATTTATTTTAGGTAGCAGACCTTTCTACTCTTTAAATGCCACAGAAAATTTGCCCAACAACTGAGTTAATCTATGCCTTTATGGGTCATAGTTAAGTTGTTGCTTTGTACTCCTGTAAGTTGGCTTTCCATAGAAGTCCTCCAACTCCATAATTGAAACATCTAGAATACTATTGAAAGCTCTTGGCATTGCAGTAGAAGAACGTCCAACTTGCAATTTCACCACCCAATCACCATAATTAAAATTCATGGACATTTTCCTTTAGTCCATCAACACCTTACCCAAAGTTTCTAACCAAGTTACTTCTGTTATCGCATTCACTCCTCCTAAATCCAACACAGATGCATCAACGTTCACATCAATTTGCCCCAATTGTATTAATAAACCTGAACATTTCCATTCGTCACCACCCTATGGATGTCTCCTAATATGACCCCCAATGTCTTTTTGGAATCCACTTGTAAATCCAAGGCAGATGTAACTTGTGTTACAATAAAGTTGTGGCGCTCACCACTATCAATCAACATTTTAATAGGCATCCCGTTCAGCCTTCCCTCCATAATTTTTTATAGCATACTGCTTGCAACATAAAATACATCCAAAGCATTACACTCCAACAATGATTGCTTTTGTTTGATGCAATTATAGATTGGTGTTCCCACTCACACCAACCCGTGCCACCCAATTCACCCCTTGAAAATCTTGCAACACCTCTCTTAGAAATTGGGTTTGGGTTTATCTCAATCTCAAAAGCTAGTTCATGAGATGAGAATTATCCTCTACTTATATATATTACTATAGCCATATTACTAGTGTGAAGTTTGCAGTATTGAACATTTGTTGGTGGTCTGATAAGCCCGATAATGGTATTAGGATAGACTCTGATACCATCTTAGAATTTGAGTTTGAGCCTAATTCAACTTCAAAAGTTAGCTCAAGAAATGACAATTTCCCTTCACTTATATATTATACACTATTTTGGCCATATTACTAGTCAATGTAGGATTTCCAATACATTCTCCTTACATTATAGACTAGACATATCAAGTGTGAAGTTTGCAGAACTAAATATTTGTAGGTGGTTAGATAATGGCCTAATAGGTCTAACAACAACCACTAGGATAGACTTAGATATCATTTTAGAATTTGGGTTTGAGCCTAACTAAATCCTAAAAGTTAGCTCATAAAATGAGAGTTACCCTCTAGTTATATACATTATTTTGTTCATATCACTAGTTAATGTAGGATCTTCAACATTTTCCTTCATGTCAAAGACTAAACATTTGCGGGGTTGTCTGACGGTTGATTTGATAGGCCCAACAATTATCCACTAAGATAGACTCATGTACCATCTTAGAATTTGAGTTCGGGATTAACTCAACTTCAAAATGCTTAAGAATGATAGTTTGTGGACTCATATATCACTAGTCAATATGACATCTCCAACAACTTTCTTGGCCTCTAGTTTGTGGACTTCCATGAGTTCCCTCCAAATATAGAATGATAGTGGGCCATTTTTGCCTCTAAATCTCATGCTAACTGCATGACTTCCAAATGGATCTTTGGTTTAAAGATGTGAATTCTGTGTTTTATGTCAGTTTGAAGGTCCCCGATGAAATAACCAAGGTAGTGCTCTTGTGGTAGTTTTCTCACTTGAGAGATTGAAATTCAAAAAAGTTAAACACACAAATATTATGAGCTGAGTAGTGTGGTTGATACACAGTTTGAGTTTTTTTTATATTGGATCTTTGCTTACACAACACAAATAGGGAACAGTAGAAGAAACAGGGAACAGTAGAAGAAACAGGGAAACAATCATGAATAGAAATATATATCCAACACTCCCCCTCAAGGTAGAGCATATAGATTATATGCTTCAAGCTTGGAACATATAGCTTATATCTGTGGTCCCCTTAAAGATTTAGTGAAAATGTCAACAAGTTGATTACTTGAGTTGACAAATTCTGTACTAATTTCTTTGACCAACAACTTCTCTCGTACGAAGTGACAGTTAATCTCAATGTGTTTGGTTCTCTCATGAAATACAGGATTAAAAGCAATGTGAAGAGTTGCTTGATTATTACAATACAGTTTCATTGGTTGGAAATCAACAAATTTCAGCACTAGAACGAGCAACAATATTTTGCTTCTTATTTTTCTAAGAGACCACATTTCCTCTAATAAATATGCAATAACCTGTAGTAGATCGCCTATCAATGGAAGATCCTGCCCAATTAGTATCACAATAACCTAATATATGGGTGTCTCCCTTATCCTCATATAGTAAACCCTGTCTAGGTGTCTTCTTGATATATTTAAGGATATAGAGGATTGCTGTCCACTGATCAACGCAATGTGCCTGCATAAACTGACTTACAACTCCCACTGCAAAGGAGATATCAGGTCTAGTGATAGTGAGGTAAATGAGTTTTCTAACTAGTCTTCTATACCTCTCTGGACCAGAATATGGTTCATCATGCTTTACCATTAACTTCAGATTTGGATTCATGAGATTGTCAACTGGCCTGCAATTACTCATACTAGTCTCTTGTAAGATATAAAGAACATATTTTTTTCTGAGAGATAACAATGCCTTCCTTTGATTGAGTCACCTCTATGCCAAGAAAGTACTTTAGGTGGCCAAGATCATTGGTCTAGAAATGACTGAATAAGTATTGCTTTAACTGGGAAATTTTGTTGTCATTTCCTGTGATGACAATATCATCCACATACACAACCAGATATACACATTTACCGGAAGATGAATGACAATAAAACACAGAGTGATCTGCTTCACTCCTTGTCATCTTGAAGTTTTGAACAACTTGGCTAAACTTTCCAAACCAAGCTCTTGGGGATTGTTTAATTCCATACAAGCATCTACAAAGCTTGCATACTAAACCAGACTCCCCCTGAGCAACAAAACAAGAAGGTTGCTCCATGTATATTTCTTCATCCAAGTCACCATGTAGAAAAGCATTTTTGATGTCTAATTGATGAAGAGGTCAGTGGTGAATAACAGCCATTGCAAGTAAGAGGCGGATAGTAGTGATTTTTGTCACAAGAGAAAGTATCTCCATAATTAAGACCATATACCTGAGTGTATCCTTTGGCCACCAACCGGACTTTGAGACGATCAACTATCCTGTTAGGTCCAACTTTTATAGCAAATACCCACCTACAACCAACTGCCTTCTTGCTTGAGGGAAGAGAAACTAACTCCCAAGTACCACTTTGTTCCAGCGCCTGCATTTCAACTACCATGGCTTGTCGCCATCTAAGATGATCAAGTGCTTCACAATCAAATTTAAGAATAGTAATGAATGAGACAAAGGAAACAAAAAAAATACGAAGGAGATAAATGATGATAACTAAGATAAATAGGATGAGGATTACGAGTGGAGTGAATACCTTTCTGGAGAGCAATGAGCCAATCAATGTTAAAATCACGGGAAAGTAAGAATGAAGGAGGATTCAGTGTGGGGTCAGCTGAGGATAATGGATATGAATCAAGTGAATCTTCACATATTGGAGTACCCATCTCTTGTGTCCTGCTTTGACATGTAGACGTTAAAGGTGGAGATAGTTCAGCTTGAGAATGAACAGAAGAGAAATGTTGAAGTATGTCTTGATTATGTGTTTGAAAGTATGACGACTCTGCTTAACTAAGAAATGGAATTGGTCGAGCTTGTTGGATAAAGTCAAAATCATCTTTAGTGGAGAAGAACATAGTTTCCTCAAAGAATGTAACATCAGTTGACATATAGTGTCTTTTTGTGGATGGAGAGTAACATTTGTACCCTTTTTGACGACAAGAATATCTAAGAAACACACATTTGATTGCCCTTGCGGAAAGTTTATCACGACTTGGAGAGACATCATGAACAAAATATACACAACCAAAGACTTTAGGGGCACATGATACATTTTATCTTTAGGAAATAAAATTGAATGAGGGATTTGATTCTCAAGAGAGGTAGATGACATTTGATTTATTAAAAAACATGCAGTAAGAACGACTTCACCCCAATGATTGATTGGTAGGGACATTTGCACTTAAAAGTAAGGTGCAGACAATTTCAACTAGATGCCTATTTTTCCTTTTAGCTATACCATTCTGTTGAGGAGTATGAGGACATGTGAATTGATGTAAGATTCCTTTTGAAGACATATGAGTTTAGTTTGGAAGAAAAATATTCTTTTGCAGTGTCACTTCTCAATATTATAATGGTTTTTCCAAATTGATTTTTCACTTCTTTAGAGAATGACATTAAGATGGACAAAAGTTTAGATCTTTCTTTCATTAAATAGGCCCAAGTACATCGCGAGTATTCATCAATAATGTGATGAAGTAGTTAAAACCAAAAGATGTTACTCAACTTGGTCCCCAAATATCTAATTGGACAATAGAAAAAGAAAAATTACATCTTTTGTTGACTTGGTTAGGGAAGGTGGACCTGACATGTTTGCCTAATTGACAGGACTCAAATCTAAGGTAGATAGTTTATTGAGACTAGGAACTATTAACTTCAACTTTGCAAGATTGGGGTGTCCTAAACGATTATGCAAAAGCTTTGGAGATACAGACGCAAAACACGATGTAGAGGGACTATTTTCGCCAATTAGCTGACCCGTATTCCAGTCCTGTATAACAAAGGAATCATCATAAAAGTTTAGTGAACAATTCAAAGAACGAGTCAATTGACTCAAAGAAATCAAATTGTAGGGGCATTTAAGAATGTACAACACATAGTTTAAACTAATTGATGAAGAAAGAGAAACTTGACCAACTCCCTGAGATACCATTTTGGAACCATTGCCTAATGAAATGAAGTGAGGAAACTTAGGTGAGGAGATAGAAGAGAACATAGAATCAGTACAAAAATCTGTTTTTTTTCTGGTATTTTAGCCTCTTGTTTCTCCAAATCGTCATGAAACCCTTGTCCCAAAAACCACAACTCAATTGAATTTGACCAGACTCTAATTTTCCAGTTGAGTTTCTTCGTTATGATAGTTGGGGTTTCCAAAAATAGATAACAAAACCTTGAGAAAAAGAACTGGCAGTGGCCATTTTCAACCTCAAACAGTGAAAAGAGGAGGAAAGGGAACAATTCTAAACACTGCAATTTCAAAAAATAGTAGCATGGGAATAGTTCTAAACACTGCAATTTCAAACAAAAAAAAAAACAGTAGCACGGGAACTTGGATCTACAAGCCACAATACTTCTAACCAAACTTTTGGAATAGGTAGGAAAGGGGCCAATGAACAAAATGGTGGGCTCCCGATGGAGAATGCAGGTCGGGAAGGCGGGTGTGTGGGGTTCACATGCCACGGGAACGGCGTGTGGCGGCGCGTAGAGGGTCTTCTGACCCTGAAACTTTCTGGGTTTTGTGGCGTAGCTGACAACGCGCCTAACTTTGTATCAGTTGACGGCGGAATGCAGCGGCGACAACTCCAGACGATGACTCTCAGGCACAGGACAAAAACTTTTGGTGGTAGACGACGGCAGGCGGCGGCAACAACAACCTCAGATGACAACTCTCAATCATAGGACACAGGCAGAGCAAAACTCTACTCTGATACCAAGTTAAACCCACAAATATTGTGAGCTGAGTAGTGTGTTTGATACAAACTTTGAGTTTTATCTATATTGGATCTTTGCTTACAACATAGCATAATACATTAGCATATACATATAAAAGTTATGCTTACAAGTAAAGAAAGATACAGAGAAAAGCAAGATCACAACAAAAAGAAACAGGGAAACAATCATGAACAGAAATATATATCCAACAAAAAGCTTTTATGTAATACATTTACCTAGTCCTCAATTCCTCTACACTTCTGTTTGCTTCAACTCAACCAACTCTTCAAATGGCGTTTCAATTTTTCTCCACCAAACCTTGCAATCAAGGCTTTTTTAAATATTGCAGTGGTTCTCAATAAATTGTGAACCAGTTTATGGTCAGACCCTTTATAATCAACTTGGATAATTTAATCCTCACATCTTCACTTGTGTTCTGCCCTCTGAAGTAAGTTTCTACTTTGGCTTGTGATGTATCCCACAGGATTTTCTCCCATCGAAGGATAGCAATTACTTCCTTAACTGCCATCTAATACTCATCCAAGCCATCGTGATCATATTCTAACCCTATTCCTTCATGATAACTGCCAGACTTCTAACAATAACTGCCTCATGGCAGTTATTATGCTCTATCCCTACACCTAGTGTAAATTCTCCAAATGGGTGGTTTGTTTGGATTTGCGGTCTGCTTGTCTTTCATTTCTGCCATGTCTGCATCTCAGTATCAGTCACAGGTTCTACCCCAATATAGTTTCCTTTCATTGCAAAATAAATGAGGTACAGTTTGTGAACTGGATATTGTACGAAACATATAAAGATAAAGAGGTATGTTAGGTCTACAATTCTGGAGCATAGCAGTGTACTGTTCCACAGCAGAGACTGAAGAGTGAATTGTGAATGGACCTCCAAGAAAAGGATGAAGTGGCATGGGGGAGGCTAAAGTAAGTGCAGCCAGAGCTCATGCCCTGGATGGTGGGGGTGTTAGCAGGAAGACCAGCAATGTAAATTGTTCATTGTCTTTGCAAGTGTTGGAATATGTTACTATTCCTATGGTTTTTAGGGAATTAAAGTCTAGGAAAGCTGAATTGTCGTAGTAGCTTATCATTATTCAAGGAAGTTGCATTTCATGTTTATTGCTCTTAAATGTAATCTCACTCTGCATTATTATATATAGTGAAGCTGCTGATTGCTTCTTAACTCAAGTGATGTAATCAAAATATTCTGTTATTCAACTTGGTATCAGAGTGGTTCAATCCCACGCTTCTTGTCTCCTATTCTGGTTAATTTTCTGGCTGTCCGTTGTTGCCTGTCACCATCTCCTACTGCACTGTTCATTACGCACTGTTCATGCATGGTAATGTTCATTGCTCCGGTGCTGTTCATCCACACAGCATTGGCACACTGTTCATTATTGCTGTTTCCTCAGTTCATCAAGAGTCTCAGGTGTTTAGATGAGGAGAAATGTCAGAAGCAGGTTCTTTTGCCACTAGTGCCTCAATGTACTAATAGTTAAAATCTATGGATAATTGATTCAGGAATGTGGTGCACATCAAATTATTGGTGTGGAACATGATGCACCGGCCCTGTCATTGTCCCAGCTGCACTGGCCCAGTATTTGTCCCAGTTGTGCTGGTCCAGTCTTTCTCCTAGTTGCACTGGCTCAATCTTTGTCCCAGATGCACTGGCCCTGTCTTTGTCCCAGGTGCACTGGCCCCGTTTTCATCCCAGATGTACTAGCCTTGTCTTTGTCCTTGAAGCAGTTGCCAGCCTTGAGGTTCTATCTGGTCAAGAACCATCATTTTCGGCAATCATTTTACAGTCTCAACCATTGTATTCGTGGATATCAATTTTTATATTTTATTTGAAAACGTATTGCTTTCTTGTAACAAGCTTTAACTTGAGGAGGAGTGCTGGAATCTGCTAATATTTCTACAGTTTCTATGGAATTGAAGTCTAGGAAAGATGAATAGTCTTAGTGGTTTATCATTATTCTAGGAAGTTGCATTTTATGTTTATTGCTCTTAAAGGTAATCTCACTCTGAATGCCGAGTGCTTCCTAACTCAAGCAATGTAATCAAAATCTTCTGTTATTCAAATGCAAGCTTAACATTTACCAAGGAAATATCTATAAGAAGTTAAGGAACACCCACTTCCTAACTCAAGCAATGTAATCAAAATCTTCTGTTATTCAAATGCAAGCTTAACATTTACCAAGGAAATATCTATAAGAAGTTAAGGAACACCCACGTTGAATAAAACTTGTCTTCCAATTATTTTATCCGAAAGAAATTCATAACTCTAGAACCAATGGCTTAAAGCATAACATCCATGTACAGAAAGCTTTTCATAGCCATGTAAGACCACTAGGGCCTAGGCAATCATTATTGCTGTAGAAATTTCTTGAATATTAAATATATATCTAATGCTAAGTAAATTCAAATGTACTATTTGTTTCTCATCTCACTGGCTAGCTCAAGAGGTTGAATGGTTTTTGGCATATCTTTTATCTCTTATACCTAGTTGTTTAAATTTCAAAGTTCCATTTGGCCATTCCAATTCTTGTTATTGAATATCTGTGCGAGTTGTTGATTGATCATACTATATATTGTCCATCAGAGGTGAAATGGCTAAGATGTGCTTTTTGGTCCTCAGCTTAGGTCTTTATTTTTTTGACATTTGTGTAGGATTTATTTTACATGCGTGATTTGCAATCAACTGACTGTTACCCTATTTTTTCCCTTGGCAGAACCGACCTGCAGAGTTGATTGCCAAGTTTTTGGATGAGAAACTTCGTGCAGGTAACAAGGGCACTTCAGAAGAAGAGTTGGAGGGTACACTAGATAAAGTCCTGGTTTTATTCAGGTTCATTCAGGTATTCTTGAGCCTTGATGTTCCATTGGTGGAATAGCCAACAATTACACCTTATTTCCTGTATTTTTCATTTATGTTCATGGTGTTATCCTGCACTTTTACTGATCTCTCTTCCATACTGATATTGAGAAGATTACTTGATGTTTTGTTGTTAAAGGGCAAGGATGTGTTCGAGGCATTTTATAAGAAAGATCTTGCAAAGAGACTGCTGCTAGGAAAGAGTGCTTCTATTGATGCAGAGAAATCTATGATCTCCAAGGTTAGGGTTTTCTTTCTCATTTAACTTCTGAAATAATTAAATGGTTCCTCATGTAAGTTTTAGTAGTGTTAACAGTTTCTTTCATTAATACAGTTGAAGACCGAGTGCGGCAGTCAGTTCACAAACAAACTGGAAGGGATGTTTAAGGTACACATCTTTGAATCAATTTCGTTTTATCCTGTATCTCTATTTTTGGTTCAAAAGTTCATTGGGAATTTGAACCCGGTGAGTATTTTTTGGTTACATTTAAGATTCAACAGTAAGTTTGAACTTGGATTTTGATTTATAAATTCCTTTTTGGTTATATGAAATTGCTGATTATAATTATTTTCTTATTATTAGTCCTGATTATTAGCTGATTTATTATAATCATTGGCTTTCTTAGTTACCGTAATTAGGACAATGATTTTGGCTTTTAGTTATTGATCAATTAGGATTTATTTCTTTTTTGTTCTAGGCTGTACATGTACATAGACTTGTGAACATCAGTGGAAAATATTCATTCCAGTCAACTGAAATGTTATTGCTTGATAAATTTATTGTAATTCTGATTTGAAAAGGCAATAAACAATATTTGACAGAAGTGAGAAAATTACTCTTCTCCATCTGTACTTTTGCACGAGTATAAAATATATAGCATTGCAATAACATGCATAAATTATTGAGTGGTATTCTCCCTATCAATTAAGCATTTATCTCCGTTATATCAAATGGCCTATCACTTATTTAAATGTATTTTAAACTTACTGAAATGAACAAGAGTTTGGTATCTTTCTTTGATAATACCCATATATTTGATCGTGTGCTTGGGTTTTTTGGTTTTGTACAACTACTTTATGAATAATGATGATGTGACAAACTTCATGAATTACTATATAGCTTTTATCTATTATAACTACGTTAAATAAATTTTCTGACTCAGGACATTGAATTATCAAAAGAAATAAACGAGTCCTTCAAACAGTCATCCCAGGCTAGGACAAAACTCCCATCAGGGATTGAAATGAGTGTTCATGTCTTAACAACTGGGTAAACTGTGTTTTCCCTTTCTCATTACTGATAGCTTTTATGTGCTTTTTTTCTTCCAGTGAATCTAATAGGAATTATTGGATGAGTGCAGGTACTGGCCAACATATCCACCGATGGATGTTAGACTTCCTCATGAATTGAACGTTTACCAGGTTCAGCACAAACAATGACTGCTCTTTTAACTGTATGTGTCCTTGATACTTTGACTGACTTACCTGACACGGTCCTTTCTTTTCCATTATTCTTCCTTCAGGATATTTTCAAAGAGTTCTATCTAAGCAAATACAGTGGAAGGCGTCTGATGTGGCAAAATTCCTTAGGTCACTGTGTCTTAAAGGCAGAGTTTCCTAAAGGGAAAAAGGAGCTGGCTGTCTCCCTATTTCAGGTTGGCCTGTGAAAAACCATTATTTTATTTTATATTTTCACTTTATTGTAGTCTATCTTGTGTTGCACACATTTTTCTGGGATTAATTCTGCATTCCTGGTTGTGCTCCAGACTGTTGTTCTGATGTTATTCAATGATGCTGAGAAACTAAGCTTTCAAGATATCAAGGACTCTACTAGTATTGAGGACAAGGAACTGAGAAGAACTCTGCAATCACTTGCCTGTGGAAAAGTTCGTGTCCTACTAAAGGTGTGTTTGTTATCATTGGTGGAATTACCTGTTTATACTTTTTTTTACAACTATGGTTTCTTTTAATTTCCTATTGTTCATTCCCTTTGTTTAACATGCAACAGTTGCCAAAGGGTAGAGATGTGGAGGATGATGACTCATTTGTTTTTAATGAAGGGTTTACAGCTCCTCTTTATCGTATAAAGGTACCATATCATATGCTTAGGAGCATTAGGGATCAGATTAAGTGAATCTCAGACTTTCACTTGCGTATTTTAATTGCAGTTACCATAGTTTAGCCCTCCTCTAGATTATGATTATGAGTTTCTTTTTCAAACTAATTTGGTGTTGTGGAGTGCAGGTGAATGCAATTCAGTTGAAGGAGACAGTGGAGGAGAACACAAGCACCACTGAAAGAGTTTTCCAAGACCGTCAGTATCAGGTAATTTTCTTTTCGCAAAAGCCCTCCTCTTAGCTCAGACTTCAGAGCACTAATGCACAAAGGAATATGATGCCCTCCTTAAATCCGTAAGAAACTAATATGCTTGGGCATCATGCTATATATTTTTATGATTGGCCAAGTTTACACTCGTTAGTTTTATCTCACTAAATATTTGTCATAATAATAAACTATATCAACATCCTTATTTGGAATGAACATTAAACCTCTGGCATTACCTAATTTAAAAAAAATGCAATTTCTTTTGCTTTTCTTTAAAATATCAAAATTTGTTGATATGAAATTTTATGGAAAAGCTCACTCTAAAATTAACTTTACTAATTGAAATGAAGAGTTCTTAGCTATATTAATGAGAAAAGATGTTAAAAAAGGTTTTTAATTATTGTTATATCATTAAAATTCATAAATTTCATGGTGAAATAAATTGTGATATAAATATAATATTTGATTTTTAGTCATGTACACAAAATTGGGAAATATAATTTAGATATTCAAAGTTGAATATCTAAGACTGTAACCAAATAAAGGAAGATGCCTTGATTGAGCATCCTGTTATAGGCATTCAATATTTATACTATATGTCCAGGTATCCAAGATACCTAGGTAGTTTGAATGGTCTATGTACTAAAAAACTAATGATGATTACGATCTAAAACATATTTTCCTTACTGGCACGGTTCATTGCAGGTTGATGCTGCTATTGTGAGGATAATGAAGACTAGGAAAGTGCTTAGTCACACCCTTCTTATTACTGAACTCTTCCAACAGGTGACATCATTACCCTTCGGTTCTTTAATTCAAAATGGAGTCTGTGAATTCCCAAGTAGTGTCCATGTCAAAATAATAATGCCCTGGTCTTCCCATGGTGTGCTATAGTGTTGTTATGGACTAAAGCGGAGTGATTACTGATGATGTTCTAAAATTCGTTATGCTTCCTTATGTTATGTATAAGTGACCATCTCTGATGCAGACTGTTTTCTAAAAATCTGATTGTTAGAATTAAAACTGATTTAAGGAAGTTATTTTTTTATTTTTTTTGTGAACAGCTCAAGTTTCCAATAAAACCAGCTGACTTGAAGAAAAGGATCGAAAGCCTGATTGACAGGGAGTATCTGGAGAGGGACAAGAACAACCCTCAAATATACAATTACCTGGCATAGTTCATTTTACCTCATTTTACATTTTAAAGTTTATTTTCTCAAGTGACGTGGGTAAAGCTCGATATTATCCCTTGTCATATATGTACAGTAACAACGGATTCTCCCCACACCCCGCTCTATTTTTCTTTTCCTTTCATTTATGGACAACTGTACTTTAATTGTAAAGCATTTTCTCCCCCCTTGAGTTTCTTTTCATTTAGTTGAAAATTCAAAATTGTTCCCCAAAATGATCGAGAAATTAAAAAAGAATTGCTGATTAACAAGGTAGGCTTCTTCTCAAGGGCAGAGGGGATGTTTTTTTCCCCTCTACATTACTTTTTACGTTCCTCTACATGTATACAGAGAACACGGGGATAGTTTGTTCCTTGTTCCAGAAGTTTCAGAAATTGTTTTATGTAATTTGCATGTCTCTGAATTGAAAAAAAAGGGGTTAAAAAATAGTTGATAACTATACCTGATGTTTTCTTTTCAACTATTTTCTTATCCTTTTGCTCTTATTCCTCCCATGGTATTAATTATCAACCATGACAACATTGTATTTCTCAATTCTCAAACATCGGTTTCTATTTTTTAAACCTTTTGTACGCTAGCCTTGTTTCCTCAAGTGTAGTAGTAGCAGGACCAGTGACCAAATTGAGCAGTTTATACTGTTTTTGTACACTCTAATTTTAACAGCTTTCCTCTTTCCTGTTCGATTTAAAGGCATATTACAACTTCGCTTTTGGTAACATGATGGATGATATTTCCTGCTTTTCGTTTTCATTTACTTTTAGTTGACAAGAGAATCGCTGAGGTTAAATTTACTTGTGCACTAAAAACGTTCTTTTATATAATAAAATTCAAATTACGATTCCAGATAATATTTTGAGAATAAAAAATACATATCCTAATGGTATAATTTTTTTTATATTAGTTTAACTATATATGATAAGTATGTTTAATTTTATAATAATTATTTTTTGTAAAGTAGGAGGTTACTAGGTCAGCTCACTTTCAATTTTAACTCTGTCAAAGTTTGTGTCAAATCATTTATATTAGCAATATTTGGTATCAATTTTGTAATAATTATTTTAGAAATTATATTAATGATTATTTTTAATTAATTGACCGTAAAAAAATTATATATAGTCAATACTTCCTATTAAGCTTCATAGGATTTTGTTGTACATTGTGCGAACCTTTAAGTCTAATATTCATTTTAAAATCAATAATTTCAAAAAGAAATTTTAACTTAATTGTGTTTCAAAATATTTAAGTTCTATTTGAATAAAAATTTCTTATGCACTAATAAAAAAATATTCTTTTATAAATTGAAATTAATTTTACAAGTAAAAATAAATTTTTTGAAGAAGTTAAATAATTTTTTTCTTCAAAAACTGTTTGCTTTTCGTGAAAAAATACCAATGGAAGTGGAGGGTTTCTTCAAACAACAAGGACTGGGTCAACTATTCAATCAAATGATATTGAGCATGTTTTCCATCTCTTTTTGAGAAACAAGCGGGTTATTTCTTTGCAAAATTGTGCTCAATTTCATATGTGACAATTCCGTCAAGATCTCTTCGTTAGTTGGGGGAAGAATCCACATGAATCGAATTTTTGAGGAACATGTCAAAAGAGAATTGGATTTAGTTAGACAATGTGTGGTTGGTAAACAATGATCGATTTTTTAACAAGGTACAGAATGTATCATCAAATATTTAATATGATTTCACGAGATCTAGTTTCATTCAAGTAACGGATTCTAGAGATTTTAACTTGTCTATAAACTAATTTTAATTTATAAAAATAATTATTTTATTTTATTTATTTATTTTGCTATAATAGTTTATAGATGAATCTATTCAAACAAGACTTTAATCATTTATAATTTTAAAATATTAACAAAAGATACAAACTATTTTTATATTATAATTTGAATCCTCACTCTTGAAAGAGTATTTTAAGTTTTTCTTTTCTCATTATGCCACATGATTTTTCTTGTATTATCTAATTTTTTAAAAATACTTTTACTTAAATTTAATTTAACATTTTAAATCTTGACACACTACTAATATTAAATTATTGAAATTTTAATTAATTTTAATTTGAATTTTAATGCATTACATAATAAAGATGATACATATTAATTTAAATAATTTATTTTCATAATTTTCTTCTTAATTTTGAAACCTTCGTAATCTATAGCTCAAATTAGTTTGAGTTTATTTTACTAATATGGTAGTATGTGATGAGAGATTTGATTTCATGTCTATATGTATAGAATATTTATTGAAAGAGATTAATTCCTTAAATTAATTTTAGTAGCCGGTGAAATTAATCTCTAACTTTAGGCTAAGAGATATCTCCGCGTTCACCAAAAAAATGTGTTTTTTTTTTTGCAGCTCAACAAAATTAAAGGGAATATAATACCTAATAGAATGAGTATAGATTTTCAAAGATAGGTGAAAAAAAAAAACAAATTAAAACTAGAAATATCGAGCTTTGACAATCTGAGTATGATTATGATTTCAGCGCCAGTTTCAGCGCGAGTGGAGGGCTAGTTATGCTATGCGTGAAGCCAACAGTGCTACAATTCTGCTTGTTGATGCTCGCTCCTTCCCTGCACTACCCAATCCCTCCGACCCAACAAATAATTGTCTGGCAGTATAAATTAAATTATTTTACAAGTCAACTTTTATTTTCAATTCTCATCAATGGATCCATTTCTGACCTAAGAATTGTATGCAAACTATACACTTACAATGATCAAGAAAAACACTCCCAGCGCCAACGTTTCAGGTAAATTACAATCATCATTTATATAATGATAAGTCTCCACACATTCAGGAACATGAATTGCAGTTTAGATCCCGAATTTTGCCATTTCAATCTCATAGAAATAACCATCTAAAGATCAAAAAAGAAAAATTAACCTTTTTCATTTAGATATTGATTACCAGGCGGAAACATGAGAAGGGTCATCATTTCAAACGGATTTGACGGCGGCGGAGGAAGGCGCAGCGGCGGAGGGATTAAGTGGGGCGCGAATGGCGGCGTCGTCGTTGTCATCGTCGGGATCGAAATCTGGATTGAGGGTTCGATCGATGGCTTCGCGACCCTTTTCAAGACATGGTTTACATGCGATCTCTATGGTGATCCAACCCAGAAGCACTCCCACCACTGCTATCACCGCGCTCGTTATTGCACCCATCCCTTTCTCTTTCACTCTTTCTGCCTCAACCGTCTCCAACCATCATGTAAGGTATAAACTCTGTTCTTGCTTCCAATTGGGCCAATTATTTGGGCCCAACCTTAGATACTCAGGCCCACCTATCCTTTCTTTTGCAATCCCCGGCTGGACCAATCTTGGATTTTGCTTTATATTATTTTAACTCAATTACTTCATAATTAACTCCAAAAATAAGTTCATTATCTTATCAAATTAAATTAATAGATTCTCACATTAAAAAAACAGAACAATGTCTCTTTTCAGGAGTAAGAGTCAAGCAAATAATATCCTAGATCATGTACAGCTTTCGCTTTGGATTTGATGCAATTTGGGTACAGACTCTTTAATAATCAAATTAAGATCGTTTAGAGGTAAATAAGATGAGTCAGATTCTACGAGTGTTTTGAATGTTGAAGAAACCTAAATAAATGTGAACCGTTCAGTTTTTATCTAAGGATTCTGATTTATGACTGCTGACTTTACAAAAAAAATAGAGTACACCAAATCTAAGTCCATATAGCTTCACACGTCATTAAACATTAAGCATATAATAAACATAGAATAAAAGTACTCGAGAATATCACCCCAAAAGTTGCACTTAATTTCAACCACCAAACTAACTCATAATGTTATATCACCAACCGAAACCAATACGGGGGATCCAATTGGGCAAACTTTTCGGCGGCTAAGAAAGATAAAAAAATATAACTAAACAACCACTTTTTCATCTTTAAAATTGGTGAATATTATCACAATACTCTTTGAGTAAAAAAAATTATCAAAAAAATTCCAAAACTGCAATTTTCTCATATTAGTTAAACACATAAAAAAAAACTTCCAAAATTGTAAAAAAAAAAAAAAAAATCTCCAAGCAATGAATACTTGAGCACCTGGAACATATTCTAATTACATTCGCATCACGCATATAAAGAGATTTTCGTACCCTTTGATTAAATCATTCAGCCTAACTTTAAAAAGCTCCAGCATTCACCTTCACCACTACTTAATAAACTATATCCCTCCTCTAACAAGCAAGCACCTCTCCTTTTCTCACATGCCCTTAAATGCATTAGAATTTTAACTTTAGGAGAAGGTTCATTGTAGCATTTAAGAATTTGCCCACCTAACTCAAATACAGCATTGCGTGGATCTCACTACATTCACACTTTGGTCAACTTGCCTTGACTTGATCTATGCAATTAGAGGTGCACCACTTCTCTTTCACTGTACACCAACTTTACATAACCACACGGCTCTCTTTATAAATTAACTTATTCTAATTAAATCAAACGCAATCCCAAAATCAAGAGTTATTGAGAGTGACTACCATCAAGAGAAACGGGGATAAAGATAGCCTCTTATGTCTTTTGGAATAGAGGATCAATATGGAAACACTCATATATCAAAAGAAACAAAATGTGGAAACCCCAATGCCCATTATATTTTCAACGTTGGAATATATATACCAAAGTTTACTTGAAAGTGACATACATGTCCGGACAATACTGAATATTGTGAACTATGTACAAGTTATTTGAACAATACTGAAGAATCGGAATAACAGATGAAACTCTTTCAAGTGTTAAATCGGATGCATACTTCATAACCACAAAAATTGCATGTGATGTGGTTTTAGAAACAAATAGAGCTAGATTTTTGACAATAGAATCAAGCCATAGAGACATTCATCAAGGAGAAAATATCAATGTAATTATTGATGTACAACTAACACTGCCCAAGCAACCACAAGAAGATACTATCACTAATACAACTCAAAAACTGATTATTAAAGCGTTCCTTCACACAGCTATTACAACTTTTAGACCTCTAATAATTATATTAATTACATTTTATTCATACAACATTTGTAGCATAGTATTACAGGATAATGGAAAACTAAGCAAACAGCACCTGAGAGCTTGAAGGAGTCAAATCAGACAAACTTTCTGGCGCATCAATTACATGCCATCGAACACTGAAGTTCGATTTTTCCTTACAACTTTCTTTTGGGTTCAGTCTAGAGATATGGCCAACAGCAACCAGAAGATTTCGACCCACGACATAAATATGACAATCACAAGCATTCACAGCAAAAGGCCTGCATATTTGCTCAGGCAAAGGAGGCCCCTCTATGGCTTCCCAGGAATCGGTTTCAGGGTCATAAACCTTAAGTTTCATTCTTTCAAGCTCAGAAACAACAAATAAGTGCCCGTAAACAACCACACTCGAACCGGTCCACCCTTCTCTGAGTCCAACAGCCATATTTTCCCAGTTATTAGTTCTTGGATCATAGACCTGTCCTCTTGGAGAGACATAAAAAGGCCACAACCACCCTTCAGTCACCAGAAGCTTTCCATTAAGAACTGCAGCATCGTAAGATGCCATATTTGTTCCCATGCTCGCAATAGGGTGCCAACTTCCATTGAGAGGATCCAACACCTCAGCAGAATCTAGCTCAAAACGATCAGTACTATTTCCCCCAGCTACATAAATCATCCCATCAATCACTCCACTAGCAAAAAACGACCTAGCAGTGATCATCCTATTCATCACAGTCCACCTATTCTTCTGCATCTCATATTTCAACACCAAGTCAAGAGGACAATCCACGTCAGAGACCATGCCACCACAAACAAACAGCGCACCGTCGTGGGGGATCGAAACACACCTAAAACCATGAGGACAAACCTTGTCCTTACAAGGCATTGAAGGGATGGTGTGCCAAGAAAAGTGTGTGAGGTCAAGAACCTGCCACTGGATCTTTCCAGTGCACTTGTGAAAGGCAAATACAAAAAGCCAAGGGTCTTTCAAACCAAACTGCTTCCTGTTGGTAAAAAACCTCTCTTTGTTACCAAGTAGCATATGCCACCTCTTGCAGACAGCTCTACAGGATGAATGACTCTGAACTGGAAGCCGGAGAAGACAATTGAGAGCAACATCATCAGGTAAGCCAGGAATCAAGGGTTCTTCTCTGAGAGAAAGTTCTAACTCAGGTGATGGATTTGCCAAAGAAGATTGGATCACAGCTAACCTAAACTTAGGAGATAATGTCATTTGAGGATTTCCTAGCTTGTGCACTGGTGCCTGTTGAGATGAAAATCTAACTCGCTGCATCTTTAAATCTCAAGTAGACACCTAAAACCCTCAAGAAACCCAAAACCTTTTACCCTCTCTAATTTGCAAATTTCTACTTCATGTGGTATTAAATGGATTGGGACAATTTCCCACCAAATAGTAACACCCAATTTTCAATCCGGGGGTTAAAACTCTATTCCAAAGTTACTTGAATTGATTCCCTCATAGATTTTTAGGACAAATAAAAGGAATCCCCCAAATCCAAATCCACAATAAAGAGAAGAAGCACCAATTCTTCCGCCACAATGATCTAAAAGCTGATAATAATAGGGTACAACACAAACAAAATTCCCCTCAAAATCTCCAACTTTATAAAAGTATTTCACACATAACAGATATGGGGACCTGCTCTCTTCAACAAAAGCCAACACCTTTACCAAGTGAGATTCACCAAGATTTTAACTTTAGGGGAACCCAAAAATCCTTAATTTGTACCGCCTGCAAATATCCCTATTTCACAACACCTCAGAAGCAGCAAATAAAAATCTCAACTTTATCCGAAATTCCAGTGAATAAGACCAAAACAACAAAAACTAGAGATCACCCAGAAACTATCTGATTAAGATAAAGACAAGCCGGAATTTATGAAGGTGGCAAGAAACATTAGAGCCAAAAACCAAAGACACGCAAGAAACAAGGGAAAATGAAGTGGACAAAAAACAAAAAACTTACAAGAGAGAATCAAGGGATTGGTAAGAGGGTAGGGAGAAAGAGAAGATGAGATTGAGGGGCAGAGTTCGCTTTTTAGCACAAGAATATAGGGATAAAGAGAAGAGGGTGACCCGTTTTTGATGATTGTTGTGATAAGGGAAAGATTTGATTATTGTGTGGCAAACATGACGCCAGTAGTGCACATTCATGCAGACAAAACCACGCGCTTTTGGGATTGCTGGTTCCACACGCAACAAAAAATGCAAACCACACTTCCCTTTCCTACTTGCTACAGTAACATGGCAGGGCGTGGTACCACGCTCTAGTGTTTCAGGCTGTACCAAACCTTTTATTCTATTCATCACTATCACTTTGAAAGAAAAACCAAAACAGTGAGCACAAAGATTAATCTCTACTCTTCTTGTCTTCTTACCCCAAAATGCTTCACCGGTTAATTCCGGCTTATCTTGCATCTTATTTAAACCCATATTCCAATTTACTCAAATTAAATCAATATAAAATATAAGACTACCCATGGAACCTCGTAAATTCTAAATATTGATTATTATTTTATTTCTTTATTCTTATAGCACATTATATCATTCTATCCTTCATTTATTAATTTTTTTTTTGTGCGTAATAATCACTCAAAGTAAGTTTTTAGTAGTGGTGAAATTTAAATAATATACCTAAGCTTTTAGATTCTAATTTTATTAATGCTTGTTTCGTTGTTATTATTGTATTTTTTATTTTAATAAAAATATATATTCAAGATTTTTTTTTTCAAAATATAAAGCTGTCATAATTAGTAGTGTTGTTCTGGTCAAGAAATAAATAACTAAAATATTTTATTAAAAATTATAATAGAGATATAAAAAATATATTTTTATCCTATTTAATTTTATATATATCACATATAATAATAATAATAATTATTGTTATTATTATTATTATTATAAAATCTAAGAAATAGATTATGTATTTTTTTCAATTATTTATTTATTTATTTTGTCCTTATCACTTCCTACATATTTATATTATTTTTTAATAAAATTTGAAAAGTAACATTTTAGAATTTGAAAATTCATAAATTTATTATTGTAAAAGTTATTATATTATTTATTATATTTTTTTATGACTATGAATCTTTAAATTTTTAATTTTTATGATATTTTATAATTCTAATTATTATATTTTATACAAAAAATATTATAATTTTAGTTTTATTATTATTAAATTTTAATTTATTTATTAATTTTTATTGTTAATTAAAGTGTAGGAAACAACTAACAAATATGAAAATCAACCTGTTATTACCTAAAGAGAATATAATAGTATAAGTATTAAAATTATTCCCTCATATAAATATAGGTATAAAAAAATTTAAATGTGAATACAAAAGTAAATATTATAATTCCCTATTCAGATCTGTTGGTACTCAAAGAAAAACAAGATATCATCATGCTATAAAGAGCGTAGGCGGTCTAAGACCAAATGGAACAAACTCTTGAGATATATGCATGACAAAAAGAAAAAAAAGAAGCATTACTCTAATATTTATCTCAAAAAAAAGAAGCATTACTCTAATATTTATCTCTCAAACTTGTCTTTTACTTTGCTCTCCTCTCATCTCTTTATTTCCAAAAATAAATTAGGAGAGAATAATGGACAATGAATATAAAACTTCATTTAAATATATTTTAAGTCTTTTAAATTTTAACTAATTTTATCTTTCATCTTTTAAATTTGAAATTATTTTTTAATTTTTATATTTTAAAAATAATTAATTTTAGTCTCTCTTTTTTTGTGACAAAAAGTATTTAAAAAAAAATTTTAGAGTCAATAACATTATTCGATTTTTAATTATATATATAACAAATGACAATTTATATTTCATTTGTTACGTAAAATGAGAGACT
The DNA here is from genome assembly GCA_025330945.1 of Mucuna pruriens. Taxonomy (NCBI): domain Eukaryota; kingdom Viridiplantae; phylum Streptophyta; class Magnoliopsida; order Fabales; family Fabaceae; genus Mucuna; species Mucuna pruriens. Next base: position 2,208,316 of record JAENHJ010000533.1, on the reverse strand, counting down.
AAAATCAATTATTTAAAAAAAATATAAAGACTAGAAAAATAATTTTAAATTTTAGAGATGACAAATAAATTTGGTACAAATTTGAGTTTCTAAACTTTTACTCACTTTTCACTTTTCTCCTTTCTCCTTTTTTTTTTTGTGTGTAAGGGATGAATTAAGGTGCAAAACATTGAGATAATGGATATAATATTTTGTTGATTAAAAGTGTAATAAAGGGAGGTGGGGGAGAAAAGGGAAAAATAGTGGAGTAAAAAAAAAGTTATAATATGATTGGAGTGTAAGTATGCATTGAAAGTCTCACATTATATATAAATGAACAAGTTGAACATTCTATATAAGTGAGAATGACCTACACATAACCTATACACCTAATACTTTAAAGGTTTTGAATTGAATGTGATGTTAAATTTATTTATATAGTTATTTCATAGCTGTAGCTCATTCATGAAATTCTCCATGTTGTTTATTCTCGTATTCTTAACACATCCAATCAAATAACTAGAGAAATAATTTTTTTCTACTTTCTTTTTACTTTTCTAATTCTAAAAAAACCTAAAAATTTATCTTGTCCACTCCCTACTTTTTTACTCGAAATCTTAGTTTCATGCATCTTCCACGTCCATACATGGTCAAAAATTGCATTATATGGACACATTTTTATTATTAAATTAAATGTCTTATTAATATCTTAGACTTGTATTTTATTTGGCAGAACTCCCTCATAATTATCCATGACAAAAATATGTTGAAAAATATTTTATTTATGAAATGAATGAATGAATTTACTTTTAAGTTATGGAAGTTCCATATACAAACAACGACACATTAATGTTTGACTCGTTCATGTGATGATGAACTTTTCACAACCACCGACAACAATAATATCCAATAATCTTATTTTTACTTTACACATTTTCTTATTTTATATTCACCCTATATTATTTATTGCTTATTTTTAGTTGCATACTTCTTTAGTTACTTATTATCTTTCTCTTCTCCTTAAGCCTATTTACATTCCATTAAAAATATGAAAACATATATTTTTGTGTCTTAAAGCATAGGGCTAAATTTACACAATTCTATATATTTCATAAGAAATGTGTTTTTAAAGCTTGGTCTAAATAGAAAAATGATTATGATTTGTTCTTGATCAAATTACTCAAACTAGTCAATTTGGTCTATTTATGAAAATACTATCATATGTAACATGCATATTAAAGTTATATAGACAAAGAATTTTTTTTAATGCAATATTATCAATATATACAGTAAATTTTATTTTTTTTTTACTATTTCTAACTTTTTAAATTAGTTTATGTTTTATTAATAACCTGAACTTGTATTATATTTGACAGAATACCATCTTATTTGACCCACCATCGAGAATAATATTCAACAATATTATTTTCTTTTACACTTTCTTATTTTTTATTCATCTTATATTCTTTATTTATTTTTTTATTTATATATTTCATCAAGGTATAGGACTAAGTTTACACAATTTTATATATTTTGCAACAAATATGTGTTTTTAAAAGCTTGACGTAAATGTAAACATGACTTGGTATGAATCAAACTATTAAAACTAATTAATTTGATCTATTTATGAAAATACTATAACGTGTATAAATACATGTCGAAGTTATATAGACTATGAAAAAAATTTAATACAAAATTGTCTTAACATGGATGATGGTGTTTTTAAACTTTTTTTTATTAATAAATGACATGTTTTATTAATAACTTGGACTTGTATTTTATTTGATGGAGCTCCTTCTTAATTAACCCATCATTGACAATAAGATTCAATAATTTTTCTTCTTTTCATTTTAGTATTTTATATTCACCATATATTCTTTATTTATTTTTTATTTACTTCATCACCATATATATATTCTCCTTATATTTTTTATTTTTTCTAATTAATTCATCACATCTATCACTTCTTTAATTACCTATATTATCTTTCTCTTTTTCTTAGACTATTTACATTCTATTTTGTTCCCATGACATAAGACTAAGTTTACGTAATTCTAGATATTTCATAACAAAACATATTTTTTTAAAGTTTGACCTAAATGAAAACATGATTTGTTTTTCATCAAACTACTTGAAATAGTCAATTTGGTATATTTTTAAAAATACTATAATATCTATATATACATGTCGAAGTTATATTGGCTAAAAAAAAACTGAATGTAATATTGTGTTAACATAGATAGTGGATTTTTTTGTAACCTTTTTATTATTAAATTACATCTCATTAATAAGTTGAACTTATATTTTATTTGACAAAACACTTTCATAGTTAACCCGCCACCTACAATAATGTTTAGTAATATATTTTTTACACTTTTTTTTTTAATATTCATCTTATATTCCTTATTTATTTTTTTATTTTATTTCATCACATATATCATTTTTTATTAACTATTATCTTTCTCTTTCCATTAGGCTATATACATTCCATAAAAAATATGAAAACTTAATTTTTTTTTGTCCATAAGGAATTGGACTAAGTTTACACAATTTTATATATTTTACAAAAATATGTGTTTGTAAAGCTTAACATAAATGCACACATAACTTGTTCTTGATCAAACTAGTAATTTTGGTCTATTTATGAAAATACTATAATGTGTAAATATACGCGTCAAAGTTATATTGACTACAATTTTTTTTAATGTCATCTAGTTTCAACGTAGATGATGGATATATATATCTATGTGTGTGCGTGCGTGTAGGATTCAACAATCATTTTTATTTTAGTATTTTATATTCACCATATATTCTTTATTTATTTTTTATTTACTTCATCACATCTACAACTTCTTTAATTACCTATTGTATTTCTCTTTTACCTATTGTATTTCTCTTTCCTTGGGCTATATACATTCCATTAAAAATATTTTTTTGTGCCACCAAATCATAAGACTAAGTTTACACAATTCTACATATTTCATAATAAATATATGTTTTTAAAAGCTTAATCTAAATGCAAATATGACTTGTTCTTGATCAAATTACTTGAACTAATCAATTTGCTATATTTATGAAAGTAGTATAATCTGTTCATATATGTGTCAAAGTTATATAGGTTAAGAAAAAAATTTAATGCAATATTATGTCTACATTGGCGGTGAATTTTTATTTATTATTTTTAACATTTTTTATTATTAAATTATGTCTTATTAATAACTTGGACTTGAATTTTATTTAATAGGTTCCATGAGATACTCACAATAGTATTTAACATTTTTTTTACATTTTCTTATTTATATATTTATTTATTTATTTCATCACATATATCATTTTTTTAGTTACCTATTATTTTTCTCTTCTCCTTAGGCTATATACATTATATTAAAAATGTAAAAAAATATTTCTTAACAAATATGTGTTTTTAAAGTTTGATTTAAATGTAAACATGGCTTGTTCTTGATCAAACTACTTGAACTACTCAATTTGGTCTATTTATGAAAAAAAAATACTATAATGTTATAGATACATGTTGAAGTTATATAGGTTAAGAAAAAAATTTAATGCAATGTTGTGTCTACATTGACGGTGGATTTTTTTTTATTAAATTAAATGTCTTATTAATAACTTGGACCTTTATTTTATTTGATGGACTCATCATAATTAACCCGCCACCGACAATATTATTTAACAATATTTTTTTTACAATTTTTTATTTATATTTTTCTTGTATTTTTTATTTATTTCATCACATATATGATTTTTTAATTACCTATATCTTTCTCTTCTCCTTAAGCTATATACATTCCATTAAAAATGTAAAAACATAATTTTTTGTATTCTCAAGACATTGGATTTAGATTTACACACAATTCTAGATATTTCATAACAAATAGGTGTTTTAAAGCTTGACCTAAATACAAACATGATTTGTTCTTGATTAAACTACTTGAATCAGTCAATTCGGCTTATTTATGTAAATATAATAATGTGTATAGATACGTGTCAAAGTTATATAGGTTAAGAAAAAAAATTTAATACAATATTGTGTCTACACTAATTGTTATTTTTTTTTTTAATTTTTAACGTTTTGTACTATTAAATTACATGTCTTATTAATAACTTGGACTTGTATTTTATTTAATGGAACTCTTTCATAATTAACCCAAATAAAATATATTTTTATAAAATAAATGAATGAAATTTTAAGTTGTGTAAGTTTAATATCTAGAATATTTTTTAAAGCTTGATCTAAATGCAAACATGATTTGTAATTGATTAAATTGCTTAAACTAGTCAATTTATTCTATTTATGAACATATTATAACATGTATGTATGGGTAGATACATGGAGGTTAAGAGATTTTGGAAATATAAAGGGTTGTTTGTACTGAGTGCAAAACATAATTTGATAGAAGTAACAAATCTCTACCATCTTTATATGTGCTTGAGGGAATTGTTAGGCAATTTATGGTCAATGAGTTTTACTTCCTATTCTATCAATATTCAATTAACTACTAAACAAACTCATATAAATTATTAGACATGTTTTGAAGTCAATTTTCATACTATATATATTTTTTTAGAAGACATTAATAATTTGTTGAAGAATGAATGCATCTCAAGATAAGGTTCATAAAGAAATCAATGCATTGATTGAATATTTCGTTATTTACATAAAATCTGAAAAACCATCAATAGATAAACTTCAATACATATGCATTGAATTTATTTGAAAGAAATACAGATCTACAGATGAAGGGAAAGATCCAAATCCACTTCTTGTTCTTTTACATGATTTGTGCTCTTTGAAGTAGAACCATGGTTTTCTTCATCCTTTAAGACAATTGCGTCTTCAGTTTCAGGCATTGCATCCTTGGTAGGAAAAAGTGTTTCCTTCTTTTGCAGCATCTCTCTTTCATGATTGACAGGTGGATCAGAGTTGATATTGGGCCGTTTTGGTGGACTTATCATGACAATTTTTTCTTTAACTTCATCTCTGTTATGATTTTTTACCCTCTCAGAAACTTGGTCCATATTATAATAATAACTATTGTCTGAGCCCACAGAATTTGCTTGGGTATTAAAAAAAACACTAGAGTCAATTGAGCTAGGAAATTTGTTAGTCGCAATATTAGGTAAACCAAATTCAGGCATGTGATAACCTGGAAAAGAAGGATTTCTAACAAAGACTGGATATGGAAGGTTGTTATCATTATGACTGTTTTCTCCAAAATTGCTTCCAAAAGGGTCCAAAAAATTGTCAACAAAAAGTTGTGAATTGCTAGTATGAAACTGATGGTTAACAACAGAACTTGGACTCGGTGCATGACCTATATGATTGTTAGCTTGAATTGACGCTTCCAAGGATGCATCGATGGTTCTTATAGAAGAAAAATTTGGGGACATGAACAATGAATTGTGGTCTTGTTGGCTATTGTCATCATGATAGTTCCCTGCATTTGGCATGTTTAGTTATTTGAATTAGAAGAATAGTAAACAAAGAATATTATTAATATTGTTCTACCTTTCTTTGAGACATTCCCATGTTCAGGATTGGATTTGGTGATATCTGCTGAGTTATGAAAATGAATCATTTGATGGAAGAGTTGCTTAATCTTACTTTCATGTACCCTTTGATGACCTCCAAGACCTTGATAGTTGTCAAATACTTTTTCACAATAAGAGCACTTGTATCCTTTCTCTTTCCCCTTGGCATTTCCTTTATCAGAAGTTGAAGAAAAATTCATCATAGAAGTGAAAATCAATACTTTCAACAAAGATCTAAAATAATTAAAATGGATCATTTTCAAGTGAGGAAGTATGCCCATGCCTCAACCTTATTTATATCTGTTTCAAGGAAGTGTGAATCCTATCAAGTGAAACTCACATTTTAGGAATATATTTAAAGATTCACGACCATTAATGCTCTATATATAAATATAATAGTTAATGCACATATATTTAAGTCGTATTTCATTAATTTATTTTAATATAATAAAATAGAATATTTATTATTGACAATGGTGACATCTATTATATTATAAAAAGAAATCATATCTTTCAATGTTATATATCAGTTACCTACAAATTTAAATATAGAGCATTAAAATTAAATGAAAGGGAGACATGTGACTAGACAGCTGACGAAAGAAAATGATAAAGAAAAAAAGAAAGGATAAAAGAGAGCAAGAAGAAAAACAAAGTAATGTTTTAGATATAAATAGGAATGTCTGTTAACTCATCTTCACCTATCTGAATTTGGTAACTAAAAATTGTAAGAAAGTGTGTAGTGGGCCTGTTTAAATTTTTTTTTATAAATAATCATAAAAAAATAAATAAATTTATTTCATAAACTAATTAATTTATGTATAGGTAAAGATTGTTTTATTTTTTGAGAACTTAACATTATTTATTTTTTTCATAAAAATAATATATAATGGAAATAAATTGATAAATGAAATATTATACCTTTTCTTAAAAATATTAATTTCTTTTCTATAAAAAAATAATCGAGTTATCTTAAATTGGAAGAAATTAAACTAAATTAAATTGGATGTCAAGGACATAAGAATAAATTAATAAATATTCCTAATTAGTGTTCTTCTAGTTAAGAAATAAATAATTAAATTTTTTTATTAAAAGTTATAACAGAAATATATCGGTCAATTTTTATTTTTAATTTCTTAACTAATTATATTTTCGCCAAAAAAAAAAAGAATTAAATTATCTAAAATCGCATCTGATTGCAAGGAATAGGAACAAATTAACCGGTTAGCCGGGAACATTGTGTCTTATTTGTTTTAACCTCATCCATTAAATAAGTTAATTTTTGAAGTTTATTTATATTATTTAAAATAAATTTATTTTAATTATAGATATATTATAATAAACATATTTCTTTAAAGCTTAATCTAAGTGCAAATATGGCTTGCTCTTCATTTAGTCAATTTGGTTTATTTATGTGTATATGTCGAGATTATATAAGTTAAAAAAATATAATGCAATATTGTCTTAACAAAAACGGTGGATAAACAATTCTTTATTATTTTTAACATTTTTTATTATTAAATTACATGTCTTATTAATAACCTAGACTTGTGTTTTATTTAATGAAACTCTCTCATAATTAAGTCAAATAAAAATATGTTAAAAAAATATTAAAATAAATAAATTATTTATGAAATGAGTGAATGAGCTTTTAAGTTGTAAAAATTACTTTTAAAAATAATTACATATTTATATTTGTCTCTTTTGTCAGGTTAGACTTACCATTACCAATAACTTCCAACAATCTTGTTTTTTTGTTTCACATTTTCTTATTATATATTCACCTAGTATTCTTTATTTATTTATTTTATTTATTTTTCTCCTCAAATCAATAACTTCTTTAATTACCTATTATCTTTATCTTTTCTTTAAGCTATATACATTTCATTAAAAATGTGATAAATATAATTTTTTTTTGCCTAATGCATATGACTCAATTTGTACTATTGTTGATATTTCATTATAATTTTTTTTACAGCTTAATCTAATAAAAACATGGTTTTTTTTTTTTTTTTTTTATCAAACTACTCAGTTTGATCTATTTACATAAATAGTATATTGTGTACATTTACATTTACATGGTGAGATTATGTAAGTTAAGAAAATTTTAATGTAATATTATCTCAACATAGATGGTGGACGAAATATTTTTTTATTATTTTTAATATTTTATTATTAAATTATCTATTGTATTAATAATTTGGATTTGTATTTTATTTGAGGGAATCCCGCGTAATTAACCTAAATAAAAATATTAGAATAAACATGTTATTTATGAATGAGCTTTTAAGATGTGAAAGTTACTTATACAAACAATGATACATTAATATGTGCCTCCTTTGTCATGTTGAGCTTTTCATTATCACCACCACCGACAATAGTATTCAACAACTTTTTTTCACATTTTATTATTTTATTTTAACCTTATATTATTTTTTTTTATTTTTCATCATATATATCACTTATTTAATTACCTATTATCATTCTCTTCTCCTTAGGCTATATACAATTTCATTAAAAATGTAAAAACATAACTTTTTGTATCCCGAAGGCATTAGTTAAGCTTACACAATTATAAATATTTCACAACAAATATGGTTTTTTTAAAAGCTTGATCTAAATTTGGACATGGTATGTTCTTAATGAAACTACTAAAACTAATCAATTTGGTCTATTTATAAAAATACTATAATGTGTGTGTATACATGTCGAAATTATATAGGCTAAGAAAAATTTAATGGAATATTGTCTTAACATAGACAATGGATAAAACAATTTTTTTTATTAATTTTAACATTTTTATTATTAAGTAACATTTATTAATAACTTGCACTTGTATGTTATTTGACCAAAATTTTCATAATTAACTCAAATAAAAATATCTTGAAAATATATTAAAATAAATATGTTATTCCTAAAATGAATGATTCAAGTTGTGAAAAATATATATATAAACAATGACATGTTAATGTTTGACTTCTTCGTTATGTTAAGCTTTTCCCATCGACCACTAGTCAAATAGTATTTAATAATCTTTTTTTCTTCTTCTTCACATTCTTATTTTATATTCACCTTATAGTATTTTTTTATGTTTTCATCATATCTATAATTTATTTAACTACCTTTTATCTTTCTTTTCTCTGTATGTTATATACATTTGATTAAAAATGTGAAACCATAGTTTTTTTATCCAAAAACATATGATTGAATTTACACAATTCTAGTCATTTTGTAACAAACATGTATTTTTAAATTTGATGTAAATGCAAAGTGGCTTGTTCTTAATCAAAATCCTATAATGTACAAATATACTTGTTAAGATTATATAAACTAATATACATGAAAAAATATTAATTATATATTCAATACTATTCTCCATGACTATTGAACAATTTTTTTTCACATTTTATATTTTATATTTACCTTTTATATATATATATATATATATATATATATATATTTTATTATGTTTAACACTTCTTTAATTACTTATTATCTTCCTCTTCTCCCTAAACTATATACATTTCATTCAAAATGTGAAAACATAATTTTTTTTCTCATGACATAAGGTTGAATTTACACAATTCTAAATATTTCATAGTAAAGCTTGTGTTAAATACAAGTATTACTTATTCTTGATAAACTATTTGAACTAGTGAATTTGGTTTATTTATAAAAATATTATAATATATAGATATACATGTTGAGGTTATACATGACATTTTGGAAATTTTAAGTTTGGTTTGGACTTACTTTATGATCATTAATAATCTATATATAAATATAATAATTACTGCTTATATATTTAAGTCGTAATTTTTTAATTTATTTTAATATAATAAATACAAAATTAAAATATTCATTCTTTGCCATGCTGACATCTATTATATTATAAAAAATTATATATTTCAAATGTTATTTATCAGTTACCTATATATTTAAATATTAGAACATTAAAATTAAATGAAAGGAAGACATGTGACAAGATGACTAAGGAAAACGATGAAGAATTTATAAAGGACCAAAGAGAATAAGAAGGAAAATAAAGTTGTTTCAAGTATAAATAGGAATGTGTGTTAACTCATTTTAATCTATCTAAATTTGGTATAAGTTAATTAAAAAATGTGAGAAAGTAGTAGTTGGTTTGGTTTGGATAAGTTTTTTTTTTTTTATAAATACTTATTAAAAAATAAAATTTATTTTATAAATTAAAATTAATTTATATATAAATAATTTTTTTAAAAATAAAAATTATTTAAATTTTCTATAAAAACTGATTTTTAACTTTATTTTAGATTATGAGAGAAGTTATTTAATTTTTTTTCTTATTTTTCTCTGTACATAGTCATCTAAAGATATTTAAGAATAATTTTTTTATAATATAAAGCTTCCTAACTAGTAGCTAGTGTTCTTCTAGTTAAGAAACAAATAAATACAAATTTTTATTAAAATTTATAATGAAAATATATTGATAAAATTAAATATTATACCTTTTATTAAAAATATTAATTTCTTTTCTATAAAAAATGAATTAAATTATCTTAAATCTATCTAATTAGTGTCCTTCTAGTTAAGAAATAAATAATTAAAATGTTTTATTAAAATTATAAAAAATATATTGGCAAAATTAAATACTATACTTTTTATTTTTAACTTCTTAACTAATTAGATTCCCCCCCCCCCAAAAAAAAACAGAATTAAATTATCTTAAATTGGAAGTGATTGCATCGGATCAAAATATATTTTTTTCTTTCTCACTTTTTCATCCAATCAAGTAACTAGAGAATGAATTTAATTTCGACTTCTTTCCTACTTCTCTAATTCTAAAAAATTGAAAATTTCATCTTCTATTTATCTGCTCCTCTCCCAACTTTTTTACTATGTAGTTCTTTGCTCCATGCGTCTTCCACATCATCTAAACATATGTTGAAAGTTGAATCCTATATGCTTATGATGACTAAGAAATAAATTATGTAATATTTTTTCAATATATATAGTGGACTATTTTTTTTAATATTTTTTATCATCAAATTACATGTGTTATTAATAATTTTAACTTCTATTTTATTTGACAAAATTCCTTCTAAATTAACCCAAATAAAAATAAGTTGTAAAGATATTAAAATAAATATATTATTTATGAAATAAATAAATCAACTTTCAAAGTTATGAAAATTATATGTACATACAATGGTACATTAATATAAATTGAACTTTTTATCATCACCATCATCGATAATAATAGTTCTTCAAATTTTCTTATTTTATATTATTTATTTATTTTCACCACATTCATCATTTCTTTAATTATTTATTATCTTAATTTTCTCCTTAGATTATATACATTTAATTAAAAATGTGGAAACATAATTTGTGTCCCCAAACATGCATAAAACTAAGTTTGTTTATGTTTTTTTAATAAAGTAGTCAATTTAGTCTATTTATAAAAATATTAGTATTGTATGTATATATGTTAAGATTATATAGACTAAGAAAAATTTAATGCAATATTGTCTCAACGTAAATAATGGATAATTTTATTTTATTATTTTTAAAATTTTTATTATTACATTAATATTTTACTAATAACTTGGACTTATATTTTATTCAACTGAAACTTCTTCATAATTAATCCAAATAAACATATGTTGAAAAAATATTAAAATAAGTTATTTGTCAAATGAACGAATGAAAATTTTAAGGTGTGAAAGTTACGTATATAACCAATAACACATTGATGTCTGATTCTGTCGTGTCTAACTTTTCACTACTACCACCGATAATAGTATTTGACAATTATATATTTTTATATTTTTTTATTTTATATTTACCTTATATCTTTTTCTTTTTTATTTTTTTCATTACATCTCTCACTTCTTTAGATGTTAATACATTATAATTGAAATAAAAATTATAGTATTTACATAAATAAAAAATATATTTAAGTCTTACTCTAGATCACCTTTGTATGTTAAATTAAAAGATTAATTGCATTTTGTTTTCTGTATGATGAATAATACGTGGTTCCTTTCATAATTTTTACTTAAATTTAGTTCCTGACCAACTTAACTATTATAATTAAACTTTGCTACATATTTTTTCTTTTCATAAAATCCTTTCTTTTTACATAAATAATCAGAGGGACATATTTAAAATATAAAATGAACTAAAAGTTAGAAATATAAATAAATTTGCATTTTTTTTTGTAGAGTATGAGGATAGTGTTACAAAGAAGCATTTTTCTATATCACTTTGACTAGATTCACAACCATGAAACAAAGTGATTCTTCCATACAAGTGGTTTCAAAATGAGAAATGATAGTTGTACTTTAACTCTGCACAACAATTTATAAAAATAAAAATGAGAGATAGAAAAAAAGAGAGAGAAGTGTGTGATTAGGTAATGTGATGAACAAAGACAGTGAGAAAAATGTTATAGAAGTATGTTGTATAAATAATATCACTCATCAAAAAGGCCTACAAGAATTTGCGACACCCAGTACAAGTATCAGAGTTCGAGGCCTAACAAGATCATAGCCACTATATCAATGATGCAGATGAACTAATTGAAACTACCTCAGATTGGGTGGACAATTGTAAATATTTTATGAAAAAAAAAATGCAAAGGATATCCAAAATGAAATAAAAGGGTTTAGGCTATAGGGATTTAGAAGTGAAAGAAAAAGAGGAAATGAGAAAATTGTAAAAAAGGTTCTAGCTATATAGCTTTACCAGAAACCATATCCTTATTGGAAGTGATTTTTTCATCAATTACTGGCAGAGCTGCTCAACTGCTGTGACAATCTGAGCAGGTTGAACCACTGTCCATTCCTCTAATGTCCCTGCATATGGCGTTGGCACATCCTGAGAAGATAAACACATAATAGGAGCATCCAAATAGTCATTGAAATTTTCAGTAATAGCAGCTGTCAGGCTAGCACCAATTCCACCTGTGCGCATGCACTCTTCCACAATTAACACGCGATGAGTCTTCTTCACTGAATTCCCAATTGTGTAAAGGTCAAATGGTTTCAAAGATCTGATGTCAATTACTTCAGGGTCATACCCTTTGTTCACCAATGTCTTGGCAGCTTGCATGACATGATACCTCATCCTGGAATAGGTTAGAATTGTGACATGCTCCCCAGGCCTAACCATCTCAGCTTCTTCGAGTGATAGTACATATTCTTCATCTGGAATTCTCTCCTTGAGGTTATAAAGCAACACATGCTCAAAAAGTATCACAGGGTTCTCACTTCGGATTGCAGCTTTCATCAAGCCCTTGGCATTGTAAGGGGTTGAGCAGGCCACCATCTGGATTCCAGGGATTGACTGAAAATATGACTCGAGTCGTTGTGAGTGCTCAGCCCCAAGTTGCCGCCCAACTCCACCAGGTCCACGAATAACAATTGGTATTTTAAACTGGCCTCCAGATGTGTAATGGAGCATGCCACAATTGTTAGAGATCTGGTTAAATGCCAGAAGTAGAAATCCCATGTTCATGCCCTCAACAATTGGCCTCAGACCAGTCATGGCAGCTCCAATGCCCATGCCTGTGAAGGCATTCTCAGCAATAGGGGTGTCCAAAACCCTGAGGTCCCCAAACTTAGGTGCCAGGCCCTTAGTCACTTTGTAAGATCCTCCATAGTGACCGACATCTTCACCCAGGACACACACACATGGATCCCTGTCCATTTCTTCTTCCAAACCTTCCCGTAGGGCTTCAAAGAGGAGAAGTTCATGCCTGAAAGTCAAGTGCATATCCGGTCAATTTCATCATTATTTGGCATCACATCATCCTATGTCTACAACCAACACACACAATAAGAGAGCATACAACAAATGCCAAAGCATGCTTTTAGCAAGTTCAACCAATCATTTATTAACCAGGGCTCAAAATTAAGTGTCACGTAAATGTCACTTGCCAATCTTTATCATAGTTCCTCACTTATATTTTCTTTTTACTACTGCATTTCATCAGATTAAAAAGAAAAGATGGAAAGACACAAAAAAGATTATTCTTTTGCATTAAAATCAAACACCCAAAATGGCTACTTCTTGTGGCTTCCAAGCACCCTTTTAAGTGCTCCAAGATCAATCACAAAAACAAATAAAATTACCATAAAATTAAGTACTTCGCGGGGGTTTACTTATCATCTGATACATTATAGATGAATGCAAATACACTAGCATTCTCCAAGTAAAATGCACGTCTAGTGCCCATTTCATGTGTAAAGAAAAAAATATTTTATTTAAAAAAATATGCCAAATAAGAAAAACAGAGAACATCTATTCCTAAAATATGATTAATAAACATGGACTGATGATCTGCATTTTTACTGGTGGCTAAATAAATACAAAATCATTTTGAAAGTGAAAACTAAGTCAAAACTTCTTTAAGGAAATCATGTGGGCCTTATTCAAAATTAATTAGAATATGTCATAATTGTGATATCATTAGCACTAGGGCAAAGCTATTGCCAAGGCAACACCAACGAAGTCAAAATGCCCCAAAGCTCCCTCTTGGTCATTCAGGCAATGACCCTTTGCACAAGCTCAGCTTTTGTTGCCTACAAAGGGCCTTTGTAAGTTTGTGGCACAAAAGGACTAAGCTGATGGCCTCTTTAGAGGTTTTCAATTCCTTCATGCTGAAGAAGGGGAAAAGCTGTGCAAATCTTAGAAGGCCACTCAGTAAACTTTAGTACTAACAAGAGTAATATACTATGATGGTTTATAAAAGGGGAATTTCTACTCTTGGTTTCTCCCTGTTTTGAGTTTAACCAAAACGAAAAACATTACTGAATCAATGAACTCTTGTTATGTTTTTGAAGCTGGTTGAAAATGACAAGCATTCATGATAGGTACACTGGGGAGATATAGCACCTTTAAGTGCCTTTAGCTTAGACTATAGTCAAATACCAATTCTCATAGAAGCTCAAGTTGTTTTTAGGTGGATGTCAAGCACATCAGAAGTGTTCATGACTTGCACGAGTAAACGTATGAAACAAACTAGAACAGAGAAACAGATTTTAGCCAAAATAAATTAAATACAGAGGTTAATCTACCAGCAAAAAGCGTAAACATATCAACTTAGTATCATCCCACGTTGCATATGGTATAGTAACACACTATTAATTTTTCAAAATACAAAACAACAGTGATAGCAGAAAGAAACACACCCAGTTTTCGATGATGTAGAACTGTCAGCCTTCGTCTGCAAACAAGCCAGAAGCTAATCAGAAACATAATAACAAACATCATGCATACTCCATCCATTAATCCTAAATCAAGCTACAAAAACAAGGTATTGAAACAAACAACTTACTGCAACCGCATGCCTCTGAGTCTGAGACTTACGAGCTCCTCTTGCGAGGAGGTGGTTCATCCTTGCATCAGATCTCACAACAAAAATTTGTCCTTTCCTCTCTGAATAAACAAAAAGTAAAAAAAAAAAAAAATTTCAGTCAATACTTAGGAAAATAAGAGATATTGGAAATGTGAGAATTGAAAGAAACCTGAGAGGGATGGGAAGTGGAATTTGTTGGAGGCAGAGAATGCGGTGGCAGCCTGTGAAAGGGTCGCCATTGAATAAATGAGCAAAGAGATCGAAGTTGGCCAACCTACGAAATGAAGACACTCTGAGACAGAGAGGGTTACAATCAAAAATATAAATAACGAAAGTGGGAGAAACAAAAACAAAGACAGGGCGGAGAAACTGAGGAAAAAGTTTGGTTTGTTTGTTCGGTGTCTATGCTCTTTTACGTTGCTATCGTAGCGTTCAGCGATGCAACTTATTTCGCCTTCTTTTTTTTTCTACTAACATTTATGATTTCAATGGGCCAGTTCATTAATGCTTTGTCTGGATTTAGAAACAACTACGGAGAAAAGGAAATCAAATAGAAAGAAATAAAAATAATAATAAAAGAAGTAAATTTAGACTGGGAAGAAAAAAAAGTTAAGTTTTCTTTTTTATTTATTTAATTGGGTAAAACGAAAAATATTTTAATATAAAAATGTCTTTATATAAAGTAATATAGCCCATGTTTTAGTTTTCTAACAAGGATCGACTTCTTGTTATTTGAAGTTCCAAAGCTCGCATTATGCAGAATTTAATGCTTGTTGTCCACATATACTATATATTTAGGACATTTCTATTATCTATTTTTTCATTTTTTAGATTTTTTAAATAAATTTCACTATTACACATCACTCGTATTTAATTTTTACTAATTTAAATAACTTATTTCTCTAATTCAACAACTTAAAATTTTTTATTAAATAGATCTTATAAATAACTACACTTGTATTTTACCATTATTTCATAAAAATACATCTATACAAGACCCACAATTTTTTTTTTTAAAGATCGATCTTATATAACCACCTTTTGTATGAGGAGTACTTAATAAACACCAACTCTAATGAGAAAGGCTTATTAAACATCGATACTTAATAAGCAAAAATAAAATAAAGGCTTGGCATGATAGTTTGGAGGGAAGGAAATAAATTTCATTGATTAGAATGAATTGGAGGCAGCCTAATGATTGCTACTAACATGCAAGAATAGATAGCTTCTAGCACTGATGGTGCTAAAACTTGGCAAAACCTCTCATTTACACTCTTCAATTTGACATAGACACACTGCAACACTCCAAACAAATTTTGAAACTAAACGAAAGCCTTCTCATGTTCATTTGTAATCAATTCCTCCTTTGAAAAGGGTTGATACTTTTTGTTTAACAGATAGGAGATAACAAGGTGTTTCATAGCATTGTCAAAAGATTTCAAGCATATGTTGCCATTTCGAGCACAGGAACAGCATATGAAAGAAATATGTTGTCATTTTATGTGGAGGTATCATCTCATTAAACTTGCCTAATGAAAGAAATATGCTGTCATTTATGCAAAGGTAAAGTACATACACTTGAAGAGACACACAATAAAAATTAGAAATAACTTAAACGATTATTGGTGTTGTTGGAATGATTCTCCTATTGAAATTGAAATTTCACCTCGTTAATTTATATAATAATTATTAATGAAGAATATTAAGGTAAAATTAAAAAACAATATTAACGGTCCATATGATACTCTATTTAAGTTTTGTCTTAAAAATTGGCGACTTCATTAATATCTAAATTTGTACAATATCCGAAAAAGATGGTCAATTATCATAAAATATTAAACATTAAAGAGTTCCAAATTGAATTTAAAGAAAAGAAGTTAATTACAAATTGTACGAGAAGCACATACATGCAAGGGACATTATTATGATAAGAAAAATAAAAAGCGTACCAAATTATTTTCTTTTTCAAACCCAACATATCTTACCATTGCCGTGCAAGTCAACAACATGGAATTGCACAAGAATGCTCAAAAAGATCTCAATAATTTTAGCTACTATAGCCATAACAAGATAATGTTTATGAAATCTTGCATGATTCTCTATCCGTTAAGAATTAAGTATCATTTGGAACTAATTAATCCTACTCATTTTATTAATATATATCACCATCACAACCATCAAGAAAGACAGAAATCATACAAAGAACTTTTATCATAATTTTCTGTCAAAAGATAAATAAAAAAAAATCAAGAATGCAATTTGATTGAGCCATAGTGGGGAAAGATTTCTTTCCTAAACTAGAAGAACAATAATCTGTAGTATTTTACACCTAAACCACAGCATAATGAGGACTATCATTTGCCGGGTCATTAATTGATTAATATATAGTAGCTGGGTTAGGTGGAGTCTTACCCCACATGGCTAACCATATTGGCAGCTATATCACTTATCAGAACAATGAAAATTGATCAGTTAACTAGAATGGTCACAAGCCTAAAAAGAACCACAAAACAATGAAACTTGAACAGAATTGGAGCTAACTCGGTCCAAAAACATTAATGACAATAGCATTTTGGAGCACTTTATTGTGACAGTTCAAACCACAAAAATATAGCATTTTGTCCTCTTCAAAACTAGCTCAAGTCATAACCATATGGCAACAAAACCTTGCCTCCCCCTCTACTATATATGCTAGTTTTCCTTTAAATTAAGATCCAACATGTTGCTCATGACATCATAAGGTCCATAACAGATTATTTAATTTCCACAGACGTTATTGTCTAAAGGGTTATTGCCAAACACTTTTTTTCTTTCTGGCTCCTTTAAACTACTATATAGAGCTTAATTTTACTTCAGCGAAACCATGAGATTCATCCATTGCGTAATAAATTAGTGATTTCTCAGGTAAAAGCAACAGTCAATGGAGAGGAGAGAAATTTTTTATGGCTAAGATAGACAAAACCAGCTGAAAAGTTAAAGTTAGAAAGCTAGCTTGTAACTATTTAAATTTAATTTAAATATTGTAAGTGTTTTATAAAATTATATGTTGAAGTAATTAATAAATATAAAATAAAAAAATAGATATTTTTATATAATATATATTTATAAATATTAATTTATTTTATTGATAAAAATATATTTTAGATATTTATAGTTTTAAATTTTTAATTAATTTTAAATTCTTATAGCTTATATTTATAGATAAATTATTTTTAAGTTACATTTTTAATTTCAATTTTTTCATTGTGTATTCTATAATTAATCTTGTATTATGTCTTAAAATATTTTCAATCAAATTTAAAATAAAGTAAAAACAACATACACTTAAGTAAAATGTCATATTTTTATTATGTTAATAAGTATAATGATTAAAATATCTTAAAGTATAATAATAAAAATAATAGAATAAATAATATAAATAGTATAATATATAAAATATTCAAAAATAATAATAAAATAAAATAAATATATCATCTACAATTATTAATATTTTGAAATATAATATTAAATTAATAAAATAAATATTATAAATAACATAATAGTTAAAGTAAACTATGTAATATAAAAGATACATAAAATATAATAAAAATAAAATAAAATAAACTTATTATATATCATTATCAATATTTATAATGCTAAAATAATCAAATAAATATTATTAATATCTTAATTATAATATTAAATTAATAAAATAAAATAAATAATAAAGTCATATACTATTTTAAAATAAAATCAAACCTTATTAAAAATAAAGTCAGACTTTATTTAAAAATAAAATCTTGTCTTATTTAAAATAATAAAAATAAAATTTAATAAATATTTTAAAGACAAAAGATAAATAAATATAAAAAACTATAAGTTGGAAATCCGCATTTTAAAAAATTCTACTTAAATTAGTGTCTAAAAAAAACTTTATAAGCTAAAAAAAGCACTATAAATTACTTTAAAAAACTATTTACCAACTACTATTAATAAAGTTAAATAAATTGAAAATCTTGTAAAAAAATATATATAGAAACCAGCTAGAATAACTTCTCTAACATAACCCGAATGTATCTAATATTGCATGGACCTAATTAATTTATGCAATTTTGTGAAATTTTTTTAATAAAATAAAAATACAATAAGGATAACATGGTTAAGGTGATTTTATATTTAAATTTAATTACTATAACTATTATAATTAGAACCATAGTGTAGGAGGATAATAGACTAAAAAATTAATTGAATTTTCAATTAAGGATATTTTAAGAAAATAAAAGTAAGATTAGTTGGAAAAAGGGGGCGATAATTTATGAGAAATAACAATGGACGTTCCCTTAGTTTTATATCGGAAAAATTATCTTAAAACATTAGATTCGGATGGTGAGTTATTTTAATAGATAGAATAAGTAATTTTAAATGTTAATTCAAAAAATTAATAATTAATACTAAGTATAGATATATAACAAATTATAAATATATATTAAAGTATTAACATAAATTTTAATAAATAATTAAAATCATTTTATTTTTACTTTTACTCAATCAAATTCTATGTACATTTAGAGGAATATTAGCAGCAGGGTGATACTCTTTCTAACTTCTTTTTTTAATATTTTTATTATTATCTGAAATTTATTAAACATTATAAATTTTAAATTTAATGAAAATCTCTCGTAATTTAAAAATAAAACTTATTAAAATTTATATTTTTAATAAATTTTAATTAATAAAAAAAAAACTGTTAGCGAGAATATCTTCATATTCTTCTTACTTATATCTTACACTTGCTCAGTTAAATGTACAATTGATATGCACACATACATGAAACAAATTTGATAACTTGGAGGCCAACATGACTCAAACTACACTGTTTAGTTAAAAGAAGAAAGTTGGGTGGCCAAAGACTTTAGAATCAAAGGAAAATTAAAAAAAATATACTAATAATGGAAATATTTTATCTTCTTTGCTCTATCGTCTCCACTTCCCTCACCACTCTTGTTCTCTCCCTTATCCTTCCCTTTCACGCTCTACTGCGGTGGCGGGGATCCTCACGCGCCGCTTCTTTCATCTCCGATGACGAAGCTGAACCCGTATCTCTCTACGAAGGCACAGTGTGGCACCAACGTCACCACCCGGTCAACCATTCCTTCCAATACCGGGTGCGTTACGCGCTCATTGACCTCGACCGTGCACCTCACGCGCCTCTCGATCATCTTTCTCCCGATCAAGCTCGCCAAATTACCGATACCAACGGACCCATGTACTTCATCTTCTTTATTTTTAAATTTATGCTCTTTGGGTTCTGTCAAGACCATGCAAAATTTCATCTTCATGTTTCAATTTTGTTTTCATTGACTGTTTACCTTGTGGCTATAAAACAGATTCTGCTAAGTTAAATTTAAGTCATGCATAAGTTAATATTCTTATTTAGAAGCCAATTTTAACTTAGAGCAAATTTTAATTTTTTTATAAGTGCTTATTTATCTTTTTTGGAATAAACTTTATCTATATAGAAAAAAAAAAACAAGGAAATAATAAATTGAATTTTTATTATCCCATCCAAAAAAAAATGATTTGATTTACAAATTAAAATTATCTTCCGCAATGAGAGAGCTTTTATGAAGTTAACTGTAGCAATCGATTTTAACTTATAAAATAAACATGCATTTTATTTCTTATGTAGTGTTTAACAGGATCTAAGATGATTTCTTTTTATATGTTGTCAATTTTTTATTTGGAATTGCTTCATGTTGAACCCAATTTTGCAGTTTGCTCTTGACAATCCCTCCTAGTGTGGGTTATGAGCAGAATCCTTTGAGTGTGTATTATTGCTATGCTGTTGAAGGCTCTACTAAACGGTTGAAGAAGTGCATTGCTGAGGTGTGTGACAAAGATGCTATCTTTTCTTAGTTTCAGTGATTTTTCTAATTTATGCTTCATTCCTGACTCAAACCAGTTAGAATTAGGGCCTATAGCTTTTTTTGTTATCTTATTTTGCCATTAAGTAATTGACAGCATTTTAGCAGTTTTCATTTCTTTCTAGGATTCTCTTTGTTGAATCAGAAATAGTAAAAAAAGAATTGGGTGGGGGTGGAGGACGCAGGGGATATGTATTTTGAACTTCTAATAATTGATAAATGAAGAATGTGTTTTCCCATTCTATTAATAATGTCACTCATTAGAAGGTTAGGAATCTGCTGAAAACGTTGTGCAAGGGTCTAGTTGTCTTACATATCTGATAGGATGTTTTGGACCGTTTTTTGCTCTGTGCTGACACTACTGCCGATTGTTTTGCTTCAGGTAACAAATACACCATGGGGTGAAAGAGTATCTTTTGTTTTTAACCCACACTCTGATCTAGTGGCCAAGGCTTTGCATGTCAGTCCTTTTATGGTATGTAACTATGCCTTTAGCATTGCAGCATTAGGACCTTATGGTTCAAACAAACTGTTATTCATTCTATTTTATTTTATTTTTTTCTAGATTGAAAAAACAAGTAAACAACAGTTACTTCGTCATTTCCACTCCACTGTTGTAATTTTTTTGTTCCTCTTCTGGTTATTGAGTATTGCTTTACACTGTTCTGCAACATTTTTTCCTATACTGAATATTGAGTTTATTTGCACTGATATATAGATATCAGGAGATAAGTTTTCTATTTCTTTGTGTTTACATAAGCATGGTGAGGGAAAAACTATATTTTTGGAGGCATAAATTGAACTATTATGTTTTGACATAGCACTGCAAGTAATTTACCAATGTTTGATCAGTTGATCAGCTTGTTTGTTTTTGAACTCCTTGTGTTCTCCTATTCATGTACCTAAAGTAGCTTGAAATGATGTTGCCTATTGAGGTTTGGGCAGTGGCAGAAAAGGATTAAGTTATATAGCAGGCTGCTATATACTATCATTTGGATGTTTAGGTTGCAGGGTAATTATCATATATTTAAGGGGAAACCTCTCGTAGATTTGCTATGAGATAAAATTGTTTTGAAAATTGTTAAGAATCAACTTATGGTTATTGGCATGAACCTATAAATATGATTTTTTAAATGCTATGATGTGGTCTACAATTATCATAATTCACTACATGATATGTTTTCATTTGAATGCAAATAAAATACTGCAATAGGTTAATAAGTAGTTATGTTAGTAATTAGTTAGTCAAAGAAATACAAAGGGTTATGTTAGAAAGAGGGGGAGTGGGCCTGCAAATGATTAGGCCTGTTAAGGATGAGTTTATGTTAGTAGACCAGTAGCTGTTATAAATAAGATGGGTTGAGAGGAATTTTATTTGTCATTTGAGAAAAGTGGGGCCTTTGGGCATTAGGAGGTGCATACCCTTGAAGTTTTACATTGTTCTTTTCTGTAAAGTGGAGATTCCTTCTCTACTCTTTCTAATAAAATACTTCTAGTCTATCAACTGGTATCAGAGCTCTGATCTTGATCTTGGAGCTGTGGGATTGTGAAAATGATTCCAAAATTTGATGGAAGGTGATTCCAAGATTTGATGGGACAGGCAATGCCTATTAGTGGTTGATCAATTTAGATAAGTATTTTGAGGGCATTGGAGTGCTTGAGGAGGAGAAGCTATCATGAGTTTGGATGGCATTGGGAGTAGACACTCTCAATTGGTGGTTTTCTTGGAAGAAGAGAAACCAAAATGCCACATTTTTTTTTTCCTTTGAGAAGGCTGTGCTCAAGATGTTCCAACCAGAACGTGAGGTTTATCTTCAAGATTCAGAAAATGGGGAGCAAGAAAACAGATGCAGAGATGAAGTTCAAGAGGAAAGCCAAGAACCAATGGAGCCGAAGGCAGAAACTGATGCAGGACAGCAAGAAAACTTAACAGAAGATGAAGAATTGGAGAAAACAAAACCAGTAGCTCAAGGCAAGAAAGGTACAAAAACTGGGAGCAACCCAACAACATCCTGGACAAAGAATCAGAAAACAGAGGCAAGAATGAAGTTCTTGAGATCAAGAATCAAAGTGGCAGAGAGGGGTCTCTATCTGGGTTGCAAAGAGGAAGAAAAAATTGAGGGAAGCCCTTTGTTTGACATGAAAGGAGAGCCAAGGACTAAGCTGAAGGAAACAGTGGAGGTTTTGGGTTTGGGTAGTACCATCAACCCACTACAGAAGCACAATAAGGTGGAGGATCTTGATAATCCTCAGGTGCAATCATGTGCAGCAGTGCAATTTGCAAGAGAGCCATGGGATTTTTTCATTATAACTATACAGGCTTTGATGTTCTATTTCATGGACAAAAGTACTGCAGAAAGCAGAGTACTAGAGGAGCATGGGGAAATTCACATGTTTGTGTTTGACCCAAGTGGAGTGAAGGCTATTTTGAGCTGCATTGGTCTGGTTGGCTTGGACATATGCTTCAAACAACTAGACCACTGAAGGGACTTTATTTCAGCAGCCATAAGATGTTCACCTTGAGGACAAGGTGAATGTTTGAGGGGGAGTATTGATAGGTTAATAAGTAGTTATGTTAGTAATTGGTTAATCAAAGAAATACAAAGGGTTATGTTAGAAAGAAGGGGAATGGGCTTGCAAATGATTAGGCCTATTAAGGGTGAGTTTATGTTAGTAGGCCAGTAGCTGATATAGATAGAAAGAGGGGTTGAGAGAAATTTTATCTTGTCATTTGAGAAAAGTGAAGCTTTTGAGCATTAGGAGGTGCAGACGCCCAAAGTTCTTTAGTGTTCTTTTCTATAAGGTGGGGATTTCTTCTCTATTCTTTCTAATAAAGTACTAGGTTTTTATCATATTGTCGTTCTCAGAATATAGAGTGAATATAGCATTATTCACTAGGTTTGTGGAATGAAATTGGAACAAAATGATGATAATGAAGACTCTGGATTAATAAATGAACTTTTCCTACATACCACAATGTCTTATAAATATTATAGTTTGCTGCATATACTTTGTCTACACGGTTAAATTTGATTTATAAGATAATCACAATAAGTATAAAAAATCATCATTTTATTAATAAGCATCTCCCTGAACTCTGTTAGGATATGCATGGAAGTTGGAATATCAAAGCGAATGATCCTGGAGAGAATCTTACAATATCAATTTCAGTTCATCATCCTGAGCATGGAAACTATTTTACTGCCAGTCTGAAAGCCAAAAAGCTGTGCTCATCCTCAGAGTCAGATCATGCGGTTTTCTTTTGGTTGATGCCTCATAAAGTTGCAGTATGGATATATTGGCATGTAAGCTTCACTTTTGCTATACTTTCCTCTTACTGTGTTTTTATATGATTAGTATTTAGTGCAAATGCTTTGGCAAACAATTTAAGAGGCTGGAACTTGAAATCACTCAAATTTTGAAAGTGTGATTGGAACTGAAATTTACCAAGGAGACCAGCTCCTTGCAATCAGAGGTAGCCCTCTGTACAGAACACAAGTATCAACACACAACTATGGAAAAGTTGCAGAAAACAATAAATGTTTTCACCTTTTGAACACCATCAATATGTTCAGGAATTGTTTTATGCTTATACTGTGTGCAGTATGTTCATTCTCCTGAATCTTGTTTTCCGCAGGCTATAAAACTGTGGTGGAAAAATGTTCATTTTGTCCAACACCCTAGATATAACATTCCCACATACAAGGAAGAAGCTTTGACACGGGATAACAAACTGCAGTGTTGTGGATTGAGTGATGATAATAGGCATCTGCAACACACAGCAACTCCCACAAACCGGTTGTTTAGATGGAGAGATGCTAAGTGGCCATGGTCATAGAAAATATTTAGTAACCATTTGTTTTATACAATATGTCACGATTACCTTGATTTCTTAAGGATTACTCATTAGTTAGTAACATGCTTTGATCATCATGACAATGATCATTACTATCGAAGGGTTTGGCATGAAAAGCTTAATCTCCCTTCCACCTTGAACTACCGTTTCCATCCACGGTGATTATAGCTATCTTCTTCATTCATGGTGATTTATCTAGGACCTCCTCTAAAATCATTTTTACCTTGTCTTGGACCTTGAAGTGAGAGGACATGATGGTGGTTTGTTCTGTTTACAAAAATGAATTCAATGAAATTAAGTTGCATGAAATTGGCTTGGCTAAAAGATTTTATAATGATTATTAACTGTAATTGTAAATAACTTTTGATTTATATTATATCATGTTACAAGTGGCAAATATTCTTTGCATAGCAAGAATTTTTATCATAGAAGCTAGCTAATTGTAGGTTTATTATTTTTAACATTGTTCTTGCCTATATAAATGCAAGCACGTGTATGTGAAGAAATCAAGGGAAAATTAAAGAAATATAAACAAAGGTCTTCCTTCTCTACAAATGGTAGTACATAATTCAAGTGCTTACGGTCAGGTACAGTAATTAAAGAAGACTCTACAAATTATACATTTTAGGATTGCGATAATTGTTTTGTTAGGGATAAAGCAAGATTAATTGAGTGCTAGGTGCTAACAAATTATCATGACAGATCTTGCATCCATATAGCTATCTGAATAAAAAAGCTTAACAATGACAATTATGAATATGGAGTGTTTGTATAAAGTATTATTTGCATAAAGATGAAATAAAGAGTTTAGATAAAATTTCAAAATCAATATGAATGTGTTTAAATTTTTATTTTACCTTTTAAATGAACTGTTGGTGAAAATGAAAGAAAGTCGTAGAAAAAGACAAAATATCATTGGGAGATAATTTCACAATTATATATTTATCATTATTAAAATATTCGTGTATATTGAAAATGATTAAAGTCTAATTTAAAATATTAAAACAAATAAAAAGACTTTCAAAAGGAATTGTTGGTGAAAATGAAAGTTGTAAAGAAAGACAAAATATTATTGAGATACTGTCACAATTATTTATCATTGTTAAAAATTAAGTTCATGAACATTGAAAATGCTTAAAAGTCTAATTTATATTCATCTCTCGTGATAGAGGAGTGTACGTATGTTTTATAATAAAAAGAGAAAATGTGTAACATAAGCATCAGTCAAAGAAAGGGAATGAATTTTACTTTAAAATTAATAAAATAACAACTAAAATAGTTAATTTCATATAAATAATCATATGTTACATGCTGTATAGATCAGATGCATGCATCCCATAATTTCCATGCAATAACATGGAAGAAGTGGAAAGAAACAAAAAGAAAAACTATGTCCAAATTCTATAGATTATCATACAAGGTCATGTGCAGTCCAATGGCCTAACTTTGTGGAATTGAAAAACAAAAAACCAAATTAGGTTGAACCCAGCAGGAAGGATCCAGGAACCTTGTAGTTAATTCTTTCTATCTCCTTTCTAGATTTATGTATACTGATGTCATGATACAGTTGATGAAATCTCATGGTTTGACGGAAATACAACCAAACATGCAGCTTCACATGCAAAAGGAATAGAACATGGAGGAAAAAGAAGATAGATGCATATCTTTAAGAGAAATACTAATTGAGACATTTTTTTGGACACACCTTCAACACTTGAATGAGATGCACGTACGTCTCACATTAAACAGTTATTGGATTTTAAATGGCTTTCATCCTATAATAAAAAATTATTAAAAATATATTACTAATATTTATTTCCATTTTTTAAGTGAACCATTATACGAACCTTTGTTATTTTGGGACGGGTAGAGGTAAAAAATAGCTTAAATAAAATAATACTTTGTTTAAATAAATTTGATTTATTTAAAAAATTTAAGGTCCAAATTTGATCTATGATTTGTCATAAATTTTATTTTTAGACTTAGGCTTAACTTAATCCTTTAAAATTTGGTTTAACCTGATAATTTGTTTAAAACTTAAGAAATTAGAACTTGTATATAGGATTATTTTTTTTTACATAAATTAATAAATTAATATAAAAAAATTATATAAATATTAAAATTGAAATCACTACTACTCAAAGTACGAAATAAAATAGAAATAAGTATACTAGGTTTTATAAAAATTAAAGTTTAATATGTTTATATGATATAAGTTTATTTTTAATATTTAATTTTTTTTAAGATAGTTTATTTAAAAGTTTATTTTGTAATAAGACATCAAATTATCATTCAGATAACTTATAAATTTGATTTCTTATGAACATAATTTAATATTTAAAAAATAAATAAATATGATTTTAATATATTATAATAAATTTAATATAATAATAATATAAAAAATATTATTTATATTTATTTAAATAATTAAATTGTTAAACCTAAAATATTTTTTAAATAATAATAAAATTGATATTTTAACTAAATAGACTTTTATAAAAGTTTAGGTCTAATTTATTTTCTAAAACATTTTTATCTAGAATCTGATTTAAATTAAGTGATGATTTGATGTATTTTTATCTCTAAAGATGAAAAACTACAAGTGTGACTAAGATTGGAACTAAAAATTAATTCTAGTACTGGGTGAAAAAATAAAAATAATTAGGGGTGTGAGTGTAGAATGAAATGGTGTTAATTAAAAGAAAAATGTTAGTATGAAAGGAAAGGGGTGAGTGTTCCTACAAATAAAAATAGGGCATATTCGGAAAGGGCCCACTGGAGAGAGGCACGTGTTTTTTAGTTTTGATGACACAAGTCGGCAGGGCCCACAGTATTCTTAACATGTGCCCAATGTTATCTTTTTCTCTTTTTTGGGGTAAACATGTGCCCACTGCCTAATGTTGTCTTATTTATGTCATGGTCATGCGCCACCTCTTTATAACATGGCAAGTCGGCATGCCATGTCCAACCCACATGTTCTTCCTCTCAATTACCTAACCGTAATCAAGAAACTAAAAACACCTCGTTACTCAATTTAATACTAATACCTAATCAATTCTAATGTTTGAAACATATAGGTGTAAATCTAGTTCCGTATACGATTATGTTGGAATATAAGCGTAACATTGATTATAAAATAAATAAGCTGAATATTATATAAATATAAAAGACTCATTATTTGTTGGTAGAATTATTTTGATATTTATTTTCTCGTATTTTTAACAGATTTTTAAAATGAAAGTTATTATGATAAATTTGACCAAAATTGAGGGTTTAATTTATAGGAAATAGTCATTCTCATATGAAAGAATATTCATAGGGATCAGATCAATCTCCTCAATGAAGAACGAAACCTGCCTCCAATCTCTATTTCATCAGTTATATATAGCTAGGAACTTAAATTTATAAAAAAGTACATTTATAGTGATCAGTTGCACTTTTTCTCATACTTTCCGCAAATTTTACTCCTTTTTTTTTTAAAATATATAAAACTAAAACAAAAAAAAAAGATATATAATCCCAATTTTCGTCTACAATATGGTACTTATATTCACATTAGTATATTCTGTCCGGCTATAATAAGATTTGTTTATACATCTTGTTGTATAAGCTTCTTTTCTTTTAATCCACAGGTATCTTTTGTAAAAGGTTATTCTATTTAATCCGGAAGAATCTATAGTACGGTTAGATTAATTCTTTCAATAAGATTTTGTCTATACACAAGGGTCAAATTTGTTAATCGTCTATAATTAGAGATGTGGATGGTTTGAAATTTTTTTAAATTGGACCACGTGGAACTGAAATATTTTAATGGATCATCTTTTTAATCTAAATTGTTTTAGATTAAACAAAGTAGTTTGGTTTTAGAACCGAACCGTTTCTTAACTGAATTAATCTTAAACCTATTTTTAAAGTCGAACTGATTTGGAATTTTTTTAATATAAGTTGTTTTTTAACCAGTTTAATAACTAGTTTTTTTTTGTAAAATCGTTTTAATGTATTTATCCTATTATTTTGGTCTTAATGACACTGGAAAATGGAAAATACGGTTGTGCATGTATTTTTTTTTTCAAAAACCGAATCAAATAAAACCATTTGTATGATTTGGTTTTTAATCTAAGTTACTTCATTATTAGACAAAATGATTTGACTTTTGGTGAACCAGTACCGAACCAATTTCAAACCGATTTTGAGAGAAAACCAGTTTTGAACCGGATTTTTTATTTATTGTAGAACCGTTTTTTAAAACCAGTTTTTTTTATCTGGTTTAGACCAGAATAAAATGTATTGGTTAAATTCAAAATAATAGTGATAATAATTAAAGAAAATATTAAATTAAATTCAACGGAAAGAACTCATTGTTGAAATTAAATTATTTTTTTGGTAAATGGAAATTCTGTTTTGTGCGGCATACTTTTTTATTTTAACATATTAATTATAATTGAAGGAGTGAAGGAATAATTATATTGTTTGGTCATTATAGTGCTTGGGATGTGATGCATGAAATATTGGGTCATTATAACAATTAAATGGTATATAATATCTAAACTATGTGTTAAATATTTTTAATTTTTAATTTTAAAAATAATTGGATTTTTTTCCACCAAACCAATTAAAAAATGGTGCATGATATCCATATCCAAATGGTGCACAGCCCTATCTACAACAATTTTGAATCCTAAAAAAAGTCTACAATAATAAAGTTTTAATTTTAATTTTGGTTCACTGTTGTCTTGCTGTCAAATTATGTAATGAATTTAACATATTATTATCAAATTTATGAAAATTAATATTACCAATATATTCTTTAAAAATGAATAACCTATTAAATTATGTAAGTCTCGTATAAATTTGATTCAATTTAAATAGTAAATGTCAACCAGCATCTTTAAGCTAATGGTTAGCAAAATATTAGCAAAAATTGTGTTAGATTTTATATCTCGACCCATTAAGTAATTAGATATATAATAGTGTAAATAATTAGCAAAATCTCAAGTCATTAGATAATAATATGTAATATATAATTAGATATATTATACTGTAAAATTTATATTATCATCATATTAAAATTAAATTAAATAACTAGCAAGGCCCGTTATAGTTATTAAATAACTGAGTTATTTAATCATGTTGATTAGAGTTTGATTACCACCGAAAATGCTCTATTTGGGAGAGGTTGTATACCACTTTAATAAATTGTCCACCTCAAAATATATCAGTTTCTGACTTTTAAAAGAAAATTAATATGTCAATCCACACCAAAAGAATGTATTAAAATTAAACCCAAAGATTATTCTCAAATTATTCCAATGTGAAAAATGCTTATGATTATAACATGTAGACTTGGTATTTTCATGTCCTTATCAAAAGAGAAAAAAAAATCATGCATGACACGAGAAATTGTCAATAAAAATGAAACTTCTATGTCATAATTTATGGGGTCTACTTTTATCATATCACTTTTTTTTTTTTTTATGTTGAAATGATGTAATTGTGGTAGAAAATTTAGCAAAATGAATTCGTCAACGTATATACCATTTAGATACATGGATAGAGTGGGGCCAAAGTGTATGAAAATACTGTTTGGAAACTCTATATATCATAAGATGGAAAATTTTATAACAACATTTCATAATAACTTCAGAATTGTACATGAAACTGCCAAGGACCTTCCCTTGATCATTCATATAATTCCAATATCCTGGAGGAAAAAAAAAACAAAAACTCCAATGTCGACTCCAAATAATAAAATCTCAGTCTATGTAATCTGGTGTAAGGGTATTTAGTACCAAAGCCAGTCTATAATTTTGTCGTATTTAAGTATTTCGAGTTGAATCTGATTCTATCCCTTAAATAAAAATAAATTTAATTAATATTTCAAATCTTAATTTGTTATCGAGTTAGTATAGAATTATTATTTGAGTCACTTAACCCGATTCACACTTAATATATATTTTTGAGCTACTTTAATACTTTTCAATTCATATTTTGTTTACTCATTGTATATAACAAGTTTGATCGACTTAAACTTTCCTTCTAATTCTCCTCCTTTTTACCAACATCATTAGATTTAATACTTCAAACACCATTACTTTGTATTGGGTCAATTTCTAACAAACATTTCGATCGTAATTCTGAGACTAATGATTACCTTTTTATTTATTTAATAATATTTATTATTCTCATGTATTGAAATTAAGTTACTTCTTCACCGACTTTTTCTAATTTAAGCAAAACAATTAATAATAATAAGATACTTTCTTTCCATCACAGATTATTATATACAATAAATTTATTAATTAATAAATATAATTTTTAAAGTGATTATTATAAAAGTTAACAAATTTATTATATATAATAATTTGTTATTAGAGGACAATATAAGAAAATTTTATATTATAAATAATAGAACGTACCAGATATTTTTTTTTTTTTTTTGATTATAAACTATTATATATAATAAATTTATTTATTTTTACTATAATTACTTTATATAATTATTAATAAATATAATTTTTAAAATAATTATTATAAAAGTTAACAAATTTATCTAATATAATAACTTGTTATTAGATAACACTACAAGACAATTTTATATTGTGAAAATACGATCTATATTTTTTCTTATAAATATTCTTTTATATTATAAATTGTAATCCAAAAGTTGAAGATTAAGATTTTTTATCCTTTCTTTTATTTATACATATATTTACACCTTATTTTTATTAGTAATAAGAAAAATTATTTTTCAATCATATTAAATTATTATCCTTTTATTTGAAAGTATACTTGATATTCTTAACTATACATTCCTTAATCTATTTCATTTGAACAATTTTGTGCTTAAATTTTCTGAATGAAAAAAATAAATATTGAAAGAGGTATTTTTTTTATAAAACGGATTCAGACACACAAAAAATAAATGAATAAAGTTGAATACATCTTTCGGAAAAAATAAGAAAAGTTATCAGTGAAAAAATGAAAAAAAAAAGTCTTAAAAGGAGATTTTTGTAAAGAAAAAAATAAATAATTTGATGTGGTGGTAAAAATAAGTTAAAATTCAGATCTATACATTGACTTATACACTATTGCTCGGCGTGACTATTGGGCAAAGAAGAGATAAGAAATCACGTCTCGCGTGTCCATTTGTGTTTCAGATTATTTGATATGATCTGATCTGCTATATCCATTTTAGGTACGGAATATGATCCAAACTGATTTTTCACAACGTGATTCGTATCTCAATTTATTCAATTCTAATTTCTCTATATAAGGTCCAAGGAGTGAAACAGGAGAAAAGAGAAAAAAAGGAAAAGAAACGAGTAAAGTGTGTTTGATTGTTTTTAAAAATTATTTTATAAAATTATTTTTTAAAGAGTAGAAATAGAGAAAGCATGTGAGATAATATAAAAATGAACACGAGTAATTGAAAATAAAAAATTAAAATAAATTAAAGACATTCTGTGTTTTTTTGGTACAATGTTTTTCTTCATTTTAAAAACAGAAAAGAGATATTATTTTTTTAAAATAAGTTTTAAAAATTAGACTTACCGTACGAGATTTTTTATTTTTAAAAATAAAAAACTGTTTTCAAGAATAAAAACAAAAGACCCTTGTGCTTTTTTAAAAAGACATTTAAATTACGTATCCTTATCTTAAAAAGTCAACACTAAATTAATTTTTTAAAATTAGTTTTAACAAACTAGTTTTTAGTTTTTAATTTTTATTTTATTTTTTAACTTCAAAAATAATTTAAATGTGTTTTTTTAGTGGTAACGACCATAGTGGTTGTAGTGTTGATAATGGATAATGATGTTGGTGTACGTGGCTGTTCTAGTGCAAATAGATGACAATAGTAACAGTGTCATAGGTAATAATAGTAGTGGTGATAATGTTGACAATGATTGTAATGTTAGTGTTAATAATAGTAGTAATATTTACTATTGTAGTGATGTAAATGATAATGGTGGTGACAGTAATGTAGTCTTTATGTAGGCAATGGTAGACTACAACAAGAAGGTCTTTATTAGATAGAGTGAGAATGATTTTTTTAAGACTAAAAATCAAATTTACAATTTTTTTTTTGGTTTTGAAAATAAATGTAAAAATATTTTGAAATTGAGTTAAAATCATTACTATTCCATTTTAATTGAACATGTTTTATTTTGGAAATTGTATTTAAAAATAAAAAATCAAAATTTTATAATTACTCTAAACAAGTGTTAATATATGTATATTTTTATTATAAATAATGAATATTTATAAATTAGTACTTTAATTTATATATATATATATATATATATATTTATTTTCTATAACTAAAATTTATAATTAAGAGATATTTGTAAATATATAAATTATATTATAATTAAAATTTATAATAAATCAATAATTTTAAATATATATATATATATATATATATAATATTTTAAATTTACAATAAATAATTTATATAGCTTATTTTTAGTTAGTGATAATTTAAAAATATATTAAAATTTAATTTAAAAAATAATAGATAAAAATAGATAGTAAATTAAAAACCTTAAGTATATGAATAAAGAAAAAATTCTCAGTGATTTGAGATGGTTGAGATTTTTTTTTCTTTGGAAAAGTTGTTAAATTA
The DNA here is from genome assembly GCA_025330945.1 of Mucuna pruriens. NCBI lineage: Eukaryota > Viridiplantae > Streptophyta > Magnoliopsida > Fabales > Fabaceae > Mucuna > Mucuna pruriens. The sequence goes on along the minus strand of JAENHJ010000533.1, from coordinate 2,175,059 downwards.
TATATGAAAAGAATAAAATTTTAAAATAAAATTAAATATTTAACATATGATATTAAAATAAGATACGTGGTATCCGAAAGTTATTAATACAAATAATTTAATGTTTATGTTTCTTAACTAATAAGATATGGATTTAATTTGCAACTTAAATATAAAATCATAATTAAAAATATTATTTTTACGATAAAAAAAACTGACCAGTGGATGACAGAGTATCTCGTAAGTAAAAAAATAAAAAATAATAAAATATATGCATCAATGAAAATAATAATAACTCTTAAAAATATTTTCATTAAAAAAATCTAAAAGCATCTCATTAAAAAATTGTTCCAAAAAATGTTCACATGGAGAAATTCATATTATAATATAGGAGTAGATGTATCTTGCAACAATATTTTATATTCTTTTACAACTTTTGGTCATAACAACTAATTAGTAATTTTGTAGTATTTTATAAAATATAATAAAATTTTAAATGCTTTTATTATTGATTTTGCAATTTTAGACTTAAAAAATTTATTCTATTTTTAAAATACAAAATTCATTACATATATTCAAAACTAACTGTCGTCGTGTGAGAAAAAAAATCTGAAAAGTCCTTTATATTAATATGAACTCAAATATAAGAAATGTATATTATAAATAAGAGAGGAGAAGAAGTGTAATATAAGCATCTTTACGGAAGGAATGCAATAATTTATTCAAAATAAATAGGAGTAAAAATAAATGAAATAAAATAAAATAAATGTATTATTTGATAAATATAAATAATAAAAAATATAATTTTCTCCTTATTTATATTCATAAGTAAAAGAGAGTAGAAAAAATAAGTTATATAAATATTGCATTAATTAAAAACATAAAATTAAATTAACAAGTTAAGAATTTACTATATTATTTTTTAAATATAAAATTATTTATTATTTTATGTTATAAAAATTCACTCAATTTTAAAAAAATAAAAATATAAAATGACTCTTCCCCATTTCTCCCCCATTGATGAGTTGGGGGGGGGGGGAATTTTTTTTTTGGGGGGTTCTTAAAATAAAATTCTTAACTCCGTTGGTTCTTCAAATAAAATTCTTTCCTCCTTGATTCTCTTCATAAATAAATCGTAAAAATTTAATATTTTCATTTTATTTCTCTCATATTTATTTATTTTCTTTCAATTTCCGTAAATCCCATAAAAAGATTTGCTTCAAAAATTACATAAAAGAGAAAATCACAATTGATATTTTGTTTTAGCAAATTCAATGTACCGTGATAAGTAATTCATATTAAAGTCACAACTCAAAGAATCTGATAAATTTCCAATTGATCGGTCATCATTGATCCCAACTAAGAACATGCACTTAAAGAATGAATTTGTTACGTAGTACTATCTAAAGTTGACATTTATAATAAGAAATGTTTAACATTTATAGGAAAGTAGTATAGGAATAAAATTTCCTTATATTTGTTAATAAAGAAAAAAATATTTTTTAAGAATAAAAGATTATTAAGAAACTAATTTATGAATTAATAAATAAAAATAAAAATAAAAATTCCTCCCAATACTTAATCATAAAATTAATAAACATTCTTATAATAATAGATAATATATAAATATATCATTCATATGAATATTAAACAATACTCAAATACATTTTATAATTAAATATATTTTTCTTATATTTGATAATCTCATTCCCAATAATTTAGTTTAATCGAGAAACAATTTTGTTTCATTAGACACAGTCTACTAATAATGAGTAATTTTTTTAATTAAAAAAACTTAAATATATTTTAAAATTTTTTATGATTTTGTTTAATTTTATTCATTATAAAATCTTTTGTCAATTTTGATCTCTAACCTCTTTTAAATATCATTTTTAGTTTTTATCGTTAATTCTAGTTAATTTAGTATTATTATAGTTATCAAAATAAATAATATCAATTAAAATAATAAAAAATATTTTAAATTAAGATAATTATATTATTTGTAGATGTAAAATTCAATAAATTAATGTATTTAATTTTTTAATAAAATTAATGTATTTATTATTTTATATAAATAAGACATTACATATGTTAATATTAAATTAACTAAAATTAATGATAATAACTAAAATAAGACACTAAAAAATGACATGAATTAAAAATAACAAATTTTTTTAATAAGACAAAACTCATATATATATATATATATAAAAGTATTTAAATCGTATTTAAGTGTATATTTAATTATAACGTTAAATATTATTGTAATTAATGAGTCGTATAAGGTTAATGATTAAGGAAACTGCTAATTACTGTGTTAAGAGTAAAAATGTTAGGAAGTGCGTGGTCCTTAATAAATGAATAATTAATTAGCGGGTTTGAATTGATGCACGAGTATATTGCTTTTGGAATCGGTGCCAGCATGGAATGGAGAGGAATCACAAGTGGTGTGGCGGTTTCGTGTTGGGTGGCACACGTGACTCAATATTTTCTAAAACCGTGGAACACGTGCCCAATTTCTACGCTCTCAGTCCCTTTCGTTCCACGTCCGTTAGCGTTTCACCGCCGATATTTGTTTTCCTTGCGCTTTACGTGTTCGACAAATTCTCTGCGCTTTCGCACGTATATATAATATATCCCTCCGTTTCGCTCTTATTAAATTCTGATCTCTCCTTAACCTTTAACGTGAATTCTCTCTTTCTCTCTCTCTCTCTCTCTCTCAATCAAAACTCCAATCTTTTAAGATGAGGAGAAACTGCAACTTGGAACTCGCCCTTTTCCCTCCCTGCGATTCTGGGCCACGCCACCATCCCATGTAAGCAACTTTCTTAATTTTCATTTTATTGTTTCGGTTTCTGAAGTGCCATATATTGAATGCTTTGTTTTTGGTATGGTTTCTTCATTGAAGGCTTGAAGAGGCTAGTGAGATCAGCCCAATGCAAAATTACCTCCTTCACCACCCCCGCCACCAACAGCAACAGCCGCTCACCATTTTCTATGACGGCAAGATTTGTGTTGCCGATGTCACAGAGTTTCAGGTATGTATCTATTATTTATTTACATTTTTTTTTAAAAAAAAATTTCCTTTAATCATTCGCGTGTGGCCTTTAATTTGTTTGTGGCTATGCTAGAAGTGGCTATTATGTAGGTATATATGTGTAATTTTTTGGTAACTCATTCGGATAATTAACAGAAGTCATAGGATTAGGTCAGCACCATAGTTATCTGTGTTATTGTAGATGATTAATTTGATTCATCGATCCCCAATGTAATGAGATACAGTTAATTTGTCGTCATTTTCCGATATGGATTACGGATAGTTAAATAGGTGGATGATAGAAACCCAAAGATAAAGATAAGTTTTCTGATCCATTATGATCGTTTCACTAGGCCATTACTCATGATCGATCTACAAAGCAATGAGTCTCAATACAATGGATGCCGTTGTTATTGGATTTGGCTCCTAAGGAGACGTATATTAGCCATCGTTCACTTTTAGGCAGACCCACTGAAAACAGAAAGCATAATTTATCGCTACTTGGACCTAGTAAATCTGATTTCGGGATTTATCACAGCAACTACATGGAGTATATAATACGCATTAGAAAATTCAGGGATTAACTTGTTGATTTATTCTTTAATTTGTTTTAGTGAACTCAAGGTATTTTTGTTCTAGAGTTAATTGACTAATTTCTTCAAGTATTGAACTTTGATAATCAAACCTCTAACTATATATATATATTTTGGTACATTGGAAAGGAAAACCTCTAACTATATATTTAAGGATGGGATACAGTTATCTACCAACTATATCATATCTTAATAATTAATGGTTTAATTTAATGACAAAGGATATTTTTACTCAGCTTTAAGTATTTTTGTTTGAATTTTAGATCAACCTGTAAGAGAATTAATTTGAGTAAATTTTTATTTTATTATTAAAAAACTATGAACGTTATTGAATTCCCTCAATATTATTTTATTTTATTATATATATATATATATATATATATAACTCATCAATTCCCTCAACAATTTTAAATATTATTTAGTATTTCAAAGATTTTTAGTACTGATTTAACCTATCAATAATGTAGTTTTTTTTAATCATTTTAGTAATTAATCCAATCATGTAAAATTTCATCATATTTTCTTAGTTTAGGATATTCATTTCTCTAATTCCAGCAAAAAAATCTGATGACACTTTATTATAATTAAATAACTAAATTAATGATAAAATTGTTTTGAAGATTAAATTAAGGACACTTATATTTAAAGGATACGAAGGTGAGTTTACTTGGGAGTTCCTACAAACACATAAGCAAATATTAATAGTTGTTATTTTGGACTTCTCTTTTCTTTAAAAAAAGAGAAATTGAACCATATATAACTTTAAGAAATATGACTTTTTAAAAGAGTAATTTTTAATGAAAAACATAAAAAAGGCTAATTTTAGAAGAAACATAAATTACTCTCTTTTCCTTCTTTATTTCAAATTAGGCACTATTAAAGTTAAGAATATTAATGATCATAAATATAATACTAAATAATAATACTAAATAATAGTACATAGGCGTTAATCACATGAAACCGCGTGGTACGAATTTTTTACAAAAGAGAAACATAAAAACATTATAAAAAAGATATGGTAGTTGCCGACAAGTTGGTGTAGAGGAAAATTAAGGATATGCGAAAGGAGAAAAGAAACGGTAGGTAGTATGATCGATGATCAATCGAGTTTGATCTGAAACTAGGTAAGTTTGGTATTAGCAAATACATCTCCCAACTTTGATTTGATACCTGTCAAGTTTCCTAGAAACTTCATAATTCAAACGAATCCACCATAGACTTATTCTTTGACTTCAAAAATTGCACGCAACTTTTTGTTACATATATACTTTATTATAAATTATAATAAAAATTAAACGGGTCAATTTTGTCAGTACCCACGTCAATTCTTAGTAGTTAGAATAAGGTTATATATATGTTATTTTACCTGTACATGGAATCAAAGAATAATAAGTGGGTTTATGTGTGAATCGCGTGCAGGCTAAATCCATTTTAATGCTTGCAAATAGAAAAATGGAGGAAAGAGGAGTGAGGACAGCAAGTGGGTCAGAGCCATCTTCACCAACAGTGATGCAATCCAATAATCAATTGTATAGCCCTGGCAGTGGTCTTTCCATGAGAAAATCGTTGCAACGGTTCCTTCAGAAAAGAAAGAATCGGGTCCAAGAAGCATCGCCATACAATCACTAGTTAATTATGAAACAGGAGAGTCTAATAATTATAATTAGTTCTTTCTTTCTTTCTTTCTTTCTTTAATATCATTAATACTTAATAGGTTTCCTAGGTTTCCGAGGTTTCTTCACTTTTTTTTTTTTTTTGGAAATATTGAGTATTATCTTAGTAAGTAAATCCCGACATTGAAAAGGTTCTTTCAAAGCTTAATATAAATTTGTTTATTTTTAAGGTAGACATAAATTATTTCTTTGCTCGCAGATTACCCCCTTTCCTAAAATGGGCATGTAAATTATGTGTCATTAATTAGGTAGGCCTAAGGGCTGTTAAACTAGGGTGATTTCTTTATTAATATGAGGCTTCATTCTTTTTCATCTCATTCATTGTTTTGGCGTTGAAGAATTGACTATTCTTGTAACACCGATAAATTATAAGATAGTAAATATTTTGTATATTATATGAGTATAAAAATTATTATAATATAAAAAATGTACATTTTAAGAAAAAATTTAACTAAAATAAATTAAAAAAATAGTTACTTTACAATGTAAAGATTTAAAGTCTAGATAAAAGAAATTTTTAATATAAAATTAAAATTTGAAAGTAGTTAATTATTTAATAGATTTTAAAAAAAAAAACCTAAACAAGGACCACTTCACGTAATTTAAAAAGCATAATAAGAGATCATTTCATTTTTAAAATTCAATCTATTTTATTTTAAGGGTTGGAGAAGCTAAAATTTGTGAACAATCAGTGTGCTTGTCAAAGTCTTGTTTTAAGTTTTAAACAAATATGCAGATGATACGGTAAATTATATAATATTTACCACTTTGAGATTAAATTTGTAATTTTATAAGATCATCTAATTATAAATTATTATATATAATAAAATTATTAATTTTATAATAATTATTTAAAAATTATATATAATATAATTTTTTAATTAATTAACACTATAAAAAACTTTACAGCGATGCTGTATAAAAATTGAATTTTTTTTCTTATCATCACTCGTGTAATTGTCGAAGACGGAATTACGGTTGATTTGCACTTGTTAACCGTAACAATGTTTAAAATGGGCCTAGATATTAATCCGTAAAAACAATTATTATAGTAGTTGAACAGTAAATAATTTTTTTTTAATATTCTTTATGTGAGATATCTTGTTCGAAATATATAAAATCATTGTGAATAACATACTCTAGACCAAAGGTTAGATAAAATTTTAAACAGGCATGAGGAAATAATAATAAGAAATTAAATAATATCAACAAATATGTGAATATTTATATGTTGGACTTTTATTTGATTTGAAAATACTTTTACTTAATTTTTTTTAGATCAGTTTCAAATTAAATTTTCACCTTCTATTTTGACAATTCTCCTATTAACTTCTTTATTTTTTTTTGGAATTGATCGGACACTTAACCAGTACGTCATTAGTAAAATTAATCGCCCTAATTTGAAAAAGAAAACTCAAAATTTTCCAATAACCATAAAGTATATGCCTATGATGTTTGTTTGGTGTAATATTTTTGGATAATCGTATGATTTATCATGTGTGCAATTTGTTCGCCTCGTGTGTGGTTATGGTACAACGACGACAACTTTATATTTAGAAATATTATTTAGATACTTGCACGCTGTGAACTGTGAACTGTGAAGTTCTTAGAAGTGTTGGTGTGAACTGTGAACTGTGATGTTAAGCCCCACCAACACTTCGATCTGAGCTGGCTCCTTTGATGTTCCAACTAATTTAATTTTCTATATATCCATTTATTTTAATAAAAAAATTACGTTAATTATTTGTTTCATTTGATGGGAAAAAGTCACCCTTTTGATGATGGGAAGTTAGTACGGTACCACCAATGTGGTGACACAACGCAGTGGATAAAAATTTTCCTAACTTGTAAGAATCCTTTTAGAGTAACCACAAATACAAATGAAAGTAATAATGAGCAAAATCACACAAGAGAGAGACCAATATTTTTAACGTGGAAAAACTCTCTTAATGCGAGGAGTAAAAACTACGGGTCATCCATACCAAAGAAATTAATCCACTATGATTAATTAAGAGTACAAGAGTTATTTTCTGTATCTCTCACTCACTCTGTGAAAAATTCACTCTTTCTCTCTTTGAGAAATCAACTCTCTCTCACTCAGTATGAGAAATCTACTCTCTCAATCTCCAAATCTAACCCTTTCTCCTCTTATAAAGAGAGACCTAGCATGCTTGAGAGTATTGAGAGCTTTTGTCCACATAGTTGGGAGCCCAAAAATAACCCAACATCATTTTATTATGACTGTAAGACCCTATTTCTATCCGGTCTCGGAAAGACAAAAGGGACAAAAGGAAGGAAGAGAGTTGCAGTTGATTGTTCTCCCTAAAGTAGGAAAAGAATAAAAAGTGAGACTGGGGAAGCATGAGTTGGTAGAATCCATGTGTTTCGGGCAGGCGCAAATGAGAGAAGGCGTGCGTCAGGAGGTGACTCTTAGGGGAAAGCCACCCCAGAACTATCACCCTATAGGAGGAGCAGGGATGTGGAAGCAACTTTTCGTCAGGGTGCTTAGAACCAGGGAAGGAGCGATCACCACCATATTTAATGTAAAGGTTGCTATATTAATGAAGGAAAACCTCTTGAAGGACACCGTAGCATTAAATGGACATGAGGAAGAGCCACCGCATTAATGGCGGAGGATATCCTTGAAGATATGCAATGATGGCAAATGCGCTATAAAAGGTCCCAAGGTCGAAAGAAAAGAAAAAATGGGGGGAGTGAAAGTATAGTGGATGGTGCTGTAGAGAATATCGTGGAGTAAGGATACAAAGAGAAAGAGCGTTGAAAAGAATCTACAGTAGAAGAATAGTTACGAAGAAGAGATACTTGTCCACCGTTGGGTAGATAGTTGAGAGATAACTCCAGAATACACTATTAGAACCCTTTGCTTTGCACTTCTATTTGGCTACATTAAACCCCCACTCACACTTAGCCTTTAAATATTGCAAACTGTGGGCTGATTCCAAATCGGTCCTATATAACCAAAACTGAGACCGGCCTGGAGCCGGTGCGCTTCGGTGAGACTCGAATCTCGCACTCGTCACAAACCTATCAAGGGTCAATCAGCACGCTAACCTTGTCAACATCTAGTCGGCATCCGGACTTGGTCGAGACGGTCTTGGCCCCTCCCATCGTCTGATCTTTGAACCTCAAGAACTACATAAACTTTGACTTCTCTATTGCAATAGGAGATACGTAGGAGTAAGAGACGACTCTTGTCAAGTTATTCATCAAAAAAACCCCAAAAACATCCCACACTCATTCCTCGTAAATAATTTCCATCTTTAGAAAGACATAAACCACCATGCAAGAGTCATTTTCTTTCATGCATCCAGTTAGGATAACTATCTCGTGATAGACATGTTGGGATACCCGGTGATCCCTACGCGTAATCGACTCCTAAGCTCATCCTCTGAATCAAGACCAGCCTTATTCACTCAAGGTTTCCTGACTTTTTCCATAAAAATGTCGGTAGTAACTCTAACTGTGCCGAGTCGGTCTCGACACTTTGAGCGAGTTGACTCGATTCCGACTCCAATTGTACCGAGTCGATCTCAACACTCTATTGGCCATGTCTGTGTTGACTCTACATTCCCTATTCCTTCCCCAAAAGGGACTTGGATTCCAACCATAATATTTTTCGATTCCGCATCGCAATTTAGGTTGCAACAATGACAATCATTAATTTTCACACAAAATATTTTTGTTATTAACGTGAATTTCCGTATTTAAACATATATAAGTGGCATAGTTATATTTATATCAGCAACTAAATGTTGACAAATAAGCCACACTCAATTGATTAAGCAATCAGTACGGATATACCTACCAATACCATAAACTATATGTTGAGATTACATAATACACAATTTGTTGCACTTTTAAACAAACTATATGTTGAAAAAGCCAAAATACATGTGATTGAACAATTAACCACAAGATAGTTTAATTGAATAAAGCAATCTCATTTGATCAAACATTAAACACTAAACACTGATCAAGCCAGAAATGAATTTTAAAAACTCAACAACGTACTAATTTTTTTTAAGGGAGCAATGCAAAACTTACTGTTAAATTTTTTTATTCACAAAGAAAGAACAAAGCTCCTCATTGTTTAGCAATCATAGATAAAAAAAAAAAACTTTCGAAATAAGTTATTTATTCAATTAAACAACTGCAAAGGTGGAGACAAAACAAACTATCCAACTTAACTGAGATGATCCAATGATCCAATAGAAATGATACATTTCTATCTTATTTCCATCCTCTCAATTTCATTCTTTTTCATTTCCATGCAAACAAAAATGCATTATGGAGTATTATAGTATATGTAAAAAATGTGAAAAAAAATATGTTACTGAATAAAATATTGTAGCTCTTTGTATACTGCCTAAATATAATTCATGTACCAATGCTATCCTGACAAAATATTTAATCTCATTATTCTGAACAAGTTCTGTAATTTACCTAATGTAGATGATGTTATGGGGAAAAAATAGTCAATAATTTTTGAAATTTTGTTTTTAAAAGTTCTGAAATATAAGTAGGGAATATCATTTTTCAGAAAATGAAGAGAGCTTGTGTATTTTATTATAAGTTTGTGTAAATTACATGGGGATGAAACTTATGAGTGACTAAGATTGTGGAGAATCAATTTGGATTTATGTCAAAATGGTCTAAAATAAAAGCTATTTATTTTCTATTAGGGTTGATGGAAAGGTTTTGAAAGAGATTTTTTTATATGTTTTTTATTAACTTAGAAAAACATGATTGAGTGACTAGAGAAGTGTTGTGGAAGGTTTTGAAAAAGAAAGGTATTCACTTGACTTGTATCTAGACTATACACAACGTGTATCATAGGATAACTAAAAGTGTGAGAACTCATGGAGGAGACACTAAAGATTTTCCTATATTAAGTCTTTGTTTAATCTAGTCTTGGACGTGCTTACTAGAGACATACAGAAGTTATCCCTAAATGCATGTTTTTTTTAGATGATATAGACATAATTTTGATTAAGGAATTAAGAGGAGAGGTTAACTCTAAATTTGAGCATTGTAGACAAACATTGGAACCAAATTTTTTTTGCTTGAGCAAAAGTAAGATAGAATATATGCATTGTGGTTTTAGCAAGAAACAAAAGGAAAATGACTCAAGAGGTAAAAAATAGAGAAGATATCATACCACAAGTTTCTATGTTTAATTACTTCAGATCATAGTAGTCAATAGTGGCCGGAGCGGCCACTATCGTGGCGGAGCAACGAAGAGGTGCGACAAAGGTGATATAGCGGCGCAGTTTGGTGTTGCACGGCTATCGCGGCACGATCTTGAAATCACGCTTGTCGTAGTCACTACTAGTAAAACGCACTTGCGTTTGGGATTGTTGAACAGAAAAACTCAAAAATACCCTCAGGTTTAAAACATTGGTGAGAGTATTTTTAGGTTTAGGATTTTAAAATATTTGTGTCTTTCGCTTTCTTCTTCTTCCCCTTTCGTTTGTGTTATTCTTTGTCTTCTCCGCTTTTGTTTGCATTTTAAAACACAATCTTTGACAACGTGACACTGTTCTTTGTCTTCTCCGGTGATGTTTGTCTTCTTTGACGATGCGACACTATTCTTTGTCTTCTCCGACGACGTTTGTCTTCTCTGGCTACGTAATGCTATTCTCTAGCTTTCAAGTAATTTTTCTTGTTTAATTTCTTTTTTTCGTATCCTTTTCTTTCTTTGATTCCTCTTTCTTGTTGACATATTAATAATTTTTTTAATATATATATATATATATATAATATTAAAATAGCGATTCAACCGCTCTACTCTACTATATGAAATTAATTAGTATAATCTTAATTCTCTTTAAATTTGGTGAAAAGTTATTTTTTTTCTTTAGTGAAGGACAACCACTTAATGAGTGGCATATTTCTATGTCCAAATTCGTCGATCCAAAGCAGCCACTGAATATTCAGTCACACCACCACCAACTCATCCGAAGCATCTGAAGTGCTTTTTGACGTCAGCCTCTCCATCAGCAGCCAATGAGAACGCCACAGGTTTTGCAATCTGAAATTTGAGACTATGGGAAAACGTATGCACACCAAGAATATGGAGCTAACTATATGATATTACATATCACTACCATATAATGAAATATCACATTGCCGATTATATATTATGTAGCCTCTCCCGAAACATGTAATAAGACCTTGAGTTCAAATTGTCAAATGAGGTATTCAAATTCCGATCAAATATCTAAGATCAGGTTCATAGGTTTCTCTGTGGAAGATAGGAATTGAACTATTACATCTCTCATATATTAATATTAATTAAACAAACTAAAATATCAGCGAGTTAAATGATAACATAGACAACCTGCGTCCACATATCAATCATGTCACTTAATGGGTTAAGTATTCAGCATTTTTATTTGCTATTATAGTGTTCAGATTTTCATCTATGCATAAAGGCCTTTGAGGCAACTTGGCCACAGACCTCAAATAGCTAGCTTGGACCAATCGAGTAATCTTTCAGATATAACATGCATAATTACAAGGTTAGTCACTTAGTCTAATCACCCATGGAAGGGGTAGTGTGCCCTCAGATGTGTCATAGTACATTATTTACCGCATCTTTCTATTCTCTGTCACATCATGCATCTTAGGAAGTGACATAATCAACTCAAACATTAAATATAAGGCCAAACTCGCAGGCATATGAGGAATCTACGAGAGATGAAGTACCAGTAACAGACCTTGTATTTGGACAACGTCTTACACCTATAAATACTAGGTAGCTTCCTCTTCCTTCTAAAACAAGGTTACTTTACCTAAGAGAAGCAACCTACCGTACCACAGCCTGGGTCTCATATTTGGGTCTACTTGTCATCAATAATATAGTTGCGGGACATAGTCAAGCTGGCAAGCTCTATGATTGGAAACAAGGATTCCACCAGCTAGCTTGTTCCGTTTTTCTTTTTTTTTTTTTTATAAAAATCAAATTAAAAGTTTGGTTTGGTCTTTTTATTTTAAGAATTAATCTAAAATAATATCTTTTATATTAATTTTTATAAAATACTTTTAATTATGAATTATTTTTCTTAATTCAATAAATAATAAATAAAATACATTAATATCTTATATTTGAAATCTAACTTTGTCAAGAACATATTTGAAACTGACTCTTTATATTTATAACAACTAATAAAAATCAAAATAATAAATATATTAATTAAAGAGAAACTAAAAGAATTAAAACTAATATAAATATTTAAAAAGAAAAAAACATATCTCATTGTTACACACATATCATGTTGCTTGTCACAAACTATATCTAACAGAATTCTTGTATTTGTACACGTATGTAATAAATAAGAATAACAGATTAGGGTGTAAATTGTAGCACAAAGCAGTTGAGATCTGGTAGAAAAAAATCACACAGTGGGTAGACCTAAGCCTCTATTGGTTCCATATTAGAGTCAGATATGTATAGATCGAGCTGCAAGGAAAGCAAATATGTTTTGCTTGGGAAGAAAAATAAATTACAGTGAAAACCAAGTCATAATTGTGCCAGCTCTGATGCAGCTTTAGCTGTTGCATATTCGCCTCCGTAGATGTTGTATAGTGTATTTTTGTTTAATTTTTATTTCTCAATAGCAATAAAAAACAAATCGCCATAAAAAAAGAAAGTTAAAAACCAGAAACTTCTCCATTAAAATAACAGAAAATTAAAATTGAAGTTTATTTTGAGTATATACTAGAAATAAAATAACAACTGTATAAGTTTTATTATGTCTAGATTTTGGAACTTCAAAAGAAAAGTAATAATAAGCAGTTGTCAGAATTTCCCCGTGGCCCCAAAACCTTTCTGTTTGATTTGAAAACACTAGGCGGTTTTAACTGCCTTAAATTAGACTGAGTTTCCAAGAGTGGGTTTTAACTGAGTTTTAACTGCCTTAAATTAGACTGAGTTTTAACTGCCTTAAATTTCTTTTCAGATTCTTAAGATTTCCAAGAGTGGGTCTCACCATGGCGGGGTTTAGACTCAAGACTAGTGTGTAAACTTTTATTTTTATTTTTGCAATGCACGAGATGGAAAAAAGTTTGTCATGAATAGTATAAGTATTCTGTTAATAGTATATTTTTGTTAATATTAATAATAGAATAATTTGATATTATCTTTAAAGTAATTTGATGTCAAATTGAAGACTTTAACCTTAGCTTCATTCAAATTGTCACTAAGTAATTTGATGTCAAATACCATACTTGTTGGAATATAAAAATCTGAAGAAAAGGAAAAAAATTATAAGTTGAGTTGTCGTGCATAAAAATATTGAGACCTTTTTTTACTAACTCTTATACTTCCAAATAACCCACTAAGTCTCCTCACTTGGACCTGTTTTGAAATTTAAGCTAATATCAAAGCTAAATGCTTAATAGTCCATATCATTTCAATTAAAATGAAGAAAAAAATGTGAACTTGACCTCTAAAACTCAAATATAAACTAGCATAAGTCTAAACAAAGAGACCTCTAAAACTCTCTTTGAGTACACGCCCATTAAAAAAAAGTCACAATTGGACCAACAAAAATAAATCAATCCAATTAAAATTAAAAAAGTGTTGAAAAATAAAAATTTCACATCAAATAAGATATATATATATATATATATATATATATATATATATATATATATATATATATATATATATATATATATATATTATAGATGGTTGTGTTTAAAAATATCCAGAACTTTTTTAACCAACTTTTACACTTGTTTATAAACCCACTAAATGGCCTCATATTGAGCCCATGAGAAATTATATCCCCACCCTCATCTCTTCTACTTAATTTAAAATCAATAAGACAAATTATATGAAACTTCGACTCCTTGCTGGACAAACATACTGTTTAAGGTTTTCTATCAAGGCCCAAAAGATACCTTCTCATTCATCTAAATACATGGAAGATGCATATTATGGCAACCCATACACATCTCACTAGGATCGTTCCACCTAGGGTCTAGGAATCGCATAATTAGTTATATCAAGTATAACAATAAGTATCAAACTACTGTATATGCAATTAGTATATCCTAATATAACAGCCTATATAGATCCAAGGTTGAGATCATACATGGCTTCTGTCATGCGTGAATGCTGTGGGAGCAATAATGATAAATACGTATGTTGTCATGTCTATCTTGCTTACACCAATAAGAATACGTGGTCAGGACCTATTTTAAGTGAACCATATAGATATTCTGAAAAGGGCTAACCTAACCGGAGAGAAATATTCAAGAAAAGAAGCATAATTAAATAAAGTAACCACATATCAGAACAACTCAGATTTTGAATAAGCTTAGTATCATGTTCATCTACATTATCAAAGCTGTGTCCTTTTGGAAGCTCATTTTCCTCCAAAAAAATGTCTCATCATATTATATTTCATTATAATATTTTTGTCTGATAATTTTAATAATATAAATATATTATTATTCCATAATATACAGATATATACAATTAAAGTTAAACAATATTAGATTAGTTAAATTAATAAAAATGCATAGTTATTAAATTAATAATTTATAAATATTCTTATTTGATATATATAAATAAATTTGAGTGTTATTAACATAAAATAATAGTATTATTATATTTTATTTTATTTATAACCAATATATTATTATTTACATGTTAAACTATTATAGTGACTTATGGAGTTTTACAAAAGGTCAGTTAATTATTTTCTTAAAAAAAATAACATTCTCATATATCTCTTTAAAAAAATATCAATCATTAATTTTTTGGTTTTAAACTTAAATTCTTAATAATTATTTTTTGTTTTCATGGTTTATTGCAGCGTGATTGATAATACATAAATTAATTGATCCAAAAATATTACAGCAGAAAGAAATAAAGGACATATTTCAAATTAAAAAAAATCCAGGCCCAATGGTGTCGGCCCTCATGTCACAATTCCAATCTTCAATAGATTATACAAAAAAAATCCATATCCATATCCATATCCATCCTTAGTCGGATAGTTCACATAAACCAGCCTTAATTCGAATTTTGAGATTCTTGAGCTCTTCTCAGGGAGATTTTTTGTTTCCAGAAACTAGTTTAGTAATTGGAATTGGAAAAAATTGTTTCCAGTTTTGTACCATTATTTTTTAGGTGGACCTCTATGTTATTGACGCTATTGATTTGGATTTGATAAAAAAAATTAATAAAAAATTAAACCTAAAATATTTTGATTAGTTTGAGTATTAAATTTAAAGAAATTCAACTCAAACCTATACGTAATCATCTCTATATATATGTCCAATAGTACGGTGGTTCCTCTCTTGTATCACTTTTATTAAAAAAGAAAGTTGCTTGAGATTTTTTGGATTTATTTTAATTTATGATTGTAGTTTTGTAGACTTTGAATTGAAATATGCAATTGATGAAAATTTCCATTACTGTATGTACCCAAAATGAAAATCCCATCCATGACCGTGCTTGTGTGGAAAATTGTAGTGAACGCTGACAATCACCTCAGTAGTATTGCGAACTCAATCAGACCTAGTAAAATAGCTCTAACGTGGGTCATTAAATTAATATATAGCAAATATCACAAATCAAATGTTAAATACCTATTTTAACTATTTCATTGGTAGTACATTTATCTACAAATTGAAATCAATTCTTTAGTGATAATTAATGCCATTAATTTTTTATATTGCTTCGTTTAAAAAAAAAAAAAAAAAACAGAAGTGACAAGGATTCATGCGCCGTTGCTCATAAATCCAAAGGCGTAGCACCCTATAATAGCCATCTAGGTTCAGACAAAACTTGCATGCGTACAAGGATGATATTGACAACTCCATTCCTCTCATGGTACTGGGAAACATTCATTTAGTTCTGCTTTGGTAAATAGGCCAACACACCATCTAGGTTCTCATCGAACAAGTTAGATACCATCCATACGAGAGGGGAGAGTTCACCCATAAAAATAAATAGAAAAGATATTGAAATGCCAACTTGTAAGATTAATTAACTGTTTGACTAATGTCATTGCCCACCACATATTTTGAATTGATCGCTCAACATTATGCATGTGTTGGGATGTATTGATAAAATTGATTTTAGATTGTGATTTTATAGAATAGATTATAGTTAAAATATAGTTTGAGGTGACGAAATTTTTGTTTAGAAATCATAAAAGTGACTTTCACAGAAAAGCTTGTTTAGATATTTTTAATCAAAATTAATTTTGACCAAAATTTTAAAATTGATTCTAGTCGAAGAAAAAGTAGTTTCTTATTTTACTTCTATTTCAATTTGATTTTTTCTTAGCTAAAAGTGATGTTGCTTTTGCTACCCAACATCTTATATTTGGATAAGCTTAAGAATAAAAGTGATTCACCATGAAACCAATGCACCTGTTGTCGCTTCATATCTTAAATTGCCATTTCATGTGGTACATATGATATGATAAAAAAATCTAGCATAAATTAAGGGGAATCGGTCGATTTACTTTTTCTTTTTATTTTTATTTTTTCCTCTGCTGTATTGTACACAGTACTGATTGTGTTAAAACCTTGCAAGGAGCAGGTAAAGATTGGGAATTTCTTACAAGATTCTCTGTGTCTCCCCTCTCTACCAAAACATGTTCTGAGGTGTGCATCTTTTTTGTGTTGGCAGGAACAAGGGTGGTTGCAGCATGCTCATTTATATCAGACACCAACAGTCCTGTGTCCCTGCCACTCTTTGTAAAGGCTGCTACAGACAACAACACTCGGGGATAGGACTTAGGAGTTAAGAGGTAGCTTTTCCCAAAACATACAAAAATCAAACACAAAAGTCCAAACGTGAATCTCTTACTTTCACCATTGCATGCAGAGATGTAACCAGTCCTATTAATTCAAGCCGCTAATAAGCTGAACCTGCCAGTAACCATTACAATGCATGAATTTTTTTTATTTTTTTTATGTGAATAATTTTCATTTTCCATGGACATCATCAACAAGAAAACTACCTATGAATGCACTTTAATTTAGATATGAGTAATGAGTAAAGTAAAGCATTTTATAACATACATTCCAAGAGTCACGAAAACAAATTCAGAAAACTAAGGGTAAAATTTAAAACCAAGGTAAACAGGATGATGGCTTGTAGATCCAGCCATGATGAACTTGAACTTATGTTGCTTTGGTACAAAGATGGCCTGATTCCTGCTGGATCTTCTGGTGGTCCTTCAGATTTGGCATTTCTTGGTTTCATGTTTACACAAGAGGGGATTTCCAGATATGAAGACAGGTTCTTCTTGTTTGGCTGTTCACTAATGATGCAAAGTTCAGTGTTTCCTCTTACATCCAACCTTTTACCAAGTTTTGCAATGAACTCATCAGGGAGCTGAAGAACTCCATTCAGCATGTTGTGGCTGATGTTGAGTTGATCTAAGTTTGGGAGCAAACCAAGATTTGGAGGAACTGATCCAATGAGGCTGTTGTTGTCTAGGGAGAGAGCAGTGAGGTTCTTCAAAGATGAGAAAGAATTGGGTATGGAGCCAATCAATCCACACCCTGAGAAGCTCACTGACTTCAGCTTGCAAAGGATCCCTATGAAGTGTGGTATCATTGATTTGATGGGGTTGTCATCAATGAGAAAATATTCTAAAAGCTCTAAACTTGACAGGCTTTCAGGAATAGACCCACCAATAAAATTATGACTCAGATCAAGCAAGACTAACCTCTTGAGGTTTCCTAACTGAGGAGGAATTTTTCCTGTTAGCCTGTTTGAGCTCAAATCCATCTTCTGGAGGAGTTGAAGTTGTCCAAGAGAAAAAGGCAGGTTCCCTTCAATTTCATTCCTACTTAGGTCCAAAATGGCAATACTTTTCAAACCTCCAATTTCCTTGGGGATTTGACCACTGAAGTTATTATAACTCAGGTCAAGCTGCTCCAAACTCACCAAACCACCAATCTGTCTTGGGATGTTTCCATGGAAGCTGTTCTGGGACAGGCTCAGGACTCTAAGACTAGTAACACCACCCAAAGTAGGAGGTATTTCTCCAGCGAGTGTGGGGTTAGACTGCAAAGCCAGGTGTTCTAAGGTAGAGAAAGGACCAAAGAGAGTTGGGGGTAGATTGACTTGTGAGGCAACAAAACAGTTAAAAATTGAAAGTGTTTTCAAGTAAGTGAGTTTCAGCAAGGACTCAGACAGGTAAGCAGAAGGTTTGCAAGGTGGGGATAGAATATCAGGACCAATGTGGATCTTTGTGACATGAAAAATTGGTGGGTCATTGCTAATCTCACACTCAACTCCAGGCCATGGAGTGTCAGTACATGGTTGAGGGTGTGCTTGGGCCCAGTCAGGGTCATCCACAAGAGCATCCATCACTTCAAACAACCCCAACAACTCCTCCTCTTCCATTTCTTCCCCATGTACCTTGCTCCTCATTCCCACCATCTCACTAGCAAACAAAAGAAACACAACCAGGAGAAGAGAGAGAGAAGCCATTTCAGACAATGTGTGTGTGTGTGAATCCTACAAACTCACAAAATGGAATTGAAAAGGCCAAGATCCACTTTGACTATATAAGGTTTCTTGAATAGTGGTGATGGCAAAGGAGAAGAATGTAAAGGTGAGTCTAAGCATCTCATTTTTGTGTCAGCAGTGAAGGCTGCAAAGAAAAAGCCAAGGTTGGCTGTCGCCTTTGGGTTCCCAAATATGCAAATGTGAGTATGACAGTGTTAGTTTGCATGGAAAAGGGAGTGAGATGGGAAAGACAAGGGGGTTACTATAAAAGGTAATATACATTTCCAGAACAGTTTAATGGTTAATGCAGATAAATGCATAGTGGCATTGATAAGACATGACTGTGTAAGCCTGCAACAAAAGTAAAGTAAAAGTAGGGATCATCAACTCAGACCCATAACCTACATTCTTTCTCTGCTCAATCCATCTACTTATGCAAGCCAAAACCTTTTTCAGTTTTTCAAGTACCCACTTCAAAAACAAATTCATTGCCACTTCACTGCCATTCTTTAACCTTTCTCACTGTACTGTACTATTATCAACTACTGCCCCTCCTTGTTCTACGTTACATAATTTTCCAATTCTATTCATTATTAAAATTCTGAAAGAAAGTTTTGTTTTGAACTTCAAATTCCCATATCACAAGTAGTTGTACAGTACCATTGTGTTAGGTTGCTTTTTTTTTTTTTTTTTTTTTTTTTTCTAAGATCACTGGTATTAGAATTTGGGCATCCGAATACCACTAATATTAGACTAGCATCGGTATTCGAATATTACTACATTAGGCATCTAGATTTGGGTTGAACTAACTGTGATTTTGTTTTCTTCTTTTGATTCTATTCTCATAGTTCTTTCCTTTTCTTATTTCTATAAATTTACTCTTATATTATAGATGTCAAATATTCAATCTTAAATGAATATCTTCATGATCATCTCTCCTTTTCAGTAAGTTATGAGCGCATGTGATTTCTCCCATGGTCCTTTGGATGTCACATTTATTTTATTTTATTATTTATAGATATCAATGCTTAAAAATAATATGGTGTGATTATAATTGATAAATAATTATGTGGCTTAAATATATAGTTAGAAGTTCAATCATTAGGTTCACGTGTACAGAAGAGCATTTATTAGAAGAAAAAGACCTTTAAATGAATCTCAACAATGAAATTAGCCTCCAATTCTCGGTTACGAGATACCTTGAGTTTACCCAATTTTTTTTTTATTATCAATGGTTAAATTTAATTAATTTTAATTTGAAGTTTCAATTTTAAATTTTGACTTACCATATTAAATTAATAAGCATAAAGATAATATGTCAAATAATTTATTTTCATAACTAATTTCAAATTTTTTATGCTATTCATATATAATAAACTAGATTCTTTATTATTGACAATAAAAATGTATCTTACTATATTTTTCTTTCTTAAAATACACAATTTTATTATTATTTAATAACAATGATATTTTTATCTCTTGCATATTTCTATCTTCAAATTGTATTTAAATGTAAAAATACTTGTATAATACACAAGAAAATTGGATACTATAAATATAATGTAAAAAACCTAAAAAGTTGTAATCTAATGTTAAGAAATACTAGTAACATTTTTTCTAATTCTTTCTTTTTTATTGACTAAAATTTATTAAGAATCATAAATTTTGTGGTCTCAATCTGACATCTCATGTAATGAGTCTTCCTTCTAGTTTAAAAATAAGATCTACTCAAATATGTGACTTTCAAAAAGTTTTAAATAATAACATAAAGAATATTGCTAACACTCCTCTTTAATATTACAATTGTGTTTGAATTAATTAATTTAAACAAAAGGTTTATATGATTATTTTTAAAAATAATTATTTTACTAAAATTAAATCAATTCACCAAACATGGATCCAGGACCATCCTATAATAATATAGGAATATCAAAGTTTAAATTTAAATTAGTTTGCACTCGCACCCAAAGCTATTTGTTTGGGCTGTAATGCATGATGGAGTAAGGCCCAAGAGGAACCACTTTGTCCTTTCTCCGACTGTGACATTAATCCAAACCCACGCGCCGATTTAATTAGTTACTTTTTATTATGATTAGAATTAATTATATGTTTGTTTCTCTTAATTTAGTGCATAAATAATTATTATCAATCAATTAAAATTTACTATAAATATGAATTTGAATATATGATAATTTATGATTTAATGATAATATATTTTTTATATACATTTTCTGTGTAGTTTAATTAAACTTTATTTATAATTTTAAGTAACCCAATGACTAAAGCTTTTTAAAAGATTAGAGTGACTTTAGTATTTATTTTTCAAAGACCAATTTAACTCTTTATTCTATATAAAAAAAAAAGGAGCTTCAGCTTTTTAACCGACCACGTGGAAGCCCTCGCAAATTTTAGTAGGACCATATTCTAAATTGATGATATATGACATATAACATAAAAAAAAAAATACAAAAAATGATTAAAAACAAATCATGAAGACTTGGTGAACCTTTTATACTCAATCATATTTGAGTGGTCCACGTTGACATGAATCACTTTCAAATTGATCCATGCTTAAAAACACCTTCATGCACCATTCTAAAGACAACAAAATGGGTATTAATTATTTGGTGATCAAATCATTTGAGTAGTCTAAATTACAATGCAGTCTGATCATGTAGCTCAGACAATTCCAAAAAAGAAATAAACAGGTGGGATCAATCTAGGCACACAACGATTTAACCATTATATCACATTGATTATTTTTATAAAAAAAAAAAAAACACTCAAAATATATATGATATTCCATGAACGATTTATGCATTACTCATCCTTTCTTTAGATCCTGATATTCTTTACTATCATGTTGATTAGAAGGATAGTTTTTACTATTATTAAGTTTCAGTACTTTTATAAAATATAGATTTAAATCCCTAGGATTTTAATGTTGCTTTCCAATTTTTTATTATAGTTACATCCTTCAATTTTTCTATGATTGGTAATGATGATCATATTATCAGGTAAGAGTAAGATCGAGATTCCTTCAAGGTCATTATATATGCTGGAATCAAGTGAGAATATTATACGGACATCATATTTATATGTTTCTTAGAATGGAAGTGATATTTTAGGCAAATTCATAAGATTATATTAGGGTTGCTTTAGGGATTAAAATCACGTTTGGCGGTTTGAGTGACAAGAGTGAAACTCAGCAGGAGTGGTTCTAAAATTTACTAAGAAACAAAAAGATATTTCAGGATTATTTTTTTTCTGTTTTTATTTTTTGTTTTAATAAATAATTACAAAATCATTACCTTATTTTTACTTCATTTTCTATTTTCAAATATTTATATAGAAAACAATTAGTATAAGAAAAAAGAAAGTAAACAAAATATTTTTTTATAATTATATATGAAAACAGAAAATAAATAAAAACAATTCTATAGCTAAACAGGTTTTTCTATGCATCTCATGCTATATAGTGAGTTACCCGTTTTAATATACCTAGGACCTTATTTAAACACAAGTTTAGAGAGAAAAAAAATTGCAATTAAAAGTAAACCATACCACCAAATCTAGATTCACATAAGGGAAATTGCACAAACCCTTCAATACTTTGACTGAAAAGTGAATAGTCTTCACATAAAGGGAAATTGCACAAACCCTTAATATTTGACTGCAAAGTGAAAAGTGTTGTTGACGAAGACAAAGGTACTTTATGAAAGATGAGAAAGTAACATTTATATAATCTGAATAAACAACGTGTAACATAGAGTCTTCTTTTAAGGACATTACTATCTTTTAACAAAGATTAAACTAATTAAAGGCACATAATACTATAATCTTTACTCCAATCCAGTTATTCTTATTTGAATTCTTAAATAGTCACACTTGTATATATTATTTTACTTTCCAATTTAGCATTTTTTTTACTCTGTACACATCTTAATGAATCACACTGTTATACAGTATTTATTTTTATCAAATAAATACATCATATTTTTATTTTTATTATATAAATATTATTTATTATTAAAAAAAATTGACTGGACCCCACATATGTTAAGCACCGGTACATATACAAGCACTCGGTGGTTAACAAGATTTTGCTCCAATAATTGCAAAAATATAAGCATCGTTCTTAACCGGTTAAGAACTCCTCGAAGACAAGAATTGCAGATGGTCTAAGGGTAGTTGCAATTTCCAGAGTCTTTTTAATTTATTTGTTTTACAAAGATTTTAGTGTAAGGGAATATCCTAGTTTAAAGTAAAGACTTTTAAAATCCACTTGAATAAAGATTAGATGGGTGGAGATTTTAATTTATCACTTGTTCAATGCAAGAATCTATCTTACATCTTACTCCACTTGTGTAATCCCTTGAAGTTATTTCTTGAGAGTAGATTGAAATTGAAATTCATACTAATGTGATTTTAAACCTAAATATAAATTAATTCAATAATTGTGGGATTCAAAATTTTCATAATACTCCTAAAGTGATAATTGGTTAGATGATAATGAAATGTGCTGTTGTATCAATTGATTAAACTAATTGATCAATAAATTTTGTCAATTTCATTGTTGTGCATATATTTAATCACATTTTCAACCATTAGCTTTTTAATTAATGGTTAACATTTTGTATTTTACCCTTTAAACTATATTCCTCACTTTAGAGAAAGAAAATCCACTGCATATAATTTATGAACAAAATATTTTCAAGTTTGAAACTTCACTTTTTTTTATAAAATTATAAGTTGTGTTAAGAAGATAATAATTAACTATATATAATTTATTAAAATATATCTTATTTGTGAGTTTACAACTAATTAATAATTTATTAAATTTTATTTAAAACAAGTTAATAGTTAATCACATGAGAGAAAGAATAGGCAAGAGGTGATTTACAAAAACACGGGCCTATTGGACCTTGAATTTTTCTTAAGATGTAAATAGTGGGGTGAGAGTAAGTTTAGGAATATACATATCAAATCTTAACCAAATTAAGTCGTTCAAATATAATTAAATTACAACAACAATAATAATTATAATTGAACTTAACGTGTTTGCAGTAATAATATCATTTTATTATTAGATTGCATACCCCTTTTTTTGGGTACATAATTGCATACTCTATCAAGCTTATTAGTATAAATTTTTATGTCGTATTACTAAAGTAGTGAGTAAGAATGAGGACAAGACAAGTTTTCCTAACTCCAATGGGATGGGACAAGACATCGAGGTGAGGGTGGGTTCGGGGAGGTAAGGAGGACAAAACCCGTCTATTCTTCACTCTATTCCCACATCAAATCATTACTTATAAATCATATGGGAAGATCTATTTTTATTATGTGTTCATCTAATACTTATCATAGACAAAACAGGTATGCAATTATATTGAATCTGGTGCCCTATAACTATTTATACACGCTCATAATTGTCATATATTATTAAAAAATCTCGACCATTCCATTGGTTGAGTTTTAGTGATTTGTTGGAAAGCCTTAATGATATTGACCATTGGTAAAATATTATACAATATATCCCCACACATATTCAAACCATAGAAAAGTATTTATATTTATACTCGTGGAAATAGTAACTTTAGTATCTTTAGTTAATGAGTACTTCAATTAATAAATACCAAACTCCAAACTCATTGTACTTATATTTTTGTTAAATAAAACATATTCTTTTATTTTATATTTTATAAATTAATAAAATAAGAATGTTATTTTAATACTAAAATTATCTATAAAAATTAATAAAATAAAAATTTTATTAAAATTATAACATTATAATTCAAAAACTATTTCAATATTTTCTAAATCTAAAATATAATATTTATATATTTATTACGTTATATGCATAGGACAAGGTAGATACTGCAAACTTTTATGATAATTACTCAAACTTCCTTAACTTTGCTATTCAAATAATCTAACCATTAAATATTCTAATATTAACTAAAAAATTATATATACTAAATTTTAAATAAATTAAATATTTATAATTATCATATAATTTTATAGTCAATATTTATTTATATTTTAAAAAAGTATACTATATATAAAATTCAGTTAATTTAATGGCATGTCAAATAGTTTTAAAATTTTATAAAAAAATTGTAGTCTTAATCTACTCAATAATAATTTTCAATCTTATAATTAAAATAATAAAATTTAACATGAACAAAAAGTTATTCAAAAAATAATTTAACCTAAAATTATTCTTAAAATAATTTGATCTTTGAAAAAAAATTAATTTTATAAAATAAAAAAAAAACTAGTTTTGATTTTTAAAAATTTTAAAATCTACAACTAAAAACTATTTAACTTTTTTGTCGTCGCTTTCTATCCTGTTGCTTTCTTGTTTGCATGTCCAAACATAATGTTAACAGTAAAAACTCTCCACCCGTTACCAATATATTGATAAATATTGTAGATGCAACTGTCATCCCTGTTCTTTCAAAACCTTAATTTGAGGTCTTATAAAATAAAATGAATTTAGTTTTAAGCATGGCCCAAGATTCAAAATGGTTATGTTTTTCTTGTCACATTTTAAAGATAAAATTAATAAATAATTGAAACAAGTGTACTAAATTCGATTTTTTAAACAAGTTAAAATTTTCAGTAATGAATCGAAATATTCTTTGTAATTATATGTGTTAGAAGAAAAGACAAAAGAAATGAACTTATTTTTTTAAAATTATTTTAATATTCTATTATTTAAAAAATATATGTTGATGAACTTGAGCAGAAGTCCATCATAGAGGCAAACCCCAAATCATGGCCTCCCTTTCCGTGAGATATAATAGACTAAACATCAATGAAACACACGAAACCCCATCTTTATCTGCCTGTTCTTGGTGTGTTCCTCTACTTACTACAAAATTTTATTAAACAGTTTTATATTTAATGCACAATCTTTTAGATGATTTGATCACGCAAGAAAGAGAATTAACCAATTCCAAAACGACAACGTTTTTTCCAATATTGTATCCCACGAATTCTTGTTCCCTAACATTAATTGTCGTAATTAAATTAACAAGACGACCAAGTTCGTCAATCAATCTAAAGGATCCATCCAGTGTTTGATTTTGAAAATCAGCACCAAAGCAGAAGTATGAAAAGCATTTTAAGCATACGAGCTATAAATTCAAGAAATCTTTAGTATTTTACAATGGTTTTGAATAAAGTTTTAAGAGATGCGTGACACACACTTCAATGTAAACATCTGGTTGTTGCGAGAGTAAAGATATATCTTCCTATTTTATTTTTCTACAATTTTTCCCTACTTTATAAAAAAAAATTAAATAAAATGTGTTCTAGATCCATTTTATACTTAGTTATGTAACTTATGACATGTAATAATTACCTAGTAGTCTTTACCACCATTCCATCACTTTATAAGGTATTACATGTTTTTAATTAAATATATATTAATATTTTATTAATCATCTATCATGCATATTAACTTGAACATTAAATTGTTTCTATAACTATTTGCAAGTTTCAGTTCTCATCGAATCTCTATTACTCACGAAAATTATTTGTCACCTGAAGTGTTTATATATCTTGTTTGAAAGTATAAAAAAATTTTCAAACAAAAAATAAATACATTTAATATCTTAAAAACATAAAACACATTGGATATTTATCACAAAAAAAAAAGGAGTACGAAGCAAAGGATTTAGAATTATTTCTATATTTAGACTCACCAAGCAAAGTAAAGGTGTTTGCATAGCCGATAAATGACTAAGTCAACTGGGACCCAAAAACCTGGGGGCTGATCAAGGAGAGTTTGCCACTTGTGGGTCATTTTAAGGTTTCATACGCTACATGTGTTAAGCCTTGAATCTTACACAAATGAAAGTTGTTGGAAAGGACCCACAAACACCATTATATTGCCCAAAACCAGCAAGAGTTACGCAGACTTTAGTAAATGATTGCTTGGCTTTTGGTTTTTGTTTATTTGTCATAATTCAACAATCCTGCGGATAAAGATACACCTAGCTAGACAGCATCTATAACTAGTCATCTTATTTATCATTCATAGGAATCTTAAAATTTCGTTTCATCGCACAAGTGTCTATTTAGGTTATTAAATTCACACACGTTTCGACATTTGGTTCAATCATGTGTTAGTTTCACTTTCACGGCTAGCTACAAGATTATACCGGGGATATCTTTAGGAAGTATTTCTATATTTTTTTTAACAGAAAATTGACTTGTATTGGATATTTATTTTCTTATTAAATCATATTAAACTTAAAGTTTATGTTAAAATGGTAAGGCCAGATCTTTTTAAAAAAATCGGCTTTCATGCATCTTGCTCAATGTGTACTGTTTAGATTTTCTATAAGCTTACACATACAAATCGTCATATTGTAATTTTTAATAAAAATAGAAAATAAATATCATATAGAATTCTGTAATAGACAAAGAGATGTGATATGAAAGAATATAATGAAATAAAAAATATACGCTCATCAATCTCTTGTATATATTCTAGTGAATTCCTCAAGCTATGTACTTTTATATATATAAGCAGGTACATATGCTTAGAAAGGGATAATAAAGCCTACAATCGTAATGAAACAATCAACTTAATAACTTATAAAATGACTTTTCGGAAAGTTTGGGTTTGAGGAATTATTAAATTAATTATTTATCAAATGAACCTGATAATCATTAGTGCTGCATGAACACTATGCTATGCATTTGAACAATGCTAACATATCATGACGTTGTGATATTTTGACTTCCCCTTATTTCCAAATTTCTTTTCATTTTCATGCATAATAGTTTTTAATTTGCATAGCTATCATGCAAAATAATTGAGAGAAAACTGAGCCGAAAGGATACCTAAAACTAGAGACCAAAAGGTACACTTAGCCATTTATAGTTAAACTCAGATACGTATCTATATATTCTATTTGATATCATGCCAATTGTACCTATAATTTATCTTCCCTGTGAATAATAGTGTTGAATACATTAAGTTTTATATATATATATATAGTTGAATTATTACATTCATCTCCGTGAATTTGGTGCGTATATTTGTCTGCTTAATTAACAGAACTAAGATCATTAAGACAACTGTATATGCAATTTCATGTACATGTTGTCAACAAATAGAGATGAAGCCAATTTTCAACTCAAACACATCATAGGGTTTAAACTATTCATCAAATTAGCTGGCACATTTTTGTTCAATATTTTATTGGATCATTATTCAAATGATCGAGGGGAAAGAAAACTTGGCGAGAGAGAGAAGGGTATATTTGTATTTGTAGGGAATCAATCATTTGATACTTAATCATCATAAATCAACCATTACACATATATATATATATAAGCTCTACACTTGTCATTTGAACTCCCACCAAACCTCACTTTATAAACACTCTAATATAAGCCTCAGCACACAAGCTTCACACTCCTGTCACTTCCCTAGCCTCCTACATGGCCAAACCACTATATCTAGAGGAAGACTACAAACCAAAAAATCATACCCCTAAAGCAAAAAGTCTATCCTTCTTTGCCTCTATTTTCTCCCTCTTCATCTACATCTGTGTCTTCTATACCTTCAACCTATCTCCCTATTCTCTCCTCAACAACAACATCTTTTGGTTTTTCATGTCCAACACCCTCATTCTCATCATTGCTGCTGACTATGGAGCATTCTCTTCATCCAAACAGAAGCAAGATCTCTATGAAGAGTCTGTGCAACATAGTCAAGCAAGAAACTATGTCTCCTCATCATACGTACCCAAATGTTACGAACAAGTTGATAAACAATGCATTAACCCTAAACAAGAGCTAGGTAGTGAAATGTTCCAGGAGAAGAAAGAAACTATCTCTGATCAAAATATCCCAGAACGTGTACTTGAAATTGTGGTACTAAACCAACCTAAGAAACCTAGTGAGTGCTCCAACGAGAAAAAGCAAACACTTCATTTGCAAGTAGACGATGGTAATAATTGTGAAAAACATGAGGAGAAAGCAATCCCTGCAAGAATTTACGAGCGAAGTAAATCTGATAGACCCAATAGATCCAAGCATGTGGTGAATGAGGAGAGGGTGATGAAGGTGAGAAGGTCAGAGACTATGAAGGTAGAAGCAAATGTAGAGGAAGAAAATGAGTTTTCTACGATGTCAAATGAAGATCTTAATAGAAGGATAGAGGAGTTTATTCAAAAGTTCAATAGGCAGATTAGATCTCAGGCAACTAGAAATGTCTATCGAATTTAGAATGTCTACCAGTGTTAGAATCTATAGCCTAATGTTCCAAAAGTTTTGTCTTGTATCTCGTCTCTACTTTGCATGTTTTAAATGTTGAATAGCTTAGTCCTATCTTTTTTCTTATGGTATATACAATCTTACATATATTTCTATTAATATTATCTCTTTTTTTTGGAATGTGTACACCTTTAATTTCTTTTGATCACCATTCCTTTTATCCTTTTTCCTACTAGATATACCCAAAAAAATTATTAGTAGAAAAATGGAGAATTAAACTGATATTTTTCTCTTATTATTTCGGCCATTTCAACTTAATAATAAGTAATTTCAAAATCGAATTTCGATGTTCAATTACGTTAAATATTTTAAAAAAAGATTTTGATGCACATAATTTTTGCCAGCTTGACCAGGAATATGAAAAATATCTGTAGTCATTAGAAAAAAAATCGATAACCTTCTATTTACTGAAATCAAATTGTGACCACAGATAGATATTTGTTCTTTGCACTTGTGACAAATCAGCAATATTAATAAACCACATTCAGAAATTGTTCTTAGTTAAAGTATGTGGGCCTCAATCTATATCAGGCGTATGTGGATTCGTGTTAAAGGTGAAAGCAACTGTTGAACCAACAATTACGATTTATTTGTATGTACTCTGTACAATTAAGATGAGGGTAATGAGCAAAATTTTGGAGACTGGATTTTGCATTTCATCAGATAAGTTGAACAAAAATTATTAAAATAAATATAATTTTGATATCATTTTAAAGAATGAGAATTTATAATATAAAAATTATTTATCACTTATATACATTATTTAAATCATTTTATTTGTCAATCTAATATCTCTAACTATTATTTTCTTACAAGATAGTTTATCCAGCTGAAACAATTCATTAAGACTAAACAACTTAAAAATGTAGACTTTTTTTTAGGTTATTTTAATTTGACTCGCTTAATGGACGAGTTGAAATAAATTAATTCAGGTAGAGTTAACTCGTGAAAATCCTTTTTTAAATTAATTAATTTCTATTTTTATTATAAATATTTATTTTTATTAATGAATGACATATTTTGAGCAATGAAGATTATTTTGAATATATATTCTTGATTCTATATATGTTTTAATTTTTTAGAGTAATTGAAATGGATCATCAAGAGTTGCATTTGATATTTTTACTTGTTTCTATATTATACTATATGCTTGTTCTTCTTTTAAAATATTGTAAATAAGTTAAAATATCCAAAAACAAAAGTAAAAGAGAATTAAACCTTTTATGATCTATTAGCTTGAGTTTCATTTTGTATTGTATATTTCGTAGTGCTTTAATATTTAATTACTAATTTCATAAAAAAATCTATTTACAAATGAATTATATAGCACACACAAACAGCAGAATTTTCAAATAAATATTCTAATTATCTTATATTTTCCTTTTCCTCTCATTTTTGGGTTTCATTTTCCTGAAGATAAGCAAATGTTTGAAGTGATGATGAAATATATAATAGAAGTGTTAAAGTTTTGAAGATTGACATGAAGTGATTTGTCAATTTCTATATTTTAATTTATTTTTAAGTTGAAGATATTGAAAGAACTGTAAGCATAATAAATTAATATTTTATTAAAAGTATTAAATTATAACTAAAAATATATATTTATTTTCATTTATATACATTTTTTTTCTCCTACGAGAATATATATATATAATGTAGGCATTTTTTCAAACGAAAATTCGAACGTCATTGGCTATGCTTTAGAGGACTAGTCCTTTCTGCGAATTTAACTCGCCCCTCATTACTCATATATTATTGACAATATTGTGATTGTTATTGTTGTAAGAACTATTTTTAAATTAAAATTATTAAATTTTATTTGAGATAAATTATGTTATAAGTTGTATACATAAATTAGGTATAATAACTATTAAAAATATTAAAATTACTTAATTATAAATTTTTAATAAATACTTTTACAATTCAAAAAATTGAAAAATAAATAAAAACAATAGACGTTCAACGTAAACTTTGTTAAAAAAAAATGAAATTTCTGTATAACCCTACCCAAAAAGAAAGAAGAGATGAGGCGAATTTATATTAATCTGATAAATGTAACCTGTGTTTATCACCAAAACTAGCTATATTACATTAGCTTTGCACGAATGTGTAGAAATATTTTTTTATTAATTTATAATTTATTATAAATTATTTATTGTAGAAAATATTTTAAATATTATTAAGATATATAATACGCCCTGATAAATTATTTGTGAGGTTATAGTTAAAATATTTTTCATTGTGCTCAACGACAAGAATTTTTTCTTTTGGTGATTTTGTTCCTAATTAACAATATAACATAAAATTAATTATATATAACAAAAATACAGTACTAATATATTTATAGTGAATAATATCTTTGAATGAGATATAAAATATTTTAAAACCATCTCTTTATTAATTAAGTTTGGCCTATGCTTATTTAAAGTTAAAAGGCGTGAATTATTTATACTTCTTTAAAAAGATGGTTTTAAGAATGTATAAAAAAGTAACTTATTTTTAAATATTTTATGCAAAGTAGAAGTTGTTTTTATATATGTAGTTAAAGTTATTAAAATCACTCTTTTTATATTTAAAAAGTAATCATATTTTCAGTTTTTCAAAAGATACTCAAAGTAATTTCTCAGAATAGTTAGAAATCTAATTTTTTTATATTTTTTTCCAAAAACTCAATTAACCATATAGGCTAGGTTTTTAAAAGTTATTTTGTTCAAAATGAAAGTATTTTTCTATGATATATAAAAGCTGAAAATGAAAATTTTGAAGAAAAAAATCATTATTAAAAGCTCTCTAAAAAAAATGGCAAACAAAACTTGTCATTTTTTTTTTCAAAATAAGTTATTTTTAGAGAAAAAAAAGAAGAAGTTAAACTAAGCATTCAAATGTTTTTTTAAGCATATGTTATTTTCAAAAAATATATATTTGATGTCTATAACGAATATTTATACCTTTTAGGTATAGTAGTAATGCAATATATATAATTATGAAAAACAAACATGAAATAGTAAGTGTAAAACAAAAATATAAGTATATTATTTGTTTAGATAGTAAAAGATGTCAAAATTTATTTTTAAAACTCAGTTTAATATTTTTAATACAAATTAAAATAAATTTGTACTATCATAATATTTTAAATTTTATATTTATTATATGTTTTAATTGTAAGATTTATAAATTAAAATTTTCAATTATATACTTCTATTATTGTATATAAAACAACATGACTCGATTTAATATGTAAGTGATCTTATAAGATATATAATATGTGTCGTTTTATTTTTATTATTATTTAGATTAAATTGTTAG
This sequence comes from Mucuna pruriens, assembly GCA_025330945.1. Lineage (NCBI taxonomy): Eukaryota > Viridiplantae > Streptophyta > Magnoliopsida > Fabales > Fabaceae > Mucuna > Mucuna pruriens. The sequence continues at coordinate 2,142,656 of JAENHJ010000533.1, read as the reverse complement.
AATATAACAAAAATTTAGAGTCGCATAATTATTTAAAAGAATAATGAGTTGATCATGTAAGATAAAATTTAATGATTATTTATTTATTTTTCACATAAAAAAATACTCTCACCATGTACATTCAATTTTTTATATATGTTTTTAATTTTACATTATTATTATTATATTAATAAAAACATAAAACAGATGAATTAATATTAAATTGGATATTGTATTTGTGTTCAAGTGTAGTTTCTTGACAGATAAACATGTGCAGCATTGTGAAAAGGAAATAAAAGTATCTGAGCCAAGTAAGGAATGGTCTTATCTTGTGTCTCTGACACTCTCAGACATTATGGCACTGTTTTCTCTCCAAAACAAGCTCTTTCCATTTCCACTGCAAATGTTAACTACTCCATCCTCAACTAAGAGCTTTCCCTCTGTTACTATTACTACGCGTCGAGCCACAATCTTTGGTTCCACCCTCCTCTTTCTCAATTTGGCCAATCTCAATTCAACACCATTTCTACTTGCACAATACGTGCCAGATCATGATGAACTTCAGCAACAACAAGACCATCTTGTGCAACTCTTTCAGGTCCCTTCTCTTCATTTTTGCTTATTTATCCCTTGCATTTCCACGAGACACAGATTAGTGTATTACTTTCTTCTTTTTTTTATCATTTAATCACTCTCTGTATCTGTTTCCTATTGGAAATTTCCAGCACCTAGAGGATACACACGCCCAGCATACTTGGTTGATTATATGTATAAATGTGGTTTAAAAAATTTCAGAATTGGTAAAAAGTAAATGAATATAGTTGTACATAGTTATAAATATGTAATTATAGTTTCATGAGATTGTTGAAATATTTGATAGTAGTTAATTTTGCCTCTTAAGTGGTTAACAGTGTATTGCAAATATTGACTATCACATGTGTTAATTAGATGTACAAATATGATTAATTTTGTCTCACATGTGGTTAAGAAACAAATGAATGTGATTATATACAATTATTTATTATTATTGATATGTGGTTAAGAGTCCTAGAAAGTTGTTGAAATGTCAAATGTTACAGATGGTTAATAATATTACAAGGTTATTGAAATATCAAATAATGGTTAATTTTGCTTCACAGTGGGTTAATATTAATCATATATGAATAATTATATATAATTATATTTATTCACTCTTAACTATTTGTGAAACAAAATTTATTATATTTATACATATAATTATTCATGTTTTCGGGTGGACAAATTATGGGCTGAAGTTGATCTTTATTCATTTAGAGTAACACACTCTGAGTAAATGCTCATGTTATATTTGTTCTGTATCACATTATCAAATGGTGATTTTTTATTTTATTTTATTAAACTTGGGATTATCGCAGGAAACTTCATCATCAGTTGTTTTCATTAAAGACCTTGAATTGACTAAAGTTCCCAAGTCCTCTTCTAAGGGAGTCATGCTGAATGAGGATGAAGATGCAAAAGTGGAAGGCACTGGTTCAGGCTTCATTTGGGATAAATTTGGTCACATAGTAAGAAAAACCAAATAAGAATGGGGAACTTGTTCCCCCCACTTGGATTTTATTCTACTTGTTTATCTTATTTTACTGTTGACTGGTGTAACATTTTTTGTTTTAAATTTATGAAAATAGTTTGCTTGGACAAATTATGAAACTGGTGCTTTCCATTCAATGAAGATTGAAATATGGAATTGTTTGATTGAGTTTGAATTTCCTTTCATCATTATCAAAATAATTGGACAATGAATAACACGTGTATGCATAGTTTGATATGATATCTCAATAAGGAATTGGAGACTCTCGCATGCTATAGATATTGTCTTTTATTGCACAGGTTACCGATTGTTCAAAGGTAGTCATGTGTTTTTGCTGGTGTGCAGGTTACCAATTACCACGTTGTTGCTAAACTGGCTACTGATACAAGTGGTTTACAACGTTGTAAGGTTTTCCCTTATGCTGTTAATTCCATTAAACTCCTTATAATTATAATATTTAGATGGGAGAAACGTGATTCTTGTTTTCCCATATTTTCCATCACTTAGTTTTACTAGCATTTATCTGGGTAGCAATAGTATTGCACATTCATACTCCTGTCTACAGGTGTTCCTAGTTGATGCCAAAGGGAATGGCTTTTACAGGGAAGGGAAGATTATTGGGTTTGATCCAGCATATGATCTAGCTGTTCTGAAGGTATACATTCCAATCCTCTTCTTTTTTCTTCATTTTTTTTCCTTTTTTGAACATATGGTTTCTTTGTCACTCCTCTTGATCTTCTCTATGCTCTCACTCATAAATACTTCCTCCCCCTTTTCCTCTTTCCAATCCATTATCATGACTTATCCTCATTTTATACTTAAACACCAGCATTTTTTTTTTAAGCTGTTGTCCACTATAGTGGCTTTTGTAGTCAAGTTAGGCAAGTTGCCTAACCACATAATTATCTTAATTATATGGTCATATGAGACCATCATAATGTGAAAGCCTAAATCTTCCAGTCCCAAGTTGTTTTGAGCATGTTAATATTGTATAACAAAAATTATTGTAGGCATCAATTTTACCTTCTAAGCTTCTAAAAATTATCAGACAAATTTGATGTTCATCAAACTGAAAGGTCAAGTAAGTGCTTTGGTCGGTATTTGTCTTGTACAACAAAGCAGACAGATTTGATTTGTGGTGCAAAAACTAAAACACACTAAATGTCTCTGATCATAAGTTTTTGGCCAAAGCCATTTACCTTATTCCTACACGGAAACCAACTACTTTGGACCTTAGATATTTCGTTGGCTTGCTATTATAGTGATATGAAAATGGAAATAGGTGAAGCGTTAGCAATGTTTATACAGAAGTCAAAAGGTTTATTATCACCAAAACAAAGATGACCTCAGCATCTTTGGACTAAACAGGATCTACCATTCACTGAACTCAAGGTATACTCTGCTAGAGGCTAGTAAAAGTTGAAGACACTTGAGATCTATTACCATGCCATTGACGAGATGTGTTGCAAGTCATGAAGTATTTCTAAAGAAGTTAGGATGAAGATACACTTGTTTGGTCCTTGGTAATAAAAAACCAAGCTAGTGCACTGCATAGTGTAGCCAGAGGTTGATGTATAATTCTTCACCAGTGCTGTGAATTTGCTTCCTTTCATGGTAAGCATAAATGACTTTTGAAAAATCACACAAATACAAGGACACACATTTTCATGGTTACAAATCCAGAAAGTGGATAAAATAATTAGTGGCACGAGTATGTTAATAGATTCTGCATCTGCTTGCAGTTGAGTGCTTTGAGCCTGATATATCATCCTCTTTTGGACCAATTCAAAGGCATATCTGCATGCAGCATCTTGCCAAAGTAGCTTGTATCAAATAGCATTCATCACATAGCCACCTTCTGCATGCTATTTGATAACTACAAACGGTTTTACGAAAAAAAAGAAAAAGAAAAAGAAAAAGATTACAAAGAAAGTTGAGAAGACAAGGAAACTGAAGTTTGAGGATTAAATGGCTAGTGTTTATTCGAGTAATTGATAAGGTTGGTAAGGATTAATTCATGCTCATCCATTAAATAACTAAAGCAACAAAAGACAAAGGAAGACAATGAACAATAATGAAAGGTTGGTTATGTGCTCAGAGGAGTTTATAAGACAAGGAGTGAGGAGCTTACAATAGTGAAAAATTGCTGCCATAACATTAATGAATGTTGAAAGAAATTGACGCGGCAGCTCCACAGCCTGCACTTAATATACTATAGATAGATAGACTGATAGATTTTCATTTGTCTTATTTTCTCTATCTAATAAAATTAATATAGGGTAATCTATGTTATATTTAACTTTTGCATTTTTCTTTCGCTACAGGCTGCTGTCAGAAATGCATAACACTTGTTCTATTTGCAGGTTGATGTTGATGGACATGAAATAAAGCCTGTTGTTCTTGGTCAGTCTAACAATTTACGTGTTGGACAGAGTTGCTTTGCCATTGGGAATCCTTATGGATATGAGAACACTCTCACAACAGGGGTAATTTTTAATAATTTGTATATAAGATGGTAGGATTTGATAAAAAAAAAAAAAAAAGCCCTTGCATCTGCTATGAACTCTATCTGGTCATGCAAAATAGTTGTAGAAGAAGGATGAAAACTTGGGGATGAAATTTCAAAAAATTATTTATGTCCATCCTATTTAAAGATTTTGTCATGTTGAGCTGTAGCTTCCCAGATAGAACAAAATTAGTTGGATTAGGCCCTTGGTTCAAGTCCTAATAGTAATTTGTGATGCTCCAAAAGTGTAATGATCATTCTGTATTGTAAATTACGCAGGTGGTCAGTGGTTTAGGCCGTGAGATACCTTCACCAAATGGAGGGGCCATTAGAGGAGCTATTCAAACTGATGCAGCAATTAATGCAGGTAAGCTAGGTTCATTATGCTAGGACCTCAACCTCAAATATTTGTTCCTCCTTTAAGGAACTATATTAGTGTGGGGAAACTATAGTCTGTACCCTAATTCATTACTTTGCTGTTTACTTAAGTGACAATTTTGAGATAATATTGTTTGTTTACAACTCTTAGGATTCTCCAAATTATTTTGGATATCGGTATTTTCCTAACTTGCATTCTACATAAAGAGTATGTTGGTATATGATCTTATATGTGCACGGATGTGACAGGAAATTCAGGTGGACCATTGATTGACTCATACGGCCATGTCATTGGAGTAAACACAGCCACCTTCACTAGGAAAGGTAATAAGATGCTATTCCTTTTTTGTTTTTGTAAATATACTTCCATAACATATTCTATTAAAGAGGGAATAAGAGACGCATGCTTTTAAGCCGAATTAGTTAGGAAATTATTTCTACTACTGTTACTTCCTTTGCATCATCATATTTGTTGCAAAATTGAGATGGCTTTTTCACCAAATAGTATCTTCCCTCCATGGAAAAGGGTGTCGAGTAAGGTCAGGAACTCACAGATTAATCATTATCTATATCTTCTTTTGTTATTTTCTAAAAGGGTAATCAGTTATGACATCCCCGCCCTCTATTTCATATGTACTTCGGCTACAATTTCAATTACTTAAACCGAAGTAATTCAATTATTGTTCCTTTTACTTTCACCGGCATTATCAAAGCTAAATTAGAATGGTTTGGACTACTAGATTATTAACTTCCAAGAATGCTTTTTGCTCATTTTGATGCATTTCAGGGACTGGAGTGTCGTCAGGTGTTAACTTTGCAATTCCCATCGACACAGTTATCAAAACTGTACCGTACCTTATTGTCTACGGAACACCTTATAGTAATAGGTTTTGATTGTTGAGGTTACATTCCATAAAAAAGAAAAACTTTAGATAAACTCTAAATATCATTTTTACCTTCAAGTTGTACATGGAATACCATGTCTATTCTTAAGCTGAAACGAGTATTCTAACTTCAATACTTAAAAAACTTCCAAAACACTTCAGTATGTCAACTCAGCTCAATCCAATCTGATATTTTTAGCTTAGATCGGGTTGGTCGGTCACCCTAACCCATGATCACTCTTAAAGAGGTTGATTGTTCTGAAGAAAGGTTAAGTGCCTCCAATCATAATCAATGTCACTTGATTAGCTTTGGGGGTTTATATCTCATGCGGCATTGTCACACTTGCTGCCCTTCTGGCATTTTATATGAGATCGATTCACCAGTTTGTCCTCAACAAACAAAGATAAAAAGATCTTTCCTTCTTCATTACAAAAGCCAACATGTGGTCGTTGTTCCCAGTTCGTGCAAATTTTTAAACTTGATTAATGAGAAGGAAGAAACCAAAACCATCAAGAAAATGTTTACTCTCAACGCAGCAATCTACAACAGCATCTTTCTGACTATGCTTCGACTTGAAAATTAATAATATAAAAAGTGACTTGATGTGTTAATCACTTATAATCCTTTTTTTGGAGGCTAATCACTTATAATCTGATCCATAAAAAATATGTTATACAGTATAAGTTAATCCTCTCAACACAAACTGATTTTGGCACTGTCGGACAGCCACTTAAGCTGTTGGGGTTTCGCATGTAAACATCTGATTAAAATATATTATATTATAGAACACACAATTAAACTTTTGACAACAAATGATGTGGCAAAAAAATTCCAAACAGCAACAAGGTAAATACCGTGTAGCTTAATATTAATTAAATTGAAGTTTAATGAAGGGAATGGTTCTAACATGAAGCATTTCCTCCAAAATTTGCAAACACTATTATTGAGAAGCAATATGTCAAATAGTTGCAGTATTGCCGGATGAAGCACGTATACAATGATACTGTCCTTCTGGTTTTGGACATCATGAAACTTTAGTACCTTGTTCCAAAGCTAACTGTTATACTTCAAGAGCCCAAGATCTTATAAACTAATACTTAATTAGATTTCTAACATTTTATAAACTAATATTTAATTAGATTCTAAGCGTCACAGTCCTAACACTCACAGACTACTAGTCTTTTGACTGGCCTCGGACAAACACAACAATGTCAGTGCTATGGTCACTAGTCCTTTGACTAGTCTCAGACATACACGACAATGTCAGTGTTACCGCCACACCGCTCATTTGCAATTGAGAAACATGATAAAAGGTTTTAATACCTATTGATAAGAACTCTAGAAAAGTCACATTAAAGAAGCTAATTGTCTTAATTGTAAAGCCTAACACCTTGTAAAACCACATTAAAATCCCATACTTCCAACATCTGGTACGTTGTAGTTAGGTCCTAACAAAATCTCTCTGGCATTTCATGACATATTTCTTGCAATTCAAAGAGTCTCCTCTTGCCATTCACATGTCTACAACAATGTTTAAACTCTCTGAGAATGGAGAGCTTCATAGAATCCGTTATCCTGAACCTGAAAAAAGGGTAAGTACCTCTGGCATTTTTGTTGAGATCAATTCACCAGTTTGTCCTCTAAAACAAAGACAAAAGGATCTCGCTTCACCCTTCATCGCAAAAGCCAACAGGTGGCGTTTGTCCCAGTTCGTGCACAACTTTTTAAACTTCATTAATGAGAAATTGAGAAGGAAGAAACCAAAACCATGAAGAAAATGTTCACTCAACGCAGCAATCTACAAACAGTAGCTGTGCTGATTATGCTTCGACTTGAAGATTAATAACAAAAAGAGCCATATACCATAGACAATTTGCTTAATACAATCATTCAATTATAATACTGTCGCGAGCCACTTTATTAAGACTAATCTAAATTTTTACTGAAAACTCCAAGCGTCGGCATGGCATCTATAAGAGTTTTCTAACAACAATCATCAAGAATATAAGTAGGGAGTATTTTGAGAAAATAATACCATTAAGCTCTAGTTGAGTGTTTGATTAAAAACTCTCATCTCAAAACATGCAAATCCAAAATTCTTCGTCCTGAAGCTACACTACACCGAAGAAGAATAGAGCATACACAAGGAAATTCAAATTCACCCGTTCCTCACTCATAACCAATTCAGCATCTGAATTACAAAACGAAAGCAACAAAACTATATAGAAGCAGCGTAATTTGAGTAGCATATGTTCCTTTTGGTTTAAAGGAAATATAATATCAGCAATTGAAGAGGCAGAATCCTACAGAAAGGAAACCCTAGCTAGCGCGGTGAAGTTTGATGAAATGAAAGGAGGGAAAACTGTTCATGGAGAGAGGAATCGACATGACAAGAGGTGCGACAAGAAGAAGGAATGAGAATAAGGCCGAGGAACCTCTGTTCCATGGGAGAAGACGAGGATTGGCGCGTGCTACGATACTCGACGGCGTCTTGGAGAATGATGTTGCCTTGCTTGTCGATGCAGTAGAAGGAACCGAGGAAGAACCTTCCGTCTTTGATCCCCACCAGCATACGCCGAAATAGCAGCTTCTTTGCCCGACTCACCGCACCCGAACCATCGGAGATCCCTGCTTCAACCGGAACGGATTCTTCTTCTTCCATCTCACTCACCTCGCTTTTCGATACCCGTGCCTATTCACCGCCCTAACCTAACTATATATACAACACATCTATGTCTGCCTCTCTGCATTCCTCATGCTTCAACTACTCCATACATATACATGCTATGATGCTGGGATGAAAATGTGACCGTCAGATTTACTTGGAACCTCATTCACATTCATAAAAAAAAATCAACTCATTGAAATTTTTGCAAATTATGATTTGGCACAAGATTGAATCTCATTGCAAAAATTTGGAAACAACTTGGCCACTTCGCCACTAAAAAATTATTAAGTAGGTTCACCTAAAAATACTGAATGATACATGTGAGAGCATCATTATTTATTTATTTATTTTGCTGGAAGCAAAGGTATTTTTAAAATAAAAAATTATGAGACTAATCTTTTAAAGAAAAATAGAATATTAGTTAAGTGATAATTTCTTTCTCAATAGATATTAATCTATTTGTATAATTATGAATCAAACTTATATCATATATTTAAAAGACTCAAACTCCTTGCTATATGGCAGATAGAGAATCGAAGGTCCACCGGTAACTAATAGGCAAAATACCAATCCAGAGCATGCTACGATAGCTCATTCGTTTGGCGGTATAGGTTAGGTGCAATATTATTTTCCTTACTCTATCGGTCTATCGTTTATGTATCTAAGAACATATGTTAATTTAATGCATGCAACTGCTAGGGAGGATTGAAATACATCTATTTTCCTTATTCCTTATCGACTTAGTTTAATGTTAATAACATTTTTTTTGACACTTTATCATGGAGTGAATTTTATGTAACTCACTAAAAAACTCTGTACCCACTCTCCTTATAACGAGACCCGCATAAAAAATCCCCTTAATAGTAGAGAGCATGTTATAGGATCTAAAAAATTATTTTGTTATCCCATTTTTCCAAATATAAATTAATAAAAGCGCATTATTCAAATTCAAAAAATATATATAGGGATAACATTAAGTAAAATAAATGTTTATAATAAGTAAATCTATATCATACATATGATGTTAGAATTGAAAATTATTAAATACTCACGCGATCACTAAAAAATCACATAATTTTATAATTTAATCTAAATCATTCATGTATAATTATAAGATTAAGATTTACTCATCTCATCCTCTTACTACGATACTTCTTACATAATACACTCTCTCCCTCCCTATATATAAGGAGAGATAAATCCACTTATTACAAAAAAAAAATTACTTTTTATTATTATCCTTTATTTTCTTGCGATCTAATTATTTTAACAAATAACACATTTTATCTATTAAATAAAATAACTCTTTTAGTATTATTATTAAAATAAGTAGATATCTCCTATTTTATATATATATATTATAATACTCTCTTACTTGATACAAACCCCCCTCTAATCGTAAGCCTTCAGGTACTGACTATAGCTTTTGGGAAAACTCATCCTTGACTAATAATCATTTTAGTTAATTTTTTATACAGCCATGCACCGAAAATAATTTTGTCCAAATCCACAGTGAATGCAAAATTACAATGGATCGTGACAGCGTTTTCACGTATTTTATGCGATTTTTAATTCCTACCGCATAACCAAATTATCTTTGACGACATGGTCATGGTTACAGTGAGTCAATGTCTTATATACTTAAAGTCCAAAGGGCTCTTTGCATGAGGCAAGTTAGTGACATAACACCAACTTAGAGCCTTCATCAAACACTATAGGCTTTTACAAGAGTAGGCATTGCACAAGTTTATATCAAGCTTTGTGCATAAGAAAAGGAGGTGACTCTTGTGAGGAACATTAGTATAGTTGACATCAGCATGTATCCTTTGGGTACCGGAATGAGGCCGCGCTATTTTATCTTTTCAGCTTTGACAATTTCTTTCCCTGTAGATTTTCTCCTGGGAAGTCATGGCCCGGTAAGGTCCTTGACAAGTTGTATAATCGGTATATTTAATTAAGAAACATTTAATAATTTATCATTTTCCTTCTTCAATAAATTTATTTTTTTCATAAAATTGTAAGTTTCCATGTGCTTTTATTTGAACAAATTTCAATTTATGGTTAAAAAGAAGAAAAATGTACAAAAAAAAATGTACTTATCCTCACAGGCTTCTTCCTTGGGTTACAATTTTCAGTCCCCACAAAATAGTAACTCCAGAAATGTGTTACTGACTAGTTAAAACTGCATAATTTCATCCATGTCTATCATAGCCCAAAAAATCTGCAAATACAGAATATCATCGTAAGCACTCACATAAGAAAGAATATATAAATAAATAAGACAGAACAAATAGGGATGAGGAGTGAAAAAAAAGTTTCAAGAATAATTTTACTTAACTCACTCAAACAATGCATAAGTTATCAAAACAGATAAATCTGGCTCTTACCTCATTTCTCATCTAGAAGAAGTGATGTGCAAGAAAGAAGAGAAGATAGTTCATCTTCTGTTGCCAATCCAAAGCCTTGCCATCTTACTCTACCAAAATTATCAAGTAGAAAGATATACCTGTGAGGTTGAAATGTTAAAAACAGTGCTCTTCATACTAAACTTCATTGGCTACAAATGAATTAAAAGAGAAAGCTTCAAACCCTGTAAGGAGATTCAATATCTTAAGTTCTTTTCTGAAATAATAGTGGTCACCAAATGAATACACCATCTGCTTCTGAAGTGTATCCTTGCTTTCATGATGATTAGGTTTCTTCATTGTCCAGAGAAGGAAACGTTTTATAGGAGACCGACATAAAAGCCATGAATCTATAAATGATACCTGATAGAAAATACAACATAACTTCATTGAAAATTTGTGGCTGATCATTCAAAAGGTGGAAACAAAGAAATTATATATTGGAATTACAATTTAGAAGTCTAATTTTAATTCCAGTTTTCTTGGAATTAGATTTAATTAAGAATTATAAATTTTATGTTTGGGACAAACAGAGAAATTATATATAGAAATACAATCCAAATTAAATTGAAATTCTATTAAAGGATGCCAATGGTGATGGTGACCAGAGGACAAACCGGAAGCAATCAGCGGCAGTTGGTGGTGATTGGCAACATCATGACAGGTGACAACAACAATTATTGTCCACAATGATTGCCAGAGTATGTTAATCACAATGAATTCTAGATAGCAAAAGATAATGATAATGAACATTAAAATATGAAATATTGATTTTAACTTTTATTTTTGGTAGTTGGAATTCTTATGGAATAAGCTAGGAATTAAATATATTATACACTAGTTTTTCAGTTCCATGGAATTAAACAGAATTGGAGTTCCAATTCTAATGCACACACTACACACCAAACAAGATAATTGGAATTGGAAGGTCCAACTGTCCAAGTACAATTCTAAGGCTCAATTCCAAATCCAATTCTATGCATCAAATGGCACCTAATGGATATTAAATATATTGACATCTAATCTGAAGATTGACCCTTAGATAAATGTAATTGACAAAGCTTCCACAATAATCCAAAATGCCTAGAAAAAGAAGAGGGGGAGGGGGGAATAAGATGATATTACAGTTACATATTCCAGTCAAAGCCTGGCCCCAAGGAGAGGGGAACTTGGGCTTAAAATTAACAAAGTTCATTTAGTGTGCTGGTAGGGGCTTGGGGTTTATTAAAAAGCATGGTATAAAAGTCCATTATAGTCAAAAAATACTCTATATATATGTATATATATATTCTTAAAAAAATTACATTTGCATGCAAAATATTTAGTAACTAATAATCATAGCTATCAATCCCAAAAAATAGTGCTGCGCGGTCAACCCCAAAACCACTAACTGCTCTAGTATATAGTGGATCACAGGATGGCTGCTAAAGTTTTCAGATACAAATTAAATAATTTACAGTACACATAATGCTCAAAAAGAAAAAGAAAACAAAATATAAGACAACACAAAAAATAAAAGAAATGGGCAGAACAGAAAACAAAGATGAAATGAAAGACCTGTATTGAATAGAGAACAAAGAGAGCTGTTGGAGAATGAAGGGAAAGACCAGAACAGTCTCAGGAAACAGAGAGTTGTGTTGGAGAAAGAATAGAACAGAAGGGGGCAGAACAGAAGTGTGGGTTGGCCAGAAATGGTTGTGCTCCTGTTTGGCCTTTCTTGTGTTCAGCCTAGTGACAGAAAGAAATAGTGAGTCTTGTGCCCTAAGTCCTAAGTTTCAAATGAAGACCAAAATCCCAAAAAGTAGGTTCAGCCTCACAAAAACAGGGGTAAAGAGGGGAATTTCCATTTGTCAACCATAGGCGAAGATGGCCATGATTTTCCCGGATAGTGGCACCAATGCAGCCATGAACCCTGCTACATGAAAAACTCAGACACAGGTTGGAAATGATGGCCAGAGGCTAATCTGAACCACTCCAGCCTCCACCATTATACTGCACTGATGATAACTTTAGCAATAACTTCTGGAGTTTTCTTTCCCTGGTCTTTATGTGGTTTTCAATGAACCGTGAAAAGCTCAGTATGTGGTTACCTTACCTCTAGGGCCAATGGAGGAAGTGATTGATAGAGAAGCTCTCTTCAACAAGCTAAGCCAATAATTATGGCCTAGATAAATAGCAGCAAAAAATGGAAAAACTAAACAAAATCAAGTAGTATTTTTCAAATTCCGTGATAACCGTCTAAGCACTGTCATAAATACCGTCGTCAATACCTTGTGACAAACACATAAAAAAGCTAAACGCATCACTCGTCATCTTTTTCTTCAGAAGTTCCAAAGAAGGAAGCTAAACATTTGGGGAGGGAAATTACAGCTATGTGCTCTCATAAATAGCTGATTAATATGTCAAGATCATCAACAAGGAAATGAATAAAACCTGAAACAAACAGATAATTACCTGATATAAATGAACATCTTTTGATTTTCTAAATGCTTCAACAAAAGGCTCACTCCAAGAATTGATCATTTCCTGTCAAGTATATATATAGAAAGGAATTTACTGCAGCAACAGTAAGCCAAAATCAAACCAAGACATTGTTACCAACAAACATACCAAACAATACAATGAACATAATATCTAGTTACTTTTATCACTTTTAAAAGGTTTAAAAGATACATCTTAGGGGTTCAAACTCTTTACAGAAGGCCACACCATGATTGTAAAAATATGAGATTAGCTGTTAAAAAACAAGGATTGTTTAGACTGAAGCTGAATTGCAAACTTAACCTGGTAAGAATAAAAAAAAGTATCTTTTCATTGCATTTTTCAAGATCTTCTACTCTATCCTTTTTTCTTCTTGTCATTTACCCTGTTGTCATACCCCAAAACAGTCCGGGGCCCAAAACCTTGTGACCCATCTCAACCAGACATCGTTAAAATCAGGTCACAGCCCAAACCGAACCAGTCTCGGCCCAATCAACATGTTTTGGGCCTGAATTTCCCTTAAACTGTCCAGGACAGAATCAACCGCCGCGGAAGACAAGGGTCAACTGCTGCAGAAGACAAAAGACAACCGCTGTGGAAAGTTGACTGTCGGATACTTGGTAACTCCCAGTAACTTCCCCATTGATTGCGGAAAAGAAAAACTTCCAGAACCGGTTCTGATACAAGAGCGAAGGGAAAGAAAAACCTTTTTGCAAAGAGGAGAAAGGAAAAGAAAAGAAAAAAAGAAAAAAAGATCAGAAAAACATAGAAACTGGCCGCAATACAAAGAAAACCAGGTAGACCACCCAAGATTTGTAAGATTAGAAGGAAGAAATACGAGCCGTCTCAGGAAAGTAATGAATTACTGCATCGTTTTCTAGGCTAATTTTGATTCCATTCTGATAGAAATAATCATTCCCATCCATGCCATTCTAGGCCTCTTTACGAGGCCAAATTCATCCTGTCTTTGTAAACTGAAGAAAATGATCTTCCCTTTTGCATAAACAAGGCCGAATCAATTTCGGCCCCATCAAGGCCGAACTCACTTCGGTTTGATCAAAATCCGAGATCATTTCGGCCAAATACTTTCTGATCACTCCTTGACATTTATCACCCAGCTGAGTTCATTTCGGCCCAATAACGTTAATCACACCCTGATGCTTCACCAAACCGAATTCATTTCGACATAATATCAGAAAATCACTCCCTGACTCCCCACCACTTAAGGCCGAATCTATATCGGCCTAAACCCCTAGAACCGATACTAAAGTGTCATCCATCCCTAACCAATGACCAGACTAGAACTATGTTGACTTTGACTCCTCTAAAGCCAGGGTACGTAGGCACAGGAGACACCCTCCTATCAAGTCGTAAAATCAAAACAAAAAAAAATAATTTACTCTTATTACCGCAGACTATCCTTGATCTCCACTAGACCCAAACTTAAGCATTATCTTCCCAACCTCACTGCTAACCTAGGGTAACCACACGTGATAGGCATGTTGGGACACCATGTGTTCTCAATGTGTAATCAACTCCCGAACCTTCAATTCTCTGATTCTTAGACCAGCCTTACTACCCGGTTTCCTGGCGTTCCTTAGAAAAACGCCGGTGGCGACTCCCAACGGCCGAATCAGTTTCGGTCATCTTTAGCCGAGTGCATTTCAGCCTATTCCAAACCATCATGCGCTTTGTCACAAAACTGGTTGTGACACCTGTTATCTCTAATGACATTTAAATTCCCTTTACTGTGGACAACAACAGCAGATATTGTTCAGCTTTCAAATAGAATAGTAAGACTACCACAAATGCTACCATCAAATGTGTTGGCCATTTAAGACATACATGGTTGGTGTCGGCTTCATTCAGATGAGCACACAATGAAATAGTATAGACAATAGAAATATTTACAAAACACTGCAATGATCCATTACCTGGGAGCTTGCTCGAAATGAAAGACAAACCAAAGATGCCTTGGGGACAGATGATTTATCAGCATCAACTGCCCAATCACTAACACGGATAGGAAGCTTCATTGCTTTACCATCTGAGAAGCTGACTTCAAAATCAGGAAACTTCGTGGCTTCCATTGCTGGTATTACCACTTTATTAGCTACAGCAATCTGCACAAATCACAGATAAACCTGCCATATTCTTAGCTGGTACATGCAAGCTGTGTTTCTAGTCTAAACAATCAAACACTTCCTTATTAGACAAATATATATTGATCCAAATAATATACAACTTACTGTTGCCTAGCAGACAAGTCGGTTTCTAAGCAAGCTTGAACAGACCAATTTAACAAAAATACAGCTAAAACTAAGAGATATGGAGTTTGGAAAGTTAGTTTTAGCTTATGAGCAATGGTGTGTGACCTTAATTGGAACAACGAAACATGATTTAAGCAGGAGAAAACCTATATCGATCTCCCACCTTAGGAACGAGTTTGAACACATTCCATTCCACCTAATCACATGCTATAGAAACAAAAGAATATGAAATCAAAGAGTTGTTTACCATTAACAGCGAAGTAAAGTAATATTGGCACATTGATATAATTGCAGCAATACCTTACCTTACCACCATGCTGTTTGAACTCAGCCATATCAGCGAAATATCCCCTATT
Organism: Mucuna pruriens; assembly: GCA_025330945.1. Classification (NCBI taxonomy): domain Eukaryota; kingdom Viridiplantae; phylum Streptophyta; class Magnoliopsida; order Fabales; family Fabaceae; genus Mucuna; species Mucuna pruriens. The sequence continues at coordinate 2,127,161 of JAENHJ010000533.1, read as the reverse complement.
CATTTCATCTCCACTGCACAAAACCCATCATTACTGCTACACTCGATAAAACCCCAAAAACAAAAAGAAAAATTGAACTTACAGTCGAGCGCGCTCCTTTTCAATTGCTTGCTTATTTCCAAACTACAAAAAATAAAAATAACAGAAAAACAAGGTAAGACGAGGGAAACAGTGGGAGTAAAAGGAATAAAAAGAAGCGAATGAAACCTGGTGGAGATCGAGGAAGCGTTTGGGGGTGAGGCGTGCCAAATGCTGCGAGGGAAGTGAACAATGGAGCTTCTCGGGTACGGAACCCACAACATAATTTCTAAGACTGGAACGTCGTCGTATCAGTCGCTTCAAACCTACCATCTTCACCGCTTCCATTTCTTCGATCTGCCTCTCTCTTCCGTCTTCCTTTTCCTACTTACCGCAACACAACTCCATTACAGCATGCTTATATTCTCAAATTAAATACTTTATCGAAATTACACTCACCTCACCCGTTAAACTACCAGTAGATTGTACTAGTATTTTTTTTTAAATTAAGATAAAATTTATTCCTAAAATTCAATTAAAATTTTTAAATAATATAAATAAGTCTTGTATTTAATTAAAACTGTTAAATTTTTTTTTAAAGAGAACAATAAAAAGAGGATGGTATTGAACTAAGACAATTATATTTTTTTTAATTATACCAATATCAAGTGGTATTTAATTGAAATTTTTTATGATTTATAAAAAAAATATTTAAAAACATGTATATTTTGATGATGGATTATTTTGTATGGTCAATTTTTGTATGACTTTTCAATATAATGTATAAATATTATATTAATTTAATAATTTTACTCAAAACATCAAGATTTTTCTTTTTACTTATATTAGACTTCTCATCCTCCTCTTATATATCATTTCTTCTATATTTATCATAATTTTCTTTCAATCCTACACATGCAATAAGTTTTATATTTTTATTAATTTGTTTAATCGAATTTTACATTATCAAGTTTTATATAATAATTTTTTTTCATTTATTACAATGATCAATTGTACTACTTAAGATAAATTTATTATATATGATTATTGAATTGTTGAATTTATGTTGTAATGTTTTCTTATTACAAAATTACTACAAATTATGTGTCAACTTCTATTACCTACCAATGTAATCTATCATCTCATTCACTTTTAAGTTTGGAGGCACCTATTAAAAAGTTAAGTTAATATATGAAAAATAGATAAGAGAGTGGAGGGAGTTCTACATTTGTTGCAACCAACTATTAGGCCAAAATTTAAAAAAATATTTTCTATTACCATTGACATTATTACAGCCAATTTTAAATATATATATATATATATATAATTTAATGAGGAAAAAAAGATAGATAAAAGAAGAATAATATTGAGACAGAGATTTTAAATTTAGATGATAAAACTTGTAAAATGATTGTTGATTTGCTTAATACTAAAGTAAAGAATGACTTATTCTTTAATATATCACCAAAAGAACTTCGTCTTTGATAAGCTTCAAGTTATTATATAAATCTACAAAATATTTTAAAATCTTATAATTCTACCAAATTTTACAAATTCATAAGATATAAATTCATTAAAATTCAAACTACAAAGATTATAAATCTAAAAAGATTTTTAAAATCCTAAAAAAAATCATAGTCATTACATTTTTATATAGTATTTTAAATTCTACAGGACTTTTTTATGCTAAAATAGTTTTTTAAAATTTTAATATAATACACCTCTTTAATTCGTATAGATTGAAAAAAATATTAAATTTATTAATAATTATTATTCTTAAGGTTATTGAAATTCATCTTTTTCATTTATTTATTTAATTATTTTTTACTTAATGTGGGAAAAGAATAATAATTATATAATTTCTCTTATTGATTTATAACTAGTCATTTTTTTTTTTATAAAAAATTAATCTTATTAATTTAAAATACTTATTATTTATTGACTAAAATATAAAATAATTAAGAATATTTTAATAAAAAAATTAATACTATAAACAATTTGAAAAACATCTTATAAAAAAACTATTTTAAAAAAATCTTATATTTAAGAATAGAGATAGTAAATAAATTTTTATATACCGATGCATTTAATAAAATATTACACATTTTTTATTTTATTTAATAAAATAATACGTACACTTTGTTTTATGTTATCTCGAGGAGATTCTTATATTTTAAAAAATAAAAGACATGTAAATACCGTTTAACAAAACCTTACATAGAAGTAAGCGTCTTTGTCTCATTACTTCGTAGACAATTAAAAATTACAATTACAATTTCAATTGCTTTCTCAGAGTCCTCATCTTATTTTTCTTTATTTTCATTTAAACAGTGAAATTTAAAAAAAAATAAAATTTTCATCATTTTTGCCAAATAAATAATTTAAAGATTTTGTTTCTTCAAACGAATACATATACACAATCATACATAATTTGTTAATATAATTAAATTTATATCATAAATCTAATTCTTTGGCTTTAAATATGAAAGTATTTTTTATTGTAGCTTTTTAAATGTAGATTTTATAAAAAAAAAGGATGATATTCCTTTTGGTACATTTTTGTTTTTTTGGTACATAAAAGGAAGATATTCTAATTCAACATAGGGAAAACCTTTGGATTTAAGAATACTTATAAATAACTCTGTTTAACTTGCCACAAAACACAAGCAAAAACTTATGACTTGTGAGGTGTGAAACCCTTTTATACTCCATTCCACCAATCTCTTCCCTTATCTTTCTATAGTAATTTCTTTCCTAGTTTCTCGTGAATTTCTTGCTGATTTATGTTTTCTTTCTTGGCTGTGTGTTATACGGAAGGTCTTCTTGCACCAATAAAATTATATATAAAAAAAAGTTCACGTTAACCGGCTGATTCTGGTACACTATTGTTATACATAATTTAATTCATTATCTATGCCTCTTAAGTTTTACTTAGTTATGTGTTCTTTACCTTACAATTTTCATTTAATACAAAACGGGGTTAGTTTCGTGTATTGTGTTTTGCATTGTTAAATAATGATTTGATAGTATGATAAATATTTATTGTTAAAAAATCCATTATCCCAAAGACACCAAGTAATCAAAATGTCCAATACTCGGTCTCATGTATACAGGTAACAAGACTGACCTGTCAAGTCTAATATTCACTACTGACAATAATAACTCTAGCATGTTTCTTCCTATTTAAGACTCAATAAATGATTGAGCATGATCGTGGCTCAATAAATGATTGAGTATGATCGTGGCTCAATAAATGATTGAGTATGATCGTGGCTCAATAATGTAAAGAGCAAGTAATATAGATTTTGTAATGGAATTATGGAAAATTTATCCATGTGTGAATATTATTGCCAGAAGAGCACGACAAAGCTTGAGTAAAGTTATCCACCTCAAGCATAACTCCATGACGGGTGGCCATGTGCACAAGACAACCACCACTCTGTTAAAGAGGTTGTTTCCATAACTAGAACTCTTGACCAGCAATTCATAAAATAGCAAGGCTCACCACCACCACCACCAAAAGAAAATATTAAGAAGAAATTCTACAGTAAGATGGAATCAAATCATTCTTTCCCAAGATCAACTCAATCAATTTCACGTCTAATAGCTATAACCTCTCATGCAAGAACCGAAATTAGCAGCAATTGTTTGGCAGCAATTCCCACCATAACATTGGAGACGAGCATGATCGTTAGGTTGCACTGTTGAACATAACATCATTAATTCTGTCAATACCAATATCAGAAATAGGCTCGATGGGTTTCTCATCTTCTTCTAGAGAACACTCAAGACTCAAAGGATCCCTACTGAATTCATCTGGAACAAAGAGATGTCCATAATCAGTTATCAGAAAACTTCAACAAAAGCATGCATTGGATTTTTTATCCTAACTGATAGCACAAGCCATAAGAAAAGAAAAATCCAAATGAAATTCTTCATTGCCAAAATGACTTTACTCAGATGAAAAGGACTTTAGTCACAAGATTTTTCGTGCAGAAAAATAAACAGTCAAAAATATTACTGTGTAAGAAGCTAGCTTAGGCAGTAATGTATCGATTAAAATTATTCACACCTGTGTCACTAAAGAATTTGGCATCAAACTCACCAAAAACTGTGTTTAAAGATGCAGGAGAAGGTGTTGAAATGAAGTTAAGGCCAATGTAGAATCCCAGCATCAATACAATGGTCACCATAACATAAGTCGGTACTGCTAGAGCCCAATATCTGAAAGGCAAAAGGTTGTTTACTAAAATTTTGTGACAAATAGTTGAATCAACAATCTTTTCCTATGTAAGAGAGCTGATTCCCCAGTCCAATATCTGGAAAGCAAAAGCTGATTTTCACATTTTTTACATACACAGTTGAATTGAAATCGTTTTTCCAAATATTTTCGTATTAAGGTCTCTGAAGGAAGAAGTTGGGCTTACTACCCTCCATCCCTTCCCCAAAAGCACTACGTCACTTAACAGCTAAATTGACAAGCCCAATACACTTGTTTCATGCACCTTAATTGAGTTTACATTTGTAAATCTTAAAATTAACACTCCAAAATTTCTTACTCTGTAGTTTTCTCAACAACAAATTCCTGTTCTGTGCACCCAAATAATTACATCTGATAGATGCCAAAGCTTTAAATAACAAGAGCAGAGCTGTCTAACCTGCTAGGATAGTAAGAGATGCCAACAGATTGTAGCCATGATTCTGGAACATATGCCCATACCAAGAAAATAACTATTCACAAAGGAAAAATGAAAATAAAATTGAAGTCACAAATCCAATATGAGCATCACATAAAACTTTGTATGTCACAAAATCCATATTAGCATCACACATAACAATGCACATCGAAAGTCATTTATCAGATAGGTTAGACAAAAGGGTTAAAATTGCAAAAGAGCAAGATAGGAAAAAAGAAGACCTGTAGCAACAACAGTGGTAATATAACCCACAAAACCATAAACTTCGGAAGGCTTAGGGCCATGATCGCCAGACAATCCGAAGCCAGAAGTTTTGTCGTCGGGGTCAAAAAAGGACACAGTTGCCCTCCGCTGCTTTGACAGACTGAGGATTCGTCTTGGACTGTTCACAGAGTGGGGACTTTCCATGTCGCATCCCTTCAATTACAGTTAGCCTCTTAAAAAATGCTCAAGAATTATGCAAATTCTGCTTGTTTTAAATATCAAATTCAACCATAACAGATACCAATAGTAATTACAGCATTGAGACTTTAAGCAAATAAACAATCTCAAAACCAATATCCAAAAAAGTTTAAAATTTTCTTGACAAGCTGTTCCATCCATGGTTTTAAATTACTGTAATAGCAACTGCAATGTAAAAGTATTTTACTTACTGCGACCCAATTGTAGTTGCATCAGCTACATTTTCCCACAATTTTATTTCAATAATGTCAAGGATCGCGACGAATTCACAACCGCAATCTAAAACTATGGTCCCATCTAAAACCTCTAAACGAAGAAATAAGTAAAGGAAACTCCACAAAAGACAGTTCCACTGACAGCAGCAAAATTCTCCACGCTAGCTAGATGCCCTAGTGGCAAACATGCAGCATTCTAAATTGAATTTGTATTTTACAGTGCATCAAAAGCAAAGAATCAACAAAGCTGAAGAGGAGACAATAAGGTCTTACCTCTGGTAGCTGACAAAGCAAGAGCTGGGAGTGATATGGGATCAGAGAAATGTGGTAAACGCGGTTGAAGCTACAACATTGTCAAGAACGCAATTTCGCAACACTACGAATGATGCTTCCACAAACACGCTATAAAGCCGTGACTGAGAAATATTGCGATCATCAAATTGAAATTAGGATTCGCGTGTTACGAAGAAAATTAGGATTAGGATTAGGATTTAGGGTCCACGTTAAAGTCGTTGCGTTTCATGTGATGTTGGTAAAATTCCGAGTTCGGGGCTGACCTTAACTTAGGCCCAATCCTAATCCGTACAATCAAGGGTTTGAAATTTTTCATTTAATTTAGGTAATTACTTTTGGCATCCATTTGCATTTTTGTAAATTTTTTTTTAAAATATCTTCTTTTCATAAATTAAGTTCCATAATTTTTTATAATAGATAAATATTTCAAAATATAATGTTTAGAATATATTAAATATTTTTTTTTAAATTAAAAGTGTTAAAATTTAAAATGCGTTAAAGTTTTAATGCTTTAAAAATAACTAATTTTTTAAAACTAATATGATAGATAACAATACAAACAAAATCTTAAGACACTTCAGAAATTTTGAAATTTTAAAGAAGAGAAAGGTTTTAAATATTCATAAATATGGCATTATAAAGAATTGAAAGTAAATGTAATTAATTATTTGAGGAGTGGAAAATGAATCAACTTATTCCATTTTGACCCGACCCATGATGAAAATAAATTATAATTCACTCTTACTTAATCAAATAGATAGATTAAACCATTTTATATATCTTACTATTTTTTATGCATTTTACGAGTTGTTTAACTATTATTTTAAAGATAAGTTGAAATATATATGCTAAAGGTGAAAGATATTTATTATTTTTTTATTAGTTTTGGTTCTTTGATACCAATCACAATATTATTTTCAGATAAAAGAACTAAATTTGAATTGCATAAGTATAAATCATAAATATGATGTGATATTTCTCCTATGTCCTAATGGATAATATTTTATTTATTTTCATTAATTAAGTGTTTTTTTCTTATACTTTAGAATCTACACATCGTGGGCTTCCCTTGTCAATTCCTTCTTAATGTTAAAAGAGAAAACTTTTACTATGTTTTTCATAGGTGTATAATACTAGAATTCGGATCGACCAACATTTACCCTTCTAAACCTTTGCACGTAGAAATCAACACTCATACTTTCTTTAAGGGTTTTATGCAAGGAAAAACATATAGATAACAATCTCCGATGAGAATTATGATGAGTTTATATGTTGCTTGCCATTTCAAGAGTATAGTGATCCTCAACCTTGCTGTAAAGTTGCTACCCATATCCTAAAGCCAGACTTGGGTCCAATTGAAAACGTATGCAATATTGCTCATGGGATTAAAGGACAACGTGGCAGGGGAGATTCAGTAACAAAACTTAAATAAAACAATTAAAATTTTTATAAAATTTCAAAAACTAATACTACAATATATTATACTTTTCATAACAAAAATAGTGATTTTACTCTAAAAAAAATTTAAAATACGGTAAGGGAACGAGTGTACAAGTAAAAGAGGGTAAGGACAAGATTTGATAAGGCCATCCCCTTAGCCAAAACGCACGTTGACAGCTTTAATGTTTAACAACTTGTGATTGCTCCTCCTCAACCAAAAGGTATCAAAGAAGTTGATGTCTTCGTATATGCATGTGCCCCTTTAAGCGAAACTTCAATTGCTCAACTACTCTACTCTTGTATTTGTATCAAGGCCTAACTTAAGGTTTCCCCACAATTCCATTTTAAACTGTCTCTTAGTGGTTACTCTCAAGGCCTCCAATGAAAAAGTTTTGTGGGGTCAAAAGGGGAACATCAAACATATCTGCTACTGGATTTGGATGTTTTCAATAGATAAGGAGAATATCAAAGATATGCTTTTTGAAAAGAAAAAAACATTTTTATAAATTTCTAGGGATTTTTTACTTTTGAAAAAAAACTAAAATTGTTTTTCTTTAAAAATATTTAACTATCAAATTATTTTAAACATGTTTTTTAATTCCAGAAAGTTTTTCCTTTTAAAAAACTACAATCCGGTGAAAACTCTAATCTAAACTTAGGTCCAACTTGCATGATAATTGCCATCCTAAATTTTCCAAGAGGTAAAAAGTAATGTAATTACAATTATGTACTAAGATAAATTGATATTCATGTTTTTTCCTTTGCGTAAAAAAAACCTAGCATTCATAGATTATAAAAAATTCAAGAAAAGTGGCGAGGTTTGTTCTTTTTTTTTTTTGGTTTAAATTCTTGGTATAATCTGAATCAAGTTAGGTAAACTTGTTAAAAGTGATGAGTTTTTTTTTTGTTTTTAATATCTCTTTTCTCCATTCACAAGATTCCGTTCAAAAATATCCACGCGACTCTAACTAAAAATAGTACCAAGCTTAAACTTACTCAAGTGAATGTCACTTTAAGCCTAATGGCTAATCCTGACTAATACGTAAAGCTGTCAATAAAACAAAACTAGTATATATATGCCAAAACTGGCTTCTGCATTGCTTTAGTTTGATGCAAAAGCAGCTCAGAATCCTTGGATCATATATCTTGTGCAAAACTAGAGATTATTTATTGGATTATAGTCAGACATATTTGAGTAAATTGCATTTTATTTTATCAAAGTTCTCTCAGAGACAGTGTTATTACATACACTACTTTTTTTATATATAGTATATTCAAAAACAAAATGTTGATTACCTTTTTTCTGTTTCGCCTAAAATTCTTTGTTCTTACCAAAGATTCACTGAAGTTTAACTTCTAAACTTGATCAAATGAGAGAAACTGTCACAAAAAATAAAATAAAATCATATACTTGTAAAAAAAAAAAGTTAGACGTTAGGATTACATTTATTAATATAGCCTTTGTCTAATATAGATTAAATTGGATTAAATTTATCTTTTATCACTAAATATCACAACCTTTTAAAATTATCTCTCATTTAAAAAAACTAATTACATTTGTTAATATAGCCTTCTGATATAGATATGATTAAATTGGACTAAATTATATTTTTATCACTAAATTATCACAACCTTTTAAAATTTCTCTCTCATTTAAAAAAATAATAATTACATTTATTAATATAGCCTTTGTCTAATATAGATTAAATTGTATTTTTATCACTAAATATCACAACCTTTTAAATTTTACTGTTATTTATTGTAAAAATAAATCATTTATCATGTAGTTCTTTCATTAATCTTCTGTTAGCTTTGTCCATTAAGTGTTATTTGATAGATTTTATAAAACATGATTATACACAATTATGATATATTCATAATACGCAAAAGAATTATGACACGCAAAATAATTATGGAGAGTTCATAAAATGTACATATAGAAGAGCCTGAATCCATAAAATAAAATGAGAAAGAAAGTCTCTATACTTGGCGCTAAATTAAAGCTTTCCACATGAGAGCAGTTTATATCCATCTCTCATATTTAGGCAACAAATAAAGACTCCAAAATCATTTATATCACAAGCTTAAATAATAAATATTTCTCAATATAATTTAAAATAACGTAATATTAATTTCCATGATCAATATTATTTAATAATCTAAAAGTAATATAATAATTATTAAATAATGTTAATCAACAAAAAATTTAACATTATTTTTTTTCATTTTCTAGTCCTTCTAAATATCACTACTTTACTATTTTGATCCCTATAAATATTATATCACTAATCAACAAGGTTATATTCCTAGGCAGGATGATACCCCTAAATCAAGATGAAAAAGTTCATCATTAAAAGATAAAAAAAAAAGTCATAGTTGTTCTTGTAAATTGAGGTATCTGCATACATAAAGACAGACAATGCATCAAAATTAACTATTTGATTACTCTTGACCCCTTATAGTACTAGAGTAATTAAATAGATAATTATGTGGGATCAGCTCAAGGGTGAAAACCCAACAAACAACACCTTTTTATACCACCTTCACCAAGTACATGATACAACGTAGGAAATAATAAATATGGGAGAATATAACGACTAATCAATAGAAACAGGCAAAACAGGCAAAACAGGACATGTGGGGAAGGTAAGTTCAAATCTTTGAAATTATAAACATAGAACTCGATATATATTTGGTTCACAAACATTGAGATAGGAGAAATTGTTATAAATTAGGCTTAGGCACAATATGAATAAGCACTGGATTAGCCTATGTTATAGATGTTGACCAAGCACTAAGAACAAAATTCTTAACATACACATGTGAATAATAGATCACACCTTATTTGGAGTCAATTTACTTTGTCCTTGTGTTAAAATTGAGTATTATTTCTCATGAGAACTCATTAACCTCATGTTAGGAAATTCAACTCACCTTATATTCTTATAAACACCACTAATTTTATTGTAGCGTATAATCATTTAACATACAACATCACTTTAATAGAATTCTTGTTGATTTGAGTTTTAAGTATCTTTTATATGTACTAATCTATTTTTCACAAAGTCTAAGTCTTGTTAGATAACTCATTAAATTTAGAATATCTTATACTTTCGATCTACTCAAAAATTCAAAGCAGTAAAAATTAACTAAAACTCGATCTAGTTAAAAATCAACCTCTATAATATTAATTTTGTCCATCTCAAATATGAGTTTGATTTATTTCAAACCGATCAATATTGATAACATAATTTTAATAATATTTTTTTTATTTAGTAACCATAACAACTCAATTTATAAATTACCCAACCTTCATTTAAAAAAAAAAAATAGCACACCATCTTGTACAAATCTCAAAGACCCAATCAAGGATTGTTTGACCAGCTTGAGTTCCAAAGTATTTTTTTTCCGCTCCCTTAAAAAAATCCAAAGTATATATACCTTAAAAGAATTAAAACTTTGCATAGATCATTTTAATAAAAAAGTGAAATAATCATATGAAAGGAATTGATATTTACACTTTGAGTGACTAGCTTGCATTTCAGAAGTATTTTTTTGTTTGCAAGTTACCTTTTTATTTATTTTCCAAGGCATGCATATACTTTTTGAACTATTGATGCAACTAATATCATGTGGAATTGTATCCTAAATACACTCAAAGAGTTGACCGTAGTTTCAGTTCCTAAGCTGATATTGGCAAAATACGTTATATATTACATGCTTTGTGTCTGTACTTTCATACAAGTACGGAAATTTTGTAATCGCAATCATCGTGAAACTTAGAGTGTTCATAAAGCATATGCCATGAATGCACACATGCCACATCTTGCGCGCGTGTTCTTGTTTAGTTAGTGATTTCTTGGATCCAAATCTAAATTATGAGAACAATGTTAAGTGCACATGGCTTGTGATACCTAAATGGGATACAAAATATGCATTTTGTATGGTTTATAGGATGTTTTAGGTTATAACTACAACTCTACAGATAGACTAAGAGACAAATCAATTACATCTAGCATTAATTGCACAACTATTTCTTTAACTTTTCTTAATTCTTAATTATTGATAGGTATTCTTAAAGATGAATTATTAAGTATTTAACATTATACTCCACTTTTTCCTCAAGAAAAAAAAAAACACTATACTCCACTTAACATTATTTCCAATGCACTCTCTAACTTATTCTTTAACAATAAACCTAATATTCATATACAGACATGGTTGTCTGGCCTTTTAACATAAAAATATTCAAAATAACGTCGTATGAGCAAATTTACAAAAAATAAAAAAATGTTCCAATTTAGTTTTTAATGATTGTTGTTTACCTTTTATATATAATATAATATATAGTTTTATAGGTCGCATAGACTGAATGCTTGATTGATAAATTAAAATTTTGGACATATCTCTAATCTAATTTCTTTGGTGTTTGAAACTTCTCTAAAAAGGTTTCAAATTATAGTTTGAACAAAATTTTGACTTTTATAATTTAAGAAAAAGTATGTACGTAAAATAATTTAACATTATAATTATATGACTCTATATATACGGTGGGTGGATAATTATTAAACTTTTATATTTTTGTCGAAAACATGATTAAGTAATTCTTAAATGAGCGTAAAGCTAGGCAGTGACAATTCTAAAGTAGAGTATTCCATAGTAAATTGAAAACATTTAATTGCTCAACGTTTCTTATAAAAGCTTTCAACGGATACCATTTGAAAAGAATAAAGTGTTTTTTAATCATCCATTTGTGTCAAAACTCAACCTCCTTTGATATCAGAACTTTATTTTACTAGAGCCGGACAAATTCCTTTGGTCCTTTCACTTATCTCCCACTTTTAATTTAATTTGCATTAATTAATTTTGTTTTATATATCATAAAAAAATAGCTAGTGATGCCTTAAGCAGGGATAGGAATAATGAATAATATAATATAGTTTCAGCTTTCTATAAGTTTATTTTTAATACTCGTTGGTGGGAGAGACTAACAGAATAAATAAAATTAAAGGATCAGATTCATAAGATAATAACAGGGTGTATTGGAACCACGTTCATAAGACTAATTTTGATTGAATCCAAAACCAGCTCATTATTACATATCCAAATCCGCAAAACGTATCTTGCATGAACACCGTTTCATACAAAGGAATGGATTAAATTGAAACCACGTCTTTGCCAAAGAGTAATTTTGGTAAACTATAAAATTCAGAGCAAGTTTGGCATGAAAAAGTTGAGATCTCTCGTACAGTATGACTAGCTAACAATTGCATAAATCAAATAGAATTATTATAAGTAAACAAAATTAAATATTTAACGTAACTATATATTTAAGTCTTAAATTCAAAATTTTTAATTAAGGGAAATAATATGGTCTCAATTAATCCACACGTATAATAGTAAATAGTATCCATTTAGGAATTCAAAACACTATAGTAATATTAGTCATATAATTTAGTTGATGAACATATCAATATTTAAGGGCCTGTTTATTTAAAAAAAAACACTTATGTTTTCACTTTTAATTATAAAATTATCAAATTGATTTTAATTTATTTTCTGTTTTTAAATATTTGTACAGAAAATAGTAAAAAAAAAATTCTATTTTTCATACAAATGTAAGATAAAAAAAAAACAGGTTAAAAATGAGATAAAAATTTTGTAATTAAAAATAAAATAACACAAGAAATCTAAACAAAACTAAAAAGACTCAATTTTTTCTAATACAAGAAAAACAAATGAAAATAGTGAAACCCCAATTACTTTAAAAGTTATACATTATGAGTGTGTTTGATATACATTAATGTACATCACAACACAAGTGCTTAAGTTAAGTGACAATTTTTATTTTGTGCATGATGGGCAATATTCAGCAAAAGTAAAATAATGTTATTATTGTACATTTTTCAATATTAATTATGATAGTATAATTCATATTAATTATCATAACATGAACACGATAATAATAACAACACATGATGATATTTTTATCTTTTAAGAATCTTATACTTACTATTTAAAGTTTTTCATAGTTTATCTAGTAATAAAAAATAGAATGTATATCCTATTCCTCTTCGTTTAATTTGTGTTGTCTTGTGATTTTTTTCAAATCAACCGTGAAACAACTATATTTTCATTGTACGCTACCGCACTATTTAGCAAATCAAAAGGACCTTGTGTATTTGATTCATAGCGAAAAATATATATCCTCACGATGTATAACTTAAATTTATATCCTCAACACTAAAAAAAAAGAATTAAATATGTTTTAAAATTTTAATAATATAAAAATAATTATTTTTAGTCTTTCAAAATAATTATTTTAAATAAATGAAAATATGTCATAAGTTATTATTGTCATTTACAAAAAAGATTGTCTCATTTTAATTCTTTATTTATAAAAACAAGAACCACACATAATACATTTTCATAAATACAAATACTATAGAACAATAAAAATATATTTATCCTTAAAAAAAAAGAGAGATTTAGGAGTTGGTGGAAGTATAAAACATCATGAGTGGTGAACAGGAAGGAGTTGAAGACATTAACTAGGAGCACTTGTTTTTGCAATTAGAGTCGATTTGTGAAGAAGACCCATGTCTAAAATGCATTGCTCTTGGGGTTCCATAATGATATGATGGAAGAAACATTAGCTACAATATACATGTTGAATAAAGTTTAAAGGAGGAGCAAGTGCATTGTCACCAACCTTCTCTGCTTCTCTCAGATCAACAACCGTATCCACACTCACCAGTTGGTCGCCTTTGTCCACTCAATGCATCTATCTCTACCAGAAGTTAAAAAGTTCTGTCTCATCATCTAACCATTCAAAACTTTATAACCCAAAAACAAGATTTTTCAGAGAATGCTTGCAAAACAAAGTAAGCCAACTGTGTTTTAGTGTAATTGCATTTTTTTAACTATAATTATAGCTCACTGAATAAATTTTTGTATATAATTAAAATTAAAATTAAAATTGATAATAAATAAATATTTTTAATATATATACTTAGATTTATAATAGACCATCTAAATTATAATATAAAGTTATTTTAATTATTGATAATTTTTTTAAAAAAAAGTATTGAAATTTAATTTATAGATAAAAATAAAATATGATATATTATACATATAGACAATTAAGAAAACAAAGTATATAAATAATGAGATAATCTTACTGTGAACAAAAACTCAACACCCCATCCTTACATCCATCTAATCGCATAAGAAAAAAAATATTGATTATTTAATAAATTTAATTGATTCCTTTTAATTATAATATTATATAATTAATTTCCTTTATAAGGATTTAATCTTTAAAAGTCTAATTAATATTTATAGAATAAAAAAATATTTTATCTTTTTTTAGGTATAAATAATATTATTACAAATTATTTATCATCGAACATCATCACTAATTTTTGTTTGAGATTATGAGTTGACCAAATAGTAATAGATATTTCTTTTCTAATATGATTTGATTTTTTTCTATATGTCAGGATTTGAAACATATATTGTGTTTGTAAATTAAATAAAACATATTTTTTATTTTTTTATTTTTCTCTATTAACTTATATCTTTTATTTTTTATTTACATTATTTTTTACAACATTTTAACACATTTAAATTTATTTAAGATTTCTAAATAATATATATCTCAAAATTTTGTTTAACCAGTTTTATTATCTTAAAGACAAGTTTCTTATAAATTTTAATTAATAGAATAAAATATATTAAAAAAACATAAAAAGTATTTATAATATTTTATTTAGTAAATAAATCATTAAAATAATTTAACTATTCGTACTAATTCTTAATATTGATTACATTTTTTATTTAATTTACATAATTAAATATAACAAGAGAAATTAAAATTTATTTTTATTCTAAAATTATATATCAGATTTTTTAAAATTAAATATTTATTAAAGAAAACTAATTATACCATAAGAAATCAAATTAAGTTTATTAAATGATTATTTTTTTTCTTTTACGAGTTGTACATTTTTTTATTGGTTATTTAAAGGATGAAGTGTTTAGTTTATGTCTCACAAATAAGAGGCGAATTCAATATAGTTGTAGAGAATTTTTTGTCTTATTAACAAAGTAGTGATTGAAATGTATATTCAGAATAGGTAAGTGAGGAAATACTGAGAATGTAATTAAATTATGTATTTAAATTTGTAATTTGTAATATGGTTTTTTTTCTGTGATCGATTTTTTTTTTATATTTTATTGCTCGAATTTTAGTTTTTTTATTTGTTTCCATTAAGCTCTCTAATTAATTTTCTTTTATAAAAACTTTAATATCATTTTTTACTTAAATAATTGGGGCACTAAGGATGGATTTGTTATAAAAAGATTTAAAAGTTTTTAAAGCTACAAAAATGATGAAATTTGGAAGATTTTATATGATTTAGATTTAAGATTTTGTATCTGCCAAACAAGATTATTTTTAACAAAGAATAATTGTGTGGTTTTTTAAAAAAAATAAATTACATTATTATTCAGATATATAAATATTACACTATCTTATTCTCTTACGATGAAAATTATGCTCTCATCTTGTAATAGATCTAACTACATGATATCTTACTATTTTTTTAAATATTTTTTTTCAAATTCTATTAGTTTTTATTAATTTTTTATTACCAAAATATTTCTTACATTATCACCATCTCAAAAATGTAAATATTATATTAATCTCTTTGTATTAAAATGAAAATTTTCCTCCCTTACCAAAATACAAATATACTAAATTTATTATATAATATATTTTTAATTTTTTTTATTTATAAAAATTACTTTAAATATTTTAGTTAATTGTACATATTATATATATATATAGTAATTTATCTCTTAATTTATTTTTTAATTATTATTTTAAAATTTTACTATGAATTATGCTAAATTTATTTATATTTAAGTTTTTTATTTCTAATTATTATTATTTTCACAAAATACATTTTAAAATAATAAAATAAAAATAATTTATATATAAGTAAAATAAAATTAAACAAAGTATTAAAATAGTTTTTAACTGATGTTATTAATATAATATTTTCAAAAATATTTAAGTAAATTGATATTTTCCTATATAGTATTAAATAATATATTTATTAAATTTAAGATATATTTAATTTCAAGAATATTATTAAATATTATATTTATAATATAATATATTTATTGAATTTAATAAATATAGTTTTAATATATATATATATATATATATATATATTAAAAAACAATATTTTCAATGAATTATTTATATTAAAAACCTATTATTAATAAAATGTCAATATTAAAAATTCAATACATATAAGATATATATATATATATATATATATATATATATATATATATATATATAAAAATTAAATTTTTATTATTTTATTATTGTTTATAAAAAATACTTTTAAACATAATTTTTCATATATATATATATATATATATATATATATATATATATATATATATATATTCATAATTTTTGTTTTTAATAATAATTTTAATAAAAAGTAATTTAAAAATATTGAATGAGTGAATAATAACTTCTTAAATTAAAAATATTTTAATATATATTATAAAATATTATAATGAATATTTTTCAATAATGTGAAGTTAAATAAATTAATTTATATATTTTAACACAAGAGAATAAATATAATATAATATTATCATTTTTAAAGAGAAAAAATATAATTTATTCTACATTTTAACATAATAATAAAAAAAATTATAATATTTACATATCTTAACGAAGAAAAATATAATATCTATATATCAATAATGTAATTTGATTTAACAGTGTAAAATTAAATAAATTAAACCGTATATTTTAATATGAAGAGATGAAAATATAATATCCACATGTCTATGGAGAGGAAAGTGTAATTTACTTGAAAAAGTTTTAAGATTTTGAGAAGAAAAAAAAATATTGGGTCTGTTTGTTATAGATTTATGATAAAAATTACTTTTTTAAAATAATCATTTTAAAAAGTTTTTTTTATGTGTTTGTTTCACCTTTTTAAAATAATCTAAAGTTAAAAAAATTAGAATCTTATTAAAATTACAAACTATTTTGAATAACATTTAATAAAAATTAGCTGTTTTTTCAAAAATGTAATTTTTTTAATTATAAGCAAATATTAATTAATTTATATTTTTAATATATAAAATTAATTGCTATATTATTTTACTGCAAATCAATTCTTAGATAAAAAGAAATAACTGGTAGAATGAGTATGTGCAGTGTTCTATACTCGTTAATAATATTTTCGATCTCTATAAATAAAAAAAATAGAGAAAAATATAACGTCTAATTAATGTATTTTCATTGAAAGGAAGTTTAAACATCTAATTCGTAAAAATTTAAATGATTATATAATTAAAAAAAACTTAAAAAGATTCCATTTAAATAAAAATGAGTATAGAATGGAAATCTTACATCAATCACAATAAAGGGTTTATAAGCATTTTTTTTTAACTGATTTTCTCCTTTTCGGTTTTCAGGCCTTTTAAAAAGTTGCAATAAGCACGATCCTTATTTCGGAGAGTTTATTTTTATTTTTAATTGAGAAATATATTTTAGAGAATAAAATACATTTACAATTATTTTTAAAAAGTAATAATTAAAAATTTTAATAATATATATATATATATATATATATTTAAAAATTAATTGTAATTTTAACCATATTTTTTAATAATAACAATAATAATAGTTATTATTATTATTATTATTTATCTTTTATAATGTGATCCCTTATTTTAAAAAACTATATTCGTATCCACGTCTAAACTTGAAGAATATGAATAATTTTTTTATCATGTTATAGGTATTTTTAGTTGGGTCTTAACTATTTATTTATTTGTATATTTTAGTTTTTATTTTTCAATTCATTTTTTTCATAACTTTTAATAATTAAATATAACTTTTAGATTTAAAATATAATTTTTGTTTATTTTATATAAAAATAAATAAAATTTTATTTCGATAATACACAAAATAAAATATTAATTATAAACGAAATTATACCCACCTTCCAAGTTATCTTTTCAAGTAACGCTCACATTCTTCTAATTTTTAAATAGATATTCATATTTGTTATGTTTTTAATAAAGTGATAAAGATATCTCTTATTATTTTAATAAAGAGACACTCATATTTTTATTTGATTTAATAAAATAACACATATATTTTTTTAACCGGATAAATTACAATTTTGATGTTTTATCTTATGATAAAATTTTATTTTAATTATTTAATTTTTAAATTTGAGTTAATGTTGTCTTTAAAAAAAAAATATTTGATTTCATATATTATACTGGTTTAATTATTTTATCTAAATCCTAAAATATAAAAAACAAACTAATAGTCCAAGCAAACTAATAGTCAAATAAACAAATAGTCAAAAAAAAAAATCACAAATAAGATAAAAATCATATAAAAAGTGAATATTGTGAATAATTGAAAACTAAAAAATATAATATTAGATTATTTTCTAGATGTTAATAAAAATATTTTTTCATGTGATTTTTAATGTTATGACCATTTTTTATTTGAACTTTAATTAAATTTTATAATTTTAATATAGATATGTTTAGTGACATGTATTGAATTAGTAAAAAAATAGTTTAAAATTATATTTTAGAATTGAAAATAATTATATTTTTGGAAGAATAAGATTAATTAAAATATAAGAACTAAATTATCAAAATAATTTTTTAATAGATAAATAAATAAAATATTTTTTATTATGAGATAAATAACCAAAGTTATTATTTAATCTTTTTAATATTATACTAAAAAAATATTTATAAATTAAGAAAACATAAATAAAATATTACTTTACTCTTAAATAGAAAAGAGATTAATTGGATATAAGTATATGTACATCCTGATTTACTTAAAAAAAAATTGTAAATAGATGAAGTGTCATTTAAAAGTACCTAGGTGTAATTTTTCTAAATTATAATTATAATCATAACAAGTGCATATTTCTCTCTCTTTATTTTGCTTTCACAAATATAAATTAAAATTGGTAAAAAGTAAATTCGCAACTTTGACGTGAGTGTAGGGAAAGTAAGGTAAGGAAAAGGATAAAGGAAGTAGAAAATGAAAGAGAGGAAATAGGGAGAGAGAAATAAGATTAGAGGGAGAATAGTATGAGTAATAAGAGCTAGTTAAAAAAAAAAAAAAAAAAAAGAAAAGAAAAGAAAAGAGAGAGAAGAATAGGGACAATAGAGGAAAGAATGAGCAAATGACACACACAGAAACACAATCAGAGCCTCTACCACTGATCCACCTTTTTCCTCGACGCGCATAAGGCATAATATCTCTCTATTTCTTTCTTTCTCTCTCATATATGTAAAGACAAAACCAAAACCGTGGATGTGTCTCCTCAACCCACCATTTCCATTTCCATCTTCTTCTTCTTCTTCTCTCTCTCATATCCTTTGGTTCATAGATCTGCCTGAAACACCCTAAATTCGAAAGAAACCCTTGCGATCCGATTAGATTTCGATTTCGATCAGGTGAATTTGTGGGCGTGTCTAGAATGTTCTCTGAGCGCGCAGATCTAGCGTGCCCGGACCCCGATGCGTCGGAAATCGACCACTTCGACAGGCTCCCGGACTCGCTCCTCCTCCTCGTCTTCAACAAGATCGGCGACGTCAAAGCCCTAGGTCGCTGCTGTGTCGTTTCGCGCCGCTTCCACTCCCTCGTCCCCCAGGTCGAAAACGTCGTCGTCCGCGTCGACTGCGTCATCTCCGACGACGATTCCTCCGCCTCCGCCGCCGCCTCCGACAAATCCCGCGGCCCCTTCTGGAACCTCCTTCGCCTCGTCTTCGGCGGCATCGTCAAGCCCATCCAAACCCTCGGCCAGTTTCTCGGCCCTAAGCGACCCTCTTCCTCCCCCTCCCCCTCGTCCTCCTCGTCGTCGTCTTCTTCCTCCTCCCTCGCCGTGGGTACCGACGATGACGCCGACGCCGGCGTGACCCACCACTCGCCAACGCAGGTGCTCAAAAACTTCAACGAGATTCGCTTCCTCCGGATCGAGCTACCCAGCGGTGAGCTCGGCATCGATGACGGCGTCCTCTTAAAATGGAGAGCGGACTTCGGGTCCACCCTGGACAATTGCGTCATCCTCGGCGCGTCCTCCGTCTTCCACCCGAAATCACAAGAGTCCAGCAACACAAGCACCACCCCAAATGACGACAACGGAAGCATACCGGACTCGTTCTACACGAACGGTGGCCTGAAACTGCGCGTGGTATGGACCATAAGCTCCCTGATCGCGGCCTCTGCGAGGCATTACTTGTTGCAGCCCATAATTTCGGAGCATGGGACTCTGGACAACTTGGTGTTGACGGACGCTGACGGTCAGGGAGTGTTGTACATGAACAGGGAGCAGCTGGAGGAGCTGAGAGTGAAGCCTCTTTCGGCTTCTTCAGCCTCAAAGAGGACACTCGTCCCCGCTCTCAACATGAGGCTCTGGTACGCTCCCCACTTGGAGTTGCCTGATGGTCTTGTCTTGAAGGGTGCCACTCTTGTTGCTATTAGGCCCACTGAACAGTCCCCCAAGAAGGAGCCTTCTGATTTGTCTTGGGTTTCCACCGCCTTTGAGGAGCCTTATAGGACGGCCGCTACAATGCTTGTCAAGAGGAGGACTTATTGCCTTGAGATGAACTCATTCTGATTCATCATGCCTTTCAGGTACCACTAGATTTTCGATTACGATTTGGTTTCTGGCATACAAATTGACTGCTTTTATCCGGTTTGAACTGGCTGATATTTTATACCATGTATTATCTGTCTTCCTAATTGCTTTAGATCGGTTGGAATGAAGGTGTATATAGTATTATTCAATGCATTTTGCCATGTACTTCTTCTCAGCTGGCTTACCCGGGTTTGGTTTGCCCTCGATTGGACAAGATCTCCCTAGAATTTTTTCCTCACTTTAGTTTAGTTCTTCTTATGTTGTGAACTTGTGATTGTTTTCTTGTTTGCTTAATAAGATTCTTTTAGTTTAGTGTTATATTGTTGTTTACTTTTTGAAAGTTTAGAGCTCTTATTTATTTGTTTGAAATGAAAATTTCAGGGAATGCAGAATCATCTGAGAATGGGGGAACGTTAAGTTCCTCGTAGAAGGAATCAGGAAACTCAAGTTTTCTTTGGGCGTACATGAAGTGGAAGCAGCTCGGTCACCGGAGCTTCGGAAACTGTGGCCCATATTTGAGTAGTTACTAGAAAGAGCTGCAAATCATTCACCTATCTTGCTTGAACTGAAAACTGAATGCATCTGCTGGTTTTTTTAATTTGAGGCAATGCTTGTAAGAGTGCACACCTGCAACTAGGATGGATCATGTAAGAGCTTTAAGTTTGTAGTCATCTGCCCTTATCAGATCTCTCTCTGTGAATATTCTAGGTATCAGTTTGGTTTGCCATTGTGATATATTTTTCTCAAGTTAAATGAGCAATGTACTTTGCTTCTGTAATTTTAAATAACTTCTGGATGAGTCAATCATGCCAAATGCAATACTTGTTCCTGCACTTACTTATTGTCGGTTGAAGGTTTTGGTAGGACTGAAGTGAGTCAAATTAGTTTTTAAGTTACTTCTCGATGAACTTGTAAACTGTCCAATAAACCAGACTCAAGCTAAGGAATTAAGGTGGACCCCGAAATCTTGACTTGTTTACTAAATTAATCGAAGTTGAACTTCACAAATATTCGGCTCATGTCCTGGTGTAGAGCTGAAGTGAGTCAATTTGAATTTGTAAACAGTTCAAGGCAGCTATACTTACCAGCCAAAAGGTGCTACAGCATGAGCTGAGTGAAGTATAAGCTTCTCAAATATACTGCAAACGACCAGTATATTTATTTTTTGACAAAAAAAATATAGTATAATACTGTTCGTGGGCCGATTTGCTTTTGAATTAACACGCAGCACACTCTTAATGAATGTAGAAAATACTAGATATTCGTTTTAATAATTAAAAAGAATTATTTTTTGACAAAAAAAATATAGTATGATACTGTTCGTGGGCCGATTTGCTTTTGAATTAACACGCAACACACTCTTAAGAATGTAGAAAATACTAGATATTCGTTTTAATAATTAAAAAGAATAAATGAGTTTATATTTATCGAATAAAAAGAGCGTTTTTTATTATTAATTTTGCAAATTGAACTTTATATTATGTGCTAAAGTAATATACATGATTTTTTTCATCAAAAAGTCAGTATTTGTTTGGAGTATTAAATAATTAATAAGTACATAATTTTTTACTAAATATTATTTTCAAGGTGACATTTCTAAATATTTTGTTATGTAGCTTTTTAATTAGTGTATTAATTGAATTATTTTTATGAAGATAGATGTTGTCATTTTTTTTAACTAATTAAATTTATTTTTCTTATAATGAAAAAGTCAATTCTCTATTGTTATTCAAGTTTGTTCTCTCGGTATTTTTTTAATTAAATTTGATAAAGTTACAAAAACATATTTAATTTATTTTATGAAGAAAATTTTTAATTTTCTTAACAACAAAATGTGAAGGTTACACGTAAAGGTGTAGAAGTTAACAACTTTTTATACATTTGTACTATTTAGATTTGCATAGGACCGTAAGATTTGAACATAGCTAAACAAAATAACTATTTATGTAGGAGTAAGGTTGAGGTTGAGTCAAAGAAGTTTACTTTCTTAAGGAGCTTGAGCCGAACCTGAGTTAAGCCTAATTTGCTTAGCTGTTATAACCTTTTTGTTTATTTTTCTGGAAGGGTGGGGACACAGCTGTTACAGCGTATTTAAAAGTGTAGCAAAATGTATGGAATTATTAATTGGCAATAGCACAATAGTTATAACGCATTTAAAAAGAGTGTCTGTTATGCAAGTTGTATGACAAATTTGGGGAGAAAATTAGGCAGGCAGAGTTAGCTGATGTTGCTGGTTGGTAATGGATACTAAAAGTATAGGGAGGTGGATAAAATGGGTTTCTTTAAAGCTCACATGATGTCTTGATCACGGTTTTGATTGTTGGTTACACCATGTCAAGACTGCAACCTTGCAGCCTTTAATTTTGGTCCCCCGGTGATAGGTAGCGGCCTTTTAATACAACACACTTGCCCAGGCCACTCAGATACCTCTAGTACTAAACTACCTTTTTATTATTAACTCACTTTCTTAACCATCTTACTCCAGTTAAATTAAATTCAATTAATTTATTATGTCTCATACAATTTTTAATCTAACTATTTAATTGAAAGAGAATTTTCAAACATAATTGTTTATAATAATAATAATAATTTAAGATGATATTAAGAAACACTCAAGAGTCTATGTTATTATGAGGTGTGATTGCATGTTTGAAACAAAATTTGAAACGTGCATAGCTACTTTCTTTCCACGTCCAAAGATTAAAATACGTGGAAACTACTTCAAGTTATTTTTGGTAGACATAGTTTTTCAGATTGGTACCATGTTTTCAAACACGCGGTGAGAAGTGTATGATTATCGTCATTATGCAAGAAGACTAATTTTAGATCTTCTTAACTAATTTTTTAATTATTAGATATTTTTTGTATTTTAAGATATTAAATATATCTATCTTTATTTGTTATTAAAAGAATTATTTGGTGACGTAATTGAGATGGTTGTTTTTAGACATTATTTGTTATTAACTCAATTTCACCGTCACCAGCTGGTCAATTAAAGGGGGCAGAGAAGCCAACATTTTCAGTTTCTTTCTTTTTCATTTTTTGAGTTTGCTGATAAATATCTTCGGCGGTTTCGTTCTAAATGCCAATAACATCTTTTAGCAAATTCAAAATACTTCTAAATTTTAGTCTTTTTTTTATGATAATGATGCTCTTATATGGTTAGGGAAATCACTTTCATTATGTAAAAAGCATAAAAGTAGATACCCTTTTGTGTATCATATGGATGGTTTATAGGTGAGAACTTTATTTCTAATCATATAACTACCTTCTCCACTTTCACACAGATCCGTTGCTTGGAAAGTTCATTCTTTTATCCCCCAAACATAATTTGATTGTAATCTTTGTTGTTCTAAAACTTGAAGCTTCACAACGATTCGTTTTATAACCTTTTCTATTGGAATTGAATGATTTGTGTAAATGAACTACTATAAAACTAAATGATTTTCTTTTGTATTGTCTAAAAAATCATTCTTTTGTCCTTCTAACCGATTTGTTTTATTATTATTATTATTATTATTATTATTATTATTATTATTATTATTATTATTATTATTACTTCTGTTATGAAAAAAAAAATTGATGGAATTAAGTGCAAACTACACAAGGATAAAATACCATCCCTTGACCTACAAATGGGTCAAATCATAGCCAATATTTATGTATGTTATGAAGTTGTGTTTAAATAAAAGTAGGATAATATAAAGGGCATTGAGGCAAGTTTGGTGCGTTATAAAAACAGATGTCGCGCTCTATGTCAGAATAGACAACCAATGGAGAACATAGATTGAACAAGGTATGGGAACTTGAAGAAGGATGAGCTTATTTTGAGGCCAGAATTATTCCTCAAGTTGAGTCTTGTATTGAAAATTGAATTAGTCATTGTCTACCCATACAAGTTTCCATTCTACTACCTTATGGGCATAATGAATTAGGAAGAGGTGGTTATAGTCATGTTTGATCAAATATTGACCTCAATGCCATTTCTTTCTTTCATCCATCTATCTAGGTGCTTTTTAAAGCAAACATGATCTAACCCGATGAGAGATACTACATGCCATTTCTTTCTCTCGTCCATTTTTTTTTTTATTTTGGCTTCCAAATTTTTAAGAATTGAAGAATTAATACTATTTTTTTTCTATATTTTTTATTTATATCATTTTCTTTCAATCTTTAACAACAACAAAAAAAAAAAGACTAGGTCAAAATTGAGTGTCCAGTCCACATTATAAATTGAAAAATACTGTGTTTTAACTTGAGTTTGTGCCTTATGGCTTTTATCTAGTGTTGGAGAAAAGATGTTTTCTCAATTTCATGTTAATAATACTTAAGAAAATCACGTTGACTTTTATGAACTTGGAAGAAAAGATGTTTTCTCAAGTTTTATCATTTTTACTTGTTTGGCATTTGCCTGGTACAGTTGTGATGAGAGGGCAAGGGTGCTTCCTAGAACCGACCTTGATTTTCTTTCTCTAACAATGATTTATATTTGGTGTTATTTTATTAGGTAATTAGCTGTTGCTCCTTCTAACTTTATCTGTTTGTCACATGAGCTTTGCACACATACAATCCACGTGAAATGAGGTCTGGACTTTGTGACTAATTGAACACAAGCTTGCACACAGGTCTTCTTGCACACTCATATCATAACCCCCACCTTTCTTTTTCTATAATGTTCCACTGATTCCTTTGTTTTCTTATTAAACATATACATTGCTGATTTTATATATATACAATTAAATTAGGAGTCATATTATAATTGAACATGTCGCCTTCTATTTTATTCTACCCTACGCATCTTTTATAAACTTGCTATGCTAGCAAGAGTAGATAGATGCATCCAAGTGGGGGAATAATATAGGACACAGCAAATGGTGAACAAGCCCCCACATGCTAATATTTATGCCGGCAGAGTTTGTGACAGAGAGGGGGTGAACCACTGGACAAAATTTAATTAATATATATACCAAGAAGGGTAATGAAAAGAAAATTAATATTATGCATGTATGGTTCTTTAGGATTTATCTAATAATTGTACTTTGCATCATCACACTAGCATTTTGGAGCATTTTCAGGTGGCAGTTGCATCTTCCAATTGGAACTTGTCAACTTTTTTGGTTTTGGCCTTTAGTTATGGTTTGCTGGCTACAACAGCTTCTCATTTTTTTTTTATACAAACTAATATATCCTGTATAAAAGATAATTATGTTTGAGACAGACAAGACTATCATGGATAATAAAATAATTTTATTTAAATTTCGTAAAATTATTATAGACATTAAAGTTTTTTATCTAAATATTTAATATAGTTGTATATCTAGTATTCAAATTCAATATTACTAACTAAAGTAAAACAACATATGGCAATTGATATACAAGATTACGATGTTTTCCATTTGACCTTTAGGGGGGTGTGAAGCAATTAATTAATGTTAAAACTTAAATAATTAGGTGATATGAGAATTCTAAATTCTAATGCATTTTTAAAACCTAGAAGCTTGAATTATTGTTTGTTTCATTAGCACGTCACGAGGGCTAACTGTTACTTTATATAAGGACTGACTCCTAGCCAATTATTTATCTTTCATGTCATAGCAGGCGTCATGTATTCATGTATATTATGCTAGAAGATCCTGGAATTGATTTTATTAACATCTGCTAAGATTTCTTATAATAATATGTGCGCGCCTTAACTTGTTTTAAAAAGTGAAGCTGAACTTTGCATAGAAAAATCACTCGTGTCTCTAGGCTCTTCCTCTTTATAAGTTAAAGTTGCTCTGATATGTCGTTGTTTTAAAGTTAAAATTGCATTGATTATACTTTGCATAGCAACAAATGGTCGGGGTGCAAATTAAAGGTTCCATGTTTCCAGCCAAAGTTAATGCATGGTCATTCCTAAAGGATTGTACATTTTTCTAGCTAATTGTTTACATAACCATGTCCCTTATCATATATATATATATATATATTCTCTTGTCAACCTCTTCCACTCTAAAAAAGTAGTACTAGAACAAATAACCTCATGAATTGTCTTGAAGCTCTCTCTTCCACTCCAAGGATATAGGAGTGTTTATGTTTATAATTATAATTAATATTATTCACTACCGGGCTATTAGGTGTGAAGGTTAAAATAGAAATTAAAAAATCATAACTTAATTTTATCAAGACAAGATTAATACTTTGATTTTTAATTTATTTTCATTTTTGGATTTACTTGCATTTTTACCCCATATCAAACTAACTGATAATATAAACAGCAATTTAATTTTGTGCAATTCTTGCATAATCCCCGTTGTTTTCAAATGTTTCTTCTTCTTCTTCTTTTTCTATAGCCACAACACATTCTGTGTTTGCAAAATGGAATAACACTTTGCAACAAAACAACCTCAAACGAACCAAGCGAATTTTCGTTAATTCCTTATTTATCTAAAATTATCGCATTTGTACTTCTATTTAGTAGAAAATAAGTTGTGGATGATGCAAGAACGAAATGTACAGAAAGGAGAATCTCTAATAGTCTACAATAAGCGCAGAATTTCAGTCCTAGAAATGGTTTGAGACAAAAAGATAAGATCGCCTCACAGCATAATTGGCTAGCATGGTGCTTGAATTCATTCATATTCAATCTAAATTTTGGAGTTTCCTCTTGGGCTTGTATCAGTTACCCTCTTGGGCTTTTGTTTAGCAGCTCCCCACATTAAACCATACAGATGATTAGGTTCTGGATCTTGCAAAGGCGAACATCACATAGTAGACTCCCTAAAAGGATCCAATGCTAAACCTATCTGTGGCCCAAAAGAACCTGCATACAATGTATCCAATTCTAAAACACGCCATATTGCCCCAAAAAATAAAAACAATGTTGGTTTTTTTAATATAAAAGTTGTTATAAAAAAAATGTCTTTTATAGAAAGTTGTGAACTTGATAAGGGATCCAATGGCAATTCTTAAAAACAAAAAGTATTTTCACATGAACACCACGAGAGTGTAAAGATGAATAATTGGTAAAATAAGAAACAAAAATAAGATAGGAGTAAGGAGTAAGAAGTAATAAAAACATAATAATC
Organism: Mucuna pruriens; assembly: GCA_025330945.1. NCBI lineage: Eukaryota > Viridiplantae > Streptophyta > Magnoliopsida > Fabales > Fabaceae > Mucuna > Mucuna pruriens. Next base: position 2,099,244 of record JAENHJ010000533.1, on the reverse strand, counting down.
CTTTATCTTTTTCTATGTATCAAATAATCTAAAAGATAATACACATAAATTATAAATAAATTATCTTGTTCTACGTATCAAATAATCTAAAAGATAATACACATAAATCACAAGTAAACGATACAATTATTCTTATAAAAGATATTGACAATGATAATAAGAGTGGTGCTAAAATGCACAATAGTAGAGGTGGTGATAGAGAAAATGGTGGTGATAAAGGAAGGTGACAACAATGATAATGGTATACAATGACAAGAAAAATAATGGTAAGGACAATGACAATGTTAGTAATTAGTGTTGTAGGAGTGGAAACAATGACTTTTGTCATAGGTATTAATTATAATAACAATGACAATGATAATTATAGTAATAATGGTGACAACAATAATAGTAAAAATAATAAGGACATATAATAATTATGGATAGTGACAAGTGGTGTTGAGGATAATAGTTTATGACATCCTGTGATAATAGTGTGGCAAATTTGGAATAACAGTAACAATGATAGTAGATAACAATAGAGGTGGAGTAGTAGTATAGTGATAACTACAATGAAACTAGGAAGAACAATTAAGTCATATAGATAAATGATAAAAAATATAAAATTATCCATATTATGTTACCTCTCATTCACCCAACTTTCTTTTTTAATAAATTTTTAACTAATGAATTTATTAGAATAACCTAACAAGATAGTTTAAATCATGTTACATTTTTTTATCTTAATGATCAATATAATTTGAAATAATATATATAATATTCATCCTTGAGTTATTTAATATTATTTTGATAAATATTTTACTGATAAAAATTGCTCTTATTAGAATAGAGGTGAGAATTTTTTATCCTTCATTCAATCTTTAACCTATTGGCCTAACTTCCTCTTTCTATTTATAACATAAAAAAAATACAAAGTTCACCAAAATGCTAAGGGGTAAAATATACTTTTTGTCCCTCGAACATTTTTCAAATTTAGTTTTCGTCTCTTTAAAATTTTTCGTCTATTTTTAATCTTTCAAAATATAAAATTGTTAACTTAAGTTCCTAAATCTAACTTTGTTAATTACATTGTCCACATGACTAATGTCCTTCCACATAAGTTACATATGTCCTTGATAAATTTAAAAATTCACTTTGAACATTACACTCAATAATCCTTAATATGTATCCAGATTGAATTTTTAAATTTATTATATACATTCACATCTTACTTGAAAGAATACTAATCATACTAACAACATTACTAATAGTGGAAGGGATAGAGTCTTGAATTAACAAGTTTAATATTTTAAAAAACTAAAAACGGGTGAAAAAATTTAGGAAGACGAAAACTAAAATTAACAAATTTTAAAAGAACAAAAAAAATATATTTTACCCTATGTTAAGCCGAATGTTTTGTTTTAATATTCTAGAAAAGTATTAAATAAAAATGAATACATTTAATGTTTTGAAAACTTAAAAAGCATTTAACACTTTTTTATCTAATAAAAAGAAAGATCAGTAAGAAAGATTTAGAATCATTCGAAAGAGAAATAAAGGATTGCAACTTTTAGCAAAGTTTAAAGCATTCGACAAAAGTAAAATATTTGTACCTTTCCCCTAACGTGTGTTTCCGTGAATGGTAGATAAAGCAAAGATTTGGTTAACGCTATTTGGTAAATCAAGTGACATGTTTGTCCAATTGACAAGAACCATTCACTGTTCACGTTCATACCATTAACACAAGTCTCAGCTCAAGCCAATAAACAAACTATCATGGTCAAATATTGTTTGGGGAAGAAAACTCTTAAATTGATGTTGTCAAAAGAAAAATTGCCTTTATAAAAAATGCCATTGGGAAAGGGCATTGGGAGTTATTTAGTTTCCTCCAGCTCTTCCCAACCAAAGGGTACAGGCAACTTGAGAATCAAAATATCTTAAACCAACATTCTTTAAAATTTATCCATAATATAGTACTCTGCACGCATAAGTTAATAGATATCCAAATACTCAATGTAATTGAATGACTATAAATGATCCAAGAAGAAACACCAACACTTGATGACAACAACTTATCCTCCATTTTGCAGAAGCCACATAAAAGAAAGACCACAATTCCTGTAAAAGAACAAATAAATAAATATATATATTAGTAACCATATACATGAAATCAATTGAGAAATTCCAAGATGATTATAGAGAGGAGAGAAGTAGTGTAGCCACACTGCACGAGAGAGAGATGTAATAGGAGTGATTTCAATCAGTTATCCAACTTCATGCATATAGAGATCATTTGAACGCCTATTTGCATAACTATGGGAAAGAAAATAAATTAGGGAAAAAGGGGTTGGGGTGGGAAGACCTCTTCATCAGAAATATGAAAAGATATGCAAATCACACCTAGTTTATAAGGCCAAACATGATAGAGTTCATAGGAAGGGACTAAAATAGAAATATTCCATTCAATTATCTCGTTGATAAAAAGATGACGAATAATTGCAAAGATACTCCTATTTAACTAGTGTTGTGTGTCTAATTAACTAAATAAATCTTAATCATTGATTACTTCCTAATTAAAATTTGTTTATTCTCAAAATTCAACCATGAAACCAGCAAATCTAGTTAGTGCAAAACTATACATAGTGCATGTTTGATCATCTAAAATCACGCTGATATACCAGTTAACATGATTTTAGGTACAAAAACACAAGTTCGGTCACGTTGAGGAATTGATTCTGGGTTTAAATTGATTTTGACTTAAAGCAATTTAAGTAACTTTGTAAGATTCAATACATTGTTCAACAAGTAATTTGCTTTTAGAATCAAAATATCTAAACATAAATCACTTTATTTCAAAAATCAGTTTTAACTAAAATCAATTTCATCCAAAATTAATTTTACAAATGCTTCCTCACACACATTTGAATAAAGAAAGTCACCTTCAAAATCTACTATAACAACAATAGACCCAATTCATTTTTTCCATTTCTCTATGAAATGGTTGGCAGGCCTCTATGACTGAGTTTACTAATACAAGAACTACTTATCCTATGTTGTGAGAGGCCTTGTTCATTTTTAACCCTAGCAAAGGAACCGGTGAGATTTATAAGTGGAGAAAATGGTACAACCACTTGCTGGAGGAGGTGCAACTATGGGAAAAGTAGTTAGGAAGAACTGATACCGAAAGCAGCATTTGAACAAAAGCATAAAAGCAAATATTTAGTTATAGCTTATGGTATGTCGAACCAGCTTAAAGATCAGGTGTTTGTAGGTTTTTTTTTTCTTAAACCTTGTCTATGAATGAATATCTTAACTGTAAACTTTCACTATATGAATTAGATCTAGCCCTTGGTATAGATACTTATTTTCCTTGTTTACTGAGTCATACAAATATGGATTAGTGTTGAACTCTCATCTTAATTTTGCTATCTATTTAAGAATGAACTAGATGTCATTAAACTAAGGACAAAACTTGATGAAATTCTTTATATCCTTGTCATCAAATTCTCAAATCAAGCAATTACATTTTCCAATTGAGCTACATATTATTAATGGAAGCTATTAATGTTAAAAAATAAATCCACATATCATTGTTTAATTTGAGAACACCATGGTAAAAACATAAAAAACTTGATACAAGTTGTATCCTAAACTAAATTAAAATGGAAACAACCGCATATAAATACACACCTCCATAAAAATTTAAATCTACTGCTGCTCTAACACTACCATTAGAGACTATAGAGAAGCTAAAAGACTCCAGAGTATAAAATATAAATTCATAATTCTTCATTGATGTCCAATAGAGAATGCAAGTCTTACATTAAATAGTTCTCCTAATGAATAATGACCCTACAAGTGTTATCATCTAACTTTAAGAAATTAAAATAAAAACTGAATAACATTATAAATAATATTTTAATATTCTAAGATCATCCAATAAAATCTTTAAGTCATTTTATTTTATTTCTTTTGGGCCTAGGAGGCCCATCTTATCACATTTCTAATCCCTTACCGATTACCAATTTATCATCACTACTACAATCTTTTGTATTATTGTCCATTTCATCATTTCTCCTCTCTTAGTTCTAATTCATTTTCCTTTTAAACTACTACAATCTTTTCAACCAACTATTAGAGCCTACCCTTGGTCCTACAATGGTTTCGCTCTTATCAATTAAAGTTGGTCATTTTTAACATCGTACTGGCTACTTTAGGTTAGAACTAAACTTCATATCTATGCTTGTAGTATGTCATTTCTTTTTTTTATTTCTTTCTTTATTTTTTTATTGTAATTATAACTTCCGATCTTTTTAAGCAAAAAAAATTCATGTATTAAGTCCCCTAGTATTAATGTAGTACATAGGAGACTGTTAGGTTACTATGGAGCATGACTACAATTATGCACGTAATCAGCAGCATAAACATAAGGCAAAGATTTAAATAGGAGACTTTGAAAAAATAAGAAAGAAATGCAACCAATGCTTTCTACCAATTTTATTTGAAAATTTTCAATGTTTAGACATAATTATCAAATCACAACATTTTTTATCATCCCATCGATTTGATTTTAAATATAGATTTTATTTTATCATTTTTTGTATATTAGTTATTTTAAAAGTAATAAATAAATCTTAAATATATAACAACAAATATAATAAAATAAATTCAAAGTATTAAACATCTTTTCCATCGATCATAGCTTAAAATGGTCAAACCCATTTTGGATCCAAACTATTAAAATTTAAACTTAAAGTTTAACTCAATTCTATTAAACCAACTTATAAAATAAGGACCGCCTCAACTTTATAAACTCTATTTTTAAGTTAAATCTTTAGTCTATGTAAGACTAAATACCACCTTTAAATTTGCAATTAAGACAATCTCCAAAGGAGGAACAACTAGTGGGTTAGAGTGACCACAATTAGAACTTTCCAACACAAACCAATTAAAGAAAACTAACAATTTGACATTCTTATTCATGTTTCAACTTATATCAATGAAGATCTATGGTCTAATAAGTTAGAGTTATACGTGTTTATTCACTACATTTTCCACTTAAATGTTCATTAAAAATATATCTTTACTCAAATGTACTTTTTAATAAATATGTATATGGCAATTATATAAAATATATAAGAAAACAATTATATAAACATGAATAGTATGGTAAATTTAGAAATAAAATTATGAATGTATATGATAGTTCACTTTAGTTTAAACTGAACCAATTTTTTAAAATAGAGCCAAAATCTATTCCAATTGAAAAAAAAAATCAGTTTTTCATACTTTCTATCTTTTTATTTTTCATTTCTTTTAGTTTTTACTTTTTAGGGGTTTCTTCATTAAATTGTGTTGGTTTATAAACCCCTCTAATTATAAGAGTATATTATCCACCCTTTCCTTTGATCAAACAACCAATCACTCCTTTATTTAGGTATAAGCGTTATTCAGATAAATCTTTTAAAAAAACCTTTTTCATACGAGCTTTTATTAAAAATGATCTTCTAGAAAAGTAAATAAGCAATGGCTATTTTTCAATTTGATGCAATATTTAAGCACTTGTTTTACGTTTAAACATATTCTCCACATTATTAAAAAAATTATAAACACAAAAAATCTGAGTAAAAATGCGTTCTAGGTCTGTTGCTGCTTCAGCCTTTCGAAAAATAAAAATAAAAAACCAGGTCCAAACATACCAAATTATAACAAGTATTTAAAAAAAAATAATTAAAACACAGAAAAACGGATTAGTTTGATTTATATGAATATTTAGAGGTTCTATTAGTAAAAAAAAAAAAAAACTCTTCTATTCCTCTATCCTTCTCTCTTCATCTATCTATATTTTGCTTCTATTTTCTTTCATTTCTCTTCATTTTATAATATAAAATGGTTAAAAATTCACTTCTTCTAGCACTAGGAAAACTTACTTTGGTTGCAAATTCTTATTTTTCAATCTGAATCCACTTTTTCCTTCTTGCATCTATAAAGTGGTGTTAACCACTCAATCCTAAGCTTTTCATTTCCACTCACCAAATTTTTAACTTATAAAATGACAATCTTCACCATTGCTTTAGTTCAATTGCTACTCCTGAACCCCTTTCTACCTTTTTCCAACACTGGCTTCTCCATAACACAAAATCCCAAACATCTTAAATATTTGTAACAATATTTTAGGCTTTTCAATATTTCATTGCTTCATTTATCAATCGGAAACTAATATGTGCAACACTCTTTGTTGGGAGATGTAAAACTCACTTCGTTTATTTCTACACCTTCCAAGGAATTAGTCTCCAACAATCAGTTGGGAGATATTCTCGATACATACTAAATAAATAAATAATATATACAACACTTAAATCTTACCATCTAGGCCTAACTCACGTAATTGGCGTGGGTAAGACCATAAGAGATAAAGTATTAAATATTCTAACTTATCTGTCCTTAAATTTTGAAACGTGACCTTCCAACTCTTAAACCTGGGAAGGAGGGAGAGTATTATATATTCTATGTTAATGACTTTATTTTTGTGTGTGTGAACTTAGAGTAGCGTAGCTAAGAATCAGAGACTAATCCCTGAGGTACTAGTATCCATTTATGATGCTAACTTCTTCCAACATATGGTCTTCTATGTACACGAGCCTAAAGATCTAACAAAATGATCTTATTTGTCTATTGTAAGAATATGGCAGTAAATTCCTCTTCCTCCCTCTTGACCTTTAAACCAAATAGTGCGTAAAGATGACATGTACATTGTTTTCCTCCATTTCGAAAAACAAGTTTCTGTCTCCACTCATTTGCTTGTTATAATCCAACCAAAAATTAGCATTAGCAATTAGTAAAGTGAGCTCAACTACATCCTACAATTTGCAAGTTTAGCTTTCTCAACTAAACGATTTTGAGTACCCTCACCTCCAATATAGTATTGCCACTGTTAAAGTGAGGGCAAGTGTGAGTAAGAAATCACACATTGGATACAAATAGACAAGTTAAACAACATATATAAATGAGAAGGACTTGCAAACCTAATGTCCTAAGATTTTGGGTTAAATATGGTGTTAATTGTCAAGTTCACTTGTATGGTTTGCCCATATCCATTGATGGAGAATTAAGACATAACATAATGGCTAAGCTTTAGTTACATTCACCCTTGAGGAGATTGTTAAAATGAATACAAGTGTGAGTAAAGTTTTGTATTTATTTTGGATTAAATACAACGTCAAGTTCACTTGTATGATTTGCTCATAGCCATTAAAAGAATGTATTAACTACTACAATTATCTTTGGCAAAAACAAGAAAGAAGCTAGGAATCTGTCTTGAAACAAGATTTCAGAGAAAGGGATTTATGAAAGAGTAGTTTTGTATTAATCTGAAGCATGCCTTGAAGTAACAAAGCGTGCTGCATTTCCTATTGTCCCTTCATACTACCAAAACCATAAACAATGTTCACTAACAGAATTCTCCTCCTCCACTGTTTATTTGTCCCTTCTCTACCCCCACTATCCACGCCCCTAGACTTTTCTTAAGATAGTTTGGATAGGTCCAAAACTAACTGTCAAGAATGAACTAATCTCACCTAAAAAAAAGAAGCTAATGTATTATTAGTATTTAGTAGTACAATTCTAATAAAACTTTATGATAATTCTTCACTCTCCTTTTTCTTTTTCTTCTATTTTCTAAGCTAATCATTCATTGACTAATGATATGTTCTTTATACTCAAATGAGTAGAAACAGGAACATAAGAAGTTCATACATATATTCAGATCAGTACACGATCTATACCATTAAAACAAATTATAAACAATTTGCCATCTATAGTTATATATATAATCCATTATGTAGATAATTAATTAGATTGACTTTCCTTAAAGATAGCGTTAATTATATTTACAATAAAAATATTACATCTATCCCTCTTATCTTATATATTATCTTTACACGTTGATTATTTTAAAGATTATATACACTTTATCTATTTTATATGTGGACAATACCACAATACACATAATACTTTTAATAAAATAAGGAAAGTGCAAGGTAAGTCGCGCGGTACAATTTTTCAATCAAAAAGATGCATGTGTAATTAATGCTACCTTCTAAAGAAGTTAGTGTAGCTTAAAATATCATTAAAAAAATTAATGCAATTGCATTATTAGTAGTACAATTCTAATTAAATTTTATGAAATTCTTCTTTTGCTTTTACCTTTTTACTTTTTTTAAGGCTGATTCATTCATTGACTAATAATAGTGTTCTTTCTGTTCAAATGAGTAATATAAATAATGTGTCAGATCTATTTATCTATCTATCCAATAAATATATATATATCGATTTTACTTAAAGTTTGAATTAATTACTCACATTAATTAAAAGCTACAGTTATTATCTCTCTTATTTTTTTTATATTATTATTTATACACGTTGACACATGGTGTAAGAGAGGTAGGTAAATTTTTCAAAAAAAAAAGGATACATGTGTTATTAGCATAAACTCCTTTAAAAAAAGAAGTTAGTGTAATTATCCTTAAAAAAAATCTAAATGTGAGATATATTATTATTACTTTTTTTCATTTTAGTTTATAAGTAGTACAGATTAGGCACATTATTAAGGTTGAAGAGTGAAGTTGTGCGACGTGCATGGAGGTTTGAGTAGATGAAAAAGGTCCTCCTCCAATTCCATGTGTGGTTTTGTTATCCAATTAGAAGCAAGTATGGTTAATTAAAGTTTGGGTCGCAGAAGCTGACAATGCAGCGATTAGAATAGAATGCATGTCATGTGCAGGTTGGGGAGTACTGAAATGAATTGGGATCCTAAAGACATTGTATTGTAGACTTTGGTTTTGGCACAAACAAAAGTGATTAAGCTACACATGGTATTTGGCACAAAAAAAGGTTACACTTGGCAAGGACTGGCCGATGCCAGAGAGAAAGGGAACCGAGGACAAGGAGAGAACAAAAAAGGAGACAACCAGTGGAAACCATATTCACGCCAATCCACAACGTCAAGACAAAAAAAACAGATAGCACCCCATAAAACTATGCTCACTGCCCAACTTGTTTATGCTTACCAAGAAAGCAAGCGGCTCGTGGTATTGCACAATGCACACACACATCACCCTCATCTTCATTTCAAATCAAATATATAAATAAATAAATAAATAAAACGTACACTCTCTCTCTCTCTCTAGCTAGGTTTACCAAGGGCAAGTATAAGTACACCCAAAGGGGAAGTTTAAAAAAAAAAAGGACAGTAAATTAACTATATACCAAGCATAAACAATAAACATAAAAAAAGTGTCAAAGTTGAGGAAAGAAAAGGAAGGGAGTTTATTTTTGTCTTACCTGGGAGTTAGTTCTTGCCTTTTCCCTTGTGGTCAGAATGATGCCTTGTTCCATCGCCATAGCAAAGTTGCAAGCGGGCATCGAAGACGGGTGAGAACTGAAGTTGGTGATGGTTGTTGTTGTTGTTGTTTTCCATGGGTGGAGCAGCAGAAGCTGAAGCTGAAGCAGGAGCAGGAGCTCCTATAAAGAAAGGAAGATTGGATGATCCGTCTATAGGTTGAAACCTCTGGAGGTGAGGCAAAAAAGACGGAGAATTGGACTGAAGGGTCCCCCTATTGTAACCAGCAAGGCCCGAGGAGATGGAGAAGTTTAGGTTATAGTCACCCCCGGTGGGCTGAGAAGAAGAGCCAGAAGTGACCACAGGTGGCATGTTTATATGGTGGTCTGGCATGAAGGAAAAATGCTGCATCTGATCCGAGTGGTTTTCTCCACTGAATGGCGAGATGGGAAGGGCGTGATGATGATGATGATGATGATGATGTTGATGTTGTCCCAATTGGAAGTGTCCTGAAGAAGATTGATGTTGTTGTGTTCTAGCAGCAGATGATGAAGAAGGCCCCACCAACAAACCTGAGGTGAAGTAGTCCATTGGTGTTACTGTTGAAGACCAATGTTGCCTGCTTCCTGTTGTTCCCTTGTTGAATAGACTGCCATCGTCGTGGATCTGATGAACTGATGATCCGTTAGGACTTGTAGTTGTGGGAACTGTAACTGTGCTTCCAATCCCCCCAGTGAGAAGCTCAGTGAAAGAAGCAGTGTGAGACATGTGGTTGTGGTTGTGGTTGTGGTTGTGATGTGCAATGCTAGACTCATTCTCTTTCTCTTTCTCTTTCTCTTTCTCCTTATCCTTATCCTTCTCCTTCTCTTTTGCAGCTCTCTCCCGTGCCCTCTCCCTGGCCTTCTCGCGGTTCACACGGATCTCAGAACGTGAGAGAGACAAGCCCGAGCCCTTGCTTGTCTCGGAAGTGCTACTACAAGCAGACTTGGACAAAGAGAGGTTATGTTGGTAATTGGTGTCTCCATCTGCATCATCAAACCCGCGTTGACCACTAGGCCTTTTCTCATCACTTGGCTGCTTGGGGGTGTCAGGGAAGGGATTGTTGAGAGAAGGAAGCTCAGAGATAGCATCTTGAGCAGCTTTGATTAGCCACTCCACAGCCTTACTAGGTTGCTCATAACCCAAGCGATCTTGAAGGTCATAGAACTGAATGGCTGTGGATACAGACAGCCTAACCCTTCTGTCTCTTAACCCCTTTGAAGTCATCACCTTGCTGTGCCTGTCTTTGCCACCAGATGCTCTAGACACCCTTATGATTCGAGAAGAGTGGTGCCAACTACTTTGGAAATGATTCGTGCTACCATCACTTCCACCACCACCTCCTCTCCTTCTTATCTCTCCACCATCTTCCTCCTCCTCTTGGTACTGCTCGCTCCTACCATTTCCAACTCTAGGGAACTTATTACATCCCTCTGCTTGAATCTCATCCTCCTCCATATCACAACCACACCTTTCTTCCAACCTATACACCCCACTTGGGCTTCTTCTTCTCTTATCCTCACGGGGAAGTAGTACAGGAGAGAGAGAGAGAGAGAAAGAGAGAAAGAAAGAAAGAGAGAGTCAAAGGTGGGTGGGGATGGATGAGATGAGTGAGTGCACAGAGGGTGGGGTTGTTGTTGTTGCTATGTGCTTTGCATTGATGACTATGATTCAGAATCAGAGAGTACTTTGGCCGTGTAGTGATAAAAAGGCCTTTTATTTACGCACCGATAAATCGCGGTCCGAGTCAGAAGACCTTGTTAAAGCTTTTCTCTATCGCAGAAAGAAAAGAAAGCTTTCAAAAGCAAAAGACTGAGTAGGTCTCAGAGCCTCAGCCTCGCCTCCTGCAAACCAAAAGCAACACAACACCAACAAAAATAAAATAAAATAATAATTATAATTATAATTATAATTATAAGTAACCATCCCAAAAACAAGACAAATTTATTTATTTTTGTACTTATTTTAAAAATTAAAAAATAAACAAAGCCATCAGAACATTCTCAGGTTCACTTATTACACAGCAGATAGGATCTGAGTCTGACCATGTTGCTTAGCACAGCTCCTTAAAAATAAAAAGTATAAGCCTAAATGTTTTTATTAAAACCATGAACTTTAAGAAAAGGTGGTGTTATAATACAAATTATGTATCTATTTACCTACCTTTGATCCAAGTCTTTGCGCTTTGTTTTTAAGCTAAAGCAGCAAATTTGGCAAATGGGTCACCGATCTGCGCGAAATCCCTTTTAGCTTCTGCTTGTGTTTGTTTATAGCTTTTTCCTGGCCTTAAAATAGCAGACATTATGCAAAATCTCATTAGAAGGTTGTTCATTATGCCGAAGTTTGGAAATTACAATTATTCTTCGACATAAATTAAAGAGGTTGAGGCTTGGTTACTTTGAACATTGTTGGATCGGGTTTTGCGAAAGGTGTTAAGGTCTCGAGCATAGAAAGGGAAAAGAAATAAAAGCCTGTGCTGTGTTGGTGACGTGAGTCACTCACTGAGTCGTTTGTTCCCACACCTCGCAGATCTGTGAACCTGGAGTTCCATTAATGAAACAAAACCAAAAGGGAAAAAAAAATGAAATTCAGAACCTGCAAATACCAACTCATTAAAACGCATTATTACATTTTCAGATCAGTTCCACCATTTTGTCAACAACAAATTAAAATAGCCTTCCATCAAGTTAATATTTTTACGAGGATTTGAAAGAAAACCAGGATCATTAAAACAAAATAAAGACAAGAGGAAGAAAAAAAAAAAAGGTAGCTTGGGAGGGAAAAGGCTAAGAGAGTAAGAGACCTTTACTGTGTTGTTATTTCAGGAATTGTTGAATTTTCCAAATGGTCATGCTTGCTTCTCAAGTGCACCTTGAAATGCAAAAAAAAATAACAAAATTTTTTTAAAAAAAGTTGAGATTTTTTTTCTCTCTCACTCTTGTATATCTAAAACAAAGAAGCTTGTGTCCAAGACAAGACCTCAAATCCAAGACCAAAGCTTACAAGCATGTTTTGGAGGTGAATTTTGAGCTCGTTCACAGTTACAGTTGCTTTTTCTTTTCTCTCTCTGCACATGGAAACATAAAACTGCTGTTAGAGCGAGTGAGAGAAGAAAGACACGAGAATGTTCCAGAGGGGTTTGTTTGGTTGGTGAAAAAGAACAGAAAAGAAAGTTGAAGAGAATTGTGGGGATGCGAAAGCAAGTACAAGGTTGAGTTCAACCTCAACTCAAAGTGGCTTAAGCTGAAACATGGAGTGAAAGAAGAGATTGTTCCAACAATCTACCGGGCTTATCGGGAAACGGCAGACACTGCACCGATTCACGCTTTATGTATACCTGCATTTCTTCCATCTTTGCCCTTGCTTTCTCCCCCAATTTACTCATTTTTCAGCCCACATTGATTACTCTCATTAATTATGACATGAATTTTATACTATTTATATTATAATATAATAATAATAATGATCAATTCAATATTTAAATCAGATTAATTTAATATTTTGAATTATTTAATTTTGATGTTATATGAGGAAGTCGGTTTCATTTTTTCTTCTTTTTATATTTTTTATTGTTAATTACACTTTTATTTGTGTGATCTTTTATTGAATCCTTGTATATTGTAAGTGTATTTTTTTATTTTTTTTTATTTTTTTTAATAAATTTTGTTGATATGAAATTCTATGATGACTAAATATTGAAGTGTAATTATACACTATGTTATTTAATTAAATTTTTGGTTCTTTATTATTTTAATATTAAAAAAAGTAAAATATAATTGTGGAACTCCAAAGTCTCTATGGGACCTACCATAACCTGCGTCAAAAAGGAGAAAATCATGGGATTGTGGAGGCCGAGAGAATCATGGGATGGTGGATCCCCATATCAACGAGAGAATCATGGGATAGTGGATCCCCATATCAAGAAGAAAATCATGGGATTATGGAGGCTACCGAAACTTATAAAAGGCCTCAAGACGAAGAGAGAAGGGACCGGAAAAAATTGAGAGCAGAAATTAAGAGAAAAAAAAGAGAGGAATTTTTAAGTGGAGACCTTGAGAAAAAAGCACGGAGATCCTAAGGAGAACTAAAAGAAAGACTAAAGCTTTGAAAAAGGAGTGAGAAGTGGAAGCTAACGACAGTATGAAGGAAGTCGCACTAAGTTACCAGGTCGAGACAAAGGAAAGGAAGGAAGTACCGGGTCGAAGCCAGAAAACAGAGGACTCCTCTTATATTAGGTTAGTAAATTACCGCATGAACATTCCCCTGAAGCCTTTAGAAACCCTTTCCTTCTCCTTAAATAAATCTAAAATCAAATCGTCGAGCTTCGCCGCTTCTCCCATGTTTGGTCAATCCCTTTGGTCCCCCCCGTCGAAAAGTTAAACAACCCTACTTTTAAATGAAACCAAATTCAATCTACTCCCTTCTCACATTGCTTTTGCTTAAGTCTGCACGCCCCAAGATTGCTTGTAAGTGGGCGAGGAACCCCCTGGAGAACCCCTTGCTTTAGCTATTGTAATAGTGTATTTCATTGCTCCTCTTTCTTGTAAGGTAGTCACCACTTGAGACACAGAAGATGATTTTTTACCAACAGCTACATAAACACATATTACATTTTGCCCCTATTGATTGAGAATCATGTATGTGGCTACTACTGTCTCACTAAACCCTTCCACGGTAGGGTCGAGTCTATATCGGCACCGTGTGGTGACCCACCGTCTCAAACCTACCCCTCCCAGTGCCAAGTCTGTCTTGGTCTCAATAAGGCTAAGTTGGTACGAGCTAGCTTTGCTTTTGCCTGAACCCTTACCAGTCATAATTACGTTGACTTTGACTCCTCTAAAGTCGAGGTACGTAGACATATGAGGCACACTCCTATCAAGTCTTAAACCCCAAACCCTAAAACGCCCTACCTGAACCTCATCTCTCTCGTGACCCATACCGAAAAGACATGACTCAAACACAAGCATCATCCCTATTCCCTCATAGCTAGTCAAGGATAACTATCAAGTGATAGGCGTGTTGGGGCACCCTGTGCCCCCAATACGTAACCAACTCCTGAACCCGCATCTCTGATTCCAAAGACCAGCCTTTCCCCCATAGGTTTCCTAGCGTTCCTTGAGAAAAAAAAAACACTGGTAGCGACTCCATGTGGCCGAATCGGTCTAGGAGACGATTTCGGCCCACCTAGCCTAGTGTCACAATTTAGGTTGTGATAATAATTAAATAACATCAATTTTTTTAATTATTTTGTGTCATATTAAAAAAATGTATTAAATATTTAACAAAATATTAATAAAAAATTAAAATTAAACAATTATAATAATTGAAATATCTAATTTACACAATTGTAATACTATATTGTATGGAGCATTTATAAATGAAATGATACGAAATCTACTTGTTAATATATTATTGAATAAATATTAAATTTAAAAAAATAAAATAAAAAAGTTAGAAAAAAAATCATAGATAATAGTTTTATATGTGAACTGGTTGGCCTAGACAACCAGGTGTAGGTATACGTATACGCCAACATTTATTATCATATGTGGGACCCTCTAGCAAAAGCGAAAAGTAACTTATATATGAGGGGCAAAGTCTATCCTTGATCCATTTTGTTATTTTGTCTAGTGCATCAGGAAATTAGGGAATAGAACCTGATAAGAGAGAGGTTTGTATATATATATATATATATATATATATATATATATATATATATATATATATATATATATATATATATATATATGTGTGTGTGTGTATATATGTGTGTGTCTAAAAGGACACGTAGAAAAACATGTTACTGATTTTGTAACCCTATTACAAACAAAAACATTAGCGCCTACCGTAAATATGAACAACACCAAATGACGAAGGAAGGAAGAAGGAGGAAAACCACAAGCAGTTATGCCGATAACACGAAATCAAGCAGTTTCCAATTCCGGAAGCGAGGAGGGAGTGTTGTAGTGTTTGATGTCGACTGTAGCAAACTTGTAGGAAAGAAGTGATGAATAGGCGCGCATGATGGAGGAGGAAAAGAAGAAGCAGGAAAAAGTTGAAAGACGCTATGAGGAAGAGCTAAAGCAAGTTGCGAAGCGAGAGGCCAATTTAAGGGAGCAACTAGAGTCACTCTGAGGTGCGAAGGGACATTCTGACCCACCTCCATCTCGAATGACGTCGAGCTTGTCATTCAATGAACAGATTGATAATACCCCTATCCCATCACAGTTCAGGGAACTGATGATCAATCTGTTTGACAATTCACAAGACCTGCGTGTGCACTTACAAGCTTTCCAAACTCAAGTCTACATCAGCGGTGGAAACGATCTTCTGAGTTGCAAACCATTCCCGGGTACATTGACGGGGGTGACAATGAGATGGTTCTCAAGCCTTCCACCATGCTTTGTAACATCATTCGCGGACCAGGCAGCCACCTTTGAATCCTAGTTCGCGGCTATAATAAGAAAACGTCTAAAGGTAGCATATTTATTTGACATAAAACAATCAAAGACGGAGACGTCAAAGCAGTATTTAGCATGGTTTAATGTTGCAATGATCCAAGTTCTTTGTTAAGACATTTCAAAAGGGACTTCGAGTTAGTCCTTTTAGTGACTCTCTAGCCCTATCTCGATCGGTCAGTATGATCGAGATCATGGCTCAAGCGAAAAAGCATGTGGAGGCTGACAAGGACAAGGAGGACTATTTGTAGGCTGAGAAGGCGATACTGGCTGTCAAAAAAAAAGAGTGCCCACGGGTTCCAAACCAATCACCAGTACATCCCAAGGGGAGTCAGTCGGCATGAGCCACGAGTGGAAAAATTTACTCCACTCAAAAATCAAGAGCCCGCATTTTGAAATAAGTTTATCATCTCCAACTACTTGACATTCCACTCCCCCACGCAGTGTCAACTTGGTCCCTCCTAAGACTAATGGTGCGAGTTTCACAAGACTCGCGACCATTCAACAGAAGAGTGCAGACTGTTAAAAAGTTAG
Source organism: Mucuna pruriens (assembly GCA_025330945.1). Classification (NCBI taxonomy): domain Eukaryota; kingdom Viridiplantae; phylum Streptophyta; class Magnoliopsida; order Fabales; family Fabaceae; genus Mucuna; species Mucuna pruriens. The sequence goes on along the minus strand of JAENHJ010000533.1, from coordinate 2,082,894 downwards.
ATTGAGAAGTTGATACAAGGTGGTTACCTGGGTCGTTTTGTTAGGACAATGGAAGACGAGAAGCAAACTACAGATGATCACGGTAGGAGAGATAGGAGTCAGATGCCTGGTCGAGACCGATCTAGGAATTATAGGGTGAGTCAGTCGAGAACCACAAGTCGAACCCTTCCTCATCGGGGAATGATTGTTATAATAGCCGAAGGGGTTTCCATGGCGGAAATGTCGACAATGGCACAAAAGAGGTACTCCTTGTCTATGTTGGCTGTTCAAGAAAGACCAACCCAAAGGCAAGACTTGCAAATCACGTTTTTCAATGAAGTCTATAAGGGTACAATACCACATTCAAACAACCCCATGGTCATCTCAGTATTGATAGTTGATTATAAGGTGGAGAGGGTTTTAGCCTGGACAACCAGAATGAGGGCACCCCATCAGAGGGAGACGGTCGTCTTTGACTTGCCGGGAGATAAAGCTTACTCCCCACGGTTGACAATTGAGGGGCTATGTATCGGTCGGCTTGAACGACTGGAATGAGGGCACCCCATCAAAGGGAGACGGTTGACTCTAACTTACTGGGAGATAAAGCTTACTCCCCTCAGTCGTCACTTAAGGGGGTTGTATGCCGTCCGACCTGGACAACAATAGAAAAGAGACGTCGTGCGTGTAGACACCAACATTTATTACCATATGTGGAACCTTTTAATAAAAGCGGAAAGTAACTGATGTACCAGGGGTGGAGTCTGAAACACGTTGTTTTGTCTCTGACTTATCATTGGTCCATTTTGTTATTTTGTTTAGTACGTCAGGAAATTAGAGAACAAGACTTAATAGGAAAGAGAATTTTGTATATATATATTTGGAAGGACAAATAGAAAAACACATGATTGATTCTATAACCCTGGTGCATACCAGAACAATATATTTATCGTATTTTTTTCTTTGCAATTAGAACTTAAGAAAATAAAATGCATAATTATATACATAAAAACTAAAAATACAGTTAATTTTTTTTTATAAAGTACATGTATATCTTACTATAAGTAATTCTTTTTAAATTAAACATTATAATAATAATTCTTTTTAAATTAAATATTTAATGTAATTTCATATATTTAAATTTAATAATTATTAATTAAATTGAAACAATATTAGATGCATGCATTCGATAATAAATTATTTGTGTTTGGTTGATATAGGATTATTATTATTTATTTATTTTCCATTGCGACCCTTTGTCATGTTGCGGTGGTCTTCTTTTAAAGTCGGTGGCCTTTCTTTGTTGTTCTGAAAAGCTTTTAATTATTTTTTCTTTGAGGTGTGCTTATAAATATAATATGCAGTGCTATTATTTATATCTATATTTAAAAATAAGTTGGATCAGTATGTTAGTCCTTAAATTATTTAGCAGTTCATTTAAAAAGTATTGTTCTTTGTCAAATGCTTCCCTACGATTCCTTAAAATTAAATAGGTTGTGTTTAATAGCTATAGTAAAACCTAGTAACCCAAGTCACCCAATGGGGGGACCCCCAAAACAGAACATAGAATAGGTTTTATGAAATACAAGTAAAATAAACTAGTCCATTTATGTTTTGTACAACTTCCCTTTCCTTCAATCTAAGGTCAATCAATTTCAAATTCAAACAATCAAGACAGCAAAGATAGGAATTCAAAAGGCTGCGGTGTATATAAAAAAGACACAGCATTATTATTATTATCAATAACTTGGTAATTAAATCTTGTTTTAATCAAGAACAAGAATGGGATGGTTTAGGGTATTTGAAAAGTAATAGTACCATTTTAACGAAAAATAAGTGAAATTGGATTAAATAGTTAAAAGAAACTAGCAGCGGATGAAAGGGTGTTAAAAAGAAGTTTCAAATGTGTTTTTTATCCCCAAAATTAATTTTTTAATTCTTATAAAAAAAATATAGTCTTTACATATTTAATAAAAATGTGATTTTAGTTCCTGATCAAATATTTAAATACATATTTTTTGTAGTTTTTGAAAATTAAAACAAATAAGATTTTCACAAAGACTACGCACATCTCTATTAATAAAATCAAACACATCCTTAACGGTTTATTTTATAATTTTTACTATTTTATATCATTACTTTTTGTTTTATACGGTATAGGTTTTTCTTTTCTTTTCTTATTTTCTAACCTGGAACTCTCTTTTTCATTCATTCACTACCTAGTTCTCTTTCCCTAAATTTTATGTTGGTGAGGATCTTTCACTGTGTTTTGAATTCCAAATATCTTGGGCGCATTTTGTTCTGATTGCAATGTTTCTTTATACAAGATGTAGTTGCATAATTAGTGTGCTAATTCACACAACTCCACTGGTGTTATTCTATAAAGAAGTATCTTAAACTGAAAAACTAACCTAAGATACTCACATTAAAATTACTCTAAAATAGAAATTAAAAATAAAACGTCGTGATTTTAAGAATCCAAAAATATACTTAAGCCTCCAAAGTCAAAAGAAAATAAACACTCCTAGTCTAGAAGTCTAACCTGGTCAGTTGTCACTGCGTTTATAGGTTCTAAATTCTTAATCCCGTATAAAAAAGGCAATTGCCTAATCTCACTTTTCTTTTGAAAATTTATGTATTTCATAGGTATGGGTCTTTGAATATTAGTGATCCCATTTTATAGGTATATCATTATTATTAAAACTTTCTTATGAATTTTAAAATATATAAAAATTAACAAATTTACTACGATTATTTCTATAATTTTTCCTATTATAAATTCAAAATATTATTTGTATAATAATTCATACAACAAACTTATAATTAGGAAAGAAAAAAGTGTGAAGTTTAATAAATATCATAATAAAATTAAATAAAAATAAAAAATATTATTGCATGAATCATTGTATAAATAATGATTATCTTAAAGGAATGTGTTTTTAACCAAAGAATTTTTAGTTATTTTAAATAATATCATATTGTAATATAATTTTTTTATCATAAAATAAAAATATAATGTTTATATTAAAAAATATTTATCTATTATCAGTTTTAATTATAATATAATTTATATATTTAAAAATATTTATTATTATAATTTTTAATTATATAAATATAATAGTTGTATAAACTTTGATGCATGTTTCCCCAAATTTTCCATATGGCCCCTTACTGAAGAAGCCTGTTTTTACGGCTTCCCGTGTAATGAGAAGATATTTTAAGTCACTACTCAGACCGCCACAAGCTACATATCAATGTTGTTGTTTCATTAGCATTCTTCTTCAAGGAAAATCTTATTTAAACCAGACAAGACACTAATTTATATATTCTTCTTCATTAGTATTCTTAGTTGATGCAATTTTGTTACTTCAAGTAAACAAGTACGATTCTAAAAATAAAAAAAAAAAGACAAATGTGTCCATCTTATAACCATCTAAATGAGTACATAAACAAATTTAAAAAAAAAATTATTAGGTCATTTTCTTATAAAGCAAAATTAACTTAAATATAAATTTATATTTTTTTTTCCGAGTATTATGAACACATTTATTCAAATTGTAATTAAATATTACTATTATACTTTTAGTAAGATATTTAAATAATATGCATAATGTTATTATTTTTTATATTTTAATGTATCAAAGTATATATATATATATATGAAATGCTAACATATATACACCTAATTAAAAATTGGAGTGCATTAACAATTTACATCAAAAAGTTTTGAACACAAAATTATTGTTATTTATTTATTTTTTAGGATAATATAATAATTTAATATTTAATATAAAAATAAAAAATCTCATTTCTCTCTCCTCTAGTTAATTTCTTAGTTTCTCTTTCTTCTCTTAATTTGCATTATCTCTTATCTTTTTTATTGATTTGTTCATTTCTCTCTCATCTTTTAATGTAGTTATTTACATTATTTTTCTCTCTCTTTCATTAATTTTCACCTTATCATCATGCACATGTACACTTCTTACAACAATTATATTTACTTGCATATAAAGAAAGCAATAGAAAAAAAGTTATCAAAAATGAAGATAGATAGTGAGTATTTTACCTTTTTTAATAAAATAATTATAATTTAATATTACCTAAATAAATTGATTTTGTTTATATCAACAAGTTAAAAATTTTGTTGATTCAAAATCTCAATGTATATCTTTGAAAAACAATTCAATTTAGAAATTATCTCATAAACAATATAAAATTCAAAATTTTTCCACTGATCAAGATTATGTTGTCCAATTTTTTTATGATGTTTTAACATGAAAGATAAGTTTAAATTAATATAACAAATAAATCAAATTATTTTATTAATATAGTTAGAGAGAATAAATTTGCCCAAATCAATAGAAAAAGATGAAAGAGAAAAAATAATTGGAGAGAGAAATTGATAAATTAATTGGAGAGAAAGAAATTGAGAAATTAGTAGAATAAATGAGAGAGTGGAGACTTAAAAAAAGAGAAAAGTTTGAGAACCTAAAAAGAGAAGAAGGAGAAATAAAAAATTTAATTTTAAAATTAAATATTCAATTATTATACCAGTCTTAAAAAAGAGTTAAAATAAAAAATAATATTTTTTTAGTCCAAATTTTTTTATGTACATTACTGCTACACCTCAACTAAAATGAGGTGTGTGTAAATTAGCATTTCCACCCGCATATATATATATATATATATATATATATATATATATATATATATATATATATATATTCAATACAAAGTCTGCAACTAACAAGTAATCAAAGTATATTTGAATTATGAAACAGCTCAGGTGGGTTTGATCAAGGATTTTTGCAGTGTGCTTGGATAATCGTTCACAATCTTTATTTTAAATCTCAATTTTGGGAAAAATAATAATTTAATTTAAAAAGAGTTTAAAGTAAAATAATTCATATCTATAATTTTTATTTTAAAAATAAAATTATAATAAAATTTAGCATAAAATTCTCATCTGAACACAGAAGTGATTTTAATATCAAACTTAATTATTATTTTTCTTCCCTTTAAAATCCCGATTGCAAATAACCAATAGGCAATTGGGGAGGTCAAACTTTTACCTAAACAAGTGAATGTCTTAAATTCATTAGCCCCACACATTACAAGTTTACAACATAATTGTAGGCAATACATTTTTAACATATTTTTTTATTATAGATTAAAATTTATTAAAAAATATATAAATGTATGAAAATTTTTAATTAAAAAAAAAGTGATACTTACACAAATTTATAATCACCAATAAAATTTAATAAATAATAAAAATATATTAAAAAAAGATGTTAAATAAATGTTGTTAGCATTTATTAAAAAGAAAGGAGCATGACACTGAACATAGGTGTGCCTACCTAAGCTGCCAATTTTGTAGTTTCAGGTAGTGTGTGGGGTGCTTTAATGAGGTGTGATTATGAATTTGGTTCTTGCAATAAATTTGCAGAGAATACTTGAATCGGTAAAATGATATTAGTCTATATGTTTACACCCATTATTGGTTGTACGAATTTTTGTAACAAGTGTTTCCAATTTTTAATTCCTCTATTTCCGTTTCCTTTGATAATTTGGTTTTTTTCTTTTAAATTTTCGGAACTTCTTTATTTCTTTTCTTTTATACTTTATTTATTAAAATGTCAAAAAGATAAAATTTTAAAAGATTTCAAAATCAAGCACAAGCAAAGCGAAGAAAATACAATATCCATTTCTTTAGTATTCTTTCGCATCCTAAATTAGTCTTGCACCATTAAATAGGAATTTAAAGATAAAAGAAAAAAAATATCACAGTCGTGTAAATTATATTGTAAAATCTTTATATATATTCCATCGACAATCGATGACTATTTTTAATGAGACGTAAACATTATCCAACATTAATTAAACTCTTGACAAAATTTAGAGTGTGTTTGAAGTGATCTATAGTTGTAATTTTTTTTTAAATTAAATCCAATTTTTTTGTTTTAAATATTATTTTTTAATTTTAAAATACACTCATTTCAAAAAAATTATCTTGTTAAAATTAATTTAAAGACCTTTATAACAGGAATAATAAGTTGATAATTTCAAAAAAATTTTAAATGAATATAAAACTGTTTTGAATTAAATTAAAAATCATTTTAATTCTATTTAATCAAAATCACTTTATTTTGAAAATTACATTTAAAAACAAATGTCCAAAAACTCGTTACTACTCTAAATAGAACTTTAGTTATCTATCGATTGTGTTTCAACTTGTTGATAATTTAATATTAATTTTAAAATGTTAAAATGTAAAATTCATTCTTATAATATTTTTCTCCGACTTTTTTTTTTGCTTCTTCCCTCGTTTCTGTCTTCCATCACTTGTCACCCCACCTCTGTCGGATGTTGTCCTTGGACGACGATGCCAGCATACTCGATTCTTCATAGCTCATTTACACATGACCTGAAGTGAATCCAAATTTGTGTGGGAATGAGAATGTGGATTCAAATGGAACAAGAGAACGAGACATTAAAGGACAAGAAAGACGAATGCAACAATTGCATAATCCTTAGTGGACTATATTTTGAGAGCGCGTAGACATAAACCGTTGATGGTTATAGCAGAAAAAAAATGATCAAGTTCAGGACTGGCCCAAAAATAAGACTGCTAAACCTTAAATTTTAAGCTTATAAATAAAAAAGTCACATGTGTTGATAAAAGAATCCAACATATAGTTCTCATTTAAAAAAAAGAAAACCTCTAAACTTATTTTAAATTTCACTTACCATTGAATTAGTCACGATGAAGGCAGGACAAAGTAGAAATTGATGGGGACATGGGTTGTGTACTACGGTACATGTAACATGAAGAGAATCCATCCATTCATATTAATTTCCTTAATCCTTTGACTCTTTTTCTATTGTATTTTAATCCTTTATTTTTATTTTTTTCATTTTATTCTGTAAGTCTTTTTTATTTTTCATGAACTCATTATAAGTGAAGGTAACATGATAACTTTTTTGGCTTAACAATGGGTGAGGTGATGGTTTCTGTTTTGGGGTGTTTGTGCTAATTGTAGATTCAAGCTTGTAACAGTTATTGTGGCTTAGGCACAATTACATCATATTTTGATGGTGGTTACTAGTGAGTTGGAAGTAGTGGTTTAATAGTCGCTGGGTTGCTGTTGGCTGAAGTAGTAGTGGCTTAGGGGTTGTTTGAGCTTCTGATTTATGCATTTCAAAAGGGAACATGGACCCTGTGTTTGGATGGTAGAGATTAGTATGGTTTTAATAGGATTAGCAGTGAATCATTGTTTTAAAAGTTAAATATTAAATTACTATAATATTTATAAAATAAATTAATTTAAATAAAATATATTATTTTTCGAATATTCGTAGATATATGTAGTTATATATCTATTAAATTATTAAAATATGTAAAAAAATTTAAATATCATAATTCATAAAAATATTCTATTAACAAAAGGTTTATCAAATAGAGTTTTCACTCAATAATTAATAAAGTGTGAGTAATTTCACATGTCAAGTATGAAATATCCTAATATCCACCCCTCTATTTATCCCATGTTGAGTTTTATTGAGGAAAATGGAATTTTATCATCCCTAGTGGAATTTATATGGTTGGGTAAACATTAAATATTTGAAGTGAGCCAAGCATACATACATACATTTTATTAGTGTTGTGATAATCAGATTGGATTAATCAATTTGTCTGTTGTATCCGAAAATCGGTTATTAGACTAATTCATTTAATCTTGAAAATTGATTTTACAAGGAACTGATTTAAAATCGTTTCAAAATCATACAAATGGGAGAAAACTAATTTGTACTTATTCGGTGAGGATATATATATATATATAATTTCATCCTAATACGATGATCCATAGTTACATAAATTATATTTATCTAGTTTCTAATTATAGTAACTAAATGTACGAGTCCTAATACAATGATGGTATTCTATATTTGTTTTTTTGTTGAGGAATTCTATGTAAGATTTTGTATCAACGTTTTTTCAACTTTATTTTATATTCCAGGTTTTGTCAATCCAGAGGATGTTTTAGTGCTTGATAGGAATATGGGACCAAACTAAAAGGATTAACGGTGATTGTTAGGAATTTAAGATGGAAACATGAGAAGGATGGTTTATTGTTGGCTAAGGATGGTGTGCAAGCCCATGAGATGTAAATGGCTCTGTGGATGGGAGCAGTCTTGGTAATCCAGGCCCAGTGGGTTTTGGTGCTCTTCTCTGAGATTTTAGTGGTCATTGGATTATGGGCTTTTCTTAGAGAAGGAGATCAATGGACTAATTTGCCATAAAGATGTTTTTCATGGTGGATGCCATGAATGTTAAATTTATAGTGTGTTTGAAAATTCTTCCAGAGTCATAATTGACGTGATATTTTTGTTCAAGTTATCAATATTTTCTTTCACATTTTTTCTGTTCAACGTGATAAATCACATCCCATGATCGTTTCCAAACACATACTTAGTCGGTTGTAATTTCCTTCTGTTTTTTTTTATTGCCTTGTTGTCTTTTTATTTACTAACAAAAAGACAGATTAAAATTTTAAAATATTATAATAATTTAAATGACTATAGTGAATAAAAAAAATTAAAGAAAAGCATTTAAGAAAATAACTTAATTAGGGGACTATATTAAATAAAAAAAATATTGAAAAAATCAATTCAGAGAATTAATTGAACTAAAAAATTGGAAAACAAATTCAAACCTAAATTAAATTAAATTTAGATTATGAAAATGATAATTTTTTACTTAATTAGAAAACTATTATTATTATTATTATTATTATTATTATTATTATTATTATTATTATTATTATTATTATTATTATTATCATCAATAAAAATCATTAACATTCTGTATAATTATCTGCTAAGGTTTCAGCCCAAACCTTTGTTATTGTTTTGGGATTAAATTTGGATTTTTAAAACAGTCCAGTATTATATTAGAAAAGTTTATTTATTTTTATTTCTCCCAAACCCAAATTTGTATTGTCCAAGGTTCCTTTTTCTTCCCCTGCACCGCGACACCAATAAAGGCCATGACAACTGCATTCACATTTGAAGCTCGTTAAACCCAACCTACTAACCTAATACAACATAATTAATTAATTTAATACTTTTTTAATTGTTTGATTTAACTTCATTTAATTATTTTCATACACCCAATAATTCTCACATTTTTATCAAACATATTTAAGCTTACTAATCTCATTTTAAATTCCTACACACATATTTTTATTTTATCTAAATCTAAGTTTTTTTTTTCTAAAACTAATTAATTAGAAGTTCAGTCAATTATTTTAGCTTAGTTAAAATATAATTCCACAACTAATGGAAACCACAATTATTAAAAATATTAGCTAAATAATAACAAGCTGGAAAAATACTGAATTTATTTATTTTCTCAATTAAGAAAGGATAAAGAGAAAAACAAAAATCTTAAAATTATTTAAGCCAGTGACTTTTTTTTTCAAATTTAAATGAATAAGAGCTCTTTCAAATTCTTATGTTATTAAAAAGATAATTTCAAAAACAATTTCAACTACCAATAACACTAATAATTATTAATATAATCTTATATTTATCATAGAAAAACTAAGAAAGGAAGATGCTACACGTGGCCTATTGTAACAGTAAACAAGTGACTTAAATTTAAATTAGGCCTGAAAATCTCTAAAACTATTAATGTTTACTTTTTTTATTCTAAAACTATTGCTATTTTATAAATTTGAAGTGCCATTAATTAATTAATTTTCACATATACTCTTATTTAAAATAATTAGATTTGATCATTAAAAAAATACTATACTTATTAAATGAGGATATTTTAGACTATATGTATATATATTAATATTTTATATTTATTAAATATTAGTTTATTTAATTATTTAGTCTTTTTATTTGTGTTAACTTTTCATTTTTTATATATCTAAAAAATGTATGTATTGTTTTTTTATGATTTTTTTTATAGTTTAGTCTCTTGTTAATTTTCTAACTGTATAAATTGCTGTAAAATAAAATATGAAGATTAAAATATAAAAAAAATTACTCCCGCATAAAGATTAAAACTTAAAACTTTGAAGTATAAAAAATTGACGAAAATATATCAACCAAATGATTTATTAAACTTTAAATATTCTTTAATTTGTGTGTATCTGGTCTGATCATGTCTTTAAAATTTGCTGATCATGAACCAACCATCGTGCGTTGAAAAATTCATAACATTTGTTATTTTCAAATACCAGTAATGTCGATGTAGCTTTCATCAGTAAGCTTTCAACTTTCACGAAACGTAGTTGCAGTATTTAAATATTTGTTGAGCTGTCTTTAAATTAAAATTTAAGTTTTACTTTTATTATATACAAAATTCATAATAAAATTTTACATCGAAAATCAATATAAATTATTAAAATAAAAATTTAACTTTAATATAAAAAAAACACTTATAAAATGGCATATACATTTTATCTTACTTTTCCAAACTAGTCAAATGCAAAATCTTTTGAAAAGTTAGGCTTGGTCTTTGACATGGAAAAGAATTTATTACATCCCGGAAAACAGTAGTCTATGATATTTCATGATGGTGACAGATAATTGAAACCATGTAATTGAAGATGAATAATAATCACACGCATTATAGAAAAATCATCTAAATATTAATTAGGTCGGTAAAAATTGAGCTCATATGTGAAAAAGAAGTAAATTTGAGTTTTATTGTTAATGTAAAAGTTTTATTGAAGATAATTTGTAAGTATTTTTTTAAGCGTTTATTAAAACTTTAAGATTTATGTATGAAGGTATATCGTGATTTTGATAAGTCTCTAAAATAAAATTTATCCAAATTTTTTGTAAAAAAGAAATTATAAAAATATAACTGAAAAAAATCCTTTGAAAATAATAAGTACTTTAGAAAATTGACGAAAAAAGCAAGCAAGTCGCCATACGCATACTAGTCAGTATAATGTGGAAACATTACAGAAAAATAAACTATAGCGTATGGCATACCGGGGAATTTAGTGAATAAGAATGACACTAAAGAATGAATTCATTTACTCGAATATTACCATATAAGAACCAATTTTAAGAATAATTGTTTCAATAAAAATTGTTGAAATCCATAAAATGCTTCAATATTTTAGAGCTTGAATTAAATTTCTGTTTAGAATAAACCAACGAAAATACTATTTCATGTTAAATCCCTCAAAATCCAGCCCGTGACTATGTGAAACTCCCTCGGTTTACTTTTGTGTCTTTTGAAGATTTTATGTGAAATAAATAAATAAAAATATGCGTTGATAAATGGTTTTCTAGACACGTACTTATAAAACAACATCTGAAATGGATCAAAGATTCACGCAGTTGGTTAACTTTTAATACAGAAATTAATTTGGTTAATGTACGATTGCACTTACCAAAATATACGGGTATAAGTTACAAACTGTTGTATGTTTAGGAGGCACATTTGTTGTAAATGATTTTTACATTTGTTAACTAATCAAAATTAATAATTTTTAAGATAATTTTTTAAAGGTTAAATTAATACGTAGATTCTTGTATTTTTTTAAATTTTTAATTAGATCCTATAGTTAAAACATTTAATTGCAAAATTTTTAAATTATAATTTTTAAGTATTTTTAATTGTAGAAACTTAACTAAAAACTTGAACAATTATATATATATATTTATTAATGGAACTTTTTTAAATGATAATGTCTAATTAAATTATACTAATATAGTTTTTTATATTACATGTGCATAGACTATTTTCTATTACTTAAAAATAAATAAAAATAAAAATATATATAAAAAAATGAACACTTCTTCAAAATTGTATGTTCTAGTCCCTTTGCATTCTCTTTCTTCCTCGTAAAGTGATAAAAATGTGTATAATAGAAAGATTAAAAAATAAATATAGATCATACTATTATATATAAATAATTATAATTAAATATTATTTAATTTAAAAGATAAATCATATACTAATAACATAAGATAATTTTATATTATCATCATGTCATTAAGTTATAAATTATTGTGCATAAAAATTTATTGATTTTTACAATAATTACTTTAAAAATTATATCAACAATAATATGTAATTAGATGATAACGCAAAATTATTTTATATTGTCAATATATCATAATTAAGTTCTATTTAATTATTATATCAGTACTTTAAAAATTACATAATTTTATAATTTTTTTTAAAATATTTATGTATGAATGTATAATTTAAATTTTCATATCTCACCTTCTTATGATGTGTGAAAGATAAAATTAATCAACATCAAGTATTAATTTATTGTAATTACATCACTTAATAATTGTATATATAATACAAAATTAATCATTTCAATAGTTAAATTGATTTTTTTATAAAATATGTAAAGTTTATAAAACTATTCTAAGATAATTAAATTAACTCTTGTTATGTACACTTAACTTATCTTAAGAAAATTCAAGTGTACATGGATTGATTGGGGGTAAAATTAGATTATGTGTTGTATTCAGTAAATAGTAAGATATATTATTTTTATTAGTCTTATTTTCCTTTAATCTAATATTGTATTACTCGTATTATAATTCTTCGTTTCTATCCTATCAATATCAAAATATTTTGTAGTGTTTAGAAAAAGACTACATGTATAAAAGAGAATATTTAGAAAAGTATCTCGTGTAATGCCCGAGAATAAAAATTAATGTTAAATGTAATAATAAAAATTATATAACACAAATATTTGTTATTTGGAAAAATGTTTAAAATTATTCTATTTAACAAGATATTATTTCAACGATAACTTGTAAAATTCTTATTATACTTAATGTTTATTTTTGAAAAAAAGTAAAAACATTAAAAATAAATGAATAAATAGTTGGTACATCACCATTGAGGTATGTAAATTTTTTTATAATAAATTTGCTGACTTATATAATAACTATATTTAAAGTTATATTTATTATTATTTATTTATAGTGAAAAAAAAAATATTATGTGTGTATATAAATTAAATTAAAAGATAAACAAATATTTAATTAAATGTGATTGTTTAGGTAAGAGATTTATACAATTATTTAATCACAATTAATTAAAAGTCGAACTTAACACTAATAAATATCGATGATCATTAAAATAAATTTTGTTATATATAAATGTATTTTATTATTATATATTAAAAAAAATGAAATGCTGGATTCATAAATATATATATATATATATATATATATATATATATATATATATATATATATATATATATATATATATATATATATATATATATCAATAATTTATGTTTACAAATTCCTAGATCAATTTAATTAAATGTGTTTTATAAAAATGATTAATTTTATAAATTTACGTTTGTGTATAATTTTAACGAGAGATATTAATAATACAAATTTTAAATTGTATTTTGTAATTATTATTTTTTTAGAAAAAATATGTTTATATCATAAAAATATAAGTGAATAATATTAATTAAAAAGGTAAAATATGAATATTTAAATACGTACACTACAATAAAAAAATAAAGAATAAAGAGTAAAATAATATTTATATGATAATTTTATTAATATATTTTATTTGATCTAATAATAACTTAGGGAGTCTTAAATTTTTGTCTAGTAAAATTAGAACCGGTGTTGTTACAATAATATTTTTCTATATAACAAAAACATGCTACAATATATATAAAATGATGAACTTAAATTTTTAAATTCAAATAAAACACTGAAATTAAAAAACTCATTAAGAAATTTACTTAGGTAGTGATCATGGAAACAATTCTACTATTAGTAGGAATAATGACAACTATCATGATGAAGGAGGAGAACCACAATTATAACAACAATAAAAATTACAATTACTTAAATAGAGATTTTAAATTAATTTTTTAATTTTAATATTTTATTTGAATTTAAGAATTAAAATTGATGACTCCCAATTTAACATGAAAAGCTATTATCATATTATATGTCCTATATATAATTAATTTATTATGGATATTTTTTTAATTTTTTATTATATTATGTGATATTTTATTCTAAGCAAAAAATTCAATGACATGTAAATTATTACTTTGTTAAAATATTGTTGTATTATTTGCTGAAAAGATAATAAAATGATATTTTTAAGTAGAAAGTGAATGAATATTATAATGATATATAACACGAGACTGAAAAATAAAATATTTATAACGTATACTGTTATTATTATTATAAATTATTTAATTTGAAATTGATTAAATATGCACATGGTTCTAATATAACGAGTGATTTACCGATAATTTATTTATTTTTAATTTTATACTTTATTTTTTACAGAATCATTATAATAGTATTGTAATATTTTATAAATATGAACTAATTTAATTTTTCTACTATAAACTTAAATGAATTGAGTACAAAAATTACGAGTATACACTATCTACCATTTAATATAGTTAATATTACGAGTATACATTATCTACAATTTACTTATACGCTTACGATTTATTGTTCATATATTTCTCCTGATTTTATTTTTATACCTCAATTCATTAATTTTAATTAATTGTGATATAATTTACATTTAATATATTATATTTTAATTTACTTTTATCTTTAAATACAAAATTACTGCTACTAATATATTGAAAATAAATCACAAGATAAAATAAATAAATTGAAATATAAAAATAATATAAAAAATAATATGCTAAAAGTAAATTGTTAGCATATAAGTTACAATTTCTTAAAGTATAAAATTAAAAGTAAAGTAGATAATTAAAAATAACAACTCTTCATAATATATTAAAATTTTAAAATTATGAAATAAATTATACAATTATTTTATATTTATATAAAATAATAAATATATTATTTAATCGTATTATGCACCTATAGATATTCTAATTATCTTAATTATTATTTTTATTTTATTAGTTATGTCAGCATCTAATAAACTGAAATTAATTATAATTTTTTTTTAAATGTCAAAAATATAAAAATAACATATTTTTTTTGCAAAAATTAAGGAGGATTTTTTTTTCAAATTTTCTTCACTGTAAATAAGCTTATTTTTCTTTTGAAGAGTTTTTATATAAAAAAAAAATCAGCTTAACTTTTTTTTTAAAAAAAGAGAATAAAAGTTTTAAAAAAATTGAGTCAAACATTAGTTATATATATATATATATATATATAAGACGGTAAAAAATAATTTTAATTGATTTTCAAAATAGTAATTTTAATTTTATACAGCTAAAGGCAAAATTGTAGGATTTGTTATTATTATATTTTACTGGAAAATATAATAAGAACTAGAAAAACCTTATAATTGCAAACCATAATAAAATGTTGATAGAAATTTGTATTATACATACATGCTTAACATGCTTAATAGAGATTAGGGTACTTGACGGAATAAAATGTTGGCTGCGAATAAGTTTGTTTTTTCAAGAGTTTAATAATTATGAATTAAAAATATAAAATATATTTAACTGTATTTTATGATTGAATAAAAATATAGTTTATTTTTAAAAATTTTATAAATATGGTTGTATTGGTCGGTCCTTAGGAATTTATCGAACAATCGGGGTTCTTTTTGGATAACCAACTTCACCAACCAAACCAACTATGCTTCGTCAACTGATTTCGTTCTGCATGTCGACTTTGCTCTGCATGCCAAGTCGAGTTTGCAAGGTGGCATAACAACTTGTATCACTCTTTGACAAGGACAGATTATAATTGACATATCAAGGAGTAGAGCCTGAGCAGCTGGTTTGCATTTGACATGTCCTTGACACCTTTTGTCATGTTGTGCATAAGTTAGGGGACAAAATTCTTATAGGAATGAGAAAATGACTTGTATATATATATGAGTAAGGATATGAAAGGAGAAACAAGTTGTTGATTCTGTATCAATTTGCAGACTAGAACATTGACATATACAGTGGAGTCTTGGAAAAACTTTTTCCGACACCCATAAGATTGAGAGATCTAGAGCCGAAACCTTGAGCTCACAAAAAAAAAAGGGAGAGATGGAGAGTGATTATGCCGGTAACAAGAAACCAAGCGAGCTCCATTAATAAAGGGGAAAAAGACACCTTACAGAGGTTACTCCGGATAGTGGCCTCTTTGAAAGAGCGAAATGATGAGAAATCTTGGCTTAGTGTAGAAGCGGTGTGACGACAAATGGAGGCGAAGGAATGACATCGTCAAGCCGAAGAGCGACATCTTGAGATGATGAAGATGGCTAAGTAGAGGGAGGATGAGCTCCGCCAGCAAATAGCAACAATGAAGGTAGCTGTAGAAAGAACTAAGAGACTAGCGTGGGAGGCAATGGGTGTCTAGGCTTTTTGGGGGCAGCCTTCCAGTGAAGAGATTGACGAAACCCCCATCCTAGCTAACTATCGAGAATTGGCAGTGGATCCATTCGATGACACCTAAGATTCTCAAGCACACTGGCAAGCATTTTAGACTCAAATGACATTAGTGGGAAAGTGACTCCCTTAGCTACAAGCTCTTCCTTGGTACCCTAAGGGGAGTGGCTATGCACTGGTTGACTTTGCGTGTATCATTCGATCATTTAACGACCTGGCCGTTTTGTTTATCTCATAGTTCGCAACGAGTAAAATGAAACGACTTAAAGCAGCTGATTTGTTTAAAATAAGGTAAACAAAGAGGGAAAGCCTGAAAAGTTACTTGGCTAGGTTCAACAACGCCACGATCCGAGTAAACAACTCAGACCAAAAGTTTTTCGTCAAAGTTTTCCATAAAGGATTGAGGACAGTCAATTCAGCGATGCATTAGCCTTGGAACGACCAACTAGTATGGGAGAGATAAAGGCACGAGCAGAAAAGCATGTAGAGGTAGAGGAGGACCTGCTATACTAGCTTCAGGCAAAGTGCCAACCCGTGGCATTATAGGAGATGAAACTCAATACTTTGAGGGGCTTAAAAGAGGAGACTAGATACCATATCCAACCTCGACCATATGACAACAACCCCCAGCTCTTTACTCCCTTGAAGGTAAAAAGGGCATAAATACTGTGAGAAGTATGCCATACTCAGTTGTTGGAATTCCCGGAAGCAACAAATGACCAAACAATGGGACGAAAGCAAGATGAGTGGTGTGATTTCCATAAAGCACATGACTATTCAATTCAATAGAAGAATGCCAAACCTTGTAGACCTAGATTGAAAGGCTGATACAGGAGGGTTGCTTAGGACATTTTGTCAAGACAAACGAGAAAGAAAGGCTCACAACTGGAGAGCTTCTTGAAAGGGACAGGAGTCAAACCCTTGGAAGAAGATCGTGATCATAAGCAGAGTTGATCCTAAACTACTTTGAGGAAATATTAAACAATGGGACGAAAGCAAGATGAGCGGTGTGATTTCCATAAAGTACACGACTATTTAATAGAAGAATGCCAAACCTTGTAGACCTAGATTGAAAGGCTAATACAGGAGGGTTGTTTAGGATATTTTGTCAAGACAAACGAGAAAGAAAGGCTCACAACTGGAGAGCTTCTTGAAAGGGATAGGAGTCAGACCCTTGGAAGAAGATCGTGATCATGAGTAGAGTCGATCCTAAGCTACTTTGAGGAAATATTACAGTTAAAAGTTTCATGTAAGTTTAAAATGTATCTTTTGACGAGATTAATACAATGTATTATTGACAGGACACTCTATATAAATCAAAACTTGTCTGAGACAAGTTGGTCGAGACCTTTTAGGACAAATAAAGACCTGTCTGAGACGAGTTGGTCGGTTGAGATCGTCCGGGGCAACTAAAAACCTATCTAAGACGAGCCGGTCGAGACAAATAAAGACTTGTCAGAGACGAGTCGATCGAGACCATTTGGGGCATGAGATGAGTCGGTCGAGACCGTCTAGGGCAAAAACTTAAAGACCCGTTAGAGACGAGTTGGTCGAGACTGTCTAAAGCAAATAAAGACCTGAGAGAGGTCAGTTCGTAAGCCCTTAGGCAAAAAAGCAAGTCCTTTGCGAGGCTGGTTCATAGACTCCCCTAGGCCGGTCTATAAACCCCCAGGTCGGTCCATAGACCAAAATACTCTTCAGCCAAATCCGTTACTGAATGCTTATTGGCCAACAAAAAATGATCAACTTGCAAATTCAAAGTGCTTATAGCTCTACTCGACACTTGGGGTTATGTACCGGTCGACCTTCAGAGCCCATCTAAGACAACCAAGTCTCCCTCGATTAGTGAGTCCTATCCTAGCTAGACATTCGATTCAAAGTGTCTATCGCTCCACTCAGCACTTTGGGGGTTGTGTATTGGTCAGCCCTTAAGGCCCTACCAGACAATCGGGGTCCTTCCCGGACAACCAACTCCACCAATCAAACCGACTCTACTCCGCTCTACATGCCAACTCCGCTCCGCATGTCAAGCGGAGCCATGGCGGCATAACGATTGCACTGGCATTTTGACAAGGGTGGAATCAGAATTGGTGTATGTAAGGGGCATACCGAAAGAACCGTTTTGATCTCGACATGTCCATGACACCTTTTGTCATGTTATGTATAAGTTAGGGGACAATATACTAATAGGAAGGAGAAAATGTTTGTATATGAGTAACAAGTTAGTGATTCTATATCAATTTATATACTAGAACAATGATAAATTTTTTATTTTATTTTTAAATTTTTATTAGTTTTAATTTTTATAATTTATTATTATTATTCGTGTGATTTATATTTAAATATGTCACATTGATAATTATTTTGAAATAATACATATCTAACTGTATGTCATATTCTTATTAAGACAATTTTGAAAACTTTTAATATTAAAAAAATTAAAACTAAATAAAAAAAATTGACATATTTACAAACATGTTAAAATTTCCTAATACGGTCTACCTAATCCCATAGGTCATGTACAATCTTAGATATAATAAATTCATTGTCAGACATGGGAGGAAAAGAAAAGAAGAGTATTAAATATGAAAAGAAAGGCAAAACATAATTTTGATTCGAAAAGCAAGGAGTAGAAGCGTAAGCTGTGACGCATGATAGTTGACATGTTCTTCAAATAAAACGAAAGAGACACATACCGAATGGTCAGGTCAGCACTCAGCACACCACCAGCCATTGGGATTGGAGGCCGAGTAGCGTCGACGGTATTCTGTTCAATGCACTTATAATTTGATTTGTGTTCACTTTTCACTTTTTTTTTTCCCTCTTTATTTCTTTGCTTATTTAACATAAAAGGCAAGCGAGACTTGAATCTTATTATTTCACTGCTCACTTGCTCTTTTTTTCTCCGCCACACCTCACTGCGGTCTGCGGGTTAGATTCTCTCTTTCTTCGCCTTATCTTTAAAGATTCCTTGTTTTCTTCTCTAAATTTTTCTAACCTTTTTGTCCGCGACTTTTTTCCTTTTTGTCCGCGACTTTTCCCTTTATTTTTCGCCGCTACTATTCATCTGTTATTCACTCTTCTTGCATCTCCACTGTTTATGCTTGCAAAATTCCACTCAAATTCATGTCTTCACCTCTCTTTTATTTTATTTTTATTTTTTTATTTATATTTCGTGCTGTTATTTTGTGTTGATTTGTTTATCTTTATTCTTCTGCTCAGTTTAAAGAATTTGCACTGGAGTGTGGAGTGTAAATTCCAGTAATAAAATAAAAGCCTCAAAGACACGAATGGATTTGGATTTCGTTTACTAAAATCTAATGTAATGCATTAGAAATATAGAAGTGGAGTTTATGTATGAAAGGAGGTTGTGGTTTTCATTTCTCTGCCCTTACATTGGTAGTTTGTTGATTCATCATTTTTGTTACTGTTTCCTTTGATGGTTTGAAGTTAGTTTGGTGTTCCAATAAAACGGGGGACCTGTTAAGAAATTCTGTTTAGTTATTTTTTACACCTCAGTTCCTTAGGGAATCCAGGAAATTGGTGAGGCTTCTCATAAAAAGATCTCAATAAAATTTGCAAGAAAGTTATAGGAAATAATGTCAGTTCGTTTGTTAGAATATTTTCTACATATGTAGGTGAAGAAAGTTGTAATATGTGAATGCTTGTTTTGGATTATCTACTCATTTGAGGTTAGTATGAGAAGCAGCTAATTCTGGATGCTTTTTGGTTTAGGTTCATCATTTGAAGGGTGAAGAGGGGAGCGCTTATGTGCTGATGTGTTTTGCTTAAACTTGTTGAATAAAGCAGTTGATAAAAATGGCTTTTGAGCCATTGGTTTGGTATTGTCGGCCAGTTGCAAATGGTGTATGGACAAAAGTAGTGGCGAATGCCTTTGGTGTTTACACTCCCTGTGCGATTGACTCTCTAGTGATCTCCATATCTCATTTAGTACTTCTAGGCCTGTGCGTTTACCGCATATGGTTGATCAAGAAGGATTTCAAAGCCAAGAGGTTCTGTTTAAGGTCAAATCTTTACAATTATATTCTGGGATTGTTAGCTTTATATTGTGTGGCAGAGCCATTATACAGATTGATCATGGGAATATCAGTTCTAAATTTAGATGGGCAGACTCAACTTGCTCCATTTGAGGTGAGCTATATGACTCTGATTATGCACACATGTTTCTATGATTTATTTATTCTATCATTTAATTTGCATAAAATTGACATGTGAAGGTTTTTGATTTGTTCAACTTGTTTGAATTATTGTTTTTACATGCAGTACCAGTACCTTTTATTTCTTCTGGTTAATCCTTTTTTGGCAGATTTTGACTGTTAATAAAACTGTGATATCATCTATTGACAGATAATTTCACTGATCATTGAGACTCTTGCATGGTGTTCTATGCTGATTTTGATTGGGCTTGAAACAAAAGTCTACATCTGGGAATTCCGATGGTTTGTCAGATTTGGTTTGGTTTATGCTATTGTAGGGGATGCTGTAATGTTCAATCTCATCATTTCTGTGAAGGAGTTCTATAGCAGGTTTGACCATATCATATTTGCAGGGTTATGTGGCTTGTTGGTTAGTAATGACACAATATGCATTGTCTATTGTGTGTATTATATTATTTACACCGTGTTTGTTGCATGATGTGTGTCTTATATTATTTACTATTATTATTATTTTATGACATATACATTGGCATCTCTGTTCTTTTATTTCTCTCCCTTACTCAACCAAAACCGAAGAATTGAATTGTAAATAACCCTCTACTGTGAATCACATGCATCACCTACATTTGTCTCTGGTTCCACTTTTTGGTTAATATTTTAAAACAAGAGAGCAAGGGACCATGTAATTACATAATTCTTTTTGTGTGCATGATTGTGTGTGTAGATATATTATTTTATAATGAGGCATATAAAAAAATGGAAATGGAGCAATGCATATTTTTCATCTGCTTCATGTTCAAAACCATATGCTTTGCTTTTCTTTGTTTTTCTCCAACTGACTTTTGGTTTCCTTTGCAGCTCTGTGCTGTATTTGTACATCAGTGAGGTGGTTGGTCAGGTATTTTGTGCTCTTCAATTTAGCATGTCTTGTGATCAATGGTTATGTTTTTTTTTAAACTAACTGCAACTGGATGTTTGATTCTTAATCTTGTGTTTTCTTGTCTGAAATACACTTTTGAGGCTAGTTTGAGGCTACTAATGACCCTTGTAAAGCTTTCAAAATGAATGTCATGTATTTAAAGTTAGCAGTGACTTTCTTAATTGGTTTGGACTTTGGAGTGAACCTTTTTTGGAAATATGAGGTTTCTCTGTTGAATTGTCTTGTTGCTACTTGTAATGTTTTAATAGAAAGGAATGTATAGAGAAAGAATATAGAGTCTGTATATTGCAGTATATGGGGATGTTATAACTGGATACAGTCAGGTCCCATATGTGTGCTTACACTAGTAAATTGTGTGTAGTACAACTTGTACAAGCCTATCCTAAAACTCATTTTAACCTGACATTACACTTTAAGGCTCTTTGGAAGCTGGATCCTTGATTGTAATTATACCCAGTTTATTACAAATGTAATCCACCTTGTTTTGACAAATTGCCTTCATAAAAATATCTGCTACCAGATTCCCAGTCTGCACATGAATTATCCTTGCTGAAGTTTCTCACGGACTTAATGACAATGTGCCTTCAATGTGTCTAGAGTGTTGTCTTTCTACTTTGGATCTGATTTACTGTAATAATATCTGTACAAACCTGCTGGCAAACATTTGGTTGCATTGTTAAATCTTTTTAATTCTTTATTGCATTTTGATGGAGTGCAACACTCACATTATTAAGGTTGTCTCTTTATGCCTAAACCTGTCAATGGATTAGGTTGGCTTTATGACTTTTCTTTAGTGTTCTGCTCAATTTTGTTTCAAGGGGTTGCTATTTTGCATTTACAGTTTGATTGGGCATTTTTCCCACTCTCCTTTCATTGGACGTTTTCTTAACCTCTCCCTACTACTTGTATTTCCCCTCACTTAGAACCCTATTGGGATTCTTTTTTTTCTTACAGAAAAGTAATGTGTTATCTCTTTTTGGGTCCAGGTTTTGTTTGGAATACTTTTGCTTGTGTATGTTCCTACTTTGGATCCTCATCCAGGTTATACCCCCATTGCGAGTGAGATGATTACTGATGCTGCATATGATGAACTCCCCGGAGGAGATATGATATGTCCTGAGAGGGGTGCCAACATATTGTCAAGTATGTATTACACATTTGTATAACATTTTCCAACAGTTAAAAATATATTGTGAATACTTTTGGAAAATGCTTTAAGAATTGTTGTGAAGAGGGTTAGAACAGCAAACTCTGGGTTGAATAAGCTATTAAATTTTCCATTTATGTTGCTGATTAAATGTTATTATCCTAAGGGAAAATTGCGAAGATTTGTTGTACATGTTAGTATGCACTCAATTGGATCAGTATCCTTTAAAATATACTCTCTGGGTAACTCATTTTAATTCCTTCTTCCTTTGGCAGGAATAATGTTTTCTTGGATGAATCCCATCATGAAACTAGGATATGAAAGGCCACTGACAGAGAAAGACATATGGAAATTAGATACTTGGGATCAGACAGAGACACTGAACAATAAGTATACTCTTTTCCCCTCTGACTGTTTTCTTTCTACTCAAGTCATTGCCTTTCAATTTTGCTTTATAGTACCTGTTGACTCTGTAGGTTCCAGAAATGTTGGGCTGAGGAGTCTCGGAAGTCAAAACCTTGGCTTTTAAGAGCATTAAATGCAAGCCTCGGAGGAAGGTATTGATAAATAAGGATTTACAGATCAGTCTCCTTTTTGTTCTGTTACACTTTTTTTCCTGTTGAAAAACTAGAGAGTACAGAGAGAAAACAAGAGCTTGGCAAAATGAGAGAGATGGAGATAAAATAAAAAAACTGTCAGTTGAAGTATAATGTGTGTTAATTGCACCTAGCCCATATCAGATATCTCAACTTATACTAAATGCTAGATGAATATTATGATGATGCTTTGTCAATGAATCATTCATAAGCTCCAATCAATTGCCAAGAATCAATCCAGAATTAACCACCCTTGATTTAGGGCAAATACGTCCTTAATTCATGACTTTTCTTTAATTTTTGATACTTTTCAATATTCTTACTACTGCCCCTAGCCTCTTAATTAATTTAATTTATACTAGAGTCTACTGGAAGCATGTTCCTTTTTTGGTCATGTCAGATTACAAGCATATTCTGTCAATCAATCATTTCTTAGTTAAACTTGTATCAGTCACCTCCAGTCAATGTCCTATAGATCCTACATGATTTTATTATCTAAGACTTATAGCACTTGCCTTAACAGCTTTCTCTTCTCTTTGCATTTTGTCCTTTATCAAATTTCAAAGAAGAAATTTCAATAGAAGGAATACAAAGAGAATGAGAATATGTCCTTAGTTAGGCAACAAAAATGAGTAAAACAAATACAGCCAAAGACACAAATACAAGAGATTCGTCAACAAGTCCAACTTGGAGAATCCTTGAAAGAAATTGTGCTGATCACCCAAAAGAGGACAAGAAGGTTGTTAGGACTATGGGTAAGGGAGAGTTAGTTAAGACAGTTAAGATATTGATTAGTTAGTTAGGGGGTTAATAAGTTAAATAAATAGGAGGTAAAAGGAAAGGATTCATTCAGATTTGTATCAGTTGTAAATTGAGCTTTAGCTCTTTGTGAAGGGGAAAACCTTGGAGGAGGGATTTCTCTCCTATTCCTTGTTCTTTTCATTCTATTCAATTAAATCTTTCTTTTCTTTCCCATTTCTATTCTTGGTTCCTAACAATTGGTCTGACCTGCTGGATCAAATCCAACCGAGGAGAAGAAACTCCTCAATCTATTGCTAAAGAAAAGAAATGGAGACTTCCACAGGGTTCTTGAAAGAGAGGACCACCGATCTGTCCAGGGTTAAGCAAATATTGCAGCGGTTGGGGAAGAAACAAGAAACCAAAACAGTACTAGATGGGTCATTGACAGAGGTATCTGTGAGGTATCATTCTTGCAGGACCAGTATTTCAGAGCTGAAACACATGCTCTGCAAGATATTGAATGAAGAGACTGATCCCCATTCAAATGAGCAGGACAAAAACAACATCAGAATGTGATGAAGCAGAGGCTAGTTCCTGGGCCAGAAAGGTGGAACTACCCACCTTTGATGGAAACATGGAATGGGGAACTAACCTGAAGGTTAGGAGTTTTTGAATGTGACGGTGATCCATTGCAATTCTTGAAGTTAGAGAACAGAAAAAAAAAGGTTCAGTAATCAAGAACCACACCTTAGGTGGGGGAGAAGAAACAAAAAAGGAAGCAAAATTAGCAAGAAAAACAAAGATTGTAATAGTTATGGTGGAGGATGAAGTTGATTCTTCCTTGAAAAGGGAGAAAAATAAGGAAAATAGAGTGAAGAATGTGGGCAGCAACGACCATTTTCAAGATAACCTTGTAGGAGAATTGATTAAGACGGACGTTGAAGGTGGGGATGCAACCAAGGCTCCTCATTTTCAAAATCCAAATTTCCAAAAAAAGCTTGTTACAATGAAACAGAATCACCGTTTCACCTAATTTTGACCATTAAGGTGGGTGGAAGTGGAACGTCAATGGCGTTAGAATCTTGGAATTCAAACTTGCTAGGTGAGCCTTTATCATTAAACTTTGTTGCGTCTGTGGTTGACAGCATGACAATGCATCCAAGGCAGAAGGGATGTACAGAGATAGTCATGGTGATTATACAGAATCCACCCTCATTCCCATCACCACCGAAGCCATTGGTCTTGAGTTCACTTGCATTGATCAGTGGGTTCACAGTTGAGCCCTCATGAGTGGACACCAAAGAGGCATGTGCTGTTAGAGTAAACGATTTTGTTTGGAAGAATGAGAAAGAGGAAGGGGCAGATTTGGAATTCTACAAAGCAGGTCCAATCCCCCCCCCCCACAATAGGTCAAGTCCAAATGAGTTGTAGAATTGGATTCATAAAAGGAGAAGCAGAAAAATGGAGACTGCATGATCTTACTGTCCAATTTCAGGAAAGGCCTCTTGATATTGACCTTGGAGTGACAATTGAAGATCATAATGATGGAGATGGGTCATGGGATCTAGCAACCTTGAGGACAAGGTTGGTCTTTAGGTGGGTGGTGTTGTTAGGACTATGGGAAAGGGAAAGTTAGTTAAGACAATTAGGATATTGATTATAGTTAGGGGGTTAACGAGTTGGAGGTAAGGGAAAGATTCATTCAGATTTGTATCAGTTGTAAATTGAGCTTTAGCTCTTTGTGAAGGGGAAACCCTTGGAGGAGAGATTTCTCTCCTATTCCTTGTTCTTTTCAATAAAATCTTTCTTTTCTTTCCCATTTCCATTCTTGGTACTTAATAAAGGTTTTCATATGTCAAAGATGATGGCAATCTAAACTACCTAGTTCTTTTGTCAGGTGGCTGGAACCTTTGCACTGAGTTCTAAATCAGGTTGAAGGCTTAAAGCTTTGCTAAGTTACTCATAGTTGTCAATCTTAACAGTCTAATAATGTATTTTTACTAGTGCAATTCTAAAACTTCTAGATTACTCATTTGAAACACATAACTCACAATATATGCCACTTTTTATTGAACACGATGAGATGCAAAACATAGAACAGTCTATTTTCTTTTATGTAGTTAAATATGTTCAAGATGAGGAATGCACTTATTGTTTAGTATAAATCTGCAGGTTTTTTTTTTTTTTTTTTTCCGCTCATTTGTGTTTATATGCATTTCATTTCATTTATATTAATTTTGCTTTCTGTAGGTTTTGGTGGGGAGGCTTTTGCAAGGTAATGTTCAATTTTTTGTTTGTTTGTAAGATATCATGGATGAAACATGAATTTGATAGGGATATACTGGTTGTTTGTGAGTTTTCCACAATTTTGTTAGGATAGTTTTCTTTGTTTTTTTATTCAACATGTTATATGATTTCTCAATAAAGGCAAATGAATTGTTGTTATAAATTGAATGTCATGATTAGATTTATGATCTGCAACTTGGTCAAAAGGTTGCAACATGGCGCCAATGTTTGGTTTGGTTACATAAAATGTAGACCTCTTGGAGTTTGCTCTGTGTCAAACTATATGATTTCCTGTTGTTCACCAAGAATATGTAGAACATTTTAAACTGGTGATTAGTTTTATCAGTATCTACTGCTGAACAATATGATGCTTAAAATATTTATGCATCCATTGAGATGGTACCATAATATCAACTATCAACTTAAGTTGGTATTACTCACTGACATTTTAGCGATCAGTTGGTTTCAAAGCTTTGTAATTGTTTAGACTTTCACAGTTTCCCTGGCAATCTTGTGTTATACTCCAGTGTGAAATCTATGAAGACCTGTGGATTTGAATATATGGAACTGTGCTTTTGCATGGTTAAATTGCTAAGTTGAAAACTTTCACATTTGATTTATTTGTTCTTCTGTGTACAACATGTAGATTGGCAATGATATTTCCCAATTTTTGGGTCCACTTATATTGAATCAGCTGCTACAGGTTAGTTGCTCTTTAAGTCACTGGTTAAGTACCTCTATAGTGCATGTTTAGTGGACTAATAGAAGACCATCCCAAAAACCTCATTACACACACACACTGACAAAATTATTCTCTGAATATCTTATTATTACTACTATTATTATTATTATTAACAATTTTCATTATATCATTTGACTTGTCCTATAAATTGTCTGCAGTCTATGCAAAATGGGGATCCAGCCCGGAAAGGCTATGTTTATGCCTTCTCAATATTTGTTGGAGTGGTATGATGCAAATCTGATTAAACTCTCAATTGATAATATTTGGTTTGAGAGATTAAATGCATTGTGGGTTCTAAGATTTGACTGGAATTCTTGTACCTGTTTAGTAATTGCTTCTCCTTGTTTACAAGTTTTGATAAACAATAAAGACATTTTTTTAGTAAATTAGGCTGGTCTCCATGGCAGCTTGATGGAATTACATGCAAGTAATTTACAACTTTTGCAAGTTTTGACTTAATTAGAGCCTATCTGAATTTCTCTTTGGTAGGTCTTTGGGGTGTTATGTGAAGCTCAATATTTTCAGAATGTCATGCGTGTTGGTTACCGGATAAGATCAACATTGGTAAGTCTTTTTTATTTTAATTTTTACATATATTTATTCACACCTTTATTTCTTGTTTAGTAGGTTGTCAAAGAACTACTTGACCTAAAAGTATAAACCATTAAATGGGCAAGGATTTCATGAGTGAAAGCTCATTATATTTGTAATAAAAATCCTTCTAAGCTGAAAATCTCAAAGTAGATATTTTGAACTATTGTTATATTTGAAGTTTTCTGTTTTTGACCCATCCTTTCCCTGCCTTTGCTGTACTTTTCACCTTTTCTCTAAATAAATTTTCCCTTTCTATCCTCACCTAGTGGGATAAGGCATTTTTGTCGTTGTTTCCAAATCAAAAAGGCCACTTAGTCAACTGGGCTTTGAAACTACAGCCACCAAAAGCATAATTTCTTAAAACATGTTTTCGAGAGTAACATCTTTGTAACAGAGATTTTGGAGCATTAGTTCCATATTTTTGCTGAAATTCTAGCTATAACAATATTTGTGGGTCTATCATTCATGTGACCCTGTGACAGGAGTGGCTGTGTGCATGTTTCTCCTGAAATTCCTCCCACTCAGTAGTTGCATTTAACATGTTGAGTTTGGTGTTCCATTTATATTTTTCTGTGTTTGTTTTGTTCCTTGTAGGTGGCTGCTGTATTTCGCAAGTCTCTAAGGCTTACTCATGAAGCGCGAAAGCAATTTGCCACTGGAAAAATAACCAACTTGATGACAACTGATTCTGAGGCACTTCAGGTATCCTTTTTCTCTAGTGTCTGATGTCTATTCTAATTGGTGCTGCTGACATGTGTCAAAGAACCACTCGATTTTAAAGCTGTTAATTAGGGACCAATGCTGGCTTTGATACTATAACATTCCCTTGATAATAAGGATTGCGAGGTTTGAACTGTACTAACCAATTATCTTAAATGGTACTTCAAACTGAAAATTTTAAATTATATGACTAAAGGTGGCAATGATGAAACTCAAGATTACTTGGTCAAGTAATTATTTTATTCATTGTGAGAAAACACTATTTTCTCGCATTGGTTAGCTGTATTTTCTGTTATCAAGCAGTTATCATCTGTAGCTGTTAGTTAGTTGGCCAGCTGGCATAGTCAATTAGAGCAGTTATCTGGTGTGTGCGTGTACTTTCAGCTCCCAGGAAACTCAATGTAATCATTTTTCCAAAATTCAATAAAGAAAACATTTCCCTCTAAAAATCTAATATTCGCGAACTTTATGCTATTGTTCATCTTGGTTCTTGATTTTATCATATTTTTAATTTTTGGCCAAATTTATAATTTTTATATTCTTTTTGATTTTTTAATCTTTCCTTTCCTCATTCTTTACCCTACACTTGTAAGATTTTCTGCTATATATTAGGTACTTAGTTGCATCAAGTTTGCTACTTTCTATGACAATGAACAAGTACATTGACAATTGTTTTAAACAAAAATATTGTACACGAATGAGATGTAATATAAAACTGTCAGTAGAGTATGAAGAAAATATTTCCTCTGTCTGTATTATTTCAAATGAGCAGAAATACATTATACAGAAAGGAGGATGAGAAAAAAAAGAAATATATTCCCAAAATTAATTAGGAATTCCAAAACTACAGGAGTGATATAAAAATAGAATAGTTGAATGCAGTCCTTCCAATTATTGTGATGCTGTGATTCTCCTAAAATTCAGAGATTGATTTCTGACAAAACCATTCATGTGTTTTCACCTAACAGTTTAAGCTTTTGGAATAGTTAGTTCATGACATGACATTAGTGCTTCTATGACCAAGTACCCTAGAGTTTGATCCTTGCTGCCCTCATTCTTCTAATAAAAAGTTGGATTTCAGCACAAGGTAGGTGGTTTTAACATTACCCACATTTCAAGCCCGAAGGGATCTTGAATGAGGGATTATGTTAAAGATGTAATGTAAAACCATTCATGTGTCTTCATCTAACAACTTCAACTTTTAGGATAGTTGGTTCAGTGGTTCACAACATCTTTTTTTTCCAGATGGTTTTCTCCCCACATTTTCTGGTATATAAAAAACATTTTTCCTTCAGATTATGCTCATAACTTTTCATATTAATCCAAAATCAGTTTATTACAGAGAGCATAAAAGAAACTTTTGCTATTTGTATTCTTCTGAGACCTGTAACCTGTAATCCCACCAATAATCAATACACAGTGGAAGGACAAACCTAAACTTTACCATTAAAGGCAAACATGAACAACTTTTAGTTCTGATATCTTTTTACTGAAAATAGAAATGAATATATTTTTCTGGGAAGTTCAAATATACCTGGGAAAATAGTTATGGAGTCCAAAATCTTAGAGATACTAATATAATTTATCTTGTAAACAACTTTCTGAAACTCTTGTGTGCTATAAATTGTCTTAGCAATATGTTTGATGTTGTAATACTGCCTCCTTGCAATCAACTTCACATTATGCCACTCCACAATTACATTTTCTCTCTCTCTTGAATAGCAAATATGCCAGTCACTTCATACTTTGTGGTCGGCTCCATTTCGAATTGTTGTTGCTTTGGTTCTTCTTTACCAACAACTTGGTGTTGCTTCCCTTCTTGGTGCTCTGATGCTAGTTCTTATGTTTCCGTTACAGGTACAGGAGTTCACCTACTTAATTTGTCTACACTTCCACTGCACTAGATTTATTAGTATAAATATGCTCTTAGGAAGGGTAGTTAAATTAAACTAGTGTATCTCATTGCAGTATATTTCTTTCCTTCCTCTCCCAACATTCCATTTGATTCCTTTCTTTCAGTTTCCTGTAGTTATTAGAATCTTACATTTCATGATTGAAATCATATGATTCGGATAGTTATCGATTCGTATCATAAGATGAATCTCAAATCATTTTTAATCTTATGATATATGAATGAATTGTTGCAATTTCGTATTGTTGATATGAATCACACAATTCAACAATACATATATTTTTTCTTTTTTTTTTAAAACTTTTCTTTCACCAATTCTCATGAAAGAAATTGAAAAAAGTCATCTGAGCTTCAAATTGTTAAATGGAAAGGAATTGAAGGAGTTCTTTTGAATTTATCCTATTTGGTTATTCCACTGCTTTATTTGCCACTCACTCATTCAATGCATGCACTATATTTGGCTTTTTCATTACTTAGGCTCCATTCTTCCAAAATAGAGGTTTCACAAACTTATATATAACTAATAATTGTGTTTTATGAGACTTATGGTTAAGTTGATACATATTAAGTTATTTTCTGTTGTCTTTGAATCTTATGATTTTGATACAAATTATGATTCATGATTCAAAAATTTGCTTGGCAATTCACAGTTTGAATCTTGATTTGATAACCTTCATCCCATCAAGATAATGAGATGTTTTGATATGAATATACTTTCGGAAGCACCAAATAAGTATCTTTCTCAAGTTAATAATCTAGATTAGTAACTGTGTTTTTAGGTTGATATTGGTCTGACCTTCGTATCATTGTGGAAGCTCACTGGAAAAATGAATTAGATTTTCTGACTTCAATGTGTTTTGTGGAAGCAGACATTTATCATCAGTAGAATGCAGAAGTTGTCTAAGGAAGGATTACAACGTACAGACAAAAGAATTGGTCTCATGAATGAAATTTTGGCTGCTATGGACACTGTAAAGTATGTCTTTTGCCAATAATAAATAACTGCATGTATTATATTAAGTTCTAACTGTTTTGTTGTTGGTCATGCCCACTTGGCTTTAGATATTATGCATGGGAGAGTAGTTTCCAGTCTAAAGTACAGATTGTCCGAAATGATGAATTATCATGGTTTCGAAAAGCATCATTACTTGGAGCGGTACGACATACCAATTCAAGATATTAATGTTCCAATCATTATTTGTTTTACTGTAATGTATCCATATACGCCTGTTAGAATTTAACTAACCTCTGAATTCAGATTGCACTTCTGTGGGGCCTATATAAATACCTCTCAGAAACTGCTAAATATCTGCTACATAAGTATAGTTTCAATTAAGTAATATCCTCTCTAACATTCTTTCTCTTACAATTATTTCTATCTAAAAATTTGAATGAAGAAACCATGTTCAATCTGCTGCCATAATGGATTGCTTCCTGTCCAACAAATGATTTTATAAACGAGACAAATAGTAGCACACAGTACACTTGATGGTGAAGTCTGATAAATGTATAAGATCTAACATTAGACAACTATTTGAATGAACACCCATGACAGTATTGAAAATGGCTTGAAATTGTAAGGAAGTACAATACTGAATTGACAGAGTTATAATAAACCATAACAGAGGGAGTTTGAGGGACAGGGAGGAACCTACCTATAAACCTTTCCTCCTCCAAAACTAAAATTGATTAGCTGATCAATTGTGTAGTTGATGGCATGGCATCAATCCTTGAATGTGAAGGAAAGAGAAGTTTCATATGTGATGAATGATATATGGATGATTTCTAAACAAAGAAAGACATTTATTTATCGAATTAGCACCCCACTTTTCTAAAGGAATGACTTTGCCTTTTACCTCCCTTTTTAAATAAAGTAAAATCTCAATGAAAGGTCCTAGAGACCCCTCCACACAAAGCACAGATTAAATAATTACTATAAGATTGCAATGCTGAACTATTATCTTATTGCAATTTTGTGAAATATAAATATTAAGCATGGAACACAAGTGTTGATCATGAAAAACAGTAGTTTTTTATTACCTGGTATTCCTCCTTGTCTCCAGCCTTGCATTTATTGAGTTTGTTTTTGGCAGTGTAATGGATTTATACTAAATAGCATTCCAGTTTTTGTAACTGTGATTACATTTGGAGTATTCACCTTGCTTGGAGGGGATCTGACACCTGCAAGAGCTTTTACATCACTTTCTCTGTTTTCTGTGCTTCGATTTCCTCTCTTCATGCTTCCTAATACAATAACTCAGGTTATTCTCCTTTGCACTTTTCTTTTGTTTCTTTGATTTGGCCGCAGGATGCCTTATCTCCTATGTTTTTGTACTCTCTCCAATAATTTTAATTCTTGTATAAACAACAGAACATGAGCTAACTTGTTTAGTTTATGATGGATAAAAAGAGGGAAATGAAAAACTTGCTTACTTTTATTTTTATCTTCTTAAATGAGTGAAGTGAGAATTAATGCTCAATTGCTCATCAATGTAGTTCACTTTGGCCTAATTCTACTTTTGTCTTAAAGGTGGTTAATGCAAATGTATCATTGAAGCGACTAGAAGATTTACTCTTAGCAGAAGAGAGAATACTTCTACCAAATCCACCTCTTGAGCCAAGTTTACCAGCCATCTCGATCAAGAATGGATACTTTTCTTGGGATGCAAAGGTCCATATCCTTTTGACATCCTCATGCTTGTATGTTTCATCATTATATACATATATCCATGTGCTTTCAGAAAGGACATCTTTTCACTAGTACCCTCATGCTGGAAAACATTTTTTTTCTTTTGTATCCTGTTTTAGCTGTTTGCTTTCTGTCAATTTTTTATCTTGTTGAGGCGGAATTGAAATTAATTGCATGTTACTGTAGTACTAAAATTATATTTTTCCAGAATCATCTGATGGCCTGAATTTTGTCGCATTTGATATCATCAGGAATTGTGAAGGTATTAGATCTTGAATTTTCTAGAAAAAAAAACTGATAATTCATTTTCTTTCTTCAGGCAGAGAGGGCCACATTGTCAAACATAAATCTGGATATACCTGTTGGTTGCCTAGTTGCAGTTGTTGGCAGTACAGGAGAAGGGAAGACATCACTGGTATCTGCAATGCTTGGAGAACTTCCTCCAGTGGCAGATTCAACTGTTGTTATGAGAGGAACAGTTGCTTATGTACCCCAAGTTTCATGGATTTTTAATGCAACTGTAAGTTAATATATATTCTATTTAGAATAGTTGATAATTTTTTACAACCAGGAGAAAGAAGATAGGAAGATGTTTAGAGAGAAAGTAAGTAGGAAAACAAATGGGAATCCACTAAAAAGATTCTAAAAATTTTGAATACAAGTTGCTGACCATAAACCCCAATATGTATGCATACCCAACCAACAAATGACTCATTTGTTTTTGGATACATTACAAATAAGCACCCTCTAAATATAGTGAATATGAAATGCTAAGTTACTACCCAACTAACAAATGATTCATAACCTTCACTTAGGATGCATTACAATTGATAAAAAAGACTTTCCTTGTTTTTGTACTCTCTTCACATTAACCTTTTTCAAAATTATCTTGCAAGTGCAGTTGGGAGGAGGCATTCCTAGATTTATTTGTTGAAATCCCACATTGACTATAAAGATGACAATGTAGTCCTTATAAAACTTGGACAATTCTTACTTTATAAGCCGATACTGTACGGTTGAGTTACACCAAAACTCAAATTCTAAGATGCTATCAAAATCTATCTTAGATCCAATTATTGGGCCACCCATATTTGTCTACATTTTAGATGTCTATTCCTAGGTGTGAGGGGTGTTGTTATTGGCCCACTTGCATTTGTCCACACTCCAAATATCTAGTCTTGTTCATGAGCATGTGTGTTAAGATTTCATATCAACTAGATATGTGAACAATGTAGTCGTTGTAAAATTTGGACAATCTTTACTTCGTAAGCCAATTTTGTGAGGTTGAGTTAGGTCTTAAGTCCAAATTCTAAGACTATTCAAGAGATGTTACTATACTGGTATATCCCTTTCTGATCATTTCCTGTAGTTTTGAAGTCCAGTGAGGTGAATTGGGAAGTCACCCCTTTCTGTTCTTGAGAATGAGGGTTAAACATCTTTCTTTTATTTTGTAATAGAATTTTGGGAAATTACTTGAGTGGAGGGATGGGAAGGTTTTTATTTCATAAAAAGACAAAACTTAGATGCAGGACTTTCAGTGTTTTTATTATTGTTCTCTTACCAAAATTGGACCTTTACCTTAGTAATTTGTACAACAAAGGTTGGCATTAATTACTGAGATGAAACTCCAAAACTGGGAAATAATACCAAAGCACCTAAGTGTAGTACTGCACGTAAGTTTTGACCTTCATAAAATTCTGCTGAACTTACTCAAAGGATTGTACTTGGATGCTATTGTAGATTTTTCAGGATTGAAAAATTGGAAGTTCTGAAAGATGGATTTTCTAATGAATTTGCTCATATAATTAATAGGTTGTTA
This sequence comes from Mucuna pruriens, assembly GCA_025330945.1. NCBI lineage: Eukaryota > Viridiplantae > Streptophyta > Magnoliopsida > Fabales > Fabaceae > Mucuna > Mucuna pruriens. Next base: position 2,048,184 of record JAENHJ010000533.1, on the reverse strand, counting down.
TTAATCCATAAAATTGTGAGTTTGATCCTGTTTGTCATTTGATCAATTATCATATTTATTACATAACAAAGTAATATTGTTATTGATGTTAAAGTTATGCGAGTTTATCCTATTAGCCATTTGATTATTATAATGTCTGTTTAATGTGGGGAGGTGGCTGATAAACTTTATTTCTATAGGTACGGGATAATGTTTTGTTTGGCTCTGTCTTTGACCCAATAAGATATCAAAGGGCAATAAATGTGACTGAGCTGCAGCATGACCTTGAGTTACTGCCTGTGAGTTTGAGTTATATCATTTAAGTGCATACAAAGAGTGTTCAATTTAATTCTTAGATTTTGAAGTTGGTGGGCCTTGCTTTCTTTTTTCTCACACATGCTTATTGTCTAGGGTGGTGATCTTACTGAAATTGGTGAAAGAGGGGTAAACATCAGCGGTGGCCAGAAGCAGAGAGTATCCATGGCTAGAGCTGTCTACTCCAATTCTGATGTGTGCATCTTTGATGACCCTTTAAGTGCTCTGGATGCGCATGTGGCTAGACAGGTTACCTTCATGCCAACTGACTCCACTATAGAGAGACCTATTGTTATTTCTATTGGTTCAGTGTTCTAACTCAAAAGTAATTTATGCTATGGTATTGTTTTTGGTCATCTTATATATGTAAATCAGGACTGTAAAATATCATCCCACCAGTTTAAATTGTTTCGGATGCTTGAGTTTTGTACATACACAGGATCTAGCACTTGTTTTATGGTCTGGAGAGAGAAGCTGATTGTAGGAGAAGACCATAAACAATGGTGCCTTTGATATGTCACAGGATGCAATTTACAGCCATCCAGTTAGAGAGTAAAGGCTGACATAAATCGACATACTTCTGTAGCCAAGTTCTGGTCTAGATATAGTCACATATTGCAGCACCCCAACAATGGATCTGTAAAGGACAGGATCATTCATATACTCATATCCATACTGGCATAACTTGAGCCCACCTTGGAGAGGTGTAGAAATCCCTTTGGCCTCAAACATATCAGCCTTTTGCAGCAAATCCCTGATATACTTGGCCTGTGATAGCAGTAAGCAACCATTAGGAAGGTGTTTGACTTCAAGATCCAGGAAGTAATCAAGATCACCAAGTTGTTTGAGAGCAAAGATCAAATTCAATTGGGAGATAAGTGTTTGAACCAGCTGAAAGGAGGAGCATGTGATGATAATTTCGTCCATATAAATGAGAGCACATAAAAAAGAGGCTTTAAAAATCAGCAGGGAAGGGTCACATTTGCTGTGGGAAAAACCAAAGCTGATGAGAACTTTGCTGAGCCTTTCATAACAGGCCCGTGGAGCCTGTTTTTAGCCCTAGATGGCCTTATGTAATTTACAGACTAAGTTAGGATTTGTGGTGTCAAACTTGGGGCTGAGACCTGCCAACATCTTCCAATAAGCCATTGAGAAAAGCATTCTTTATATCAAATTGCTGGATGAGCCAGCTATTGGAGAGTGCAAGAGTGAGGATAATGCGAATTGTGACAGGCTTATCAGTTTGTGAAAGTGTTTGGATGGGAATAACATTGTTTTGGTGCACAGAAGGAAGTCTATTGATTAGATAGATTGCTGTATTAAAAGCATGATCCCAAAATGATAAGGGAAGAGAGACTTGAGATAGTAAGGAAAGACCCATTTCAACAATGTGATGGTGCTTGCGTTCAACCATACCACTTTGATGATGTGTGTGTGGGCCAATGAGAGGATGGGTAATACCAAAGGTAGTTAGTAATTGTGTGAAAGGCTTAAATTCAACCCTCCAATCTATTTCTTAGGCTCTGATTCTTTTATTTAACTTGCAACTTAGCCATATCTTTAAATTGTTTTAAAATACTGAGAGTATTAGACTTATGTTTAATAAAGTAGATCCAAGTAAATTTGCTATAAGCATCAACAAAGGAGACATAATAGGTGCATCCCATAGAAGAAGTTAAAGGGGCTGGCCCCCACAAATCACAGAAAATGAGTTCAAGTGGCTTTATGTAAGAAGATAAAGAGGGATGTGAGGGTAAGTGGTGAGATTTGCCTAAACATCATGCTGCGCAAAATTCCTGATAATTTTTATTTGGAGATGAAATATTACAGATTGAGTACATTGTGAAGTATAACAGAATTTGGGTGGCCTAGCCTATTGTGCCATAAAGTAGGTAAAATGGAAGAGTGTGTTTATAGTGGAATTTGCAATGGAATTTATATAAAGTGAATCAACAACTAAATTTGAAGGAGAATAAGATGAGCTGGTGTTGGACAACAACTTGGGAAATGCATAAAGACCATTTGAGCCAAGATACCCTCGGAGAAGAATGAAGTGATTAACCTGTGATTAGACAAGACAATCTCAAAGTAGACACTATTATTTTTTGCAAGTTGACTTACACACTAAATTCTTGGTAATTGAAGTCTTAGAATGTGAGTTTGGGTCTAACTCAAACCTGCAATGCATATTGTGTTGAGCTGTATATTACTAGGTCCCTCACAGCACTATGTGTTGAGGTGTATAACTCTAACTCACACCATCTCAAAATTGTCTCCTACTTATATATATTATTTTGACTATATTACTAGTTGATATGAGATCTTCAACACACCTTCACGTTGAGGACTAGACATTTTAAGCGTGAAGTTTACAAGATTGGATATTTATAAGTAGTTCGATAATGGCTCGATAGTGTGACTTGATAGGCCTAACAACAATCGTTAGGTACCATCTTATAATTTGGGTTTTTGGGCTTAACTCAATGCTACAAAACTGACTTGTAATATAAGGATTGCCCCTTATTATACTCCATTTAGGCACTATTTATAACCAATGTGAGACTTGAGTTTTTTCCAATATACTTCCTCATTCCCAGTGGTGTTAGGCTTGGTGTGTGAATAATATGGTAGATGACTTGAAAATGGATCTAGGATAGACTTTAATATCATTTTACAATATGGGGCCTAATTCAACTCTACAAAAAAATTGACTTGCAAGATACACTTATATACTCAATTTTGGTCATATCACTAGTTGATGTAGGATCTCCAACATGAAGAACCAACAATAGGTTATTTAAATGAAATTTGACATGTGGGTGGGTGAGAGGGAAAAGAGGTTGAACCAAGGAAGTGGATAAGCAAACCTTGTTCATTACCAAGGAAAACATGTTCCCGATTGTTCAGTGGAATTTCACGAGTCAAAATTTGTGTATTGGCAATCGCATGACGAGAAGCACTAGAAGCAATGTACCAATTTTGTGATTGTTGATGCAGAGCAATGTGAATAATGAAGGAATGAGGAATGGGAAGAAGACCTGCAACGATGGAGGGAAGAGCATAATCAATGAGGTGAACTTGATGTGAAGGAGGCATCATAGAGTGTTGTTGAGAGGATTGATGAGTTTGTTGAGTGTATCTAAAGGACTAAAAGGCTTGCAAATTGTATTAGGGTTGAATTAATGATAACAAATAGAGGCTTCATGCCCAAATTTGTGGCAACATTACATTGAGTGGGGTGTTTTCCTCCATGACCCCTTTGTATACCTGACTTTTTGCCTCTACCTCCATGAGAGTTAGAGACTTGAATCCTTGAGAGTTGGATTGATGATTTGGAGGGGAGATATCATGCGTTAGATTCACCTATGAAGATGATGAAGGATTAGGGTTTTGCGATGGTGTTACTTGTGTCAAATGGAGATATACTGATTAAATAGGCTCCTTGAACTTGATAGGTTCTTGATTCGGTTACTTACAAGTAGGGGCTTGATGAAACCCAATGATTTGCTTATGTGGGCTGATTTTCCATTTGAGGAAGGGACTAACTTGTAAATAACAAATGAATGGGAAAGTTTGTTAGAGGAGAGAGAGCACAAATATGTTAAATGGGCATATCATTGGGAGAAAGGGGGAGGAGGTTTTCATTTCTAGTTTTGGCTTGTTCCCTTGGGGCAATAGGTTTTACCTTTGGTTGGGAGCTTTTGCTTTTATTTTCTGTATTTTTCTTCTATTCTTCATCAATAAAACATTCTACCTTTGTTTAGATAGGAATTAATCCTATCAATTGGTGCTTTTGTTGAGAGCTAGATGCAGGGAGATCCTAGGTGTTTGCGCAATCGCATGGCTTCTCAAAAAGTCGATGCTCTAGACACTCGTATGGCCATTGTTAGGTCCAGTCTAAAAAATTAAGTGGTGCTACTACAAAATCAGTTGTTGACGTTGAAGGAGCATTCTAGTTGAATATTGTTTAGCCAAATTGAATTCATCGATAATCAACTTTGTTGATATTACTAGGTCCCTCACATCACTATGTGTCAAGGTGTGAGATGGATTCTGGTGGTCGCAAAAGGAGCCACAATTGCCATTCATGGCTTCAACTCTATGTGGAGCAAATTGAATTGCCATCATTCACTGGAAAGGACCTAGTTTGGCAACTTGCAAAGACAGAGATGTACTTATAATACATAATCACCAACAACGATAAAGGTGTTTGCACAAATTTGTATGGAGGGCATGACTTCTCAAGAAGGTTTGAGGAGCCTTGGAACCACTTATGGAGTGAGAAATTCAAGAAACCCAGCACCATCGTTACCACCTCTAAAGCCACTATAATCAGGTATTTCCACAAAGAGGGTTGGGTCACTGGTAGAGACAATTTTGTCATTTTCTTGCAAGTTGGCAGCAGTTCCATTGTTGGAGTCATTAGACACCAGTACACTTGTGGTGGCTAGTGTTTTTTTTAGAGTAGTTGTGGGAAGTAGAGTCATTGTGAGTCGAGGTCAAGGAGAAGGTGCCTTTCTTTTGAAAGTTTAAGCAACCTAGTCCTGCTGTTATCACCAGATTGGAATTTTTAAATAGTCATTATGGAAGTCCAAGTCACATGGGATCTAACGGTGCCCCCACCACCACTAGAGCCTCGAAAGCCAACCACCATGATATGGTTAGAGTATTTATCATTCGCGTTGTTTTATGTTTGCACTAGAAAGACAAGCATGGTTGCTGTTGGATGGTTTTAGGGAAGGAGGGAAGAAGGGCATAATGAAAATTCCACCTAGGGGGTCTCACTCTAAACATAATGGGCCAGACCCAAGATGTTCTCAATAACATTTTTAGTCAACAACATTTGTTTTTGGATATAGTGGGCTAGGCCCAAATGAATCTAGAGAGAGATATTACAATTTTCTTACAAAGGCATTTGAGGTTTTTGTGACTCAACACCAACAACAGTGTATTGAACCATATCACTGCTTTTCAAATAGGAATGGTTAAGCCAAGGAATTTCAAACTCAATTTGTCAAAAGCAGAATCTCAATGCTCACCACAGAAGAATATCGTGTTGGTGCCCACTTAACGTGTTGAACTCCCTTTGTTTTATGGAAATGACCATGTTGGGTGGGTAATCTCATGTTGACGCATAATTCACAATGCAAGAGACTCCTCTAGAGATGCTGGTTTAACTCGCTCAAATTCACTAATAAGGGGATGGGAATGAATGACCCACTGGTTCCTTATTGGCTATAGAGGGCAAAAAAGGTCATGGAGATAAAAAGGTGGTTTGCAGTAAAATAAATGTCTTATGGGTGCACTCAATGGATATGGCCTCTTCAAGGACAATGAAGGTACACGGTTGCCTATGCCCAATACCCAATTTGATTCCTCATTGATAGTGGAGTTGACCATAAGTTTATTACTACCAAACCAGTAGTCGCCTATTTGGAAATTTCCACCAATCTAACTAAGGGTTTAGGGAATGGTAGGAACTTTGACCTTATCTTGGTAATGGAGAGGTTGGAGACCTTGGGTTGGAAGAAACCAAGACAGATTGGACTAAGAAAAACATGAGTTTCAATCATGATGGTTGTTGTGAGAAATGAGAAAGGAAAATTTCTGAATGTGCTTGGATGAATATTTTCACTCAACAAATTAATCTATTTATAATAAGAGTAATTACGAAGAGAATAAATAACTACTATTTTCAAGAGAACAATTAAACATTAATTAAGCTACTTTGGAAGGGTAATAAACATTTAAATGCTCCTATTTCTAACACTCCCTCTTAACCTAGAGAATAGATGTTTTCCATTCCCAGCTTGCATATTATTCTTTTAAAATCTGAACTGCACAATCCTTTTGTAAGAATATCTACAAGTTGACCTTGTGAAGGTACATATGGAGTACAAATCAAACCATTATCCAACTTTTCCTTGATAAAATGCCTATCCACTTCAATGTGCTTTGTTCGATCATGCTGAGTAGAATTTTGAGTTATGCTGATTGCTAACTTATTATCATTGTAGAGTTGCATAGGTCAATCCCATTTAATCTTCAAGTCTTATTCAACCAAAGCAATTCACAAATACCTTGGGCCATACCTTGGAGTTTAGCTTTAGCACTAGATCAAGCTACAACATTCTGCTTTTTACTTATCCAAATTACTAAGTTTCCTCAAGAAAGTTGTAATATCCAGGAGTGGATCTCCTATCAACTAGTGACCTTACATAGTCAGCATCAGTGTAGGCTTCAAGAATTGTATTCCCATTTCTTTTATATAAAATTCCTCTACCTAGTGTCCCCTTAAGGTATTGCAAAATTTTATAAGTGGCTTGTAAGTGGACTTCTCTTGGACAATGCATAAATTGGTTAATCAAACTTATAGAAAATGCAATATTTGGCCTTGTGTGAGACAAGTAAATTAATTTTCCCACTAGACATTGATACATCTCCTTATCCACTGTTACACTATCATCTGCATTACCTAATTTAAGTTTTGAATCCATGGGAGTACTTGAAGGTTTATAAGCTGTCATACATGTCTCCATAAGCAAATATGTTGACCCAAGAATTGTTGTTCCCTCCAATCATCTCCAGTAACAATAATATCATCCACATATACACTAACAATACTAACAATATAGTCACTCCCTTCGAGGTCGAGTGTTTGATGAATAAAGTGTGTGCTAGAGCATCTCGGTTCGAGTCCAAGTAGTGGCATGACATCTTATCTTCTAAAAAAATAGGTCCTATAACGAACTTCATTCTTATTTCTATTCCTAGTATTTCGATTTTTTTCATTATATATGGTATTTTCAATTTTAGAGCATATCTTAACTCATTGTTTTTGGTCGTATCCATCTTAATTTCAATTCATTTGATAACCTTATTATTAGTCAATGAAATCATAGGATTATATGATTCGTCTAAAAAAGGCATGATAATAACTTTTTTTTGTATAACGGGATTGTTAGTCGTTGGGTTTTTTAAGGCCATTTACCATTTAGTGATTTATATGAATCATTAATATTTCTTTCATGGACTTTTTCCATTTTTTATATGGTTCCTTGCTTCAAAAAGCATAAAAACTACTATTTAAATACAATAATTGCACCAAGTGTTATTTTTACCCAAGGCTTTGCTACTTCGGGTCTTTTGACCCAAATGACTTTGTTTGTCCCCTAGGGTTGTCATGACCTTAGTGAATCTCCCAAACCATACTCGAAGGTATTGTTTCAACCCATATAATAGTTTGCAAATAGAATTGGTAGCAACTTCATATCCCAGTGGAACCTCCATGTAGATTTCAAATCTCTTATCAACTTCAGGAACATTTTTAGTTGATGAGGATGGAAAAGATGTTTGTTTTGACTCAGGTACATGAATGGTAAGGTTGTTTGAAGTAAGTCTAATCTTCATGAAAGGTTACATCCTAAGACACCAAGAATTTTTTAGAAGGAGGATGGTAGCACTTATATCCCTTTTGAGTAGAAGAGTAGCCAACAAAAATTCATTTTAAAGCTCTAGGATCAAGTTTCCCCCTACCTTGACTATGAACCTGAACAAATGAGACACACCTAAAGAACCATGGTGTAAGATTATTAGTAGTAGACACATTAGGATAGAAAGAAGAAATAATTTCCATGGGACTCTTGAATCCCAACACACTAAAGGGTAACCTATTAATAAGATATGTAGCTGTGAGAACATTCTCTCCCCAATAATTTTTCGGAAACATTTTTTTTTGGAACAATAATGCCCGAGTTTGGTCTTGGAGATGCCCATTTTTTGTTTTTGCAATCTCATTTTGTTTGAGGTGTTGACATGAGGATTCATGAATTATGCTCCCTTTTATAGAAACACAAAACTGATTTCTAATCATGGAGAAAAAATTTGGAAAACAGAACTCACTTTAGACTTGTGTTTAAGAAGGAAAGTCCAAGTAACTTGAGTACAGTCATCAATACAAATTATAAACCATTAAACCCTAGACACATTTGGAACAGGAGATGGAATGGAGAGGAGGTTTTCATTTTCAGTTTCGGCTCGTTAGCTTGGGGCCATAGGTGTTTACCTTTGGTTGGGAGTGCTCTAATTTTTTGTATTTTTCTTCTACTCCTCGTTAATAAAACATTCTACCTTGTTTAGATAGGAATTGTTCCTATCAGAACCTCAATACCATGCTCGTGAACAAGTAGAAGGGATTCAATTTCATCAAAATCAAACTAGTCAGTTTTGTTGTTAATCAAGGTTTCCAAATGTTCAAATTCCATTGTAGACCTTCTAAGATAATATCAAGTTGCTCTCGAATTGAGACTGATTCACCAACAAAGATGAGAGTCAGCTAGGGCTTTGATTCACATGAGAAATTCACCAACTGGTTGATCTCCTATTTTGGTGTTAATTCAGTACACAACTGTCAAGCTCTCACTCTTGTCTTCGCATGAAAGTGATTATGAATCTTTTCCCAGAGTTGATGAATGTTTGCAACCAATGACATGCGTGAGAATAGAGGAAGTGACTATTGGAGCCATACAAGAAGCAATTTGGTCCTGCAACACCCAAGCAGGATATACAGGATTCTCGATTCCTTGATTGTGATCAGCTTCAGAAAGAAACCATGAAGAAATTTGTGGTGAAGCTACCAATCAATGGAGATGATGACCTCAAACTGGTTTGATCTGTCGAAGCCAGATGAGAAAATTGTTGTCATTGAGTTTTTCTGTGTTATTTGCTAGGAGAACACTGGAATTTGAGACATTCCAAATTGGATCAAGGAAGATCCTGATGATGGATTTGGATCCATTGCCATGATAGAGGCTGTAGAAGGTCACGATACCATAAAGAATTTCAGAGAGAGAAATTTTACTGATCTGAAAATTATGATGCAAGTTACTATTGTACTGTTGTCGGTTACAGATATCTGATATTCATATAGTAGAGTTCGACTTCTCTAGGAAGCTAACTATAACAAGCTCTAATTAACTAACAGCTGTTGTAGCATAGTGACAGTTGTCATAACAGAGTGTTATATACTGCATACTCTAACAATAACATAGTAATGTATGATTAAATTTGTGATTTATAGTGCTTTTATGTGTAGGGTTTTGGGATGGCAGGGCTCCTTTTTTTATTGATCGAAAACATGGAAGCTACTTTCTCTTTCTTTGGCTGTACATGCCAATGCAGTGCAGCATTCCTTCTATTTACGTTTGTTATATACTATTTTCTCTTTTCCATATTTAAATTAATGTTATTGTTGCAGTTTTTTTAATACAATATGTATGTATGTATATGTACCTGCTAATAGCTAGCATTTATCAGTGTTGCATGAAAAATGACAAATATGCAATGGGGTCAATTTTACTGGTGAAATTATCATTGTCATGTTCTGAGAGATACTGAATTAAGTATTCGATTAGTTCCCTCGGTTTTGACTGTTGCTGAATATGGAAATCTCGTTTTATGTTGTTAAAAGTGGAAATCTGATTTACAATCTTATCTTAACATTGTCTAATATGCACTACATATTATCTCAGGTTTTTGATAAATGCATCAAGGGAGAATTAAGAGGGAAGACCCGAGTTCTTGTTACAAATCAGCTGCATTTCCTTTCACAGGTTGATAGAATCATTTTGGTCCATGAAGGTATGGTGAAGGAGGAGGGAACTTTTGAGGAACTCTCTAACCGGGGACCGCTGTTCCAAAAGCTTATGGAAAATGCGGGAAAGATGGAGGAGTATGAAGAAGAAGAGGTAGATACTGAAATCACAGATCAGAAGCCCTCTCCAAAACCTGTGGCCAATGGAGCAGTTAATGATTATGCAAAGAGTGGAAGTAAACCAAAAGAAAGAAAATCTGTCCTTATTAAACAAGAAGAGCGAGAAACAGGTGTTGTCAGCTTGAATGTTCTAATTAGGTAAGGAGATTAAATGAATTAGTGTAGTATCAATTGAAAGATAGTGATTTGCAACTATTTTCTGCACCTGCACACACATTTATACTGTAGAATGCAACATTCTCAGCGCTGAAATTCCATTCTTATTTGTAACCCTGATGATCAACATCCATAAGAAAGTGGAATATGGTGCAAACTTTATGCCTTTCTTTTTCCACTTGCTCCTTTTTATGTTTTAAGTGTTGTTTAATCTTATTTGTCTTGCGATCCTTTTAGGTACAAGAATGCATTAGGAGGGTTTTGGGTGGTTCTGGTACTCTTTGCATGCTATGTCTTGACGGAAACGTTACGAATATCAAGTAGCACATGGTTAAGCCATTGGACTGATCAGAGTGCTACAGTGGGTTATAACCCTGCCTTCTACAATATGATATATGCCGCCCTATCATTTGGTCAGGTATAATTGTAAAATCACTGTTACAGCCTGCATTTGATTGAACTGCATCTATGGAACATATTAATTTGGAATTCTGTGTTTCAGGTTTTAGTGACTTTAACAAATTCTTATTGGTTAATTATATCAAGTCTTTATGCTGCCAGAAGGTTGCATGAAGCCATGCTTAGTTCCATATTACGAGCTCCCATGGTGTTTTTCCAAACAAATCCACTTGGAAGAGTTATCAACAGGTTCGCAAAGGATCTTGGTGACATTGATCGTAATGTTGCTCCATTTGTGAATATGTTTCTAGGTCAAGTATCCCAGCTTTTTTCAACATTCATCCTCATAGGCATTGTCAGCACAATGTCCTTGTGGGCGATACTGCCACTGTTGGTGTTGTTTTACATAGCTTATCTATACTATCAGGTATCACCATTACCACTATATTTTTTGTTTTTACTCACTCCGATTCATATTTTGAAACCAATTGTTATTCTCTTTAATTTCTTTGCTTTAGAGCACTGCTCGTGAAGTGAAGCGCTTAGACTCGATTAGCAGATCTCCTGTTTATGCACAGTTTGGAGAAGCGCTGAATGGTTTATCAACTATTCGTGCTTACAAAGCATATGATCGAATGTCGGATATAAATGGTAAATCCATGGACAACAACATCCGTTTCACTCTGGTGAACATGAGCGGAAACCGATGGCTCGCAATCCGATTGGAAACTTTGGGAGGCATCATGATATGGTTCACTGCAACCTTTGCTGTCATGCAGAATGGGAGAGCAGAGAACCAGCAAGAATTTGCATCCACCATGGGGTTACTGCTTAGCTATGCTCTGAACATTACTAGTTTGCTTACTGGTGTGCTTAGGCTCGCAAGTTTGGCCGAGAATAGTTTAAACGCGGTTGAACGGATTGGCACTTACATAGATTTGCCCTCGGAGGCTCCCTCTATCATTGATGACAATCGCCCTCCTCCTGGCTGGCCTTCTTCGGGCTCAATAAGATTTGAAGATGTTGTTCTTCGCTACAGGCCTGAACTTCCTCCTGTGTTGCATGGCTTGTCTTTCACCATTTTCCCTAGTGATAAGGTTGGCATCGTTGGGAGGACAGGTGCAGGAAAATCCAGCATGCTTAATGCTTTGTTTCGAATTGTAGAATTGGAACGAGGACAAATATTAATTGATGATTGTGATGTTGCAAAGTTTGGGCTCGCTGATTTGCGTAAAGTTCTTGGCATTATACCACAAGCTCCCGTTCTCTTTTCAGGTATTTAAGATATAATTTTCTGAAATTATATATAATTTTTGGTTCTACCTGAAATTATGTTTCAGTGTTTGATACCATTGCTAGGGTTTTGTTTCAGAATTATCCAATAACTAAAGAGAAAAACATGTTTTTAATTAGGAATTATTTGTTGAAGTCGTGCATAAATATAACATTGAAGAGATGTGCAATGCTTTTTAAGTAATTTTAAATTAATAGAATAAGAATAGTCAATTGTCACGGGTCACCACACTAGTATTAGACCAAATTAAACTTAGATAGGAACTCAATAGAATTCAATTAAATTATGATAAGGATATATAAATAATTAACATTGAAGGATGATAAAATTTTAGCACATGATAAGTAATATGGGAGTGATTTCTTTACTCTTGATAACTTCATTTGTCTATACCACTGGAAACTATCTTTGTCACCTTTCTGTAAGAGTCAAAGGCATATTTAGGTACATAATTTAATTAAGGGTCTATTTGGGTAAACTTCTTCATAAACACTTATAGAAGAAAATAGGAAGAAAATATAAAATAAGTTTTTCCATAAGCTAATTTATAGAAACTTTCTCATTAGTTTCTCTAAAAAATGATTTTTAACTTATGCATAAAGTTAATTTTAGTTTATGGAGAAGTTGATTTTATTTTTCCTTCTTATTTTCTTCTCCTATAAGTGTTTATGGAAAAGTAAATAGACCCTAAGTACTTGTTCAAATAAGCTCTTACCAAATGAGAGCTTATTCATAAATTTGACTCAAATTTAACGAAATAAATTAATAAGAGCTTATAAGAAGGTCATAAGTTACTTTTATAAGTTGAAAACTTGAAATAAGCTCTTTCAAATCTCCTCAAAGTCCAATAGAAAAATGATTTAGTCTTAAGGATAAACTTATTTGCATGAAAGAAAATTAAAAAATTTGATACGACTGGAAACTGCTTCTGTTTCACTCATCGTACTTTTGGTTAGCTACTTGACCTAATGGTGAAAAACCTCTGATGCCAAATTTAGAAATATTCCTAAAGCTTAGTGGTTAGGTCAAGCTCCACATTGTTTTCTATTGTATTACTGTACATAGACTGGCTATATTTTGTCAACTTGTATGATTCTTATATTGTGATTTGTGAAACATAAGAATCTTTTAACTTCCGAATTAATGTTTTGTAGGTAATTAAAATTTAAAAATCAAATAATGTAATTATAATAATATTAAGCTCATCTTACTCTTTGTAGGAACTGTGAGATTTAATCTTGATCCATTTAATGAACACAATGATGCTGACCTCTGGGAGGCTTTGGAGAGGGCACATTTGAAGGATGTGATACGGAGGAATTCTTTGGGGCTGGATGCCGAGGTAAATGCTAATAGCTGTTTAGCTAGAGATGGTTATGTTATTGAGTATTGGTTAAAATGATAGCATTCTACTGACATTCTTTTAGGTTTAAATAAGTCCTGCCCGAATACACCATATAATTGTTTTGATCATTATTGAATTTCATCCCCCTTTTGCTTTCTGCATATTTTCATTCTGGTTGCGAGTATTTTTACAGTAGTGATTTGTAATGTCTTTATGACTTATATGAGGGATTTAGTAATTTGGTATTGTAATCAGACTTTCATACTATTAATTAATTTCAGTAATTTCATAAATGAATTACTGCTGAATTTAGAATATGGATGCTATATATTCCTGGTATTTCGTCTTATTTTGTATAAACATGATGCATTTGTGGGTACTCATAGATTGTTGGCATACCTGTGTTAGTGTATGCATCTGGTTCCAGTACTCATCGGGTACACATGGGTACATACCTGGCTGTCCCTGAGTAGGTACCTGATTTCAATATACCACTCAAGTACAAGTCGTACCCTGTACTGTTGCTAATTACGGTACCAGTACTTGTAATCGTACCCAAATCAATGCAATTTGGGTATGGAGATTCCGCCTGCAGGATGAGTAGGTTTCCTCGTGTGTAGCTTGTTGTCCCAGTTGACGAATCTATTTTAGCGTGTCACCTTCTGGATTAAATTCTTAGAAAATTACTTTCTAGTTGTTAGAATTTGGCACATGCTGAACTATAAAAGTCATGTTTGGTTTAGAGAAATCAAAATAATGTCAAAGCAGGCAAACACGTATCATCTCTTGGTGCTTGTTTTGCTGTATAGTGGTGTATTTGGATTTTTAACCTGTCCATTTCTTTTGGATAGGCTTGTTTTCTATCTTACGGAAAAATAAAAAACTGTGTTTAGAGGGAGTAGTTTATTTCTTTAATTAATTTTGGCATCGTAAAGTGAAAAACAGTGTGTACCCACTCTATTATGGATATGCTTTAGAAGTGTGAAATCTCCGGTGTTTGTTTTAGAAATATATATTGTTGAAACCAGTATTATTGATGAAAATGTGTTGTATCAAGGTATCTGAGGCAGGCGAGAACTTCAGTGTTGGACAAAGGCAACTGTTGAGTCTTGCTCGGGCTTTGTTGCGTAGATCAAAGATATTAGTACTTGATGAGGCAACCGCAGCAGTGGATGTTAGAACAGATGCACTCATACAAAAAACAATTAGAGAGGAATTCAAATCCTGTACAATGCTCATTATTGCTCATCGCCTTAACACCATTATTGATTGTGATCGGATTCTTTTGCTTGATGGTGGTAAGGTATGCACTCAATATTCAAACCATAGAGCTGGCTAACTCATAATATGGTTAAAATCCTTTGCCACTGGTGTAAATTATACTCAAGTTACTATCATAAATAACCCTTTCTACTGAAATATTTATTGAAATTTTGGTGCATATGGTTAACTACCTTTTGATTCAATAGCTGGCTGGATGAAATAACACTGCATTATTTGATGATGCTGTGTATCTAGTCTTGCACCAATGTGACCTAGCCCATAAGTAAATAAATAAATAAATGTGTGTGCCAAACATATACATATATATATATATTTGACGCGCACATGACATTGTTTAGGAAAATTGAAATTTTGAATAAGTCATTCTTATGAATGCAGACTGCCTTTAATTTTACTCAATATCCCTGACCTAATAATGGTTTGATTCAGTGCTATATTGATGCTATCATTTTATGTATAAAGGTTCTTGAATATGATACCCCTGAGGAGCTGCTGTCAAATGAAGGTAGCTCTTTCTCTAAGATGGTCCAAAGCACAGGAGCTGCAAATGCCCAATATTTACGCAGCTTAGCACTTGGTGGGGATAAGTCAGAAAGAGAAGAGAACAAGCATCTAGATGGCCGGAGAAAATGGCTGGCTTCTTCTCGATGGGCTGCTGCAGCCCAATTTGCTCTTGCCGTTAGTCTCACCTCATCCCAGAATGACCTACAACGATTGGAAGTGGAAGATGAAAATAGTATTCTCAAGAAGACAAAGGATGCTCTGATAACTTTGCAGGGGGTTTTGGAAAGGAAGCATGATAAAGAAATTGAGGAATCGTTAGACCAGCGCCAAATATCCCCAGAGGGATGGTGGTCATCGCTTTATAAAATGATTGAAGGTATTGTTTTAATCTATATTTTGCATATCATTCATGTGCAGAGATTATGCTAAATCAAAATGAATGTAAAGCACCAATTCATATATGCACTTAGGAATGCATCTGTCTCTCTTTTTTATTGTCTTAGTTCACGTTTCTAAATTAAAATAATCATGCCAGATATATTTGAATGATCTTGTAAACAGACTCTCAAAAAGTTAAAAACAATAAATTTGTTCCCAATGAAATATGAGTTTCTGAAGATAGCATTAATTTCAAAGGCCACTGAAGTAGCCCACCTCAGCACGTAAATGAATGATTTTGAGATTTTTGTCTGTTTTTCCCTAATTGTGTTTGTTAATGCCATTGGAAAATTTTTAAATTGGTAGGTCAGATGTCTCGGATAATTTTACTAACTTTGCTATGACAGACTAGCGTTTCAAAGAGATTTTCATGATTAAGAATCTTGTGATTTTGAATGTGGTTGGAGATGACTATATTATTTAATGTAACTGGATCTCTTCTGCCTCTTGTATTAGGGCTTGCTATGATGAGCAGATTGGCCAGGAACAGGCTCCATCAATCAGACTTCGGTTTTGAGGATAGATCAATTAACTTCGATCAAGTTGATATGTAGGGAAAGCTGCACTACTTCAGATAACAGCCCTGCCTATAGATTACAGATAACTTTGATCAAGTTGATAGACACAAGGTTTTGCTAACTCTATTTTGGCGCGTAGCTCTACCACTGAGCTATGATATCTCAGGATATGCAATAAGACCCTATTTTATATATTTCTTGGTCAAGAAAAATCAACCAAGAACATTTTATCATCTGGTACTGTAATTTTGATTGCCAAAAAGAATTTTCTTTAAATGCTCCTTTCAGCTCCTACATACTTTTGATAGTTACTGCTAGTGCTATGCCAGAGCTTCTGCTAGAGTTTATAGCATTTTTCAAAATTACTAATGCTTTAACATTAAGTCATTAACAGGGAAGGGTTTATAAATTTAATATCTTGCATGGCATGGCAGCTTTTAGTTTGCAGCGTTTATCAACAGTGAATTATTACTTATAAAGGAAATGCTAATCACCAACATGTTATCGTTATGATTGATTTAAAGTGTCCATATGAACTGAGTTCGTGATTTTAAGCTTATTTGTCACTATAATTAATATGACGAGTAAAAAAATTAAGATATACATTCTTATTTTTAGTTAGAAAGGAGGTATAGGAGCAAATGAGGTCTATCTGTCCTCGATTTGGTGCAAGGCAGGAGAGGGAAAGGTTGGGCTTAACCGAGAGTGTAAGTCAAGGATCTTAGGTTCATATAATTCCCTCAAAATATAAGATGAGTTTAGTGCAAAACTAAAATACTTAAACTGAGTCATTCGCATACAGAACAGCTGAATTTAAAATTTGTGATTGTAATTTACAAGTTTTTTTTCATGTTCTTCCATTTAGAGGACAAATTTTAAATGCAATATCATAAAGTACTATTCTGTAATTAAAATTGACATGTCATAACGTTAACTCTTATTCTGATAACTGAAATTCTCAACTATCGTTGAAATAAAATATTATTTTTAATGGAAAAATCATATAAATTTGTATATTATAATTAGGTTTTGAATATAAAAAATGAAGTAACATCTCCCATAGAGACAAAGTGAGGCAAATTTTGCCAAAATTTTCTCTCATTCTTATTTCGCTTTTCTTCGTTTTTTTGTTTTCATACCACTTTCGTGGGACCGACTATTTTTCATCTTTGCTGGCTGCATAGTTAGGCATTTATAAATTGCCTATAAATCAGACTACAAGTAAAATCTACGACATTCTCATTAAATTAAATAAGAGAACAAAGGAAAGTTATATAATTTAAAAGAAAAGGTGAAGTTTAAAAATAAAAACATAAAATGGTAATGGTTAATTATAAATTTAATAGATTTTAATAGTTTATAATTTATACTACATATATCATAATTAACGGTGGAGATTTAGTTCAATTAGTTGATTAGGGTAAGTAAATGTAATATCGTATTTGATTCTTACATATAAAAAATATCAATTTAATTAATATTTTTAATTAATGATGTAATTAATGGACTCGACTCAATCAAATCTCTATAAGAACTGTACTCCTCTCTATGGATTCCTTTTGTACAAGGAAGAGTGCAAATAACATTATATAATATGCTCTCTTTGTTAAATTTATTATTAATTGAAATATATTTAGACTCATAAAACTGTGTAAAAATTATTAAATAGAAGGGAGATCTACGTTATTTTATAAATTCTAATCAATAATAAAAAATATATTAAAAAAGCGTTATTGATATTTGTTCTTATACACGTAACCTTCGATCTCAACCGGTGATTAGAGGAATATGATAGTGTAATTGCTAGCTTTGTTGCTAGAGGGGACTCACTAAACTCCATTCAGTGGTAGGATGTTAAACGTTTAGTGATAAGTAAGTGCTTAAATTAGACTGAAATTATATGGTACAAAAGTCTTTTAATTCTTAAGATTCTAAAATCTTCGGTTAATTCTGATTTTACAGAGTTATTCATTTCTCTTTTTTCACAAGCATTTTACAAAACTAAAGTAATTATTATTTTGTAAAGTTTAGGACTGAGAGATGATTTTTAAAATCTCAAAGGTTAAAATATCAAATCTATACCATCTCAAAAATTAATTTAGTTATTCATGCTCTGTCAGATAGAGTTTGAAAGGCGACAGATTGATATCAGAAAATGAAAAGGGTCTGCACCGTTTGTCTTTCTTCGTTTGAAAAAATGTATTAAAGAAGGAGCAAGAAAGAGTTTTTAAGTAAGTCTCTCAAGTCCAATTTGGATGAAAATGAGAAGAAGAATTTTTTTTTAATTATAATTTTGGTGATTTTATCTTTTTGTGTGAAAATTGTCTTCCTTTTATCTTTTATAATATTTATTTTGATTTTTAATTTTTAAAATTAAGTTAATGTAATTCTTTTGAACAACAATAATTGATTTTTGATAATGTAAGATATAACATTTGTCTTATTAAATTTATTTATAAAAAATTATGAAATTCAATCAATATTTAAAAAAAAGTCTTAAAATGATGAAAATCATGTAAAAATTTAGTTTTATAATTAATAAAAAATTTAAAAATATAATAAGATTTAATTTTTATACGATTTTTATTATATTTATTATTCTTTTATTTCAACATCTTGAATCAATAAAAAAATTCAAAATTATATTCTAAAATCTAAAAATAATTATTATTTTAAAAAGACTAAATTAAGTCAAAAATTTAAAAATTAAAATAAATAATTTAAAAGATAAAAGATTAAAATAAATATTTAAAGAATCAAAATTGTAATTTATTCATTTTCTTTGTATAATAGACCATACAATGATATACTGAAAAATATAACAGAACACATATGTATAAGTTTGTATTTTATAATAGAAGAAAAATATAATTAAATTATTTTAATAAATAATGGAAGCTGTTTTCCTAAGTTATTTTAAAATATTAAAAATTATAAATATATAATAAATTTCGTTAAATACTTACACCAATACTTATGTGATAAAGTGTAAATAAATTCTAAATACACTCTTAAATCACTTATAGTGTGTATGTTTTCCAATACATTTTAAAGCTTTGAATTTGGACCGAACTTTAAACGGAAAAATAAACATTCTAAAATTTTACACGTTGAGTAACGGATACTTATCTTTGTACAACGTCATGTTCAGTTTCCCAGGTCAGCTTTTGGGTGTGCAGACCATTTACTTTTTGTCTCGTTCAGTCGCTTTCAAAGGGATGGAGAAGCCTTATTTCTAAAATGTTAGACCCAATGCATCATCTGTCGTTTATTTATATTAATGTTGTAGGAAATTTTGGGACTAAATTAAAGGCTGGACACTAGAAGACCATGATACACCCTTAAACGTGACAATTATTTATCTATTTGATTTTCAACTTTCTTTATAAAGTATTCCCTTTTAAAATTTTAAGTTCACTTGTCAATTTAATGAAATTTCTAATCAAAAGTAAAACACTAATTATTTGAGACATCGGATTAACAAAATTAAAAACCTTGTTATTCATTTGCTGTATATTATTAAAGATTTAATGAAGAACAAAATCTTCCAAAACCAATTTTTAAAATCATAGCAAAGATAAGAATTTGGATTTTTTGTCGGAATAATTTTCTTGTTCTAAATGAAGATTAATCACACAAGAATATGTTTTTCTTAATCCCTTTTGAAATTTTCTTATTAATTATTGACATACACAGTATCACAAACATCCCCATAATAAAAAATCTAAATTATTTTGCTCAATTCAATAAAAAATTAAAATAAGAAAAAGGGATATGGTTCATTATATGTAAAAAATTTAATTTATTTTATCATAATAATCACAATATACATTTAAGCTATTATATTAATTAATGAATTTTACAAAATATAATAACACAACAGTAATTCATAAAACAACAGTAATTAATCAAAGACTCAACAATTTTCATTTCTATAGTGCTTACGGAGGTATCCAACTTGTTTATGTCCATTGTACAACATTCGGTTTACCCGTAACAAATTGGTTAGCCAAGTAGAAGTTGATCCATCAACATTGGAGATCCTTTCTTTTTATTCATTTTGAAATGGAAATTACCTGACCCAGAATGATATCAAGTATAAACACTGACATAGAAAAAGCTTTTATTAGTGGTTATAAAAACCTATGTTAGCAATTTAAACCACTAAATGAGTGTTAACATAGATTGAAAACCTTTGTTAGTACTTTAAAAATGCTAACACAAGTAATATGTTGATGATTATATAAAGGAATAACATAGTTTGCATGTTTTTTTATAAATAAAAAAAATTTGAACCGCTAACAAAGATTATAATATATATATATATCAGTTTGTGGTAAAATTGCTAATAAAGATTTTTTTATTATACACTTTTTCATGTACAAGGTAAACTTGCTATTAATTTGGAATATTTGCATGATTCAAATTGAATCATATCCAATGCTAGCAATACAAAATAATTGAGTTTCACATAATTTAAAACACATCCAAAACACTAATTAAAATAAATATTCAAATAAAACTATCCAACTTTACAAAATAATTGTAAAAATACAAATACATGTCTAGTGTTTATATAGACAATATTGAAATATAAAAGATGATTATTCTCTCTTTAGTTTATCAATCTGTTTTTTAGAGTAAGTGTACATGCACGTTTTATCAGGAAAGTATTATAAAAAAAAATATGGATGAAATTAAAATTGGTACATTGAATGATCAAATATAAAAATAACATAAAGAATTGATGATTTGCATTCCGTCTGGGAATACTAAATCCATAGGTTAATGCTATATGTTCTTCATGAATCTCATGATGTTAATGCCTATAACTAATATCGTCTGTTTGACGGAAGTGCAATATATAACAAATAAATAATTGAATTAGTGAATATTTATCATTAATATTAATTTCTCAAAATTATTTTTTACATTAATTTACGAAGACCAACTTAATCTTCTTGAACTTATATTTGGATACATGTCAACATCCTTAAAAAAAAAAGTAAGTTTATATATTGAATCATCATATGCTATGTGTAATAACCACAATATATGATTACTAGCTAATCAACAGTTATTTAATACTCAAATAAATTTTTATATTATCATGTAAGGAATCTAGATAATACACAGTCTCGAAAGTGAGATTGATGATGATTAACACTCAATATATTTTAAAAGAGATTTAGTAAGTAATTAGTATTTTCGTTATAAAATTAGAAACCGTAAATAATTCAGTGTATACATGTTTTGTTTCCTACATTAATGACTTATATCTATCTCCTATATTTATTCATCTTACTAAGAATTGTTTTTATACTACTTTTGTCCTTTCATACAGGAATCTTTTACGGAATTTATTTGTCTCGATCGTTTTATAAATTTCATCTGAATTGTCTTTTATATTGATTTTTTTATCAAAATACTCTCAATTATTTTAGCCAAAAAATAAAATACCATAATTAATAAGATGAATAATATATATATATATATATATATATATATATATATATATATATATATATATATATATATATATATATATATATATTTTTATGTGAGGATAAAATAACATTAATAAAACTTACACCAATTATTACATCATTTAATAATTTTATATACAATGTAAATTTTACTGATTTAGTTGTTAGATGTAAATTTTATTGATTTAGTTGTTAGATGTAAATTTATATTGCTTTAATGGTTTATATCAAATTTATTAAAATGGAACAATAATAAAAATGTAATTAAATTATTCATATTTTAGTATATTTAAAGTAATATATTTTTTAATTTTGATTAATATAAATAAGATATAAAATAATTTTAAATTAATATAATTTTTTATATATAATCAATATAAAAAAAATTAAATTTAATAATAAAATTAATAAAATTAATAAAATTAATATTTTATATGAAATTATTAAATAATATAATAATCAGCTATTTGAAAGCTTACTTTCTTTTACAACGATATAATTAATATTGACATGCATACGGATTTTCTTTCTATTGCAATTTCTGTATGCCCTATGTATCTTGAGTTTGTTAATATTAAACGGTTACAATGATTTAATAATAATAATTAATAATAAAATGGTGCATTGCACGAAAGATTAGTAATATTAAAGAGAGGAAGAGTTGCTATCAAAGTGACACATTTTGTCGTATGGTCGGGCCATGAATGCAGCGGGAATATTGGTGGCTGTAATCAGTCTCTCTCATAAATGACGCTTCCTTCCCATACTCTTCCTGTACTTTCATTAATCTATATAACCTTTTTTATATATAAATTCTCAATATTTTCTAACTTTTATATTCTTGGTCTCTTCTTTCTTTCAATGAAACCACAAAATTTGATGGACAGATCATAGCTCAAGACATTTAAGTGATGACTTAAATGATTGTGCTATCTTAATTTGATTTTTTTTCGAATTTAAAATGATATGGTAAGATTTATCATTATAATTCAAATCCGGGAACCAAACTTAAAAGAGTTTTTTGAAATTATTTTTCATAAATTCTTATTAGAAAAAAAAATTATACATAATTTACCTAAGTTAATTTGTGAAAATTCTTTTATATTAATTTTTTTAATTTTATTTTTAACTTATGTATAAATGAATTTTTATTTATAAAAAATTAATATTTTTTATTTTATTTTTTTATAAGTATTTAGGGAGAAGTTACTCTTACGAAAATATTAAAATTTAGAATATAATTAGTATTTTAATTAGTATGCGTTAATGTATGGAATAAATATTTGTTTTTATAATTAAAATTATAATATTATATATTTTAAATATAATATTATAACAAATTTTTTTAATAAATAAATTCTTTTACACATAAATTATATCTTAAATTTATGATAAATAATTTATAATATAATATAATATTGAAATATAATTAAAAAATAAATTGGAAAAAGATAGAGATATGTGGTTAATAAAATTAAATAAATAGATAAAGACAAAAGAAGTGTGGTGTGATATGATTGAGAAATATTTTTTTTAATTAGTTGTTAAATCAAATTAAATTTGAAATAAAAATTAAAACTATATTTAAAAGAAATAAAAAATTTAAAAAATTAAATTAAATACTCAATGTATAAGATTAAAATAAAACATGCCAATTAAGACATGCAAGTTAATAAGAATGATAATAAATTCAAAAGATTTTCATCTAAAAATAACTCTTAAAATACTATTATTTAATAATAACTTCTAAAATTATTATCATTTAATAATAACTTGTAAAAATAATCATTTAGATTTACAATATAGAAATAAATTACCTGAAAATATGTTTGAAGTTGGGTAAAAATGAATTGTGATGAATTTCGACTATTATGCATCTTAATTTTTTTATAACAAAAAAAATATTAATAATAAAACTCTAAGTATATTTCATTATTAGAAAAATCAAAATTAGTAAGTGATCAGATTCATCATAAAATAGATAAAATTTTGTCAAAAAAAAATTTAGTAATGGACATAATTTCTTCACAAAAATTGACATCACAAAATTTTTAGTGAGGAATTATATTTTTCATCACAAATTAGGGTGGGTAGTTACCTGTCATAAAGTATTTTAATTCCAACATTACTTACGAAAAGTAAATAATTAATATTATATATAATTTCCATATACTTCATAGTCCCTCACAATATATGTGATAGATTGAGTTTCTCACAAATCTATGACAGGTTAAGTTCCTCGCAAATATATGACAAATAAATATTCATCATAACTAGTGAGGTTTTGAATCTGTCACTAATCTGGACGTGGTAGATTTATTCATTCTCCAATTAGTAGTAAAGTGTCATATATATGAAAACCTTTTAATAACTAAAAGATGTTATAATAAAAATATTCATAACATTGAAAGTTTATAAATAACTATTAAAAGTCTCATAATTTTTTAATTATATATAATCTATAACAAGCATAATAGATGATACAAAAAAATGCATTTTGTAATAATATTATAAACTAAACATCTATATTATCATTTTATTCATCATTGACTTGCTGATTATTTTAATCATTTATAGGAGGCTATGAACCATGTTGAATTGGTTGAGATGTATGACACAAAGAAAAAATCATCATAAATTGACTCAATTGCTCATGAAATGACTTTTCTTGTGATGCAAGAATCATCTCTAACTGAATTTTCATTTTCTCCGTAAGGCTCTTATTTTCTTTAGTAAGTTTGAAAATTTTATTGTTTAGTTGTTTATACTCGAATTATGAGATGTCATAAGATGACGTGGAAAAAAAAAACATGTTTCCCTTTTCCATCCTTTAAACCTAGACCAAATATTTATCATTTTTTGTTCATACCACCAACTTTATAAAAGATATTATTGTTTGACTGATGATTAGATACATCATCCTCTAATATTTGACGTAAGTCTCTAAAATTTTTTTCCTTACATACTCATTCTGTAAAATTAGGCTAAGAAATCAAATAAAATTAATGTAAATAGTTAATAATTAAAACAAACCATAGTTCATATATATATATATATATATAAAAGGTCAATCATATATACAAATCTCATAATAGATTAAAAGGAAGCAAAATAAAAAGATTAATTATAAGTTAATAGAATCATCTTTAAATTTTGATTATGACTTGCTATTATTATATGAAAAAAATAAACCAAGACTACAAAAAAAAAGCAAAATGATAATTTAAGATTTCAAATTCGTTACAGGAAAATGTAGTTGAATTTATATAAGGTCCATAATTGCATTATAAACTTGTTACATTTCACAACTTTATAAGTAACATGTAATAGACAATTGCAGTAAGTAATATGCATATTTGTATTTTTTTTCCCCTTAAGAAAATAACAATTACCCAATTACCACTTTACTTACAACTTTTTTTTAAGACTCAAAATTAATCAATTCACACACATTTTATAGAAAATCTAGTTAGCTTCAAAATCTCATTATACTATATAGAAAAGAGAATGATGAAAATGAAAAAAATATTTTTTTTAAGATATATTTTTATTGAAAATTTGTATTCTTAAATTATAAAGATTTCTTCAATTAATTATGAATCTTTTATATTTTAAAATTTAAATTATTATACTATTTTTTTTTCTTAAAATTGTATAGTTCTATATATCTATTTTATTTTAATATTTAATTAAAATGATTGAATTAAATTATTAATATTTTAAATTAATATTTCTTAAATTGATAAAAGATAGTCAATTTAACACGAAGATGTTAAAGATTATGTATGATAAGTTTATTAATTTTTACAATAACTAAAAGTCTTTATATTAAAGATGATTTTTAATTAAATAATAGTCTAAAATTGTTTTATATTGTCAATACATAATTATTAAATTAAAAAATGTATAGGGAAAATACACATGTATTTATCACTATTAAATAAATAATATAATATTATAAAACTCAACAAATAATAACTTATACTTTTTTAATACTATATATATTTTAATTAAAACTTATTCATCCTATACTATAATTTTTGTTTTGTTTTGATACTTTAGTCATATTATTATTGATGTAATATTCTTTTTTATTTAACTACATACTTAAAATTAAAAACCTGTTTTAATATATTATTTTTTTATATTTCAATGTTTTAAAGAAAATTAAAAAATAACCTTTTTAATAATATATTGAAAATTAATAATAACTTTTTTATATATTTTTTGTATTTCACTAAAAACAAATATTACATCAATAATAATATAATACTTTTATAATAATAACTATTTTAAACTTATACTAACGAAAATTTTTAATAGCGTAAACTATTAGACTCAAGTTTTAAAGTGTTTACATATCAAAATATTTTATAGATTTTGAAAATAACTAGTAAGAGGTGCAAAATGAATTTCGGCTTTATGAGCCTAGCATAATACAAATGTATCGACTTGCCCTTTTCACACGTGGATTTAATAAATCACCTTTGAAATTAATATGTCTTCAAGTCAAGGTTGTTTATCAACCATTTTTTAATTAATTATTATTTTATTAACATTTTAAAATTATCTTTTACAATTTTAAATACCATAGTCAATACAGTATTTGAGTTAACCTAGTTACAAAACATGCTCTTTTTCCGTGATTGATTACCGTTAACATGCTAGTTCTGTACTTGGAATATTTACCAAGGGTTCTGATACAAGGAAAAGGTGAAGCGAATATTTCTGAAATTATGGTAAATTCAATTGTTGCCGATACAGTTATGCATGTGCTTATTTTCAGAACTGATCAATGACTGCTACTTTAAGAGGTGAATAAAGATACGTAGGAGTTGAACTTTCAGGGCCCAATAATTGCAAGGTTACTTTTCTTTACTATCAATGACTATCTGTTCTGGAACGAGGTAAGTATGTAATTACTATCTTTATTATTTATGTGGCAAATGCAAAACAAACAGTGAATTGATTATCTACTTAATAGAAAACACATGTGTAGTATTCAATATATACATAAATGATTTATTTAAGACGTTGATTACAAGAATCTTAATAAAAATCGAAATAAGTGGCTGCACATGCATGTTACACATTCCATGTCAGATATATATGTATATATATATATAACCTCACATCACTAATTATTTCTGAGGTTGAGGATAATATCTTGTATGCGGACCTCAATTATTAATGTAGATAATTGCCTGTCAGTAAATGATAAAACCTCAGAGAGAGGTGGCAGAGAAGATGACAAGTTCTGATTCTGAAACAAGTAAAAGACAACATGAGTTAAAAAATTTGGCCCACAAATCATGTTTAGGTGGAATTAGAATTTGGAGGCACTCATTATAGTTGTCATTAGTAGCTTATTAGATAGTGAAAATTTATTGTTTTTAGAATATTGAGGCTTAATTGTTGATTTTGTAACATTTTGTTTTGCTAAATGTGATTTATTAGTGGATTGCATCTTGTCAATTAGCTGATAATCTTGTCTAGCCACAACTGAGTATGGTTTGGATAAGCACCAATTAAATTATTGCTTCCTCCTACTCATCATACTGTTAGGCACTTGCCATATATATATGACCTCTACTTTTGCCTTGGAAAACATTTGTAGAACCTTCTTTTTCGAGTCCTATCAATTTTTCAGTTTTCAGTGCTAAGTCTGCGTGGCTGTTTGGATTTGGAAATTTTGATTTCTAAAGAAATTGATTTTAACTAAAATTAATTTTTAAGTAAATATTTTATTTTTAAAGCAATTAATTTTGTTATAAACTTTTCAACCCAACATATATTATATTAATTTGGATTGGCCTTAGAAAATCATATGAGTATAAAGTTAGGGTAAGATTAACACAAAAATAACTATTTATTGTTTCAAAAAATCATGATAAATGCAACTTATTACTTTGTTACTAAACATACTAACAAAAGTTATTTTTTATCGTCTAATAATAATTAAATATATATTTATATTTTATAAAATTCTATTTGACTAATAAAAATCAATTCTCGTTATTTCTATTATGTTATGATATGGAAACACAATTAATTCTTGCAAAATTATGTTTAACTAGATATTTCTAACATAAAAATGTTGATCAGCATTTTTTAAATGTTTTCCAAATTAATTTTTTCTCAAAAGAAATCCCCCACTAATAATCCAAAAACACTCGAAGTATTATTGTTAAATAACCCAAGTAATTAAACAAATTAATCTATAACATTACGTCAAAGTAAATTCAAATGTTTTAAATAAAATCTGGAATTTGAATTGAAAAAGACATGATTGAGAAGACAATCTTATTTAAAATGGATGAGCCAGATACTTGGTACCTATAGTTGATTTCCATAGTCACAAAATATTTATGTAAAATTTGATAGTCGGTCTTTTTAAAAAAACAAATAAAGTCTTGCATTGGTGTGTTGTCACGTGAGTAAACAGTAAAAGTTTGGTTTTTGGTTCAAATTTTGTCATGAACCTCACAAACAAACAAGGGTCATGAATACTGAGCGTTTGGGTTCCCCTGTTGAAGAAAACGCCATGGCCCCATGGCACCAACAATTCCACTTGATGCACTTTTTGCTGGTCTTTCCCAAGACACCAATTCCCAGTCCAAAAAATCATGGGTCCCTTTGCATCAATTTCTTCTCAATCTACTTCCAACAAAAGGATGAGGGTGTGTGTCAAATAATTCAAAAATCATGTAGGCTTTTTAGAGAATTGTTCTTTTCCATTGGGACCCATCAGGTGGAGGGACCCCCCTCTCTCCAAACCAGCTTGTTCATCTTACGCTGTTGCTTCCAATCACCATAACATGCCATGCATGTACTGTTTTGTTTGCCCATGTGGATATTTAGTATCAATCTAATCTGTCCACTTTCACTTGATTACGTTGCTTTCCATAACTAAATGGACTAGATATTTAATCGCCACCAACTTAATTGTCATTTGTTTCTACTCATGCATCAATGTCATCAAAATTAATTCATTCATTCAATTAACAACAAATCAAGTATTTTATTAATTATATCTCTGCTACAAAACAATATATAGTAGTATAAACTTATAAGTTCATGTCATGTACTCCTTTTGTTTCTTTTCACCCATCTATTTGCAAAGAACAAATATTTTCTCTCTTTTTTTTATTAAAGTATAAGATAACATTAATTATAAATTTTCAAATATAAAAAAGGAAATTAAGAGATTGAAAGTAAGTAAAATATATTAAGTGTGATGAAAGAAAAGTTGTAATTATTGATCAAGTGATATTTTTATAAAATTTTCGATGATGGGACAGGATTGACCAATAATAAACAAAATATGGATTAATATTACAAAATGATTTGTGTAGATGAGTTAAAAGAAAGCTCTTAAGATGATGAATAATGAACATATGGAAATGAATACAAAATTCATTGTAATTAATTGCTTTTTTGGTTTAAGTCTAATTCATTGGACATGATGCAACTAAATAAATAAATAAAAGTTTTTTCTTGTGACAAATTTAAATTAATTTTAATGTGTGTTCGTATATGTCTACGTTGTAACAAAAAAAAAAAGTCTATGTTAATAAAATATTAATACATGCACCTTATTAATTAGAAAAGTTTATTGTCACTTCTTTTCAACAATTTTTTTATCTTTATCTTCCTAAAGTATACTTGGTTAAAATGTTGTGTTATATTTATATTCTATTACCACTCCTACACCTTGAATTTCAAATTAATAACTATAGAACATAATATTAAAGATAAAAATTAATTATAATTAATTTTATGTATTTTTCATTCTTTTTATATCACAATAATGTTTAGTTATTTTATTTTTCATACATGATTATGATATGTTTAACTTATTATTTAATATTAAATATATGAAGTTTAGTTTAAATATAAGCAATAGTAATATTTTTAAAATAAAAATAGGAAAATTATTATTTTAAATTAAGTTAATCTGAATATACAGTAAAGACAAAGCTAACAAAATAAAAATATTTTATAAATTATAAATTTATTTATAGGTTAATTTTTACAGCTTTCAATTTCTTTTATAAAATATAAGTAATTAAAATTTTATTTTATATATATATAGATAGATAAACTTCTCCATAAACAGTTATAGGAGAAAAAATATAAAGAAAAAATAAAAATAAAATTATTCATAAATTAAAATTAACTTAATTATACATAAATCAAAAATCAGTTTTTGAGAAGGTAACCTGAAAAAGTCTCTATAAATTAGTTTATATATAATAATTTTAATTTATAAAAAAACGTATTTTATATTTCTTTTTTACTTTTTTATAAGTATTTATGGAGAAAATTATTCAAATAAACCCATAAATAACAAGTATTACTATTGTTTATATTGATAAAGTAATTAAGAAATGTTAATAACCTTTTGTATTTTTTTTTATCTTTATCAACATGAAAATGCATTTATCAAATGGAAATTTTGATAACAATTTGATATATGAAATATGTTATTGTGTAGTATGTTTTATATTGTTATCCGTGTATGAAAAATATGGACATTAAGTTTTATTTGTAAGCTAAAATATGACTAAAATAAATTTATTGAAACACTCAATAACCAAATAATTTGTTATGTTGTCAAAATAATTTTATTTTCTTAACTTTATACTTACTACATGTATTTATATGAACTTAAAAATAAAAAATTTGATTAATATTTTTATTTTTAGATAATAGTTATTCTTAAACTAAACTTAATATATGTAATAGTAAATAATAATTTAAAATTATAATTATATATAAAATTAAATATTTGAATCCTATTTTATCTAAAAAAATATAAATAAATCAAATTAATTATAATGTATCTGTATATTTAATATTAATTAGAGAATGGGATATAGAAGTGCCATATAGTATAAATATTTCCGACAAAATTTGGTATAAATATAGTACATCATTTAATTAATGATAATTTAAGACAAAGATAAAAAAAAAAAGAGTTGAAAAAAAAGAGTTTTAATAAATAATGAAACAATAGACACTCTCTTAAAAATTTTTTAATTACTTAAATAAAATAAGTATGAAATGATTTGTTTTATATTGTTTATATAACAAGTATTTTTTTAAAAGCTTTTATATTTCTACTTTTTATTTCCTAACATGTGCCTATGAGCACTCATTAGGAAAATCGGGTTTAAATTAGTTTCTATATTTTTGTTAATATGTTTTTTTGGTCAAGAACCATTAATATATGAACACAACATTAGGTAGTGTCATTTTATTCTTATAATATTTTTTACAATTAATTTTTTTTATTGGTCTCTCATCTTATCACCCATCTTATTTTACACTGTCTATCTTCTTTATTCTTATTTTTTTCATCTCTCTCTTGAATTGCAAAAAGTGTTGCGAAAGTATAATTGTTCTTAAGATATTGCCATAAAAATGTATTTGGTCATTATCCTAATCATGTTTATATCCATGTGCGCTTTGTACTAACTACGATCACCTAATTAATTAGGAAACTTGTTCCTTGCTAATGAAATAGAGAAATTGTTCTTTCACTAAAACTAATTATGAATATAATGATACGGAAAATCATTATTAGGCTATATAGTGTCAAATATCGATCTTTTATATATATGTTGGAGCAATGCTACATGATCACACAGAACCTTATTAAGACAATTCACGAGTACTAAGAATAATTTGTAACTTATCTGTTATCGTCATCCCAAAAAAGAATAAAGGATAAAGAAAATAGGACCACAAAAGTGTGATACAACTTTTTCTTTTTTAGCATTTGTCTAATCTTCCATGAAACACCTTCGGCCACCACAACCTTCCCAATGGTGACATATTATTATGTATATATAAGTAGCTTATAGATACTTTTCATGATCGCATATTGGTGAATGATTGCCAACCTCAATATCCACAACTGATTAATTACTACAATTAAAGCAAAAAGGAGGGGTGGGGGAAGAAGAAGCAGGGGAACATTCAAAATAAATTTACTTATTAATAGCATATAAACCCTTTGAATTGTCTTTCCATCATCATACTGAAAAGAAAACGGAAATAGGACCACAAAATTATATGGTACCAGCGTTTTTTACTAGATTTTGTGTTGCTGTTTTTCCATGAAGCATTTTTCATCCATAATTGTTTTTTACTCAAACTCTACAGCGGCCTATTATGCATACATGAGAATGATTGTGGACATCGTCATCAATAACTTATTTTTATCACTAAACAAATATTTTGCTTTAAAAAAATATAATGTTTAATTTTTATACCCGTACCGTGTCAAGTGTTTTTAACCTGTTAGCCCACAGCTACGACTTCTAAATAAATTTTATTAAACACATGATAGTTTTTTATTCAACAATAATATTAGTGCATAAATAAATTTTTTAAAAATGTAATTTAAAAAAATATATATTAATCGATTTTTTTTTATCTTTCATAATTTTTTTTAGTTTACTAAGTTAATGACTAATTACGTTTCATAAATATGTAATTGTTGCTATACTCTGAAAACTTAACATAGATACTTTCACTAAATATATTTTTCACAATTATATAAACATAAAGTTATCCTAAATGATTAATACATCACTAAAAACGAAAATGATCTCTTTATTTTTTTTTTTAAGATTAGCTACTAAAATCAAGAACTAACCGTGGCAAGATCTATTAATGCACCTAGATAAATACAATTCGTCCTTGAAATTTATACAATTTTTATGAATTTAAATAGAACAAATAACAACCAATCATATTAATTAACCTCCAGACCTTGAATTCCCCCGCTTCACCATACCAAAACATTATTAATAATGAGTTCTGCGGAAAAAAAAAAAAAAAAGGCCGGGCAAAACTTAACCAGAAGTACAAGTGGAAAACATGAAGAAGTTGGATTTTGATATTTTCTTCTTCGTCCTAGCATAATTTCATTATTTAAAAAGAGAACTGGATCGAACTTAATAATAATAACTAGAAAATGTTTATATATATATATATATATATATACACACGTACCTACGTGTATGTATAAAATGTTCGCCAAAAATATCCTTACACAATAGGTACGTACGTGTATATTAGATTTAATATCATAAAATTATAGGTGAGCCTTACACAAGTAATTAACACCATGTTTGTTTTGAATTAGTACTCAACCGAAACACATCTGAAGTGCTGGAAACACGTTTAACATCGTGCTAGCTAGGCTGAAAATCATTACGCATGCAATTGGAAATAAATGTTAACTGAATCGAAGCAATTGAGAAGCTGCTTTTACTGTGGCTAATTTTATTTTTTTTTTACACTCAATTTTTAACATGAAACTATTGTACAATTTAACACAAAACACATGCAAAGTTGGCTGGCACAAGGACAATAAAAAAAATATCGCAGCACAAAACTGGTGCACAGCTAATATTGTCTTCCAAAAATATTATTACACACATTTATGCTTAGCCAAAAATAAAAAAAAAGGGATCGATTTTCCAACGTGTGGAGGAAGCTAAGAATTTTGGTTGGGCAAGAACGTTAACAGAGAAAATTGTAGCACAAGAAGATTCCCATGCAGATGTAGTAGCTTGAAAAGGTTAAAAGTCTGAATTTGAAAGGTCAGCTCACTCTTACGTTTGGGCCAATGTCGTACTGCTCATTGGTCCTACCACTGTTGACAATGTTTTTAATGGTTAGTACTTGCATCCAAACATGCCCCACAATTTCCTCTCACAGTGAACTCGTAGCCAAAACTTTGCTCAGGCATTCGTATCTATAGATGAACATATTTGATTGAACATTATCACTCGCCATGTCTCTACATCTACAGGCATTACATTGTCATTCATCACTCTTCACCTCTCTTTTCATTTGATATGACTCTTTCTGTGGACAGCCAAGAGCTATCTTCATTCCACACACTTTATTGTGGTTCTTGTTCATCAAATTATTACACTTCCTATTTCTGTTTTTGTTTCTGTCTTTCCGTTTATGATGTTATTGCTAAAATTCTTCAGATTGATGGAATCAAGGCCTTAATTGCACTATATATGCATGTGAGATAAATAATTAATTAGCAGAATGGCCGGTTATAATAAATTAAGTGTGAATGTGTGATGTCTAATAAATAAGTATATATTAAAACACTAATTGTTTTATTACGTTAATTTTATATATTTTTTAGTATAGTATATGAGGTGTATGTATCGTAAATTTTACTTTACTTAAACGGGAATATGTATAAAGTACCACTTGAAAATACAATTGAAATGCTGAACATCTGTTATTCCTAAAATGAACTTGGCGCTATAGTCTATAGAGGCAACTTCTAGTTCTTCTTCCTTTATTGTCATAAAAGGCTACTTCTAGTTGTAGCACAGTAGACTGGAGTTATAACGGATTTTTGACATGTTTTCTGCATATCAAATTCAAAAGCATTTAAAGTTCTTATAATTTTTTAATTCCTCTGTTCACAATATAGAGAAGTATTCACTGTGACGAGTCCTAATTAAAAATCAGCTAACAACTCAATAATCAATATAAAAATCACTTTATATTATTTATATTTAGACCATTATATTAGCTCTAAAGATTCAATGGAACGGTCCGCAAGATGTTAATTACGATATAGAACATATTTATTGAGAGTCTTAAAACCTATTAACGACTGAATAAATCTTGAGTAAACTTAATTATGTATGACTTTACGTAACTCACCTATTTATTAGTGTGTTTGTTCTCTAGTGACCAATATATTGAAAACCAAGATCACAAGCCACCCATCCTGAATCAGACGGTCTACACGGTGGAGAAAGTTATTTTTTCAAGTCCATGTTTTGCCTTAAGATGAACTATACTTACTTACACTAAAGAGTTACGTGTCAAAAGGTGAGACCAGGTTTGAAAAGAATCAGGTAGCCGTACCTGTTTTTTATTGTAGAAATGGATTGACTGACAAACTATTTAATTGTAGTTGCAATTCATTATCAACAACTTGTATAATGAGGGTATATATTCAATGCTTATAAGATTGGCGAAGGGGCCTTTGGTGACATTAATTAGAATTTTGGTTATTTATGAGAGGTAAAAGAATAAAATATTATGCAAAGCAAGGAAAGCAAAAAGCAGGGTTGAATATGAGAGGAGAGAAACACGGTTGATCCCTGTAGGCCAGGTTTGTCATACCAATAATGAGAAAAGAAAAAAAGAATCAGAAAATGAACAAGACCGGTACCGCACGCCCAGGCCCACTAAGCTAAACCCAACCCGAGTGCAGCTTGGCATAAATACCGCACAACCACCCCCTCCTTTCTCTCCAAATATCTCTTTCTGTAATTTCTATGACCAGTACTTGCGGACCATGTTAATGGAGACTGCTGGCCGCGATTCGGGAATGAGTTCAGAGACAGTGAATTCCACTTCAATGAGCAACGAAAGCGTTTGCAGCACCAGCTTCAGCCGTCTCTCCTTCGACCTCCCCCCGTCCTTGTCCTCGCCGGAGAGTCTCTTTGTCAAGCCCCACCGCTCCTCCGACTTCGCCTACTCCGCCATCCTCCGCCGCAAGTCCGCCCTCACCTTCCGCGACTTCCACCTCCTCCGGCGCATCGGCGCGGGCGATATCGGGACCGTGTACCTGTGCCGGCTCCGTGACGGGGACTTGGACGACGACCCGGCGTGCCTCTACGCTATGAAGGTGGTGGACAAGGAGGCGGTGGCGCTGAAAAAGAAGGCACAGAGAGCGGAAATGGAGAGAAAGATTCTGAAGATGGTGGACCACCCCTTCCTCCCAACGCTCTATGCGGAGTTCGAGGCTTCGCATTTCTCTTGCATTGTCATGGAGTATTGTTGTGGTGGGGACTTGCACTCCCTTCGACACAACCACCCTAACAACCGCTTCTCTCTCTCCTCTGCTAGGTAACGTAACCATCACCCAACTTTCTTTCTTCTCCCTGCCCTCTCCTCTATATATTTATTTATTTCTAAACTAGCTTCCTTTAATTCATTATCTCACTTCGCCGCAACATTCAATTTTTATTATTATTATTTTTTTTTGTCTCTTCATCCCTAAACAATTTTGTTATCCACCTAACTTATTTCGTTCCTAATATAAATTTTTAACACGGTCGTTTATAATGTAAATTAAACTTAACAAACTTTTATCATTCTTAAAATATATGTGGAGATGTCTTCTATGTATAATTGAATACAAAATATTAATATCATAATTTTTAAAGAACCGAATATGTGTTTAAATTTTATTTTTTTTAATGCCTGCATTTATTAAAAACTGTGTTTTTTGTTCTTTTAAAATGTTTTTGAAACTAAAAGTAAATATTTTAATACTTTTTATAGACTAAAAAAATTTAAAATAAATTAACTCAAAAAATTCATAAGTTTAGAAAAAAAAATATAGTTGAACTGACTTTTTAATATATGGAATTTTAAATATTGATAAAAGGTCAAATTAAAGAAAAGTTGAGTTTTTTTATTTTTTTTCTCAGTCAATCTAGATATTTTATTTTTTTCATTTCTTCGCCTATCTTAAAGAAGGATAATTTTTTATTATTATTTGTGTATGTAAAGTATTAACATTAACATTATATTTTTGTTTTTAATGTACAAAATACAAAATCATATTTTGGTGAAATATTATTTCAATTAATTTTTTAATACTAATTTTTATCACCCAATTTAAAGGAAACTATTTGGTCCAATTTTTTGGAAATAATTCAAATTTTTTTTACTTGTCTTGATTGTATTTGAACGCAAAAATTGAATACTATAATTTTTCATATACAGAATTACAATTATTGTTATAAAATTAAATCAAATTAAAGTAAGTTTTCTTTACATATTTAAATCAACAATTAAAAACAATCTGAAAACAAAGAAAAAGAAGTGCATGAACATGGAGTGCTGGGTGAGATTGTGAAGGGAATAGAAGTTGCTTTTTGTTGCACTAATAATAATATTCTTTTTTTCTTGTTACAGGTTTTACGCGGCTGAAGTACTGGTGGCATTGGAGTATCTCCACATGCTGGGAATCATCTACAGGGATCTAAAGCCGGAAAACGTGTTGGTCAGATCAGACGGTCACATCATGCTTTCTGATTTTGATCTCTCTCTATGCTCTGATGCAATACCAGCCGTCGAATCCCCTGACACTTCGCGAGATCCTGCATTACCACCCGCCTTACCCTACACTCGCCACCACTCCACCCCCTTCTCGTGCCTCTCCAACCGCGTGTTTCGGTCCAGGAAGGTGCAGACCCTTCAACCGAACCGCCTCTTCGTGGCCGAACCGGTCGGGGCCCGCTCCTGCTCCTTCGTGGGGACGCACGAGTACGTGTCGCCGGAGGTGGCCTCCGGGAACTCCCACGGCAACGCCGTCGACTGGTGGTCCTTCGGGATATTCATCTACGAGATGGTGTATGGTCGCACCCCCTTCTCGGGCCCATCCAACGAGGCTACGCTGCGCAACATCATAAAAAAGCCCCTCGCCTTTCCCACTGCCACGCCCTCCAGCACGCTTGAAATGCACGCGCGGGACCTCATCTCCGGCTTGCTTAACAAGGACCCGAACCGCAGGCTCGGGTCCAAGCGAGGCGCAGCGGACGTCAAGAAGCACCCCTTCTTCGCGGGGCTCAACCTGGCGCTCATACGAATGGTAACGCCGCCGGAGGTTCCGTCACTCAGAAAGCACAAAACGACGCCGTTCTACCACGTTAACGATAACGGCAGCGTAAATAACAGTACACAGCAACTAACGCCGTTTGATTACTTTTGAAAATCCAACGATGCTTGCGCTCTGCGCCACGTATTCAGTCGGTGCCTCCAGATTTTATAATTGGCGGATGACTTGTGTGTATATTTTTGAGTTGTCCTTTCTTTTTGAACCTTTTTTTTAATTATAATATAGTTTGATACTTACATTCAAGTTTCCTTTGACATTTATCTATATTTTTTGGCATGTCTATGATATGATAAGGTAGATGAATGGCGCGGAGATACCAATGAAAAAGAAAAAGGAAATAATTTGATTCTTTCAACGTAAATACGACGGCATTGAGATTATCATTTTTTTTTTTTTTTTTTTTTTATGATTGCATTGAGGTTATTATCATCTTAATCATATCAGGTGTCTTCAAAAGCTGAATTTGGGTCTGTCTTTCCTTTCATGGTATGCTTTTAGGTGAGACTACCATGAAAAATTAACTTGGAAATACTAAATACAGAATATTCCTTGCTTAATTTCTTCCCCCTCACACTTTGAGATGCGTACTAGAGACACATGTCCCATGGGAGGAAGGGTAAACTGGGGAAGGCGTGCAATATGCTACACAGGTTCATCGCATTTCGTTAATTAATTAGTCTGATAGTTTTTAATTTTATTGTATAATCCAACTTACTCTTGTTGCGTCTTTCATGCGAAAGAATTGTTATTTTTTAATAGTCTATATATACACTTTTATACTCATTCAATCCAAACTTACTATATATATATATATATATAAAATAAATTTGGTTGACGTTTCAGATAATAATTATATTAATGATAATTTTTATTTTAGTTGATAATATAAATTATTTTATATTAATAATGTATATAAATTAAGTTCATAAAATAATTAATGTGTTATTTAATTATTAAATAATATGAAAATGTTAATAAAT
Organism: Mucuna pruriens; assembly: GCA_025330945.1. NCBI lineage: Eukaryota > Viridiplantae > Streptophyta > Magnoliopsida > Fabales > Fabaceae > Mucuna > Mucuna pruriens. The sequence goes on along the minus strand of JAENHJ010000533.1, from coordinate 2,010,020 downwards.
ACAGTAACAGTTTTTTTTTTTTAAATCCACTAAATAGTATGTGTACAAATTAAATATTTTAAAATTTTCTGTCAGTGGCATTGAAAATCTGCACATGTCTTCGAATTTTATTGTTGAATCATTGTTTTCATTCTAACTGACTCCGAAACAGTGGAACTGATTGACGAGCAATTGTTGGTTTCAATTAGAAATGACATTGGGAAAGAACAAAACTATTTGAATTTATTCGTCATTCGCAAACAAGGTTTTTATTTTTTTAAGACCCACAGGGTGGTGTGTTTGATTTGTCTATAAAGTCAATTCCACACAGATAAAAACTATTTATATTATATTTTTTGGTGATAGATAAAAACTCTTTATATATTGTAAGTAAAATATTATATACATTACTCTTATTTTATTATAATTTGAGTTGTGTATATTTCTTTTATACAACCACGATAATGAAATTTGAATTAAAAAATGTATACAAATTATCCAATTTTTTAACGGTTAAGCTGATTCTGTTGGATTTTGTGTATATTTTTAGAATAAATAAAGTTTATATTATTATTTAATAACGTATTATCATATTATTTTGTAAATTTAATAAATTGTTAAATTCATCAAATAATATAACAAGACACTACTACTAGATGATGTTGTAAAATTTTATTACTAATTGTATCTAAATCAAAATCATTTAATTAAGCGATAGCAAATCAACAAATTATTAGAATTGTCAGATTATGTATGCGTTCATATTATCTCATTTTCAAAAAGAATAATTATTATTTATTTTTTAAAGAACTTTATGAAAATATCAAATTAAGTCGTTGACAAACATGTAATATAAGAAGAAAAAAATATTATCACTCGTCAGTGGACCAAACATGTAATATATATATATATATAAAAAAGGTTTACATAACTCGTCTCAAAAACAAAAACAACATTATGTGCTTGTTGAATTCTATAATCCAATTAAAATATTAAATGTGATTTTAAAAATCTATTAGTTTAACTTATACATTTAAAACATGATTCTGTCCTTTTAAACTAATTTCCAATGAGGGTGTAGAGAAGCTTTTGGAACTTGAGCTGCTTCTGTAGGCTTTTAGAGACGACCTATATATAAGCCCTTTGAAAAAACGAAAGGCCTACCCCTGTGTAGTAAGTAGACTAGAAAGTAAGCATCATATATATATATATATATATATGTGTGTGGCGTGTGCTGTGTGAAATAATCTAATTTTGGTTGAAGTTGGTTCTCTTCTAATATTCCATATTCCTCATAATTTTACCCATATAGAATAGAAAAGTTAGGCTTCTCACTTATTGTGCCTGTCTCTCCATCTCAAATCCCAACATCAGGATCGATACAAGGTTACGGAATTGTGACTTTCACCAAACTATATTTCACATGCATTCAAAAAAAAGGAAAATATTAATTGAATATAACCTTACTTTTTCTTCACTTTTTTTTTATCTTATTTTTTCTTTCCATTATACATATATATAAGAGGATAAAATTCATTAATATGAAAATATAAAATATTAATGATTAAAATTATAAGGACCAAAACGATTTTGTTTTTTTCTCCTTCTGTTTCTTTTCTTTCGGTCCCAATCTATCTCATTTTAGAGTGGATGGTTATCTCTTAAACAAATTCTTTTTAACCATAATGACTTTCGTACACAAAGTAGGGGAATAAAAATAAATATTTTCACGTTATGCTCGTAAGGATTCCGATTATGATTGACTTTTAAGATTTCTGAGAAAAGTTTAAAAGAATAGAGAGGTTAAATTGTCTTGAATATCATATTTATATATATATATATATTTTATTTTAAAAAATAAATTTTTTTTATTAAATTAGAATCAAACTCAAAATTTAAAATTAAATATCACATTTCTGAACGAATTCCATTTACAGTTTAATCGACATTAATTATTCAGTGCAAGTAGTTGAATTAAACTTAATCTCAACACTTTTATAACTGCATATATATGCAATAACATAATTTGTAAATTAGATGGCATATAAATGGGGATAGCATAGGAGTATTTTGCTTTATTTTTGGTATAAATATTATAATATGACATTGTAGAGCAAATAGAAGAACGTGGAAAGGCATGATGTGCGATTCGATTGGCGTTGAATAGGATGTGTGTTGACATGTGATAGGTAGCATGCAATGTATAGAGATAAAAAAAAACATATAGCACCTTTAATTTACAAGTTGTGGAGGAGGCGTTCCTGGAAATATAGAAGAGTAGCCTAGAAAGAGAATCGATACCCCCATCTCATTGAAATTCTGTGTTTCTGCTTTGAAATGCCGTTTTCATGTTTTCAGGCTTTACAATACAGATATGTCCCATTCTAATAAAATTAATATACTGTAACATATCATATCTCATCTCATCGATCTATGGAGCTTTAATTCCTTTCCCTTTTTCTCTTTGCCTTCGCTTTAGAATGTCCTCTACTGTTTTATCCGCTTTTCTATCAAACATGTTTCTTCTCTAATATATAACATGTTTCTAGAATGTTTTCGAGCCTTCAACTTCGAACCCACTTTCCTCCGTTACATCTGCCTGTGGGTTTCATTTTAACACCTATGGAATTAAATTCTACATAAGCTCCATATTTTTTCTACACAATTTATACGTTTATAGGGATTAAATTCTCGTTAATTCACCTTTAGGTGTGAAACCTACTACACGTTACCAAGACGCGCTTATTTTCAGAGCTAGTTTAAAAAATGTTTATAGAATATTAAGAGTGTATTTAATAAAATTATTTTATAATTTTTTTTTTATATCTACAAGATGAGTGTGAAGTTTCTACTGCTGAAAGCAATGATTAATTTCTCCTTTGTTGAAAACCTTACAATTTCCCATCAATAAATATTTCTCTCACAATATAATTTTTTTCATATCTAATGTCAAGATTCAACCATCTAACATTTAATATCTTATTGCAGGCAGAAGCATAGCTAAATCCCTTTATCTCTGTTAAGTAAAACGGTATAAATAAAATTGAATATTAATTGTAAATTAAAATAGGTTTAATGAAAATAAAATAATCATATAAATTAAATTTCCGTTTAAAAAAATCAATAAATATTAATAAAATTAATTAATGAGACTTTAACTTTTTAAAATATCTAATAAAAAAATACATCGGTTTTAACTTTTTATCTTTTTAGGTAAAATTTCCTTACTTGTCAACTTACATTATTTATTCAAAACCAGAGGAAAAGAGACTAAAGTATATAAGTTTTTTTTTTAAAATATACATATTTCAGTTAAATTTTTCTAAAAGTTATTTTAAAAAATAAGGTTTATTAATTTTTAAAAGTCTTTTCGCATAACTCTTTTTAAAGAAAAGTTAAAAAAAAATTATGGCCAAAATATCTCTACTTCTGTTTAATGAAACTAGAAACTAGAAGTTAGGCACGTAGGCAATAACTGTGTAGACCTTAAAAAAGATTAAAGTATAAAAAGAACAAATAGGAAAATGTCTAAAGGGTACAGCATTAGAATAATTTGTAGATACTGAGTTTTGGAAGAACACTTTTCTATTGATTAAAAAAATAAAATATAGTGCATTAAAGTCTAAACTCCGTTCTATTTTGCTAAATTGGAGTTTCAACGAACGGTCACATCCTATGTGAAATGGTGAAATAGCTCCAAAGTTCATAGTTTATATATATGTGCTGCATAAACGCTATGGGAATAATCGTACCGTTACAACTTGCAATACATGCATCAAGCAGAGTCCACGCACACATTATTATTATTCGAAATTAAAAACGTTTTAAAAGAGAGAGAAAATTACGTTGACACCTGTCAGATGTTAGGGTGTCTATAGATCCAATCTGATGTGTGAACTAACCAACTCCACCCCATGCAAACTTAAAAAACACATATTAGTTTAGATGTTATAAATTATTCAAATGAATGGGGTCATCAAAAGTATAATTTGACTATTTTCCTACACTTTTACCCAATGAACCTCACCTAACATAAATTCATTTATTTTTCTCTCTCTTTCTTTTTACAAGTTTTATTTGATTTTTTAACATTTTAAAACATTGTATACAAAATCATTTTTAACATTCTTAGACTCATCTAATATAATATTTTTTTATAATATAAAACCATCATAATTTATTATAAATTCATTTATATCTTCTCATTTTATTTAATAAGAATTTTTAGAATTAGGAATATAATTACAAACTATTATCATAATTTAAAATGGTGAATTATTTAAATAAATTAAAATTAACATATAATCAAATTTCAAGTTTTAGTTAAATAATTGAATATTTTCTTTTATGATATCTTATACTTATTAACTAGTTTAACAATGAATTTTATCAAACATTTTAATCAGTTAGCTCTTCAATTTTAAACTAGTTTTTTTTAGTTTTATCAAGCGCGATTATATCAACTTGATTATCAATTCAATTTAAATTGTATTTGTTTAAATTATTTTGTGTTGGATGAATTAATTTTTTTTTAAATTTAATTTAACTTAACTTGATTAACATATATAATTTATTTTCCATTAAACTCCATCTGACTCAACCGATAATTATCCTGGTGAGATGTGACATTTTATAAAATGATTATTAATTAAGATTTCTTGAAACTAATGAAGTCTTTAAAAAAAGAGAAGTATCGGTGGATTGCATAATTATTACATAAATTTGTATCTCATTATAATATTACAATAATTGTCTATAGAAATATATTTCAACACTCAATATTGTTTTAACACTATCAATATTTTTCACTTTTCTTTTTATTTTCTTCTTATCATATTGTATTGTTTATATATTTATATATACGTTTTTCTTCTTTCTTTAAGTATTGCATAAAATATTGGATATCTAAATATTTTTTCCTTCGTATATTATCAATTTTTTCTTCAAGTCTTAAGAAGTTTACAAACGAAGAAAAAAAATGTTTTATATATATTTTTATTTAAATAAATTCACAGTTTAATTTAAACCAATTTTGTCAATCAATAAATTAAGTTTTCAATAGAACTGTTTCTACCAAACGAAAATAAACTTTTAAAAATAAGTGAACTAAAAAAAATTTATTTCGGATAAATTTAGAAACTAAAAAGATGGAGTTGAAAATGGAAAAGTTTTTTTTATAGAATGGAGTAGTATGAATTCCTTTTCCTTAAAAAAAAAGAAAATAAAATAAAAAAGTATTTAGTTATTAAAAAATAGTGTTAAGAGAAGAGAGTGATTTTGGTGAAAAGCAGTGAAGAGGCATAGAAGGTGACAAACGTGGCACGTGGTTGTGAATGTGTAATGTCTGTGGTCTTCATATGCAATCTCGAAAGAGTGATAAGGATATTAGAGAGAAGAGTATGATGAATGAATGAATGAATGAATGAGTGAGTAGGAAAGTGTAAATTGACAAGACATGTAGATGATGAGATTAGGAATGCCATTGTCCATGTGATTTCCTGCCAACCATGCACCACTACCCACCTCCCTTTAAACCACTGTCCCCTCTCTTCTTCACAAACACAGCCCCACCCCTTTACATTCACAAAATATATAATATATATTAACTTCTTTTGCTACACACCTACCTAATAAATCTTATATCCACCTTTAATCTAATCACCTCCTGCCATTTAGTTATTTACAAATTTTTTCTTTTGTATTTCTATATATCACTTCACTGTGAACACATGTTATAAGTACAACTCTAGAAAATTTAACTTCCATCTTCTATGTTAAGCACTTTAATTTTTATTAATTAGGCTGACTTCATTAGTTTACAACGTTTTACCACATGTTTATATAGATTATTTTCATCAAAAAATTACTTTTTAAAAATTGATAGAAAAATATGTTTGAGAAGTATTTTTAGTGGCTTTTCATTTTTTTATTAGTTAAAAAATTTATTTGACTATGTTAATAGTGTTTAACAAAAAAATTTAATAATTTATAATATTTTTTAAGATATTATTTCAAATAGTGTTAGATTCTAACTTGTGACTATTATATTTTATTTTCTTTTTATATAAAAAAAATATTTATTAAAATTTTTATCTCTAATTTTATATAAGATAGAATTTTTATTTTTTATCTTCTTTTTACTCATTTGTAGCGTGACACATAGGCTAGTTGTTACCCTTCTTGTTCATTTTTTTTTTCTCTATAATAATACAAGGTATTGATAACGATAGACGATGGTTTTACTCTATTTTATTTTTGCTAATATTTTTACATTTAATTTTTTATTTTAATTATTATATAATTTATAATATTTATTTTATTATTTTAAAATTATAATTCAAAATATGGATAATAATAAATGATAAATTTATTTTATTTTTCATATTACTTTTTAAATGTGTTTTAAATTGTATTGTGTATTTCAATCATTATAATCTATTTTATTGTTTTAATATTATAGTTCAATATATTTTAAGTATTACACTAATTAACATAATAAAGTGTGATGTTTAACTAATTATATGTTATTTTATTTATTTTAAATTTCATCGAGAATGTAATAATTATACAAAAGTTTAAAATTTATTAAAAGTTTAAAATTTATTAAAACAAAAATCATAATTATCTAAAATATATTTTCATCAAAAATTAAAATTTCTATAAAAATATCAATTATAAAAACATATTTATTTTTATCACTTTATATTTAAATTTGATTGCAATCTTGATCCCCTTAGTTTGGTGTGTGGGTAACTTTGGTTTTTGATAATTTTAGTTGCTTAATTTTGATTCAAATGTTTAAAAGGGATAAATATTATTGGTACAATAAAAAGAGAAAGATAAAAGATAGAGAATTGTGTCACAAAATTAATTATATGATGGATAAAGACAAGAAAAAAATAATTTTGTATGAATTACATAATTTTTTTAAATGAATAATTTTAGTCCTTATAGTTTTTTTTGTTTAATTTAGTCTATACATTTAAAAAAATATATGTAATTTTAGTCATGTTAACTTACTGTGCAATTTTTAACACATACGACAATATTTATATTAAATAATTTAATTTGTGAAAATTAAATAATTAATATTACAATGTGTCATAAATTATTTATTTTAAGAAAAATAGTTGACTAAATTTGTCACATTATTATATCTATAAAAAATTAAATAATAAATTAATAATAAAATTAAAATTATTACTTTTAATTGTATAGATTAAAATTGAACAATTTAAATTATAAGACTATAATTGCTCACACAAAAAATAATGAGACAAAAAATGCAATTAACACTTACGGTTAAAATTAAACAAATAATTTTATCATACTCTTATAATTCAATAAATTAGTTTAACCATTTTCAACTTTCAATTATCAATTAATTTTTTAACTTTAAACTAATTTTTCAATTACTTTTACTATTTTAGCAAACATAAACAAATAAGTACTTTCCTTAATCATTGGACATACTTATCTCATTTAACTGTTTGAATTAATTCAATTTCCTGTTACCTCTCTAAAAGAAAAATAATAATTTATGAAAAATATTACATTCTCTTATAAATTTGTTTCCTATTTTATAAAGAAAACTAAATAAACAATAAATATATTTAATATTCAAAAGATAAAGTGTATTTATTATTAACCATATAAAAATTAAAATATTAATATAAAAATATAAAATTATTCTTGTCTCTACCTTGTAAAACTCTTTTACTAAAAAAAACCTAATTATAAATCATTATACAATATCTTTCTACTTTTCTTGTGTGACAAATATTTAATATATTTTATATTTTTATGATATTAAATATATTTTAAAAATAGTTCATTTCGTATCATTCAATTATAATTATTGTTTAAGATAAACTTATTAACTTTTATGATAAATATCTTAAAAAATTATATTAACAATAATTTATGATTAAATTATAATATAAAATTACATAATTATTAAAATTTTTAATTTTTATCTAATATTTTATTTTTTAAGATAATAAGAGAACTTGTAGAAAATTTCTGGGATGATATACTGCATTATTTAGTTAAATATGCACGGGAAAGACAGATTAAAATAAAATAAGAGTAATATTATATATTTTTTAAATTTCCTAGTTCTTTATAATGAAAGTACTGAATAAAAAAGAAAATATATTTAATACTTGTCATAAAAAATAAAAAATATTATAGAAAAATTTAGAATTATTCAAGGGATGATCCTTGGTAGAGAAAATTTAGAGAAACGTTACATCTGAAATGTAGTTGAAGAGAAGGTTAGGTGTGAAACAGAGGTGGCTGATGGGTTGAAACTCCAAAGCTAAGATGGGAGGCCCAATATTTATTGCAAGCTACCATCAACACTTCCACTACCCTAGTTCAATAATTACTCCCATCATTCTAATTTTTATTCATGTCTTTACTTTTTTATTTTATTTTCATTTTTTTTTTTGAAACTTCAAGACTTAATTAATATTTTTACGATGTCCTTATTCAAAATAAAAATTAATAAAATATTTAATCTTTACAAGATTAATGCTACCTGTGTGATCAACCTGTGATATATATATATATATATATATATATATAGATATATTTTAATTTGGTCTTTTCGATCTAATTAATTGATTTATTTAGATTAAGGAAATGAGTTTATTTAGGTAATATTATTAAATTTAATTTAAATTTATATATTTTAAAAAATTATTCCTAATAAATGAGATATATTTTTATTTTTGTATATTTTATTTATTAATTTTAATTTTTTTAATCTCTCATTAATTATGTTTTATTATTTTAATTTTTATTTGTTATACATATGAAAAATCAAAATAAAATTTTCTTTATACAAGATAAAATTAGACTTTCAACCAGTGAAAATATTAATATATTCATTTATTAGTTATCAATCTTTAAAAATAATTAATAATTAAGAGTACTTTTCAAAAAAGAAAAATAATTAATGGATGAAATAAAGAAACATCAGAATCAAACACAACTTCAAATGGTTTATAACACACCTATTTTAGTCAATCAATTGGTAATGGGTCTTTAAAAAAAGATTGAAGAGGTATTTTTTGTCATAATTACAAGAAACATGAACTTATTTTTAAATATATTAATTACTACTATATTTTATATTCTCATGTTACTGTATAAAGTGTATTAAGGAGACATACACTCCATTATTTATGTAAGTGAATTTATTCAACATTCTATTAATCATTCAAGTCACACTTATTATGAAAAAAAAATCTATTGAAGTATGAGTAATGTATCAAAAAATATCTATTAAATATAACAACGACTTTAACCATTTAATTATATGAGTATTTTTAAAATAAAATTTAAATTTATGATCATATCAATTAAAAATAACTAACTTTACTATTTTTATTAATCATGATAAATTAATTATTTGTTTTATATATAAGACAAAAATAGTAAATTTGATAAGAGGATTAAATAAAAAAAATGTAGAAATTTATAATACAAATTTTGGTTTATAATTAGAGGAGAGAATTAAATAAAATTCTTTTAATCTAAATACATATAATGATTTTTAATGTAACCCCAAAGTTCAATGAAATCTTCTCATGTATTGACCAATATTCTAATATCCCTAATTAATATATAAACTTCTAATAATTTAAATGGACAATTTCATATTTTCACCGGGACAGCTGCAATGACCACATGCTCGACCGATATAAAAAAACTTGTCAACAAAATGATCATACTTATTCCTTTTCATCCATTTTATTCCGCGTTTTAATAAAAAGAAAGTCATTTGACTGTGGTTTTACAATATTAATATTAACGGAGTATAAAAATATATTTTTAATTACTTATTATAGAGTAAAAAATATAAACAGAAAATAAATTTATAAAAACTAAATAATATATAAGAAAGTTAAATAATAATTTTTGTAAAAGATAAATTATCTTTTTTTAATTCTTGCGTGAACCTTAAACATGAAATAATATAAAACAAAGGGAGTGTTATTTTGAATCACTGAGGAATTTTTCCCAGCGAAAGAAAGTGTTATATAACACAAATTATGGTAGCTTCGGAGCAATATTCCTACCTCTCCTGTTACTATATTTTTTCAACAGCCAAAATACAATAATATGTTACGTTTTCTTTCTTCCTTCATTATTCTGTAATAATCATGAAGACTGGAGATTGTGCAGGATATTGATTCCACAATAATTTATAATTTCAATTTATTTTAAATAATATGTAAATATTTTATATGTGTTTATTAAGTCTTGAAGGCTATTTTAACTTTAATGAGTTCTTAAGTTCAATTTATTAAACTTTTTTTTATTAAAAAACATTAATTAAAAATTTATTAATTACAATTAAATTTCGTTAGAATTATGATAGCACACTGATGACATTTTTTTATAATTTGAATTCTTGAATAAATGTGAATCAATAGAAAGAAATTGTTTTAAAAAGTTTGTTAAAAAATACATTCTTAATATTTTTTAAAAGAATACTAATGAAACTCTTTCAATCACTTTCTTATTTGTATTTTTTAATTATTGAGTAAAATTTATTAGAAATTATATATAAAAATATAAGAAAAATATTAATAATATATTACTTTTTTTATCTAAAATATAAAAAATAATCACATATATATTAATATTAAATATAAATAAATTTTAACAAAATTTATTTTATTTAATAAATCATCATTAAATTACTCTTTTAACAATTTTTTTTAACGAATTTATCTATTTTTAATAACTCTTTTTTATTCTTGAATATTAAGTTTTAATAAAAGGTTAATTTGGAAGAAAAGGTTTATTTTTTAAATAAGATTAGTAAAATTAAATAATATTAACTCACTTTTTAATTGACATAAATTAGCTTTTTTTTTCTTTTTATTATATTTAATATCGGAGGAGTACTCTAACACACTTTTTTTTCAACACTCTTTTACTAGTTAAAAAATATAAATTTTGTAGATTTTACTGAACTTTTTTTATTATTTACTTTTTTAATAGATTTTAACTAATAAGAAAATGTTTGTAAAAATATATAAAAAAAAATTGTTCCTAGCACTTATCAAGAAGATAATGTGATTTCAAAATAGAAACAAGATTAGCTAAAACATATCTGTGTCTTTTATTTTATTTTTTTTATAAATCGTCTATTTCGTCTATAAAAGTGTTAAATATTATCACTTTAATCCTTAAAATTAAAAAAATATAAAATAAAATACAATTTATCAATCACATTATTAGTCCATCTATTACAGGTAATGTATGACTTAAGTGATGATATTAACCTATGTTCAAAGACAAAAATATAAATAAATAATTAAGTTGAAGAACTTAGAAAAAAAATTAATAATTTTAGAAATTTATTTAGAATTTCCTTTGTTTTAGGAGCCTATGTTACAACGTTTAATACTTTCCAGGAATAAAATGGTGATTTGTCCCTTAATTTTTAGTTCCAGATTTATTTTTTTTAAATTTCTACTTTGATCCTTAAAGTGTCAGGGTTAAACTAACTCATTTAGTCGATTTAATCCACTAATTTCATCAAGTTGGTAATATGTGACATACTGAAAGAGAAACTGCATTAAAATGACATTTGGTATGTTAATCAAAATTAACACTATCGGTATAAAAACTGACGAAAACATCAATTTAGTCTAATAGAACCATTTTAAGAAATCAAAGTGAATTTTTTTTTAAATTTAAAGGATCAAATTAAACAAAAATAAACAAGATAAAAGACTGAAATGTGTTTTGGCGAACATGATTCAAATCCTCCGTGCATAAAAATTAGAATGAGTATCTAGAAAGAGAGTATTTTTAAAACTATTATTTAACAAAAATATTTTTAAAAATTTTTCTTAAAGGGAAACATTTTCTAGAATTATTATCGCTGTCGTGTATTTACTTTTCTTAATTGTTTATTTCTTTCTATCTTTATTTTTAAATCAAATTTTAATTTTTAAAAAAAATTAACAAATATATAATATAAATTATATATTATAAGCTTAAGATATAATTAATACATTTAAAAATATTTATTTATTATAAATTTTAACTAAAATTTATATGTTATAATCGATTAGTTACACACATACATATGATCAATATTGTGTCTGAAGTTAATCTATTATTATTAATTTTTTATTTTAAGATCTTAAATTTGTTTTTACTTCTAATTTAATTTTTTAATTCTTTTTATTTCAATTAACTCTTTATGTCATTTTTAATTTGCTGCAAATGATCAACATTCTTATTTTCTATTCAACTAATTAATTCTTTTTTTAACAATTATACTTTTCTATAAATAAATTGAATGACTATCATTACACTAGTGTAACAACATTGATAATGTTTGATTGAGATACACACTTAACCTGATCAGTATGTATTGCATAGCATTTTCAAAAGCAAGCTTATAACTCAACCCTAAAAGAAAGGTTTCAAAACTACACCATCACATATACTTTTATTTCAAAAAAGTCATTCAAAGATCAATCATCCTAGAAAGAAATTAAAGAAATGAGCGTATCCTAAATTTTACAAAAGAATAACATACAGCCATCCAAAAATACAAAAGAAGCATATCATATCATAAAACCCATTCAATCTTAAAAAACCCTTAAAAATACATCTGCACAAATTGTAGACACATCATCAAATGAAGAACCATAAAGTACAAATACACACTTTCTGATGAAGAACAAATGTTACATTAAAAATCTCTTTGAATAATAAACTATAGCACAATAGTTTACTATTTCTATTTCATTATATAAACAATTTCGTGTGTCTTTATTCTTATCATATTACAATACTTATTTATACTACTAATTTATCAGATAACATATTCCATGTTTTCTTGTCTGTTTTTAATTGATATATCTTGCTTCGAAAAAATATATCTTGCTTTGATTATGTACACATTACTACAACTTACTTTACAAATTTAATTTAATTTATTAGTTGTGGATGTTTATTCCAATTCACACACCCAAAATTCAAGTTTCGATTTATATTGTTACTACATTACTCTTAAAATAATTACAATCATCACATCACAATGTCCTAACAATTTACCTCTCCTAATTTGTGACAAATATATGTATTCTGCATATAATTCTTACACATTTTCTATTTCAATAAAAATTTCACAATTATTATGTAATAGATAAAATATCATACTGACTAGATTAAGATCAATCTAAATAATTATCTTGTTAAATAAACGATAGAATATAACAGAGATAAAAAGACAAACATTACATCATGTATTTTTCATTGAACCCTCACATAAAATGAAACAAAATTATTTAGTATCTTCGTGACTAAAAATTCCACTTGAATGTAACAAGACTAATTAACATAGAAAATTTGTTTTTGTCCCTAGGGTTCAAAAATGAAAACAAAGTAGATACATTATGAAACAAATCCAGCCCTTTTTAGTCCGAACTAAATCTTACCAAAATACCATAAGTCAAGATTTTCAAAAGTAGAAGTTGTTATACCACATAAAAGAATTTTAGTCATCCACATCTTCAACGGTATCTTCAAGAGTTATAACCATCAAAATACATTATTATCACACGCTAGGCCATAGGTTTCCAAGAATTCTTCACATGAGCACTTCATTTCTATGATGCATATCACACCTCCAAAGCTCTTGCCAAACATAATGATTGGCATTGGCCTGTGGAGGAGCTAAGACAATCTAAGAGTGTGTAAATTGATAAATGCTCTCGCAATACTATTTCTAAAAAAAAAGACAATGAGGTTATAAGCTATCTTAGTAGAAAAAGACCCATTTGCAAATAATGCCCAAATGAACCTATCCTCGTCTAGCTCGTCATTAAAGGGACTAAAGCATTCAAAGGGTTAGGGGGTAAGATAAATATGAAGAGCAACAATGTTTCAAGATCCATAGAGTTTGTTGCAAAGCATGCTCAATTGCCACAAAAGCAACCAGAATTTGACATTCCTCCCATTAACAATAATCTAACTGCCTCCCTGCCCAATTCATTGACAGGAACTTAGAATATCTCTCCAAAAAACTCATTGTCCACTTCCACCACCAAATAGGAAATGAAATCTCCTAAGGCAAGCCAAGCTTTATTAATGTTAGTAGCTAAAGCTACCATAGGTAAAAATAATGTAGCAAGCAGGAGCGCTGACTTCAATCTTCGTGTTGACAATGAATTAATCAACAATATATATCACATATCCCATATGTGCACCAGGGTAATACCGATAGGTTCACTGGAAGAAATAAAACCTTATGTCAGGAGTTAAAATACCAGCCTGGGTTTGGATTCAATAGTAGAATCAACCCAAAATTTTTAAGTATCTTTCACATTTACTACCAGTAACGAATTTCATCCTCCCTGCAATAATTATATTATTATCTTTCATAAAAAATATTTAAAGAATTTTCCTTCAATAATAACCTATTTATTTTTATTTCAAAATTAAAAATTTTATTTTTTAAAATTTTCAATAATTAAAATAATCTTATACCACACTATAAATTATTTATCATAAATTTAAAATATAATTTATATATTCAAAAATTTTATTTATTATAAATTTTAATTATAATATAATTTATATATTCAAAATATTTATTTATTATGACTAAATTACTATTTTGGCCCTTGTATTTATTTATTTATTTCAATTTTCAAAATCATTACAATGTCCAAACCGTTAAGATCAAATATGTGCACTTCCTCTACTTGAAGTCATTTTCCAATTCCGATCTCTACCCTCTTCCTTTGTGTACAATTTTTTTAAACGAGACACATTAATTTATTAACTCCCTCACATATTTATATCTTTCTGTCCACAAACCTGTGTCATAGCAATTTCAAAAGTTTGAGTCAGTATAGTAGAATTAAACCCAGAGATATAAGATGGTGAATGACTACTAAAATCAACTCTCACTTCGGAAAAATGAATCCCTATTGTCAATTAAAATTCAAAACACAAATTAAGTCCTAAAAACAACGTCGAAGAACTATATTTTGCGGGTGGTAAAAAAGGAAGCACCATAAGACAACTCTATTTGCACCATTAACTATTTGGATGAAAGAATAACATTGTATGTTTTTTAAAATTTAATGACCAAATTGAAACTTTAAATAAAATAGGGACCAAATTAAAACAAACAAATAAATTAAAATATATTTTATAATGTATATTTCAAAATAAATAATATAATTACAAATATAATGTCATGTTATACAAAATATTAACTATTAAATAAAAAATTATTGGTAATATGTATATGTTAAAAAAACTAACTTTTTAAAAAAATACAAGACATGGATTGGACTCGACAACCTAAACATAATCTGAACCAGGATCTAATTTCTAGTCCAGGCCATGTTAGAGAGCCCAACTGGGTCCCTGCACACACCACTATAGCTCAGGGTTTCAAACGAAAAAACCCTACACATCAAAGTTCAGGGTCCCGGACTTTCAACATAAGCCAATCAAATTCCTTGTTACATATATCACATAAATACAAGTTGCAAAAAGTGAATGCCTTCACAAAGGATCCAGATGATTATCAGCTATCTACCCATGTACAAGATGAAAATGCAGTCTCCACCTACCATTTTCATTAAAATAGCATCACTACATTGAGTATCTTTAGAAGATCAAGGATATACTTTACTGGAAAGCATTGCAGAGTGTTTCCTGGCTTTCTTTTGATCGGAACGTTATAGAGAGAGATAATATAGAGTAACTGTAAAATATTCACAGCACCAGTTTTCGTCGTCCTGAAATATCTCAAATTTGTCAAAAGTCATAATAATGATCATGATCATAATCAGACAAGTCACTCCCATATGCGAATTCATAAAAGTCATAAAAGTCATAATCATCATCAGACAAGAAATCTATGTCCGAGATCCCAGATGGGTAGTCAATTTCAGCTGGGTAGTCTTCATCAAGTGATCCATAATCAATTTCAGCTTCAAATGGGTAGTCATCAGTGGGATCATTTGGAAGCCGTAAATCTTTGATCTGTTCAGCACATCTCGTCCCCAAACTACCTCCCAAATTAACATTGAAACACTGTCGTAAGTCAAGAGATTCAAGGTGAGGACAGCCATCAAGAATAGCAAGCAAGCCATCATTAGTCAGTTTGTTTCCAAAAAGCTGGAGATGGCGTAACTCAGGCATGGTTTCTGCAATAGCAAATGCCTCCTCATCACACTCAATGTGTGGACGTCTGTAACCTTCCATGTTGAATTTCAATGATTTTAAGTGAGGGCAACACCGGCCAATAGCTTCTAGAGGATCCTTGGTTAAGTTGCTGATTGATATATCAAGTTCCTCCAACTGAGGAAGCTTTTTTGCAACTTCACACAATCCTTCATCTGAAATCTGATAGCAACATGCCAGACGTAGCCGTTGTAGATGACTTGTACTGGGAAATGACAAGACAGTGCAGGGGGAGAAGTGTTACATAAAGATGCAACCAAAAGATCTGGTATAACATTGGCAAACAAACTATCTAGAGATACTACCAAAAGATATGCTGTCGCATTGGTAAACAATCTAAAAATGTGAAATTTCATAATCATATATAAGGAATCAACATTTTACACTACAAATAGAAGCACCAAAAATTAATTATGTTATGACACAGGAATAGATCCTCTCAACTCTAATAAAATTTTAACATGATACGGCCAAGCTCAAATACTATATCTCTGTCTCTCCTCGTAGACCTTAAATAAGTGCAATATCTATTTAGACTTTGTTTATATAAATTTCTCCATAAACACTTATAGAAAAAGAAAATAAGAAAGTAAAATACATTGAGTTTCCCCGTAAGTTAAAATAAACTTATGCACATTAACTTCTTAATTTGAAAAAAGTTTCTATAAAAGTTAAGTGCAAGTTGATTTTAGCTAATGCATAAAGCTCAACTCACTCTACCTTCTTAATTTCTTCACCTATAAGTATTTAGGTAAAAGTTTATTCAATCAAGCACACAATATCTATTAGGAGAGAGATAGATACAAAATTTGAACATGGTCAGTCATGTTCATTAGAGGATCTATTCCCATTATGACACACAGAGTTTCAGCAATACCTATATCACACACACAAATCAATTCTATATCATATCTGAAATCTGAAATGGAAGACAATTGGAGGTTACCATTAAATCAACTTATCATTGATCAATATGGTGCATGTTTGGTTTGACATTGAATTTTTCATAATCACGATGAAGTAACAACTAACGTGATTTTAGGTACATGTGCATATGTTTGGTTTCAGGTTGAAGAAATAATTCTGCGTCCAAAATTGATTGAGTTGAAGCAACTTTAGGTAGCTTTGGTGTTGGATTAAAAAATGTATACTAAATATTGCTACTAACTTCTAGAAATTAAAACATCCAAACATAAATCACATCACTTCAAAATCAATTTTATCAACGCCAACCCAAACACACACATAGTCATCACTATTCGTAGTCTCAATCACAGGCAACAAGAAATATGGTTTTGAAATTATAATAGAAAAATGGTGGAATTAATAAAAAAAAAAAAAAAAACTTTGCCCTTGTTCCTAGTGAAAAAAAAAAAAAAAGACCAAAAGGACAAGGAAAACAAAAGTACATGTTCTCTATTGTTCTTATTGGTTTCATGAGAATATGCTAAGAACAAAACTCTTTGTTACATTTTCTCTATTGTTGGGTAAAACCCCACACTAACACGGGATTTCACTCAATAATATATATACACATATATAAATAAAGGTGTCAAATTGCAAAAATTCCAGAATTTTGACAGTAATTTCAATGTTTGGAAGCCGAGGTTCTCCAACATAATTAGTTACGTGATTGCGAATATAAAATTCAATGAAACTTTGTCGTCGTAAAGTATTGAAAATAAAGAGAAGAGACGGTAATAATTAGCATCCACAAGGGCAGGTGAAAGTAAATTGGCATGTTAGGGAAGAGAAAAGAGAGAAAAGTATTGAATAGGAGAAGGAAGTGGAACTGACGAATCAGTGATGTAGTGAAGGAGATCATCGGTGCCGAAGTTCTCGATGTTGATATGGAGCAAGTGGCCAGAGCTGTAGTCAATTGCGCGGCGACACATAATCCCTAACTGGAAGTCCGTGTTTCCCGAATAGCGCATGTCGATGGTGCGCCACAGGAGAGGGTCCTTCGAGATGCTGCGCCACACAGAGCACACGCGCTCGGCGCGTGTCAGGATTTCGGTTGCGCCGAGCTTCAGGAAAATCGTACACACCACGTCTCGCGGAAGATCCAGCCAGTTTCGTTCTCCACAATCCGCTACTACCTTCGATGACGACTCCATTCAAGAAACTTTGGTTGGTTGGTGACGGTCCCCTTTCTTTCTTAGGGGAAGTGAGAATGCAAAATTATCAAGCCCACTTGCTTAATGAGTACGAATATGGATTGGGCTAGCCCATTCATTGGCCCACTTAAATCCATACCCTATACTCAAATTGATAGAAAGAGGTCTCACGCTCGCCCTAATTCTTCCCATAATCTTTCGTGGTATTATAAAATTTAAGGCTTAAGATTTTATATTTTAATTCTTATATGAATAATTTTTTATGTTTTAATTTCTGTTATTAGTTTTATGATAATATAAAATTACTGAAAAATAAAGACCTAAAATTAAAACATAAAAAATTGTTCGTATATAAATTAAAATGAAAAATTTTTAAATATAGAAACGAATAATCCATAGATATAGAAGTAAAATAATTAACTAAATCAAATTAAATGAGACAATTTTTTCTCTTCACATTTTATTATGCAAAAACCATTGTTTTAAACTATCAATAAAGAAGAAAATGACACAATGTAGTCGTTTAGTTTAGTAAAATATTTTTTTGTTTTTATTCTGTTTTATTTTTAATTAAAAATCCACCTTAATCTTACTTTGTTTTCTGTTCTTTAAAAAATATAAAAATAGTTAAAACAAAAAAAATAAAAAATGTTTTTACTAACCAAACAATGATAAGATAGATGTTGTGATAAAAGGTGAATAACAAGATAAACAACTAAGAAAGCCTAACATAATTTGGCAGATAGTGAGGCATTTATGATAACTAGAAATTGAATTTTTTATCCTATGTATAGGAAATATTTTATCTAAAAAATAAAAAATTTACTTCAATATCTTTACGCGTTAAAGGAACTCTTAATTAGAAATTGCCTTATTGGGAAAAAAAAAGAGAAACAAGCAAAAACTCAGACCAATGATTTTACGTAATATGAAACTTTAAATTAAGGATCAGCACTGCGCTTGTCGGGTATTGCGTTTATTGCGCTTAAACCCACATGCAATGATGTGAGTATTCTAGTTCTGGTCAAATGCAACCACATTTGTTATATGATTTGGTAGCTTCAACTGTGTGATACTTTATTATTATTATTATTAATATTCATCCGGTACTTTACCTGAAGCCATGTATAAACTATAAAGCACTTCTTGATTAAATAGAGCAGGTAAAGAGTAACAAAACAAACAAACAAAAACAACATATTAACCAAAACAAGGAACTATTAAAATTAAGTTCTTTTAAAATTATTTATTAATATGGAACTATTTTTGTCACATCAGCTAGGAATTGCTAAGTTATGTGATGAATTCTATTGTCATTATTTTTGAAATTTTTGATTTGCATGGCATGCCACGAGAAATATAGATATTTTAAATAAAATAATCTATTATGTAGAATTTGTTGATTGACATGACGACTTCCGTTATTTCTTATTATACTTAAATTCCAAGCAATCTATGCTATTTGATAATTTTATATTTTAAAAGTAAGAATTTTATACAATTTAGACCTCTCTTACAAAATACAACTTGTGTGTGTCTATTAATTACTACAAATTCTGAAATTTATGTCACACCATCCCAAATACCATCAAATTCTCTTTTTACTCTAATTCACCAACATGATTGAATATTTTCCATTCTACTTTATTGAAATCATCTTAACCACCTACCACAAAGGTGTGTCTCACTCCTCAAAATCTGAATGTCATTGACATCAAGCTAGTTGTGTCACCCGCCACTTATGAGACATAACCAGAATGAATCTTTTAGTCTCACACTTTCAATTGAGTTCACATCTTATCCATCCTTTCTATTTGTTTATTTGTTTGGAACCTTCATTTTAATGTTTATCACTACTCCATCAGCTAATAATAGCTATTCCTAAGTTAAAATGTAATATTATTTTCAGTTTCCATTTTTTTATCTTATTCCCTAAGGCGGAATAGAATGAATATTTGTAATTTCTTGATAGGTATGTTATGAAGTCTTTGTTTGATGGTATTATCGGGGACTTGGAAATGGAATTATTTAGAGGACCCATTTAAATTTGCAAAACTAGATAACAATAATATCAAGTATCCATTTAAATTTACAAATCATGTGTCCTAGCTTCCTATTGTTAATAAAATGACAAGTTTTACAAGATGGTCTCCTCACATATCCATCACCATGTCTATGTTTTTACCACAATTTAACATGTAAGATCTATGTGGTCCTCTTGTTATAAATTTATTCATACTTAAAAAAATAGAAATAGCCCTGTGGACCGACGAGTTTTACATGGAAGATTTTTCTATTTTAAAAAATAATTTACATCCCATATAGTACGTGACGTGCCATGTAGGATAATTTTTTAAAAAATAATTATAGGGTGAAACTTGTCACGTAATTTAATTATTTTTCTAACATAGCAAAAAGTTTCACATCAATAAATAGTTTATTATTTTAGTAATTAGCTTTTTAATCAATTACCCAACCAAAACATACATCAAGCTTCAATTCGATTCAAAATTCATGAATGGTTATAAAATAAGATTGTTGATATATCGACAAAATCGGAATTTTATTCTATTTGTACCGACTTTTCAAATAATATAATCACATAGAAATACATTTTCAACATTAAATAGTTTCAATTAAAAATATATTAATCAAATAGAGAAAAATATTTATATTCCAAAACTGATTGATAAGATCTTTTTGCCAGTTTTGAACCCCAGAATTTAATGTTTGACATTCGCGCACCAAGACAACATGTTACTTGGGCAACTAGCATAAAAGATATTTATGTTATTATTCGAAGTGAATAAAAAATATAACTAAATACTTAATATAAGAGAAGTCATATGACTTAAAAAAAAGATGAAAATACTTCGTAAAAACACTTTCAGTCAAAATGAAAATTCAAATTTATAATTAAAAATAAATAAACTAAAAAAGTATTTCCAAACCATGTCTTCCTACTCTTTTCCACTTTTATTATTGGTAGATGATGAATCAACATTTAATATTTATTAATTATACAAGAGTTTAAAGTAAATTCTGAAAAGTTTACAAGGATTTAACATAGTGTCAGAAAGATAAAGATCATTTAAATTTCTCTAATGAACCGGTGTAAAATGAATTAGTTTGTCAAAATCTTTTGGCATATTTAGGGTTTACTTTAAACAAAGAGTATTTAACATGAAAATTGATACACTAAATAACTTACAAGTTATTTTATTTTAAATAATATATTGATTATGAAATTTTTGGTACGCACTTCCGTTAAATACTTATAAAGAAAGTTTTGTTATCTGTAGTGGCTATACTCGACTAGAAAAAAATGTATCTCTAATAGAGAATGTTTGTGATTCAAACAAAAAAAAATTGTTTCAACTCAAAAGATACGTAGAATGTTGATAACAAATTAACATGTCATTATTTTACAAATAAAGTATGTAGAATGTTGATAACAAATTAACATGTCATTATTTTACAAATAAAGTAATTATTTAATAAAATACTTATGTATTATTTAAGATGAAATAATAATTATGTATCAACGTCTAATTAATTTAATTCATAAAATGAGAATAATAATACTAACAATATTATTTTTATCAAGTTTGTTGGTTCAATTAATAAAGTATTTCATTTTCTTTAAACAATATCTCAAATTTAAATTTTATAAATAAAAAAGGGGCTTGAAAATTTTTATCCTTCAAGTAAATTTAATTGTTTCGGGTTAATCAAACATACCAAGAGTCTTACATTTATATATAAAAAAACACACACACACTCTTTTTTATTATTATTATTTAATTTTTTTTAAAAAAAAGTAACCCATAGAATATTATATTCACATTTAAAAAGCTAAATTAATAAAAAAAAATATTGGAGAGAGTGTGTTGAAAAAATATATTGTTAATATTTTTTATAAAATAGTTGTGAAATTTAATTAGAATGTAGATAAAGAATTTTTACATTTATTATAAATCATTATGCTCAGTAATTTTATTAATTTTTACAATAATACCTGGGATAATTTTTAATTAGTTAACATTTAGATTTTCAATACATCAAAATTAAACTGATAGTTGTGTCCATTAATTCTAACTATTTTATGTTAAAAAAAAACAATGATGTATTAGTGTTACTGTATTGTTATCTTAATTTACGTAAGTTATGTAGACAAAGTAGGAGAATTCGTCGTTTTACACGATTACAAAAGATTTGACAGAAAATCTATCTTAGGAATAAGAGTATTTACTCTGATTTGGTTTGCGGCCTCGGAGAAAGAGAAAACCAATGAAAAAGTCAAACTCTAAGCAATAATTGCGCATCAACCATGAACCAGCCCATCTCCCATTGGAACGTAATATACTATATTAGAAATGAAGAAAGTAAAGGATAAACTTTTCCAGAGAAGAGATCAGAATTCACAAGGAGAATAAGTCAATCTACAAAAGTATTCTATTCTCTCTTTATTGGATCTCTCAGCACATATTACATTGAAAATTCATTACTTTTGTCATGTTATCTTCCTTTCTTCGTTTACATAGTGCTGTTTATCAAATCTTTTACCGTAATCGCTTTTTATCTGTTTCTGGGTATAGGCATGGATCGTGTCCGAGCATATTCATCTCCGCATTTTCTTTCTTCTTCAACAAATAACTTTAGTGGGCAGCCAGAAGAAGAATGCGGTTTGGAAGGTAATTTCATGTGTTACACACTCGAGCTCCTTTTGGATCGAAAATGGGATTGTTGTTTGTTGACATGTTCCAATCCAAATGGGCAAACTTAAATTAACTAATCATTCCACCACATTAAGTTAGGCATATGTATGTGAATAAAACTGGTGATCCTTATTCAAGATTAAATTTTTTGCCATAGGCCTTGCCACCAATATTAAGCTGTTACTGAAGCTAATTCAAGATCATAATGGGTCTAGCACAAAAGAAAATGATGAGCGCCAGTTTCATAGGGTGAATGGAATGATGTTTATCCTAGATGAGGTTAGGTCGAGGGTTCAAAGGATTCAATCAACTACCAAGAAAAGAGCTGAACTTAGGAGGTGTAACTCTGACCTTAAGCCTAAAATTCCAACTCCCAAGGACAAAAAGCCTCCTGATGTGCCTTTGGATGAGAAGGAGAGGCTCAAGAGGGAGCTTAACGCAAGCTTGGTGGCACGGCAGAGCCTTCAAGCAATGTGTTCTAGTTTGGGAAAAGAAAAGCAAATTATGGCTTCTGAGCTTGCAAGAAAGGCTCAAGAGTTGACAGAAATGGAGGACTTCATTGGTGATCTAAAGGCACAGAATGACATGTTGATGGAGAAGTTGCATGCATGCAACTCCGAACAGAAGGAGAAGAAGAGCAATGTGGATATGGAATGCAACATAGTGCTACGAGAGCGTAACAAGGCACTTTCGGAGCAACTCCAAATATCAATTGATGGTTATCGGTCTTTGAAGAGAAAACTCGGAGATATTCAAGAGGAAAACAGGCAAGTTCATGATACGATGGAGCAAGTGGAGGAGGAAGTTCAAACAGTCATTCACAGGATAGGTAACTTCAAGGACGGAAGGATGAAAACTAATCTAAGAACAAGCGACGTCAAAGAAGAACTTTCGGTTTTGGAGCATATGCTTGGTTCTCTTCAGATGAAAATATCAAAACATACACAGAAAAAACACTTTATGTGATTAGCCCAAAGCTCAATCTGTGATTGGTAGAGGCAGAGAAGAGAAGCATGATTTGCAGGGGAAGAGAATAGACATTGTATCAATGCATCGTCCATTTACAGCATGCTCTTGTTGACTTCTTGCCTACCTCATCTATTTTCATATCTAGAAAGCGTGCTCTTAGACCATGAGCAGAAAGGGATCCATTTACCAAATCAGTTGACTCTAAAATATGTGTAATATGAGAGTGAGAAGAAAGGGTCAAAGAAGAGGAGAATGGTGACATTGCACATGTTTTTGAACTTTGGTTCAGATGTACACTGACCCAAGAGTTGTATAAACCAGATCCTGTCCTCTTTGTACGCATGTCCTAAATTCAATTTTCGTTCAGTTCAGTCTCTATCTATTCCATGTAGACTTTGCAAGTAAATACATTGTTCACACCAGAAAAAGAACATAAGAACCTCACCGCTGTGTAGTCTAGTAATAAACAATTACGTAGTCTTGTACGGAAAATTCAAGGAAAGCATATCACCATATATATCACTTTGCTAGTATTAGTTATATTACTTGTGTATTCTCATAATAGATGTTCCTGGAACCATACTCCTGAGTGCTTGTTTTCGACTTCAAACTAGCTGAAAAACGCCACGCTTACTAACCATAACACGTTCTAGTCTTGATGAAACTTTTATGCATGAATCATGTGGAGGAAATTTATAACATGCCTAGATTTATTTTATCGTGTTAATACACATTATAATATTAGTAATATGTTCACATATCAAAGGGAGAATTAAGATTAGAATTGTATGTTCGACACCAAAGACGAATCCATCTGTAGTCAATCCTTATTTTGAAATAGCAAGGTATTGAAAAACTATGAAAGACTACGCTATCAATTAGGACTTCACACACTAACGAAAATTGGCTAATGAGAAAAAAAAAAATTTAGTCACATCATATGAGAATTAAAACTTCTCGAGGCATTACATGAATAGTTCAACTGAGCCCATCGAAAACAAAATACCAGTTACAATTTCCATCAATTACTCAAGTGTTGTGATTGAATTATTAAGTTCTATAACTGACATATTTAATAATTTAACAAGTTTATTCTAAATTAATTAATAGTAGCCCATAAATAACCAAACATCATGGAGTTCACTTTGGAGTTTGAGGGTCATATAATCTCCACAAACATGAAACATTTCAAGATAGATTGTACTTATATACAGTCTGGCTAATTAAACAACATTTTCACAATGAACTTGATGACCAACATTCCATCGCATGCCAGACAAGAACAGTTGATTATAACCTTGCCTTTTCCAGTTTAAATATGCTCCTATGAAGATGGATAGTATTAAACTTTTATCACTAGGTTCGTGTCACTACGTAAATAGCAAGGTAGTAATTTGAAAGACAGGGCTACAAACTGACGAAAAATGAATCTAATGATAAGATAAAGTTGTTCAAGAAATTTACTAACCTGCTACTCTTTAATTATTTTGAAAAATGAATTCCACTCTCCCAAAGAAAGGCATGTTTCACCTCACACAGGTCACAATAAATAATGATACTAGATCGTTACCCATGGCACCTACTCTCGAATGTTACAGATCATTCACATGACATTAGTCTATTAAATACGGGCATAGCTACGTGTTTGCGTTTTGCCACTAAAAATATATAGATTGAGATTTTGCCATTAAAGACAATTCTCACTCCAACGAGAATATACATGAAACATGATAGGCAGTATATATTATGACTCCCAAATACTTTGTTGCATGATATTGTCAATATTATTTTTAACATGATAATTAACGATGAAAAAGGAAAACATCAATTTGAGATCATATGCAAGTAAATGACCTCAATAATCACAATTTCATTGAGCAAGGCATTGCAGTTTGCAGGCTGCAATTGAATTCAGAATCCATGTATTACTTGCTACCTTTGAACCTGTAGAACTTGCCAGAACCTCCGCATCACGATGCCTTTGGCTACAAATTGTATCCTTTTTCCAAGGCTTACATTTATCAGGAAGCTCGAGGCTGTAAATTATGAGGGTCTGGTATGGATGCATATTTGGTGATATTGATTCTTGGTCACCTGAGACTGGTTTTCTATGCAGAATTATCCCTCCAGCCGCAACCACAAGGTCTTGCAGATACCCCTTGTATGAAGGTATAAAATCTCCCATAAAATAAAACTTGTAGCCATAAAAAAGTTTTGGTTGCTGCGTAAGAAATTTTGTCAACACAAAACATTAGTTTGCAAACTAGCATTTAGTGAACTATAATGCAATTACTCAGCCTAACTCAACTGAAATGCACTAATAGCATGTGTTGTGTTACCGTTGCAAAGTTTTAAAAGTACATTCAAAATAAAAAATACAAAGAGCATCATTCTCCTAAGTTCGGCACCCAAGGAACAGAAATCCAAACAAGCTATATAAAATCACCCAATGCATAAGTCATTGTCATTAAATAATATTGGCAATTTTAAGACAAGTGTAAGTGTATAAGGAATTTAAGGGCAAGCTGGAAAGGTAGAAAATGGAAAAATGAAAATTGACGGACACTTTCATTCCTCGAATTCTCGCTGCTCATTACAACCAAACACAGCCATAGTATATACTATATACGGTGCTATATCAGCTACTTGCATCTAATTTCTTGGTCTTAACAGTAACCTATTTGAAAGCATACACGGATAGATATATCTTTTGAGGTTCTCTCATATTCTGCTTTGCAGATATTTAGATTTAGATGTCTGCTTCTTATACTTTTTGAGGATGATTTCTCTAGGTTACCTGTACTTAGCCGGAGTGGTTACACATGACAAAATCTTTGATAAACAAGCACAATGACAACCAGAAGGCACATTACTGTTGTGTTTAGTTATAATAGTAGTATAGTAGTATAGTAATATACTACTATTATGACAACATGACAATGATGAAAAATCTAACCTTGTTCAATACTCTTAGTCGTCCAAGACGAGGACCATCTCTAATTCCATGGATGTCAACTTTAATTTCATAACACTCCTCATCAACAGGATTCATTTCCTTCATGCAAGATTTGATCCCTGCTTAGCAAAAAACCAAGCAACCCCAGAAGCAAAAGTTACAAGGCAAGAAAAGGGAAAAAATTCAGACATTTATTAAAATCTTATGATAAGGACTTAGTAGTAGGAAATAAAAAGGACTGAACTTACACTCAATATTGAGAATCCACTTTCCCTCCAGGATACCCAACAATACTTTGAGGGTCCTTCTGCATGCCCCATTTTCATCTGTTGATGCTATAACATGGGTGACACTTGAGTCCCAATTTGTCATAACTGTAACCTTCGATACTCTTTCAAATTCGGAAACAACTGCCTACAATTCCAACCATATAAGAAAAGCAATATATAAGACTTCTTTAATAAGAAATATGATAATTAGAAACTAAATGGAATTATTTTACCCTCTCCTGTACGGATAGAGCAGAACAACATAGTACAATTTTCTTGTATGATCTATGAGCAGTTCGACTTTGGCTTGTAGTGTCATGTTTAGGACCATGGTTTTTGCCCTCTCTAGCTGTGCATTTCTTGCTTCTTTTTTGGGATCCTGAACCTTCACAGGGCAACATGGAGGAAGCATGTAGAGGGCATAACATGACGAAGTTTTGCTGAAGCAGTAAATTAGCAGGAACTGATGAGGATTTTTATCAGAAAATAGCATTGGATTTCAAATGTGGTTCAATTTTTATCACATACCGTATCCCATCGACATTGAGAAGTCCACTTGGCACAAGAAACATGAAAGCTCCTGCGACAACTTTTCTCATAGCAACCAAGTGCAGCCCCTTTAAGTCCACAAAAACTACATTTAATTCTTCGACTTCTACTTATTTCAGCTTCAAGATTTATTGCATTATCTCCATCAAAATATACATTGGGGGCCCTGTTGCATATTTAAACCACATTACTTACAAATCTTAAATTCAAGCTAGAGCCAATTACCAAAATCAACATAACTAAAATCCACGTCAGCAAATACTAAATTATTTGAAGGGTGGTAACTGAAGGATAAAATCAGAATAAGAGCAGGTATAAAATACCAATACAACTATATTATCACTCATGTAACAATTCTTTACCATTCTGTGCAGTTCCTGTGACAATGTGTGACTTCAGAACCCCCTTCATAATCTGCAGTTACAGGCTTGCCATCAAGGTAATGCACCATAGGGCCAGAAGCCTGTATATTGAAATGCATACCATAAGTACCAGTACAATTATAGTGATGACAAGACAAGCAAGTAAAGATTACCTCTGATTCTTCTGATGAGAGACAGAAAACGCATTGATACTTTTTGACATGGCTCTCACATTTCCTTAAAACTGTTTCATCCATCAAAGGGCAATGTTTCTCTTTTGATATATCATTCAAATTCCTGACATCACAACCTTGATGAATACTTTCATTAGGTAGAATGGCTTCACCACTTTTAGTCTTAGAGATACAATCAGAGGAAAGTTTGGTTTTTTTAGTAGTTCTCAATTCTTTACTGCAAGACATAGATTTTCTGGAAAACTTGCTTTTACATTGCTTGCTATTAGAGGTCTTCCCATTATTATCTGTCTGCAGACTGAAAACGGATGAACCAGAACCAGCTAACTCATTGGTTTGGTCAATATTTTGTTTTCTAGATCTTTTCATCTGGCTTTTTCCAGCATTCGCCTGAGAACAGTGCTTCTCATTTTCTTGTTTACATGGTGAAATATATGGATTCTTGGCCATCTTCATTTCACCAATGCTTAGACCTCCCGATGTATTCAGGACTGTACAAGCAGTTATAGGCATTGGAATTGTACTGGTATTGAAACAAACCCTGTTGCCCCTTCTACTAGCCTTCCCCAGATTAGAAGATTTGTGCTTATAGTCTAATGCTTGTTCTGGAGAGACTTCTAATGATATATTTGAATCAACATGCATTCCATCAATTGAATTTTTTAGTTCCCCAATCTGTTCTTGCCTATTTTTTTCTCTAGCTTTTCTACTTCTTTTTGTAGACTTCTTTATTCCATTTAGATCATCAGAACTTCTAACTTGAGGAGGAGACACACTTCGTGGTAACACATCAGCCATTCTATTTCCTTCTTTGGAATTCTCAGATTTTATGTTGTCAGCATCCATACTTGGCTGATTTGCATCCAGCTCTTTTGAGGCAGCCACAAATTCCTCTTGATTTTCATCATCCTCATAAGTATCCATGACCTGCAACTAGCATACAACTTATTAAAACTTCAATAAGTAGGTAATACATACAATCCTAAATTATGTACTGTGGCTTCAATTCTATTGCTACCTGCATTTTGGACGGACTTAAAAATAATTCAGGAGAGCAAGGCCTTTGGGTCCATTCAAACATTTCACTATCAAATAAATTAACAGAGCTTTTATTTTGCACCTCATCCTGCGTGACAATGGCAAGAAACAGTGTCAGTAATGTAATTTAATGCTTATATTATCAGTATTACTCAATTTGTGCAATGCAACCTGTTTTAATGTCTAACCAGCCAAAATAGAACTTCTAAAAAAATGTGCAACTGTTAGTAAACCAAGTTTTGAGGTTTAATGATTTCGACAAGGCTTGAAATTTTTCAATAATTAAGTAGTCAATTAAGTCAAATAATTTTTTTTTTTAAATAGATGAAGCACATAAGAGCTAAATGTCAAATGATTTTTCATCAGACATATAAAATGCACAACTATTAAAAAAATCAACAATTTCATCATTTTTTATAATCTACATGTTTGTTAATCCAGTACTTACCAATGGGGCGACAGTAGAAGGGTTTTCATCATCCGAGTCCTTGAGATCACTGAATGAAGGAGGATTTGGTGTTAAGTCGTCAATAATTTGATCCTCATCAGTGTGTTGACTTAACTTTTCACCATCTTTTTCCTCTCTCAACCAAAAGAAAGGTGAAAAAACAGGATCATGTTTTTCACTTCGGAGAGGCCTTTCATTTTCCATGACTGACACCTTTTCTGTTCCCTCTTGGTTAATTTCACCGAGAGAGTCTCCAAACTTCAAATTCTTTAATGGTGTTTCTGAAAGAAGATTTTGCGGCACCTGCACCCTTTTCTTTGCTGGAAAAGAAGGCTTTGCAAAGTCAGAACCTGAACTTTCCATGCTGGTCTGAACCGTCTTCTTCAACTTCTTTATCTTCAAGGTTTTCTTCTCCTGCACACAACCTTTACGAGTTGCACCACCTTCTGTCTTGCCAGAATCAGCATCACCTTCACGTTGCTTTTCTCCATCTACAATATAACTTTAAGCATAAGTAATTATATATATATACATATACATATATATATATATATATAGCCCATTCACAAAGGCAATTTCCTCAATTGTAAGCAGCAACTCGACATGCAAATGCAAGTAAAGAAAAAAAAATGTATGTGGTAGACTAACGAACATATGAAAATAAAAAGGCACA
Source organism: Mucuna pruriens (assembly GCA_025330945.1). NCBI lineage: Eukaryota > Viridiplantae > Streptophyta > Magnoliopsida > Fabales > Fabaceae > Mucuna > Mucuna pruriens. The sequence continues at coordinate 1,979,503 of JAENHJ010000533.1, read as the reverse complement.
ATCGCAATCACTCGCCTGATAATTTAGTAACAGGTACATTCTGGGTGACAAATAAATTAATTCCTGAAGCAGCTTCCATGCTTTTATATATGCTGACCAAGCTATCCATGTGAGGAGCAGGGCGAACCTCTATCAAAAAAGGGTATATAAGAAAGAAGGTAACTCTTGCACGTGAAAACGAACCCTCTTTGCGTAACGAATGCATAATTATAATTTTAAGACATTTGTTGTTAACACGAAATCCACTTTAATATGTAATTTAAAAACAAAATAAATCGATGTGGATGCACAGTTAGGGTTATATCAGAAAGCAAGGTACCTCGACGAGTGAAAGGTATTTTACATACGGGACAAGCAGAGGCTGATTTCATGGACTTGAATATACATTCGCTGAGTACAAAATAACATTAGGTTTATTCAATTAGTGTTGTTGAAAAGAAAAAGGTGAAAGAGGAAGCAAGAACTGAAAAGAACGCGGAGAGTGCGTTTACTTGCAGAAAAGATGATTGCATGTAAGGGAAACCGCAGAATCGAGCAAACTCCAACTGCGTGAACAATGCAGAGTGAATGAATTAGGAATAGAAACAGAAACAGAAACAGAAAGAGATGATTGATGATTGGATTTCATACCAGATGGGACATTTTAGTTCTTTGCCCATTCTCTCCAGATCCCCCATTGCGATATCTCAAACGACAACTCGTACGGGAACCAAGGTTTTAACTTTGATTTTGAATTTAAAACGCGCGCTTCTCGCGCGCCAATACTTTTCACCTTGCTTCCTCAAATTCAAACTTTGCCCTACCAACCAATATTCTTCGAGACCTTTTGTTTATTTATTTACTTGTTTTTTTAGGTAGATTCCTCTGTACGCTTAATCCTTCGTTATTAGTTTGTATTTTTTTTTTTGTGTGTATTATTAGTTTGTAGTTTAATTGCTCGTCTCTTATGCAAGCAACGTTTTATTTTGAGAAAAAAAAATCCAACTAATAAATACGTTATGGTTTTAATTTTACATATTATTATAAAAAAAATTACACTATCAATTAATTTAAAATTGTCTTAAATTTAATTTTTAAAATTAATATTTTTATCATATATGATAATTTATAATTAGATAATAGTATAAAAAATATTTTATGTTTTCAATTCTTTCTAATTAAATTTATGTTACATTTTGGTTAAAAATACATTTTTTGTTTTTTTATCTAGTCCTTTAAATGTTTTAAGTTTCATATTGTCATATGTAGTCATTATAACACTAAAAAAAATAGCCTGGAATTTCTGTTGAGGATAAAGACCAAATTAAAGTTAACTACCATGAATAATAATAATGAGTAGAATTTGATTTTTATGCCACGTCGGTAAAAATATTTTATTTTGAATAAATAACATATGTGTTAAGGTTTTTATATTATTGTTCAAATATAAATTGTTATTTATGGTAATTTGGTATGTGTTCACTTTTATAACATCTTTTTTAAATTCAACAATCAGAATTTCTAAATAATTGATAATGTAAAAAACTGTACATTCATAATACATTCCTATTAATTTCAGAGATTTTTAATTTTAAACTATCAATTAAACAAAAATCATTTCAAATATAACTTTTAAATTAAGGGAGATGTTAACAATACATATTATAAAATATTATTTTAAACAAATCTTATTGTTAACAAAAATTTATTAAAAATTACACATTTATATGGATCTCGCTTGTTATCTAATAAGTTTTACTCAATATTTTATAATTTTAAATAAATTTAATAAATAGTAAATAATATATTATAAACAATGTGTTAAAAATGTGCTACTAAAACTCTTTTTAAAGTGATTTTTATAAGAATTTAATTAAAATGCATTAATGGTATAAAGATTTTATACACTATTATTACATCGTGGATTGCTATGTTATTGACTTTAAAATAACTATTTTAAAGATATATAAATTATTATTTGATTTGTAGAAAATGTAAAAAAAATTAATTGACATTACATAATAATTAAATTTTTATTATAAAAGTAAACAAACTAATTAATTTATGTACCCAAAAAAAATTGAATTTATGTTAAAAAAAAAGTTATTGAATTTAAGGCTGTTCTATCTTTCAATCATGGCTCACCTAACAGTGAAACAAGAATAAAAAATTGAGCTAAATAAAGAGCAGAAACTTGAGGGTATATAATGTACTGTACAAGTATGTCAAATGTAACAAATATTAGCTCTGCCAACAGAAAGTCCTGTTTTCTAAAGAAAGGGCATGTATCGCTACTACTTTAGAACAAATGGTCGGGTATTTGATCAAAAGAGCACATTCTATACGGAATTTGTAACAAACTTCGATAATCTTATGCATGTTCACTAACTTATCCATGTGAGAAGGAATAGGCGTGAATTGGTTGACCCTGGCAGCAAAAAGTATTATAGAGAATGATTGCAGCATATTCAATTATGTCTCAGGGCCTCTATTTCGAAGCACCACCTTGTACTTTGAGATCAATGCAGCACTTCACTCTGAAGATGCCATTATTAAATCCTGATGATTGACATATATTACCAGTAATCTTTACAAGAACATGAACCATCTCTAAAATGGTGAAACCGACTACGATCCCTGATAACAATCTCCCTACCATAAATCTTTGATACGAGTTTGATGGCCATATGGCAATCTGCACAAACTCTTAAATTCTTCATAACCCTGATTGGGGTCCCTGGAGCTGTATTTAAGAGCATAAAAGCAACTGCAACTTTTTCACTATGATAAGACAAAGCTTGTTCCTTCTCCTCTTCCTCTATGTCTGCAAGCACATTTGCGGTACGAGGTACATAACCTTCTAACTTCAACAATTCTGTTATCTTCTCTAGTAGTGCATATACATCCTGACTTTGAGGATGAGATCTATCACCCATAGTAAATTCATAAACACGGTTGCCCAACTCAACTAGACTATAGCCAGGGGTTTTCTTAACACCATCCTTTAGCATTGACCTCCTTATCACTTGTACATCTGACCAACGACGTTCAGAGGCATAAAGATTCGAAAGAAGCACATAATCCCCACTATGTTTAGGCTCTAACCTCAATAGGTGGGATCTTGCTATCTCTCCAAGACCCAAATGTCCATGTATTGTACATGCCCCTAACAAGGTCCTCCAAATAACTGCATTTGGCTGCAATGGCATATTCTGAATATACTCATACGCTCGCTTCACTAAACCAGCCCTACTCAACAAATCCACCATGCAACCATAGTGCTCTATCCTTGGCATGATACCATACTCCTCTTTCATTCTTCTAAAGTAATCAAACCCTTCATCCAACATCCCACAATGGCTGCAAGCATACAACACACCAACAAAAGTGATCTCACTGGGCACTAATCCTTGTCCCTCCATCTCCTTGAAAAGCTCAAGTGCTCCCTCACCAAACCCATTAACAGCCAAGCCAACAATCAACGACGTCCATGAAACCGCGTTCCTCTCACTCATCTCCCCAAACACTAGCTGAGCCTCCCTGATCCCCCCACACTTAGCATAAAAGTCCAACAAAGAATTAGTAACATGAGAATTCTCTCTCAACCCGACCTTCAACAAGTATACATGGACCCTGCGTCCTAACTGGAGAGCTCCAAGCTCAGCACAAGCAGATAGCAAACTAACCACGGTGAACCCGTCGGGCTCCACGCCCTCCATGCCCATCTCCCTAAAGAGAGTCAAAGCTTCATTGGGCCTTCCATTAAGAGCAAACCCGTTAATGACGGAATTCCAAGCCACAAGATCTCTCTCCCTCATTAACTCAAACACCTTGTATGCGCTCTCGGTGTCGCCGCAAGCAGCATATATATGAAGCAAACTGTTCTGAACAAACAGCAAAGACTCAAACCCGTTTCTTATAGTAACCGAATGTATAGCCTCCCCGTCTCTGAGATTCAACAACTTGGAAATAGCCTTCAAAAGAAAAGGGTAAGTGTGAGTGTCGGGTTCAACGCAAGACAGCATCATTTGGCGATAGAAACGAAGTGCAGGGCGCGGGTTATCACTTTCGGCGTAGCCCCTGATCATGGTGTTCCACGTGAACACGTTGGGGTTATGTATCAAGGTAAACACGTTGTGAGCGTAGGACATTGGTGCAGAGAGGGAAACGATTGTGAATATGAGATGCTTCCCCATGTCGGGGTTGTTGAGTGGGACACCGTGCCTTAAGGAAAATGCGTGGATTTGTCTCAGTTTCTGTTTTGAAGAGCCGCAGAATTGCAAGAGGGCAATGCATTTAGTCAGAACGTTCTCTCCGGTGTTTGATAAGAAACTAGTGACGTGGAACATAGATGTGTCACTGCAGCAATGAAGAAAGCTGGCAAATATGGGTATGAATGTGAAAGACAGTTTCATATAACATTTATATGATTATCAATTATGTTACTGTGGATGCTGTAATGCCTTGTTCATCATCACACACCTTCACACCCACCACCCAATACTCAAGCCATCCAAGGAGGACCCACTACAACAATCACTTTGTTGCCTCTCTAAACTATTTTTTTAAATTTAGGTATCATCCGGACTAAAAGATTAATTCTTCCGGTTATTTTTAAATAACACGTATTAATAAAAATAAAATATACATATATTGTTTATTTTGATGTTAAACATACTCATTCATTTGAATTATTGGATTTTAAAATAATAAAAGATAAAAATATTGAGTAAATAGTTATTATTAGAGTAAATTATTTTTTTTTCAAATAAAAAACATGTATGACAACCTGGGAAGTAAAATATGTATAGAAGTTATTACATCGAAAAATATTGTAATATTGTCCTTATGGTATATTTGGATCGAAGAAGAAAATATAGAAAGGAAAGAAAATAACAATAATTATATATTTATTATATAAGTTTTAAACATATAATTATATGTTGAATATTACATTAAACACGTTAAATTATTACCTATAAGCTAAAGTGATTAAGTTAACTTATTAAATTACGAGTGTATGATAAAATTATGTTAAAATAATTGATAAATGTTAAATAATATAATATATTTTATGATATTTTATATTTTTTTATTTTACGTTAATCAGTATAGGAAGTAAAGTATATATTGTAAAAAAAAATTTAATATAATATTAAAAATAACATAATAAATAATATAAATAGTGTAATATAAAAATATATAAAAATTATAAAAAATAAAATAAACATAATATATATATATATCAATATCTTGAAGTATAATGTTGTATTATAAATAATATAATGATTAAAATAAATAGTGTAGTAAAATGATATTTAAAATTAAAATAAAATAAACCTATTATTTATTATTATCAATATATTATGTAATAAAATAGTAAAAATAATAAAACGATTCTTTGTGTAAAAATGGATAAAAATAATAAAGTCATATATTAGAAGAATATTTTTTAATAAAATATTGGTTGATATAGAAAAGGACAAAAGAAATTAATAAATATTTTAAAGATAAAATAAGAATAAATATAAAAAATTAAAAACTAACATCTTAAAAAATGTTACTTGTAGTAGAGTTTCAAAAAATACAACAAACTCTTAAAAAATCATTTTTATCAAACACTAACAAGTTTTTTAACTAATAAAAAATTTAAAAGTTAACTAAAATAATATGTAAACTATAATCATAATAATATAATATAATAGTTATTCTATCTTATTATATTTTTACCACCAAACTGAGTCCTAGATGTTTGGCAATTAAAATACTTTTTTTTTGCAAAAAAATAGCAGTCATTAATGGAAAAAAAAATATCATAACTTGAAAAGGTTTTTAGAACAAACCGATCAACTAAATTTGTCATTCAAGATAAAGAAGGAAGGAAATTCAATTGCAGGGTAAAAAAATTCAACTAAACAAAATACGTGGAAAAATATTGATGTCAATTGCTTAAAAGAATATTGCAATAGGACATTACTAATCTACGTACTATTCTTATTTTGATACTTATAATTTGAATGATTATACAATGAAGATCAATATCTTTTCAAATATTATTTATTCATATTATTATTATTATTAAACCTAATTATTAATTATAATTATAAATACATTTTATTTTTACTATAAGTAAATTTTATTAATTAAATATTACAATTATTTACATGTTTTAAAAGAAAAAAAAAATTATCCTTTAAAACTATATATTATATAATTTCAAAGCCCACATATGTTACCCGTGTAGTTTATTAAAAATGAACCAAAAAAAAATTATCATTTCCTCTCTTTTCCTATGAAACCTAGCTTTCAAACATAACCTACAAGTGATGTTAATTAATGATAAGGCTAAGTTCTAACACATGATTTGAACTTGACAAATTAAGGCACCCACCACACTTTATCACAATGGACAACCCCACGCATTAACTATTGTTCAATAGTTAAGTGATTAATAAATTTAAACTGTTAAAAATAGCTAATGGTAAATTACACGAGATCATAAATATATTCAAACCTGAAAGAAAGGACTAATAATTTCACCATCAAATAATAAATAAGGGTATATTAACATTTCCGACTTCTATATCAATTGCCATTTTGAAGAAATATTTTGGACAAAAAACTTGGCTATTAGGGCGATAGCAAGACTTATTGACAGAGTTCCGAAATAAGAAGCTAGTACGTATAGACAAGGGAGAAGAAATTGGAGAAAAGAAAAATATAGGAGCAAACTCAATCGAACAATTCCCACGTGGTCGAGGATGGAGGATGATCAAAGGTCTCCCAGTTGGTTGTAACAACAACTGACTTGATTCTTGCATTAGATTCCTTGAGTTGATCCAGGTTTTCAACACATTTTTGCACTCTTTTTCCCTGAAAAGAAGTAATCATCACATGTAGCATATAACTAATTATTCTTTGTCACTTACCAATTGAGGAGAAAATGTACATTATGCTCTTATTGAACTTCTTTGGTATATTAATTCGACAAAAAATGTAGACTTCATATCCAGCAATTTTTCCATGGTAAAGCTACACTAAAGAAACAAAGCAATTTTTCCTTCATTTTTGGCCTCTTTTAAGTTTATGATAAGATCAAAGAAACAATAAATTTATTTAAAGATGATGATGTTCACCCATGCGGCCATACCAAAATATTTGATTAGAATTTAGAAGTATTATCTTTCTATAGTTACACACATTGACCTTCCAAATAAAACCAAACAAATGCCGAAATATGTACTTGACAGCAAAGTGGAATTCTATTGAAAATACCTGCAAATTTTTCTGTGCAGCAGCATCGCCTTCTGCACAAATGCTTTCTAATTTGATTGCTTGTCTCATAAGCATCTCAATTAGTGTTGTGATTTGAACTTCTGGTACTTTGACTCCGTTGGAAATAGACTTTTCAATGGCAGAGACCTATTGGATAGAAAATGAGTTCTATGTTATGTTTGGACAAAATTTCGGGTAGCACTTACATACACATGGTGCTTCTTACTTATATAAGTGATCGCTCAAAACTCAATTGCCTATTTATATTGTATCAAGCAATATGTTTTAGAAATGGATTCAAACTTTGGGAGTGAAAGGAACATTGTTGAAGTTGAAGGTTGCTTGAGTTAACTATCAAGGTGGAAGGATACTATTATGGTTTGATTGGTCCAAGCATGATGAGGAAGAATATCAACCTGCACACTTTCGGAACAATCTTGTAAACATTGGTTAAGTTAATTGAGAGAAAAAGGTTGGATGTCTAAAATGTTCATTATTTGAACCTCTTGATTCATTCCTGCCTAGGAATGGTAACGAGCAAGTTTTAAGTAGGAATAATATCTATTAATTAATTTTCATATAGGATAGAAAATTAGTTAAGACGATTTCAACACCAGAGGCAATAGTGAGAATAGTAAAATGCTTAGTTTTTAGTTTTGTGAAAAGGAAGAGAGGGAGAACAAAAAAGACTTTAGAAGTTATTAAGAGAGATATTGTAATAAACATTATTCTTAAAACTTTGATTTTTAACTTAATCGAATAACGTGTGTGATTTGCCATGTAACCAATTGCACTTAATTGTTGTTGTTGTTTTAAAATAAGAGAAATATTAGTGAAACTCTTTACTATTATATGACATTTAATAAAAATTATAAATTTGATAGGACTACTATTTGTTATCAATCCTACGCCCAAGACTAATATCAATTTTAATGTTCATCTCCTTGTACTATGGTATCTAGATATTCATATACAAATTTGTTACCCACATTTTAATTAAAACAAAGTATTATTTTGCATCCAGATTAATATAAAACACAACTAACAAAAGATTTAACTGAATTTAAGTCTAATTTAATAAATTAATTACGAAATATAAGTAAGTTCAATGTTTATAACAAATTAAATAATTTAAATAAATTTAAATCAAATTAAGTAATGTATAAAACTAATTAATTTGTATAGTCTGTACATTTGATACTTAGAACTCTCCAAAATATATTAAAAAATAATATACTAGTACTAATTAGTTATATACTGTAATTTGTAAAATTGAAATTACATAAATAATATTTTATTATATATCGATTTGAGTAATGCTAACTATATAGAGTGATTTATATAATATTATTTAAAATAACACAATAAATTATTAATAGTAATTCATGTAATACTAATTTTTATTTTAAACTTAATATATTAAAAAAATGTGTATGCGGTAGGTTAATTACTAAGATATTCATATCTACTCCCATTCTTGTAATAGGCAAACCCACACTCATTGATCATCCCCATTTCTATCCTTCCTTGAATCCTTGTAACCAAAAGCAAAACAGAGGACCCTGTTCCTATCCTTTCTTGAATCAATGAATCCTAGTAACCAAAAGCAAAACACAAGTTAAAAAAAAAAAAAAAACGAATATTTTATATTTTGAGTTGTAGGGACTTTTCAAGTATATCATGGCTAACTCGATCTCTAAATTCTAAAACAAGCTTAAACTAAGACCTTCTTTGCACTAGTCTAATATTTTTCCTAATTATTATATAACTATATGGTGACTTGGTATATGCAATGAGATCATGTTCTATAATTCAACAATAAGTAAGCACTTCACTTGGAAGATCTCAATTAATCTGATCGGTAGTTAGTCCCGTCAGATTTTACGAAGGAAATAAATTCACTATCCAGGTAAATATATCAAGGTTTTTGACTATTTAACTGTCCCCGTTATCCTAAGTTCGTAATCACCGAAGTTTAATTGTGTAGCTCTTCTTGCTTCTAAAATGTTACGATCTTGTTGATAACAAGAAAGTTTGAGTAGGGTTTCTTTCTTTATCCGTCATGAAGCAGTGGCGGCTAAACAATGCCAATTAATAATAAATACATGATTTACGATTTATAAACTATTTAGAAACCAAGAATGATATTTATGTAATATTAATTGACAGATGGTGTAAGCACTAAGATTAAACTAATGATGATTTACTTTAAAATTTACACGAAATCATAAACTTTCACTGGTCATTGCCAACTGCCACACCTTTGGGACAAAAGAATGACTCGGTGCACACGAATTGACAAAGATTATCATTGAGATGTATTAAGCAAATTAAAATTCCAGACGCCCCATAGCAACATAATTTGACGTCATATTCAAGCAACTTGGTCCACGTACCACTGACTACTGAGCTAAGAGGTTAAGTTACTAATGCGGTTTGTATGTTTGTGCATTTCCCGGTATACTAAAATACACAACACCGACTAGCACTGACCCACGTCATTCCAGCTGTGCGATAAAGACAACAATCCACCGGCCAACAAGGAAAACTGTCATGCACTCTTTGACCCAGCATCATTTTTATTTTATTTTATTTTATTTTATTTTTTCAAAAATAATGTTAGGTTACTCAGACGAGGCTCATCTAAAAATTTGAACAGTTTATAGTGTGTATATGAAATTTGGTACTTGAATTGATGGAATATTGTGGAAAAGTTGCATACCTGATCGGCGAGCTGATCGAGTTGGAGGGCGACATTGTTGATTGCGCGATGTGCGGTCTGGATCTTAGCGTTGATACGCATCTGGATGTAGCGTCGCTCGATGCTGGAAGGGTCTTGGATAAGCACCACTTTTGATCTGTCTTTCACTCCGCACACGTCCAAGTACTCTCCGTTTTCTCGCTCTTTGCCTCTGTACACCACTCTCTGTTCATCCACCTGTAACCCTGTTTCCCCGCTCAGAACCTTCTTCACCTCCCCTGTCATGTCATTTTCACACTTTCACCCTCAGACTTTTCATCCCACCAGGCCAAATTAGTCATATAACAATTTCAATAATCACCCACACGTTCCTTCCTAGCTTAAACATCCTCTACTATCATAATCCTCATCTCTCCTTCGATTTCCAAATAAGTTTCATTTTTAGGCATTATTAATATAAAGATTCTTAGTCTAGTAAGTATTTAAAAATTACCTTAAATATGAAAAGATTTTTATCCAACTATTTAATTAAAATTTATTCGTGTATAATAACATTCGTCAAATTATAAACTATTTATATATAATAATTACTTAAAAATAATATTCACTATCGTTTTTCATTGAGATTAAAATAAACGTATTTTAATAAAATTCTTGAAAAAATATAAGAAAAGAAAAATCAAGCAGAGCATGGCATGCTACGTGGGCACGTAGCAGCAGCAGCAGCAATGATGATTCATAATGCTGCACTGAAACAGCCACCTAACCTAACCCAATTTTACCAGCATTAGTAACCAGACTAGTAATTTTACGAGTAACGAAATAGAGCAGAAGAAAATGAACAATTAATTTAATGGTAGTTTAGATCGAGAAGTTGGTGTTACCGAAAGTGGCAGTGGAACTGACGTAGATCTCGTAACGGAGAGAACCGTAGGCGATTCGGAGGCGCAAATTGCGCGTTATTGTAGCATCGATTTTGGCGGTCCTTTTCTGCACCAACATTCCTCCCGGTCTCATTTCCCATTCGGTCTCTTCTTCTCTCGCCACCGACGACGATGAATTATTCTCTCGCGCGCTCGATTTCTTCTTCATCATTTTGAACTCCGTTTTCCCGGGAACGCACAAAATGGAGTGTGTTATTTTTTCTTGGGAAAATATCTACCTCACCACGAGTGTACTCTCTGCCGACACCAACAGGTTGTAATTTGCGGGTCTGGGGATTTTATATGGCGCCAGGCCACGGGGAAATTACGGTGTGAATGCGGGGTATGACGGGAGAATCTTGGACCAATCAGAGGTGTGCCACGTGTAGGGGTAAGTTAGCTTGTGTGTAGTGACAGCTAAGCTTGCCGACAGTTGAAGGAACCATCTCAGCGAGCGTATTGCTTTTGCTTAGTGTTCCAATTGGACACGTGGATGCTATCTGTTGGATGATGGTTTTCCAGTTCGTATGGTTGCGGGTTGAGCCATCTCTTAATTTCGTTGTTGTGGTTGGTTTATGATAAATTATTTCGTTTTATGTGGTTGGTTTATGTTTATTCATTAGTTTCGTTTTCATCAGTAGGCACGGAAAATAGCCAAATGGGACATTACTTTCGCTATAAATCATGGCATATAAACTCACCATGTCTGTCATGTCTGTGACTAATAATTTAGATAAGTTTTTAAATATATAATAATTTTTTAGTATTTCTGAATAGAAAATTTGTCTTTTAATTAATATTTTACTTTTTTATTCCAAATTAAAAAAATTATGTGGGCTGTTTGTGGTGGTATTTGGTAATGTGATTTTGAGGTTGGAGAGGTCATTTTGGTCGTTGATTGAAGGTCAAGGTCAACCAATCACACTGTGTTGGATGGCGCATGGCTTCTGGACTTTTTGTTGGATATATAGATGGTTTGCTAACTTTGCTTGCAGAGAGAATAACGTACAAATTTTTAAGATAGATAGATAAGGTTTAACAACTTGCTGTTAAGTTATATTAAGAGTGAGGATTGAATTGCAAAAGTTTATTATGATTAGGGAACTCGAATAACGCTTTGACTATATGACGCTTACTTGCCAAATGGATCATGGTTGTCATTGATAAGGATAGCTAGGAGGTGATGTGAAATTATGATACTAAACTCCAATTATTCATCGATTCAATCAACACATTAGATTATTGATTTAGTATTTTAACCTTTCAATTATTGGTAATTCGTCAAATTGTATATATAAAATAGTATATATATTCAAACATATAATTAATATAAATTAAAATATAAAATTTTAAGAAAAATAAGTTATGTAATAATAATATAAAATAATTTTACATAATTATTTTATTAAGAATCATCATACGATATATTTATTAATTTTTAGAATAATTATTTTAAAATTATAACATTTTACTAATGATTATTTATAATAAAATGGTTATATAAATCAGTATATAACTATTAAACTTAAATTTAAAATGTGTTTAACGAATATTTTTTATTCAAAACTATTAATATAAAATTTAATAAAATAACGTAACTAACGTTTATCTTTTTGCTAAAGTTCGTCGCTCCCAACTTTCTAGAATTCATCACTCGGCATCTTAGCATATGTTATTGATGACATGTGATCATAGGATAATAGAGTGGTACATAGACATATTTGTATATTTAAAAAATTATTAAAGTAAGTAAATCTATTTTATTCGAGATGAGTTATTATGAATTAAGTAAAAATAAGTTAATTTAATCTAACTCCCTTTTTAACAAGTGAAAAACTCATGTAATTTATTATTAGTTGGTAAGTTATACGAATTGATTTAATTAAAATAATATATATATAAGTAAAAGATATAAAATATATACATAAATGCATGGTTGATAAATTCTCAAACTATATTTTTTATTTATATATATTTTTCTTATTACAAAGAAAATAAAAAGATAGTACTCCCTCACTATAAATCGAATGTCAAATGAATCGAAACATCAATATTTTTGTTCATAATTTTAACAAGTTTGAAGGTTTAACCCATAACAATTATCGTAATTAAAGATATGGTAAGGCATAAGGCTTTATGTGTGACAAATGACAAGTTTTTGGACATAACTTATGACAAGACCTATAATTAATAACTAGACACATGCAATGCTCCTAAAACAAATTTAAATGAAAGTCCAAAATGACTCAAAAGAAAATTTACATAATTTTGATAAATTCAATATCAATTGACAAGTACTTAAATAAATTTAATATAATTTTAGTAATAAAATAATCAATCTAACTTAACATACTTCTTGTTTTAATATGATCAAATTTACAAGTCTCTTTTGTAAAATTCGAACAACCAAAATCCTTTTAAAGTTTAAACCTTTATTTTGCCTTTCTATTATCCTCCTTGTTTTACCTTTCATTTTAAGGGTTATCACATAACAAGTTCACAATGTTCATGTATTTTATCATCAAGTTGATTAATTAATTTTAAAATATAAAACAAATTCATTATAACATGCCGTTTAAAAAATGTTTAACTTACACCAAATGCATTTATCACTTGCTCATCTTCTGTATAGGAAACTTGTTGCATTAAAGGAGCAATTTAAGAATTCAAAGCACTTAATTAAAGTGATGTTAGATTCACATATTCTTTTATATAACTTGTATTTCTTGTCCTTCAAATAACCAATGTTATATTCACAAGTAGAAGGATCAATCTTTGAATTGCAAAATCAAAGTGCATCAAATTTCATCATTTGGTCAAAAACAAACCCAATTCCAATAATGACACTACAGTCATACTCACATCTACTAAATTTTGTCATTATATTTTCTACCATATTTCTAATTTCTGGATCATCACTTTTGGCATTCCCTCACAATAAATATTAAATTTAGCAAAATTGCAAAATATCAATTATAAATTGGATAAGATTTGTCTGAAATCAAATTTATTATACTATAATAAAAGTGCTCACTTACATAAAAGTATAAGCTCCGAACTTTCTAACTTTATTACCCATTTCCCTTGTACTATGCAAATTTACTCATCTTAATTATGTAATTAATGACGATTTGTATCACATTTTATTTTCATACACATATATATAATTGATAAATATTGTAATATAATTATCAGTCATTGTAATGGTATTTTATGAAATATAAATATTGTAAAAACTAATTTAAATATGAAAATGTTCTGATGACAAAGAAAATAATATTATAATATCAAAATACACATTTGAATTTTTTAATTTTTTAATTTTGAAAATTTTAATTTTAATTTAATTACATTTGTTTCAATTACCGTTACCACGTTTCATTTCCTAGAGAAGTTTTTATCCCACTCATATATCTCCCTTATGTTATTATGGGAAACATGACCAATAAATTAAAAGATGGGTTGACATAAGTTATACACACACCACACCAATATCAATTATTCTCATCCAGAATAGTTAGCTTACATTCCGAAAGGATAAAAAACAAAATATATATTCCTCAGCGTGCTAAGTATCGAGAGTTTGATAAAAAAATTTTAGACAAAGAATCCAATTGAACTAGAATAATTTCAGTATCTTTTGTTCCCACCATATTATGAATAGAACTACTTCCTCTTTCAGTAATGTGTTACTTCATTCCTTCACTTCTATGCTTAAGTGAATATCTCTCCATTTAGGTAATTCTTTTTCACGATCAGAAACATTTTTGCTTTTAATCTTTCCTTTTTTTATAATGTTCATGGTAGCATTAAACATCATTTATTACGAGCATTTCTGTAATTACTAGCATTATACATTTTCTTTAATCAATGAGTTGCTGCTATTTGTTGTCAGTAATCATCGAGATTTTTTAGGATCTCTCTCGATATTCAACTTGTATTCAGATTTTTCTAGTACACCTTTGATAAGTAGAAGAGAAAGAGGGGAGAAAATAGATGAGAAAGGTTTAGAGAACAATAAAAATAGAGCAGAGAGAATAAAATTATAGAGTTTTATACGAGAAGGTATTTAGATAATAATATAAAAAATAAAAAAAGTATGTGTAATAATTGATGGTGGTGTATATAGCAATGGGCAGTTTGCACTGCAAACACGTAGTTAGGCCTGAATTTGCGTATGAGCCCGATCCTCAACCATGTGAACTCTGAAAATGCTCCCTACCTACGTAATGTGGGACTTAGTGTCTTTAAAGTTTTAAATACTAAAAAACACCCACCGTTGTCGAGGTTAAAGCATCTCTAGTTTCACAAGTCAACTTTCAAAAACTTCATCCACTCTTCGTCAAAATTTACTTGAATGATTAAAGAGCTTTTAGCATTTTAGACGAGTACACAATTTAGTCTCTGATATTGACACAACCACTCAATGTGATCCTTCTTTTTTTGGTTTGCAGGAGAGCTACGGCCCAAAACAAGGAACAGAAACAGACTACAGTTAAAATCAAACGTTTGATGTTACGAAAAAAATTCAATTACGCCACTAAAATTGAATCACCAATCCATGAAGTCCTCGTCACTACAATAAAATCAAATTTAGTTTTCAACAACTATAATAACTGTTAAATTTTTTTATCCTTAATGTTAATCAATAATATATTTCACGTAGAAAATCAAGTGTCAAAAAATCAAATTAACAATTGTTAAGGACGGAAGTCAAATTAAAATTTCTTTCTCATAATCTTAGTGACATTTGATCGTTAGTGATAACTTTATGAAGCTAATTGACTAATGATTATTTAAGTTAACTAAATTTCCTTTCTGATAATATCAAAGACCAAACTGATTAGTAATGACAATTTCAAGAACTAAATTAGCATTTGATTCATTTCTAAATTTACGGTTCAGCTGGTTTAGGTAAGAAAAATATTTTTTTATACGGATATATTTGGGAAGAATCTTTTATAAACACACTTATCCCATTGCCCCAAAGGTAATAGTAAAAATAGAAAATGAAAACACTTTATTAAAAAGTGTAGCATTAAAATCAATACATTTTTCCTGTGATTTCCAATAAAAGAAATTATTTATGCTTTTCAACCATTGCAGGCAATGGTTAAATATCTGTGTAGGTGCATGCACATGTGAAAAATATGAAGAACTTTTTATGAGCACACAAATCAATCTTAAAAAACGAATTTGTGCATTACCAAAAAAGTTAATCCAAACTCATCAAGATTGAAGTACCCTGAAAAAATTGTCCACAAAAAGCACATCCAAATTATCACTTACCAGCCAATGCAGATATATTCAACAAAATCTCCACAGATTAATATCCTTTATCTCAAATTTCTGAAGCAAAACTGAACCTTTTCCTTCCATTCCATCTATATCCTCACTTGATAACATCCTGTGTGTATAATGTCTTACAAGCATGTTTAATCCAGGAAAGTAGCATTCAAACCACGATACAATGCAGCAGTTAGGTAGCTCGAAAATCAAGGAAAAGACGTAATTTTTGTGTATGCATCTCACGAGTACCAAAAACTGGCTTCCCACTCGTGACCCAGTCCTTCTCCAGAAGACTGGCTTTAGCACCAGCCAACATCTCATCATGGAATACAGAGACTATTTGGTAGATTGAAGTCTTGAGAACGTCAGAAATAGCATAAGCTTTTGAATTTACTGGGCCACTTCTTCTTTTACCAGCTGCAACATCTACTCTTCCACTATTCATGGTTGCCCATTTGATACCAGCAGGTCCCAACAACTGATTCGGGGATTGCAGGTTTGTTTTCTTTCCCATAAAATTTTCAACAGCAAGAAGGCAGGATAGCAGCGTTGAAACCACAGCAGCATTACTCCCAGAAAGCTGAGCAACTCCAAACTTGTCTTCTTTACGCGAGCAGGCAGTCAGTGAGGCAACAGTCCTTGAACACCATGCATATAGCTGCATTTAAAATGCATTTAGTATGTATATACAAATGCATAACGCTGGGGTGCTGTTTTGATGCCCCGGTACTACAAGGTTTCTTATCAGACAGGTTAAGTAAGTGACTATTTGTTGCTATTGATTATTAAGTGTCATTGGTAGGGTGGCTATTCATGACCTACATATTTATACAGGGTTGGCATTTCATATCAATGACCCGCATAAATATTTACATGTTTAAAATGTTCAAATTATTCCTCTCATTTTATTTTTTCCTTACATGTGAAGAGAGAAGGCTTAAATATCAACTACATTAGGATATTACATGTGAAGAGCAATTTTTGCATTTACTACAGGTCAAATACTGAAAATTCAATATAAGATTAGGATATTATAATTATCATTCTGCTAAAAGTGCTAGTGGAATGGGCTTGTACTAGTTATCCTAATAGCCTTACAGCCCTAAAATATTATAAATAGGAGTATCAGATTAGTGTATCACATCAACAGATTGTGAAAATTACTTAGAATCCATTTAATTAAATATATTCTTTCCTCAGGGGACATCAGACATTTTCCCTTACTAGTCATATCATTCAATGTGCACACACTGCATTTTCAAGGCAGGAGTTAGTGGTTAAAACAAGAACAGGTTGGGGATTCTGGATGTTTAACAATCAATGTTACAACTTACAAGAACTTTATTAAATTATCCATTTCCATGGTCCATTGTATAACAATCAAGAACTTTTGTAGAGTATAGTCTTTAAAATCATGAGTTTTCTTTCAATATACTTGTTTTTTTTTCCTCAAATATCGCACATTTCTCTGTATACTCTTCCTAATTTGCTTATTTGGCTCCACTCAAACAAACCAGATAAAAACTGATGATCAAACAGTGAGGCCTGAAAGACATTGTAGCAATGATAACACTAAGCCTTAAGACAAGCTTTAGTGAAGTGAAAAATTCAGCATGACCACCCAATTTCCCAAAGCTTTCAAGTTATACAAAAAAATTGTTTGTTTTTAGATAAACAATATACAAATAATGAAGTTGTACATGTACCTGGAAGTTGTATAGTTCTTCTACGTACTTCAAATCTGGCCGTGCATCTGTTGGGGACAACAACTGATTTGATAGTTGTGTGGCTTTGTCAACAGAATTTCCTAAGCCATCACCTAATTTTGTGGCAAGATGCTCCAATGGCTTCAAGCACACAGCAATTACTCTTTTGTAAGTCTCTCCGGTTTCTTCAAAAAATCCCGCACGCCGCCAAGTGTCAACATTGTTCTCACAAACCATACAGAGATCAAGATATGCAAGATACCGAAGAAGAGATGTAGGATCACTGTCCTCCAAAGCTGAAAGGAGATGCTCACTTGGATTTGTTTCTGCTGCTGCTGATCCTTTTGGGGGTGCAAATATGGACCTCTTAGTATGTAAAACCTATTGACCATATTCAACCAAGATAGAGACTTCAGCAGTCGGTAACAATGCTGCCCTCCAAAGGCTAGGGAATATACATGCATATAAAATAAATCATCCCAAATTCCAAATTGTTGTATATGTCTCTACAAATAGTACACAGGTTACATATATACAGGGTTCATTATGGATACTGGATAGTTAAGATAAAATTGTGACTATAAGTTGTTTTTAGAGGTTTCTTATTTAATGTTGCATGTACATGTAGACAAGTTGGATTATACATTTTTCTGCAACTCATGCACTGTACAATGAACAAACACAACTAGCATGGGCACTTAAGATTACCAGTTCTAGTAACACATCCCAAACATTATACTAAAGTATATTCTATAGATAGAACCAAATTCCAATGTATAAGAGAGAGCCTAAAGATCACATCTTCAGATCACTGAACAAATGTTGAACAAACACTTCATGACTTATGCACAACAAACATACAAATACAACCTAAAACAATATTGGAAAATCCAAGTCTCACATTGACTAGTGATAGTGTTTGAATATTGTATATAAGTGAAGGACAACTCTCACTCTATAAGCTAGCTTTTGGGGTTGAGTTAAGCTCAAATCCACATTCTAAGATGATATCAAAGTCTATCCAAGATAAGTTATTGGACCACCTACCATATTAACTACACACCCAAATCTCACAATAAATAGAGGTAGAACCTGAATGTTTTACATAAATGAGGATAACCCTCCCTCAATGAGCTAGCTTTCGAAGTTGAGATAAGCTCAAATTCACATTCTAAGGAACAGACAAGTGCACAAGAACAGGGATTGGATTTTTGAGGCCTATGGTCCAAACATGAATTTAAATTAAGGATGATTAGTTTGAGAAAACCGTACAATAGACAAATGAATGCATAACAAGATGACAACACCATTTCATTTTGAGATAAGCATAAGAAATGACTACAACGAAGACATGTAAGAGCTATAAGAAAGTAGAACACACACACACAAAAAAAAAAAAAAAAAAACTGAACAAGATGCAATTTATGAGAAGGAGCATGATAAAAAAAACCAACCCAGTGCAAATGATGAGTCAATTCCCAAGAGAGGAAGATAGCAAAAGTGGCAGCAAAAGAGACAATTTGCTCAGTGAAGAAGGTTCTAGTGGCAACGCTGCTGTGCTTAAAGGGATGCGGCAGAAGCTCGACCAAAACACCCGAAAAAACAAAAGCAACAGTGGAAAGCTTGAAGGCTCGTCTAGCAGCCAAAGGAAGTCCCATCTTGAAGCTGAAAAAGGGAGGACGCTGCAGACACAAGTAGCCAATAAGTGTTGGTTCATAATTAATATAAATAATAAGGAATGCATTTGAGAAGAGAATGAAAGACCTGAATGATGGGAAACACGAGAAGCCATCGTCGTTTAAAAACGTAATGCGAGCCGAAGAGGGAGCCGATGAGGAAACCCCTAAACCCTAGTCTGGCGACGGCGGAGATGCCGTGGGCGAGGGGGGCGACGGCGGAGAGGGAGAGGGCGGCGGAGGAGGAGGAGGAAGAGGCGAAGAGGAGGGTGAGGGAGAGGCGAGGACGAGAGTGAGGGGAGGCAAGGAGGGAGAGGGTGGCGGAGAAGAGGAGGTGGGAGGAGAGGAGAAGGAAGAAGGAGCAGAGAGGGTAGTGAGGTGAGGAGAGGGAGAAGGAGAAGAAGGAGAAGAAGGAGAGAAGGGAAATGAAGATAACAGAAGAAGGTATAGATTGCCAGATCAAGTAACTCAGGAACCTGTTCTTCACCACCGCTCTTCTGCTGCTCCCACCATACATCGACATCGACATCACACCTAGGTTTTCTTCAACAACGCTTCAATGGAGGTAACTAACACCTTTCTTAGGTGACTTTTAAATTTTCAAAACTTCATAACTATTTTTTTCTTCCAACTTTTAATATTATTTCTTTCTGCTTCCCCCAATTCCCACTTAATCAACTGTCTATTACCTTACCACACTTGCCTTCTTCAACAATGCTAATAATACTTATAATAGCTATTGTCGGGGCAAAAGACCATTATTTAACGCATTCTTTTTTAACATATATTAAAAATATATGTTAAAATAATAAAATTAAAACATAAAACTGTTAAATAAAAATTAAAACATAATTTTTTTAATAAAATTTAGTTAATAATAAATAATTTGATTAAAATAATATCTTGTTATAGATAACTTATATGAAATTATTTTAACTTAATTAACCGTTTTAAAATATATAGATATATACCAACTTAGTCTTCTAATAAAAGTAAAAAAAATTAAATAATTTCAAGTTGTTTTAATTTAATTTATAAGTATGGTAAATTTACACACATATATATAATACAATAATTCATCGTATTATCACGTTATTATTTATAATCAATAATAAGATATTTTATTTTGGGGTCTATTTTCTTTTACACTTTTATCTTTGATTTTTTTTTAATAATTATCATATTTCTTTTTATTTTATTTTTTATTTAACTTTCTCTCTCGGTAAAGTTAATTACATACGGTTTTCATTATCTAATTTTTATTATCTCTCTTTTGTTTCATTCCATTTTAAAAAATATAAGACACTTTCCCTACTATTAATATATAAAAATAGAGTAAGTTATTGTTCGATATCTGTATGCTTATAAATTAATTTCAAATTTTTTACATTATTATTTAATTTTAAACCATTGATATAATTTTAAACTATTGATATAATTTTTAAAATAATTATAAAAAAATTAATAATTTTATTTCATATGTTAATTTATAATTGGATGATAATATATATATATATATATATATATATATATATATATATATATATATATATATATATATATTTTTTAACATATTTCAATTAAATTATATTTTTATAACTAAAAATAGAAAATAAAAGCTTTTTATTATAAAAAATGAGTTAAAAATGAATTTAAATTAATTTAAAAATCAATTTAACTTTATAATAGAATATTTTTTAAAAACAAAAAATTTAAAATTCGCAATCCCATTAAACAATGAAAAGTTAATGAAAATGATTAAACAGCAAAAGAAAAGAAAATGAAAATGATTTTTATTTTCTTTCTCATTATTTAGTTGGTAAGGAAAATAAAGAAAAAATAAAAAAATTATGGTACAATTTTGATTTCTTATATTTTAACTGAGCTCTTAAATTTTATTTCGTTAATTTTTTATGGACCTTCAAGGGAGAAGAATGTCACATTTCAGCCAGGAATGCCCGAGACACGTGTCTTGATGCTTAAATTGTGTTTTTGTGGGAAGTGGCTCCTCTCCCATTTTAAAAAATGGGATGAAATCTTATTGAGTAAAAACCTAAAAAAGCTAGGGTTTATTGAAATTTGAAACCCATTCGCGATCCAGAGAGTGAAAAGAATGCTCTTCCTTCCGAATCAGTTCCAAGGCTGAGGAAATGGCCATCATCCCCAGACGCTTCTTCAGCTTCCGTTCCGCCTATTCCCTAAACCCATTCACGCGCGGACAGCCCTCTATTCCGCTCACGCGCCCACTCGTCCACGCGCGACAATCGTCCACCTCAGCCAGCCACCCGTCCAGAAGCCCATCGGAGAAACAATTCGAGACATGGGTCAACAACCTGAAACCGGGCTTCACCCCCTCCGACGTGGCCCAGGCCCTGCAGGCCCAGTCCGACCCCGACCTGGCCCTCGACATCTTCCGCTGGACCGCGCAACAGCGCAACTACAAGCACAGCCACCTCACCTACCTCACAATCATCAAACACCTCATCGCCGGCCGCCGTTACCGCCACGCCGAAACCCTGGTCGAGGAGGTAATCGCCGGCGCCTGCGACGGCTCCGTCCCGCTCTACAACTCCATCATCCGATTCTGCTGCGGTCGTAAATTCCTCTTCAACCGTGCCTTCGATGTTTACAAGAGAATGCTTACCTCTCAAGATTGTAAACCTAACCTCGAAACCTATTCCCTTTTGTTCAATTCGCTCCTTAGAAGGTTCAATAAGTTGAACGTGTGTTATGTTTATTTGCACGCGGTTAGGTCTTTGACCAAGCAAATGAAGGCTTCTGGTGTTATTCCCGATACCTTTGTGTTGAACATGATTATCAAGGCTTATGCCAAGTGTTTGGAGGTGGATGAGGCGGTTAGGGTTTTTCGCGAAATGGGGTTGTATGGCTGTGAGCCTAATGCTTATAGCTATGGCTACATTGCCAAGGGTTTGTGTGAGAAAGGGAGGGTGAGTCAAGGGTTGGGATTTTATAGGGAGATGAGGGGTAAGGGTCTTGTTCCTAGTACTAGTACTTATGTGATTATAGTTTGTAGTGTTGCCATCGAGCGCAGGTTTGAGGATGCGATTGAGGTTATGTTTGATATGTTGGGGCAGTCTAGGTCCCCTGATCATCTGACTTACAAGACTGTTTTGGAAGGGTTGTGTCGGGAGGGAAGGGTCGATGAAGCATTTGAACTGCTTGATGAGTGCAAGAAGAGGGATGTTTCCATGAATGAGAAGGTGTACAAGACTTTGTTGAATGACTTGTATGTTGTGTGCCGGGAGTAGATTCTGTGGTGCTAAATTGCTAATGCGTTTGCTTGAAGATGAAGATGAAGATGCATTACAGGTTGCTTTTGTTTGAATCAAACTTGGTTGATCTCTTGCTTTGTAGAGCCTGATATGAGAGAGCTGATTCTTTTGAATGAGTGCTAAGTGCAGATAAGCTGAAGCATCTTGCTTGGAGAATTGCTCTCAACTTCTTTTGGACAGATAAATATGGAGGATTTTTTTGAATGAGTGCTAAATGCAGATAAAAATAGAGGCATCTTTCTTGATGAATTGCTCTCAACTTCTTTTGGACTATAATTTAACTTGCTATGTGAATGGAGAGGGCACCTGATTAGGTATTAACGTCTTAATTCCCTGGTACACTGATATTAATGATAAGGTGGCAAAAGCTCCTTTACTGGTAAATGCGGCCACTTGTTACCAAAAACATGGAGCAGACAACAGCTTTGTAGGGCCACATGATACTTCAGCTGGAGCAACTAGTGGTGTGCGATTTCTGTCCACCTAATGTTTGTTATGTAACCTTGCTAAAGTTGCTTGTGGATAGTTTACTGGAGTGGATGGATATCTAATGGTATCATGCAAACAATCAAAGCAACCTAATAGTCGTCTGATTGTTTTTGTTATTGGCTTCTTGCCCTTAGTCCATTTGTTTTATCCATGAATTCATCTGGAATTGAGTTTAGCTGGAAGTTTTTCACTTGCTAGCATTTGTCACTCTTGTGTGGATTAGTTACAAAAATTTATCTTTTAAACCTAATCCTCCATGGTTTGGAATATCCCACCTCAATTTACACTCACACCTCAAGGTTTAATGAAAACACTCGATATCTCCTTTTCTTTCTTTTGCATTAGTTTGATCTTCTGTAGTTTTTATAACTGCATAAAAGAGTAGGGAAGGTCTGCATTAACGAGAAGGATATAATATTATGTTATATAAATTGAGAGAAGTTTGTGTAGGGTCAAAAAGAAGAGAAAGGTATTGAGTGAATTTTTGTTAAATCTCAGTGTTGTAATTTGCCCTAAATAAAAATGTTTATATTTATCGACGTGCATGTTGTGTCATATAGTGCCTCTTGTTAAATTTAGGAGGTGAGAGTTTGGCAGAGTGAAAGATTATCCGGGATCATTTTAGAGCTTCAAGGATGCTTGAGTAAGCTGAGGTTGAGGTCAATGCATAATTTTCTGGAGCTTGATTTGGCTTGTTTTGAATACGGGACTGCAATTAAAAGGGAAAACGTATAAAATTATAATTCTTGATTGAAAAATTAACTTGTGATGGAATGGATGCAAGTGTAATAAAATTATGCAATGTTGAAATTTCTATTAGAGTGTGTTTGGACGAAGATTTTAAAATGTTGAAGAATTTGAAATGCGAAGTAATTCAATTGAAGTAATCAAATTCCATTTGTGAAATAACTTGTTTGGATTATTAAACTTTGCAGGGATTTCCATAGGGATTCAAAACAGGGGTATTGGATTTAACCAAATACAATTAAAGCAAGGAACTGGTGAGCCTGTTAAGGAGAAGTGTGATTTGAAAATGGAAGTGCATTAGTTTGGAGGAATGAAACCTGGAGGCTAGGCATGGAGGTTCTTGCAGTGTTAAATGGGAGTGCAGTTTTGGCAGAGGATGACAGCAGAAATGGAGATGAAGGGACTAACGATGGCTTGGTTGTGATGCAGCAACAAATTGGCAGTGGCAAGAAATAGTGTGGAGGAATGACTTTTGTGGTGGGTAGATGCTGGGTTCTATTGGATGAAGATGGAGAATAAGGAATTTTAGAATACCCACCTATTTTATTGGAATTTTAAATTCCTGATTTTAACAATGGATTAAAATGCTAAAGAATTCTTTAAATCCTTCTGTTAATTACTCAATCGTAGCATCTTATTGAGTAGCAATTAGAATTACCTTCAAAACTCATTGCTTTCTTCAAATGCTTTATCCAAACACAAAGTTATTGAATTTTTAACCAATAATTGTATATTCTCATGTTTTATCTTTTAGACAATAGTCTAAGCTATACATAGTTGGCAAATTATCATAGATCTTCTCGTTAGTTTAACTCCTTGCATCTAAGCATCTTGTAAGAGAGGGATTCCTTTTCCCCTCGGTGATAAACAAGGAATAGAATAACTTCTTAGTGGATTTAGATACTTTAAACTTCAGAGTGTAGAATGTATTTTAGAAAATAAAATACAAAATGATAATTAATGATTGAAAAATTACGATAAAGGTAATGATAAAATAAATACAAATGTAATAAGTTATGAAGTTAAAATTTTATCCGTTATTACACTATATTTATCCTTTAAACTTAAAAGTACATTTTACACTTTCGAAAAATCAAATTTTCTCTTAATGTTTTCATTGCCACTTGAGGGACAACCTAGAGGGTACCTAGCTCCATCTACCATCGAATTCCATGGACATTTCCACATGGAGATGAATATGATGGACGAGCTCCTCAAGGTAATTGAAGTCCCTTGTTTCTTTCAATATCTTTTTCGAGGAGAACTATAATACTCGGCTGCAAATACCAATGCCAGTTTGTCATGCTAGAGTGGTACACGGAAAATGCTTCTATAGCTCGAACTGGAAGATTTCTTCAAGTTAACCCATTTGAACATTGCAACTAGCTTTCATTCTATAAGTGACATTATTTATACAATAATTTATACCGTACTCGTTAATTGATGTCTCACCTGAATATATAAATAAATTCATAACTAGTTAACTACATTGTACTTTTTTTAATAAGGATAATTTGTCAAAGAAAATCATTATATCATATTAATGCTTAATTAATAATTTTTGTAAGAAGTTTGCATTAGTTCAAAAGACAAATAATAAGAGAGGGAGAGAGTACTCTTCTCTCATATGAGACTCTTTCACTCGCCCACTTCCTTATTTACAACAACATAATTGCCTTCTCCCATTTCTTCATTTATAACAAACTCTTGAATTGTCTTCCCACTTCTATTTATTAACAAACACTACTCAACGGCTTCCTTATTCATAGCAGTATAACTTCCTTAACAGAGGCAGGTGCACATGAATTGAGCCTAACTCTATTTCTCATACTGTACACTTATTTGGAGATCTACAGAACTGCCTATACATGGGGACTGGATTCTCTGCGGTCCAAAAAGGAACTACACGCCCAGCAGCAAATATTTAATGAATTTCTTTTGGCTATAGAATCAAACCTTTTCATGGAAGAGATTGTGGACAGTTTTATAAAAATTTTAGACAATGTGAATCCATGCAAAAGGCTCTGTACGCATCGGGTACCAAACTACTAATATTTCTTTCAATTGATGTTATGTTGTACCAAGAAAAACAAAAACACCACTTTTTTCATTCTCTCTAGTCACATCCTACTTTCCCACTTTTATTCCTTCCATGTTCCCTTCTCATTTGGGACCAGGCTATGCACATGGCAGAACGTGGCAAGGCCTACCACAAACTTCCTTAAAAAAATCATTCGACATTGTTAATTTGACGCAAAATGAGAAGTCACATCAGTTCTCACTCAGTAACAATAAAGAAAACCAAAGAACAGCAGAAACTGATCCGAAACTAATACAAACATCACATTACATGAAAATATTACAGGACCATCCAACATTTTCTTACACAATCACATTCACAACAGTCAACACTCAACACCTGGTTCCTAAGACGTATTATGAACAATAAATAAAATATCTAAAAATATCCCTACAAGACTACAACTAACACGTAATAAACAGTTGAAATTCACAGATAATTACATCAAACAAATGACGTTGATCTCGAAACATGAGACAATGCATCTTCAAACTGGTCATCATTGTTTATCTTCTCAGAACTCAAGCTTGGAGGAATGAAAGATCTGAAAATCACTTCCATGTTGGGAACTTCCTTAAGAGAATGAGCTGCAACCTCAAGTGCCGGATGTTCAAAGGCGGGATAAAATTTCTTTGACACGATAAAACCAAAGACCAATGACAATATGGGAAGAGGAATCAAGAATGGTGTATAGTAGAATTTCTGCACCCCGAAGTACCCAAACATGGTAATTTGGTATAATATCAAAGATGCTAATATACGGTTGTTTATGTGGGGCCACATTCTTCCATAACTTTCATATGATGGTACATACACTTTGAGTGCCTGTTGATGATACACAAACTCGTAAAAAATGTGCATAATGATGGCAGAGAGCATGCGATATCATCAAAATCCATGTAGTAAACAAAAGCAATTTAGAAGTTTACAAGCTTATAAGTTTCCAATTTATAATTATTACCTTTGAGCTTGTAATGGAAAAAGATATTTTTCGTCTACTGGGTCTTTTTTAGTTTAATTTTTATACACTATCTTAATAAAATTTATACGGTTTATCATCATAGATAATATTAGATATGATTTTTAAAATAGTTATTTATTATAAAAGTAAACAAGTATTATATATGACAATTTGTGTTTGAATGATAGTTTATAAACTCTTTATGCTATTAATGCATTTAAATTAAATTAGATTCTTATTTTTTTTTCTCAACTTGGTCATTTAAAGTTTTAACCACTCAGTAAAACCAATAACCTGATAAAAGTGACCAAATTGAAGCTCGAAAAAGAGATAAAGGACAAAACTTACGGGGAGTGGGTGGAAAGAGATAAAAGACTAAATTGAGACTTTAAATACACATAAGGAATGAAAAGTAAAATTTGGCCATAAAAAATGCCCACAAAAAAACATAAAACTGGGTTCGTTAAACAAAACTCCAAGAACTTCACCTGATTTCGCAGTACAAGCCATCCTAGGCCAAAATATAGAGCACCAAATGGGATTATCACAGGAGCAATAACAGAGTAACAGAAGACAATTGTGGCAATCAGCATGTCCCCAGGAACTCTAGTTCCATAACCAAGATCTCCAGGAGACCAAGCATCTTTCAACTCAGCTTCGGTCTTGCAAAGATACTTTCTCTTCAAATGGTATATAATAAGAGGAACTAGTCGGGACAGTTCAAGGCCATAGCCAACGAAAAATCTATGACAAAAAGAAAAACCAATTAATTTGTGCCATGTCAAGTATTTAAAACTAAAAATAAAAAGTGAAGTCTTTTCCTATTTATATGTCTAGCAGGAATAGTCGAAATTTTAAAGTTTACACTTTACACACAATCATGTGAGAAAATATTTGTTACAGATATGCTTTTGGAATACACAGTAACTCCTACTTCAAAAGAATCTAGGAAAAGATAATAACAAGATATAACGTGGAACACCATTTGTAGATTAGTGTGCCTTCTAGTTCTACCATCACCAGAAAGTGGTTATGCACCTTAATCTTGCAAATAAACAAAGTGAAGTATCACCACAGATAAATAAAATAAAGTTAGGAAGTTATCTTACTGCAGGGCTACATAGGTCAAGAAAAAAGTAGCATTGCCTGGGAGGCTTTCAGCTAGCAAGGACGAAATTTCGTTCAGGTTTGGATTCTGCTGAATTCTCTTGAATGATTTGAACAAGGTTCCACCTATAGTAACTCCAATGAAAACATTCAGCACGGTAAAATAAAAATATTTTCCAGATGCAGCCCTAATTGCATGGCTTTCAACTGGAATGCCTTCAAATTTAGACAAAAACAGAAGCAGCTTGGGCAACATAGCCAAGAAAATAATCAGCGCAAGTTGAGGGAGGTAAGCTTCCAACACAGTCCTCAAAACCTCTATACGAACAATTGGCTTTATGAATGGGAGATATTTCACCAAATTATCCAAAGTAGTAAATGCAGATACAAATGTAATTGGAATCATGTAGAAGAATATAGTCAGTGCCACAATGACATACACCAAGTACTGCCTCAGCTCTCTCTGAAAAAACCTGATTTTCAAATTAGGCCATATTAGTTGATGGGGTTCAGGAGCATCAAAGACTGACCAAGTATCAACCATTTGTGCATGCAAACTCTGAGCTGCAGATGCTGCAACCACCCTACTTGAGAAAAAGACCAGAGCAGCATTTTGCTGCTTCTCTCTGAGAGTGACCTTTTGCTCAGATTCCAATTTGGCATCAAGTTCATTAATCTTCTCATTGTAATACTCTATGCTATCCACCTTTTTACCAATAAGTCCAAGGAAGCCAGTTCTGTTTGTAGGTCTTGTTCCTTCTGGTTTGGCAGTTGTTTTAGACCCTGCATATATTGCTTCAGCACGGGCAAGCTTCTTCTTATACCCTTCTAACTCCTCCCAAATCTTGTTCACCTGTTGGCAATAAACTTAGAGCAATTAAATTATATATTACAATATTCACAGGAAGGAAAAACTAGGAAGAAGCATCATAGACTAATTGTACATTTGCATTTGAGGAACAAAATCATTAGACATTCTGCATTCTCTCTTAGGTTCCTAATGCCACAGAAATCAGAAAATGGAAAGATGTGCTCCAATGCAAGGCATGTGTTATAGGATATTAGTTAATTATGTTAGTTGGTTATAGATTGTTAGTTAGTTGGTTAATTAGTTTGCTGATTGTTAGTTACTAGTCCAATAAGCCCTATAAATAGAGCACGTATCACACTCATTTGCATCTTTTCGTATTAATCAATATAATGGGTTACTTTTATGGAACTCCCCTCATGTTCTTTCATCTCTATAATGTATGGCCACATCAAATGGGTGTTACATGCATCATCTATCGAAATTCTGATATGGAATCAGAAATAGTGAAGTTAATCCAGCGGGTATGGAAAAAGGCAATCAAATGAACACCTTACCTCTTTGTTGTCTGTTATGATCATAGATCTGTAAAATGTCTCAGGATAGATGGCTTTGAAATAAGAGTCAACCTGTTCCTTCCTAGTCTTATCTTGAGGAACAGGAGGTATGTCTCTCACAACTATAGCAAACTGTTCAGGCTTCACATCAGGAGACTTAAGAGCTTCAGATCGCAGCCATGCCACATGTTTGTAAGCCCTCCATAGGAGAACAAATGTAACAATTGAAACCCAATAACAGGCAATAAAAAATCCCCATAACCTTTTACTCTTTGCCTACACACAAAAAAAAGTTATTCAGTCTCTGGCATTATTATCACTTGACGGTATTAAAGAAACTGATTGGCTGCTTAACACAGGAAAAATATGAGTCACTACTTTCACCCACACACAGCTAATTAGTTGAATAAAAGGAAATTTACCACAATACTATCGAAAAAAATGATATGCAACACTGATCTTACCGTGATGTTAGCCATCGATAGCTTGTCAAGTTCGTTGAAAGTTCCTTTGCTAGTTGTTTGTTTCTTCCCACCATTGTCAGTAACAGAAAGAGGCAGAAGAACCGGTAGCAGAATAACTCCAGATAAAACTAGGATAGCCAACACTAGCAGATAACAAGAAGAATAATTAAAAACTGAATGGTGGATTCATTAATCATCCCATAAACATGTTATAGATAACAACTGGAAAATATGAAAGTCTACAACCAGACAAACATATTTATAGGAAAAATTGTTTTAGGGAAAATATTTCTCCTCTCTTTCTATGGCATGTGATGTGAAAACATATTTTGAGAATGAAAACGCAATGCAACAGTCCAGAAGCCACAAAAGTCACAAGTAAGCAATGCATATAGTGTAGCATTTTGTCCACACAAGCAGGAATCAGGTTGTCATAAACAAACCATTTAAAACTGCACTATGCTGAAGGAAGCAGAAAAAAATCCACTCTTCCAGAATAACTATTTAAGAAAAATATGAACAGAGTTGCAAGAAAATAACCTTACGCGTCTAAGAATCAGGAAACAACTCAACAATCACTACAAAAGCAAACCGAATCACATAGGACTTTCTTAATGTAATTCAAAACTTCCTTTCCTGGTTTTCTACAAGACCAGTCTAGCAAGCAGAACCAGGAATTTGTCCTTTACATTTCATACCAACACAGATAGAGACCTAAGCTTGAGATTTCAAGTCTGACTTAAATCATCTCCCCAAATTTTACTGAAAAATCATTGACGAGGATTCATGATTCTCAAGAAACCTATTTGAGCCCATCAATTCGAAAAACTTAAATGGCGAATATAATGAAATGCTGTTGCTTCCTGCACAAAAATCTTCAAAAATAGAAACAAAGGGAAGAAGAAAAAGGTAGTATAATTGTAATTACGAGTTAAAAAATGGAACAAAAAGAAAAACGTTTTCGCAAGGCAATCCAATGAAGATTCTTTCTATGCTCTTTTTGGACAAAAACATAGGTGTAATAGTTTCATATATTTTTCTGGTATGATTCTCTTACAAGAATTGAAGTAGTCTGTCATGCTTTTCTGGTAATGAGAATTGAAATTTCATTATATAAAACATATGCAGACATTTAATATAAAACATTTATGATAGAAAAGAAGGAGGTAAAAGTGTAATTATGCAGTTAAAATAGAAAGGGAAGAGGAGAAACCAGTGGTAAGGAAGACAAAGTAAACGGCAGTGTCAACCCCAGACAAGGCAATAACATCACGTTCTGAAGAAGACAAGGCCTCCTTGATCCAAGAGAAAGGGTTGCGGGTTTTGTAGCCTCCTTCCAATGGATCC
Source organism: Mucuna pruriens (assembly GCA_025330945.1). Lineage (NCBI taxonomy): Eukaryota > Viridiplantae > Streptophyta > Magnoliopsida > Fabales > Fabaceae > Mucuna > Mucuna pruriens. Next base: position 1,948,101 of record JAENHJ010000533.1, on the reverse strand, counting down.
AAACCCTTGAGGATCCTGTTGGGGTAGTACACCACATTGTTCCCAGGCCTACTCGATAGCCATGCAAACACAATCATCAAAACCAAGAATATCACAAACGAAGTCCCCAGCGACGTCAAGAACGAAGAAAAATCCATCTCTCTCTCTCTCTCTCTCTCTCTCTACAACCTCACTTCTTCTTCTCACACATCAATGCCTTATAGCCGTTGTTACTTCTTCCCTCCTTCAAAACAACCCAACCGTTACGGATATATGGTTTACGTTTTCTTTGCCAATGACAAGACACACACAAGATTAATTAATAGAAGGAGATATTTTCAGGAATAACCAAGCTGGTTGTTCTTGTGGGCCACCTTTTCACGTTTTCTATTGCTTCTCACCAATTAATGAAGGTTTTCAAGAATGCGTTGCGTGGGAAGAAAGAGTGGCATGAGTGTGTGTGAGAGCGGAAATAATGGAAAACGCTGCGAGACAAGAGAGAGAATCTGAGAACGCTGTTCAAAACACACAAAATACCGATATTATCCCCTCAATAATTGGGATCAGGGATCCCGTGTTTCTTTCCATCCCGTTTTAACTCAACCAGTTCCCTCATAATAGTAAACATAAATTCTTTTTATATTTTATATAACTTCATACTCAATTTAAATTTTAGATAACTAGTCAAACAAAATTAATTCTCAATCAATTCATCAAAACACTAATATTTTATTGAGGAATTCTTATTTTTATCTTTTTAAGGTTCTCATATACTTAATTGTGTCAGTGTGCTTTTTATTGTGAAAACAAAATTCTCGAATTATTTTAGTAAAGTTCTTTTTATGAGTGCTAAGAGCTTTTGTGGAGGAGTAACTCTCATTCTAGTTACATGTTAGTTTTTTTTTTCTTCTTCTCAACGGTCAAGTACGAAAGAAATTACTTCAAATCAAGTGTATTGGGGGAAAGCTGAGACCCTACTCATGTGCTATCCGTGGGATTCTCAAGGAAGTCAAGATCCTATATTTCAACTTTTCTTCATCAGAAGCTAACTATATGCTGTCTGTTATGTGTCGAGAAAGAAACAATAAATAAGCATAATCTTTATTATATTGGAAATGAATATTATTAAGTAAAGATTTGCAGTACTATAGTGAAATTTTAATTGTGATACTGTGGCTATTTATACTTTTACTAAATCACCAAAATGTCAATTCACAAGTACGTCGTCGGCTTCTAAATGATCTCAAAGTATATATATCGACCGAGAAACTTTGATTTTAGATATAAAAAATAATGATCACCCCGTTAAGCTGCAGAAGAGATGTTTAAAAGAGCAATATTTAACGTTCATTAAGGAGAGAAAAATCAAACTTCGGATGGCAGCGATGGTGTCACTGTCATATATGAAAATGCACGAATTGGATTTTACTAGATACCCATCTCTTTATTATCCTTTTTTTTTTAAGTAACCTATATCTTTCTAGCCAGTAAAAAGCTTCATCAATAGCTCCAACATACTTCACCTTGATATTATATTGTAAGCGAGGACCATACACAAGCTTCTGTACCTAGCCTTTGTGGGCATCATGATAGGTAGATACGACTATATATGTAACTATATATCAAACTCTTCTTTTTGACAGACAAAAAAAAACATTTTTTTTGGAATATATATCATCGAATATCTTATGCATGTACACAAGAATCAAATTGAAATAAATTGACTCTATCCAATAATAGATTCTCATATAATTAAAGATTGTTCATTTTTCTAATAATTATTTTAAAAGTTAATATTTAATTGTTAATAGTGTAATTTTTTTTACAATAGTAGTATCAAAATTAATCTCAAATATACAATACACGGCAAGTTATATTTTAACGTGTTTAGTGCATATTATATTTTATTATAAAAACCAGTAAGCTAGAATTAGTCAAATAGTTACTTTTTGGAAATAAAAATGTTAACTCACAAAAAGTACACGCGCGTCACACGGTATGTCAATTTTAATTATTAACTCACAAAACAAACTAGTTTGTACATTGTGTAAATTTTTATATATTCTTTTAAATTGCAACGACGACAGACTACTAAAAATGTCAAAATAAGGAATCACATGTGATCGAGAGATTTAAAAAAAAAGAAGAGTGAGGCATGATTATAGATAACTACGATTTAGAAGAGGTAGGTAAGATATACAAGTTTCCAAATTTGAGCAAATTGCTTAATAAATTAGGCATAAAATATCAATTATAATAGCACAGAGTAGATGGCATAATTGCGATCTGCTTTTACAAGTTGGGTTGTGTCATTATTAAGCACTATACACTGATTATGTTACATTACATATGGAACTGGAGTTTGATTGGAAAAGAAGAAAAGAAAAGAAAAGAGGTGGGTCATAATGTGCATGATATTTATTACTTATGTAGTTGCCACCTGCCAGAAGAGAGAAAGAGAGTGATAATCGCGAAGGGTATTGTGGTAAGTTCACAAAATATGGATAAAATCGGTTAACAGGTAATAGTCTAGCTCTACATTTGTACTAGTAGTGGTGAGTGATGTCCCTTCCAAATTGACAATTTGTTTGTGTTGACGTGAGGAAACGGCATGTCCAGAGGACACGTGTCAGTGGCACATGGGACAGGTGGCGCATGGTTGTGTTGCCGACAGAGGGACACGGGATCCACACATTGGATAAGATGCTATGCTTAACTTTTAAGACCATTCAAGGCAATTTCATTTCACCAAAAATTACAAATTCTTTTCTTTATTTGTTCCATTCGGATATGCCTGGCTGGGAGAGATAATAACACGTGAGGAGGACCATGGCACGTGCCACCTACTGAGTGAAACGAGAATGGCTGGTTTCCCGAGGGACCCATACAGACACGGAAACGAAACTTGCTTCCGTTGATAAATATACAATTCATATTTCATTTATAAAAATACTTTTCTAAATATTTTGAAGCCTACTCTCTCCCGTCTTAATAAATTTGTGAAAAGCAACGCAGCTATATTTTAAAAAAGAATAACACGCAGTGGACACGATAAGAAATAAAACCTCAGATCCTTTATTCGTGGACCCCTTGTCATGATTCAATTCAACTACATGCTTTTTATTTCATTTTTTTAAAGGTTCTATTGTTTAATGAACAACAGCTACGAGTACAAATTTTGTTATTGTAGTCTAAAGATTAGAGAAAGGTGCTGAATGTTCCCTGCTTTTAGATAGCTTTCATTTCACGTTTTAAGAATATAGTAAAATATTTTTGTATAACAACAATTGCCATAGGTGTTTTCTTTAATATTTTATTTTTCTCCTTATAAAATCATTTAAAAACATTACCACAATTCTTGCTACTAATAATGAGGTCATCACTCTAAGATGCTAACTGACTGCTAGGTGAGCCGGTGAGAACTGCTGGCGCAATAATCTCTTCGATGTGAAATGATTATGAACACTGAACTAAACAAATCACTAACTTTTTTTAATCCTTTTGTCAAGGTGGAACAAATACGCTTTCAGAGGCCCAATGATTATTTAAAACAAAACAAGAAATGCCAATGGTACGAGAAATTTAATTAAAATACATTGATAATGTAAAAATTCATCTAATTATAAATTATTATGAATAAAAAATATTAAATTTTATAATAGTTATTTTAAAAATTATATCTAAAATAATTTATAATTTATTAACAATGTAAAACAATTATATTAATAATGTATAAAAATAAACTCATGATGAAATATGAGAAGAAAAATTCAATGAGTTTAATTTTTATGTATTATAGGTGTAATAAAAATTATACTGTTGATATAAAAATTAACGTTAATATAATTTTTAAGATAATTATTATAAAAATTAACAAATCTATTATTATACATGATAATTTTTTACCAAATGACAATATAAAAATAAAAATCTTTTACAATTTAATGCATAAACTATTTACTCAGATTCAATGGCATTCATGAAAAGCAAAGTTTTACCACTTATAATAAATAAATAGTGACACAATTTCTTTTGTTTTACTTCAATTAGACAGTACTTTTGAACACACTAAGTCAATATTGATATACAAACCAACTTGAAAGCATCAATAAGTCATATAACATGAATCCGAATCAATCAGTAAACAACAATTTACTTTAGTTCGGTCCTTAAAAGATTGGCGGATTCATTTGATTTGTAAAATTCATTGATAGTAAAATACAGTTTGGTTTGACATGCAAAATTCATGCAGTAAATTCACCCTGAAAACCAAACAAGACCAGATGGAACACCCATGCTAAATTCTATTTCTTTCAAATTGATCGTGTAATGCATTTTGCAACTTTTTCCAACACTAATCTATGTGAAGTAGGTACAAGAGTGACAATAATACAATGGAAAATCATCTGAAGTTGCAGCATCTTGCACGACCTCTTGACAACTTGTCCCATAGACAGACCATTTGCCTTGGTGATTGATAATGTGCAGTGAAGTAGCCCTCCGTGCATCCATACTGACAAAACTTCCAGCTGTGGGAGTACTGAACTGCGGCCACCGTGTTGTTAAATCTCTCAACCCACATTCCCAAGCTTACATCCTCCATTTTAAAGAGCTGCCACCACAAATAAATGTTTCACCAATCAATAATATGTACTGATAATGCAAACTGGAACTGAAGTAGTTATAGAATATGTATAAAGGATGAAAGGTCAAGGGGTAAAGTTTTCTGTAACAAACCCGCAGCCTCCTCTCCTTGTGTTGAGATATGATGAAAGTAACAATGTCTCTTGAAATTATGTATGCAGGGCCATTTGCGTAAGGTGGATATACTTCTTCAGGCCACTCCTGCGCCAAATATATAACCAGTAAAGTAAACCACCAATTTGATCTTTAAAAGTATTACCTTCTTTCCTTAATGGTCCTTAAAGTAAAACAAATTACCTAATAGCTCTAGAAGTATCAGATATCATGCTAAGTAATCTCTTAAATATTAAAATATTCTTCAAATTAGTCTCTGAACTTCACTAAAATACATTAACTTAGGGACCAAATCCGTAAATATTCAATACTTCAGGAATAAGTAACTCCACCTATGGTCCCATAGAGGTGGTAACCACATAGGTATAAATGCAGAAACCATACATTTTTTACCCCGCCTTTGTTTAAGACCCTATATTGGGCAAAACAAGTTTCACTTGCATAAAGGGTCTTTTGGAATACACATATAACTAAAAACCTATTATAAGCTTCATTAAGTGCTGCAAAACTATCATTTCAATTACCAAACAGAAATATACACAATCGCTTATTACCTACAAGTTCGACTAAATGTGATAACTACCATACCTCGTAGGTAACAGCCCATTTGCCATTTCTTAGAGGCCGATGCAAGAGATTGAGATTGCCCATATAAAGTGACTTTTTCCGTGATACAGCTTCAATTTCTTTTAAGACAGTATCCACCCTGATAAAAGTGTCATCATCACATTTCATGACATATGCAGCAGTCACATTCTGAATCTGCATGAAAGAAAGTTGGCTTATATAACTAGAGACAACAGAAAAACAGACTGGGAGTCACAAGAGTTGCACATTTTGAGGGAGGTGAGTGGTGACAGACATTAGCTGGACAAATGCAATTCACTTACCCCCAACATGTGTACAAAAATAGAAGAAAAGCTGACTAAAGATTTAAAAATGAACTCACCCCAAACTCACAGATAGCCATAGTTTTAAGCACAACAAGATCATAGCGGTCCATAAAGGGCAAAATGACTATGTCACCAAAGTAAGCAGCTTCCTTCCTCAGCACCGCATTTACTTCCTTCCTTGGATTCTTCATGTTGATGTTTAGAAATTAGAACAGGTACAAAACACAGAAAAATCAGCCATATCATATCAATAAAAATAATAATAGTGAAAAGGAAAAAAATGAAAAGCCCTTGAATTGTTGTTAAATTGAAAATTGATTTTCTCTTCACAAATTGCATTATATTTCATATAACTCTGATATTTCTACATTTATTTACATTATTATGTTACTCAGTCCAAAGGGAATTATTGTTAATAACCAATAAAGGAGGATTACAAATATGGGAAGGATTTAAATCCATATTTTTACCCCCCAAAACTTCCATAAAATGACCCCAGAAAGTGTTTCTCTTCTCCATGAAATTCCTACAGCAATTCTATGGTATTCTTGGTATAATGTAGAACAACCCAAGAGTGATCACTTCACAGGGTACTCCCCTAATAAACAAACCAAAAGTACTCATCTTGGTGGAGTGTTCCTCCAATTCAAATATCAGAAACTCACTGTCTCAGTTTTGTTGAATGAAAGAATCCAATATCATATAATAATCATAAGTGTCTCAAATGTTTCAATTGAAGGTCTATTTAATGACCAAACATCTTAGAAAAGTTATTCCAACTCTAAGCTGGAATAAGATAATTCAAAATATAATAAGATGCCTAAATAAGAAATAACAATAAATTATCCCAAATCAATAACACCATTATTGTGACAATGAAACCATAAATAAAATAATAAAACAATATAATCAAATCTGCATCATGGTATCATGCATTTCTTCATGATCTTGCCAGATTAAAATAAAAGTTCACAAGTCACTATATGCTTCTATGCCAAATAAAAATAAAGCCAGCAGCCTTACCAATGCAACAAAGAATCGTACTACCACGTCTGAAGACTTGATTGCAGCTGCTTGCATCCACGTTTTTCGAACTGCCATACGTTCTGCAAAGTGATTTGAAGCAGAAAGAACTCCAATAAAAAGTCTAACAGAATGTTTAGGCAGAGCACTGGCTTTCCAGGCCTCTGACATTTCCAGTACTCTTTGAGGTGAGAAACTTGGATGTGAAGTAGGGAGAGAAGTAACAAAAACTGAATGAACATCAAGGTCCCCTTTAACTACCAATCCAGTAGCATCTTCAAGTGTAAAACCCTGATGATGAAGTAGAAAAGAAAATCAGCCGTACAAAATATTGTAACCACACAGCATGCATTATAGAATACGACAATCAATTCCAATTATCCTTGAAGTGTAAGCCAAGCGTGGCCCTATGACAAATGGTAAGAGAGATATCAGCATCAGTATAAATTATACCATGGCCAAGGATACATCATAGACCAAAATCTGTCTATAGAACCCCACATAAATGCAAGAGGAATTCACCACCATGAAATTCTTATGTTGTTGAAATATGTTAGAATATTAAATATTATTATTTATCCTAGAATATATAATCAACTATGTATTATGTCAATTATCTGATAGTTATGCCACAGGTTAGTTGCTGATGATTAGGCTGTAACTTAGTTTCTAGTTAACTCCTAATTACCTCCTCAATTTCTCCAGTGATTGACTTTAGTCAAGGTACGAATAAGAGATCAAGCACAGCCCATGAGCACAAATTACTCTCAATAATTCTCTCTTTCAACCAAGTACAACATGTAAAATAAAAGGAACAACATTAAGAAACTTATCCCCATGAATAATGGTTGTCACGAATAAGCTAATCACACAATTTCATCCCATCAAGATATATAGTGCAAGCATACAATGAAAACATCTGTCACATCTCAATTAACTTACTGTCCGATATGGAAATGAAGTCAAGTGGCGACCCCCAACATTAATATGGTATCCATCAACACCAGCACGTAATGTAAGGACAAACATTCTGCCCTCTGCAAGAGGAAATGGCCAAGTCACTTCTGGCTTCTGTTTACGCCCGATAAACCGCTTGAACCATGATGTTGTCTTGGACTCTTTTGAGTCTACAATGTCATTTCGCATCCATTTTTCACATCGCCTAAACCCATCAACTGCCAAGCATGGTCAAAAGATTTACTTGTATATTAAATTAACACCCACAAAGAAGATTAAAGAATTCTGCAGAAAAAAAAAAAGATTAAAGGATTACGGAACTCCATAATCACTATTTTAGACCTAATGCCATTCCATACAAAATTAATATTCCACTACATTATAAAACAATCAAACAGTCAAGAATTATTTTCTGCGTGCTTCCATACTCTTATTCATTAAATAAAATAATAAATATTAATATACATCAAAAGAATACCCATATCACAAAACTAGAGAAGCTATATTAATTTAATATCCTTGTTTCTTTAGTCATAAACTTTCTTGAAATTCTACAAACTGATCATACATGGCTGCAGAATCATGGATATACACTGCCAGCTAAAATATATTGTCATGGCGATACAGTCTTAACATCATTGGGTTTTACAATAATGAAATCTGCAACTGGAACCTTATATCTCTAAAATCTGCCCATGCAATGTCAATCTTGCATCTGGTGTGATTCTTAGTGTGTTTGGATTTTATCAATGTTTACCCAAAAACAGTTTTTCAGGCAAAACCTCTCACTGCAACATTCTGATTGAAGGATTTTCAGAACACAAAACAAAACAAGCTAATCCAAACTTGCAATACTATATATTATTAACCATATAATTATGACAAGAATAAGCATTTACTTCTGCCGTGTTTCTACTTTCTATTAATAGCATGCAACAAACAACCAATATGTTTTCTTTTGGTAATCATTTAAGCAACAAGGCACTCCTTATTTTCATGCTCATTTGTCTTGTCTTTTCCTCTTATTCCATCAGTTCCAAGATTACTAAACTTATTTAATTTTCTGTTTTCTTCCCATTCTACATCACAACAATGGAACTCTATTCCGCAACACTTTTTTCCCCTACATAGCATGCTCAAAATGAATACAAAACATGATAAAATCATACCAAGCATTTCTTCAGCATCCTCAGATGGCAAGCCATCACACCTTTGAGCTGTTCCCCAGTGCATCCGATAACAGGTATTATGCTCAATAACTGGTCGTTTACTCCAATCCCCTCTAATTCTAGGATTAAAGTGAAGAATCTTAGGAGGATCCTCCCCTTCCACTGATTTCAGCCCTTGTAATTCAACCACAAACTGCGAAACCGAAACCAATACCAATCCATCACCCTTCCTCGACTTCACACGCATAGTAGCATACTCCTTGTGAGCATGATGGGGAGTCCCCACCACAGTGATTGAAGAACCAGCAGCAAGACCACAGGGAAGAAACATCAAGCCATCCCCCTTCAACAAATCTTCCCTGCTCATTGATATCCAAGAAGGACAAGCCTCGGCCTTTCCTTCAATCACAGAGCTCTCTCCACCCTCCTTGTCATCAACCTGGTCCAATTCTTTCCAAGCCTTCAACCCCAATGTCCAAGCCTCATCTGCCATTCTCTCAAGCACAGACAATTCACCAGTCCGGTTCCTTCGCTGTAAGATTTCCCCGGTAATCCTACCATAACCATCCGAAATCGACTTCACAGATTCAATGCCATCATCTTCCTCCTTCATTGATTCCTTGTTTGGCCTCAAGGGAGCATCCTGGTCCCTATTATCCACCAACCTCCAATGAAATGCATCTTTATAAACAGAACTAACAAAAGGCTTGCTCAAATCTGCATCCTCACTGTCCCCAATAGCTCCAACTGCAAACCTATCCAATCCAATTCCATCGTAACTCTCATCCCCACTCAACGATGACACAACTTTCATAAACTGTGAAAAGTTACACGATATAAAAACCAAGTACAACACCCCAACACCAAACAAAAAATGAGACAACCTAAACCTCCTCGAATTGGGAGGTTCACTTTTCAATCTCTTCATCTTCAAAAAAATAAAATACAATGTAGTCTACAACAAGCCCCTCAAAAACCCATAACCCAAAAATTGAAGGCAGACCCACCAATCCAAAGAAAGCGACGTGGCAACGTGCTGGAGAATGGTTGGTGGGTTTTGAGGGGAAGAATGAAAAGAATCAAACTTGCATGTAAATCAAATCAACCAATGCCGCAGTGGTTCATCATGTGGGAAGCAGCATGTGCAGAAAATAGTAATGGGATGAACAATGCAATGGTGAAGGTACCCAGATCTACGATCGTGGCGGAAACAAATGAGAACAGAGGAGTAGAAGCAGGTGTGGGTGGAATCGTGGATCATCACCCTGTAACTCGATCGAAACTAGGATAAAGCTACTTACTGCGCATGGGATATAATAAATAAATAAATTTTCATTCTTCGGTGTTGCTGCGTATCTGCACTTTCTTTTTTCTTTAAAATAATTATAATTAGGCTCATTGGCTTGGAGATTGAAGTATAAGCTTTCATGTTTTAGATCATATTTAAAATTTCTCTCTTTCTAAAAATTTATTATATGAGAATAAACTCGGGTTTTCTTTTACAAATTGGTGTCAAATGAACTTTACCCATTGCTTCGTATTTTTTAAGAAGTATAAGCAAATTCCTTATTTTATTGCTTTACATAAATAATAATTAGTGTTTAATGGAATAAACAACTAAATAATTCCAAAAAAAACAAAAATAATAATTAATGTTTTACACAAAAACATGATAAGTTGCTTTGAATGAAGGGAATGAAAGGTTCACACAATCACAGCCTGCATCGATGGATAAGTTTGAAGGCTGGATTGTGACAACAAATCAAATAATTTTATACAGTTGGAATTAAGAGTTTTTCTTTTGTTGTTAATACAAATTTTAGGGGAAAACATAATGCTTATTTCAATATAGAGAAATTATATTAAAACTTATATTTATTTCGTCTAAAAATGAGTGGAAATAAAAATCTGTAACCTATCAGTTGCAATTAAGTTTTGAGTAAGGCCATGAGGGGTCGTAGTTTTATAAAATTAACTTTGCAACGAGAAAAAAAAAATTTACTTTATATTAAATGAATTTGATTAAGGTTAAAAAGTTAAAAACATACTCATTTTTATATTTTGAAAGTAATTTTATCACATTATGGAAATCAATATTTGTAAATTTACTTTTAAAACATACAACAATTGTTTTAAATATAAAAAATCTTAAACCAATTTTATCATAATATAATATAAATAAACCCTCAATTTTATTTTATTTTTATTACATCTCAATTTTCATTCATTCAAAGGGAGAAAAGTTTGAATATTTATTTTAGCAAATATGTTCCAATCCGTTTGTGCGGATAATGTTACAAATATACTTCGAGAGGTCTTTTAAGTTTAAAGAGTAAATAACAAATAAAAACTAAACAACCGTTTTAGAACCAAATTAAACTATTTCAAAAAAAAAATAAAACTGTTTTGAGAAAAAAAAATCAACTGAATCATATTTTAAAAATGGTTCAATTTATCAAATCATTTTTAAAAAAACGGTTTGGTTTGATTCGGTTTATTTAAAAAAAATAATCATACATAAATAAAAAGTAAATAACGAAATTGATCCAAAAAATTCAAATTATTAAAAATCAAACCAAATTATTTTTAAAAAACAGTTTAGTTAAATATAATTTTTTTTAATATTTTTGCACATATCTAGTTTTTTACATTTTTGTTTACTCACAAATTGATATCTATGACAAGTTTTTGAGAAATGTGAATTTCAATCGGTAGAATTTTAGTTGTAAGATATACATAAAGAGGTTTTATAGTGTTGTTATAACTTTGCTAAGGACTATTTTACAATAATTTCTTCCGTATAAGCCGAAAATGAAGAAAAAAAATTAGAGCATGACATGTATTTAATTGTATACATTACAAGCTTTCTAAAAGTATCGTTTTGATTTCAATAAAAAATTGTATGTCTTTGCACTTCACTGATTTTTTTTTTTCGTTTTCATTCCCTTCACTTATATATTTACAAGAATGGTATTTGTGTTATTTCAGGTCGCAAGTATAACTAGATCGCTACTTAGAAGCTTTGCAAATTAGGGAAAGAGCGAATGAAATAATTGATAATATTATTGGAACATATGGACCGATTATTATTGTACCTTATATTTCTTTGGGTGTTTAATGTCTTCTTTTTAATTTTGAGGCATTATGTGCAGGCATTTACTTGTGTTTAGTATATAAAAAGCGGGAAAAAAATGCTTTCTAAATATGTTTTATTGAGATGGTGTAAGAACATGAAAATAAGGCATACCTATATTAGGAATAGCTATGATGTAAATGAGTTGAAACCTCAAATGTAAAAATTTCACGACTAAGTAGCATAAACATCTTATAAGAAGTATGTAACATGATATAATTAACGATATCAAATATTTACTATCTCACTTGTAATGAAAATGACAAGTGTAACAAGTTAATGACAATCAATATCATCAATAATTTAAAGATAATATATTGTGTAAGTAAAAAGAAAAGTATCAATATTTGAACAAGTTTTAAAAAATAATAGAAAGAGAAAGAAAAATATGCAATATTTATTAGAAATTTATAATTTTTTTTAATTGTGTGGATTTTATATTTTAAATATAATTATATCAACTATTTATTTAAAGTGATTATAATATTAAGTGATCTAATTAACTGATCCACTTAAGTAATCAAAAAGACTTCATAAAAGGTTTGATATGAACTTAATGAGTGGATAACCAGAAAAGAGAGACGAAAGAGAGGTGAAAGTTTCAATAAAGAATTAAGGTGGTTTGGTTGAGGAAGACCACAAACCAATGATTTTCAATTAGATTGAAGACATTGAAGATTCTGCTATAATCCCCAACAAATGGATCCAGGTATTTATCTATTTATGTATCATCATTTAAAGCTTTAATGATCTAGTATAACGATTATTCATTATATGAAATATCTCATAGGAATAAGAAATAAGAAGCTCTAAGGTAAATAAATATTTCCAACAATATTCTCAAATGCAACAAAACTCAATCTTTCTTTTACAACCAAAATTTTAATTTATGAAATGACATACATATTATGTTAAAATTATAACCATTACTGTGTGTAAAAATAATGGAGATTAATTTATGTTTGTGATTTCCATATGTTTTGGTTGCTTAATTTTTAAATATGTTATATACATATTTTTTTCGGCCTTTAATTTTTTTTTCACCACGAAGGATAACTACATTTCATTGTTGCCAAGTTTCCTTCCAAGTGGAGTTGATTCCTTTATAAATGTTTTTTTTCCAATTTCATCTCAAATACAACAAGTAGCTAGAAAGTAGACATGCAATGTCAAGTATGCAACCTTTTCACCACGTGCAAGTAAGAGACATGTATAAAACTACTTGGCAAATGTACCAAACAAGTTTGAAGGATGAACCAAGTGTACTTGGTGTCAACATGCAATAAAATGAATTTACATTGGCTAACTCTAATTTGGGATAATTTATTGAGTTAATATATATTTAAGCACTTAAAATTCACATTTTGTATTGATTTTGTTCTAAAATAGGTACATATGAGTTGGTTTTTGGAAATGATAATTTTATAATAAATTAATTATTTCATCAATCACGATTAGTAAAATAAAATAGAAAAATTAATACAAAATATTATAAATAATAACGAGAGAATTTATTTTTGATTGTGCTAAGTTAATTCATGTGCTTATAAGAGATAGATGATTATACCCCAATATCTTTCATATAAATTTTATTATTCAATAATGAATTATTCATTTAATATAATTTTTTTTTACACATAAAATTTTTATAATGGAATTTGTTTTTTTTTTCTAAAGTTAATACATATAGCAAATTTTAGCAAAAGGATTTCATTGATACCAAATAAAGGATGACTAGAAATTGGTGGAAAGATATTTTGTATTGAGGCATTTTAATTTTATTATTAAAATTATTTTTAAATGTATAATAAAAAATATGTATTTTTATTTAAATATTACTAAAAATAAAATAATATTATGTTAAAAGATGTATTTTTTTATTAATTGATATACAAATGAAATATTAAGAACAATCATAAATATTGTAATTGTTTTTCTCTTTGTACCTCGCTATTTACATTAATCGTAGTGATTGATTGTTAATAGACAATATTGTCAATGTAACTGTGTAGTGTCAATTGATTTCAATTATGGAACTTGTAATGAATGAATGGTGATACTTATACTTTATTTAGAGATTAAAAATTAGAGCTGTTTGGTTGAATTGAATTAATAAAGAAAGAGATATAAAAAGAAATGGGTCTCATGATAAATAATTCTCACTCTAATAAGTGAGAAAATGATGAAGAACTATCATATTATCTAATGAAACTCTACTCCTCTCATTTTCCCATTTCAATGCCTTCTATATTTAGGTGTTTAGATCTACAAAATCAAATTGTGTTTGTGCTTGATGTACAAGTTTCAATTTTGAAATCAAGTTCTATCTACATTGTTTATAACCCATCAATGTGAAACAAACTAACAATTGATTTTCTACTCCATGTGTCAGTAATAATCAATTATTATTCAGTTGATAATTGATTGAACTTTTATTTAATGAATTAAATTTCTGATTTAATTGATAAAAAAAAATTTAATCTATTTTTATTTATTTTTTAAGCAAACACTCTTAATTCTACTTCATTTCTTACTTGTTTTCATTATTCTATTTTTTTTCTTCACTATTTTCACTTGCCTTAACGTCAGAAAGAATAGGTGAAATTTAAAAAAAAAAAATGTGAACCTAAACAAAAATAAAGGCGGAAGAATGAAAATATCGTGCGCAAGGTGAAAATTTGGTTATGGTGAAGACATAAAGTAAAACTTGTGGAAGAAGTAAAATATTGAAGGACAGAAGAGAAATGGACAAAGTGTAATGAAAAAAAGAAACGAAAAAGAGAATATCTTATTTGTTTCATTAAATTTTGATTTTTAAAATAATAGCTAACGTGACATTTATTTATAACTTGTTATAAAAAGTATTATACGAATATAAATATATAATATCTCCATTTTATTCTATCTCAATTTATCACATTTATTAAATATTACCTTAATTATTTACCAAAGATACTACATTAATTAAAAAAATTATAGAGGAAAATCACCTCATCTGTTAACGAGACATATTATTATTTATTTTAATATACATATTTTTAATATTATCATAAAAAATTATAACTTGAATATATTAATTATATACAAATTTAAAATATTTATACAATATTGGAATAATTAATGTTATAAGAAGTGAAAGTGGCTTGATACATACGCAACGAGAGGCGGTGAATATAATATAACTATAAATACGACCTTTCTTATTGGAATACACGGAAGCGCGAAGAGAGTTCGGGTTCGGAATTGGGGATTAGGGTTTGGAGCAAAGATGATCGAGGTGGTGTTGAACGATCGATTGGGGAAGAAGGTGCGCGTTAAGTGCAACGACGATGACACGATCGGCGACTTGAAGAAGCTGGTGGCGGCTCAGACGGGGACGAGGGCCGACAAGATCCGCATCCAGAAGTGGTACACCATCTACAAGGATCACATCACTCTCAGGGATTACGAGATCCACGACGGCATGGGTCTCGAACTCTACTACAACTAAACCCTAAGGTCATCTCAATTCTTCGTTTATTCTTTCTTCATCTATATTAGGGTTTTGTTTCTTATGGTTACCCATTTTTTGTCTTCTGTTTTGACGATTATGTTTCTTATTCTTCGAGTTAGATAATAACATCGGATTTTCGTTTTTTGTTTTGTTTTGTTTCAGGTGTATTTTATGCGTAATATTCTATGCGATGGGAATGGGATAAGTGCCAAATGTAATTTCGAATTGCGAAAAGTTTCCGTGGTTTGAATAATGTAAATCCCCTGACATTGGGTATTATATATACACTGTTGACACCTTAAGTTGCTTTGTTATATAACTTATATATCTCATGACTTCATTTGGGTGCGGTGTTTCTTTTAGTTTATTTATTCAATCTCATGGATGAATTGAAGTGTTTCATTATGCCAATTGCTTTTTAATTGTTTCGTCATCGATCAACTTATTTTCGTTCGTTACTTTAATGGATATTAGGACATTTGCAAGTTCACTGTGCTGTATTAGTCTAAAATTAATGCCGTTTTCAATAATTAATTAAAAAGCAGTGAGAAATCTATTTTTGCTGGGTAATGGTTTGATAAACAACTGATAGCTTGGTTGGGTCTTTATAAATGTGACGATAAAATA
The DNA here is from genome assembly GCA_025330945.1 of Mucuna pruriens. Classification (NCBI taxonomy): domain Eukaryota; kingdom Viridiplantae; phylum Streptophyta; class Magnoliopsida; order Fabales; family Fabaceae; genus Mucuna; species Mucuna pruriens. The sequence goes on along the minus strand of JAENHJ010000533.1, from coordinate 1,932,069 downwards.
GAAAAGTTGAAAATCGATGTTTGACTCTGTTATGCCTCCTGAATTGTGGACACTTAGGCCCGTATTCTAATATGTTAATTGAAGATATACAATTATGTTAAACTTAGCTCCCAGAGTGGGATGGCTCCAATTCAGTTACGTGACCAAGCAATGCTCTATAAAAAAATGTACCATCACGTTTTTCTATCACGCATAAGACTATGATGTTTTTTTAAGAATTTAATGGTTAAGTATAAAGTAATTTTAATGTTATTATTCAAATAGATTATTGTTTATATAATTATAGCTAATTATTTTAAAAGTGTAACAAATTTATTATACAATGTGATTGGATGATTGTAAAAAATTTTATATAATTTATTTTTTCTTTTAATATGATCTACCATGTGTTTTCACCACGCCGGAGAATAACTTGAAGGCTATCGTAGTTGTTTTCAATTATTCAACATGTTTCCAAACATACCATTCATGGGCATTGAGCTAATCAATTCTCTGCTTCGTCCAAACAACCAGTGCGGCTAAGAAGATCCACCACACAGCCCTAGTGTTCAATCTTAGGAGAAATTCCGTACTCAAGCCTCTTATTCCACAGTTAGTAGGTGCTATTTACAGTCCCATAATTCGCCCTCATTCTATGATCGAGCATTTATCTAAAACAACCGAAAGCTTCATTAACATGCACATGCAAAGCCAGGCCAACTAAACCAATATTACAAGAGATCACATCTTTCTCCTGCAGTGCATCAAAGACCATCCTAGCATCCACCATGTACCCACATTTTGCATGCATATCCTCTAAAGCATACACCTAAACTTCCTAACTCCATCTTGCTTTGTCTTATAAATCTATCTATCCGTTTCTCCATATCAAGTGTACCAAGGTGTGTACAAGCAGGCAACACACTGACAACAACATTGGTAGAGAAATCATTAGGAGATTTTTTACCACCATATGTTCATGGTCCCAGCCAAAATGTTCAAGTTTGAGAAGACTCTTTTGTTGTTGCATCTGGCAAAACAAAAAAATCACCATATCACTCATTCTGTGCATAACCAGCAATCATAGCATTTCACAAGATCACAGCAAGTCGTGGGAAGAAGGAAGGTGAGGACTTGGGTTTGGATTTGGTGCAGTTGGCGCATGGTAAGTTGGTGTACATATATTACAACAGTGTATTGAGTTTGGAGTTGTGAATAAAAGCCAGGGTGAGTGAATTAAAATTGCCCCGAACAAGGTTCTTTTGAATCTAAATATCAACTTCTCTTAAGAAAACACTTGGCTTCTTGAAAAGGTAACTTTGAAAAGTCTCAATTTTCTTAAAATAATTAAGATAATTATTTGATGATTTTTATATTAGATATCATAGTCTCAAGGATTCAATTTTCATGTTACATCATCAGCATCATTTTATTTTACTGAACGAAATACTGTCAGAAGCATTTTATTTTACTGAAAAGGAACGGTAGAAGTATATTTTCTGGTCTCCACATTGTTCGGCTAAAACAATGATTGATTAAAAAAATAAAAAAAAATTTCTACTTATACCTAGTGAATTATAAACTCATTTTCATCTTTTTTATTCACAATTCTCTGTATTTGTGTAAAAAGTCAAAGATCTAATTTGGTTGGTTTTTGTACTAAATGTAAAAATACAGATATTATCATTGTTTTCCAGCTCTATACGAATGTGCATGTACTTTTGTATTTACAGTGTCTATATCATCTACCTATCTACCTAATCGATCCGCAACTTCTGCATGCTGCCATATCAAAGTAGTAGTCATTAAACAACATGGTCAGATACAGCCTTCGGGAGTGAACGGATATTTAGTACTTTGTCATTAGTGATCCAAGTGTCCTTCAAACAAGAAACCACATTAGATAAGGTAACAAGCTAAGGAATGAATAGGGCTAGTCACTTTGTTGATGGACAGAAAATATGGACAATCAAGACAGTCAGTGTGACCAGCAAAAAGGGATGGCCACCTCCTAAGAGCCTCAATTAGAAAGTGCACCATGCTCACCCCAGAGTTTCAAATCTAACACAGGATCTCACGTTTGTATGTACCAAGCTAAGAAATAAATAGGTCTAAAAACATTGACTGTGTAGTGTGTACAACCATCTCACAACTGAAGTGTTGAAACAAAGCAGGAACAGAATGTTGAGGATATGCTATTATCAGAAATCTGCAACACCAAAAGGAGTGATGGCCACAATTCCTCCTGTCAGACAGAGTAATGTGAGAATAACACTGGCTGAAATTTTTTGTACTAACTAGTTATTCTACGAACAAATTTGATTGTAAAGTTACATCCACATTTGGATAGAAAAAAATATAATACATGGCTGAAGAAAATAAATTATCTCCACTTACTTAAGCTATGAAGTTCATTGAACCCCCTCAACCATCTCCATGATCTGGTTTTCCATTAGTAGAGGACGATGATGTCTTTACATCACTGCTATTTGATTCTTTTTGATTGTCACACTCTGACTTTTTTCTAAAGCCAAACCTTTTTGGGAAAATACTCCAACTTCTCTTTGTCTTCGTCTTTGTCTTTGTCTTTGTCAACTTCTGCATATCATTTCTAATGCTTGAGCATTCCTTCTCCAGCTCCAAAAGACGTTCCTTCAAGTTTTCATTTCCCTCTGCCATGTCCTGTTGACAAGTATCATTATTGGGGGGGCCAAGATTTCCACTGTGGTTTTGTTCATTCCCAAGATCATCAGAAACAAAGAACCAGCCAGATATTGATGTACGGAGTCTAAGCTGTTCAAAAAACAGGACTTGAACAATTACTCGTAGAGGTAATCTTTCATTTTGTGCTGCATGAGTGCTTGCTTCCAATGAGAGCTTTTGGCAGTTCATCAATCTGCAAACTTGCTCCCGTTCAGAATCTGTCAGCCACGGATGTACCTGTAGTTGTCAGAGTTTTTGGTAGAATTATCTTATTTGAAACAGTTAGGCACAAAAGACAAATAACAATAATGTTGAACTAGTACTTGATTGTGAGATCATGGTACTAAATCTGAGGTATTCCGATATTTAATAAATAGTGAGTGAAATAAAATGAAGTGAAACAAAAAACATCATTCCATTGTTTAGATTTATGATGGAATAGAAGAAAAAGTTGATTCCATTCTACATTCTCCAAATTGGAGGGACAGAAAAAGAGAGATTGGATGAAATGATATTTAATGCATTCCATCATGTTCTATTTCATTCCATCACATTTTAAATAATCTAAACAATGAGACCTAGTAACATTCTATCCTATTCACTCTTTTCTTCCAGAGATTCATTCACCAAATAGACTTGTTAAGCATTTTTTTTCCTTTGTGGGAGTTTAATTTTATATTCTTTCTCAATATAGCTACGGACAAGGCAGTTGCTTTCAAATATCATTAATAATACTAATTCAGTTCGATATTCTCTTCCTCAATTTCAGTTCTTTTTCAGAAATTTTGGCATCTACATACCAAAACATCTAGTAAACCAGAAACATGACACAAGGATGTATACAAACAAATTTCCTGGACAAGGCTATCCAAAATATCTAACCTTAAGGTATACATCTATTGCATGGTATATACCATCATCAAGTGGCCTAGAGTAATCTGGAATTGCAACAGCAAGTGCCTGAAACTTGGTCAAGTTCAAATTAGAATCTGAAGCCACCTCAGCAAGATATCCATCAACCAAATTTGCCACCATTGTCATAGGTGTCAATGCATCAGCTCCAGCTGTCAATGCCCCCTCTTCAATTATACATGGAGAAGCTGCCACAGATGCAGGCTGGTATATAGACATAAAATGATCAAGAATCCTCTGAATGCAGTCTATATCATAGAGTGTCTCCACCGAGTATCCCATATTTGGAATGAGAAGATCCACAAGCACAGCCTGGTCTAGTTGAGCTCCTACCCTTTTCTCCAAATTTTCTCTACATGATGGACTTGCACCCAATATCATGGCTGTGCGGAGCAGCCTAAGCAAATGCTTTGAGGACGTGACCCCCCTCTTATTAGGAATTAACTCCACAATTTCCTCCAGTAGAGCCCTTTGGTCTGCTTCAGAAGTATTGGGAATGGTAGCATGACCTGTATCAGTGAAGCTTGATTGCCTATTCATCAAGGGGATAAATCTCCTAAGATAATATATGAGAGATGCAGCAACAGCTTCAGATTTCATTCCTTTTGCTTCAATGGATATAATCAGTCGTTTGTATAAGGGCAGGCTTAACAAAGACACATCATAAAACCACCAATCATCACATTGAGATGGTTTCGTCTCAGAAGAAATTCCATTCCATAATGCATGCTCGTCTGCTTGATTTTGCTTGCAATTACGATCGGCCACAGGCCAGTTGAATAAGTTTGGATCTGAACAAGCCTTCATAGCCAAGGAATCAATGCACCTTGAAACTATATGGAGGTCTTCTGCAAAGGGCTTTACTTCCTCACATGTTTCAAGGGCTTTTATGGAATCTGGCCAATTGCTGAAAACCTCGTTGAGAAAAGCTTCTGTCTGTGCAACAAGATTCTCTTCACCATAGTTTTCAGTCATTTGGAGGTACTCTGCTGCACATCTGAGGCTGACTACATTTAATGCTGTGACTTCTATTTTTACACCATAGCAAAACCTGGTTATATCCTCGAATGTTTTGGCTCCACCAGGAACATCATGAAGTTGCAAAACACAAGTTGATCCATCTCCGTTTGAGGAAGACTCGGCAATGAGTTTCTTCAGCAGGCCACTTCTAGAAAGCAACGGAAACTGCATCAAAATCACAAACGTAGAAACAAACTAAGGACAAACACGAAGAGAGACGTTCAAAGTCATACATGTCAAAAGAAAATAGAAAGAATGCATGCAGCAATATGTTAGATCACCTTGTGTAGGAGAAAAGAGATTTCGCCAACTTCAATGGTAATATCACTTGGAAGTCCTGCTATACAAACCCTGAACGTAAAACAAGACTAGGATCAATGATCCAAAAATTAAGGAAATTTGCAAATAAAATGTATTCAAGGTTCCATCTTTACGTGGGAACATTAACAATTTAGGAATAAAAACAAAATGAATGAGGGGCATTAATTTAGGAAGAGAGATGAATGATGACCAGGTTTGGCCTTCCTGACGAAAAGCTTCAGACTTTGATCCCAATTTCATGAATTTCATTATATATATATTTAATGGAAATAAGAGATTTTTGCTTGAAGGTTGAAAAAATGGGAAATAAAGAGGAGAAAGAGAAAGAAAATAAGAGAAAGGTGGGAGTGACGATGCTCCACACACACAAGAGAAGAAGCGCGTCTAAAGCCTAGTAACTGAAGAAGGAGCGACGAAAACGGTTAACGTACCTATCTCTAAATTCTTCTATTTCTCTCTCTCTCTTTTCTCTTCTCTTTCATCCGATAATTAGTTATCAATAAATGTTATTTACATGCAACACTTCCCTAACTAATTATCATACGCGCCAATCCATATCGCTGACTGAAAATAAGAATAAGGTATCAAAATAATGCATCAATTTTTTTAATGACTAATTTCTCAATTAAGAAATATTTATTAAGTAAACAGTTAAATGTATAACTGCTATTTTAATTACAAAGAATACAAATTTATTTTATATAACTAAAATTTATAATAAATAAATATATATTTTAAAATATATATCATATTATAATTTAAAATCATAATAAATAACTATTTTTTATTTTTTAATATTTTTTATTTTTTGATAAAAAATATTTTTAAGATTTAAATTTAATTTATAAATAAAGATATTAAAAATAATAAATAAAAAATAAAAATTTGTAAAAAATATTTTTATTGAAACAAAACAATTAAAAATACTATCGTTGAAGAATGATTAATAATAATATTTTTTGAAATAATTATTTAAATTTATATAATTTATAAAAATAGGATAAACATAAAAAGATTAAATTACAAAATCAAAATAATATTAAATTATCTGAAAATTCAATGCAAATACATTTTCGTAATAAATTTAACAATACAACAACTATTAAATCAAGATTGATTCAGGAATAAAATAAAAAATAATAATATTATTCTTCACTAAAGATGTAAATTGTTCAACTATAGAATCTCCTCCCTTTTATTAATGATGATATATTTATATAAAATAATCACGTTATCTAACAATAATACAGGGACATGTAAGGAATAAAACAATATCCTCCCTTTTATTAATATTGATATATTTATATAAAATAATCACGTTATCTAACAATAATATAGGGACATATAAGGAGCAAAACGATTTCATAATATCTTCCACTCCTTAAATACAGAATAAATATAAATTTAGTATGTTCACAATTTAGATTAGTTTAAATTTAAATATGAAAATGAAAAAACTAAATCAAATTGTTCAATATGATTTTTTTAACTCTTTATTAACAATCTGTTTTGTTTTTATATTTTAAATTGAATTAACAGTCGAGATCGATTTTTAAACATTGGAATATGAAAAGTATCATCTTTCATATAAATAGTTTTATTTTGATAAATTTCTTTATAAATTAAAATTAGTTTATATTTTTTAAAATTTAATAAAAAAACTAAAAATTTAATAATGTAAATAATTAAAATATAAAATAAATTTTTAAAACAATTATTTAATTTTTTAAAAAATGTAAATAGTAATATACAAAATTACATGATTCTTTAAACAAACTTTATTTTATTTATGTCATGTATTTAAGTTTTATTATTAATATTAACTAGTATTTTAGCTTCTCTAATATATAAGATACATATTTATTTTGTATAGTTAAACATTTTTAATAAATAAATATTTTAAATATATAAATTATACTATAATAAAATTTTAATAATAAATATTTTAAATATATAAATTATATTTTATATTTTATATTTTATATTTATTATTTATGATAAACTATCTATATTATAATATAAAATTATTTTTAATTATTGATAATTTTAAAACAATAAAATTTAATTTTAAATAAAATGTAAATTACAATTGAAGAATCACTTTTAAAAATATTTTTATCAAAAATAATTTTAATTTATATATACATAAGAATAATTTAAAAATATTAATTAAAAAATCAATAAATAAAATATTTGTATTAAAATCGGAATAAAATGTATTAACAAAATTTTATCATAAAAGATTTATAATTCTATAGCCTAAACATATTTATTATCATTCTTCCCGGTGCATTTTAGAGAGAAATGTTATAAGTTAACAGAAGTTCCTTCGTTTACAATTGCTAGAAGTTTATCCAAAGACGAAAATGGAGAAACTCAACAGTGTCTCCCTCTCCGCCACTGTACCGTAATCACCATATACGACGCCGTTTGAATTTTGTCATCCCCACCTTCGCAAAACTCAGATTTCGGTGGAAGCTTATGGCTTCCATTCACGCCAATCTCGTGCCCAACTTATCCTTCAACCACTTCAAGGTTACCCTTCTAACTTCAACTTTTCACCTTATCTACACTTTATGTTTACACCATATACAAAAATAAATAAAAGAAATTCAATTTTGAAGTGAGTGAGGTGAGGAATTGCGCTTTTTTCTTTCTCCTATTTTCTATTACATGCCTTTGTTGTATGTGAAAAATGGAGCTAATTTAATTTGTATGATACATGGTTGAATCTTGAAACCCCATAGACACCATCATTGGTTGGTGCTGGTATCTTGCAATGTGGAGTTAGTTTGAGCAATTGTAGAAGGAGGGTTCCTTGCATAAAGTGTGAGAAGAAAGATGATGAATACATTGAGCATGTATCAGTTGAGCGTCCACCCTATCACAGTTACATGGACTCCACCTCCGGCCAGCTGGAGCCGGCCTCCGGTGCCCGAGCGAGTATTCCCAGTCAAGAGTATTGGCCTGAGGGAACTGCTAGTCAAGTAAGGGCTGCAAGGGCACCTGCTCCAACTGCTGAATCATCAACCTCTCCATCTTATGGAGCCAAGCCTGGAAGTAGGAGGAAGAGTTACAAGACATCTGCTGCCTCTCAGCCCATTGTTGAATCGACTGACCCTGGTTCTGCTGAGGTTTTGGTTGAGTCCATGGAAGAGTCTCAGGATTACTTGTCTGACTTTGTTGTTTATCAGTCTGAACCTGAGGAGGAAGAGTTGAGTGAGTACGAGCTCAACAAGAGAATCGGACGGCCTCATTCGTTTGTTGATCCAAAGGTTAATAAGCCGGTAGAGGGGACGCTTCCAAATGACGAGCTGTGGTGGAATTGGAGACAGCCAGAGAAAGAACAATGGTCCAGGTGGCAGAGGAGGAAACCTGATGTTGAAACGGTTAGTGTGCATTCGTTGGTTTTGCTTTATGATTGGAATTTGTTTTATCTATGGATTAATTCACCGATATCAATTTATGGATTAAAGGGTCATGTGGTCAGTTCGTTTTCTTTTTAGTCAATCTGGTTAACAGCTGAAGAGGCTTTGAGAATTTGGGTTGTAAAACTATTTTCTTGTAAGATGCTCCCAGTTGTTTGTTAGATCCTCCATGGTTATGTCCATCAGACAAGAGGTCTTACAAATTCTAGTTTTGATATTAAGTCTTACTTCTTGAGTCTGAACTTCTCTACTATTTTTCAGGTTTTCCTGAAAGCTATGGCAGAGACTGGGCAAGTAAAGCTTCATGGTGAACACCCAACATTAACAGAAACTGCTCTTTACCGAGCAAGGCGTGAGATTTATAAAGAAGAAAGGTATCCTTGACTAATGCTCACAGCGTAATTCTGATAAGCCTAGAAATAAGAGTGGTACTTTTGTGGTGCATTCTAAATGTAAAATGTATAAGAACTGCAAACAAGAAACTAAATAGAAAGGTTAAACAAGCTTGAAGATTGAAAAAATTCGGAAAGGACTGAGAAAATTCATGTGAATAACCTTCCTATGCTAAGAAGACTACTTGACGCAATTCACATCATGAATTAACTTTAAGGAGAGTAACCTGATAAAGTTTTTACTATCCTGACTTAACATGTGCTGCTCCAAGTTTATTTAAGCCCCTCCATTTAATGTATTTTATTATACTGACTTAAAACAGAGTGGTATCACAGTCAATATGCTTCATTTATTTAAAAGGTGGAAGTTTGAGTTTTGCTTCCTTGTTAAAACAGCTCTGCTGGGTGAGAGACAGTTTCCAGGGCACACCAGAGATAGGGATAGAAACTATTCTTTACTCATGTGGATGCAAGACTCTTTCAAGATGTTTTGTTTCAAAAGGAAAGGAAAATACACTATTAGCTGCATTTTTCAAAAAAATAAAAGTAACAAAGCATAGTCAGATGCAGGAAAAAATTGAGAAAACCCACCTACTATGGCTATGTTGGATTTTGGTGTGCTTAGGCATAAGTGTATGGAGTTAAATTTAATTTCTCATAATTGTAAAATTCATATATCAAAAGTAATTTTAAAATTCAAAATCACTTGTACATAAATAGACACAAGAAATTCCCACTTCATAATTTTTTTGTAATAATTGCTTTAAAACAGGAAAATGTCATTTACAATATCTTCCTGTACCATTTGAATCTGAAAAGAAACTCCTGATTTTTGCAGGCTACAGGCTGAGCAAGAGAGACTGGAAAGAATTGGTCCAATTGCATACTATTCAGAATGGGTGAAAGCATGGAAAAGGGACACATCTCGTGAAGCTATTCAGAAGCATTTTGAAGAGACTGGAGAAGATGAAAATGCTCAACTAATTGAAATGTTTTCCCACCAAACTGACCGAGAGTATCGCGTAATGATGGGGACTGATGTTCGTATCCAAAGGGATCCTTTAGCAATGCGAATGAGGGAGGATCAGATAAAGCAAAGTATTGTCTTTAAAATTAAATAATTGTATCATGGCTGTATCTTTTTTTAATTTTTTAGTCATCTTATGTCATATTGCCATTCTTCTTATTTTTATGATTCTAATCTCATTCCAGTTTATTTAGCATTGTTTGTTAAAGAATCACTCAACCTAAAAGTTTATACTGTTAGAAAAAGTTACCAAAATAAGTTTTGTATCTCTAAAAGATTCCTATACACATGAAAGTCCACTAGGTATGAATTGTGAATCCACTTACTTAATTGAATATTAACACTACTTTGTACTAATGCTTAATTATAACCTTTTTTCCCAGGTACAGTAATACTGTATTTATAAGTATTATTGTGCTGTTATATGGACCTAGTTTTGAAAATTAACTGAAAATATATATAAAATAGGATAATATTGGCTTCCATTACTGGTCATCTGTTTTTCTTTATAGGTCTGTTTTTCTTGTGTTTTCTATATCAATTTCATAATAATTAACCAGAAGTCTTCAGCTTCTTACATTCTGTTTTGTCCTGGAAACTCCAGTTTTACATTTATTTCCTGTTACTTTATTAGATGTCATCCACTTTTACCTCTAAATATTAGTTTAAACTATTCACTAATTGCCCTGATGTCACATGGCTTATGCATTGGCATCTACTTTCTAATAGTTTTGCTCACTTTACTGTAAATATTTTTAATCCAGAATTGTAGTTGAAAAAATTCACTTCTTTCTTGCAGTATGGGGTGGAGATCCAGTTTATCCAACTGTGAACTATATTCAAGATCCAAATCAAGTGATTGACTATAGGGGGGCAAATTTTCATGATCCAACACCAAATATGGTGGCTTATCTGAAGGAGGTTATTTACTCCAAGTTCTTCTTCCTTGTTTTCTTTTTATTCCTTTTTCATTGAAGTGGGATTAAATTGTAATAGTTAATCTCATGAATATGAACATATCTCTAGGATGGAGTGCTAAAAAAAATTGAGATAAATTTTCTCACTCTATAAATGATGTGCTTGAATACTGCTTATCCTGTCTCCAAAATATAATCTTTATGTGGTAATTGATGGTTATTTTTATCCACCTCATAACTTAATTATTACAAATTAATATCATGGTTCTAACTTCTAAGATATCTTTTGTCTCAATTCTCCCTGTTGGTTATAAGATGGAATTTTTGCTGTTAGATTTATTTGTGTTCTAATCCTTTCAATTTAACTGTTGCTTTTCGCTTCTATGAGGATAATCACTTGACATGCTTTTACAAGGGTCGTGCTGTAGTTACAGTGGCTAAATTTTGTCTTCAAATATATTATTTCCCTCCTTTGTTACTGATCATCGAAACATTCAGTTTTCAGAATTATATAATAGCAAGATTAAACTTTTAATAACAATCGTTGTTATTTATCTATGCCACAAATTCTGAATTTCTTTTCATTATATGATCAGCAAGGAAAAATCACTTCAAGGGAGGAATTTGACAAGATTATGGCTAAGGAAAAGACTGAACAAATTGAGGTAAGGAAGTTTGAACTTTATAATACTAATTGAATGGATTATTTTGCAAACAGATGAGTTGCATATAAGGAATTGCTTTCTTGAAGAGATTTATTTTTTAATTTTATATGATTGGCCTTAACTTTTTGGGAAAGTGAAATGCAGTCATTGTATTGTTCAGCTCTCCTGTATTAATTTGGCAGGTGCTAGCCTTTTTTGGATGTGGTCTATTGCTTTATTAATATAAGGTTATCAGTTGGAAGGCTTAATTGCTTAAAGGTTCTATTGAAAAATGTTTATTCCAGTAATTTGTTCTTCTAAGTCCTGATATCTAGACAGTCTTTAATGGATGAAAAGGAATGATGAATTATATATATATATATATATATATAAAAGGAATTATCTCTTTCATAAACAATAACTCAGACTAACATGTATCAACCATCCTTTGTCTTGTGTGAAACTTCTTCCCTTTCCTTTCCCTACTTTTACATTGCTAGCTTCTCTTCCAGCTTCCTTTGAAGCTGATGAAGAGCAAGTGAGATATTAAAGACCTTGACATAAATCTTTTTTTTCAAATCCAAGCTTGTAAAATGCAATCTCAAAATCCATTCCCTTGATGATTAGATTCACTTGTGAGGTAACTAACTCGTTTTTAATAAAGATAAACTTAACAAAAAGATTAAAAGAAAAGTGAGAGTTGGGATTCTACCCTCAACTAATGTTGTTGAGGGGGAAGAGTTTAGAGTTTCCACAGACCCAAAACATTTGGAATTATAGTTGGCTGTTTTGAATGAGTTTTGTTCACGTAGTAAGTTGTCAAATAAGCAAAGCTTTAGACCAAATATCACTTCTATCAATAATCACATGGCAAGGAGTGTCATTTACTTATCTTTTCACGAACCCAATATTCCAATTTTGCTTGATGGGATGGAAATTGTCATTTTATTGGAACCTTAAAGTCTTGCCACTGGTAAAGAATGACCTTTGTTGACAGTTGACAAAGTAGAAGAATGGAGAAAAACTCATGAAATATAGTTCTGTATGTACATTGACTTTCAGTAGGTTTTCTGGCCCAGGCATTTCCATTAGGTTGACTAGACTACTAATTTGAAATCTGGATGAAAAAAAAATAATGGTAGAGTAAGCTAGAAATCCAAGTACCAAAAATGTCTCTTTATTCTTTGATATATATTTGTTAAAGTTGAGCCATAAAAGGGGGAAGAGCCATTTCAAAGTAAATATTTAATACAAGTAAGTTTTCTCTGTCATGCCAACCTATCATCTGGTCCTAAATCTTGTTTATGGCAGGAAGCGCGGGATAGATGTGTGACCTTTTCGAAATTTCTCAAAAATGGTTTTTTAAGTCCTTTGACAATAGAATTCTTATGGAATTACTTAGTATTTTCTCTTGCCCATGCTTTTATTCACTTGAACTTAATACTTCACTCAAGTGTCAAGTTATAAAGATCTTCACATAGTGAACCAACCTCATATAACAATTACTTTCTGTTTTGCATCCTCCTCCTTCTTTCAAATACTACCTTTGACCTGTCATTCTGATACACACTATTTTGCAATATGGCAGTTGACAGACATGGATGAAGCTATGGCCAAAGCTGTTGACATTGGAGAAAACGATGTGAGTTTCAATTCACCATCTTTATAGTATTTCATTTACCACCCTAGGCAATTGGTTGTCTAGTGAGTTTCATTCCTAAATGATTGGTTGTAAGTAACATCCCCCCATTTCTCACTTTATTAACCAGGATGAAGAGGATAGTGATGTTGATGATGGAGAGGAAGAGGGGGAGGAAGAGAAGCTTAGTGATTATTGGAGTGTGTTGAAAAGCACTCCTGAGCTTCGCAAGTCAAAGGTATTCTTCTTGTAAATCAGATATGTTCTGGTAGTTATGTCTCTGCTGGTGTCATCTATTTTCTCTGTTTAGCAGCATTCAATATTTTCAAACAAGCTTGCTTGACCACAGTTGTCTTTTTAAAATAGTAGCCTTAGGTGGATCAAAGGCTTTCTGGTATCTCCTATTGGGATGACTATCCAATCGGAAGTCTTTTAAATATATTTTTATATTTCACACGTTTCTTACTTTATCTGTAACTATGTTTAATCGACAAAACATCCTTGTGAACATGCAGCCCAAACCAAAGAAAGATGATCCTATTTCACTGGAAGATGCTATAGAAGATTCAGAGAACTTGACTGATTTCCTCATGGACTTTGAAGAAGAGGAATGACATGCCTCCTTGTGAAGCATTCCATGTTAAGTGGTGTATTGCATTTAGACGGAATAGAAGGTTTGGTTGTTTGTTTTCCTTGTCAATTTCTTGAACCATCAGTAACTCCTTTTAGGCATAGCCACAATGGATGGGTGACCAAGGATATAAATATTGGAGTGCGATTAGTTCAAGGGTTCTAGAAACATTAAACCAGATTTAAGTTTCCACTTTAGCTATTCCCTTGAATACTCTGCCCAGTACTTGTTTCCAACACCTGTCTACATGGACAATTTTGATAGTCTTCATATGGAACTTACAAATAAATTAACTGGAGAGTGAGTGAATGGCCATTCCAATATATTAATTATATTGGTGCATATTGTAATTTGGATGCAAACTAGTACCTAATATATTAAGTCACATATCTTCTTTCTCAAGTTGTTCAAGTAACGATGTCCTCGTTTATTGCGATTTACGACCTCCCTCAGAATTTGGCCCTAGGAATGTACAAGACTTAAGATACTTGTAAACTCTTGTTTGCGAAAGTGAATGAGTTGTTGTACTTGAAAATTTTAATATGCATACATTCTTTTTTTTTTTTTTATGTATAAATATTAACTGAATATTGTTTGAAGTTCACGAAGGAGGATAGTGTAAGTAATCAATCATGCCTTCCAAGATACAAAGTTTGAGAAGGTTTAGAACACGTAAAATGAGTTTTTTATTTGTACCTGCTCATTAGATGAGGGTATATTTTGAGGAACAAAACTCCGCTTGGGAATTAAATTCAAGTTTTAAGTGAGCATAATGGTTGGAGAGATGATAAATGACAACTGGTAGTAGATAATCGAATAGAATTAATGAATTATTGAGCAGCAACAATAGTTTTTTGTTGCTGATGTTTGTAGAAGAGATAGATTAAATACGAAGATATTTTTACTGCTTGGAATGAGTTAAAATATAGACAAATAAAATTTATTAATGCAAAGAATTTTAAATATAATCAGGTATGAGATTTGGTTGCATCAATGAATTTGGGTGCAACACTTTTGTTGAGGCGTTAGATTAATTTTATTTAATTGGATGGTTATGGTTCATTTGAAATAATTTATCACGTGTAGCAAGCCACATCTCAAATTTGGAGCATCAGCACACCCAAATGCAAAAGTGAGAAGGTAAAACCATTAAAGGGAAGCTTAGGATCAAGTGCACATTTTCTTTTTAAAAAGTACGCATATTAACATAACACAAACAAGAACTTGCTTCGCCAAAAATTCTTACTATTAGTAGTGGAAAATCACATTATTTACGAAATGTGAATAACTTCTTTTAGGGAAAAAGGGGGCATTCTAATAGTAAGTGAATCTTTGTAATGTACATTTACCCTTTTTAATGTTCTTTTCAGGCCTTTTCTACAGATTATTTTTCGAAAATATCATACAAAACTTGGAGACAAACAGGCCCAAAGGGGGTTGCCTGAACCGTCTGACGTGTCGACAAAGAGGCATTTTTTTTCTGAAAAACTTTTCAATGGTACAAAAAAGTAAACACATGGACTGAAGGAGGCAAAGGGTGGAACAATGTAACGCTTGAAACATCTTACTGGGCCTAACTAAGTTGTACATTTTCAATGTTCTTTTACGTAAATTAAGGTGATATTATGCAAGACCCAGATCCAAATATCCAATGGTGTCCTCGGCTTGCCTGCGCAAAAATATGTATAAAAAAATTGAAGTATTAGCATCCCACTAGGTCATCGTTAAAAAAATGAAAGATAACTAATTAAATTCCCTAAATTGAAGAAAGGAAACTCGTGACTCTTAACTCAATTCGAGGGTTAGGTATTGCCGTATTGGGTGCATATCCTTAAATATGAAATCCCATTTTCCAATCATCCTTTAATGGAAGGCTGCTCTCTGGAATTTTCTCTTTTTCTACGGACGTTTTCCTCTTTTAATGTTGTCAAATTTTGTTTGTCGGTAAATTATTATTTTTATTAATATAAAATAATTTACATTATTGACCAATCAAATTTATTGTTGATACAATTTTTAAAATAATTATTATAAAAATTAATAAATTTAAATACATATTAAATTGTGATTTTAAACAATTAATACTACACTGTTTTCTATAGATAATTTTTTAGTAAAATAAAATATTAGCAGTTATTTTTTAAAATCCATAGCAGTTATTGTTGACAAATCTGACAATGATCTATAAAAACAAAGACCCAATGACCATCTTTTGGTATTTTTATAGTTCCATTTTTCAAAAGAGGAGAAATATAAAAATGCTAATTGCGGGTCCTAATGGAACTTAATTGACTTATTTTTATAAATGGTATATATGACGTAGGAAGCACTGTGTGTATATTAAGCTTTTTGCATACACCGGTAAATAACAATTTTGGGTCTCTTGTGATAATCTCATGTTTGACTGAACCATCATGTGCTGCTATTGCGTTATACGAAGCACTATTTATCACAATATAAAACCTTGTCACGATCAACCAAATAATAGAGGCCAAAAGAGCAATCAGTGAAAGAAAAAAAGAAAGAAAGATTCGGTATTGGTCTTAGAAGTATTTCCATGATCACAAGTCATGAAATTAATATTCTAAAAAAAGAAGACTATTAGATAAGAGATAATTTTTCTATCCGTCAACATTGTTCTATTTATATAATTAAAATTTTAACTCTTATTATATATTTAGAGAATTTAAATTACTAGTCACTTACACTACATATAGTGTATTGTATTTAATAAGTGGTAATGTTGACACCCTCAAAAAGTGATTCCAGCTTAAGGAGGTTGCAGCTATTAAGAGGCACTTTCTCAACCTAGCTTCACTCCAACTCTGTTTTAGAATCACATTAATCTCTTTATTTATTATGAAGAATAAGCACAGCTTTTTTCTTTTTGGATCTTAGTGACTTCCAGAGCATATTTAAGTGAAATCTAGTCTAGTTAAAACCAAATCTAATAAAAAGCCCAGGTGCGTTCTTCTCTACCCCTAGATCGCAATAATTTATTCTCTATGGCCTACACTATCCACCTGATTCTTCTCCTAGATCTTAAAAGTGCTCTATAAATTAAAATATCACCCGTTCTAGTGACTATTAAATCCCAGCAATTGGTATTTTATTAAAAAATATAAGCAATATTATAATGAACTTTCCTAGTCATAATTCTCTACAGAATTAATAGCATCATTGATGTCTAACATTTTCTAAACCAAGAAATGTGTCCAACCCACTTGCCTTGCTTGGAATGTGGTCCCATTATTAATAGATGGATTCCTACTTGGGCTTCATATTCAAATGCATCTTTGACACAATTTTATAACACGAAAGCTTTCAAAGCTTTCAAATGTATCTTAAGGAATACTCCAGTAGTTTTAAATTCAGCCCCTTGTAGAATACCAATATCCTCGAACCAATATTCAAAGGGAAAAAAAATGTTTGACCATCCCATCTCAACTGGTGTACAATTATATATATAACACTTATTTTATTGACAACCCCTACCCAAAAATTTTCCACTCATTATCGTTATTACAAAATTATTTTAATTTAATTAATAATTTTGAGCTTAGCCGTTGATTATAATCTAGTATATTTTTACTATTGTAAAATTATTCTAATTTAACTAGTAATAATAAATTTGAATCTTTGAACTGGGTTAAATATTTGAAAAGAAGATTTTACTATTCATATAACTCTAATCCTGTTCAAGGAGGATGGATTTTCTTAAAAAAAATATCTGTGTAATTTGTATATATAAAAAAAGAGTGGGGACATAATTGAAACCTGCTACACCAAGGCGAGACTTGTGTGATGCATGCTCATGTAGCTATATATTGTTGATTGAATGAAATGTTGCCACATGTAGGTCATTGTAAGAGAGACAAAAAGAAGAGAAATACATTAGAGGAGGTGAAGAGAGTGGAAATATTAATCTAATGACAGGGAATTTGGGATTTGACTTGAAAGACAGAATGTTTATTGTAGGGGTTTGTAGGTCCATTTTCACTAAGCAAGATGATATAGAAATGATTAGGAAGTGTGGTATGAGCAAACATGTATTTATAATTAAAACAAAACTGTTAATGGGTTTATTATGTTTGATCTATTGGAGACCCTATGTCACCCAAAACATGGCCAAGAAAATATCCAAAGGGCTGCTGGCTTGCTTTCTTGCTTTGCTCCCTGGCTCCCAGTTTACCTTTGAAAAATGGCAAACAAAGAGGGTGAAAACACAAACATTTGGTCAACATGTTTCATTCTCTGTTTCTCTCTCTCATACAATGTTTGTGCTATTTTCTTTGGGGGGTTTATGTTTGAAAATAGACACTTATGGCTAAACTCCTTTTGATTACTAATAATTATGCTTAGTGACACTCTCAACCTTTCTTTATCATTAATTAGTCGTATTCATGCTACAGACCAAAATGATTATGAGATGGGCTCCACATTATTATTATTCTCTTCCCTTTGCCTCCCTTCTTTAGTGCTGCATTTTTTTAAGTTTGTCTAATGACAACTTTACAATTTTTTAGTTATGGTAATTACTGTAAGAATAATTATAATTGTTTTATTTTAACATCTACCTTCATCTTCAACTTTACTTTAAAATTAATTATGTGCTCGCGTTGCCTATGCTCACCATTACTCACTCAGATAATCCCTTGAAAACCCACCAATTTCTCCACCTTTATTATTGTTATGTCCTGTACATATGGCTTGCACTCCTTTATTTTTTTTCAATGGATAATTTGTTTGTGTTTTTACATTTCTTTTTATCTGCTTTGAATACTTTTTCTAAGTTCAATTCTTCAATTCGAACATATACTTAAACAAAATCACAATGGTCTGTCATTTCATCTGTTTCCATGGATATAAATTCAGTTTATTGGAAATTAAATTATTAATATAAATATTACAGATTTACACTAATAGTATGATATGTCATACTTATAAAAAAATAATAATGTGATATGTCATATAAATAGTACAATAAATGGATAATATATGTTAATGAATTGACTTTCATATATTAACCATTAAAATTCAATTTTTTTACTTTTTAAAATAATTATTATAAAAATTAATCAATTTATATATATATATATATATATATATATATATATATATATATATATATATATATATATATATATATATATACATGATAATATAAAAAATTACATTATTAGTATATTTTAATTCAAATTTATATTAATTTATACTAATAAAATTGTTTGACAATATGGTGTATTATACTCTTAGAATATATTTGCAATGGGCTTAAATATTTCTTTTGAATCTTATAATTTAACCACTTCTTATTTTAGTCTTTTTAATTTTTTAAAAAAATGTCCTTGTTATATTTAGTTGTGAATAAATTTATTATAACTATTATATTTATATTCAACACTTATTATATAAAAAAAAGAGAAACACTTTATATCTACGTACATTCTTTTTAAAATAAAACATAAAATAAAGAGAAAAAGGAGAAATCAATTATAACATAAAAAAGAGTGAGATCAATTATCACCTTCAATTAAAGGACAAAATATTTAAAGAAAAGTAGAGATTAAAAAATTATATGTTATTATAGATAATATTATAAAGATAATTGTCCAAATAATGTTTGAGGTCTAATTAAATTCTTTAAATTTATGTAGATTCAATAATACAATTATCGATAGAATATTAAAACTATTAAAGTTGGCAAAATGGATGGTATAATCAGGTTCAACAAGCTAAGGTAGAAAAATGAGTTGACCTAGTTATTTTTTTTCTTAATTTTTTTAAGTATTTTATAAATAAGTTAAAAGATAAAATACCATGCTAGAATATATTTAATAATTTTTTGTCTATTTTTTATTAGTTTAACCTAATCTATTTGATTCATTAAATCAAATCAAATTGACCAATTTTTTTAATCAAATATTTAAGAGTTTAATCTACCGTAACTTATTGAATCGTAAGGTTAGATTTGTTTTATTCACTCTAGATATATACGTGTAAAGCACTATATAAAGACCAAACAATATCAAGTAAATTATATAATAGAATAAGAGACAAATATAAAGATTGTTTTTTCTTTTACCGACTTAACTGTTGAAATACTTTCATATAACACATTACTTATTGAGAACTAAAGAATAGAACCAAGACCACGTTCGAAGATAATATCTAAAACATTCAAGTTTTCTCAATTGTTGTTGAACAATTATAATTGACTTTTAAATTTATGTGATAATGAAAAAAAAAAATGGTTACATGAGATGAATTAATTTAAAAATAATTATAAGTATGGAGTGAAATGAAACTTGTAGGGCTACACCTCCCATTCTAATATTTATTAAGCAATGCTCTGTAATTATGATCGGGGTGGCAATAAAGAAACCTAAGGGAGGTTAAAATTTAGCAACAATATAAAGTTTAAACATTGTAATTTCTTGCAACTACCTAATTCATTTTTTTCACTTCTTTAGTCTAAACCTCATTTCTTGATTTGTTGCCTATATTAAAAATATTTTCAATCGAAGGAGCTCTTCCTTTTTCTTCAGCTTTTTTATTTCACTCAATTCAAACAAAGTGTAAAAATTTTTCATTTAAAAAAATTTTGCTAAAGTTGAGTCAGTTTTGTGCAAATAGAAAGAATTTGCCAATACAGACAGGTGTTTTTCGAGGTCGTATTGAAACGTATGGATGCAACATTAATTAGCTCAAATAACAGGATATATATTATTACATTACGTTTACTTGTGTCATGAGATTTTAATTTAATATTATAAAGACTATACACTAAGAGTTTTGAAAAAATTATATATATTAAATTTAATATTATAAAGACTATATACTAAGAGTTTTAAAAAAGTATATATATTAAATGTTAGCATAAGTGATTCGAAATTTGTGTTACTTAATAAATTCTAGGTTAATATGGAGTTACAACTAGATATATCACTAAGATGATTTAAAAAAATAACTAGACAAAAAATAAGTCTCAAAATTTTTTATTCTAAAAAAAATTATATTTAAAGATCTTTTCATCTTTCCACTTAAATAAAAGTCACCATCACCATTTAAGTTATTGCTTAAGTTTTGAAGTTTTATCTTAAATTTTAAATTTTTTTAAATAATATTCATATTTTTTATTTTAAAATAGATATTTATTTTTTTGTTTTATTTAATAAAATAATATATATATTTTTTCTTTAATATTATTTAGAAAAGGCAAATTTTTTAAAAATTAGAAAAAATGTGAATATTAAGAAGATATCCAAAAGAGATAAGTGTAAATTTTCCTTTTAAATTTAAATCATAAATTTTTGTATGAAATATTCAAATTGTGAATATCTCTATGTATGATAAGATTAACTGTATCAAGTGTCAACAAAGTTTTCTTTTTCTATTTTTAATACATATTAAGACTTGAATTCAAAACCATATTTACAGAAAATGATCAAATAAACACCACATTAATAAATCATTCATGATTATTATTTACGTGTATTCAACTGTCTTATTTCTCATTTAATTGTAGCTTTCTTAACACTATTTTTTCTATTTTATTCAAGTTATACAATTTTAAAAGAAAAATTAATAGATGGTATTCTTCTTTCCTTCTTTTTTTTATCGATTATCTTTTTGTAAGACCAAATCTCAAACTAGTGATGGTGATTACGTAAATTCCTTAGAATCACGACTCTAAAATTTAAATATCTGACATTATTATCAATAGAACTAATAGAAAATCACAGGTTATTTTTTCTGACATCTAAAACTCCAAAACAAATTAGCAGATTGTTCGAATCATGTTTTTCTATATGGGCAAATTAGAACCGAAAATACAGATTTCTTGATATAGAATAAAACCCTCATTTCAGCACATGTGGCGCTTTTCTGAGGTTTTAATCTTAGGAGGACAATGTCTCATAAAAAGTATATTGTTTATTACACAAAAATGACAATGTAAGATCATGTTACACGTGTTTATAGAATTACTCCACCATTGCAGGTACTGATATGGTATGATTGGCATAGAACAAAAATGTGGAACATATTCTATATTTTTTTTCTCTAACAGTACAGTATTATTTGAGAACTATTATATAATATGGTTGAAAACTGTTTCAGAAGTAAGAAATTACATTTGAAATGTAAAAAATTACGTTTGAATTGTTGAACCAATTTAAAATTTTACTTTATAATTGAGTGATTTAACGATTAGTTATATCACATGCAGTAATAATTTTTTTTATTAATTCTCTTAATATCTTATAAAAACATTAAATTAAATATATTTAATATTCTAAAAACATAAGTGGTGAATATTTTTATTTCATAAATAATAGGATTTAAAATTATTTATTTAAAAACCTAATTGACAAACAAGTGATATATATATATATATATAATGAATTGAAATTTGATGGAGTTTAAATTGAATATATTGTAATTGTATATTTTTTTATCATTTCGGGACATTATAAAAATATATGCTTATAATTGTTATAACATGTTAAATTCTTCTAATAATTTAGTAATATAAACAATAGCAAAAACTTGATGCAGACGAAACTTAAAGAAAATTGTTGGTATTATGCTATATGATATATATACTCTTTCATATCATTTTTCATTGATATGAAATTTATTAAAATTCATATAATCATGTAAATGATCACTCTTTATAATTTTGTTAGTTTTAATAAAATTCAATTAATAATAAAAAAATAAGTTAGAACAATTTTCAAAATAAATTAAATTTTATATATTAAATATTTTTGGTGATTAAACAAACACGTTACGTCCTGCTTAAGCCTCCAATTTATATCTTATAAATAACTGTAGAAACTTTGAATTTATCTTATTCAAATTGAAAGTACCGTTTTAACAATATTTTATTAGGTAAAGATTGAAGTGTAGTTTGACGTATGATACCTATGTTTGCTACCTGACAATAATTCACGAGTGGAAAAGAAGCTATCTTAGTGGACATTTTGGAGTCACAAATTCCGCAAGATCCTCGAAATTATTGCATCTTGAAAGCCTCTCTCACCCACAATTATAACATGTCCTTTTTTCGCCATCTACACAACAATCAATGTCTTCCAAAAAATAAAATAATAGAATAAATTGCACTAGGCGATTATCGCGAGTGTGATGTTTTCTGTGTAGTTTCTTTACATTGGTTGTCTCTTTGCTAACCATCTTCATTTGCATTATTTGTCCTTAAAATGGTTGTACATAAGATTGTACATTCGTATTTTTAGCTTCATTTATTGAATCCTAATTAATCGTACCTTGTTTGCTGAAAACCAAATGCCTATAAGATGTGACTCATTTCGTCCAAGAGCTAGCCAAACACCTGTGGGATATGGCTTTCCATCTTTAAGCAGATTTTACTATATCTTCGTCAAATAAAGTCCAAGAACACACACTATTTGTATTCAAGAGCTGTGTATGAAAATTATGAAGTCTAAGGTAAAACTCATATTTATTTAATAAATTTATTTAATATATTCTCTATATAGATAATAAATTTATTTAGATATATTCTAATTTATTTAATAAATTTATTTAATATATTCTCTATATAGATAACTTTAAATAAGATTTGAGTACATTTTAATTTTTTAAAAATCAGCAATAATAATAGTTATAAATATTGTCAATAACATTTTAAAATAATATATAATTCAATACTAATAGTGAAAAGGAATTTCTTTTGTATGCACTTTTTATAATATGTTTATTTTAAAAAATTAAAACTAATACAATATTTTTCAATTTATCCTTGTCCAATTTTTAATTTCAAGGATTTAAATAAAATAAAAAAATTTCATATTTAAAAAGTATTCAAATTAATTTTCAATTAAAATATAAATTAATATATATATATATATATATATATATATATATATATATATATATATATATATATATCTTTAGCTAAATATATAATTTTATTATCAATATTTTCACCATCAACAAACTAATTAAGCACACTCTAAAAACATATATTATTTATAAAAATACATCAATGACCCAGCAGTATGTTTCAATAGTGTGCTATCAATAGCTTCTTCATCACCACTATTTTCAAGCTTTACATTCACTTTTTATATATCAATTGTATACTTTCTTATGCAGCACAATTTCATCTATAATACATGGAAATTCTATTCCTAGAAAATATGTATGCTTTCCCAACTCTGTGATTTTGAATTCAATTTTCATAATCCTCTTTAATTAAGTACTCAATTTCTTTGAAATTACTATTAGTAACTGATAAGTCATAAGCATAATGATAAATCAATAATAGATTTATTCATCCATTTTGTACTCTCATACACATCATGTTCCACTAAACATTTGCTAAATCTATGCTAGAATAAGAATGAATTGATTTATTTTTTCCATGCATGAAAGAGTTTGTTTTTAGGCATATAATAGAAAAAATCCTTGAAAGCATGATAACCAAACTCATTTAAAAAAAATTTCTATATTAAATAATAAAACCAAGTTTAGTTATAAATATTTTTTCTACTTTGTCATTTATATAACAAAGTGAACCATTTGGCTCACTTGCAAGTTGACTATTCAAACACTACAAAAACACACCATATAAAATAAATTAAATAATGAAACACAAAGGACCAATATATATAGAATAATATTTACACACACAACATTCAACATGCTTGAAACAATTGAAAAACACGTTCACAACAAACAAATACCACCATTATTCATTTATTTATAACACAATAATACACACAAGGTCAATATTCATTAACGCATCAACATGATACCACAAAATTATAATGTCTGTTTATTCAAAGGAGAGGGGGAAATAATCATTTTCTTATTTAGTTCAAGGAGAAAAGAGAGATTTTAAAAATCAATTTACTTTTATATCTTTATAATTTTTAATTTTAAAACACAAGTAGGAATATATTAGTCTTTAAACTTAAAATATTTAAAATTCCCTCCCCTTCAAATTCTCCAATTTGGAAGGAGGAAAAAATTAGATTAGAGGAGTTTTTCTCCCCTCCATTTCACTCTCAATCATTTCTAAAAATTGAATCAAACAAAAAAAAATAAAAACCTCTTCCCTTCCCTCCCCCAACTAAACAAAATATAAGGAAACATAATTTTTATTTAAAAAAAAAGAATTTTAGTTGTTTAATTTGAATGATTGCTTGATGGAAATGTTTGACTCGAAGCACACTTGTGGGTAAATTTTCTCGCTTGGTAATAATGTCTTTTTTTTTTTTCAATGGTTTGATTGCTCCAATTTCTCCCAGTGAAACAAAGATAGAGGGGAGAAAAATAGAGATGAAACAATAATACAAAGGGGGTTTAAAATAGACACATTTTGATGAGACAAACATGATCATGAGCACACAACTACCTTGACTACCTATTGAACAAGGTACAATGTACCAAACAAGTTAATTAGGTACAAGTAAAGTTAAAAATGAATTGAGTTAAATCAAATTAAACTAAAATTCAAATTCAACTTGACTCGATAAAAATTAACTCAATTCATAATTTAATTTAAGTTTTATATGAATTTTTTTTTAATTTAAACTTAATTCTATTAAAAATTGCGAATGACTTAATTTAGCTTGTAAACTCAATTTTATTTAAAATTATAATTAATTAAAAAATAAATATATGAACTTAATAATATAAATTTTATTTTATATATATAGTTGGTTCACACATTATTGAATCAACTTAAAATCAACTTATATGTAGTTTAAGTTTAAATTTTTTTATTAAAATAGTTATTTTTTAATTCAAGTTAAGGAATCAATTATCAATTCAAATATCAAATTATATTCGAGATGTTTGGGTCATTGTAAATATAAAATCCTACTCAATAAAAACTAAAATGACTTATAAATGAACTCATTCATAATATATATATATATAGCGCACACTAAAAGCATATACTATTTGTAAATATACATCAATTTTAATAGTGTGCTATTAATTGCTTCTTTGTGACCAGTTTTTTCAAGCATGCCCTTAAGACTTCAATTGTATACTTCCTTATGCAACACAATTTTATCTATAATACATGGAAACTCTATCCTAAAAATATGTATATGTAATTTTGAATTCAATCTTCATAATCCTCTTTAAGTATTTAATTTCTTTGAAATTACTATTAGTAACTACTAAGTCATCAACATGATGACAAATCAATAATAGATTTATCCCTCCATTTTGTACTCTCACTTACACATCATGTTCCACTCACCATTTGCTAAATCTATGTTAGAATAAGAATGAATTGATTCATTTGTACCATGCACGAAATAGTATGTTTGGGGCCATATAATAGAAACAATTCTTAAAAGCATGATAACCAAGCTCATTTAAAAAAGTTTGTTATATTAAATAATAAAATCAAGTCTAGTTGTATATTTTTTTTTTACTTTGTCATTTATATAACAAAGTGAACCATTTGGGTAACTTGCAAGTTGACCCGTACGATGAAACATAAGTTCATTATATTCAAAAACTACAAAAAATATCATATAAAAAATCAAATAATGAAACACAAAGGACCAATATGTATAGAATAATATTTACACACAACACTCAACACACTTAAACAATTGGAAAGTGCCCAAACAAGCAAATACCACCATTATTCATTTACC
This sequence comes from Mucuna pruriens, assembly GCA_025330945.1. Classification (NCBI taxonomy): domain Eukaryota; kingdom Viridiplantae; phylum Streptophyta; class Magnoliopsida; order Fabales; family Fabaceae; genus Mucuna; species Mucuna pruriens. The sequence goes on along the minus strand of JAENHJ010000533.1, from coordinate 1,905,788 downwards.
ACACAATAATAAAGGTCAATATTTATTCACGCATCAACATGATACTGCAAATTGTAGGGTCGATTTGATTCAAAGGGACGAGGAAAAGAACCATTTTCTTATTTAGTTCACAAGGAGAGAGGAGAGATTTGAAAAATTAATATACTTTTGTATCTTTATCATTTTTAGTTTTAAAACACAAGTAGGAATATATTAATCTTTAAATTTAAAATATTTGAAATCTCCCTCCTTCAATTTTCTCGATTTAGAAGGGGGGAAATTAGATTAGAGGAGTTTTGCTCCCTTCCATTTCACTCCATAGATCATTTCTAAAAATTGAACCAAACAAAAAAATTTTAAAAATCTCTCCCCTCCAATTAAACAAAATCTAAGGAAACATAATTTTTACTTAAAAAAAAGAGTTTTTAGTTGTTTAATTTGAATGATTACTTGATGGAAATGTTTGACTCCAAACACAATCGTGGGTAAATTTTCTCACTTGCTAATAATACATTTTTTTCAATGATTTGATTACTCTAATTTTTCATAGTGAAACAAATATGGAGGAGAAAAATGGAGATGAAACGATAATACATATAGATTTAAAATAGGCACATTTTGAAGAGACAAACATGATCATAGCCACACCACTGCCTTGGCTACTTAATGGACAAAGTATAATGTACCAAACAAGTTAATTAGATACAAATAAAGTTAAAAATGAATTGAGTTTAATTGAATTAAACAAAATTCAAATTCAACTCGAATTTATAAAAATTGACTCCATTATTAACTTAATTTAAGTTTGATATGATTTTTTTTTAATTTAAACTCAATTCAACTTAAAATTATGAATCACTTAGATTAGCTCTTCACTTTACTTCAATTTAATTATAATTATTTTTTATTTCATATAAAAATAAAATTAATTAAAAAATAATTATATCAATTTAATAATATAAAATTTATTATTATTATTATTATTATTATTATTATTATTATTATTATTATTATTATATTGAATTGATTCACACATTATTGAGTCAACTTATATGAAATTTAAGTTTAATTTATTATTTTTTAATTCAATTTAACGAATCAATTGTCTATTCGAATAATTTGAGATCATTATTAGAAATTTTAAAATTTTCTATAAAATAATTTTGTGGTTAATTTTAAAATCAATAGTTATTTTGTAGCTAATTTCTAATAAAAATAATTAGCTACAAAATTACTATAATATTGAATGGTAGCATGAAATAAGTAGCAAATTAGCTAAGAAAATAATCTTAGTTAATTTGTAGTAATTTTTTTAAAATTTGTAGTTATTTCCTAGCTAATTTGTAGTAATAAGAAATATAAATGAATATAACTTTAATTTAGCTAGAAAAAAATAATATTCTAGTTAATTAATAGTTAATTTGTTAGGATTTAACTACTATTTTAAATGGTAGCTAAAATTAGTAACAAAATAAAAAAAAATTTGTAGTGATGGTAAATATAAATCCTACTTAATAAATATTAAATAACTCATAATTCAACTCATTCATTAAAAACACGGGGAGAGTTTTTTCTTTCTTTCTCTTTTAGAAACTACTGTTTGCCAGTAAAAAAAATTTCAACAAATTTGAGTTGTTACTCTCCTAATGAAATGTTGTTACTCTATTTAATGCATGAGCTTATCATACGAGGAAGAAAGACAATAAGATAAGACTTAAGGTGGATTTTTGGGCTTTGGGTACTCATCAAATTTTTTTTACTGATCAAAAGAAAAATTCAAGATAAGAAAACAAACAAGTGAATAACATTCTTAAAATTCATCACTATTCAAGTTAGGTTTAATAATATTTATCAATTCATTATTTAAGTGATTAAATTCATCATTTTCTAATAAACCTATCCCAACTACTCCAAATAATTTGTATTTTTTACAATAAATTGAGTCAATTTAATTCATGGATTAATTTTAACCTGTGAAGACTTCTGTATGTGTGGGAGGGGGGCTATGAAAGAAAAAGAAGGACCATGAAACAATTCTCACATGCACGTCAAACTTAATAATCTGCCTTAACACAACGCTAATTAAATTAGGATATGTTTAGATTCTTAAAATTAACTAGTTACATATTTTAGTCATGAGTATATAGGTTATAGTTTAAATTCGTTAAATCAGATTTCTTTTGTGTTTAAGAAGATATTTTAAAGAACATGTTTTTTTTCAAATTTTAGATAACAAAGAACATATGTAAGTTTTGTTTTTATCTTTCTCGAGCATAATAGATATGATAAATGTGAAATCCTATAAATAAAGCTTATACGAGATCTATCATGTCATATGAGAGAAGTGGTTATTTTGTATTGGTTAATTAATTAATTAAATAAATTTAAAATATTAAAAACTTAAAAACAAATCAGCCTGGTATTCACATGACAATTTTCATTTCAAATTTCGTACAATGTAGCATTTTTGTTTCTCATATATTCCGGAGATGTAACTATGAGAGTAATCGTCAATAGTTAAAATAATCTAAACATGACACACAAAACAATTCAAAGTCACTTGAAATATAAAATGGAAATAAGGGTATATTAATTAATATGTGTTGGAAATAGGAGGAGGGGAGTGAAAGAGAGTGAAGGGTGAAGATAGAGTCCATCGATGGAATTCTAAGCGAAGGCGTCGTGGAGTCAAAAAGGGAAACTACGAAATCCAGAGAGAGGAATTTCGTGGGACCCTCAAATCTAAGCCATGAGCTGTTGCTTTTTTGACATTTCTCGCTTTTCCTTTCCTCACTCTCTTTCTATGCACTAACCGAGAAAGTGACCATATGACACACAATGTACGAATATGAAAGGGTGGGTACCTAGCTATCTAGCTAGCTGTTCATGATTCATGCAAAAACACATTAATTTTTAAGTGCTTCCATCTCCACACCCAACCCAATGCCTATAACCTTATCCTCCTCCACTCCACCCACCCTCCTTCTCCTTTTTAATTTCCTCACATTTTCACTCTTCTTTTTTTTTTAAGAATATCTTACTTACTTACTTATTAATTAATTTTGCCTTCTATAAATTCTATTTTTTTTAATTCAAACTATTTATTAACCAAAATTTAAGAACTGATTTCTCAAAATACGACATCTCTTTAAAAAGAAAATCTCTCAATAATTTCTTTTACATACATAAATTCAAAAAATCAAACTTTTAATCATAAACTTAAAAAATAAAGTTATCTATTAATTATGTCATATTATTATGATAGTATTTTCTATTATTTACTACTTACGTATCATGCATGGTCGCATTAATTAAATTTTCTTTAAGAGTATATATTAATTCTAAATTGCAAGTATCTAAATTTTATGAATTTATTTACTTTTTGTTTCTAATTATTTATTGGTGTTATTTAATTAGTTAACGGTAACTGAATAAAAATAACGAAGCATAGTATATATATAGTCTATAACTATATAACAAGAGATGCTCGGGAAAATATTATTATGACAAAAAAAGAAGAGAGGTGCATGATAGTCTAGTTGGTCATCTTTGTCATGGTTAATTATTAAGGACCCACTAGTTGTTGAGTTTTCAATCTACTTGCTTCATTTCTTAAATTAATATTGGCCCATACTGGAACAGGAATTAAGATTGTCTACTGAACTCGACGGACCTACTACAGCAGCCTCATATTCTTCCGTTTAAAAATCTAAGACAATTGAAATTCATGTATCAGAATCCAGTCAGAATCTATCTATTTGTTTGCACGTGTGAATGGTTCGCATTCCTTGAGATTAGTGCATCAGATAAGCTTCCTCCTTCTGATGTGATATATATACATTGTGATTGTTGAAGTAATTAAGATAACTCATTATCGAATTGAAAGACACTTCAGCTTTAATGAGAGACACCTGATGATATTATAATTGAGTTAGACGTACTAGATAATTGTATTATAAAATTGTTAGTAATCAGTTTTAACGTGGAATTCAGGTTTTCATTGAATTGATATCTTTGTCACATGCTAAGGAGACTTACAGAGCAACAATAATTGAAGATCAAAATCTACAGAATTATAATTATAATTAATGAGAAAAACCCATTTCTGTATATGGCTGTAATTGATTTATATATGATGACTACTTTGATGTGGAAACAAATATCAGATGTGATTAAGGATATGTTTGAATTTTTTTTATAAAAGAAATTATAAAATAATTCTAAAAAAATTAAAATTAGTTTATGTATAATTAATTTATAAGAATTTCTTATATTAATTTTTAAAAATTAATTTTTAACTTATGTATAATTAATTTTATTTTTATAAAAATCTTATTTTAATTTTTAAAATTTTTTATAAGTATTTATAAAAAATTTATTTAAACAAGTTATAAATTATCAAAGATTGGTTAGCCACTAATGTTCTTAGTTTGCATTATCGTAGGCAGGAATATGATGATAATTTTGCTGTATTTTCATAATTTTTTATGAAGAAAAATAGTAAAATAGGATGACATTTCCAATGCTACCCGACAATGTCAATAGCAGGTTGGGGTTGTCAATAAAAATTCGATTAAAATTTATTGCACGATCACAGTTAAAAACAATTTTACTTAGTTACAGCTATTCACGTGACTTCTGGAGATTTTTCTTAAAAAAACTATCCAAATAAAAAAATAAAATAAGAAAATTTGAACTCACACTCCTTAAAAAACGTAACAAACCTTTAACGTCTTATACTTTTACGCATGATTCATGCTGATGATTGACACATTTAATTGTGGCAATCTGCAAGAATGAAGATGAGTGTATTTTGCGACACAACACCTAATGCGCATGCAAATGTATGGGTTTTCAAAGTTTATTCTTTGTAGATCCTAAGATCCACAGGACCACAGAGGCTTAAAGGTTGTCTGGTACTGGCTTGGCACTCATATGTAGCAACTGTCACAATCAAGGGATGCCCAAATTTTCTGATCAAGGCAAAGGCCCGTGCATCTTTGTCTCAGTCTCCTTTGGAGTTTGGACTATGGAGTTTTACAGAATCCATGTTTTTATTGTGCGATTCAATATAAACTGAAACCAGTTTGTACTACATGCTTCTAGATTCTATATAAACAGAGATGAGATCTTCGCAGGGTTTCTAACGTAGGTATGTTTTTGTATTAAAATATAAATAACCCCAGCTTATAGCACTTTTCATATTTAATTTTCCTAAATTTTTTTTAACCACTGTAGTTAAGACTTTTAGCTCTTTGCTAGAATATCAAAATAATTATACATCAAAATTTAGTCACATTTAGAATTTTGATTTTTATATTAATTAGTTATGGGATTAATTCTTAATCTGAAACCTAGTCATATTTAATTTTTTTTTCATTCTCAAAAATATATTTTATGAGAATGAAGTTTTCTCTGTGTTGGCACTACATTAGTAATAATAAGCCTAAATTCTGCATCATAATAAAGATATATATCTTAATTTGTCTCTTCTTAGCTTCTATCTGAGATAGGTAGAGGTAGGTATGCAGCTAGCTATACACCTCGTCGAATATGAGGCCTTTTGACTCTTAACCAAAAGGAAAGAAAATAATGATAATAATTTAATACTTTTAAATCAAGCGGTATCTTTCAAGGTAAAGGAGATACTTTTTTGTTTTGTTAAAAGGGAAAACTAATTAACTAAATTAATATTCCTGGCTACTTGTTTCAAAAAATATTAAAATTGTTAATCATACTTTCATCAAAATGGAACTTTAAAGCACAGTTTTGTATACATTAATTTCACATGAACTAGTCTATTATTAGCCTTTTGAATGCATATCATACCTTTTAATACTATATATGTTTTTAATGATTTGGTCTAAATTAAGTCTAACCTTGTATACCGTATATTTCCATATCCACGTCAAAACCGAATAAAACGTGAATATGAGTAGTATTGTGCAAAGTCTGCCTAATTATAATAAACAAGATTATATTTCTTTCCAAACTCGCTATTTATGTAATCCGAGGTCAGTATATTAATATTACAAACGTCAAGCTTAATTTGACTCGAGAAATTATATTTTCACTCCTACTTTTACAATTTTTTTTTCTTACGAAAGAGAGAAAAAAAAAAGGTATAAATAAGATAAACAATGTGATATAATTAAAAAGATGAAAGTAAAACTAAATTATAAAAATATCTTACGAGAACATAATAACACTTTACTAAATAGGTTTCCGACAGAAAAAAGAGAAAACTTGTTTAAATAATTTTTTTTTATAAATATCCATAAAAAAATAAAATTCATACGTTAAAAATTAGTTTATACATATATTAAGAATTAAGTTTTTATAAGTTAATATAAGAAAATTTCAACATATTAACTTGTATATAAATTCATTTCAGCTTATAAAAAAACTTATTTTATTAAATTTTTTTTTATATTTTCTTCTCCTATAAGTGATGGTAAAAAAATCTACCAAAACAAATATTAATATAATAACAAGATGATTGGTTAATAATAATAATAATATACAAGTTTAACAAGAAAATTAATTATATAAATTTTACACAAAAAAAATATACTTTTAAATTTATATGTGTAAAATAATTATATAATATTTTATATAATATATAATCAAGTAAACTCATAAATTGGTCAAGTCAAATTATATATAATATTTAAATTATTTATTTAATAAGATTAATTTTTAAGTCAAATTCATTTCATTTAATTTATAATTTGAGTTTAAAAGTTAATTTAATCCATTAAATCTTACGTTAATTTCAAATTAATTTACCAATTTTTCGTGTGTACATAATGTATGTATTTATAAATAAATTTAATTATTTATTTAATTTTTCATATATTATAATTATACAATTTTAATCTTTTAAATTTTAATTACCTTAATTAGACTCTAACTATTACATCTGGGATCTTTCAAATTCTAATATAGTTTTACTAACGTAACATGTAACATTGACGTATTATATTGTGGATTACAACTGTACAATTATGATATTTATTGACTTAATTTGAACAATTAAAACTTGAAGTAGTAAAATCGTATAATTATAATAGTTGAATTTTTAAATGATACAATTAAAACTTAATAAATTAAAATCACATAATTACATTATTAAAAATACAATTAAACTTAAAAAAAAAAGATGTACAGTAGAATAGAATATGCATGGAAAAACTTAAAAAATGAGAGATTTAGATGATTTTTTCATTAGATATATGGGGTTAAATTTATGGCAATATGAAATATAACATATTTTTTCTTGTGTATTGGTAAATAAAATATATTTTATATAATTAAAATTTATAATAAATAAATATTTTTAAAATATATAAATTATGTTATTATTAAAATTTATAATAAAAAAACATTTTAAAAAATATACATTATATTTTAAATTTATAATAAATAATTTAAATCATAATATATAGTTATTTTTAAATTAAAATAGATAGACGAATATGAAGATTAAATACGTCGATAAAATTAAAAAATAATTTTAAATTATTGAGAAATATTTTTAATTAGTCGTAATGATAATGTGTGAAATATATTATTTAAAAGAAATAGGAGATATTGATACTTTCTATGTATTTTAATTTAATTTATAATATAAGCATAGATTTGTATGGTTAATTAAACATATAAATCAACAAAGTTGGGTGGGATCCATGGATACACTATTATAACCTTAAATATTTAGATGTTATCCCTAAGAAGTCGACCCTAGGGTGGGGAACCATTTATAAATCTGAAGCTGGATCCTTTGCCCCACCGTTCCAATTTCAAAATTTTATCTTCTAATCTGTCCCACAAGTTTATGACTGTCAAATTAGAATAGTAGTTTTTAAGGGCATATATATATCGAATTCCCCATACACCATTTATTCGCCTAGCCTTCTTCGAGTCCCCTCCTGTATCTTCCTTTTAATGTTGGCCAAATGGAAAATGTTCATGTAGATAAGTCAAATATTTAATTTAATAATAATAGATTATTTATATTTTAAATAAAATATTATAGGTTAAAATAAAACAATACAATAAATCATCTGAAAAAAATTAAATTATATGAAATGTTATAATATTTAATCTTACTTATATAAGATCTTTTTAGACTATTAAAATTTAAAATTTATAAAAGATTATCAAGTTTGATAGTTAAAGTTGATGTCTTATTTAGATAGTCTAACATAGATAGTATTTTAAGCATATACTAAGTTGTAAAAATCAAAAGAATATAAGACCAATGCCTAAATTTTAAAAACAAATTTATATATAATTTTTGTAGAGTTTTAATCTCTCCCTAAACGCGATATTCATTATGGTTGTAATCTGCATCTATGACTCAGTTTCTTGTATTTTTTTTTCTATTCTTTATATGGTCTTGAGCATCATTTAGGCCTTAGGTTTAAATAAAGGTTTTAAGGATGGTTTGAAAGGAATGAAAACATTAGAGAGAGAACGATACTAGGCATAGGATAAGAGGGATTTCTTCCATTTCCTTCTTCCTTTGGGTTTGGATGTTCTTCTTTCTTTTCTTGGGTTTTATCATGTTTATAACTAGGTATACTCTTCTTGTTTCTAGGATTGGGTGCATCCTTTGACATTTTAATGCATTTGTCATTTGCTAATTTTTTTAATGTGGAAATTAATTCCCTATTTGATTTTTGTATTATCATGCTCTTTTATGTGAGTTGTTCGAGCATATATATTTGCATAACCACACATATTTAGGAAAGAAATGAAATGTGAACTTATTGAACATATAAGAAAGAAACTTTGAATTTAAATTATAAAAGTAGGTTTGATCTTTTGAGAACCAAATGAATTAACAAATGATGTAAAGAGTTTAATTCAAATCTAATTACCACAAAAGTTAAAGTTAATTTAGTCAAACATGATTTTCGTACCTTACAAGGGAACATCAATTACTTTAAGTTAATTCACCTTTAAACTTAAATAAATTCAAACACAACTTTAATAATTATTCTTCTTCCACATCTTATCATATTAAATCATAATAAATTAGTGATAGTAAAATACAATAATTATGTATTCAATGGTAAAATTGTAGGTCTGTAGTTTCACCACATCATGTAATAAAGAAAAACTCCTAGTTCTGTGTTGCACTTGATATCATGAAGAGTTGTGATGGTTTAATTGTGATGAAAAGTTGTAGTAATTTGAAAAGTAGAGTTGCTTAACTTGCTTTTGATAGGTCTTACAATGGCACTGAGTTAATAACTTCAACAAGTTTTATCTTTAATGCTACAATCATTAAAAACATAAAATGAATCTTACATTTGTCTCTTAATTGTTGAAAACTTTTAAGAAGAAGCTGCTTGTATAAATAATATTTTTTATATAAGAATTATCCTATCAATTGCTCTAATGATGAAACTACATAAGAACCGGTTAGTAAGTTTAACAACCTCAAACAATTCCCATTGAAGATGCTTTATGTGAAGAGTTATGACAAGTTCATTGCACCAATCACAACTCATGGAATATATATATATATATATATATATATATATATATATATATATATATATATATATATATATATATATATATCATAACTCCAAAATAATTTGTATTTTTTTTATTTTGGTTTTGTTTATTTTAAGGCCTAATCATTTACAAATATATAAAAGGCCTTATGAGTTACAATGAAATCAAGTAAATTTATAGTGAAAGTAAACATTATAAGGTTATTTTTTCTCCAAGTTCTTCATTGAACTACACTAGAAAATATCAAGGAGATTTTCCTGGACTTATCAAGGCTTTTCCTCTTGACGTCCATCCTACCTTTTCATTTGGGTTCTTATATACTTATAGGCAATGATTCGGGTGTCTTTTTTTTCAACTGTTTTAGTATTCTTATTTCAATACTAATATTAATATTTGGTTTTTGGGACATTATTTTTCAAAGGTTCTCATCATTTAGTATTCAAAACTTGATTCTAAAAAATTCTGTATCCATCTTTGTTTTGTTCATATTTAAAATCCTTTTTTCTCTTTTTTCTTTTGAAGTGACATGTTTTATTCGAAATAAAAGGTATAGTTATAGAAAATTTACAGAGAGTGCACAAGAAAACATTATTGTAGATATTCAAAGGATTATGATTTATCTAATAAATTTCTCATAGCTTTTCGGTTAATGGTGCTAAACTATCACAGCTCTCCTTGTGACCAACCATCACAGTTCTTCATTACATCAAGTATATCTTCATGAAGTATGAGCTTCTCTTTATTGTCCATTATAATGTACTCTTAAAATCTAAATGGAATTAAATTCTTTTTATTGATTGAAATTTGAAGAATATGTTAAAAGCGATAAACCAATGATGAAGTTATTGAGCTATGATGAAGTTATTGAGCTATGTGAAAGAAAAAAAGGTTTGTTCATGTAGCATCATATTGTATATAATGAGTAACTATTGTATAATATATAAAGATAAAATACTTAATCAAGAAAGCGAGGTATATGAAGACAAAATGGACAATCATTCTCATGTCATTGGGTTGTATTTCTAGTTATCATAGAACATGGTAATGATCTTTATTTGTGGTGTGTCAAGGAACTTTACCTTGCAATTTCATTTTGTGTAGTTCAAGTAGGGTTTGAGGATGGAGAAATTGTGGAAAGAAAGGGGAATATGATCTCTAAAACCTAAAATGATGAGTTTTAAAGTTAGTTCATTGATCTAGTTGGAGAGGTCTATTAAGCTCCAAAATGTTTTGAGTACATAATGCTAGAAGTGGTCGTAGGGCACACAAAGTAGATGTGTGATGAATATGAAGGTACAAAATTCTAATCCCGAATAATGATTAAGACATAAAGGTAATTCCATGGGTGTGTTGTGAAGACATTTAAGATGCAAACTAAGATACTTTAATAAAAAAAAACATAATTAAGTTAATGTTTGTACTAATGTGAAGGATAAAGTATAGATTCAAAAACTATTTTTTAATTTTGTCAAATTCAAGAACGAATATGAGAAGAAGTGTTAAATTCAAAGACTAAATTTGATGATTTACTATTTTGTCAAACTCTACAAAATAATCTTTGTAAATATGAACTCTATCACTTATGTGTTATGTAAGCATTTAACATGCCACATATCATGCTATTTAAAGTTAATAAAGTAAGCTTAATAAAAAGAACTTATATGAATAACAAATTACGAGATACCATTTTTAGTTCATTAAATTCAGAGACTAAATTAAATGTTTACTTAAAAAATTAAATAGAATGAAGTGCAAGTGTAAAATTAAGTGAAATGATATTGTTATTGTTGTTGTATTAGATTATTTAAAATGTGATGAAAAAAATTGAGTTCAATAAAATAAATTATATATTTTTTGATTTAAATATATTTTTTATTTTTAAAATATAATATTTTATTTTAATCTTTATTTATTTTCTCTTAATTTTATATTTATTAAAAATAAGTATCTTTAGTATTTTAATAAACTATTAACCGAAAGTAAAAATATATAATTTTCTTAATTTATAAGAACTATTTTTTATATAAAAAGGTCAAATTTTCAGTAACTAAAATTATATTTAAATTCCATATTTTTGTTCTTTTCAATTGCGATGAAATGAAATAGAATCATTAAATTTTGTATTGATTTAATTATATATTGAAAAGAAGCATAATATAGAAATAATAAAATTATAACTCAATTTAAATATATTATTTATTTTTAAATAATGAAACAAAATTTTGTTCGATTTTATCAAAAAAAATTCTATACAATATAATTATAACTGTATTTATTCTACTACATTTTTCACTCCACTCGCCATTCTAGAATTATGTTTATTTCGTTCATTTTATTACACACGGGCACGGAGATAGGGAATCACCTCATGTGAGTTTATACTATAATAGCAACTCTTAATTTTTTTAAAGTCTATTTAAATTATTGTAAAGTTTATTTTTTACCTCTTAAAATATATAAAAAAATTACTTTATCCATTTAATATATTTTTCCTTATTTAATATTTGGCATTTAATATAGCTAAAAGTATGTACACTTTCAAGGTTTAAAAATTTATTTTCAAGAATATGAATTTGTAAATGTAATATATTTTCATGTATTTATGAGTTTTAACAAATTATTCTCATATATTTATGTCCAAGAAGATAATAATACCTTGTTTTTCTTCAATTTTTTCATTTCCCTGTAAGGGTTGCAATTGGGAAGATTATATTTTTATAAGAAAATGAGAAGTTATTTTTCTAACCTAATTATAATTTTTATCTTTACTTTTATTTTGTATTTTAATCATCTTAAATTAAAAAAATATTCTTAAAAATATTAAAATTATATCAACTGTATTTTTTTAATTTAGTTAGGAATATCATTACTGTTTATAGTATTTTATTCATAAAAATATTAGTTATATATTAAATTTTTTGCATGTAAAAAAATTCTTTCCTAATTCATATTTTGTTTTTCTTGTCCCCCTTAATTCAAAGTTCTTCCATGCAGTGTGAATAATATTGCCTGTTAAAGAATGATTGAAGCATTCATAGGTGTATTGAAACATGAATCCTGAATGTTGGGTTTGTGATACATTGTGGATGTGTACTTGTATGAAGAATGGTCCACGATATGTTATATACAATTGAGGAAGACAATATGGGCAATGTCTGAAGCACACGCTTGACACTCTCCACCATAATTTATAACACACTGTTGAACAAATTCCGTGTACTCAAGTGATCTTCCATGAAGACAGACCATGTTGGTCGCAAAAACTGAACTATGAAGGCCTAGCCTATCTTTTGCAGTACCTTGTGTTTTGCTAAATTCCCAACGGGTTTTTTTGCCACTTATGCCCGAGACAAAACCTACGCCTTTTACAATTAGTTACGTGTTTGGTTGCTTTGCACAGTTCAAAAAATGACATAAAAAGCATATCTTATCCTTCTGAAAAATGTGAACATTCAACAATTCCTTCACATGTGTCCTTCGCCCACAATCTCCCACAGCAGACGCGGCTGTGCCATGGACATTGATGTTTCAACTAATAATGCTTGTGTTCTCCTTCACTTCTATGACTTTCCACTCAATACGCAAGTTGGTACTTTTTTTAAGAATATAATTATCTGTTTAAAGAGTAGTATTTTAAGAGATGTAAAGAGTAATATTTTCAAATATTAAAATTTATTTCACAGATTGATATTTCTCATTTTATACACGTGGATTTGAAAAAAATCAAATCTTTAATTACTTGTTTGAAGAATATAATTATCTGTTTATCTTAACAAATATATATACATATATATATATATACAATGTATGATTTTGTTGGCATCTATTTAATTTTCTTGACATACTTGCAAACAGCGAATCTTAAGAAAATCGCGCATGTAAATGTGGTACTATTTCTCGTATCTAATGTGTAAAAGAAAATTATAGTTGAAACATGTTATGAAAAGTATGTGCACCCTAGAAAAAGTTGAAGTTAATTACTTTGTTGTTAGTTTTAGATAAATATTATTATATAATAATTTATGAAAAAATAGGTTATGTACGCTGTTATTCATAACTACTAAATATGATAAATTTATTGATTTTTATAAAAAAATATATTAAAAATAATATTAATAATAATTTATGATTATATGATTACATAAAACTATTTTATCCTATGAGTGTATGAAAAAAAATAAAAAAAAATATGTGTGGTATAATTAATGATGTGATAGAGAAAAATAAAAAAAATAATATTATAAAATTATTATATGTATATCATATATCTTATCCTTTCTTATGAATTTACGAAGCCGACACGAAGAAATGTACTTGAATAGATTCAGAGTGGAAGATTATGTGATTGTGAGTGCAGTGCATTTGGATTAAATTGATTTAATTAAAAAAATTACCGTATATTTCACTCCTGTATGACTTGTTGCCATTGATTTCAAAAGATTTTTATCCTTACCTATATGTTTTGGTTCTTGTCAAAGAAAACATTTTTTTTTACGAATAAAAGAAACCTTTTATACGATACAAAATTATTATATTAATTTTTAATCTGCTTTTATATGTTATAGTATTTTATTCAAATTTTATGTTATTATAACAATAACAAGATGCAATGTTTATTTAAAGCAGTTGTATAACTTTTAAAAATATAAGAACCAAATTTTAAATAAGTGTTATGTACAAACAAAAAAATACATTAAAAGTTGGCTGGTAAAAAAAATATTTAAAAAAAAAACAATGTGATAAGGTCATCCAAACATTGAAAATATGCGTGCACAATGTTATTTATATTTATCTATGTAAATAATCAATAGTAATATACAATGGTGATTCACTTTTCCTTTCTCCACTATTTTTAGACGTCATGTGATGATTGATTTCATTCTTTAACTGAAATTTTATCCATCAAACAATTGCTTTTACCATTTATTTAACTTCTACTCTCTATTTTATTTTGAAAAAAAATATAAAGGCAAAAAAATGTCTCTCTTTTTCTCGTCAATATAAACAACTTAATCTAAAACATATTCTTCAAAAAGAAACTTAATCTAAAACATAAATATGGTCCATAGATTAAAGAAAAAAAAACATAAATGAGCATAAAAAGAAGGGGAAAGGGCGATATAAAAAAACGAAAAAAGATGTATGTGGATCTAGATTTCTTTCGTGATGTTTGGTATAAGAAATGTTTTAAAAAAATATATTTTTAAGTATGAGAATAATTTTTTATATTAGTAAAAAATAAAATAAAAAATTAGGTAAGAATAATTTTCACTTTATAAGTAGAAATAAAATTTTCTTGTCATAATTGAGTAAAATGTTATTAAATTTTCATATAATAATTGACGGTATATATATTTTAAAAAAATAAATAATAACTTAACATGTTTTATAAATTCGTTTAGGAATCCTATTTTTAATTATTTTTCAAGAAAGTAACTTAATTTAGAATAAATAATATCTATATCAAACATCGATCACCATCTAGTTTAACTGCAAAGGATGATATAGTTATGTATCCAGTGATTAATTTTAAAAAAATATTATCATAATTACTTTTAATATTAAAGAAATTGAAGGATTAGGATCTGCACAGTTGAAAAAATAAATGCAAAAGGTCAATATATACACTGATACACACAATTTGACATTAAAGATTTTTTTTATAAATAATCTGTATTTTTTTTTTGTAAATAGCCTTTAAGCTTTGAGTAAAAATATCTATATTAAAAAGGAAAATGTTCTATTAAAATTTTCATTTGTTGACTGCTCCCATCATACATGCGACTGGGATCACGTGGAAAAAGAAATTTAAGTTTTTTTTGAAAAAAATAAATAAATTTAATGAAGCTGTCACTTATATTTTTCTTAAAAATGTTAAAAAAATTTGGAAGTGATAAGGTTGGTCTTTCGAAATCAAATTTAAGGTTTAGAAGTTGATTACGCGTAGAGAAGGTGTTAGTACCCTACAATATCCGTCTTAAGTCAGTTACCTTAATTAAATACGTGAAATTGTTATGACTTCAAAATTTATTATTTTTACCTTTCGAGCAAATATAGGATTGGACATTGTTATTGGGAGAGAATTTTTTTTTTTAACTTAACAAGAGTTGCATATTGCTCTAATATATCTCTCAGTACAATGGAAAATTCTAAGTTTACATAATTCTGACAAGACTTGGAATGTGATTAGAACATGGTGGATTGTCCATAGGTGTCCGAAGAATTAGAAGGGATGTGGACTATCCATTGACATCTAAAAAGTTGGAAGAAAAGTGAACTATCCATAGGTATCCAAAAAATTAGAAGGGATGTATTGTTGTGGGCCGGTCTATCGACTGGGTATAACTTATAAGTTAGCTGACTTGGTTGACCGGGGGTCATTTGGTTGAGGTGTTTGTTGAAGGTTTGGCCGAGAGGCAAAGAGGCTCATGGATGGTTTGGTCGAGAGGCCAAAAGGCTTATGGACGGTTTGGTCAAGAGGTCGAGATGTCTGGGCTAGAGGTTGAGAGGCTAATGGCTGAGAGGGCGAGAGACCGAAAGGTTTGTTGTCAAGAGGTCAAGGGATTTGGTCGAGATATTTGGCTGAGAGGTTGGGAGGTTTGGCTACGAGGCTTTAGGGAACTTTGGCCGAGAGGCCGAGAGGTTTGTCTGCAAGGCTCTATGGAATTTTGGTCGAGAGATTTGGCTGCGAGACTTTAGGGAAGTTTGGTCAAGAGGCTAAGAGGTTTGGCTATGGAGCTCTAGGGAAGTTTGACTGTGAGGCTCTAGGGAAGTTTGGCCGAGAGGCCGAGAGGTTTGGCTACAAGGCTCTAGGGAAGTTTGGCCAAGAGACCGAGAGGTTTAGCTGCAAGGCTCTAGGGAAGTTTGGCCAAGAGGTCGAGAGGTTTGGTTGCGGGACTCTAGGGAAGTTTGGTCGAGAGGCCGAGAGGTTTGGCTACGAGGCTTTAAGGAAGTTTAGTCGAGAGGTCGAGAGGTTTGGTTGCGAGGCTCTAGGAAAAAGTTTAGACGAGAGGCCAGGAGGTTGAAAGATTCGAATTGAAGTCATCTAGTCGAGTCGATAACTTAATAGAATTGGTCGACAAAGGTCAATTGTCAGATTGGGTGGCTGAACAAAACAGAGTCGTTAGAAGGGAAAATGTTATAGGTCGGCCACTCGTTTGGTTCATTTGGTTGGCTGTCTATATCAAATATTTACAGGAAAGGGGGAGAACCATACGTCGACCCTCCCCAACAACAATCAGGGAATTCACATGGCAATTAGTAGGACATTAGCGAGCTATATCTTATGTAAAGTAGTGGGATAACCGAAATCCTACCTGAACATGAGGTTTTCGTTGATAAGGACTCTTTCCTTTCTTTTGAGGTTGTCAACTCTCTTCCTGAGCTCTCAGAGCATCGTATCCTCCCTTTTTTTGCTCCCATTATCAACGCTTCCCACTCCAGAAAAATTTTAGCAGAGTTTCTCTCCCTCTCCTTTTCGTCCCCCTTTTTGTTCGCCATTTCTCCCTTTTATAAGTCAATTCCATCTTCCCTTAATCTTTCAAGAATATCTTCTACCATTAATGCAATGACTCTCTCATAAAGCTCTATTAATGTCATGGTGTCCCCACGAGGCTCCTTTTAATAAATGTGACGACAACTCTGAAGTCTCTCCTCTGGCCATTGCGACCGAATGTGCTTTCTACAGCCTCAATTTCTCGCAAGATGTCAGAGTAGGGACGACTTTTCTGAAAAGTCGGGGAATAATAGGCCGCTGTCAGTTGCTGTCGCTTGCTCGAGGTAGATCAGGAGGCGTGAGTCTACTGGAACATGCCTTTGAATCTATCTCTTCACCGTTATTCCCTTTTATTTTTTCTTTTTTTAGTTATTAGGAAACAGACAAAAACAAGTGTCAATATTGATATTAATAAAAAAATTATTGCTAATATTAAAATTTTATTTTGTTAAATAGAAATAAATTATAGAGATAGTGTTTTAAAATTATGAAAATTAATTAATTAAATTAGGATATATTAGTTGATAGTTGTTGAATTGTTATGATGCATTAAAATTTAAAATATAATTTGTTACTTTTGAAAAATAATATATAACATATCAAGAAAAATTGCATGATTTATTGAAAACGAAAGTAAATATTTTAAATTATTAAGAACTTACTTAAATTTATAATATATGATAAATAAATATAACAAATAATTTAAATTAAATCTCAAAATGTTAAAATTAATCTATTTAATATTTGTTTAGTTAAAATACATATATAATTTTTAAAAATATATATTATAAAATATTCTTATATTTTATCCAACCGACCAACTATATTCTCATTCTTTATAGATATATTTTGGACCAGAGGGAGTCACCATTTAGGTTGACTCAACTTATGCTATATTATTTAAAAAAATAAATTCTTTATTTCAATAAATGAAAAATTATTAACATTAGTGAATATTTTTACATAACAGGGATATATTTCTCTTAAAAATATATTAATATAATTAATTATTTAATTCACTACCGACCAAACAAAATAAATGATTTATTTAATCCAAAAATACTGTAGTATTCAGAACACACAACATGTGGACAACTAGATATTATGTGAGTTTTGGTTGAGTATTTTATTTTCCTTGAAAAATATATAATTTTTATATTACTATTTTATAAGAGAAAAAGAGTTTTAAAAGCTATTGCTCCGTTATACGTAGGAGTGAAATTTGGCTTTTTAAAATATAAAATTATATGTGTGGTTAATTTAAATTGAAATAATTTATTAATTGAATTAAGTGTAAATTAAGAAAAAATATAGTTTTATTTTGAGAAAACTTGATTTTGGAAAAAGTAGATCCATAGGTGTGAGTTTGATTAGGTTGAATGGTGGGAGCAATAAAACGCGTGGGGTAATGAGAAGTAGGCACTGCGTGTGTGGTTAGCTAGTTGCTTGACGTACAACTTGGACAGTGACCAATAAAAAAGTGCTGTACCACTACATTCTACTGTGCTGTGCTATGCTCTCTGCACTCTCAAGTCCCATCACCAAATCTTTTCTCCATTGGGTCCCATCTTTTCCTCAACTAAGGATGCTCATTCTTCCTTTTACTCTTCCACACTCAACATTTTTTTTTATATTAAAATTCCATAGGTATTAAGATCCATTCTTATAAAAGAGAAAAAATAAGTATCAAGATCCAATTTTTTTTTTTTTTAATTGTAACAACAATTCAGAAAAATCTAAAATGAATGAAAATTGATATTTTTAAATTATTTTATATTTTTATATAACTAACTAGTTTAATTTTCGATTTATGTATGTAAAATCAAATTAATCCAAATTAAATTCATCATTTTAATGTACTCATATTTTATGTTATATTTTTCATCTAAGTCGATAGTGTAATACTTTTGTGAGTTTGTGAGTATTTCATGACATAGTTATGTATAGGTTCTTATATAAGAGTGTAGATTTTTTTTTATGTGTGGTACTTGAAATGTTCTTAAAATATATTTGCTAAATGGTTTTAAAATTGGATTAGTCATTCAGCCGGTCAAGATAATAGTTTAATGTTCAATTATTGAACCATAATTAAATCGTTATTAATAAAATAGTAATAATAAAAATTTATATAAATAATATTAAATAATATCACAACTCTATGACACTAAAACTTAAAAATAAAACAATTTTATAATTTCTTAATATTTATATGATATACAAAAGTTTAAATCAAATATATTAATATTTATTATTAATAATAAGTTTATGTTGATAGTACAAGAGAAAATAATAAATAAATTAGATTATTTTTATTTTTGAAGAAAAAAATATAAGTAATGTTATATTAAGCAATATTCTTATCAAACAAATTTTTTGCCAGTTTTTTTATTGATTTTTCAATTCTTTAAATAATTTGTTTCCATACCAAATTTGTAGGTTTTTTTAAACTAATCGCTTGACCTCTTCACCAATTTTTTAATGTAACAAACTAGTTCAGTCTAAATTTCACAACAATGTTTATTAGGTTTTTACATTTTGCTTATTATATTGACAAACATGCATATACACATGTACACATATATACATATATACACATATTTAGAGAGATCAAGTTACTTAGGATTCATTAACATTAGGTGTTAAATTGCACCTTCAGTAACTGATACAATTTGTATTGTACTTAAGAACAAACGTACCTTCTCACAATATAAATAAGGATGTGGATTCAAGTATCATACCAAAAAGACTAGTGTGTTAGATGTTAGTTTTCAGAAATTCTTATGTAATAGTAGTAAAAACAAATAAAGCAGATAAATAAAGCATACAAGAATAATTGAATTAAGAGTTGTAACTTCATTTATACTTTTTCCCCTCTACCTTTGTTTGTTTCACGTAACTTTCTTATCATAATATCTCGTTTGATTTTACTTCTTAATTCTATTATGATACATTGGTTCATTACCTTTAATATTCAGATGGTCCCTACTTGGTCATATATAAATGCATACTTAAGCCAGCATTAAGTGCATGGAAGCTGATTAATAACTAATCAAAACAAAAGTTCAGAGAAAAGTGTTAGTCATGGAATCATGGAATCTCCTTAAACTCAATTATCTTATAATTCTACCAACTAACTATGGTACAATTTCAACTAATTAATTGATAAAAAATGCAAGGGAGTGATCATTTTTTCGCAATGACAAAACAATAAGATAATTTAATTGGTGAAGGAAATGAAAAATTAAAAATCGCATTCAAGAGAGAGATTTAGGGTTCCAAACACGGATTACACCATAACCCCTAAAAGAAGGTTGAGCTTCCCATACACATAATGAAAATAAAGTAGATTAAAGAAAACATAAAAAACAAACAAAGAAAAATTTGTAATAATTAGAAGTTCAACTCCTCAATTATGTACTTAAGTCTTAAGCCTTGCCAAATGCCAAATGGTGCCTTCAGGGAGTTTTGGAATCAAAGAGATACACCAGATGGATGGTGAACTATGAGAGAATGAGTTCTAGAGTGTTGGGGTCGTTTCTTTAGCTCCCTAACTATCTCTTTTTATGCTATGCAAAGTGAGTCTCTTAGTGGACTTGCATAGATGTGCAGAGTTAAGCATGGTCGTGCTATTTGTCTTTCATGATGGTGCACGAGCGTGCAGAGTTGAACACGACCGTCCTATCTATTTTTATTGTTGCTACATGAACGTGTTGGGTTTGGCATGTTCGTGCATAATGAATTATGAAGCAAGCATTGGCGTGCTTTGAGTTGTATGACCACGCCAAGTGATTATAGGGAGAGCACGAACATGCTATGATGGGTGCAATCGTGCTAGTCTTCTATAACTCCCTATTCTTTGACTAAAATTCTCAAATTTTGTTGTATTTTCTTTTTTCTTTTTACTTGTAAACTTGTATTGTATTAAACTCAAGAAAAAAAGTGAATTATGTTCAGGGTTTAGAGTTTAGTGCGAAAATTATATATATAACGCTCTTTGAATTGCTTTCACGCTTAAAAAACATATATAATTTACATTTAAAGATATGTAGTAATTGAAATTAGGAAATTAAAATATGGTTAGTAATTAAAAATAGAAATACCTAAAACTAAATTTCATTTATTAAATTGAATTGAATAAATTTTTTAAGAAAATAATTCAAATTAAATAAATCACATAGTATTTTAACTTTTACATAAGACGACTATTTAACACAAAATTAAATCAAACTAAACTGTAATTTTTTTCTTGTTAAACATTTATATTTTTGTTGTTATTGTTTTTTCTAAATTAATATGAAATTTGAAATAATTTATTAAAATAATATATATTTTTATGAAATAAGTTTTTATTTATTATCATATTTTTCTCAATTTCAATTAAATAGTTAATTTAGTTGGAAAAATCCGTCCAATCACTCTCTTTCTTAAAATGGACCATTTTAATTGTGATAGCTTGTTAATTCATATTCAAAAATTTATTATCACATGTATTTAATTTAAAGTTCAAAATAAGCCTCTAGGTTATATTTTCTCTTTTTTAGAAATGGTATGTATTGATTTTTATTGTATAAGAAATATGTCAGGTACGACATGAGAAAATAAAAAAAAATGATTGAACTGTATTTTAAATTTGTTTGACAAATTATTTTCAAAAATATGCTAAATACACAAAACCAACTATAACTTTTCAAACAAAATATTTTTCTTAAAAATAACATTTAAAACTAGTAAAGGAATCAAACGTTGATATTTTCTTTTAATCAATTATAACAACTCGTAAAGGTAGGTAAAGAAAAAAAAAATTGACACACATATATTAAGTTAGTTTGTTTTATGTATAGTTATTGTCATCTAAGAATTTCATTAACGGGTCAAATTGTTATAAATATTATTTTTTGCGTAAGTCTTTTTATGCTCAATTATAACTTTTTTTGAGAGTTTCTTTTTTTTTTTTTACATAAGTCTCTCTAGACTTATAACCAAATATTTATTTTATGGTCAAATTATTTGGAGTTACTTAATTGAATTGAATGAATCAGCTAATCTGGTATCATTTTAAAATAATTATTTTTTAATAAAGTGGAAACGAATATAAAGATTAACACACTAATATTATTGATTTCATTTGTTTCTTATTTTATTTATGGGTTAAAACAAATATTTTGAAAAAAGCTATTAATAATTTAATAATTAATTATAAGATAATAATTTTCAATAGGTATATTAAAAGGTGCAATGAAATTCGATTTCAATTATTCTCAATGTATAAGCAGACTCTCGATTATAAACTTATTTTTAAAGATTAGTTTTATAAAAATAATATTTTTATTTTTATTTTTCTCACTTTAAATAATTGGTGATGACTATATATATATATATTTTTCATTGTGGCTGGTTTTTTTAGGAACGTTGTGACTGGTTTTTCATTGAAGATGTTAATTAATTTGACAATAATTGAACGAAAGTTATCAGTAGTGTAATAAATTTGACGGAAAGAACTAACAAAAAAATTAAAATATATATGAGATGCGGGAGTTACTAAATTGACCAAATTAATAGTTTAAATAACAATAATAAGAAAAGTACCCGTGTTTGTTTTGTGGCTCCATCTTTCACCTTATAGAAACTAGTTACTTTTCTTGATTCCCAGTTGATGTTTCAAACCCTCCTCCCTACCTCCCAAACCAATTATTAATTAGTTAAAACCGAAAAGCACTTATTGTCAAAAGAGCTTCTACTTCACCGCCATGGTGAATGCAGCCAGAAGTGAGGAGGTAGGGCTACAGTTAAAGACAAGCCATAAATTATCATGTGGTAATTATCGCGTTCCCCTTTGGTGCCCATGAAGGGATTATCATAGTAAGCATGCATGTTGTTGACGTGCTTCCACACGCATTTCACATATATTTAAATAATTAATATAAATGTTTTTAATATATTTTAAACATAAAAACACTTTAAACCCAAATTGAATCTAAACTAATATTTTGTGAAAGTCAAGTTTGTAAACACTCATATATAGACCCAACAACCACAATGAGATAGCATATATCTAAAAAGGCAACTATGAATTTATCAAAAAAAAAAAACAACTCTGGGCATATTAATGACCTTCATATTTTTATTCAACAATTACAATAAACATGACGGGCATATTACGCCAACTTCTTATTTGACATTCCTAACTACAATATTTAGAACATAAATGAGATGTTGATATTTAGAAAAGAATAAATTATCTGGTGGTTTTAGATTATTATTATTATTATTATTATCGTTAATTTTTACATATTTATATAAATTATAAACCTTAAATATGGGTGGCAGCGAGGAATTGAGTGGTTTCTAGTTTGGCGGCCAACCCCAGTGCAATAGGTTTGTTAATTAGATACTAGACCTGTACTGTGCTGCCTTAATCCTACATCATTTTGGGATCAATCATCTTCTCTTTTGGAAGATATAATCAATAAAGTCTTGTTATCCTTAAAAAAGAAAAACAAAATGATGATACATATTAATGACACTTAAAATTGTCACTATTTTAATCACAGAAACATATTTAAAAAATAATATTATTACACGTCAACCTTTTATAATAAATTTTAAATAAAATAGAATGATAAAATTATATTAATTAATTCGATGGATTTACGTAATGTGTTAAGACATCATCAAATTTATACTATTAAAGAAGATATATCTAGTAATATAATGACTTAAGACAACCATAAATCTATAAAATAAAATTAGTCTTTAATATAAAAATAAAAAAATATAGAGAAAATTAAAAAATATATATTTAATTATATTTTAACGACAACAGTTATTGAATTCAAGCGTGAGTTTATTCTTGATTTTCATGTAATAAAAATAAATTAAAATAAAAATTTAATAGTAATGTATTTATATTATAAAATAATTTTATATTATCATATAATAATAAATTATTATTATTATAATTTTAAAAATAATTATAATAAAAATTAATAAATTTATTATATATGATGATTTATAATTAATAATAATATAAAATTATTTTATGGATAATTTATTTTCTGTTAGAACATATCAAAATATTAATGTATATGCATTGTACTTTTTTTAATAGAAAACAGATTATTATAGTTGAAACTTACATTGGGTTACCATAATACATACACGCGTCTCTACTTATATTCTTAGAATTTAGATGTTATGAATGTTCAAACTTTTTCCCATATTCACTTGTTTCGTTCCAAAAACTCTAAATATTTATTGCCGTGTCATTTGTCAAAGAAAATGGAAGCAGCGGTCGGTGAAGGAAATAAAAAAAAAACAAGAAAAAAAAAGGAAATCATGTCATGGTTGTCATTCTCTGTCATTTGATTGTAATGAGAAAAATGGGGGAGGTGAGAAAAAAAATGATAAGAGGGACACGATTTTCTTTTCATCACATGGTCGGAATGAGAACTTCATATCTATATATTATTACTTTTAAAAGATGTAAAATTATTCAATATTATATATATACTGTTTTTATTCTCAATTTTATAAAAGAGAAATGTTTTTTTTTTTTTTATTCAAACGATACAAAAAGGAAAATAATTTTTTTACTTCTATTTTATTTTTTTTATCCAAACAAAATAAAAGTGTTATAAAGCTAATTACACTCTAAAAATGTTATATTTCATATATATCATTTTATTTTCATTATATTTTAAGTATATTTTTAAAAATAAATACCATAGGTGACTTTTGTGGAAAATAATATTATTTGATTTAGATAAAATATATCAAGGATAATTTTTTTTAATATTTAATAAAATTTTTATATTCAAAATTTAAATTTGAAATTTTTAATCAAATTATAATAATTGGTATTTACATGCTCGATAGCCCTTGTAAGCGTCATTTTAGTATAAATTATGAATTGAAAACATAAAACAATGTTTTAATTATAAGTTTTTACTAAATTACACATGTTTTGCTTTTGCTAACACCATGAACAGACGTAAAAAAAGGAAGACAAAAATAAATAGAATGAAAAGAAATATGAGAGAATAGAAAATAAATAAAAATTGGATATTTTTAAAATTATTTAAATTGAGAGAAAAAAAAGTTGAATTTTTATTGGTTAAATAAAAAATATATGATGTCATTTTTATTTTTATCTTCAGTGAAATAAGAAAATTAGAGTGTACCTCACACTAAATAAGAGATGAATAAAATTAAAAAGGGTAAATTATTTATATGAAATTTATATTTTCCCTTCTCTTGAAGAGAAAAAAAATATCTTTTATTCGAGACTTACATTGTTTTATTTCTTCATTTTTATTCTCTTTTCACAATCAAACAAAAGGAAATAAGACTCTTCACAGAAATTTTCTCTTCGCAGAAACAGAATGTAAATTCCAGTTTATATATGTACTATTTTTCTTACCTATTTGGTCATAACTCAGAATATAAGAATAAAATGAGAAAAAACAACAATTATTGTATAATAAATGCATTAATAATTGTGTGTATTTAACAACAGTTGTCACTAATAAAATATGAAGTTACTTTAAAAGATTGATAGCATACTACGAATAAGTGCGTATTTAACAACTTAATTTTGTTCCTAGTTCTATGTATGTTTCCTGGTAGGAATTAATGCTTTCGTATGATAATTAGTTAATGCTAAATACTAAATAAATAAACAAAATGTTTAACAATTGATTACCTATGTGCTAAAAGCTGTGACAGTTGTCATCATTTGGTGAAGTAGTTTGGTAGGACTATCCTCTCGCTCTTTATATAACTAGACATTTACTCTTGAAAACTAGTTTGATAAAATATAAATTCCAATATCATCAAAATATTGAAGTTATATCAGGACCAAAGGGAAATTGGGAAATTGGATTACGAAAGTCATCCTCCACACTGGGATTTCACATCTAAGAGATAACTGACTAACAAAAATATGACACTGTATCTTCCTTACCTTGTGATTCTCCGAGTTGGGTCATTGCATTGTCAAAATCAATGCACCTGCACTTAGATTTTACATTTGGTCCAACTTTATCTTAAATTAAATGAGTCTTCCTGCCAAAGTTGGCCATATAATTTCCACCATACACTTCTAGTTCTAGTTCTACCCCACACTCGGACAATATTCTTTAAAATTAAATTTATTTAATTTAAGACATTTATAAATTTAATTGATTAAGACTTTAAATGCAATACATTTTATTGCTGAAAGATTTTTTTTTCTTCAAACAGTTCCACCGTATAATAAAGGAGACACCATTCAAAATAATATAATAATATCCCGCCAACAAATACATTTTTAATGTTTTTTATAACTTAAAATTTGAGTGCTAAACTCTTAAATTAATTTACGAGATAAATCATAATTATTTTTTACTTGTATATACTAATAATATTTTAAATAAATATTTATTTATATAATTAAAATTTATATTAAATAAATATTTATTAATATAAAAAATATTACTATTACGAGTCGTTTGATATTTGTGTATCTTTTATATTTAATGTTTGATTATTTATTTTGATATGAAATTGTAATTAAATGTATCATGAAATTGTAATTAAATGTATCATTTTACTTTAAGCATTGTTCACGTTAATGAATGACAATTAAAAATGTTATCATTTAAAAATTTTATTTTAATTTATATAGAAAAAATATTTTAATCATGTTACTGGTTAGTGTAAGATATTTAATACAATAAAATAAAAAATATCTTAATACTCATAAATACCTACTTCAACAAATTTAACAAGTAAAACAAAAAAAAAAAAATGTCTCAATAATAAAATACTGATCAATGCATAAATAAAAGACAATAATATTTTAACTAATTATCAATATATTCACAAACACAAATTATTCAAATAACTAAAATCTAAAAATACAAAATAAAAAAAATGATAGATTAGTAGATCAATCTAGCATATTTGAAATTGACTAAATTTCATTTGGTTTTTAATTCATCAAATTAACATATTAGAAAGAGTGAGTTAGTAGACTTAATTGGACATTTTTAACGAATTATAACTATTTAAGTAATTTATAATATCATTATTAAATTTAAATATAATTTAATTTTAAAAATTAATTAAAAATTTAATAATTATCTTTGCATGTATATTATTTTTATATATTATTTCTGCATGTTAGATGTGAAAGAATAACATAAAATAATGAAAGTTTAATCCTTAGTTAGGAAGGTGGGAGAGGAAATGTGAGGGAAAATGTAAATCTAAAATCTGGCTCCTTGGTTGTCTGAAAATGAAATCGTGGGCACAAAAAGTAATAATAATAAAAATGCAAAACCCGGTGTCTCTCTCTCCCTAGAAAAAATGTAACACTCCCTCTTAAAAGGACACCCCAAAAATAATGGCGGTTGCGTTGTGATTGATTGGAGGTGAGAGAGGGTAAAGCTATAGTAGCATGGCCACCAATTAGAAGTAGCAGTAGCAACATGAGCATGAACATGAGCATGAGCATGAACATGAGCATGAGCATGAGCGCAATCATAACCATAAAAACAAAGCAGCAACACAACCACTGCTACTTCCCATTTTTCCATTACCGGAAATGAGCCAAACGCTGACTCTGGACTATGTACGCTCTTTCCTCTCTATCGAAACCCATTAACCTTTCTCTCCATTTCCCGAGATCCGCTCTCTGAGATCTGTTTGCTTTTCGACTTTCTTCCTCTCTTTCGCTTCTGCGTCTCCTTGCTCTCTCAGATTGTTGCCAAATTTAGCAGAAACAACCCACGTGTGCTTCTGTGCAATGACGACTTCCGAACCTCGCCTCTTGGGGGTTCAGGAAAACTAGAACCGAATGAGGCCTAAAGCAATTGTCTTTTCTTGTGACACTGGTTTTGGTTGAGCCTGCAAGGCTGGGAATCTCGTGGGTGGGTGGGTGTCTTTGGATTTTAATGGGTTTTGCTTGGTGAAGTACTGGGACATAGGTAACAAAGAATGTTGTTCTGCACTGGCCTTCTTTAGTGCTCCAAGGCTCTCATTTTCTGACAATTTTCTTGCCTAATTCGTCTGCTTCCACTGTTGTCATTTTGGACTCAATTTTGAGGTTTCTAATTTGCTTTAGTCTTTTTTTGCTCCAATGAGACTTTCTTCAGCTGCTTTTAGTCCTCCACACCAGGAAGGTAATAACTCTTCCTTCTAGATTCTTCCTCCTTATTTCATCTCTTCTTCGTTTTTACTTCTCAACTTTTCTTGTGTTAATATGTTTATCGTTGGGTAAGAGGCTACTATCTCGTAAACTAAGGTTCGAATCCTTACAAGAAAAGTGTTCACGTTCAGTGCTCAACCGTGTCTTGAACAGAATTGTTTCTGAACGAGGATACATGTCACAAACAAGAAAAAAAGTTTGGCCAAGCCAATGAAGTCTTTTGTATGGCTGGTGCTGATTATTTTTTCTTAATTTTTTGAGGTGGGAGGTGTGTGGAAATTGTACCATTGGGCTATGGTTTCTCTTGTTTGTGCCATAGGTGAGAGATCAGAAAAAGTGATTTGGTTAATGGTTTAAAGATCTTGGATTTGGCAAGAGTATGCCAAAATGAGTTTGTCCTTTGAAACTGGGTGTGGGCTCTTTATATTCCATGTTTGATGACATTGGGGTGGGTTTTGTTTTTGCAGGGGAAAGGCGAGTTCTAGATTCAGAACTTTGGCATGCATGTGCTGGTCCCCTTGTCTCTTTACCAGCGGTTGGAAGCCGCGTGGTATACTTTCCACAAGGTCACAGTGAACAGGTGAGTAAAAAACATGATGTTTGATTATTGTATTGCTGCTACCCTTGTGGACATTGTGATAACATTCTCTTACTAATGTTGAGAATAAAGTAATAATGCGAATCTTGTGTTTCTGGGTATGAGGATGCCCTCTTGTCTCGTCTCTGTCTCCGTATTGCTTCTAATTTGGAGGATGGGGTGGGGTTTACTGTTACACTTTTCTTTAGCAAAACCTGTTCTTTTCTTTCCCCCTGGGGAACCATGTGTGTATTTTTACTACTGGTTCCCATCCTCAATTTCTTTAGTTTTCAACTGTTGCAGGCTAGTGAATTAATCCACAGAAATGAAGTAAATTAACTTACCTCCCAGAAACCAGCACATGAACTTTTACGTTCAAAAGCTTCTTTGTTCTTTTCTGCATAAATTACATGCACTCATATATCCTAACTCTGGCACTTTTTTCTGCTCAGGTGGCTGTGTCTACCAACAAGGAAGTAGATGCTCATATCCCAAACTATCCAAGCTTGCCTCCTCAACTCATGTGTCAACTTCATAATATGACTATGCATGTATGGGTTGGTTTCTTTTTTTTTTTTATAATATTAATAAAACTGGTTTATTTTGGCCTCTGCTTGTTTCAATTTTTCAATTGTTGGTTACACCCTCTTTTTTTCTTTAATTATCTGTTTGTTTATTTGGGATTCAGGCTGATGTTGAGACTGATGAAGTGTACGCACAGATGACCTTGCAACCTCTGAATCCTGTATGATAACAGTCTTAACTCTTAAATGATAACTGGTTTTGCAACTTTTATAGTTATAGTCATTCTTCAGCTTTTAACTATGGCCGTTTTACAGCAAGAGCAAAAGGAGGCATACCTACCAGCAGAGTTGGGCACTCCAAGTAAACAGCCAACAAACTATTTCTGCAAAACTTTGACTGCCAGTGACACAAGCACTCATGGGGGATTCTCTGTACCTCGCCGGGCAGCTGAAAAAGTGTTTCCTCCATTGGTAAACCTTTGTGAAAAAGACCACGTTACAAAAAGTCAACTTATTCATCAAATCTGTTAGTTTCTCTGGTCTTAAAATTTTTAATTGTGACCTGCAGGATTTCTCTCAACAGCCTCCTGCTCAAGAATTAATTGCAAGGGATTTGCATGGTAATGAATGGAAATTCAGACATATCTTCCGGGGTGAGTTATAAAGCTGAGTTTCTTGCAATTTAAATGCAATCGCAGGAATTTTCCTGTCAGTCTGAGACTTGTATGTTTCTTTCTTGTTTACGATGTTTGAACTTGGTTTTTATTTCTTTTCCCCTGCAGGCCAGCCCAAAAGGCATCTACTTACAACTGGATGGAGTGTCTTTGTGAGTGCTAAAAGACTTGTTGCTGGTGATTCTGTGCTGTTTATCTGGCAAGTCATTTTATTGTTTCCTGCTCCCCAAAGTGGCATGCTGCTATATTCTAGGCAGCATTAATATTATTCTGCTCCTCAACCTTGGATTTTCTCATCATTTCAAATTTGAAAATTACCCTTTGGCTTTTATGTGGCTGATTTTGTCTCCTTGAACCAGACCACGTGATTTGTATGCCATTTGGCCATTCAAAAGAATATATCATTATACTGAAAACATTCTCATTGACACAGGGATCAGCCTAAAAATGTGTGGTTGCTTCCTATTTCTTATATCTACTTGCTTTGTTAAGATATTATGCTATGCGATGTTATCTTGTGTAACTCAAGTGCATTTTCTTCAATAGGAATGAAAAGAACCAACTGCTTCTTGGCATACGCCGTGCTAATCGACCACAAACTGTGATGCCTTCTTCAGTGTTGTCAAGTGATAGTATGCACTTGGGGCTTCTTGCTGCAGCAGCTCATGCAGCTGCAACAAATAGTCGTTTCACCATTTTCTATAACCCACGGTATAATTAGTACACTTTTGTAAAACTTTCAAGTGATGAAATATTTTCTTTGATTGACATTATTTTCTTCTTTATAAACTCAGTGCTAGCCCATCAGAATTTGTCATACCCTTAGCAAAGTATGTTAAAGCTGTGTATCATACTCGAGTTTCAGTTGGTATGCGTTTCAGGATGCTGTTTGAAACAGAGGAGTCAAGTGTGCGGCGGTAGGTTTATTAAACTTCCTTTGTTGAAGATTGTATTATATAAAGTATAAACACATTCCTTTCTGATGTCTTATATATTAGTAAGTTAAGGATAGTATACAATATTACTTTAGAAAATAAACATGGTTCTCTTTTCCATGCTGCCATAGATTAGTGAATTTCAATTGTTCTTAGTTCTGTGCTTCAATTCATTAAACAATGGGAGGGTTTAGTTCTAAGTCGTGGATAAATGTGTCTAAGATGTGACCGGAGCATGTTTAAAAATAAGGCAATATTTGTATTTTATTTGTCATGGCTTATCAATGGGTACATGACATGCCACACCATGGTATTACCATTTCAACGAAATGAAAGAGACGAATTTCAGTGTGTGCTTGTTCTGAACCTCTGATCCTTAGTAAATGCCTTTCGTGAATTGGCTTGAAAGTTTGGTTGAATAAACTTCTCATTGTCAGGATAAATATGGCCAATCACTTAGTAGAGTTGGTGATACTTGTTTGTATCATAATTATGCAATGCTAATATATCTTTCTTGTGCAGATATATGGGTACAATAACTGGAATTAGTGACCTGGATCCTGTCCGGTGGCAAAATTCACATTGGCGCTCAGTCAAGGTTTGTAAGGAAACACTATTGAAATTTCATTCAAGTTCTATAACTATATTGGCCTGCATCTTATGTCTCAGGTGTAAAATTTCTAATATGTTGCTTCATATACAGTTTCTATCTATTAAGGAAGGATTTTAAAAATTAAAATATGGATTTGACTTGGATTACAGGTTGGCTGGGATGAATCCACTGCTGGAGAGAGGCAACCTAGAGTGTCACTATGGGAAATTGAACCATTAACTACATTTCCTATGTATCCATCCCCATTCCCTCTTAGACTTAAACGACCATGGCCTCCAGGATTGCCTTCATTCCATGGTTAGCTTCTTGCCACCTTTAGGGCTGAAAATGTCCACAATTTTTTTTTTACTTTGCTTGCTAATAAAATTTCAAAGACTGTTTCATTTATGGAAATTCATTCTCCTTGCTCTCCCCAAATTTTCTTGCTTGAAATGCTAGCAGGTATGAAGGATGACGATTTTGGCATGAATTCACCTCTGTTGTGGC
Source organism: Mucuna pruriens (assembly GCA_025330945.1). Taxonomy (NCBI): domain Eukaryota; kingdom Viridiplantae; phylum Streptophyta; class Magnoliopsida; order Fabales; family Fabaceae; genus Mucuna; species Mucuna pruriens. The sequence goes on along the minus strand of JAENHJ010000533.1, from coordinate 1,873,786 downwards.
TCCGAGACTCTGATAGAGGGCTTCAGACTCTTAATCTTCCAGGGATTGGGGTTAATCATTGGATGCAGCCCAGATTTGATCCCTCCATGTTGAATATGCAAACAGATATGTATCAAGCTGTGGCTGCTGCTGCTGTTCAGGACATGAGAAGTTTAGATCCTTCCAAACAGCATTCTGCTTCCTTACTTCAATTTCAGCAACCACAGAACTTCCCAAACAGGACTGCTGCTTTAATGCAGGCCCAGATGTTGCAGCAGTCACAACCTCAGCAGATTTTTGGAAACAATCAAGAGAACCAGCATTCACCACAATCTCAGCCACAAACTCAGGCTCATCTTCAGCAACATCTACAACGTCAACACTCATTCAACAGTCAGCATCATCATCACCACCAACAACAACAACAACTTCAACAACCGACACAGCAGCAACAGCAACAGCAAGTAGTAGAAAATCAGCAAATTTCCAGTGCAGTCTCTACTATGTCTCAGTTTGTTTCAGCAGCTCAACCTTCATCACCGCCTATGCAAGCTATCTCTTCTCTATGCCAACAGCAAAATTTTTCTGATTCAAATGGGAACCCTGTGGCTACTATTGTTTCTCCCCTGCACAGTATCTTGGGTTCATTTCCCCAGGATGAAGCATCTCATCTCCTGAACCTTCCTAGAACAAGCTCTTGGATTCCTGTTCAAAATTCAAGTGCGTGGCCCTCGAAGCGTGTTGCAGTGGATCCTCTCCTTTCTTCCGGAGCCTCTCAATGTGTTCTACCTCAGGTGGAGCAGCTAGGGCAGCCGCAGAGTACCATGTCTCAAAATGCTATTACTTTACCACCTTTTCCTGGTAGGGAGTGCTCAATAGATCAAGAAGGGAGCAATGATCCACAGCACCATCTCTTATTTGGTGTTAATATAGAGCCCTCGTCTCTTCTCATGCCTAATGCGATGTCAAGCCTTAAGGGGGTCAGCGGCAACAATGGTTCCTCAACCTTGCCATATCAATCTTCTAATTATCTGAATACCACCACAGGCAACGATTCTTCATTGAATCACGGAATGACACAGACCATAGGCGAATCGGGTTTCCTGCAGAGTCCAGAAAATGCAGGACAAGGAAACCCACTGAACAAGACCTTTGTGAAGGTGAGTTTTGCCAATGGGATTATATTTTTTTCTATTAAAAAAATTAATCATTATTCATGTCTTGCATTTTTACTTAATAAGCTTATGGGTACAGGTATATAAGTCAGGGTCCTTTGGAAGGTCATTGGATATAACTAAATTCAGCAGCTACCATGAGCTGCGAGGTGAACTTGCTCGAATGTTTGGCCTTGAAGGCGAGTTAGAGGACCCTATGAGATCAGGCTGGCAGCTTGTATTTGTAGACCGAGAGAACGATGTTCTTCTCCTCGGCGATGGCCCATGGCCGTAAGTCTCCCACACTACACATGCCTTTATTCTTTGTTTATCTTCCTTTTCGCTTTAAGAACTAAATTGGAAAGTAGACAAAGTGAGGGACTTGTTTTAAATTAGATGGTAGTTTTATATAACTATTCCCTTCAGAAATAATGGAATAGCATAAACTTAACATGAAATTGCGTTTTGGCCTTCCACATGGTGATGATATATAGTGAATTTTTTTTTTTAGTAAAATGATCATGCCTCTTTTCTGTACATCTTTGTGACACATGCCTGATCTTATGACAGGGAATTCGTAAATAGTGTATGGTGCATAAAGATACTTTCGCCTCAAGAAGTGCAGCAAATGGGCAACAGTGGCCTTGAGCTGTTGAACTCGGTTCCAATTCAAAGGCTCTCTAATGGCATCTGTGATGACTACGTGAGCCGTCAAGACCCAAGAAATTTATGCACTGGGATAACAACTGTGGGGTCTTTAGACTACTGAATGATATGGTGACTGTTAATAGTATGCACTTCCTCTATCACATGTAATATTATTATTACCCCTGCTTCTCAATCTCAACCTTTTGTGTACGGTGGGAAGCACTTGCCTAAATGTAGTTTATAGCCCTACTCTTTAGCCTTGGATTTTGTTTTCCTGCTAGAACCATTCATAAACTATTACTTAAACTATATGGCATCTAGTCATTGTGCTAGCTATAATATATAATACGATGATACTTAATCCGTTAGGAAATCAATGCGTGAGATAGTTGTCTTAACTTGTACGGAACTTTACTTTTTAGTTTGGTTTTGGTAAATGTTTGGGGTGCATGATTTGACTATGGAGTGGAGGTGATGTTGAACTTGTTGACCCTTAATGAGTTTGGTAAAATCTACTATGCACGAAGACAAATGGTCAATTAAGACGTAGATGATGATGATGTTGGAGTGCTTGACTTGGTCGAGTGATGGAGAAACGCATTTGGAAAAAGTGAAGAGGACACCAAAGGCATGTGATGTGTCTCTCTGATCATACTGGGATGGAAAACAAATCACCACATGTCCTTCTATTAATGTTAACGTGGCCCGCTTTGTCGTGTTCTTGGTTTTGGACGCGCACCCTTTCACCGTGGCTGTTAATGCTTTCGATTCATCGATGGCAAAGTGAAAGCTGTGCATTTGTCCATTTCTATCTTGCCTGCTTAATGCTCTCTTGTCCTGTCCCAAGTATTTGGAATCTGTAGAGCATGCCTTCTCTAACTGCACCTTTCATGGAATGAAAAATAAATCTAGAATACTAGTTCCTTAATGGATGTATAGCATTAGATACAAGTTACACTTAATAGGACTATCATTGTTACGATTCAAAATACAAGTTACACTTAATATTGACTCGGGACCCCTATTCAAGATATTGTATTATTCTGTGCTTATGTTTAACGTGAGGATATAAGATGAAAGGAGTTACAATTAAATATAGATCAGATTTAGATAATTTTTATGAGATTTATAATTTATTAACTTGATTACTAAAATGTTTTTATATTGTTCAACGGAATATAAATTAATCCTTTTTACAGATGTAAAAAATCCAGTCTAGGAATTCAATATGAACGGTTTCATAAATTGAATGAGTGGAGTAGTTCAGTTTTGAATTATAAGGATATTTTCTAAAATCCTATAATTGATGAGGTTTCTTGAAATTTAATCTTATATAAGATTCGTTTCTTTAAACTTAAACAAAGTTACACAGCCTTTTTTTTAGAAGTTGCTACTTTTAGTCACTGAAAAACACACTAAAATACGAACAAATAAACTCATAATGTAAAAAACCATTGCAACATACATAACGAGGATTTTTCCAGTTTTTGTTTTTTTGATATAGTAGAAAATTTCCAGTTAATATAATGTAAACAGGAAAGGGCATAATAAAATTGAGAGATGTCAACTGATCGCATATGTTAGTTGGTCTTATAATGTAAAATCTTTTTTTGTAACTTAAAATTTTCTTCATATGCTCCGAGAAGTTGAAAATTTCCAGTTCTTAATAAATAAAAAAATGCAAGTTAAACCCCATGACAAAAGAAAGAGTTACCGCTCAAAATGTGAAGCAATTAATACAGGTTTCTGTATTTCTTTTAACAATTTGACACGTGGATGTTTGATACATATCCAAACACATTATTCCCGAACTGGATATGAATCCTTTTCAGTTGGAAAAATATCTGCACAGGTGCTTTTGAAAAAAAATGTTTTTTTAATATTTATATTAATAATTGAGATTCATCTCAGTGATCCCGATCCTTACCTAACTACATATACAAAGCATCTGTTAAATGTGAATTTCCAACGTAATTAATAATTATTTTTGCACTGCTGATTTTTATTAAAGTGGATTCCGGATACGAAACTAAATGTGGACCAAAACATATTTTCATTTTATATGATATCGGAACAAGATCGAGATGAACGGTCCCAAACATTTTACATATCTAAATTATTCTTTACTATAAAATTGAGCAAATATTTGTTGAAAAAAAAAATGTTAGAACGTGTTGATGTCGGCAGATATGACAGCGAGAACTTCATTCTCATACCGTACAGTGCTATAATTCATTTAATCATTTCAGCTTCTAGTATTTTTTCTTTCCTCTTTTTCAAATTGTTTCACATTTTAATGAATGGAAGGAGGAAGGGAGTGGTAGAAGGAGCCTACTAGAGGGTACCTTTTTCAGTTGTGGCAGTAGCTACTAGCTAGCTAGGTTCCCCAGTGGGAATGAATGGGTGATTAAAGAAGTTTGAGTTGAGTGTTGAATTGGTTGGTTAGTACTTAGTACAATTTGTTTTAATGCATGTTGTGGGGCAAGCTTATTTGTTGGAGCTTTTTTCTGGGTATGGAATGGTGACTATGTAGGGCACTACCCACAATAATAATACTATTAAAAAGGTAGGGCTGGCAACCCAACGACCCTAACCCCATTACCCCACCTTTTTATATTTTTAGGTGGGGAGTTATTCTTCATTCTTCAACTAGCAATACCAATAGCAATAGCATTCTATCATAATAATTCACCTCTTTTCTTTTTTTGTTTCTTCGGACTCACTCTTCTCTCTGGTTTTCTTCTGTCACCCACAATATGACCAGAAAGGTTTGTACCATCCTCGCTTAACACGTGCACACACCTTGATGCTGCACTCGTGGATCATCAAAATTTCCTTAAGCACTTCTACAAAATTATACAACTATTATATAACTGGAAAATGCTAACCAAATCAAAACTGAAATTTTATATAGTTGTTTCGGGATGTATATTTATCTTTAGTTGTTAAAGAGAGAATGACAAAACTATAGGAAATTGGCAATGCAACATTGAAAAGCTAGTAAAACAAATTGGGCTAACAAGTGTTGTGTACGAGATGTACGACTTCTTGCCACAGAGGTCCTTCGCTGGTTTAATTAAGTAACAATTATTTGTTATAGAAGGGATTGGAGTTTGCAATTGCTCTCAAATTGGAGGCCATAACATGTTACTCTGGGGGTGTCAGGTTATGTACTCTGATCCTGTTATGCGATTGAGGCATTTCTATAATAAATTAACTAAATCCATTCACAAAACTAGAAAGCGATGAAAATTATAAATCATTGAAAGAAATAAAAAATAGTGTCCGGACATTTATAAAAAGTGTAACTGGTGTAAGGGAGTTAAAGGACACAGAGGAATCAACTTATGTGAGCTGTACCTACATTTAGATAATTTAATTTTTCGTTGAATTAAATATTCTTATCATATAAATTTTATATGATCAAATTTAAATTAATTCAAAACTATATGATATTTTATTTATGCATATCAAAATTAATAAAAGAGTTCAATTTTAATATATTATTTGTGTAAATATTTTTATATTGTCAACTAATTAAAAGTCAATTTAAATATGGGTTTTAAAATAATTGTTTAAAAATCTTATAATTACTTTTTATCGACTTTTATAAGATTTGACATAAATAAAATATATAAATTTAATAGTTAAGTTGATAAATATAATATTTTATACAAAATTATTAATGATGTAAAAAAATATATAACTGATGTAATTTCATCTATCCTACTTATTTTTCATAGTTTCCTCTCACATGGTGGGAGACTAACATTTAATGATGAATTCAAGTGCTAACATGGGGATTCCTCCAAATGACTAAGACCTCTTTGATTTTTTTTTTCTGTACACAAACTTTGAAATCTAATCCAAAGATACATATTTAAAACATCTGAACCCCTTTCTGTACATGTTAATAATATATATAAGTACATCAATAAATTATTAAACTACATATTTTTTATAGAAAAATTATATTATATTTTTTTAAGAAAAACATTGGTGGGTGGGGGAGCCTCCTTTGATGCGTCCCTATACATATTCGTTTGACCCGACATGGATATTGGACACAAAACCATCGAACAGTCACTATACTCTTTAGAACCCAATTAATGTATTCACTGAAAAAGGAACGCGTGGCTATGAAAGACCAATTGAGTTTTTTATTTCTCAAATATCTTCTTTTCCGTAATCATATTCGAAATATTAGATATTGAATGTGAATAACTTTCTCTTATCTTCAAAAATTAATTCGTCATATTATGAAACACTTCTCTCTTCGACTAGATTTAATATTTTTTGGTGTCATTATTGTTGAGGTGGGCTAGTAAGTATGAACTTTTTTTAGTTCATGGACATATGGTTTGTGTACTAGGGCTTGCCTTGTAGTTTAGAGCTCCCACACCATCTCAATCAGTTGGCATAGTCTCCCAAATGATGACCATGGACCCAAACATAGTGTGTTTGGGCCACAATTTTAACGAAAATATGAGCTCTACGTAAAATATAGCACCGTTGACCAAAAGATAAAATATATATAGTATATCAATATTGATATTCTTAACCTTGAGTTTTAGTGTATTGATATCCCGATGTCCTGAAAATTAAATCAAAAGTGAATTTGTTTGTAATGAAAAATAATAGATTATCTAAACTAGTGACTTCTTTTTCTAATGTATGGTTGAGTTTATTATTAATTACGTAAATGATATTATCTCTTACATGCACGAGAATGATGAAATTGTGTTTTTGTTTTTTTTTTTGGGTCACTTTTTTTTGGTGATTTCTTCTGTTTCAGTCGCACTATAATAATATCACTAACCAATGATTAATCCAGTTGATTCAAGAAATTTTTTCACTCAAAGTTTGAAATAGGAAGAGAGTTTAAAAAACATGTAAGTTGTTTTTATCTCATTGTTCTTCAAAATTGATGATTCTTGGACGAATTTTCAAAGTACTAGAAAAAAAAAAGTTTAACAAATACAATTTTTAGTTTTTTTTTTTAAAACTAAAAACAAATCTGGAAACAGGAATCAAACATGATCTGTCTCTTTATCTTTAAGTTCTCATTTTTCATCCAAATATTTTAGAGTTTATAATAAATTTGGGGTATGAAATAATTCTAAAATTTAGCCATTTAAAAAGTTAATAAACTTTGAAAGAGTTTTGAAGAATGAAAAATATGAGTTTGAAGATGAAAAAAAAGTTTTTTTTAGTGAAATTTGACGCTTTCATTATTAAGTTTTGACAAAAAGAACATTTAAAACAATTTCATCAATTCAATTTATAAATATTTTCAGTGGGAAATAAGAATTTGAAAGTTGTAGGTAAAAAAATTATAGAAAATTAAATTTACTTAATTTTAATATTATATAAGTTTAATTAGCTGAAATTTTTTGAAAGGCTAAACAATTCAAACTATAAAAACCACCGCGGGAAATCTGAATTAATAGGCGCGAGATTTTCTAGTTTAATCATCTCGAATTCCGTCTTAGTACGTGGGCTCTAAAAAAACTATAAAACCAGAAATGTAATTAAATCTTAAAAACAAATCTTGTTCTTGGGCTAATAGCTATAGAAATCATGCGTAATACTAAACAATAAGCGAACATGGGCTAAAAATTTTCTTCTCTCTCTTGTTCTTGGGCCTGCTGAACAGATGGAGAAGGGAAATGGGCCACAACATGATTTGGGCTTCCGGAGGAAGCAGAGAGAGACTCTAGGGTTAGGGTTTATGAAGTGCACTTGCCATGCGTTTTACAATTTACATCACATTTCGTTCTTCCTCTGCTCACTGTAACCGCCGTGTCTCTCGTAACCATGGTGATTGCTCGCTCCCTTTTCTCAATCATATATCTCTCTTCTTTGTTTTTCAGTTTCTGTTATTCTTCTAATCAAAACGGATTAACTAATATCTCTTTTTAATCGAGTTTCTTTGAAAGATTGTTGGAAAACCTATTTGTGTGTTGATTTTCTGTTGAAATAATTGGTGCAAAGAATCTAGGTGAAGTTAAGTTTTACATATGTAGATTAGTAAAAGTGTAACCCAATCGATTTGTTGCTGATAGAAGAAAAACTGGGAGGGCGGAATTAGGTTCAGTAATTATTGTTGGGCTATGCTTTGATTTAAGGCTTTGGGTTTCAGAGAGATCAGTGTTTTTTCCAATTTCAGCATTGGTACTTGATTATGCTTTGTGATCTTTATTTATGGATGTGGATGACCGTCGCTTATGTCTAGCTAGGTTGCAGAACGAACAGGTTTGTAACTGTTTTTTGTTTACTCGTGGTTTGGGGTTAATGTATGAGCTTATTTGTTTTTATATAGCGGGCCTGTTATGCAATTGTTCTTAATACTTGTGTGGTACTCTCTACGCAGCCTAAGCAAATCCACGAGATTAAGGATTTCCTTCTCACTGCCAGAAGGAAGGATGCAAGGTCGGTGAAGATCAAGAGGAGCAGAGATGTGGTTAAGTTCAAGGTCAGATGCTCCAAGTACCTCTACACACTTTGTGTGTTTGACCCAGAGAAAGCTGATAAATTGAAGCAATCACTTCCTCCAGGTTTGTGATGGAAATTGTAGTTTGGGATTTTACATTTATTATAGTGTAGGATATCTGGTTTTGATTCTATATATTAATAACAAATTGCAAAGTATTTGAATGAGGGGATTTGCATTCTTTAACCAACCAAATTTTGGACTGCTTAATCTTTAGTAATGGTTGTATATCTTTTGGTTGTATGCTTTAATTGTTTTAGTTTGTGTTATATGGTCTTGGTCAATTTTTGCCTTGCATCTTATAATGGTGTTGATGTTTTTCAGGTTTGAGTGTTCAAGACCTGTAAAGGTACTGGGTGAGAGAGCAAAGGAGAAGCATTTGATTGATTCTTCAGAAGTTTGTTTCTCTGTAGTTGAAGCTTGAGATTTTTGTGAGTTGGTATTTTATATTTAGATCATTGCTAGGACATGGTTGTTTGCATCTGTTTTGGAAAATGAAACTTGAATTTATGTCTAATGGAATATTTTAGCACTGCGGAACTATGTTTATGAATTTATTGTCTATTTTATTTTTAGTTGGTGTTTTCAGTCTGGGGACAAGCCCCTATGATTATGAGATACCCTGCCATTTTCTGTGATAACTTTTGGAGGATGGAGAAGTGGAAGAATTGAATAATAGCAACTAATAACTTGACTGATTATTTATAAATAGATTGAATAGAGTCTGTTAACAAGTATTTTCCCATCGAAATATTGACTTTCTGGTTGCCAAGGTTACCATTATCTTTGCTTTATTTCCTTTTCCTAGTTCCAGAATAGCGGCAAGTTAATCTTGTTCAACAGGTAAAACCCTTGTTTAATACAAAGTCTCGAAGTAAGTTTTCGATTTAGTGATAGATTAATTCGATCAATTTAGATCTGTGTGATATGCATTCTAAACTGCATGAGTTGAAGCATAATTTCTAGAGGCCTTGGGGATTTAAAATATAGAAACAAGTGAGGAAGTCTTGGTAGTTTCTCCGCAGTTGCTGCCTGAAGGACGCTGCAGTTTCATGGTGAGGTTCATGATGGTAGTATTGCAATGTCATTGTAGGACACGTGGATTCAAAGTAAGCCAAGCAATCGATATTTCACGTTTAAGTATAGTGGTCCTTATATGTCGTATTAATAATAATAAAAAATGCTTGAAAGAAAAAATCTCTATTTGACACGCCTCTTCCGATACGCACTTTAGAATTGCTACAACACACCGATCTTTTTGTTCAGATTTAGTATATGGGGGGCCAAAATAATTTATATTCTCAAATCTGTGGTGGTTATTTATTTGGAGTGAAATTTAATCACAGAATCAAGGAAGTTTAAGGTGATCAAATTAATGTTTGAAGTTCTTCCATACTCCAGAACGGCAGCACCCAAACAAATAACAGTACCAAACACGAATTCTTAAATAAAACAAAATTAGATACAGTTTCTTTAGTATTTTTACTTTCTTCTTCGTTTCACTTTGTAAATTTTTATTATCTAGTTTATTGAGATAAAAATTTAATCTTGCCTAGAGAGAACAACAAAAATACTTAATGAACTGAAGTGCTGAGGGGCTATAGATAATAATGAAGTTAGAGATAATTTTGCATATGATAACAAAAAATAATGTTCATTGTACGATCAAAATTGGATAATTTTTGCTGCCCCCTTTAATTTTGGAAACTATGCGTATAAAAGAGATGGTAAAAGTTACAGATAATTATATACGTGTGATACTCATAATCAAATTAATTTCGAAAAGCTCGCGTGTGAAAGTAAGCATTTAGAATTTTCTTTTAACAACGAAAAGATAGACACATTTTTGTGGCCTGTAAACATTAGCTCCCTGATCCTTGTTTCAACTTGCATAGAGCTTGTTTACTTAAGATTTTTCTTGATCAAAATCATGTTGGCTATCAATTTAAGGTCCTTTTTCTATATTTTAGTAGAATCAATGTTGAGAAAAATGATGTTAAATACTGATCATCTGTATTTAGAAATGATATTTTTAAAGTGGATTTAAAATAATACATTTTTTAATGGAAAAGTAAAATTAATTTTGAAGTGTAATCAGATGTATGTTTTTAAAAAAGTCGGTCACTCACTTAGAATCAATTACTCAATAGATTTAAAAATTTCCACCTTTCTCAATATCAATTATCCACCCCAAAATTAATTTTAAAATAATAAAAAGACTACTTTATTCTTGTATAAATGCCGCTTGCTCACCTTAAAAGCTATTTTGCGTGCAAAACAGGATATTTAACCACGTATAGTTAAACAAACACGCTTGGTGTATGTTTAGTTTCGCGTTCAAATCTCTAGAATTGAGTTAAACACGAGAAAATCAAAAGCTATTAGGAGTAATTTTTGCCGAGAACGTGAAAAATGGATATGATTTTTACTTGATGTAATACAGTTCCAAACATGCTATTAGTTGGTTCGTATAGTAACTCATTTGTTTGGTTAAAATTTTGGATTTTGCCAAAATAATTATTGTAATGGGTGAAGTTGATGCAGAAAAATAACAGTTTGAAGTTCTTTTATTATAATTGATTTTAGAAACCATAAAAATTTTAAAAACAAATGTATGAACTTCAAAAGTTGTCTTGTTTTATCATATCCAAATAAAAAAAAATTTCCAAACTCACATTAACAGGTGTTAAACTTCATTTCTTAACATAAATAAATGTTTTTTTTTTTTAACATGAATGCCATATATGAATGACTGAAATAAACCGAAGAGAAGAAATCTGGGTGTGAAGATCCTTTTGTAATTGCAGTGGCATTATAGGATTAGTTGGTACAAACAAGGGGAGGAGAAAGAAGAGGTCTCAGTATTAGAAAGGAGGCAGGAGAGATCAAAGTCTCTCTCCTTCGTTTCCCTTTAACAGCCACCAAAACAAATGTAATTGGAAGAGGGTATTCGATCACTCTGCTTTACCTGCACTTCTTGCTTCTTGTTTTCTTCTAACTTCAGCTTCTGCGTTTTTTCATCTGACCTTTGCCTCGTAATGGCAATTTTTTAACCATCTTTGCTTGAGTCTGGGCTTTTCATTTGTTCAACTTTGGCCTAAAATATTAAATCAATGGCAAAGTAAACATTGATATGTGGTAGAGACTTTCTTCAAATATTTCTGAGGGCATTATGCATTTAAGTCTTGGCCAAAGAAAGATGTTTTGGTCCTGTAAAACAATTTCCAATTGAATATTATTATTATTATTATTTTAATCAACTCGTCAAGTTTCTAATATTTTCACGAAGAAAGATAAACTATAGATGAAAAAAAGATAAACCATCTCGTGTATAGACGCAGACAAACAAGGTTTCCAAGCTAATTCCTCTAGCCAAAAATTTCATGCAGTATCTTCAAGCATATGTAGATCATAACAAACGATGATACATATATAAGAAATTTGTTTCCCATGAATATGGACTATGCCAAGTACCTCATTTCTACTTCCAATTTTGCCTTTTGATGACTTTCCCATGCTTGAATTTTGATTTACTCAAGCTTATATCTGCAAATTTAATAACATGTTAAAACCGCATTAGAAAAGATGTGCACATTAACATTGTCCTATAATGTGTTGTTGTCGTGTTTCTTCTTATTATTTTTTTAAAATCTTGATCTAAGTTCTTAGAGAAAGTGAATGAAGAAACCTTGCAATGTGTCTAGATTTTTCAGCTTCCCCGACAAAGTTGCACATTTTTCAAACTCAATTTTCCCACGTTCTTCTGCACTTAAGTCTGAGAAGACGATTATTTTCTGTTCCTGCTCATTTTTTCTTGCCCATACAGCAATATTCATCTTACCAAGCTGCAAACCAAGGGCCTGAATCTCTCTCCTCGTCTTGAGCTTCAAATCTTCTTCAGACAACTTTTTTTTTTTTTTTTTTGTGTTTTCAACTGGAAACTGTGAATCCTTGAATGGCTTCATCATCATCTCATCTATTGGTATGTCATGGTCTTGACTCTTGAGCATAGGTTTCACATCTAAATTCAAATGTTAGATAAACAAGGCAATTTCATAAAGTTAAGCTCATGATAATCTGCCCAAATTTGTGGTTCTCAGCAATGCAATTAAGTATTTTTCAGCTGTCTGAGGCAAGTAAACCGTTCTTCACAAATTCAGCTTCCTTAAGCCTTGAAGGGGAAGTTCTGGTTGAGTTACCATTGGATCCATCCTTCTTCCTACAATAGTGAGGCCCTATAAGCTTCATCCTATGTTTACTAGGAGAAATTAGTTCAGTCTGCTGGTGTGCAATTAATCCTTCGTTAAAAGCCTAGAACTCCAACAGACAATTTCAAGCAGAAATCTACTTTGAACAGACTAGTTTGTTTGGTTTTCACTTTTTAGTTAGAGAATCTCCATACTTTAGACTATAGCTTTTGCCCAAACCATTTTTCAAAGGGAAAACTAACATGCACAACATAAACAATGAAACATTGGTCTCTTTCCACCAAAAGGCACACTTCCCCCGTTACAACCCACAGAAGAGAAACAATGGTAGGTGAACTCTGCTCTTTTCTGTGTCCATTTCCTAACCTCTTATTCCCTTCCCCACACACCCAAGACATAACTCGAGTCACTATTAAAATAAAGAAAAAGGCAGAAATTTGAAACCATGCCAAGACAAAATTATATTTTGGAGTGCATACAAATTTAGGCTGAGGAGTGGTTGATCAATTTGAAGTTTAGGATAGAACAGGAAGTGTGTTCTAGTGCATGGTATTCTATGCGTATCATTATCACCAGAAAAGAGAAAGTAACATGTGACTGAACTTAAAAATGATAAAATTATCTAAATTACATATGTGATAGTTGGGAGTGAAATTTACGTTCTCAACAAAATCATTTTTTCCCAAAAAATGCCTTGCCACATTGAAGGCAACAAGATGGAATGCCAACAAAGAGAAACGGTGAAAGGAATTGAAAACAAAATCATCTCTATAAGGCTTAAGCTTAGAATAGCAGCTAACTTCACAAATGCATCTCATCATTTTTGTTGTATTCCACGCTCAACAAATAGTAACATAAGGTTATCAGCCTCCACCAACTTACCATCTAACACCAGCCTCTTGCTCACTTTCTCACACAACTTTAAATCAGGAATCAAATTGCGTCTAAACATTTGACAAGCCACTTTATACGCTGATAGGGCAATCCCTTTATTCAGATAGTTTTCCATCAGAACATGGCATGTATTAGCATCAAGTTTTGATGCTGTTCTCAATACCTTACCCAGTAGTTTCTCAGCCTCCTCAAGGTTCCCAAAAACACAAAGCTTTTCAATAACCTGATTATATACTGTTCTAAATGGCTGCCTAGCAAGCATTTTTTCCAATAACTTCATCATATCATCTACTCTACCCCATTGACAATAACGGTGGATAACTGACCTGTATGTTACAGGAGTTGGAACCAAACCTTTGCCGAGCATCTTTAGAATCAACTCAGCGGCCTGGTCCAGTCTACCTTTTTTCCCCAGTGCATCAAACAATGTTGTATATGTGATGGCATCAGGATGTTTGTTACTTAAGTACATGTCATCTAGCACAGATAGAGCACCTTCCAGGTCACTGATCTGACAAAAACCATGAATTACAGTAGTGAAGTTTACAACATTAATGGCGCACCCCTTATTCAGACATTCCTCTAAATATTTCTTAGCTTCTACTACTTTCTGATTTTGACAGAGAGACTGTATTAGCAGGTTAATTTCAACTGGATTTGGGAAAAAGCCTTTTTCAACCATTTCCCTAGTCAAATCACAGGCCTCAGACAATTTCCCCTCCCTACGGAGCCCATGCATCACGGCACCATAAGTGGTGGCATTTGGGGTCCACCAATGCTCCTCACTTACATTTATCATCTCTCTTGCCTCTAATGATTTGCCATTGTGACAGAGGCCATTCAACAAAGCTGTATATGACACAGTATTTGGCTTGCACCCATGTTTGTACATCTGCTGCAGCATCTTTTTTGCTTCATCTATCCTCCCCAAGCGACAAAATCCATCAATAATAGCAGTATATGTCACTACATCAGGATTACATCCTCTTGAGTACATATCAATCACTAAACTCTTTGCTTCACCCATCCTCCCCTTTTGACAGAACGAGTGAACTATTGCACTATACCCAACCTTATCAATGTGGAAACCCTTGTCTTCTGCTTCCTTTAGGAAAACAAGAGCATCATCTGCATGTCCATGCTTTGAAAGCATGTGGATAAGTGTATTATATGTAACCTGATCTGGTATTAAGTTACTATCCTGAACCATGTTCTCCATCAACCGCTTCACTTCTTCAATTTTTCTCTCCTTACAGAGGAAAGCCATCACAGTATAATAACTAACTTTATCCGGAGGGCATCCCTTGGATGGCATTCCTGCAATAAGCTCCAATGCATCTTCAATCTGACTTAAATCACAGTAACCCTTGATCAAGCAGTTGTAAGTGACAACATTGGGTTTGATTCCAGTCACCTGCATTCGTTCCAAGAATCTCAGCGCCTTTTCCAATTTACTTCCCTTCACCAGAACATAGATAGTGGTGTTACATATAGCCAAATTAGGTTCAACCCCAGCTTTCTGCATCAAGGTCAAAACTCGCAACGCATTCCTCAACTTGCCTGCACGACTATAAGACACCATCACATAGCCAAAAGCTTCGGGCAAACATTCAATTCTACGGCGAGTCATAAGCCGAAGAATCCTCCTCGCACCTTGGCACAATTTGGTCTTGCTAAGGATATCCAGCATGGCATAGTAGACAATAATGTCGTGCCTGTAGCGCCACTGCCTATCTGCCCAATGGAAAAAGTTCAAAGCAACACGTTCATCAACCTGAGAGCGCAAAACGGCACAAACAAGTGGGGGCTTGAGGCTTCTCAATAAGTGCCTCAAATGTCCTTCAAAACTAGGGTTCCAAGCAGACCTGAGTGTGATTAACCTACAAACCTCCCTGACCAAAGGGTGCCTAAATTCAGTGTCACCAATTTCAACTCTTGCAATATTTTCTATCCTTTTGTGATTGCCATGAAAGGAACTGAGAAACTCAAGATTCTCATCATCACTAGACCCCTCTCCTTCACCCTCCTCCTCCTCTTCTTCTTCTTCTGCCTCATCACTAACACTTGAAGTAAAACCTAAGTCTTCTTGAAAACCAGAGCCCACTTTCCCGAAACCATCACTGAAATTCTTAATACTGCTGCATTTACCCTCACTTTGATATCTGAAATTAGCGGTTGAATAAGAAGCAGAAAAAACAGATTTTGTAGCAGAATAAAGAGTAAAAGCAAATACAGGGAAATGGTTAGCGTAGAAATTGGAGGCTGAAACTTTTCCCAGTAGATAATGATTGAACCTCAGAAGTGGCATCAGCGAAATGATGGATGAGAAGCGTGAATTGATTCGTGGGTATGTTTGCGAATTGGTTCACTCCAATTAACGCTATTGAGCTGGTGAATGATGACGAACAATGAAATGAGGAAGGAAAATGCGAAAATTAACACCTACCTCATTATACAAAATCATCAAAGAGGGCATCACCCAAAATGAACAAAGAAAAACCTCAAATATTCATTTATTAAGGACTTATTTATTATTTAGTTTTGCTCCAAATTTTCTCATTATTTTTAAATGACTGCTTTTACGGGAAATGGATAAATGAAAATTTGAAATAATCATTCTTTAATTTTCAGTTATAAAAATAAAAATAAAACAAAACTGGATAAATTCAACTTGTCCCATTTTTTTTTTCTTTTTGATCAGTAGAAAAGCTAGACTCAACTGGTCCCAACCTGCTTTGAATGACATTTATATAAGTCTATTAAGTTAAACTCGTTTAAACCACCTTGAATTAGATTTATTATTTTTTATTTAGTGCCAATTAAGATTGCTTTACTTAGATTTCATATATATGATGTTACTTTATCCCAATTTTCTCTTCGGCCAGTTTCTTTTTGGGTGAGTTACGTTGAAATGATCACAACATCATTTTATTCAAACCTAGTATATTTTGAATATGTTATCGGATTATTGTTCCCGTAACCAAATTAAGCTGTTTAACCAATTAAGGTTGATCTATTTGATAAAAATCAAGACATAAATTTAAATCTCTTAATTTATATAAAAATTTTGTTAATAAATAATATGTAAGTACTTAAATAACTGTTTATTTGACTGAAGATTTATTTTTTGATACTGTTGAATTTTTTAGACCAACTCACCCGAACTTTGGTATATATAAGAAACCCAGGTAGCTCAATCTAAATATCTAGCTATCACAGTGAAAACAACTATCTTGCCGTATGATTCACTTTCACTGAAGATTAAGACCATGCAGTCCAGAGCCATAGACTACTTAAGTAACATACAATTTTGAGTTTCTAATCTGTAACTTGAGTTTGAAAAAGTAATATACAATATTTACAAGATAAGAGAGGAAAAAAAAGCTCAGGAAAAATGATGGTTCTAATCTTGAAATCTTTAAAGCTGTCTCAGTTCTGCATAACCTGCCCTTGCCTACTACTCTCTTTCCCATTTTCTAACATCTGATGAGGAGAAACATAGTTAAGATCAACCACCACATTGTCACCACTAACATAGACTACTCGGAAGATATCATACTTCATGTCAATAGAGAAACGTTCAAGATATGGCATCATCCATTTTTTATGGTCAAAGTTGAGAATCCATGAATAACAAAAGTGGAGAGACTTCCAGACATGAATGCACACCACTCTTGGTTTGCTTTGTCCTTTGAAGCAAAGGCCAGCGGTTATGCCTTCCATTTTGGCAAAGCGAGACCTTAAAATTGCTAGGACAGCGTAGCAGAGGTCATTAAGGTCATTGGTGGTGGTGACTGCTGAGTTCAAGGATATTATGTCCCCAGTAGAGAACTTTGCACTTGAAGACCCATCTCTTGATTCTCCACCGTATGCTTCAAGGAAACTGTGTTCAGTTAAGATGGCCATGCTTGATATGCTTCTCAACATTGATTTCTGTGAAGTGTGGACAACATAAATAAGTAAATAGCAATTAGTAAAAGGAAAAACGGATTAGTGTATGTTGATGATTAAGGTGAGAGATAACAGAAGAATAAGGGTGTATTTGATTTCTATTTTCAAAACTTAATAGATTTTGTGGCTTGCAGAGTGGGCTTGGTTGGAGCAAAATGTTATACTTGATACTTAGTTTTCCACTTAGTTTTTTCTTCCTATTTTAATGATCCAAGAAAGAAAAGAGACCACACCAATAGTCATGGTCCAACTTACAAGAGTTGAGGTCAGCTGCTCTTTTTCCTTACTCGATCGCCTCTGCCATGTTCCATACCATATGATCTGATTACAGTGCAGAAATATTCATATCAAGTTAATAAATCAATAAAGATAAGGAGTAAATAGTAATAGTATATACAATGGATAAAAGATTTTATATTATCATTCAATAATAAGTTATTACGTAGGATAATAATTTTAAAAATTATATTATAATTTTAAAAAAATATTATTTATACAACAAATTATATAATAAATGTTGTAATAGAGAGAGATAGTCACATAAAATATTTTTATATAAATTATTATATAAATAACACAACTTATTTTAAATTGTTATATTGATATGAAAATTAAACTGTAAAAAATAATAGTACATTATATGCTTAGTGAAAAGAATATCAACCCAAGAAATTAGCATTAGCACATAACAAATGAGTATTAGTGGGACAGATGGAATCAAACTGGTGTATTTACTGAAAACAAGGGCAACTTTGTTTTACCTCAAGTGAACAATAAAAAAATAAGTTGGGTCCAAGGAAAACTTTAATAAGTAAAACCAGTGTAATTATTGTACAAATTTAGAATTTTGTGCTTCTAATTCTGGAAATTGATTACAACTGAGAAGCCACATGGTAAAAACAACTAGTTAATTGAACACAATCATAGATGTTAAGCTATACATCTATGAATTGGTGACAGATTCAACCATTACAGATGGTAGACTACCATGGAGCAATGGCATCTCAAGTTGTCATTCACTGAAAGATACAAGTTCCAGAGTGAACTCTTCGTGAACATGAACTTGTGGGTCCAAAATCCCACGTGGAAAACAAATCTGAAAATAAGAATGATACAATATAATCAATTTGGGGTGTAATCCTGCAATCATGGTCTTCCAAGCCAATGATTGGTACAATTCAAGGATAAAAAATGGATTTTTCAAACAAATTGAATCCACTAGGCAAAGAAAGAACATACACTTCAGAAATTGGACAATTAAGTTAAGAGAAATTATTTAAAATGAACTTAAAATTGGATGGAAAGCTGAGAAAGCAAAAAAAAAAAAAAAAAACTTACCATATTTCCATGGATGCTCCTAAATATAGAGCTTTGAACACAACCAAGGCTCTCGGTGGTTAAGGAGAACTGTTTGAGTCCATGAATAAGATCATCTATGATTACAATAGTTGGCTTGAAAATAAAGAAACTTATGTCCAAATTCTTGTTGTTAAAAGGGAAAGAACATGCCATCTCTTTCTGTCAGTTCGTATACTCTTAGCCTTGCTTTTAAGCTATTCTCCTCACTACTACTAAATTACTAATGTTTGTTTTGTGTGTGAGAGTCATCAAATATGAGAAGCAAACCATAAGACACGCACGCATACATACCCCAAGATTCCATCAATTCTAAGGTTGCTTTCTAGAATGCTTCCAAATGTTGACTTTGATGTGGAGGAATTAAACTGGTTGTTTCCTTCTGCCTCGTCTGTGTTGTTTCTTCTAAACGACCAAGTCTTGAGCATGGAACCCCATCACGGTCACGTGCTTTGACTAGTTCAACGCGTTCACATATTTTGTAAAACAAAACAAGAACATGTTTTACATCTAAGAAATTTCTAGTCGATTGTTGCTATATATATTACAATTTCCGGAGGCGAGGTTAGAATTTGATTGACTTGACTTAACTTTCAATGTGTTTTTCCATTTTTTAATAGAATAAATACATTTTTTTTTTAATGTGAGAGGACAAATACAATATTATACAGCACATAAATTAAGTGGTTTAAGCATTTATAGTATTATTTTTTAATAAAAATATAATACCTACAATATTTATTTATTTATGAAAAATGAATAAGGCTCTTCTAAGACTTGTCTTTAAACTCTGAGTAGGAGTGTATTTATCTATAACTTAATTCAACATAGAATCTATTAAAATATAAAGATTAATAAACTTTATATTTTTATTTTGCAAATAATTTCACTTTAAAATAAAAAATTAATTTATATACACTTTTATTATTGTAAAATTTAATTATTTTATCACGTTATTCTATTTATCAATGGTATATGACGATAAAGTGTATTTTTATACCGACAGTATATAAATTTTTAAAATAATTTTTCACAAAAATAGTACACATGTAGGAGATAGGTTGTTTTATAGAAGAAAAATTAAAAATGAGTTATATAAAAATTATAAAAATAACATTTTCTTAAAATAACTAATTTATGCACTCATTGAAATATAAGAGGATGTACACGAGATTTTTTTTTACCTCATTTCTTATGAAAAAAATGAATCTGATGCATTTATAAGTAACACTTTTAACACAAAAATGTGAAATTTACTGTATTTTTTATTATATTTTATAAAAAAAAATTTATTGAGCCCAATATGGGTTAAAAACTTAAAATTGGCCTAAAAAAAAAATGCTTACGGGTCAAATCAAAATTCACCGACTAAATCAGAGGATCGCTGAATTTCAACCGTGCAACCTACGGTAGCGGTCAATTGTGATTTATTTCGCATAGTTCAGTACCAGGTTCAGGGTAAGATATCATATTCGGTACGAAGGAATAAAGATTATTCTTTTTGATAACTAGGAACCAAGATTATTCTAAAATCTCATTTTTCATGACTATAACTGGAACATGAAATCTCAATCCATTTTAGAAGGGCGAGATTGACATTCAAAAAATTTATGAAATAATATAAGGTAATTTTTCCATGCATAATTACTTAATAAAATAATATTTATTAGTCTATTTAAATTTGTACATACTTTCGGAAATAAAGCATCCTTATCTATTCTTTTAGAAATAACTTTTTTTTATAAAGTAAACAAATATATTATTATATAATAAATTTAAATCACTATTCTTAATAGTTAAAAAACCTTCATACATATTTTTTTTTCTCACGTAGGTATGTATTTTAATTTTTGTTCTCATTAAAATACATAGGTTTTGAGTTTTTATATTATATTAAATTAAAATATTTTCTCAACTAATTATTTTTTAAATGAGATAATTACTTTTTTTTATCAAAGCTCAAATTTATACATCAAACACAATGAGATATTTATAAATCCCTAATAAAATCATTTATCAATTCTTGCATTTAAAAATATTTGCACAACACATGCAATATTCATTAGTGAATTTTGAATATTACTCATAAGAATAAAAATTCATATGGCACATAAAAAAATATTAAAAAAAAGGAGAAATTTTCTTTCACAAAAAGAACAATTATGTCATTTAGATTAACTTCAGTTTTATTGAACATTTATGTTAGTATCATGATTGGTATCTGGTGAGGTAAAATATACTATATTGCAAGACGGTTCCATTTCCACATGTAACCGGTAAAATATAGCCGGAGCCAAAAAATAAAAAAGCAGCTGAAAAAATACCAATGTGAGCAAAACTCATCGTTACGTTGACCAATATCTATAACAATCACCATACACTTGAATAATACAAGTTTTAGCCAGCAGATTAGTTTCATCGTAGAGTGACTCACAGTCCGTGACTGCAAAAGAAATTTACGATGATGATTTTTAAGCTCTTAAAACTAATGGCTAGTTGACTACTCAATTTGTTTTCCCCGTTGATTATAAAATTATTCTAATGCAACTTACACAAGTTTAATTTTTGAAGAATCGGGATTTCCATAAAAATAAGTTATCCATGTCATATCCAAAAATGCTACCTCTAGCAAAAAATGTGGCTTTTTACTACTGTAGAAATTGAGGATATTCTGTAAAAAAATATTAATGCTCCAATCCAATCTAATTAAGATCAACATTATGCGGTATACATTGTCACATGCTTTAACCTGCAATAACATGATAGCACGTAGTAAGATTTAAGAGCATTGAAATCATCGAAAGTCAATATGGCTACTAATAAAGTAATACTCGAGAGAGGAGACAAGGCAATATGTGTTTTTTTGTCAGTATTAAATACGCAATCCGTTTCTAAATGTCTATGTCTAAGGTACAAAGAAGGGTGTGCTTGTTTTTGGAGACAAAAAACTTCTTACTTCACAAATTTATCTACTTCTATTGTATGAAAGTGATTTCAAAGAGGTTTTCCACTGACCAAGCAAAAGAGTAAATTATTTTTCCATTCCGCTCAATTTTCTGCTTACTCCCTATCCATTTCCTTAAATACACCCTGAATGTCATTCACTTCACAGTTTATTGATGCGTCCTTTTCAAAATAAGAAAAAGCAGAAAAGTAACAAAAGGTAATTAATATTCTAGGAATGAGATCATTTAGCAGGCACATCCATCCCAAGAAGGGTGAGACATCAGACACAAATGCACGCACCACTGATCATAAACACAGTGAATAATTCATATCCTAGTTAAATAGTTGTTTACGTACCGCCTTTGATAAGAAAAATGGAGTATTACCTTTCCTTACTATAAGTTTATGGGGACTCTCAAACCATCGCGAGCAAGCTGCACCGGAATTCCTTCCCTAAGTACAATAATGGAAGAGTCAATTCTATCATTTTCTAAAAATCTACATACCATAGTTATTAGATTATCATGTCCGTTATTACTAAATGTATTTGCAACAGTTTTGACTTCTTCAAAAAAGAATAAGACACATACCTTCTGGACCACTCTGTCAAAAACTCATTGTCTTTATGGTGATCAAACTCGTGAGTCATACCAATAAGTAGAGTTTTCTTTGGACACAACCTCTTCACAGTTTCTAGAGTCTGTAAAATTACCATTTAATAACTACATTTCATCATCAGGGTCAGGGAGATATGAAGTGTAAACATCATTTTTCTTGTAAAATGGTGAAAACAAACCTGTGGAAAACAAAGGTGAACATTGTGTGACCCAGTCTGCAATAACACAAAGAACAAATGTATCACCAAGAAAGTAAAGAAATAGGAAAACTAAAACACGGAATTGACATGTATCTGAAAATTCTCACTTCCAAATGATAAATAATGCAACTTGATATTTATATTTTTTTTAAGCACTGAAAAGACACACAGGGTTTTATTATTTTAAAGTTGAAAATATGCTAAAGTGCATGGAAATTTTCAAGGATTTAGGTTTAGCACATACGCATTGAGTAATCATATTATCGGCCTTCTTTGATAAAATATTTAACTTACGACAAACAAGTGATGCCTGTCTTATATAAGAAAATAAAATAAAATAAAAAGAATTACTCCTGTAAAGAGACACTAATATTCCACAAAACAAATTAACAAAAGATTGAATCAGATCAAGCCATAAGAAACAACAGCTAAGGAAAAAGCACTTTATAACGAGAATCAGACAAGAGTGATGCAACAGACCAGAAATCAAGCATGTCAAGTGACAAGAAATCAAGAACTTTCCTTAAGAATTCATACACGAGATACTTATTCATGATGAGTGCGCATGCATTCATGCTCTGTGTGCATGAAGAGATCATTTACTGGTATATCATGTACATTATCATAAAAATTTAGTGGCAGAACATAGCTGACATTATATATCTGGAAAATACAGTATGAACAACATATTTATATTTTAAATACAAAAAAGTTGAAAATGGAACTACTGACCCTATACAATGAATCCAATATAAGAAGATCCAACTGTCCAGCTCCACTTTTCGATATGACTGTAAAAAGAAATTTATTGCTAGTTATAAGATGTTGAAAATCATAATTCATCTGAGAGTTTTCTTATTATGTATAAGTGCTTCAAACATGAAACTTGTCTCCCAGGATTGGTGATGTTACTGCAATCTAAAAAGCTACACATCCTGTCCAAACTACAGAATGACAGTGTGCACCGAACTGCCAAAATGAGCAATCCATGACTGATATGTCATTATTTTTCCAGTCATGACATAAAGAGAGTCAAAATATATGATAAAATAGATAGATCATAGATGATTTATTCTCCCTCCGGACTAAAATATAAACAAAACTAATTAATTTATGCTAATTAAGAAAGTTAGTTAACATTATTTAATTTTACTAATCTCTCATTTAAAAAATAAACACTGCCCAAAATTGCCCTTCATTGAAACTTGATATTAAGAATAAAAAAAGGATCATTGGAAATCGAATCTCAATTAAATGAAAGGTATTTTGAGGATAGTATCATTAAATAAGGTGAAATTAATTAAGATTTGCTTTTATTTTAGATCACCATGTTTTGCTTATATTTGAGTGCAGAAGGAGCATCTTAGAACACTTACAGATAAATTCATATGTCCAGGCAGAAAGAAATTAATTCAAAACATACCATACTCTGTACTGGCAGGAATTCGGGAAACATCAGATATATAAGCCACCCTGCTTTTCTCACCAAAAAGAAATCCCAAACAGATGTAATCCTCTCCATGCATAACCTACATCACATAGGAAACAGTTGAGTCCTTATAATATAAATCAGTGTTGCATTCTCATCATTAAGGACAAAGATTGTGGCAATTAACTGGTAAAGGAGTGAATTTTAATCCCGATGCAAAAAAAGATTGCTTGCAGTCATCAGCAATAATGTTCCAGTCAATTTGAGCCACCCTTCGAATTTCTTGTCCTTCCTTAGGCTTTTTCTGAACCAAATAAGGAAACTTCTCCGCTATGCTGTTGCAAAGATTCAAAACATGGATTCAACTTCTGGAGAGCATAAATGAAAGGCACATAATTCTGAGATAGGAGTATTGCAATCAAAACAATTTTCCAGATATACAATTATCCAAATACAATGATTGAGAAGTGCACACAATACACTGATTTCATGTCAAAGACTCACACAATAAAATATTTTCAAAATAGCTAATTTTTCAAGCATTTAATTAAGTTATTGCATATAATTATCCTGTGATAGCAACTTGAATCACATCATCTATTGAAAATCAAAGAGCCATACTAATCAATGGAGTGCCTTTTAAGTTCTAACTGACTGACTATCACAGTTAGCGGTACAACTTGCTGCCTTTGTGTTTAATGAGACATATTTTGTGTTAATTAACCATAAAATACATGTGATGAGAATAGTTTGAAAAAACATGTAATAAAATGTTATGTGTTTATCTATATCTTCTTAAAGAACTATAAGTTTATCTAGTGTGTAAGTGATATGCCAGAACATTTAGTTTAAGTAATACGAAATATAACTAATATCAATGGTAGCAATGGTGTATGGGGTGTTTCCTATGCCAATTTACCCACTAAGGCTAAATTGTTGAACTCTTGATATTAGGGTATTTGACTAAAAATTTTGCAATTGAACCAGGAATGATGGTTCTGTTACTATCTGATGGTTAGGGTTACATTGCAGTGCTAGTTTATTAAATCTTAAGAGATGTGTATGCAGGTTTTTAGAAAATAGAGGGAAGTTGCATGTAATATCAGCTAAATCAGGTATGTAGTGCTAATATTATCAATATATTATTTAATTAAATAACAAGAGGCTACTATAGTAACCTGTCCATTGAATGCTGACTCAGGTATATGGGTGTGGGATCAATATCATTTGTTGCACTAAAAGGCTGCACAGCACGTATATCATCCAATCCAAGGACTGCATCGGCATGTTCATGAGTTAAAATAATCTGCAATTCAAGCATAGATTAAATTTGTTTTTCCAAAGAATGTGAGTTTCAGGTCAATACAATTTGCACAGAAATAATATAGATAAAAGGAAGTAAAACTTGCTAAACACTGAATTGTAATCAATCCATGTTCTTGAGTTTCACATGTCAACAAAAATTACCAAACTTCATGGCTCATGAATCATTTATAGGTTGTTTGTCCCAAAACGACATTCTTCCCTAGAAGAATGTAAAATTTTCCCTCCACCTCAGGATTGCTGCTGTGAGTAATTTTATGTGTCTTTACTGAATGACACCATGCATTCAGATTACACACTCAAGTTGCTGACATTCTCACAATAAGTAAACTAGAAAACTTCAACTCTGATTTTGTTAATTAGTAGTGGCATGACTCATTGCTTTGTCTGCTCACCTTACCAGTTATATTACCTACACAGAAATGGCAACATTACTGAACTTTTCCTTGTCTAAGACAAAAGCCTTACTGAAAGGCAACACTCCACTCAGCTTTGCTTCAGTTATGAGACAAAAACTTCTTTAAATTACAACAGGTAAAGAATAACTAGCACAAGACCTACTACACTTGTTTGTTAGATAGGGCATAGGTAGCCTGATACGATAAAGATTATCCGATTCATTACACACATTTATGCCCTACATCAAGAAGAACCACGGTGAAGCGCCAAATGCAATACAGCAGAAACAATGAATTTCTTTTTCATTTGGAGTTTATGCAATCACCAAAGTTCGAAACCATTGATAAAAGATACCAAAGACAGGCACATTGCACTGTACAGCGTATTAGAAAAGTGAACTCACGGAATCAATTCTGGGAATCCGATGGGAAACGAACCACCTAAGCACGGCCTCCCTGAAAGTCTTCCCAACATCGATCAATATATACTTGCGATCGCCGTTGGCTTCGCGGTGGTCAATTAGGAGAGAGGTGTTGCACCTGTAAATAAAGATCTTGAAGCCATTTATTGGGAGTTGAAAAAGGGGAAAATGGAAAATGACCTGTAATTAGGGTTGCGTTCGGGAGGGAGGGAGAGTGACTGGACGCAGACGGGGCAGGGAGGGTCGGAGGGCTGAATGAGGCACATCAGGTTGGGAACCATGCTGGAACAACCGGTCCCGAGAAAGATCAATGCCGATTCCGACGGAGTGGTTGCGCCGTCCACGAAGCCATTGGAAGTGGCCATGCCGGATCCAGAGATGGCAATGGAAAAGGAGACTCCGTCTCGTGTGCTGCGGTGCCTTCTGTGGAAGCTAGTTTCCACGGGGTCTCGTTTTTACCTTTTTTATAGGCAGATTCAGACCCGCCAAATTCTACCCGTTTATTTCCTCTACTGTTTCCTACTCCAACCCACGTTATATTAGGAAATTAATTAAAACTAAATAAGAAAATATTGCATAATGCACGGGAAAAATATATTTAATAAACAATTAATAGAATAATTTTAAAGATTTTTCATACTTTATCATATATATTCGTAAGTCACTTGTTAATTGTTAGAACTCTGTATTTGTTGTCCAAAATACACCTCTAACTCTAAAAGAGTTCAATTATAAAAAAATTAAAATTATAAATGACAAATTACAAATATATATATATATATATTTTTTTTTTGATGCGTTTGGCAGCCTGTTATGACTTAACATGGCTGTTAGGTGTCTCTAAGCCTTGTCCTGGACGCTATGTTTCTCCTTTTAGGAATATTGGACACTGATGGAATATCTTAAAAATAACTTTATTTATTTATTTATTTTTCTCTGTTTTCTATATAAATTTTAAAAACAAGACGATAGTTTGTAATTAAAAGTGAAAACAATAAATGAAAAAAAATATTTTCTTAAAGTAAACAAGTCCTTATATTTCTTCAAAGATTTATGAAATTTTCATTTTATTCCCTTCTCTTTATATTTTCTTTTACAGTTTTTATGTCTAGCTAACTTCTTATTGATGGGGTCACATGGATTTTAGTGTAATTTAGGGATCTTTGATTTAAATTGTTAGTAAATTTTGGTTTTTTAATCTTTATATTCATTGTTTTCCATTTCGTTTTTTTAATCTTTATGTTGATTGTCTTCCATTCTTTATGTTTCATGATACTTGATCAACCTCACAATGAAGAATATGTTTTGAGGCTCGAAACTTGTAATTTACTAAGCTAGGAATAATTATTGGATACTTGCAAGCTTCATGGATTCTTATCTTCATATTTATTTCTATAAAATTTCACCCAAGAAAATAAGAATACATATTTATTTGCTTGGGAACTTATGGTTTAACACCAATTTTAGGAATTATAGATAAAATTCAATGAAACTTCATCCAAACGCTTTTATTAATTGCATTTGTTGATTTTAAATTCCACTAAACCAACAATTTAAAATGATAAATAATCAATTAAATGATTATTTTTACTCTATTAGCTTGTAAGGGATTTTAATCTTCAAAATAAGTTTTCAATCCACTCCAAAAAGCAAGCCACAAATAAAATTGGTTTGATGTAATTTAGGAAAATGTTGGGATTAAGTTTCATTTTATCTCACCTAAAAATAAAAGTAAATTAAAATTGAAATAAATCCAATTCAACTCACCTGATATTGTATTGAATTTAAATTTTAAATCAAATTGATCACATGATGAATTAAGAAAACTGAAATAATTAAATCAGATAATTTTCTCTTCAAAACTTATCTAATTCAATCCTTAAACACCTTTATTCTATTGGATATGTAATTTTTAATTTACTAATTAGGTTATACTTATTTCTTGGTATTTAATATTTTATCATAACTATTCTTAGTAGGTTAGTAGCATATTTGTAGACTTGCATGTTTTCAAGAGCTTCACTTATGCTAGAATAGAATTTGCTACAAAAGAGAAAAAAGAGAAGAATAAAGAGAAAAAAATAATTTTTTGTCTATTGGCTTGTAATAAACTAAAATAAACAATAAAAATGCATATCAAATTCAAATGAGTTAAGCAATGGGTAATGTACTGGGGTAGTTCATTTAGCAAGAGAAGGAAAAATGCCTTAATCATATATGTATGCAAAGATGCAATGCACAAACATCGAGATTTGTGTTAGTGTTTAAAGATACACACAAAAAAATAATATTGTTTAAGTTTAAATATCTCACGTGGTTTCAAACGTAAAAAAGAATTGATCGACATTTTAGTTTTATCATCATCAATTTTTTTTTTTAAAAAAAAATCACCTAAATGGTGGACAATCATTTAAATATTTAGTGATTTTATTTTTACCCATAAGTCATGCAATGAATGCCATTTTTTTTTTTAAATAAGCATAGAATTGAATTGGTCATAAGAGTCATACACGCTCTACAATTATTAATTAATATTAGATAGGGAAGAGTCATCCTCAATTATCAATTTATTTCAACTAAATCCTAAAATACCTACCAATAAAAGAGAAAAAACAAAAATCATTCATGAAAAATATTCTAAAGATAGTGGGTGATGATGAATGAAAGGAAAAAAAGAATGAAATGAAAGGAGAAATAGAACAAAAGAAAGAGGAAAAATGAGTTTAGAAAATGTTCACATCTATACTTGTGGATAACAGGCGTGGATCCTAACTCTCTCTCTCTAAATGCCTCTCTTAGTGGTATCTAAGTGTCTTCCCCTTCTAGGTCATTCTCTTGCTCCTTTTATAGCCTCATTTCTTGTCCCTTCATCTTTATTGTTCGGTTTGTCATTGACACCTACTTTTACTACTGCATTGCCGACTTTTTATGACGTGTGGGCTATGCTCTAACTCTTGCGACACACGTGTAACACCACTTGACTTCTGTAACATGTAGGTTGTGTTGTTTTGTACTGACCCAAGTTCCCATGGAGGTGTTGTCAGTCATCACTTCCCATTGTCATCCTGTCAGTTGTCCTTGTCCAACCATAGTTAGTTGGTAGACCAACTGGCCAGTCCACAACTTGACAAGTACCGAGTGAAGATGAAGACACTTAAGGTATTTGAGTTTATGTTGACCACTTTGGTTGGGTGACGGTCTTCATTGGTCGATCCATAGCCTCACAAGTGTCAAGTGTCAGCAAACACCTGCCCAGTTGGTCCATAACCCCACAAGCGGCGAGTGAAGATGAAGATGCTTAAGGTATTGGAGTTGACGTCGACCATTCAGGTTGGGTGATGGTCTTTCATCAGTCAGTCTATAACCTCAGTTATCGAGTGTCTTAGGTTTGTTATGTGACTTTTCCTTAAGGTATGTGTAGGGTATTTGTATAGGTGTGTCAGTGAAGTTTTCCCTACAAGCCCCCCTTCTTTTTCTTGTGGCTATCAGATGTGGACTCGTGATGTAACCATGGGTCGTTGGATGTGGCGTCATTTGGATTCCCTTTTCCCTAGTTGTTTGATAAAGATGTTGCAACATGGGTTGTTGGATGAAGGTATGCCCTTTCAAAAACTTCCCACTTAATTGGCTAAGAGGGCTTCTAGTTCATACTCACTTCAGAGCTCCTAAACCATTGTTTTCCTACTCTCTGCTCCATCGTCATCGTGCTAGGAATTTAGGAGGTCAAACTCAACTGTTCGTGGTCATCTTCTTGCATTGCTTTACCGTTCTCTGTCGATGAAGAAAGGTATGAGCTTTTGGTTTTAGGCTTATACTGCATGTTTGTTGTGGGTTTGTCCTTTATTTTTGTGTTTTCTTGCCTATTTTGGTGGTAGTTCCACTGTGACTAGTGGTGGTGCAGTGGGTTTGTTCCTTTACCCTTGGAGTATCTTTGACATAGGGGTAACCATCAACGAGGGGATATAAGGCAGTTCCCATGTTAGCTTGAGGGTGGCCTCAAGCTCTAAAGAGGGAACCTCCTTTTCTAATATGGCGAGGAAGGAAATTTGGCCACTACGGGTGTGGTGCCACTAGGAGGTGGAAGAGGAAGGTGAACGGGATATAATTGTGGGTGGTGAAAGCCAACTGACATGATTGGGTAGATGGTGATGTTTGGAAGGTGATGTCAGTTTTCACCAATGTCCCGCTATTGGATGGGATGCTTAAGAGAATAAGTCATTAAAGGGACTGAGTAGTGGAGGTACTTCCCTATTGTCTAGATGAGAGTGTGTGCGAGACACCATGCTCGGGTGACTTAAGTTATACATACTTGTATAACACCCTCTCTCTAAAGTTGGGAGCATGGCTATCCTTCTCGAACTTTCAGTGTTCAATTCTTAGAATCTTAAACATTGTACTCACTCAACTTCATTCGAATAGCTAGGCCTTTGTCCAAACCTTCAAAATTCTCTATAAGGATTTACAGAGGCCCTTCTCTCTTAATGTTATTTTTTGTTTTTCACTATTTGCCGGGCTGAAAAAATCGATTGGTTTTCTATGAGCAACCAACTAGGTCATGCCCTGCTTCACTCCTTTCAAGAAAACTATAAGTTCTTTAAGGATCGATTCTTCCGAGTCCAGGGCGAAGAAGGCTATTCTAATTATTTGATCAGCACCCCTAGGGAGTCATACTTCCCCCTATTTTGGACTATGTTTGGCCATAGCTATTAGGGTAGAGAAAGCTTATTTGGAGTGGGAGGACTCACTCATTAAAAAGCTTCGAGGCTACCCAATCTTTTCCTATGGGGAGCTTATCAAGTAGGGTGATGATCCCTATTCTCTCTTCTTTTTTCTATGTACTATCCTGATTTCTCATATTCATAGTTGCTCCATTTACTTATGAGTTCTAACATTTTTGTTTTCCCAGGTGCCACCACTCCTCTTGCGCCATCTGAAGTTAAGAGCCTCTAAAAGAAGAAAGCCCAGTCCTTGCATGCCCTTGATGCTCCCACGCCTGTCTCAGTCCTAGCGCTTGGGTCAGTTGGGTAAGGAGCCTTAAGTACTCCATTCGGGGAATCTATTAGGAAAAGGTCTGGAGAGGTTATTAAGATATCCTCTCATCCTTCCGAGGTGTTCTCTCCTCTCACCAACACATATTGGAAAGTTGTTTTGTCTACTGTTGGTTCAAACATGAAGTCCGTTTGGAATTAGAAGTTCCCTTTAGATGAGGTGATGTGATTTTAATTTAGGATCATCTTGAAATTAGGTAAAGGATGTCAAGAGGAATTTAACCCTAATTGCGACCTGTCGGTAGAACTAGAGTTATCAAAAGAAAGAGTGGCCTTAATTGCGACTTGTCAGTAAAACTAACACTATAAAAGTTCTTAACCTAAGAATAAAGGAAAAACTCTCATAATAGAGAAAACTCAATTTCATGCAGCTTGAACAATTTTGTCTATTCTGGTTGCTTACAAGAATTTTCTATTAGGCTAAGTTAAGCAACTTTGAAATTAATGCCCATTAACATTTCCACTAGGCATTAAATTCCCATCAATTTTAATTTTTCACTAAGCTTTTATTTCTCCACCAAAATTGATTTTCCATAACCCACCAACCATCATAATGATTTAATAAGCTTTAATACCATAAAAACTAACTTAGAAGATATGAAAAGACATATGAACTTACTGTGCAATAAAGTGACCTATTTTGGTATAATCTCTAATTCACTTTGCTTTTGAACTTTCCTTAATTTCCACAACTAGGCCTTACATAGATTGTTTTATCATTTTGGTTTTGGACCTAGTCATGGGACCTCTAATGTCACACAAAGGGTATTTGACTTTGTTGGTTGAATCTCTATCACACTTTGTTCTGAACTTTCCTTAACTTCCATGATTAGGCCTTGCAAAGATTGCTTCATCATTTTGGTTTTGGACCTAGTCATGGGACTTCCAATGTCACACAAAGGGTCTTTGTTGGTTGGGGCTCTATCATTCCTCCCTTTTTAAAAAGGATTCATCCTCGAATCAAATTCCTCACTTATAACAAATAAAGATAAATTAACAACATTAAAGGTAGAACTTATGTTACCATATGTAGTTGGTAAATCCAACTTGTAGCTGTTGTCATTGATTCTTTCTAACATTTGAAAAGGATTATCTCCTCTAGGTTGCAACTTGTATTATCTTTGAGTAGGAAACCTTTCTTTTCTTATATGAACCCAAACCCAATCTTTAGGTTCAAAAGTCGCTTTAACATGCCCTTTATTTGCTTGCCTTGCATATTGTTCATTCATCTTCTCAATGTTAACTTGAACTTTGGCATGCAACTCTAACAAAATTTACGTTGTGCTTTCCATCCAAATTAGCATGCTTATTAGTTGACAAACTATACTTTACAATGATTTTATTGATGACACGACTATCAATGCACATGCGTCATGTTTCATCTTTTTTGGAATCGATATCACATGAATAGAACATGGAGTAAGACTTTCCCTCACAAAGTCCTTTTGCAGCAACTCATTCACTTGTTTTTGAATTTCTTTTGTTTCTTCGGGATTTGTTCTATAGGCTGGTCTATTTGGGATTGGAGAACTAGGAATGAGGTTAATTTGATGCTCAATACCTCTTAAAGGAGGTAATCCATGAGACATTTCTTCTAGAAAAACATTAGTGAATTCTTGTAACAAAGAACCAACTTCACAAGGTAAAGAAGAATGAAATTCGTTAGTGAAATAAACATCCTTATACATGAGTACAAGTAGTTTCTCTTTTGCTAATAAAGCACTCTTAACCTTTTTTTTTTTGTAAATGCACTCATTTTCTTATTTTTCTCTTCGTTGCACTCAATTTTATGTTTTTCTTT
Source organism: Mucuna pruriens (assembly GCA_025330945.1). Lineage (NCBI taxonomy): Eukaryota > Viridiplantae > Streptophyta > Magnoliopsida > Fabales > Fabaceae > Mucuna > Mucuna pruriens. The sequence continues at coordinate 1,840,919 of JAENHJ010000533.1, read as the reverse complement.
CTTCTACTTATTTTCACTTATCTTATCTTTTCTCTCTTTTTCATGAACACTCAATTGCTCTTCTCTCAACTTACACTCTCCTGCAATTCAAATTTGATCAACATATGCTTCAACTGGTTTGAGAGATGTTAATACATTGGTGTATTTATTCATGGCAAGGATATACCTATTTTTGTATCCATCATGAATGACTTTTCTATCAAATTACCAAAGACGCCCAAAAAGTAGATGCCCAACATGCATAGGTGCAACATCACAAAGAACCTCATCTTTGTATTTACCAATGAAAAATGACACCAAAACTTGTTTAGTCACCCTTATATCTCCACAATCATTTAGCCACTAAAGTCTATATGGATGAGGATGTTTTTTCGTTGGTAAGTTCAATTTCTCAACCAATAAGGTGCTAGCATTGTTAGTTAAAATTCTTCCATGGCAAAAACATACCAACAAAAGTGGTGACTTGTCAATGTAAAATTAATGTTTTAGAAATTATATATTATAATAGATAATAAATAGATAAATTAATTAATTAATTTACTCCACCAAATATGCTCCAAGGGACATTAATTAGAAAAGATTAAATACATTATTTTAAATATTTTTAATCAATTAAATAATATATTAAACTAATTTTGTGTTTTTATATAATAAATGCTTTATTTGTAATATTTTTATTTTTTATTCTTTAGCCAATACATTTTAATAGAATTTTTAATATAAATATTATATTTATTGTTTCTTTAGCCAATATTCTTGTAACTTGGTTGGCAGACTCAAATTTGAAATAGAGAATTTAAGTTTACACACGATAAACCAAATGGCAACACCAAGGCATGGACATAAATGATAGGTCTAATTGAATATTTAAAAGATCTTCTTGAAACAAATCCCATTCAGAATCCATGCTTTTATTTGAAATATGGATCTCCCTCTTGCTGCTTTAGAAAGAAACAGTTTTTCTTTTGGTCGGTTGACACTTGAGAAAGATACACAATTTTATTAGTGAATAAATTTGTTATGCAATGGATCCCAAGTTTAGTCCTTGCCAAGATAACGGATGACCTTATTTGGTTATTCCTACAAAGCCCTGTTAGATATCCATCTACTGTACATGGCAAAGCATTCTTCAGGCCTGTACTCCGGAGCTCTGTGACCTCCTCCCTGCAAGTATATCAGTCAAATTAATAATGGAATAAAGAATTCCCTCATTCAATCTAGACTCAAGAGTTCATGAACCCTTTGCAATCAACAAGTGCTTATCAAGTTATTATTAAATATTTAGGTAAAATTTCACTATCAATGATAGTAGGACTCAACCATTCAAATTTACTTTATGTAAATAAGATCCAATAAATTTAAGGGTCATTTCACATCTTAACTTTTTATTTATTAGTAAAAATTTATTAAAAATCATAATAAAGAGTGTTATTAACCTTCTTCTAAAGTGAAATTTATGTGCAACCTACAAGTGCAGAAAGGAGAACATAAAAGACTTGCCTTCACAGTTGCAAATGTCATACGATTGGAGTAAGTCCTTGTGTATCTAGTAGGAGAAAAGCAAAGAGTAAGAACATTATTTAATAAGCTTTAAAGATAAATTAAGGCTGGTTATTATAGAACTAGAGTTAGGGGAATGAATACCCTGCAACTTGGCCATTTGTATGCCATTGCCTCCAATCATCCACAATGGAGTAGTTTAAAGATCTTATCCATGCTTGAGTTGACAAGAAAGGAATTAGAAAGTCGTGATCGCCACTGTTAGAAATATAAAAAATTCATTAGCCATGTGAAATTCAAATTAGTTAATCTCATGTGTGTTACCTTATTCAATATATGAGGATGGAGAAAGAATATTTAACCTGTATATCAGTGAACGATAGCCTTTTCTACTGAGATTTACATGATGGTCAAAGCTGCTTGAAATATCCATGGTGTAAGGTATATCGAAGGAACAGCGAATCCATTGTCCTATACTTCCCTGCAGCACATTATCATATTATATGTAGTTGGATTTCTAACTAATTATGCGAGAAAATTACTATCTCTTGTATCAACCACACCTTACGGATATGCAGTGCACTGCGAACATTATCATCATTGGTCCAATAATTGCATAGGAAGTGTACATAATTCTAATGGTGGAAAGGAAATAAACATCAAGTTAATACAAATATTGGGGGAAATTCAGCTGCAAATGCATGCAAGGTATAGCAAGATTGTGATTGCATTAAGTAAACATCTCTGATTCAATAAGGCATGAAGATTACACGACAGCTTAATAGTGGAGCTTTATGGGTATTTAGGAAATTCTCCACAGGATATTTCTTAATTAGAGATCTCCTCTGAGATGCTTCAGTACTATATCGCCCACAATATTGGTCCAAAATATGGGCCTCGTCAAGTCCTGATATAGCCTGTGGCAATGGAACAATGGTTGACTCATTAGTGAAATTTGATAAGGAAACAAGGGGCAGAAAAAACAGAAAGAAGATGCATACCTCATCAAATGACTCAATATCTCTAGAACATAAGACATTTCTGGTCTCCACATTTATGTACTCTCCTTTACAATTTTTTTGCAGTGACTGTTCATTGAAATAAGAGAGATCAGTTAGCATTTGACTTTTGTTTCTTCAATAATTTTTAAGAATAGCTAGCTATTGATGAATTGTAATGAAATTACCTCGTACAGTTCATCAGAAATAAGTCCCATTCCATGAGCAAAGGGAATTGCATAATTTTCATCCTCTCGAGTTGTTAGTGCATTCCCCAGCAGGTATCCCTGAAAAAGAAAAACACTTCATAATCAATCTGGAAGCTGTTATATAATACCATGGCAGTTTCTCTAACTAGTGGAATACCCAACCAATGGACAAAATTGGCCATTCAATCTAGGGAGGGATTTCCTTGATTTTGTTATAGGATATTTCTCATCAGCTGTCCAAATTCCACTTTTCTCTAGTCATTACTACAAATTCGTGTTTTTCCCTTATATATAAAGCCTCTTCTTGTTTCTAGTTTTCCATTAAACAAACAACCAAGAACCTCTTCATTTTGTATCAATGCACATCTTTGGCAATTGATATATGCTCCAAGGGAGCTGTACTCAACTATTCAAATCTCAGTTTAAATTGAACATTTTATGTTTTTTTCTTTGGTGTTGTAGTAGTCTGTTTGAACAAACGAATCGAACAATTTGTGGTTAATAATTAATATTATCTTACTACTTGGAATATGGTCAAGGAGTGAGTCCTTTGAGTAGTTTGCAACATATCTTAAATCCAAACCCTCATGGCTTCATTCTATCATTGTATAAAAACAAGCAAATGTAAATTTGAAGTTTTCAATCCTAGACTTACATTTTTTCTCATTGCTACAGCATAAGCATACAAGATACAATTTCTCCTTTTAACTCTCCCCACACATATTATAGTACTAATTAAAACACATATTCCTAACATAAAAGAGATACTTTAAAATGCTAACCTGGAGATTTATCCATGGTTGGACCCCTTTTTCATTTCCTGAAAACAATGGAGTTTGCCAATAATTAAACTTTCAACATAGTTATAGCAACCTATATTAACCAATGATGCTATGCTATACATATCAGTCGTCACCAAACAGATTGGTTTGTGGTTCCAATTCTACTGTACACATTGAATCACATAGGAGTTTTTTACCTTGTGAAATTTCTTGAACAATTGCTGGAACAGGAATGCCAGAGTATGAATCGCCACCAATGTAAACTTCATTTGACAAAAATTTTGGATGATCAATCAACCACTACAAACATTTAAGCATGATTGTCACAATTTAATTGACTAACAGCCTATTTAACTGCAAACAAAACTAAAAAAAACAAAGAAAAAGGTGACGATTGTGAAATAAAAACAATAAAAATTGGATGAACACCTTCCTAAGAAATTGATGGACATGGTGAACTAGCATCCAGTCACTTCGTTGAGCAGCAGCAAACTCTGTTCTAGCATAAGTGAAGCCCGTGGAAACAGGCAAGTCTACAAATATAATGCTACTAACCTACCAAGAATAGTTATGATAAAATATTAAAATACCAGCAAATAAGTATAAAATAATTAGTAAATTAAAAATTACATAACCAATAAAACAGGGTGTTTGAGGATTGAATTAGATAAGTTTTGAAGACAAAATTATCTAATCTAATCATTTCAATTTTCATAATTCATCATGTGATCAATCTGGTTTAAAATTAAATTCAATGCAATCTCAAGTTAGTTAGATTGGATCGATTTTCAGTTTTAATTTACTTTTATTTTTTGGTTGTAGAAAGTATTAAATAAGTAAAAGATATATAAAAATATAAGAAAAAATATAACAAAAAATAGTATATGTACGGGAGAGTAAATTATTTGTATATAACTAAGTTCTGATATCATTATTGAGAAAACAAGTTCCTTCCCACATGATTTATAATTTATAATTAGAGTTAATATTGTCTTTCTCAAACAATAACTATTTATATGTTAGAGTACGATTTTGAACTTTACTAATTTTACTAATCCATAAAGTTGTCTCATTTGATTTTAATAATTATTCTTATTAGATTTAGTTATATGAAACTATGAAACTCAACTAATGAATAAAAAAAAAAGTTATAAATATGGTAAAAATAATATAAAAAATAAATCTCACAAACAATAAAAAAAAAAATTTGATACTAGATTTTTAGTTTCTCAGTTACTTGTCAGTTTAATTTTTCACGCAATTTTCATAATATTTATAATATTTTTTGGTTAAAAAATTAGTTAAATTTCACAATAGATAAATCTTTAAAATGACACAAGACTAAAAGTAATTTTCACAATATAAAAGAAAAAATAAAAATACAAAATAAGTTTGTCTGTTTTTACAATAACTACTTTAAAGTCATACAAACAATTATCGGTAATATTTTATAATTTACATAACCATTGAATTCAAAAAAAGACTAAAAATATATTTTAATATAAATTTTATTAAATTTATTCGATTTTGGATTTTTAAATCAATATATTTTTGTTTTTACGGAATTAGATGGGTTTATTAATACTCTTAATATCGGGAGGAAATAAATGACAAAGAAGTGGATGCATAAACCCCACCTTTGTCCATGATTGTGGCCTCAATACAAATTAGGGCGGCTCCCATTATATTCTTCAACTTTAAATGCAAATGGACCTACAGCAGGCAAATAGAGTAAACATATTATCAAAGTCTCTAGTTACCAACTACGTAAGTACATAAGTATGATCCAAAAGTACTAATTGGAAAACAAAGTTTGTATTACCTATTTCAAAGGCAAGACCAGAGAAGGATGAGCAACCGGGGCCACCGCTGAGCCAAAGTAAGAGAGGATCCTCAATAGGGTTGTTCTCAGACTCAATGAAGTAGTAGAATGCCTGCACATCCTCTGATTCACCTACTCCCACATACCTGTTCAACAAATAGTATTATCATGTAACATGTCTAGCTATCACTTTCATTTCAAGCACTTGACTGTAACTGACCCAGTTTCGAGAACAAAAGGAAGTGGTCCCTCGAATCCGGGAAGGAACTTAACGATGGAACCACACCATGCAAGTTGAAAGGAGAACACAAGAAAGGGAAGTATAACCCCATAATAAACCAAATCACTAGCTCTGCTGTAACTGGAACTAAACTTTGCCATTTTCAATGCTCTCTCTCTTTTCTCTGACCATGGTTTTTAATTGGAGCTTCTTACTCCTTCCTATATTATCAGAATTCATCGATACAGAATAAATTTTATAATTTAATCGAAGAAATAAATTAATTTCAAAATATTTAAATAATATGATAAAAAAATGAACTTAATAAATTATAATAAGTATACATTATTAGTATAAATCTTTTATATTATCAATTAATACAAAATTATTATTTTTAAAATAATTATTATAAAAGTTAATAAATTTATTGTATATAATAATTTATAATTAAAAAATAATATAAAATTATATTATTAATATATAATTTTTTAAAAATAAATTATTATATCTTTATTTTATATTGCAAATCGCAGATGGTTATGGTGTGAGAGTGCATGTGAGTAAATCATAAAATATTAATAAGTCAGTCATACAGTCATTAACTTTTGGCAGAGGACAGGTGGAGGTGCGGACTTCTATAAATAGAAATATTAAAAACTCAGTCCTACAGTTGTACACAAGTGCCGATTTGTTTAGATCACCCGTGCAACTCCTGCCCAATAACCGAAATGTCCAGTTTTAAAATCTTACCGTTCCTACGTGTTTTTTTTTTTTTTTTTACCTGTGCCCTACCTCAAGACAAATGGAAATGTAAATTAATAATGTGTTTAATAATTAATATTATCTTACTACTTGGAATATGGTCAAGTTTTGCTCCTTCCACACATCACACATACAGTTTTTTTACATACACGAGTGAGGCCTTATAACTTGAGTGAGCCTTAATATAAGGTCCTATACTGAGATTAATATTTTATGTACACTCTCACACCATAACCATTTGCAATCGATATAAAATAAAGATATAATAATTTATTTAAAATAAAAAATTATATATTAATAATATAATTTTATATTATCTTTTAATTATAAATTATTATATACAATAAATTTATTAACTTTTATAATAATTATTTTAAAAATAATAATTTTGCATTAATTAATAATATAAAAGATTTATACTAATAATGTATAATTATTAATTTTGTTATTTAATATAATTTATTAGATTCATTTTTTTCATCATATTATTTAAATATTTTGAAATTAATTTTTTTCTCCATTTAAATTATAAAATTTATTCGACAATTTATTGTACATTTATTATTTCTCTATTGATCAATTTTCAAATATACCAAGGAGTAATAACCTCCACATAGCATGAAACTTATTTATATATATATATGTTCTATGGAAATCTGTTTATTCTGAAATCTTTCTTTAACAACCAGAAACTTGATGTCGATAAACTTTGACTTTGTAGAACTCTTATTGTTGTTGGTGTAAATGACTGTCGAATTATTGTCATAGTAGATTTTTAGTGCTATCAGCCAAGAGATAGAAGCCAGACGAAGTTTCAATCCGACCCTTCTTAATGAGGCACCATTGCAATGATATCAAGAGGCGACATAAGCATTGGGTTGACGGTGTCGGCAAGGAAGAAGTACATCCGGTTGGCAATGGCAGTCTAGGGTGCCTCCTCCTACCCCTAGGACCTTGTTATCTTTTTCTCGAATGAAGATTTTAAAGGTATGTTGCTACACCAAGATGATCCCATGGTCATTTCAATAGTAGCCGCATAGTTTAAAATCGAAAGAGTGTTGGTCGACCAAGGAAGTTCGGCCAACGTACTCTATTGGAGCGTGTTCCAGAAATTTGGGCTTCCTAAGTCAACTTTGGAGGATTGTCCAAGAACCTTGATCAATTTTGCAGGTGAGCAAGTCAAAATTTGAGGTATGATGGAATTAAAAACAACGTTTAGTACGAATTTGGACACCAAGATCATTCTCATCCTTTTCATTTTTGGCAAAGAATTGCTCAATTTCTTTAAGAAATTTCCTTTCACTTTGACTCTAAAAAATAGAGCCTCGAAATGCTTCTCAAATTGAGCGTTGATCATAAGACACATTCAGTTAGAGCGTTCCCATTTCTCAATTTTAACCTCTTGAAGGTTATTAAGAGTAGGAATAGGTTTTTCTATCTGAAGTGCTAGATCCAAATCCATGCAACCAAGGACTATATCTATGACTTGCTTCTAAACCTTAAAATTTGTTCCATTCAGCATTAGGATACTATTTGGTTTAAGAGATACGCTGACCGCACTAGTAACAACAACTAAAAAAATGTGAAAGTTATAAAAGATAGAAGGCATAAAAAATATATAACAAGATATGTGAAGACAAACTACATAATGGATCCTTTACAAGATACATGTTCTCTCCCCAGGTTAAGTTAAGTTGCCTCACTGCTCCCTTTTTATAAGAAATGATTACTGTTTGTGGCGCGAATTCCTACAAAACTTGCCAATATCAATGGGATGAAGTTTCCTTGGAGAGCTTCTTTTCGTTTATGGCGCGCGCTTTCTGCTTTTGACTTCCTTAGGAAGAATATCACGCCCCATCACCGAATTTTCTCGGCCTTAATGCGGAGAACGTCCGTCCGACCGGACAAGATGCGTGAAAAGTTCGTTTGGTCGAATTAGCCGGACGATACAATCCCTAATACAACATTCATTTTTAGTCTTTAGATAAAAAAAATTAATTTATAGGATATACTTTCAACGCAATAATCAAATATTGACAATTAGTTTTGTCAAATAATAGTCTTTTTACATGTAAAATAAAATTTAATTACATATTTATTATTACAAATATGTCATTATTTGGTCAAATTGTGTCTTCCTTTTAGTCGAATACAATTTATCTAAATAATTTCATAATCAATTTATACAATAAAAATTATTTTATCAATATATTACTTCAATTAATTTAATTTAAAAATTACTCAAAATCTAAATTATGGAGAAAGATAAAAAATTCCTTAAATCATGCCTTGTCCGAAGGAGGAGGCACCACCAACGAATCCATTATTTTTCTTTGATCACAATATCGACCTCAACGACCTCTAGCTCAACGCCGTCAACCACTCCCCTTACCGTCGTGTGTCACTGCTAAACGCTTTTCCGCTTGTTGTCGACCAACCGCATCTCCTTCGCCATTGCACATCGTCCATCATGCCTTCTGCGGCCACTGCGTCACGTGGACGCATCAAAATTTAGTCTTTTTTTAAAAATATCTTTAAGCTTATTTTGTAGTATTTTTTATAAGTTACAGCACGCAATTGTAAAATAGTTTAGGATTATATTGTCTTTATATAACTATAATTTTAAGAAATCAAGTTATTTTAAAAAATTATTTTTTATCCTTAATTTTATATTTTTTAATATAATAGTCACAAATAAATTACTCGTAAATAAATTACTTATTATAATCATTAAATTAAAAAAAATAGCTCATAGTAAATTGATCCTCTTGAATATAAAATATTATTATATTATTATATTATATTAAATGCTTCAGCTAAATTTACAAATTGTGGTAAAAGTAGACCATCTTAAATAAATATCAAAACTTGAATTAAAAAACCATCTTCAAGTTGCCTGTTGTTCTTATTCACCGTTACTTCTTTAAAATAATATATTGACTGACATTTTCGCGTATTGATGATATAATTGAGTAGACCTTTATAGCCTCCCATTCGTGCTTCTGAATGCAGCCAAAAAGTTCTGAAATTTTGAACAATGCATTTTTTTTTTCTTTGGGGGACCAGGAAGCTTTTGAGGAACTTTCTATTTTGGTCCTTGTCATCTTTTCTTTTCAAGTCCCGCAGAGTTCACATTTTAATTCCAACTTCCTTTTTCCCTTTATTCTTTTATTAGTTTTGTTTTAATGTGGGGGAAGTTTTCATAAAGATGACAACTCCACATTCACGTAAGACAAATCGAGATTGTATTGTCATTATCTACTTTTCTTTTATAATTTAATCAACCACAGAATGGAGTGACAAATTGTTGTACCACATGCTATCTTTAACAAGTATTCATTGAATTAACGTATTTTTTTTTGTTTGGTCTCACGTTTTCAAAATTTTGTTTTTTTTATTTGTATTTATATTTTGGTTATCCATTTTTGTATTATTTCTAATTTTTTAGTTTTTTTTACTTTGATATTTTTTCGGACGAAATTTATATTAACAAAAAAGAGTGGGAAGAATTAAAATTATGATCATTGTCCTAGACAACTTTAGTGGGAATGAATGCAACTTCGATGAGTGTCTAACTAAAAGAATATGCATCAAAATTACTAGAAAAATGTTAAATAAAGAAGTTAGTAAATAATGGTTTAGAGGTAGGAGGAACATATTTGAATTGAGAAATGGAAAAAAACATGGTATCCTTCCAAAAGGTACATGGTGAGAGACACAATTCTTTGAGAAATATGATCCTAGTAGTAATAATTTTTATGTACATAGTTATATCCAAGAAAGCAACATAAATGAGTACAAGACTCAAGTTTGATGTACTTGTGAAATTGAAGAAGAAAAAATTATGTAAAATATGGGACAAAAATTTAAAAGGAAAGACATTATTGAAATAAGAGGAACAAAGACGGTTGATGACATAAACAACAGTTAGAATAACTTCATCCAAACTCATTCGAAGAATGAGAAAGAGACAAACATTGCTCAAACAATAAGAACATAACCATAATTATTTTCAACACTATCATTTTATTGAGAAGTGTTAGAACAAGATAATTTAGAGAGGGTATTGTTTACTTAAAATAATTAAGAAATTTAGAATCACAATTTTCAAGAACATTGTCATGGTAAAATAAAAGTCAATAATATACTCTTTAAGATGAACTGGGATTATTATTTTTTTTACCAAAAAGTGAAAGATTAGCCACTTAAAATATTAAGAACTATTTAAAGAGTAGATATCTTCTTACAAATCCTAATTAATTAATTAACTTAATCCAAGAAAAAGGCAGGAGGACGAAATTGATGAAGTTTAGACACCGAACCAAATCTCAATAACAAAGCATGATCGTAATTATTTAATTTAATTGAATATTTAAAAAATCTTCTTGGAACAAATTCCATTTAGGATCCATGCTTTTATTTAAAATATGGATCTCCCTCTTGCTATGTTTAGAAAGATACAAAGTGGTTGACAAAGAGACACAAATTTATAAGTGAATAAAATCTAGAGAGACTTTGCTATGCAATGGATCCCAAGTTTAGTCCTCGCGAAGAGAGGTGGTTATTCCTACAAAGCTGTGTTAGATATCCATCTACTGTACATGGCAAAGCATTCTTCAGGCTTGTACTCCGGAGCTGTGTGACCTCCTCCCTGGAAATATATCAGTGAAAAACAATGGAATAAAGAACTAGCAAACATTAGCATATACCTCATTCTCCACGCATGACTGTAACAGTTTTAAAAGAAATAACTCCCCGTTCAATCTAGACCCTACAGTGCATGAACCCTAATAATCAACCCTATGTGTGACCCACAAGTGCAGCAAGAAGAAAAAGAGACTTGCCTTCACAGTTGCAAATGTCATACGATTGGAGTAAGTCCTCGTGTATCTACTCACAGAAAAACAAATAGTAAGTACATAATTTAGTAAGCTTTCTAGATAAATTCAGCCTGGTTATTATATAACTAGAATTAGGAGAATACCCTGCAACTTGATCATTAGTATGCCATTGCCTCCAATCATCGACAATGGAGTAGTTTAAAGACCTTATCCATGCTTGAGTTGCCAAGAAAGAAATGTCCATGTCATGATCGCCACTGTTAGCAATATACAAAAGTTATTTGCCATATGAAATTCAAATTAGTTAATCTGATATGTATTACCTTATGCAACAAATGAGCATTGAGTAAGAATATTGACCTGTATATCAGCGAACGATAGCCTTTTCTACTGAGATTTACATGATACTCAAAGCTGCTTGGGATATCCCTCTTGTTAGGTATATTGAAGGAACAGCGATGCCATTTTGCTATACTTCCCTGCAGCACATGCATCCAAGCTTTATGTTATATGTAGTTGCATTGCTAAATAACTATGTGAGAAAATTAATGTCTCTTGTGTCAACTACACCTTGCGGATATGCAGTGCATTGCGAACACTATCATCATTGGCCCAATAACCGCATAGGAAGTATACATAACTCTAACGGTGGAAAGGAAATAAAGATCAAGTTAACACAAATATGTGGAGAATTCAGCTACACATGCAACTAATTAAGAGATGACTGGATGGTAAATTTAGAAATGGTATATGAAACAACAAATGCATGCAAGGTATAGCAAGATTGTGATTGCATAAATATATGGAAAAGAAGCATTAAATAAAAATGTCTGATTGAATGAGGCATGAATGAAGATTACCCGACAGCTTAAGGGTGGCAAATTGAGATAAGTATTTAAGAGCATCTTGACGGGATATTTCGATCTCCTCCAAGATGTTTCGCTGTCAAGCCACTCACATGACGGGTCCAAAATATAGGCCCCATTAATTCCTGATGTAGCCTGTGGCAATGAAAATCACAATGGTTGACTTTTTGATTAGAAATTATACTAATGAAAATTTAACAAGAAGAGGAAAAAAAAAGATGCATACCTCATTAAATGACTTGATATCTCTAGAACATAATACATTTTGTGTGTCCACATTTATGTACTCTCCTTTACAGTTTTTTTGCAGTGACTGTTCATTGAAATGAGAGAGATCCGTTAATATTTGACTTTTGTTTCTTCATTACAATTTTTAAGAATAGCTAGCTATTGATGAATTATAATGAAATTACCAAATATAGTTCATCAGAAATAAGTCCCATTCCATGAGCAAAGGGAATTGCATAGTTTCTTTCCCTTCCAGTTGTTGCTGCATTCCCCAGAAGGTATCCCTGAAGAAACAAATTCATAGTTCTTTTCATAATCAATCTGAAATCTGTTATATAATACCATGTCAGCTTCTCTAACCAATGAACAAAATTGGCCATTGTATCTAGGAAAAGGTTTCTTAGATTTTGTTAGAGGATATTCCTCATAAGCTGTCCAAAAGAATATCATATAATCAAAATTCGTATAAAATTCCCCTTTTCTGAAGTCATTTGTATAAACTTGTTTTCCTCCTCATATAAAGCATCTACCTACTTCTAGTTTTCCACTACTACAGCATACAAGATACTTGAAGATGCTAACCTGATACATTTTTCACATTAATACAGCATACAAGATACCTTTCCTCCTTTAACTTTCCCCACACATACATTATAGTACTAATTAAAAAAAAAAATATTCTTAACATAAAAGAGATACTTGAAGATGCTAACCTGAAGATTTATCCATGGTTGGACCCCTTTTTCATTTGCTGAAAACAAGGGAATTTGCCAATAATTAAACTTCTAACATAGTTATAGCAACCTATAGTAACAAATGATGCTATGCTATACATATCAGTCGTCACCAAACAGCCATGTGGGCATTAGCTTCTACATTGGTTTATGATTCTAATTTTTCTGTACACATTGAATCACATAGGAGTCTTTTACCTTGTGAAATTTCTTGAACAATTACTGGAATAGGAATTCCAGAGTATGAATCGCCAGCAATGTAAACTTCATTTGTCAAAAATTTTGGATGATCAATCAACCACTACAAACATTTAAGCATGACTGTCACAATCTAATTGAATAACAGACTATTTAACTGCAAACAATACTAAAAACAAAGGAAAAGGTGACGAATGTGATATAAAAACAATAAAATTTGGAGAGATACCTTCCTAAGAAATTGATGGACTTGATGAACTAGCATCCAGTCGCTTCGTTGAGCAGCAAACTCTGTTCTGGCATAAGTGAAGCCCGTAGAAACAGGCAAGTCTACAAATATAATGCTACTAACCTACGAAGAATAGTTATGATAAATATTAAATAGCAGTAAATTAAATAAGCATAAAAGTTATGATATATCCAAAAGGAACTGATGAAATAAATATTATAAAAGCTAAAATATATATCTATTTCAGGCAACAAAATTATGGATGCATATATACACCCCACCTTTGTCCATGAGTGTTGCCTTAACACCAAATTGGGCAGGCTCCCATTGTAAGCCTCATATTTAAATCCAAGTGGACCTGCAACAAGCAAATAGAGTAAACATGTGGTAGTAAGTTCAGCTCTTGTTACCTATGTTGAAATTTTCTCCTTAATTTTGGTTCATAAGTCACAATGCTTGGGAGATAAACATGATGGGTTACTTTTGGGCTCCCAACTGTGAATAAAGCCCAATTCTGTGCCCCAAGTTTATAACTTTATAAGGGAGAAGGGGTTAGATTGAGATAGGCATCAAAGTGAAGAAATCACAAGAATTAGAGTTAACTTTTTGTATTCTCTTTGAGAGAAAGAGAGATTTATATAGAGAAATTTGTATCTGTACATCCCGGTAGGGTGAGATTCATTGGAGATCCTTAGAGATTGAGAGAAACACTTTGTAATACTACTTTTATAGTAGAGATATTTTACTGGACTAGGTCCCGTTGTTTTTTCCGAGAGGGTTTTTCACGAAAAAATCTTGGTGTCATCTTCCCTCTACTCTTTCAATTATTTTTTCTTACGCTTCCACATAGTGCCCATTTTGCGTTCGGAATAAGTATTGCTGTTTCCCAACAACCTATTACATAGGTACATAAGTATGGTCAAGAAGTAAAAATTGGAAAACAAAGATGATATTACCTATTTCAAAGACAAGGCCAGACAAGGCTGAGCAACCAGGGCCACCGGTGAGCCAAAGCAAAAGAGGATCCTTATTGGGGTTGTTCTCAGACTCAATGAAGTAGTAGAAAGCCTGCACATCCTCTGATTCACCTACTCCCACATACCTATTCAACAAATAGTATAATTATGTAACATGTCTAGCTATGACTTTCATTTCAAGCACTTGACTGTAACTGACCCGGTTTCTAGAACAAAAGGAAGGGGTCCCTCGAATCCAGGAAGGAACTTAACGATGGAGCCACACCATGCAAGTTGAAAGGAGACCACTATAAAGGGAAGTACAACCCTGCTGTAAATGGAACTAAACTTTGCCATTTTCAATGCTCTATCCTATTCTCTCTGAGCATTTCCATATAGTTTTTAATTCGAGTTTCTTACTCCTTGATATCATCATAACTGACAGAGACACTTTTAATAAATAAACTACTAATACAGTATATATTACGTCACAGCATTTCTCGGTTACACAGAATGATTGATAGACCAATAATATTTTACTAAATATTGCGACGGTGGATATCATATATGTCATTACTGACTTTATGGCTATAACAAATTGGAAACGCAACCGTGCTTGGTTACCATCACGATGAAATTAGTGTCCATGGAACCTTGGACTCTGTTTTGTTTAGTCTACAAAATACGTGAATGTTGACAATTAAAGGAAACTGATGCAGTAGATATATCAAAAGAGAAAGAAATATATATGAAAAAAGATATAAATATAATAAATTGTTTGTGGTGGAATTCTGTTTCGAAAACCATTAACGTTTGATTTCGATAATCTCAACAAAATCAAGTGTTTATTATGGAGATTTTGAACGATTTTTTTTTTATTTGAACAAACAACTAAAATTTTTTTAATTTGACTAGTGTAGTCGAGCTAACTTGGTTAAGGAGAATAAATGAGTATTATAAAAGAAAAGGTTTTTAACTTAAGAAAAAATGCAATATTTCTACTATAATTTAATTTTGATACAAATTTTAATCAAGATATACACATCATGAAATTTTCATGAATTTTATAATATTAAATTTGAATTGTAATTAAATCATTACCTATTTTAACCATGTATTTATAACATGACTCAAAGGAAAGAGAGAGTAAATGTGACAAATGAGACAAGCTAGTCTCTCAGGTGTGTTAAGGAGGGAAATGGGTCGAGCTGAACTAAATCAATTTTCATATAAATTAAGATTTTGTTTATCGCAAAATTAGACTAATTTAAGCTCTTTTTTTTTAAATACATAAATTTCTAAATGAATATTTTTATAAAAAATATAAAAATAAATGAACTCAATTTATTTTAGATCTGCTTTCTTGAACGTCCAAGTTTATATAGACTAATTTTTTTTTTAACCTATGATCAAATTTATTTTACCACTTTTAAGAATGATCATTAAAAATCATTAAAAGTTGAGTGAAAATATTTATTCACTATCTTCACTCTTGAAACAAGTAACTATATACATGATGTACGATGTGGGTTTGAATTTATATAAATATTTTTTACCAAATAGAAATAATTACCAAATTTCTTATTTATAGAGTTTTAAACCCAACATTGGTATTTCAATTTCAGAACACATGTAATAATAATTTGAAACTCTTTGTTTGAGTTGTTGTCCTCTATTTCGATTTTATATCTTCATAACTATTTGAAACAAATTGAAGAATTTTTTTTAAGCGTTTTTTTTTTCTGTATCTCCTTACAACTATCTATAAACTTTTTTTGAGTGCATCTTGCGTCTGTACCCACTTGACCTAGTTTGAATAACCTCTTATCAAACGTTTCTCTTTTCAATTAATTGTTCCGAAACTTGAAAGCATATGTTCTGTTTGATATATTTTTTTTATCTCTTCAAGACATGTATACTCAACTTGAATCTATTACCTGTTACCTTTGTACTATTTCGGCTATCTCCAAAAGAATTTTTACTTGTTCACACTTGAAAAATATCTTCAAGTGACACTAACAAAAAAAAAATATAGAAATTAAGTATATAAAAGGAGAAATGTAGTTAATACTCTATTTTATAGTTGACGTATTTATCAAAAATAATAAATTTTGATGAATTTTATTTTTCACATAATTTTTTTTCTATTAAGAACGAAATCCATCAAAAATTTATATTTTCTGATAAATTTAATAATAAAAAAATTAAAAATAGATGGTCACGTAATGTTGCTTACACTCTTCATTCAAAAAAAAAAAAAAAACTCACAATTCACATCTAAAGCTTAGTTTCAAGCATGGGATAAGGTGATACATTTTGTAATTTTTTTTTTATGTTTAGGAATTGGGAACATCAGGATGCATTTTATTCGGTTGAAATTTGAAAGATAAAGTGGTGATTCAATGTATCGGAACTAGCCAACATGAAGCTCGATGCAAGTCGCACACTTTTCTTTTGTATAACCGTCCAGCTTAATTAATGAATGGTTATAGTTTTTTATTGTTATGTTGTGATTTCTGTTAGTATAATATGTTGTTGCTTATTCACGATAGTGCGTAGTAGGAATAGAGTACGTTAGTTTAGGAGCCGATCAGAATTGCTCTAATAACAAAATAGGTAATCGATATATAACCTACATTAGTCAATGATGTAATCCCTGTCAAACTTGAGGTAACTATCGTGTAAGCCCTCAGTAGGCAATGGACGGATGTTCGGCGATTGTTGTAGGAAATTGGGCTGGTGAGAAATCGCTAGCATAGTAGAACTCGAAATTAAACCAATCAAGTGATAAATTAGGATAGTGATAAGATAAATACGTCTTAGTAATTATAGTAATCGTAGGTAACTTTAATCTTTACTTTTATTTGAATGTTTTAGTTTATCTTTACTTTTCTTGCAAATTTACATTTCTCAGTAAAAACTCCCATTTACGTTTCTTGACGAGTTCGCATCTACGTCCCAACTTTGCATCTTATTAGCCTTACATACATAGAAACATTAGAACCACGTGTCCTTGAGAGATATGACTTAGGTTGACCTTGTGCTCTCATAACATAGGTAAATCTAGTATTTTGATAGGAAAAATAACAACTAAATTTCAACTTATCAAACCTCATGCTCACCTGCAGGCTTTCCAAACTCAGCTGTACATCTGTGGGAGAGATTACGCTATTAGCTGCAAACTGTTTCTGGGCACATTGAGAGGTGTTGCCATGCAATGATTCTTTGGTTTACCCTTCAGAACCATCCACACCTTCAATGACCTAACAACCTGCTTCGTGTCGTAGTTCGCGACCAACAAAGCTAAGAAATTGGAGGTAGGCGACCTTTTTGGCATCAAGTAGATAAAGGGTGAAAATCTCAAAAGATATCTATCACGTTTCAGTAGTGCGATGTTCCGGGTGAACGACCCGAATTAGAAATTCTTCATAAAGACTTTCTAGAAGAGATTAAGTGTCAGACAGTTTAGCGACTCCTTAACATTGAGAAGACTAACCAATATGGAGGAGATTAGGACTCAAGTAGAAAAGCACATCGAGACGGAAGAAGACCTAGCTAACTGGTTGGAGGCAGAGCACAAGCTGCCTCCACTGTTAACCAAGGTTGGTCAAGGACAGTTTGGAAGAACAAATCCCCAAAGGAAGGGTAACTATAAGCCAATAAGTAACGCGATCCAATTTACCCGTTTGAAATTAAAGAGATCTCAAATACTATGGGAGGTGTATCACACACACCTGCTAGATATATCCTTCTCGATTGAGAGCCAGATGGGACCAGGCCAGGATGAGTGGTATGAGTTTCATCATACGCATGAACATCCCACGAGGGGTGTAGGACTTTAAAAGGTTAGATCGAGAAGTTGATCCGAGAAAAGAATCTTGGCGGTTTTGACCAAAGTTAGATGGATAAGAGAGAAACGAGGCATAGTCCTCCACGACCTAAGCGCCTCGAGACACCCGATGAGGAGAGGTTGAGAGATAGAAGTTAGTCGAAGTCTTAATCCGACCCTTCTTATTGAGGCACCATTGCGATAATATCAAGAGGCGGCATAAGCATTGGGTTAACGACATCAGCAAGGAAGAAGTACATCCAATCGGTGATGGCAGTTCAGGGTGCCTCCTCCTACCCCTAGGACCTTGTCATCTTTTTCTTGAATGAAGATTTTAAAGGTATGTTGCTACACTAAGATGACCCCATGGTCATTTCAATAGTAGCCAGGGAAATTCGGCCAACATACTCTACTAGAGCGTGTTTGAGAAATTAGGGCTTCTTGAGTCAGTTTTGGAGGATTGCCCAGGAACCTTGATCAGTTTTGCAGGCGAGAAAGTCGAAATTTGTGGTATGGTGGAGTTAAAAACAACGTTCAATATGGATTTGGACACCAAGATCATTCTCATCCTTTTCATTTTTGGCAAAGAATTGCTCCATTTCTTCAAGAAATTTTCTTTCACTTTAACTCTAAAAAATAAAGCCTTGAAATGCTTCTCGAACTCAAATTGAGCGTTTCATGATCATAAGACTCATTCAGTTAAAGTGTTCCCATTTCTCAATTTTAACCCCTTGAAGGTTATCAGGAGTAGGAATAAGTTTCTCTATTTGAAGTGCTAGTTATTCAACATTAGAATACTATTTGTTTGAGTAGATATACTGACTGCATTAGTAACAACTAAAAAAAAGGTGAAAGTTAAAAAAAATAGAAGGCATCAAAAGTATACTACATAATAGATCATTTACAAGATACCTAATACAACATTCATTTTTAGTCTTTAGATAAAAAAAATTAATTTGTAAGTGATATTTTCAACACAATAATCAAATATTGACAATTAGTTTTGTCAAATAATAGTTTTTTACATGTAAAATAAAACTTATCACATATTTATTATCACATATATGTCATTATTTGACCAAATTGTATATTCCTTTTAGTCGAATACAATTTACATAAATAATTTCATAATTAATTTATATAATAAAAATTATTTTGTCAATATATTACTTTAATTAATTTAATTTAAAAAAATACTCAAAAATCTAAATTATGAAGATAAAAAATTCCTTAAATCATGTCGTTTATATATCCTTGTCTGAAGGAGGAGGCACCAACGAATCCATTATTTTTCTTTGATTACAATATCGACCTCAACGACCTCTAGCTCAACGCCGTCAACCACTCCCCTTACCGTCGTGTGTCACTGCTAAACGCTTTTCCGCTTGTTGTCGACCAACCGCATCTCCTTCGCCATTGCACATCGTCCATCATGCCTTCTGCGGCCACTGCGTCACGTGGACGCATCAAAATTTAGTCTTTTTTTTTAAATATCTTTAAGCTTATTTTGTACTATTTTTATAGGTTACAGCACGCAATTGTAAAATAGTTTAAGATTATATTGTCTTTATATAACTATAATTTTAAGAAATTAAGTTATTTCAAAAATTATTTTTTATCCTTTATTTTATATTTTTTAATATAATAGTCACAAATAAATTACTCGTAAATAGAATACTTATTATAATCATTTAAATTAAAATAATAGCTCATAGTAAATTGATCCTCTTGGATATAAAACATTATTATTATATTATATTATATTAAATGCTTTAGCTAAATTTACAAATTGTGGTAAAAGTAGACCATCTTAAATAAATATCAAAACTTGAATTAAAAAACCATCTTCAAGTTGCCTGTTGTTCTTATTCACCGTTACTTCTTTAAAATAATATATTCACGGTTGTAATTGAACTTCTCCATTGATGGAGACATTTTCGCGTATCGATGATATAATTGAGTAGACCTTTATAGCCTCCCATTCGTGTTTCTGAATGCAGCCAAAAAGGTCTGAAATTTTGAACAATGTATTTTTTTCTTTGGGGGACCAGGAAGCTTTTGAGGAATTTTATATTTTGGTCCTTGTCCTCTTTCCTTTTCAATTCGAGTTCACATTTTAATACCAGCTTCCCTTTTCTCTTTATTCTTTTATTAGTTTTGTTTTAATGTGGGGGAAGTTTTCATAAAGATGTAAACTCCACGTTCACCTACGACAAATAGAGATTGTATTGTCATTATCCGCTGTCCTTTTACAATTTGAATCAACCACTCAATGAAGAGACAAGTTGATTAGCAATTGTGACTTTCTATGGCTTAACCATTTTAAAATAATACACATGTAATAATATAGTGGGGATATAAATTCTCTTCACTTGTAAAAATCTTTAAGGAATAATCACAAATGAAAATGAAAGTAACAATGAAAAGAATAATGTAAGAGACATCAATATTTTTAACGTGAAAAAACCTCAAGACTAAAGAAATCAATCTACTGTGATCAATTAGAAGTACAAGAGCGTTTAATCAAGAGCATAAATTTGTGCATACAACCAATCACTCAATCAAGCGGCAAAGCTTGCAAATGGAGAGCAAGAAACGAGAAACAAGAAAATAAAAAACTCACAAAATCATGCTATTGTACGAGCACGATGTCTCACACCACAGACCTTGCTCTTTCTTTCTCTCTCTTTCTCTCTTTCTTTCTCTTCTCTCTTTTGGCTGTGAAAATCTACTCTCTCTCAATATTTGTTTCTATGTGTCTCTGTAGTTGTATCTCTCCTCAATCTGACCCCTTTTCCTCTTATAAAGAGAGACCTAGCGGCTTGAGAGTATTGAGCTTTTGTCCACATAGTTGGGAGTCCAAAAATAACCCAACATATCTCTCCCCTCACAACTATGTGGAGGTGATCACCAGTCCGACAATCTTGCAACAAGTTTCAAACTTCCCTTTTGGAACTACCTTGGTCATCATGTCAGCACCATTATCATAAGTATGAACTTTAACCAACTCCAACAACTTAGCATCCAAAGCATCACGTATCCAATGATACCTCACATCAATATGCTTGAACCTAGAATGAAAAGTTAAATTGCACTCTGATTATCATAGAATAACAAGTACTTGTCCTGAATAAAACCAAGCTCCTACAAGAATTTCTTCACCCAAAGCAACTCCTTGCATGCTTCTGTAATAGCAATAAACTCTGCCTCAATAGTGAACAAAGCAACACATTTCTGCAATTTAGATTGCCAAGCCACAACTCCCCTTGCAAACTTGATCAAATAGCCTAAAGTGGACTTTCTAGAATCAATGTCTCCAGTTATATTTGAGTCTGAGTAACCCACCAAAGTAGGCTTATCACCTCCAAAACAAAGCATCAAATCACTAGTACCATGAAGATACCTCAAGATCCATTTCACAATATTCCAGTGCTTTATACCTGGATTAGACAAAAATCTACTGACAGTACCAACAACATGTGTAATATCTGGTCTTGTACACACCATTGCATACATCAAACTACCCACTGCATATGCATAAGGAACTTTGCTCATATTAGTCTTCTCAGCTTCATTTGAAGGACTATATCCAAAACTCAATTTAAAATGAGCAGCAAGAGGAGTGCTCACTACTTTAGCATTTTTATATGGAATCTTTGCAAAACCTTTTTAACATAATGTTCCTGTGGCAACCAAAGTTTCTTTGCTTGTCTATCACGAATGATTCTTATACCAAGAATCTGTTTAGCAGCTCCCATGTCTTTCATAGCGAATGACTCGCTCAATTGCTTCTTCAATCTATCGATTCTGGAAATACTTTTCCCAACAATAAGCGTGTCATCAACATATAACAACAAGATAACGAAGTCATCGTCAGAAAATTTTCTAACAAAGACATAGTGATCAGAAGTAATTTTCTTGTAGCCTTGCTCACACATAACAGACTCAAACTTCTTGTACCACTGTCTTGGAGCCTACTTCAGACCATACAAGCTCTTTCTGAGCCTGCACACATAGTCTTCCTATCCAATAATTTGAAAACCATCAAGTTGCTTTATGTATATCTCTTCCTCCAAATCACCATGAAGGAAAGTTGTTTTTACATCCATCTGCTCAACCTCCATATCAAAGGTAGCAGCTAAACTCATCACAATTCTGATGGATGACATCTTCACCATAGGAGAGAAAATCTCATTGAAGTCAATGCCTTTTCTCTATCTAAAGCCTCTCATTACTAATCTGGCTTTATACCTTGGATATGAAGAATTACTATCTTGCTTTATCCTGTAAATCCACCTATTTTCCAAGACCTTCTTGCCATTAGGTAACTTCACCAAATCATAAGTGTGATTATCATGCAAAGACTTTATTTCATCTTGCATTGCATCCATCCACTTTTGCTTCTCTTCACTCTCTATGGCCTCTTGGCAACACTCAGGTTCTTCTCCATCTGTCAAGGCCACATACTCATCAGAAGTATACCATGTAGATGATTGTCTCTGCCTATTAGACCTCCTGAGTTGGACCGGAGGTGGTTTAGAAGCATCACCCGGATTCTCATCTTGTGACATCTCTTGCTCCTCTTCAGCATCATCATCAAGAGGAACATCAAAGCCATCTCCAAGCAACTGATCACCATAATTATGTTGCTCACCATTCTGAACATTGTTATCAACAATATTCAGATCATGTACAAGCATCCGAACTAGATCTATTTCAAACAAACTATTGTCTCTCTCAGGTGTAGACTTTTTTATCTTATCAATGTCTTCAATGGTTTGATCTCCCATGAATTGCACATCATGACTTTTGACAAGTTTCTTCTCAACAGGATCATACATCCTATAACCATACTCATCAAGACCATACCCAACGAAGATACACTGCCTAGTCTTCATATCCAACTTGGATCTTTCATCCTTTGGAACATGCACAAAGGTCTTACAACCGAAGACTAGCAAATGATCATACTTAACATCTTTGCCAAACCAAATCTTGTATGGCACCTCAGTATTCAAAGCAACTGCAGGATTGAGATTAATAACATGCATTGTTGTGTAAAGTGCCTCACCCAAAAAACGCTTAGGTAACTTTGCTTTAGAAAGCATGCACCTAACTCTCTCAATCAATGTCCTGTTCATCCTCTCTTCTAAGCCATTCAATTGAGGAGTTTTAGGAGGAGTATTTTCATGTTTGATACCCTACTGCTTGCAATATACATCAAATGGTCCACAATATTCACCATCATTGTCAGAATGAATACATTTCACCTTCTTGCTTGATTGTCTCTCAACCAAAGTCTAGAAATGTTTGAACTTCTCTAACACTTGGTCCTTTGACTTCAAAGCATAGACCCAGAGCTTCCTGGAACAATCATTAATAAAGGTAACAAAATAAAGTGCACCACTAAATGACTTTACCTTTAATGGACCACAAACATCAGAATGCACCAATTCTAGAAACTCTAACTTCCTTAAGGGAGGATGCTTCTTAAAGGATACTCTAGTCTACTTACCAGCCATGTAATGAGAATATTTCTCCAACTCTGCATTCTTCAATCTTGGAAGCATGTCCTTTTTGGCTAAACATTCAACCCTTTTTCACTGATATGACTAAGCCTTTAGTGCCACAAAGATGTCTCCATATCCATGACATTCACACTGTCTTTAGCAACCAAAGCTTTTATCCAATACAATTTAGAATTTTTCTCCCCTCTGGCTACAACCAAGTTACCTTTGGTGAATTTCCATTTTCCATGACCAAAGTGATTATCATAACCACCACATCAAGCATATCCACAGATATCAAGTTAAAGCGAACATCTGGAGCATGTTTGACTCCTCTAAGCCACAACTACATTCCTATGTTGGTTTGCAAGCAAACATCACCAACACCAATCACCTTGGTCACACCATCATTACCCATTCTCAACACTCTAAAATCACCTACGATGTAAGATGTAAAGAACTCCTTCCTTGGTGTAACATGTAGTGTAACACCGCTATCAATAATCCACATGCTCTCATTGGATACAAAATTAACCGACTCAAAGTCTCGAAGAATGACAAGATCATCATTTGTAACAATAGTGATACGATCATCATTCTTCTTTTTTGACTTACCCTTTTTGCCTTTGTTCTCCTTTTAACACAAGAAACAATGCTTCTATATATATCCTATTTTGTGATAGTAATGACACTCCACATTCTTGTATCTGGACTTGGATATACTTCTACTCTTTTCTCTTTCCTTTTTTTGACTTCCCCCCTATTTTCAATGACAAGTGCCTTAGATTGAGATGAAAAACCTTGTGCCTTCCTTCTCATCTCCTTGTTGAGAATGCTACCCTTTACCATTTGCAAAGAGACAACACCATTAGGATTTGAATTTGTGATAAAGACCTTAAAAGCCTCCCAAGACTCGGGTAGAGAATTCAAGAGTAGTAATCCCAAAATCTCATCTTCGAACTTGATATCCATTCCTGACATCTGATCAATAATCCCTTGAAATTCATTCAAGTGATCTGACAATGAAGTGCCTTCCTTGAACTTTAAACTCATAATAGAATTCAACAAAAATAATTTGTTGTTCCCACACTTTGAGGCATACAAAGATTCAATCTTCTCCCACAATGTCCTAGCATGTATCTCATTTGCAATGTGATTATAAACATTATCATCCACAAAAAGTCGGATAAAATCATATACTTGTTGATGCTCAAAGTCCCACTCTTCATTAGACATAGATTCTGCTTCGAGCACAGCAAAAACAGGAAGATGCATTTTCTTCACAAATAATAAATCTTTCATCTTCCCTTTCCATAAGTGATAATTAATACCATTCAGACTCACCATTCTATTTGTATTACCCTCCATTATGAAAAGTAAAAACATGGGTCGTCCAAACCAAAGAAATCAATATACTATGATCAATTAGGAGTACAAGAGAGTTCAATCAAGAGTACAAATTTGTGCATACAACCAACCAACTCAATCAAGCAGTAAAACTTGCAAATGGAGAGCAGGAAATGAGAAGCAAGAAAATAAAGAACTCACAAAATCGTGTTATTGTACGAGCACGATGTCTCACACTACAAACCTTGCTCTTTCTTTCTCCCTCTCTTTCTCTTCTTTCTTTTGGGTATGAAAATTCACTCTCTCTTAACCTTTGTTTCTATGTGTCTTTGTGGTTGTATCTCTCCTCAACCTGACCCCTTCTTCTCTTATAAAGAGAGACCTAGCGGGCTTGAGAGTATTAGGTTTTTGTCCACATAGTTGAGAGCCTAAAAATAACCCAACACCACTTATCATCTTGAACATTCTATTGTTTTAGCACCTGCTATCTTTAACAAGTATTCATTGAATTAACGTGTTTTTTTGTTTGGTCTCACGTTTCCAATTTTTTTTTATTTGTATTTATATTTTGGTTATCCATTTTTGTATTATTTCTTATTTTTTAGTTTTTTTACCTTGATATTTTTTTCGGACGAAAATTATATTAACAAAGAAGAGTAGGAAGAATTAGAATTATGAACATTGCCCTAGACAACTTTAGTGGGAATGAATATAACTTTGATGGGTGCCTAACTAGAAGAATATGCATCAAAATTACTAGGAAAATGTTCAATAAAGAAGTTAGTAAATAATGGTACATAGGTAGGTGGAACACATTTGAATTGAGAAATGGAAGAAAACATGGTATCCTTCCCAAAGATAACATGGTGAGAGACACAGATTCTTTGGGAAGTATGATCCTAGTAGTAATAACTTTTATTTTCCAAGAAAGCAACATAGATGAGTACAAGACTCAAGTTTGATGTACTTGTGAAATTGAAGAAGAAAAAATTATGTAAAATATGGGACAAAAATTTAAAAGGAAAGACATTATTGAAATAAGAGGAACAAAGACTGTTGATGACATAAACAACAGTTAGAATAACTTCATCCAAACTCATTCGAAGAATGAGAAAGAGACAAACATTGCTCAAACAATAAGAACATAACCATAATTATTTTCAACACTATCATTTTATTGAGAAGTATTAGAACAAGATAATTTAGAGAGGGTACTTGTTTACTAAAATAATTAAGAAATTTAGAATCACAATTTTCAAGAACATTGTCATGGTAAAATAAAAGTCAATAATATACTCTTTAAGATGAACTGGGATTATTATTTTTTTTACCAAAAAGTGAAAGATTAGCCACTTAAAATATTAAGAACTATTTAAAGAGTAGATATCTTCTTACAAATCCTTATTAATTAATTAACTTAATCCAAGAAAAAGGCAGGAGGACGAAATTGATGAAGTTTAGACACCGAACCAAATCTCAATAACAAAGCATGATCGTAATTATTTAGTTTAATTGAATATTTAAAAAATCTTCTTGGAACAAATTCCATTTAGGATCCATGCTTTTATTTAAAATATGGATCTCCCTCTTGCTATGTTTAGAAAGATACAAAGTGGTTGACAAAGAGACACAAATTTATAAGTGAATAAAATCTAGAGAGACTTTGCTATGCAATGGATCCCAAGTTTAGTCCTCGCGAAGAGAGGTGGTTATTCCTACAAAGCTGTGTTAGATATCCATCTACTGTACATGGCAAAGCATTCTTCAGGCTTGTACTCCGGAGCTGTGTGACCTCCTCCCTGAAATATATCAGTGAAAAACAATGGAATAAAGAACTAGCAAACATTAGCATATACCTCATTCTCCACGCATGACTGTAACAGTTTTAAAAGAAATAACTCCCCGTTCAATCTAGACCCTACAGTGCATGAACCCTAATAATCAACCCTATGTGTGACCCACAAGTGCAGCAAGAAGAAAAAGAGACTTGCCTTCACAGTTGCAAATGTCATACGATTGGAGTAAGTACATAATTTAGTCACGATGTATCGGAACTGGCCAGCATGAAGCCCGATGCAAGTCGCACACCGGTGAGGCATGTGTTTTTTTTTTTTTTACCGGTAATAACAAGTAATGCCGGTTACATAAAAAAAAATAGAATTTGCTGATATGTCTCTAATTTTGTGAAAGGAAGTAATGTAAAAATATAGACAAAATGTGTTGATTCCCATGGCTGCGAAGAAGAGGCTAAAGGGCGGATTCAGCCCTCTAAAATTTTGCTACCACTTCCAAAATTGATTTTACATTTATTATTTATTCTTCAACTCTAAATTCTGTTTGCTGCCTTCCTAACACTAACAAGAGTTAACTGATTGATTTATTTCCCAGCTCTAAACTTTAGATGCTATTGTTTTCAGAGGCTGACATTAACCTTTTTTTTTTTTTACTAACATTGAACTTAAATTCGATCTTCTATGTTGAATGTTAAGATTAATAGTAGATTATAGATAATTGATTGAATGATATAATAATGTTAACTTTTCTTTTCATGTAGTGTTGGATACAAAGGAGACAAGATATGTAAATCCAGCAATACTACTACTTTCCCCTCATAAACACCATTTGTATTAAGATTAAGCTAATATTCTAGGCATGAATGCATACCAAGTTATTTGATTTCAAATTACAAATCTTATTCATAGGAAATCTCAATTCATTGATCATACGTGGTTTCAAAATTGTATATGACTATGAGTTGTACACTAATTGTGTGCAGTACTAAATAAATAGTACATTTATATGACTGAGTTATACACGAATTGTGTGCAGTAATAAATGAACATATTTCATTATTATATATGCAACAACTTCGGTTCATGACTTCCAATGAATCACATATCTCTTCAACATTCTATCAAACAATTTATAAGCATTCTTAATTTGGTCACATTTAAGATACATATGCACCAAGAAAGACATCACAATAGAATAAAAAACAAACTCAAACATTCTACAAAGGTAAAAACCCATCAAATATTAGACCCCAAGAGCCCATTTGAGAGAAAGCAACAATTTTGTTTTTCAAATC
This sequence comes from Mucuna pruriens, assembly GCA_025330945.1. Lineage (NCBI taxonomy): Eukaryota > Viridiplantae > Streptophyta > Magnoliopsida > Fabales > Fabaceae > Mucuna > Mucuna pruriens. The sequence goes on along the minus strand of JAENHJ010000533.1, from coordinate 1,812,803 downwards.
TAACATTGGTTGAACTCTTGTTCTGGTTTTCATTATTTGCTTGTGACTACTTTATCCACTATGCACTAGTGATAGATGTGCTCCTCAACTTTAAAAAAGTGTCAATAACAAGATTTATATTGTAATTTAAAAATTATTATTTAAAAATTATTATTTACACTTAAATTCAAACTAATCACTTTATAATTATCCACAAGTCGTAAATCAAAATCGTTAATTAAAATAATAATATATATCCAATGAAAAAAAGAAGTGGTTCACGGATGTACCACATTTTGTGGGTCTTCACCCTAGCCAAATCCCAACGTTTCATCATAGTAGTGAAATCATCTCAAAGTGACATGTCACAAGTGTGTTTATTTGAATTCTCAAAAAAAAAAAAAAACTTTGAAATATAGAGACGTATAATTCAAGGCAGATGACGATATACTCGAGATTTTTCACGTATTCTACGTTATTTTGAAAATGACAATTTGGAGGCATGTGTTACCAAGTAATCAAAAGTTATTCGAGAAAATATCAAATTAAAGTCATATATTTAGCTATATTTTATTTTCAGATAAAATATATATTTATGTTGAAGTAGTTTTTATTTGTAAGGGGTGTGAAATATTTATTCTTATCTCAAGTAAGAGGAATACATTTTGCTAAATTAAAATCAAAATTAATAATTCTAAATTTTCTGACAATATAATTCCCTAGTATTTTTCTTATTTGTTGTTATTTTTGTTCCTTTTATAAGTTTTTTTTTAGTTTGTCTCAGTTTTTTTTTAATAAGATTCCCGCTAAATTATTTATTGATGGATTGATTTTTAAAAAGTACCATTAAGTAGATATGTATTAATTAATTAGATAAAAGAGATTAAAAAAATAAAATTCTAATAAATTTAAATGTAATTCTAAAAATACAAATTATTGATAAATTTAATATAGAAGAAGAAAGTAGTATTTGAATAATACATTGATATATACATACATATATACTCTCTCCATTTCTTAATCATAAATGTTAATTAACAAATACCTTAAAATTAAGTAGTTAATTAAGGAATCAAATAGCTCACTTTGAAAACTCTAGTTTTCTAACATTCATTTTTGTTAATAATTTTAAAAAGAAAATTTGTTTATGGAAGGATATCATTTTGAAAAACCATATTATGTCAAAACACTTGGTGAAATACATTAATGTTGACTTCCAGAGATTAAGAAATTTTAATTAATTGATACCAGAGGCTACTTAAATATTTATGATTTGGGTAAAATTATTTGAGAGTTAAGTTTAATTTGTGTAATAATCCTCTAAATTGGACCTCTGTTGGTTATATCTATGTCAATGATATCTTGCTAGGTAATATTGGGTTGTAATTTCTTTTTTAGTACATATCTTTTTTAGTATTAGAGAAGTAGAATAGAAAAGAGATACACACAAACTTATTTTAAAAAAAATAATTAACATATTCATCATGAGGATCTCTATATATAGTATTTGAGGGATACACAATCTTAGGATTTAGGTTGCAATATTCTTAGGTGAACAAATTTTTTAAAGATAAAATTAATGTGAAGTGAATTAATATCATCAAAATAGAAAATCAATAAATATGCACGAATACAAAATCTTTTTGTTAAAATATTTGTTTGATAAGGACAAACTTATTTGTTATTTGTTAAAAAATAGAAGCGTATTATATAAATGAAAACGAAGAATACTAGCGGCACTTTGTTAGAAACTCTATTTTAATACTTACTCTACTATAAGCTAGAATTTATTATTGGAATGATTTTTAAGTTTGGTGAAACTACCGATAAATCAGAAAAAGAGACTCATCAAATAAAAATGAATTTTAAAAAATTATAATTTTTAATAAATTTTAGTAAATAGTCGTTAAAATATTAAAAATAGCATATAATACCATGTAAATTTGAAAATGTGTTTTTTCTCCTCCCGTGTCAAAAGAAACAATGTCAAAAGTTCTGTTATTTTTTAATATTACAAAAAATAAAAAGAAGAATAAAAAAAAAAGAGAAACTGATTCCTATGGAAGCATACTCGCATCTCATGTGCCTCAAGCAATTGCTTCATGTCCTATGGTGGATCTTGAAGAAGGTAACTAAAGGTTGTGCCCCTATGGCACCTAGGCTAGAAATGTATGATCAATAAAGAAATGTCACTGTTTATTGATAAACTTTCTAATGATAGCTACCTCACTTGCACACAAATTATGTATCCAAACATCGAGACAAGTTGATACAACATAGAAAATCTGAAACACAATCCACACGTCAATACCCACTTCCCAACAAAGTTTAGTATCATGTAAAACTCATAATTTCTACATATAGGATTGTGTACTATTCCAGCTCCTATAGAAAACCAAACAGGAAATGACCATCCACAACTAATCTCATTTAATTTTTTTTTGTCCTCACAAAAAATCTAACCAAGTGGCAATGTCAATTATACATAAATATAATAATGAAAACGTATTCAACTTTGTTAAAATTATTTGTGGAAAGTAATTTTAATAAACTATTTTGTATGAGAATCAGACTCATAATTGAATTATACATAATTATAAAGTAAATTAAAATTTGACCATTTTTAATACTTTTCTCTTTTTTCATCAAATTACTAATAAAAATATTTTAATTAATAATGATAATAAAAATATAAGAATGATAATAAAAATGAACACAAAAAATATACAATTTAAGTGAAGATACATGAAAAAGAGTTAATATTCCACTTTATATAAATAATTAAAGTGATATATTGAAAATATATTCATATTAATTATTAATGTTTTTAGATAATAATCTAGAAAAAATAAAATTTAAGTAATTTTGAGTTTGAGTTTTGAGAATGTATTACTTTGTCTCAATAATAATTTTATTGGGATATAATATAATTGTTTCTAGAAAAAAAATATACGTGGTTTATAAAGAAAAAATTCATTTACTCCTAAATCAATTGCCAACTTTTAGAGTAAAAAGAGTTAATATTTTTAATTTTATATAATTAAAGTACTAAGTAAAAATGAAGAAAAAAAATAGGAAAGAAAAAAAAAAGTGATGGATGAAAACAATGAATTTGTTCTTGCCTTCCAATATTTGAATTAATAATGATAATAACGAATGAAAATTTAAATAGAGAAACTATAGTTTATCACTTTATCATCATTATGATAAGAGACAGGATAATAATAAACTATTATTCTAATTAGAGATCGTTTATCTCCACAAAATTAAAGATGAGAGAGAAAAGATAGTGTCAATCATATTAAAGAAATTTAAATTAGTATAGAAGTTAAAAGAGATATCTCTTAAATTTTTTTTTAAAAATTCATATAAAATCATATATGAGAGAGAAAGTCGATTAAAAATTTAAATAATGAAAAAAAAGGAATCATGAAAAAGATGAAAGAATTTAATTATGGGAAGAGAAAAAAATTTAGAAATTTTATTTAAATAAAAAATATTTGCTCGAGATATAGTATAATTCACCTTTGATTGGGAGAGAAGATTTTAAAAATAATCATGTTGGGAAATAAATATTACTATCCAGTAAAGTGACGTTCATTTATGGATATTAGTTACTATTTTGGTAATGGATATTTTATACTTATTTTTCAAGTATAAAAAAGAATAAATTTTTTAACTTGTATATCTACAAAATAACTATTTACTTTATATAACTAAAATTTATAATAAATAAATATTTTTGAATATATAAATTATATTATAATAAAAATTCATAATAAATAAATAATTTTTATAGTTATAAATAAATAATTTAAAATATATAAATTATATTTTAGATTTATAATAATTAAATAATTTAAATTGTAATACAATATTATTTTTTATTATTGATAATTTAGATTAAAAAACTATTGAAATTAAAATTCAACTTAAAAATAAAAATAATAAAAATAATATATTAAAAGAGATAAAAAAAAAACCACTTTTGTTAAATAGAAACGATTAAAAACAGTTTCATTAAATAACAATTATTAAAAACGATTTCTTTTAAGATAATTATTTAAATTTATAATTAAAATAGTTGAATTTGATTAAAAATTAAAAATTTACATATATGAGAAGGTTTTTCAATGTGGAAGAGGAAAAGTCGATAAAAAAAAATCCGAAAAATTAAACCTTCTCAAACAACTTACCTGAACTTAATAACGGTCCTCTACTCGAATTTTGCCAAAAACAAACCCAGAAAAATACAATCTAGAAGATGTTCCATAGACTAGTTCTTCTAGACAGAATATCTACCCACAAATATCAATATTAAAGATTTTCATCTTTTTAAAATTTGTTTTGTCACTCAAGTATACAAACTGTTTCCTCACACAACAAACCAAAGAGGATTTTGTGATGATAAAGAGCACTGTATACTCGTAATCTTTCCACCTTTTTCTACATATATACACTCATAACGCCCTAAGTACGTACCCTTTCTCTTCTCTGAGGTTTTCTCTTCTCTTGACGCAGCCATGGCACATAACAAAGATGTGCCACCTTCTACGTCTTCACAACACCATGAAGGAGACATAGCCAACCAAAAGGTTCCCTTCTACATGCTCTTCACTTTCGCCGATCGTCTTGACGTGGCCTTGATGACCGTTGGCTCGATCTGCGCCACGGCTAATGGGTGGTCGCAGCCTCTCATGACTCTCATTTTAGGGAAGCTCATCAACACCTTTGCCTCCACCGATCCATCTAATGCTATCAAGGAAGTTTCTCATGTATGCATCCATATGTGTAAATCTTTCATTTATATTGGGTGCAATTAAGGGTCTTTGTTGTTTCTTTTTTTTTTTTTTTATATTAATTCTTATATACATGCAAGGGAACTATTCTTTTGTTAAAAAAAATTACAAACCTAACGTTGCTTACTTATGATTTTTACCTCAAGAGAAGTTGCATTAACCTTTTGTGTGACTTGGCACTGTCACTTTAAATTCCAGGTGGCGTTATTATTTGTTTACCTGGCTATTGGGACTGGAATTATGTCGTTCTTTCGTAAGTGGCACTTATTTTTCTCCCTCCTTTTTGTGCTTATTTATGTGTTAGAGACTATTATATATGTTGTGTTTCAGTGTCAGATAATTAATTGCAGCATTTTGATATAATGATTAACTGTGGTTTTGTCCAATATGCTGCTGCAGAGGTAGCATGTTGGATGGTGACAGGAGAAAGACAAGCCGCAAGGATCCGTGGCTTGTACTTGAAAACTATATTGAAGCAGGACATTGCTTTCTTTGACACTGAAACAACAACTGGTGAGGTAGTTGGGAGAATGTCTGGTGACACCATTCTCATTCAAGATGCAATGGGAGAAAAGGTATCATACTCCTTTCTTGCATGAAAAAACACCACAAGATGATCATCATTGTTATTACGTACGTGCATTTCGTGATCTTGCAAGTATTAGTCAAGAGAATTTTAATTTAACAGGGTATTCATAGTGCATAAAAGAACAATGGTAACAGTATAAAAGAAAAATGAAAATTATATTGGCCAAATGATCTCAAAAACAACAATGCTAATATAGGTCAAATAGTAAAAAAGAACAATGGTAATTACCAAAAGATGTATGTATACCTTAATTTTATAGTTTTGTTATTCCAAATAGTAATAATGACACTGAAGAGAATGTAACCGCCATGTCTAGTGACTTTTATTAATTATATTAATGTATACTAATGATCTTTTGTTTTCACTTCTCATCAATCTTGCTTGTACCTTACGATAAAAACTTATAATGATAGGTAGGGAAGTGTATACAACTTGGTTCAACCTTTTTGGGTGGATTTGTGATTGCCTTTATAAGAGGATGGCGTCTCGCTGTTGTTTTGCTCGCATGTATACCATGTGTTGTTGTTACGGGTGGAGTTTTGTCCATATTGATGACTAAAATGTCAAGTCGTGGGCAAGCTGCTTATGCAGAAGCAGGAAATGTTGTTGAACAAACAGTGGGAGCTATTAGAACAGTAAGACACAATCATACAAAAAGTTAGTTTGCGTTTTTATATATAAGCAATGTCCTTGACTTCTTTCTGAAATTTAAATTTAATCAGGTGGCATCTTTCACTGGCGAGAAAGAAGCAATAGAAAAGTATAATATCAAGTTAAAGGTTGCTTATAAAACAACGGTTCAACAAGGGATGGCCTCGGGGTTAGGAATGGGAGCACTTCTGTTGATTATCTTCTGCACTTATGCACTTGCCATGTGGTATGGTTCTAAACTGGTCGTTGAGAAAGGATACAATGGTGGAACAGTCATCAATGTGATTGCAGCTCTTATGACTGGTGGAATGTAAGTGAGACAATATTGGCATGGCATTGTTTAAGCATAAGATTTTTTTTTATTTTAGTTTGTACTTAACCTGATTGATCTTTCTAACATTCCCAGGTCACTTGGTCAAACATCCCCATGCCTAAATGCATTTGCATCAGGCCAAGCAGCAGCTTATAAGATGTTTGAGACAATTAAAAGAAAGCCAAAAATTGATGCTTATGATAACAGTGGTGTTGTCTTGGAAAACATAGATGGACACATTGAACTCAAGGACATTCACTTTAGATACCCTGCAAGGCCGGATGTGCAGATCTTCTCTGGATTCTCATTGAATGTTCCCAGTGGCACAACTGCTGCTTTAGTGGGTCAAAGTGGAAGTGGGAAGTCCACTGTAATCAGTTTATTAGAAAGATTCTATGATCCTGATGCTGGAGAAGTACTCATAGATGGTGTGAATTTGAAGAGTTTTCAAGTTAGATGGATAAGAGAACAAATTGGACTGGTTAGTCAGGAACCTGTCCTCTTTGCAACTAGTATCAAAGAGAACATAGGCTATGGGAAAGAAGGTGCAACTGATGAGGAAATAACAACAGCAATAACACTTGCCAATGCCAAAAAGTTCATTGACAAGTTGCCTCAGGTGTGTAAATGTTCCATAATCCAAAATTTTACCTCACATTACTAAGTTAATTAATGTGTTTTATTCTGTTTGCAGGGCCTTGAGACATTGGCAGGCCAAAATGGTACTCAACTTTCTGGTGGACAAAAGCAAAGAATTGCAATTGCAAGGGCAATTTTGAAGAACCCAAGAATCCTTCTTCTTGATGAAGCTACTAGTGCATTGGATGCTGAGTCTGAACGTGTTGTTCAAGAAGCATTAGAAAAGGTTATGTCAAAAAGGACTACTGTAGTTGTTGCACATCGCTTGACAACTATTAGAAATGCTGACACCATAGCAGTGGTTCATCAAGGCAAAATTGTGGAGGAAGGTTACACATCAACCAACTATTTCCATCTTTATACATCAAAAGTAGTTTTTATCCATTTTCTGTATAGTGTTAAGTCAGTATAGCAATCTAGGAAATCCATTTTCTGTAACATCATGGAATAAGGTATTCACTTTTGCATGCTTGTTTTTATATGTAGGAACTCATGATGAGTTGATCAAGGATTTTGATGGTGCTTATTCTCAGCTTATTCGTCTGCAAGAAGGAGCTAAGGAAGCTGAAGGTGGCCCTAGTTCTGAAGCAGAGAAGTCAAGTAACAGTTTTAACTTAGATAGTCAGATGGCTACATCTTCCACCCAGAGAGCATCTCTTCTGAGTTCAGTGAGCAGAGGCTCATCAAGTAGACACTCCCGGTCACATAGCTTTGCTCTCTCTCATCAAAGTGCAGAACATGAATCTGGAGAAATAGCAGATGGGGATATTGAAAACAGTAAAGTTGTCACTAAGAAACCCAAAAAGGTTTCTTTAAAGCGTTTGGCCTACTTAAACAAGCCTGAACTTCCTGTCTTAGTGTTTGGATCCATTGCTGCAATAGTACACGGTATTGTGTTCCCTTTGTTTGGCTTCTTGTTTTCCTCAGCAATAACTATGTTCTTTGAACCTCCAGAAAAACAGCGGAAAGATTCTAGGTTCTGGTCACTTCTATATGTGGGTTTGGGTTTAGTTACTCTAGTGGCTATACCACTGCAGAATTACTTTTTTGGCATTGCTGGTGGAAAGTTAATAGAAAGAATTCGTTCACTGACATTTGAAAAGGTTGTGCACCAAGAAATCAGTTGGTTTGATGATCCTGCAAATTCAAGGTATGTAATGGAAGATTAAGTAACTATCTCATGTAGTACCTATTAATGAATGTGTTCTATATGATACTTTTTAAAGTTATTTTTACGTAAATTTTTAAAATAAATATTATTTATTTATCTTTAAATAAATATTATGGAGAAAAAATAACGATTTTAGATTTTGGAAAGATGAAAATGAAAGAAAAATAGTTTATGGAAATAGAAACTAAAATTCTAAATACTTTTTCAAATTTTAAAAGAATAAATAAAAATTTTATGGGTAACAAAATTGAAGGAAATGAATGTTGAGTCCTTTTACTCATCAAACTGAAAGAAATGAATCACTTTCCAGTGGTGCAGTTGGTGCAAGGTTATCTACTGATGCTTCAACAGTGAAAAGTCTAGTTGGTGACACATTGGCACTGATTGTGCAAAACATATCAACAATCACAGCTGGTCTAGTGTTAGCATTCACTGCTAATTGGATTCTGGCTTTCATAATTCTGGCTGTGTCACCCTTGGTCCTTATGCAAGGAGTCCTTCAGATTAAATCTCTTAGAGGATTCAGTGCAGATGCCAAGGTAGCCTTACTTTCAGTGTTTTTGTTGACATTATGCAGTATGGACATCATGAGAATCTTTTGTCTGCTGTGCAGGTAAAGTATGAAGAAGCAAGTCAGGTGGCAAATGATGCTGTTGGCAGCATCAGAACCATTGCATCATTTTGTGCCGAATCGAAGGTGATGGACACGTACACGAAGAAATGTTTAGAGCCAGTAAAACAAGGTGTTCGGTTGGGGCTTATTAGTGGTGCAGGATTTGGTTTCTCTTTTTTGGCTCTATACTGCACAAATGCTTTCTGTTTCTACATAGGATCTGTTCTTGTGCAACATGGGAAAGCAACTTTTCCAGAGGTTTTCAAGGTGCAATCAGTCTTATCACCTTGGGATGCTCCATCTTTATTTGATGTTTCTTTTGATCTAGTTCTCACCACAAAAAAATCTCTGCAGGTTTTCTTTTGTTTAACAATCACTGCAATCGGCATTTCCCAGACTAGTTCCTTGGCTCCAGACACTAACAAAGCCAAAGATTCCACAGCTTCAATATTTGAAATTCTTGACAGTACACCAACCATTGACTCCAGCAGCAATGAGGGTAGAACACTAGAAGCGGTTGCTGGTGATATTGAACTTAGAAGTGTCAGTTTTAATTACCCAACTAGGCCTCACATTCAAATTTTCAAAGAATTGTGTCTAAGCATTCCCGCTGGAAAGGTAATTAATTACTACTTAGATATTCTAATAATCAAGATTTTGGCTAAACTTGTGAGTTAAATTTTTATGCATTACCGATGTACAAAATTTAACATTGAATTGATTAAAATTATTGATTGTTATAACTTTTAAGATAATTATTATAAAAGATAATAAACTTATTATCCATGATTATACAATATTAAAACAACTTTTAACACCACCCATGTATAGACTATTTACTCTAAACTTATTTAAGAATATGTGATGGAATTACATTGTTGATATTTTGTAGACTGTTGCATTGGTTGGAGAAAGTGGAAGTGGAAAATCAACAGTGATCAGCCTCTTAGAGAGATTTTACAACCCTGATTCAGGACATATACTACTAGATGGAGTGAATATAAAAGAGTTGAGACTAAGCTGGTTGAGGCAGCAAATGGGTTTGGTTGGTCAAGAGCCTATTCTTTTCAATGAAAGCATTCGTGCCAACATAGCTTATGGCAAAGAGGTAAGTGCCACAGAAGAAGAGATAATTGCAGCAGCAGAAGCAGCAAATGCACACAAGTTCATAAGTTCTCTTCCAGATGGTTATGACACCTGTGTTGGAGAAAGAGGCACACAATTGTCAGGAGGACAAAAGCAGCGTATAGCCATTGCAAGAGCCATGCTGAAAGACCCCAAAATCCTTTTGCTGGATGAGGCAACTAGTGCACTTGATGCTGAGTCAGAGCGTGTAGTTCAAGAGGCTCTAGATAGAGTTAGTGTGGACAGAACAACTGTAGTAGTAGCTCACCGTCTTACAACAATTAGAGGTGCTGACATCATAGCAGTAGTGAACAATGGGGTGATTGCTGAAAAGGGAAGACATGATGCGTTGATGAAAATTACTGACGGAGTTTATGCATCATTGGTAGCTCTACATTCTAGTGCAGCAGCATCCTAACTCCAACATTATTTTCAGTTCTTAAACTTTTTGATACTTTTTCTTATCATTATTTTGACTTCTTACCCTTTTTGATACTTTTTCTTACCATTATTTTGAGTTCTTACCCTTTTTGATACTTTTTCTTATCATTATTTTGAGTTCTTGGACTAATAAAAGTAGAGTATGACGATGATTAGAAACAAAGTAGTAAAATTTTATAATATTACAGTGCAGAAATTCATATTCCTTGTCACAAGAAAAGAAACATGAATTAGCTAATCTGTAAATTTTTAGCTAATGACTTTTTTCAATGAACCCATAAAAATATTTTCTGTTCAAGTTTCTGTATCAATTGTTACTTGTTTCGTAGCAAAATATTTAACTCCATACTGCTTAAATAAAAGACAATTACTATAAGTTAAGAAATATTTAACTCAATAATTCAATGCCAGAAAAGTGTTATCAACCGACTTTTTTCATATTATTTTAGTAAATAATTTATTATTGATTAAAATTATTAAAAATTATTAGTCAAATTTCTTAAATAAAAATTGAAACTAACAAAATTTTATAATTTTTGATAAATTTCAGCTGACCAATCTTAGAAAAAAAAACGAGTAGGTTAGAATAGGTAAAGTAACATTTCTCTTCAATGCTAATATTTGCGAGAAGAGACAGAAACCTGAGTACGTACACTGTTTATTATTGGATATATATACTAATCAAAAGCTAGCACCATGAGACGAATGGAAGACAAACAGAAAAAGAAAAAAACTAAAAGAAGAATCAAGAACTGGCCAAAAGTGATAAGCTCAAAACATAATTGGACCTTATCATTGTTATCGGGAAAAGGACATCCACTCAGCACTACGATATTTGCAAGGACTTGACTAATCAATTTTTTAGTTATGATTTATGAAGTACAACTACTTTCAATTAGGCACCTAAATGAGTCCCAAGTGGTAAAGTAGCTCATAATTCTAAGAGTCGATGACATTTCCTTTATACATACACAGATTTACTTCTCTAATAATCCTTTCGAAGGGGTCATTTAGTTGCTTATTTGTATATCACTAAGGATATGGGTTTAAAGAGCAAGTGTGGGTAATTTTTTTTATAAATATTTATAAAAAAAAGCATAAGATAAAATTAGCTTATATATAAATTATTTTATATAAATTTTTATATTAATTATTTTAATAATTAATTTTAATTTATATATAAATTAATTTAGCTTATAATTTTTATAAGTATTTATAAGAATTTAAGGATCAAAATAAATTTTTTAAAAGATAAAATATTAAAATTAATTTTCATATATGAATTAATATATCTAAAATTTTTAAAATACCACATATAATGAAAATATTGAAATACTAGAAATAAAAATATGAATGGTACCTATTATAAAATCATTTTTTTAGAAGATAAGTGTACGTTGTTACTCGAACTTGAATGGAGATATCCTAACACTGATTTTAAAAGTATAATCAATTTTTAATCGATTGGCAAGATTCAAAGAATCCAATTAAAATACAAAACTAGAAGTATTATATATATAAGAATATTTTTATAATTTCACCATCCATTAATGATTGTATGATTAAAATTTATTTTTCTAACTCTTATATAAAAATAATTTTCTTACTAAATATGTACTGTATGAGTGTTGTTGCATGATTCCAGATAAATTTACAACACAGGAGAGGAAATCTATAATGAATTTTGAAATGTTTTGTGTTGCCTTACTCTTAAAAACAGTTGGAAGTTGGAACAAAATCGAGAAATCTAATATACAGGTCAATGTCTGTCACATGGCTTTCCTCTCTGCTACAGAACAACCCACCCGGCCCATACCTCTCTACCAATGCTACCTTCATCTAGATCAATGTCCCAACAAAATTCCACCACTGTTTCGATAGAATTGAAACACAGTGAATGAAAACGATGCAATATTTCTCTCTCTCTTTGTACATTATTTTAAATGAAAGTAGTTTTAATGAAAGTGTTTTATAGAAATTTTTTTAATGAGAATATTTTTAGAATTTTTTGTTTTTTATTCTATTTTTTTATTTTAAAAATAAATTTTAATATTTTTTAAAATTAATTATCAATAATTAAACAGAATATTATATCACAGTATAAATTGTTTATCATAAATTAAAATTAATTTATATATTAGTTAAGAAAATGCACTTATCAAACATAAAAGGATATATTCTTTTGAAAAAAAAAACCTGAGGAGTTTTTTTGAATTTTAATTTTTCTTTAATAAATAATCAGCAATTATTCCGTCTACTGATTAGATATAATCTGTGTGCATTTTTTTTTGGTATAGAAAAGTTTAATTTAATTAAAGATTGTTATACTGGTATAAAAAACTTAAAAGTACAGGAGTTTGAATTTTTTTAAAATGTTAAAAATTAGTTTAAAGAATGTAATGTTATTTTAATATTGATTTGAAAATATTTTATTACAATCAATCTTAATAAATAAAATTGATTATAAAATAAAATAATAATAGAAACTAAAAATTTATTTTGTTTGGATAACTAAAAAATGTTGTTTTAATTTGACAAAAAATTTTATATATATGCCATAAAATGAGAAACATATGAGTGTATGAATAATAACTTATACACATAAAACAACTAGTTGACTAGAAATATTTATATACCATCAGAATAATGAATTGAAGACATAACATATATGTGGATCGTATATAATTACATAACATAATAAGTAGATACTTAAATTATGTTAAAAATATTATTTAATAAATTATATTAAAAATTAAACACTTAAATTTTCAAGAATGTTATTATTTTTGGTATTTAATAAAATATTTTCTTAATTTGATCTCTTAATGAAACAAAATGTTATCATTTTTAATTTTTTTAAAAGATTTTTTTTCAGTAATTTAGTATTTTAATAATATGAAATATTAACTATCTATTATATCAAGAGATTAATGATAATGTAATAATAATATAAAATAAGTTAATATTATTATTCAATTACAAATCATAATTGATATAATTTTTAATATACTTATGTAAATAAGTGATAATGAATTATAATTGAATGAATATATAAAACATAACCTATTTTTTCTTCACCAAAGCAAATAATAACAATTTTTATTTAAGGACATGTACACTTGATATCAATTTTCTCAATTCAACAAAGAATGACCCGTTCAATAACATTTTTCATAAATTAATAACTAAATTGAAGACCATAATATGTGGTTTAATTAATTTTTGGTCTATGTATGTAAGACTCATTTTTAATCAAGTCCACGCATGAAACAAAAAATCAATTTTTATTTACGAAACTATTCCCAATTCAATTATTATCGCTCTATAGGGACTAAAATTAAGAATATAGAAAATAAGTTCAGTCCCTATACGTAGAGGTGAGGGTGTTTTTTTTTTATTCAGCAGTAAAAAAATATTTAAATATTTTATGTAGATATACTTAATACTCAAATTTAAAATTATAATTAAGCTAGAACAATTTTGTATCCTAATTAATTTATGCGTTTGTTAGTGTAATTTTTTTGCAAACTAAATTGAAAATAAACTCAGAAACCAAGTATTTTTTAGAGTGAAAAAAAGAGAAGAAACATAACTTTTTTTTTGTCTCCCCAAAATTTAATCAAACCATAAATTTTTAAGAATTAAACAGATAAAAAAGTCATAAAACTTTTATCTTTGAAATACAAAAATAGTTTACTCATCAATTATTTTTATTCAGAGTAATTTTCATTACCTTTAATTTCTCCCCGTTGATCCATCCTATAGAACCAAAAGTATTGATAAACAGTATAGAATTTGAAAATTCATAAATAAAAAAATATTTTAACTTGTCTTTTTTTTTTAATTTTAATTTTAATTTTTAAAATAATTATACATATTTTTATAATTATAATTACTTTATCTTTATGAGTTGCTTATCATCATCCTTCACTCTGTTATCATTTGTTTTAACAAGTAATTCATATTTTATCATTAAAAAAATAAAAGACGAAAATAATTTTTTAAATATATTCTTAGAATATTTTTTCTCTTTTTCTCAGTATATATATTGGAAATTTTATTTAAATTAAAATTCTCATAAAAAATACGAAACAGTCAATGGGCACGTTTATATGAAACATTTAATAAACAAAAATTCAATTAACACGTTTACATAAATTTTCTCACAATTGCTATCATTTATATAAATTAATATCTAATGAACAAAAATGTCAATAAACACGTTTTGTTGACTAGAAAACATGTGTTTATCCTAACAACTAACAAGTGGGTAGGAAAATTAAATGAACACGTGATCTATTTATTTTGTCTTCCACTCTATATTAATTGAGTATGATAAGACGTAGGATGGACATAGTCAAGACAATAACTTTGAGGTTAAGCATAATTTTAATTTGGATTCACTAAATTTTTACAAATATGTAATATATTTAATACTGATATTTTTTATAAATGAATTTAATTGTAATAATTAATATTATAAACTTAAATTTTCATTGTTGAAAATTATATAATTATATGTTTTTCTTATTTTATAAGATGTATTTTATATTATAATCTTTAAAATCAAATAAATAATTTTTCTTCTTTAATTAATTAACCAATTAAATGAAATTTTAAATTTCTTTAATTACTTTAACTAATATTTAACTTTTTTAATCAACATTAAATATAATAAGATATTTATAAATAATTATTAAGACAGTATTTTATTAGTTAAAATAATTTTAAGGTTTTTAAAATTAATTTTTTAAAATATTTATATTTGAGTTAATTATGTTTGTTTATTATCAATAAAAAATTCGTTAAATATATTTTACTACACCTGTATATTTTAACTTTAAAGCCTTCACAAAAAAAATATATTTAAAATTTAAAAACATACTTGCTAGTTATTTTAAGAAGCCAAACCTTAGATACCCAATTAAAAGCCTAAAACTTAAGTAAATAAATAAAGCAAAACATAAGAATTCAATAAGTTTTGACGTAGAAACTTAAGATAGTACTATTTTTATATAACTGGAAATAATCTATTTAACAAAAATACTCGTGTTAAATATCTATAATATTCAATTTAATGATAGTATAAAAAACTCCTTCCTAACTTTATATAAAAAATTAAACCCATCAATTATAGATGTAATTGTTTTGGAACTATATATTTATATTATAAATTGAGTAATTGAGAGGTTACTAAATGCTACACCAGGAAGGCAAGAACTGTTCAAATCGAACCCTCTTTTATCCCAAAGAAATAAGTGGATATATTTGAAATAAAGGTATGGGTCGTGTTATATCTGCTTAGCTGTGACAGCCTTGAAAGGTTGTATTAAATATTTTATCTATATAATTAAGAAAACTTCTACCTGAATGTTGATTAGGTTTGTAATTGCAACGTGCAATTTATGGCATATTTAATTGAATTTAATTTGAGTGCACAACCGATGTGATGTGTAAGTCTTTTACATTATTATTTAATCATAGAATTTTATGTATAATAAATTTATAATTTTTTATAAAAGATATATTATTCATACAATATTTATATATTATTATTTATTATATTTCAAATTTTCAATCATAATATTTATTATATCTTATATTTTTTTAATTATAAAATTTTCTGTACAAATAGGTGAATTCTAGAGTAAGTATAGTACACCGGTGAAGCACGATATTTTACCTTCAGATATACATAATAAACGGTCTTGATCTTTTACTTGTTCACCGGAAAGTTAAACAAATTATAACGATTGTGTGCGTTCACGGATTGAAAAAATTTATATTGTATCGACAATATTATATATATATAAATTTGTCAGAGTAATATTTCTGTTATAAATTAATTCTTTATACTGCATTTCAAATTATGAAGATAATTTATAATTACACATATATATTATATTAAAAAAATTAAAATTTGTGGGGAGGTGAGACAATTACCTTAATGTTCACCAAGTGAATCCCTTCCTAATTGTGTGACAGCTTCGTGCCACGACTTTGTAAAATTTGTATAATCTTATTTTGAGTTATTTAATGTCTTTGAGATATATCTTGATGAAAGATAACAGTGATTTCTAAGCTCGTATTCAAGCTTGAGCATGAACTAGGATCCGCTGGATTCTAAATTTCTAACGGTAGCTTAACATATTCAGTGTCAATAATCAAATATTAATATCAACTAGTAAAAATAAAAGTTTCAGGAACCATATAATAAATACGTAAAGTATGTTTAACAAGTTAAAAAAAAAAAAAAAAAACCTGTTACAACAGGTTATTTTAGGTGATACACGGTGCACCACTCATTACATGGTTCAGCCACAACCTCTGATATAAAGCAAACAAGTTTATCGAAGGTGACCTTTGAAACTTCCAAAATAAAACTAATAGTAACTTTGTCTTAATTTATCAAACCTTGTGAAGTAAAATTATTTATTTACATTTGTTTTATCATTCTATTATTTTCATTTTTTATATATTACTTAAATTTGCTTATTTTTAATTGTAATTTTTACAATTAAGTCTTTTTTATTACTTTCTATTTATATAAAATATTTCAAACTTTTTTATTTTCTATTCAAATAATTTGAGCTTTAAGATGAATTTGAGATAGATTTTTTTTAAAAGTGTAATACTAAAAAAATATTGATAGAATTTGAAAATTTTCGAAAAGTGTAAAGTTAATATTTTAAATATGAAAAAATTGAATTTATAAAAAAAGTGAAAAAAAATTGATATTTTTTATTTTGGATAAAATATAATATCTTAATTGATAGGTTTTGGGTGAAAGGAAAATTAAAATGGTTTAATGAATTCAGTTAATTAGCTATTTTGAGGGGAAATCTAATAGAAGGACTTAATTGTAATAGTAAAAAAATTGAGGGGATTTATTTGAGCACAAAACTATTAAAAGACTAAAATGGTAAATATGTAAATAGTTGTAAGAGAAGAAAATAAAACGAAAAAATAAAATAAGTTTATCCATAAAATAAAATTAATTTATGTATAAGTTAAAAATTAATTTTTGGATAAATTAATGTAAGAGTTTTTACAAATTAGCTTAAAAAAGGACAAAAATTTTTAAGCATGATTAAGTTTTGGACTAAAGATTAGTGTAATAACTCTTTCCTGACCATGTACAGGAAAAAAAAAAAAGATAATGACAAGAAAAAAAAAACAAAAAGAAGAAGGGAAAGCAGAACAGTAGTAGGGGAACAACAGTAACGACTTGTTCAATAGAAGAAAAAAGAATGAAGGTGTATTAGAAAAGCAACCTAGAAAAGCGAACCCTACCACGTTCTACTCAAAGGACCTTGGGATAGGGATTCGTGCACCCTCCAGCAAAGTGGTCTTCTCCTTGAAAAGCAGAAAGCATGGAGGATGCACAAGTGACGACGATCATAAAAGTGGACAACATCACCACTCATTCATTGTAGGGCCACCGCATTGAATGAGAAAAAATTCTCGTAATGGCGCCGGAGCATTAATGGAACCTAGGGTATTACGCACCGCATTAAATGAAGACCCATGGACGAGCCTATAAAATGACTCAAGCTCTAAGGGGGAAAGAACCAAAGAAGGGAGGAGAAATCGTAGTCTGCAGAAAGAGTGGAGTGTTTCAATCTTAAGTAAATGCAAGAGTTAGTAAAGAGATAAAGAGGGTGAAAAACCTTGAGATGAAAAACTTAAGACTCGAGAAAATGTGAAAAACTTAGAGGAGTTTGGAAAAGACCTGTAATAGGAAAGGAAAGAGTTCATCTATTTTATAGCGAACCAGAAATCCCTAGATACAAGGTAAGTTCTTTAAAACTCCCACCTACATATACCCACTTAACAACCCAAAATCCTAAGTTAATATACTCCTTGGTATAATCTAGTAGGTTACTACATTATGTAGATTGATACCCAACTCTAGCTCCTATGTAGTCGATTCCAAATTGTAGGTTGACTCCGAACTGGCCTCATGTGTAGCCAAAACCAAGGTGTCTACCGACACCGAGACCGGCCCCAATGAGGAGGGAATAAAAAATAATCAAAAGCTGACTCTTGGGAAATTGGCTCACACCAACGAGACTGAATCAGTCTCAATTCCCTTTTAGCATTTAACCTTAAGTCTCCCAACATCTAATCTTAAATTTTTAAAACTACACTTTGCTCCAAACCTCTCTGGATGCTAGACAGTCCACCTTTTTACCTCTTCGGACGCCAATGAATAGTCCATTCTTTTCACTAAAAACACATAGTCTGCTGACACAGTCGACACTCTAGTAAGGCCGAGTCGATCTCGGCCCCCATACACTCCAATATAATCGAGTCAGCCTCGGCTGTTCCACACCAAATGGTCAACTCGATCTTGACCTCCTTTTATCCCAATGGAGTCGAGTTGGTCTCGGCTCCTCCCCATCTAACTATCCTTACCTTAGAACTATGTAAACTTTAATTTTTCCATTACAGCAGAAGATATGTAGGAGCAAGAGACGACTCTTATTAAGTTGTTTATCCCAAAACACCAAAAACCCCTCTCACCCATATTTTGTAAATATTTTCCATTCTAGGGGGCAGAAGCTATAGTGAAAAGACCATATTACATTTCATGCATCTAATTAGGGTAATTATCTTGTGATAGACGTGTTGGGATACTAGATGATCCTTATGCGTAATCGACTCTCGAGCTCAGATTTTGATTTCTGGACCTGCCTTATCCAATCCAAGGTTTCCTGACATTTCCTATAAAATGCCAATAACGACTTTGCAATCTTTGTTCCTTCCTTAAAAGAGATTCGAATTCAAACCTTCTATCTTTGTCAATCCGCATAGTGATTCAAATCACGATAATTAGTCTTATAATCAGTTTAAAATATCAAAATTAGTAAGAATATGTTAGTATCTCCTCAAAGATCCAAAAATTCTAACAACAATGATTAAAAAATAATAATAATAAAAACAAGCCAAACATATTATATATATTGCGAGGCAGACAAATCAATGTAACCTGATTTTGTAAAACAAACATGCACTTCTGTCTCGGATGTTAGGTTAATTAGTAAACCAAATAAAAAATATCTTAGCACGATGTATATTACATGGTTTAATTTGTGGTCCATGTCTCTGTTTTTGACTTCCTATTTTGGCAATATCATAAACTATAATACACTGTACGTACAAGACGGAATTAATGGACAATATTTGATGATAATGTTTTAAACCTATGGTCATCATGAGCTAGAACTTTGAAGTTTTTCAACATGTCAAATAAAATAAAGAAACAAAACATCATGGCGTACGTATTCCATTAAAGACGCATGAATCCATCCCCACTTTCGTAATAATGACGTGCTTTCACAAAAGTTAATAATTTTAATTTGTTTAAATATATTTTTAGTATAGTAATATATATTTTTTTATCCTTGTAAAATTATTTGTTTCAAATAGTTGTTGTAAAATTTATTTATTTTCATTATAGTTTTTTTATTATTTTAGTCCTTATAATATATTTTTTTAATCCTTATAATATTTTGTTTATTTTGAAATAATTTCTTTAAAAAATAAGTAGTAGGAACTAAAAAAAATTATTCACATATTATAAAAACTAAAAAAATATTACAAAGCCTAAAATAATAACAAGGACTAAAATAAAAATAATTAAATTTAAGAAAGATCATTTTTAAACAATAACTTTACTAAATGACCAAAATAAAAAATATTATAACAATAAAAATATATTTAAACTATTTTAATTTCATATATGTCGATCTGATTTTTTTTTTTTTATAATCGTCGATCTGAAAATTTAACACTTAAGGTTGGACATTTATTGTGTACCCTATAAATAATATCTCAAACATAAACAAATATGAATGACTTAAAGATAAATAAGAATGGTAAATCAGAACAACCTACCTTAATCCACTTTTAACCGGTTTCATTAAGCAAAATAAAGTAAGTTGCCCCACTTTTAATATATAATAAAATTTAAATTTAAAATTTAATTCGATTTTACAAAATTAATTTATAAATAAAAATTTAAACTTTCTAAGAATTATATTAAATATATTTTTATTTTTTTAATAAATTAAGAAATAAAATAATACCTCTAATTATGATTTTATGTATTGAGAATCAAATCTATTATTTTAGTTAAGAATTAGTAAACCATTTGTACTATAAAAAAATTTGTACATTAAATATATCTTTAGTCACTGTGTTCTATACAAACTAATATAAAAATGATTGGAATTAATTAGTTTTAATATTTTATATAAGATACTGTGATTTCTGGATCAACCGTATGTATTACATAAAGGGTTATATTATTTTATATATTTTGAAAATATATTTTTATAATTTATTTATTTTCTTTTGTCTCTTTCTATTAAAGTCCTCATTTTATTTCTTATTTCTCTCTCTTATCTTTTTATTTATTTCTTAAAAAAATCATACGTTGTAAAATTAAAATTTCTCTTACATAAGAACGCATGTACTTCTCTTCTTCGGTCTAGATGTCAATTGGTCAAGTCTACGATATATTATTTTTGGTGATAAAAAGGGGTTGATTATACGATAAATTCTTTTTATTCCGTTGAACCTACGATATTGCCAACCTTCATATCGAGTTAGCGAAAAGTTAAAGAGAAATGTAGAAGACAAATCACGTTAGAATTTAAAAAGCATGGCCAAAGGGGCCCAAGGCTGCATATTTGCACTTATAGGCAAAGGGATATGGTGAATCACCAATTCTTTTTAATGAAAATAAAGAAAAAATAAAATAAAAAAATCATGGAGGTGTTTAATTATTTTTTTGTTTTTTAGTTTTTGAAAATTATTTTATATAATAATTTTCAAAAGTATTTTTTTATGCAATAGAAATAAGAGAAGATATAAAATAAAAAGTGTAAGGAAAACTATTATCAGTGTGTTTGATAGATATCCCGTTGAGGATGTGCGTTGATAAGAAAAACCACATCAAACTATATTTGAATAACAAAAGCTATAAATGTGTTTGTTAGGATGTGCATCAACTTTGAGCGAAGAAATACCAAACACACTAAATCCATGTTTGAAATCAATCTTGACACGTAACTCTGCACACTCTCTCCACTCCCAAAGATAAAAAAAAAAAAAAAAAAAAAACATTGAAGATATTTCAAGTTACTTCAAGTGGACATGCTTTTTTATGTTTGAGATGAATTTTCAAAACAAGAAATTGTAGTTGTATTGTATCTTTTAACAAAATACATTGTTTTACAGGGCAGTAAAGAAGAAAATTGAAAATAGAAAATCAAAACAATTTAGAAATGTTTTTTAATTTAAAAATTAAAATTATATATTAATTTTGAAATCTGTTTTAAAAAGTACTCTTATCAAACAATTTTTTTTGTCTTTAAACCTAAAATAGTTTTTTTTTAAATGGACCCATTTATTATTTATTTAAGGAAAAAAAGTAAGATGTTTGAGACATTGAAAAAAAAAAACTCCCCAAAATGGCAAATAGGAGATAAATATATTTTCTTTTTCATATATTTTTTTATTTTATCTTAAAAATTAAACAATTTTTTATAACATGAAAAATTAAAATAATAAATAAATTTATGTTAATAAAAAATAAATAATTTTTTATAACATAAAAAATTAAAATAAGAAATAAATTTATGTTAATAAAAAATAATAAAGTAAAAGGTTTCAATTTTTTGGGTTAAATTTAATATTTATAACTAGTGTATAAATTTATTTTTATTCATTTTATTTTTACTTTTTTATTCTACTCATTCAAACAAATAGAGAAAAAAATTAATTTCTTTTTTATTATTTTTATTCATTCAAATAATACATTTTATAATATTTATTTTTTATTTTTATCTTTCCTATTTATTTATTGGTTATTTCTTAACTCAATTTTACAAGTTTATAAAGTGAAAGATATTTTCCAAATTGTATATTATGATTTAGTCATATCTTTGGTGGTTATGAAACTAAGTTATCACTCTTGCTGGTACAATTAGGTCAATCCCTAAAAAAGTCAATTAAAAAATGAGTTAAGAGTGATTACAATTAAAGTAACTTTTTAATCTGATTTTAATTTTTTCAACCGTGCGTGCTGTATTTTTTCACCAGCAGCAATTGTGATAAAAGTCATATGTTTCTTTGAACTTACAGGCAGTAAATTAAATAAGTATGACAGAAATACATGCATGGTGCTTTTTGTTTCGTTTTTTGGCAAAAGTGTAGGACTATATGGTGCCTCACACAGCAGATTAAATGAAGTGGTAACAGCGAACGTGGGTTAGTAATCGTGGTTAAGGATTTCATCTCTCATTTTCTCTATGAATATATTTTCGATTTTCTCTTACCCTATTAAGATTTTACTTGGTGAGTAATTATCCTAAAAAAATTTCTTAGTCTTGAAAGGCTAATTTAATAGCTATAATGGATTAAAATTACTTGCAATTTAAGCTTAGGTAATAATTTTCTGAGTGAGTCAAAGCATATGATTGACATGCTACTAGGAAATACTGGATATCTCTGTTATACTACTTTTACTCATAACAAAAACAAAAGAAAGAAATGAAGTGGTAAGAGAATTAATTGGTTGTGACAAGGTAAGGGTAAAAAAGAAAATAGAATTTCCATGAATTAATATGTCCAAAATTGTAACCGCTGCATCTATAAATTCTCAGGAATTAATACAATGAGTGTAAGGTGTGCTTAGAAGAAGAAGTAGAACGATGGCATCCTCCCAAGAAGCAAGGTGTGAGAGCTCTGAAGCTGTGTTGAGCGTTCAGGAGCTCATAAAGAAACCCCTCACTTCGGTTCCTCTACGCTATGTTACTCAACTACACAATCATGAACCTTCAGCTGTTCAAGCTGGAACCTTCTCTCATGCAATCCCAACCATCAGCCTCAAAAAATTGATCCATGGAGAAGCCACAGAAACTGAACTAGAGAAATTGAACTCAGCTTGTAGCAACTGGGGTTTTATTCAGGTTCGCAAAGTGGCTTTTGTACACTTCATGTTAATCATTCTATTTCTATATATGTTTTTTAAACATCTTTTTCTTTTGTTCATTTTTTTTTTCTCCTTAATTAATTTATTTGCACTTTCTGCAGTTGGTGGACCATGGAATCAGCCCGTTAGTGCTGGAAACGCTCAAAGATGAGATTGAAGGATTCTTCAGGCTTCCCTTGGAAGAAAAGATGAAGTACAAGATAAGGCCAGGTGATGTTGAAGGCTACGGAGCTGTTATTAGATCAGAGGATCAAAAGCTTGATTGGGGTGATAGGTTATATATGATAACCAACCCTATTAGTAGAAGAAAACCATATCTTTTGCCAGAGCTCCCTTCACCCCTAAGGTATATTCTAAAAAACTTCTTTCATCCCTTCACTTGTCAAAGGATGCAAAGATCACTGCAGAAAGAATAAATGTATACTAACAGTTTTGCAGGTGTAGAATTTAGTCTGTTTATTTGTATATATGTCATGAGTTTATAATAATAATAATAATATAATTAATAAAAGAAATTGTTAGTATAGAAAATTGATGTATACATCAATTGATATAATACATATTATATTATTAGTTTAAACTCACAGTGTCTATATTATAATTAATAGTTAAATTCTCTTAGATAAGAACTAGAGGTTGGTATGAATCCTGATTCTTGTATAGTGAAAAAACTTGATAAGAAAGAAGCAATAGTCTCGAAGGAGATTAATTAGTGTGGAACAACAACTAAACAATTTTATCCATTAATAAATGAATTTTTTTAGTGAAAGTGCAATAACAGTTATATATGTGTCTGCAGGAGTATCTTAGAATTATATAGTGTGGAGTTGCAAAATCTTGGTATGAGACTTATTGAGATGTTGGGAAAAGGCATGAAGATGGAAAAGAGAGAGTGGGAGGTGTTTGAGGATGGGATGCAATCGATGAGGATGACATACTATCCTCCATGCCCAGAACCAGAGAGGGTAATGGGCCTGAGTGCCCATTCAGATGCAACAGGAATCACCATTGTCAACCAAGTGAATGGAGTGCATGGCCTCCAGATTAAGAAAGATGGCCTTTGGATTCCGGTCAACGTCAGCTCAGAGGCCCTTATAGTCAATATTGGGGACATTCTGGAGGTTTCTTTCTTACCATCCTTTTTTCCTTCTATATCCACACCCATGCATACCTCTTTTTAATTTTAACTTGTGTGTCTAGATATATATAGATATACTCACTCACAAACACTTTATTTTTATGAAAAATAAGTTTAATAAATTAGATCATCTCATAAATATATATTATTATAAAGATTAAGTTATATATATATATATATATATATATATATATATATATATATATATATATATATATATATATATATATATATATATATGTGTAATTTTTTTTTAAATAATCGTATGAATATTAAATAGTTTTTAATTTTTATCATTTATATATAATTGTATGACCATAATTATTATTATAAAAAATATATAAAAAAATAATCATGTATTTTATGGAAAAGGAGCAAAAGGAAAATACAAGGAGATGCTTGGTTTTACTGCTGCATATGATCAAAAGAAGGATATTTTTTGATTTTTTTTTTAGATTTAAAATGATAAAAAAATAGTATCTATTAATTTTGATAATATTTTAATAAATATTATATTGGATTGATGTCGCAAAATATTACTTACAATATTTAAATGTTAAAAAAAATATAGAAAATATTACTTAAAAAATATTGATAATA
Organism: Mucuna pruriens; assembly: GCA_025330945.1. Taxonomy (NCBI): domain Eukaryota; kingdom Viridiplantae; phylum Streptophyta; class Magnoliopsida; order Fabales; family Fabaceae; genus Mucuna; species Mucuna pruriens. The sequence continues at coordinate 1,787,742 of JAENHJ010000533.1, read as the reverse complement.
TTTTTATAATAAAATATTACTAAAAATGATTTCGGTAGTGTTGACTTTTATTAATATTTTATTATAAAATGTTACTAATATTTTTATTAATATTATTTTTATATTTTTATTAATTTTAATAAATATAAAATATACAAGTTTAATATATAAAAATTCTGACCACGTATCTCAAATGATACCAGCTCTATTTAAATTTGCTTGTAACATGTTGTTGGCCTTTTATCATACTTTAGTACGTATATTCAAATCATACTAATTTTTTTTACCGTAATTATTGTATCTTTTAGTGATAATATAAATCATAGTTAGTATATTCAGGCCAATAAAAATATTATTGGTAATTACAGCAAGCGCTAGTAAAAGCCGATTTTATTATCAGTAAAAATTCATTTTATTAACTTTTATTTATTATAAATTAATTTGTATAGGCTCACGTTTATTTGTCACAAAAATTATAGTCCAGGGTGAGTTTTACTGATGATTAGTTTATCATTACAGTTAAAAAACAAATTTTGTTTTTAACCTTTTACTTGGATACCAATATATATATATATATATATATTGCACTTTCAATTGAGTGTATAAATGCTTGGGGAAAAATATGTAGGAAGGAAAGAATAATGAAGTTTTATTTTTGTTATAACAAATTGAAGTCTTGTATAGCGTGTCATATAACAGAAATCTTTGAACAGGAAAGCAAATAATATTTAAATAGACATTATTTTGGAAGAGCTGGGAATTTCGTTGTCTCCCACGAGTCTCATTAAATCACATGCAAGTAAGTATAATTCTTCAAAACATAAATTAAAACAGTAATTAAGTTAATATTTTGACTAAATATAGAAAGAGTTATAACGTCAGAAATTTTTGTTAGGATAAAAAATAAGAATAATACATATAAGAGTTTAAATTTTATATTATCAATAGATAATAAAAAATTATTGGTAGTATAATTTTTAAAATAATTATTAAAAAAATCAATAAATTTGTCATATATATAATAGTTTGTGATTAAATTGAAAGAAAAAACTATTTAGATATATAGCTGGTGCATAAATTATTTATTTTAAATATAAAATAATATTTAAGTTCTTAAAATTAAAAATATATTATTTTTAATCTTAATTATGCATATCACTTTACTTTATCTATTACGAACAATATTTTTTACACAAATTATATAAGGATTATTTTATTTTTAAACTGAGTAAAATTAAAATAATTTTAATACTATAAATTTTCAATAAGAACATATCAGTAATTAAAATATATGTCTAAATTATTCTTGGTCACTAATTTTATATTAGAACACATCAGTAACAATACTCTTTTTAATATTATTTATTTAACATTTTTTATTATGACTAAAATTTATTAAAAATTGAAAATTTTGATAAGTTTTATTAAATAATAATAAGATTTACTAAAATTTATGATTTTTAACTAATAATAAAAATAATATAAAAAATGTAAAAGAAATGTATCATTAATATTTCTTAGGAAGATATACCACGATAAGAGCAATTAATTTGTACATTCGTCAAACGGGCACTGACAAGCACTGAGATTAATTTGGTCAAGTACATTTTAAAATACATGTGTGGATATTATCAAAGCTTGTGTCATGCATCATATTAAATGTTGTCTGTCGGAGAAGGGTCATCTCACTTTAATAATCTTGTGAACTGAAAACTTGAAACATGGCTTCAATGAGAGTTTATTATTTGAGACACGATAAATTAATGTATCGATTGTATAAGTCACGAGGAGGAAAGTAAAGTATTGTTTCTACTATTGAGGTTTAATAATTATATAATTAATTAATTATACTTTTGATCGAATAAATATGAAATAAATAATTGATTTTTTGTTTTGTTTAATTAAGATTAAAATTAAATGAGACAAACAGTAAACAAAGAATCACTAGAAACAAGAAATAAAAATAGGTAGGCTCCAATCCTCTCAATTTTTTTTCTTTAATATAATCTCATTTCTTGTTAAATTCTTTCTAATAATGAAATTTACATTCAAATTCTCTTATTTAGTTATCTTTAATTTCTTTACAGGTGAACACTTAATTACTAATTATGAAACCAAATTAATTTCGTAGGAGAATGTAATTCAGAAATCATCACCTATGTATGTATTCAAACCTTAATCCTAGGCATAAGAAATATATATCCAATAGATTAAAACGGTTGAATTTTAATTTCTCAAATGTAAATTCAAATTACACATCTACTCCGGGAAGATCAATAACAAATCTATTAACTCTAATCATATGAAAAGGGTTGAAGTTTAGAAAAGAAATTCTACTACAAAATGTTGAAATTGAAATTTATTCTAATTTGATCTTAAAAATTAAAAACTCACTGAAATAATAAATAGAAAAGTAATCTATAAAAAAAAAGATGAGGATAAAGTTATAAATCTTTAAAGATTGTTTCCATTTTCTTCTGTCTTTAATGGAGTATGATTCTCAATACTATCCTCTACTTTCATTAGTTAGTGAGTAAAAAAATGCTCAATTTTTTTTTTTTCTTTTCCAATTTAGACATAGGTTATTAGCACTTGGAGACTCCGAGATCGAGTTACACTTTTCCAATAACGAGTCAAACTCGTAAAAGTAGGAGAAGTTCAATCTATCTTATTGTTTTATGGAACTCATTTACATATATTAAGTTGAACTTCTCTTATAAGTGAGCCAAGATGGTTGGATTTCTTTTCTTTCTTTTTATTTTTATTTTTATTTCATTTTTCCTATATTAAAAAACTCAAGGAATTAGGTGCAATAATGTTCTTGTACATTTACAATTTCCAGAACATAAAATACATGAAAACATAGACAATTGGAAATTTTTTTCATAAAATTCTATCAAATTATAATGCATTAAAACGTGAAAAAAATACTTTATAAATCTATACATAATGTAGATTTATCATTATATAAAAACATATGCATGCTAAGACAGTTAAAATTAAACTTTTTAGATTGTAATAAGGTTTTTTCAATAACTTAAAATTAAAATTTCTAATTAAATAAAATTCTGAAAATATGTTTTGAGTAAATTATACTTTTATTTTATTACAATTTCATACTTTCTTTACTTTTCCATATTATTTTAGTGTTTAAATTCTTCAAAAGTTTGAGTTGAAATGAAAATTGTTATAAACAGTTAAAATATTGATTAATAAGTTTAAAATTATAGTTAAATTAAACAAAAATTATAATTTAGCATTTTCACTTTAACTTAAATTTTACAGAAATATAATTAGTGATAAAAATATATAAAGTATGTTGAAAAAAATATAAAATGATAAGAAATTAGTCAAGTATAATTTATTCATTCCTTTTATAATGTATCCTTGGATCATTCATACTTCATCATTCAAAGGTTTTCAGTGATAACCATTATCAGTGTAACACATGCTGCGCTCCCTAATTAAATTCATATAGAGTTTAATTTTTATATATTAGTATAAAGAATTTCTACCGTGTCATCTGACTATAGATTGTCGTCTAATAAAATTGTTAATAAATATTTTAAAAATTATATTTAAGATGAGTTTATAATTAATCGATAATGTAAAAAAAATTATATTAACGATACATAAAAACTAAAGTTCATAAAAAATTAATTAAAATGTATTAATAATATAAATATTTTTTATATTATCAGCCAATCATAAATGGTATTATTGAGTTTTGTAATAATTATTTTAAAATTTATATTTTAAATTATTATTTCTAATTTTTGTTGATAATATAAATTTTATTTCAGGTGGATGAAAAATAAATTTTATAAGAATTTAATTAAAACGTACTTAAAATATAAATAATTTTTATATTATTATTATTTTTTTCATAAATTATCATATATAATAAATTATCAATTTTTATAATAACTATTTTATAATTATCATATTTAGAGTGACTTCTAATTCATGAATACCGTAAAATTTTACAGTAAAAATACATAAAAATTAAATTAAAATTTTTAAAAATTTGATTAGAATGCACTTATGGTATAAAAAATTTTCATATTGTAATTTAGTTATAATAATTACTTTAAAATTATATTAAAATAATTTCTAATATTAAATATAAAATCTTTATAGTTGCAATATGTGTGAAAATTAAACGATAAAGAGTCAAATCCAAAGAAAATCATAATTTCTGTGTGACTAGGGAACATAAAATTTGACTTGTCGCATACAGTGATATATATTTTCTATTTACTTCGTGAGATTGTTTAGGTTTAAAAGAAATATAATATACAATTTGAAACATAACTAGAGATCCAAATGTGAAAAATAGATTCCTTGGCTTTCAAAAATTGATTGCATGCTTACTGATTAATTTGCAATACTATATAATGGTTGAATTTGCAGATTATGAGCAATGGGTTATATAAAAGTGTTGAACACAGGGCAACAGTGAATTCCACGAAGGAAAGGATTTCCATTGCTATGTTTTTTGTCCCCAAGATTGAATCTGAAATTGGACCTGCAGCTAGTCTCACTGGTCCAGAAAATCCCCCTCTCTATAAAAATATCAAAGTGGAGAAATATGTTAAAGATTTTTTCTCTCGCAAGCTAGATGGAAAGTCCTACTTAGAGCATCTGAAGATCACAGATGAAAATTCTACCAACGCCACTGAATAGCTCTTGCAATTAATCATCATATTATATTAATACTATTTACTAAAGTTATATATGTTTGTGTGTTTAATCGATGTATAAAAGACTGGAAAGACGTGTCAGTATGGTAGATATATTCTGCAAGCTGATACCACACTGTGTGCTCTTATATATATATATATATATATGTGTAAAATATTTGCCAATAAATAAGAGCAATAAATATATGAGTGTGTATATATTTGTCTTCGTTATATATAGCCATAGGTATGTAATCGGTCCTTTCATGGGATATATATATATAATAATATGAGTTTTTATATTTTTATATTTATGTGCTGTTAAATATAATATTTTTTTATATCTCAAATTAAATATTATAAAATATAATTAATTAATAAATAAATTATATTTGAATTTTTATATAATTAGGAAATATTAATTTTAAAATTCAGATAATTTAAACTTATAATTAATTTATTATTTTTAGTTAATTATTTTTCTTTATTTGTATAAATTCTATGACTTGATTGGGATTTTTTTGTTGTAAATTAATTTAATTGGAATATGATTTGATTTAAGTTAAAATGATTTTATTTATTAATTTATTTTGCATGAACGAAATTAATAAAATAATTAAAAAGGAAAAAATATTTTTAAATGGAAAAGTTATTGTTATAATGACTCGCTACCTAAGATATGAATGGAAAAAAAATTGCTTTATATATTTTGGGACGAAAAATATCCAAAAATAATCATGAGACTATAATATGAAAATGATAATGTATTTATAATCAAATATATTCATTTCATGGACATATGAAATGTAAAATGCTGGAAATATTAGTCATAAACTTAATTTGAGTAATAATTTTTACAGTATAGTATGGTTTATTTTCTTCTTTTCTGAAACTCTAAGCTTTTTGCATCATTTCAATAACTAAAAATGTAGAAGTTACAAAATAATTGTTAGCAAGTAAATTTTGAATACTAAACATTACAAAAAATTTCAGAAAAACAAAAAGTTAGAATTTCACTTAATAAAAAATATATAAAATAAAAATAAATAGATGAAACTTAAAAATGATTAATTAAATAATAAGTATAAAAGAGATACCTATAAGAAAAAATTATCAAATGAAATTATAAAACGATGGAACAGATTAAGTATTGTTATAACATAATATAATTCTGTTTCATTTTTTTAGTTTAACAGGTATGCATTGATAATATAAAAATCTTTTAAACTATTATGGTAGTCATCATCATTTTCAACATTTAAATTGGACGAAGCTCCTCCATGGACAAATCCAACGTAGACTTTGCTTTTATCACTACCTGACTATTATACCCAGGACATGGAGTCAAGTCTTTACAACTAGAGGCATGGCCATCCAATGAAAGAGGCAAACAATATACATAAAAATAAAATAAAAATTCAGGTTGTTAATTTTATTAAACAAAAGTTATGTTTACTGGTTTATTAATAATGTTCCAAAACTTTATTGGTTTTGTAACCCAAACCAAGTAGATTCTCGATTTATGAAAATTAAAATTGTTTTGAATAAGGATATTTTTCTTCAATAATGTTTTTAGCTATTTTTCAAGAAAAACATTTTAAAGAATTTTTTTAATTTATTTTCTTTTAAATATAATTTATATATTAAAATATTTATTTTCAGCTAGTTAAGATACTAATATATATAAGTTTAATGATTATATATCTGTAAATGATTATATATTTATAAAACAGTTTTATATTATTATTTAATTATGAATTATATTGATATAATTTTTAAAGATAATTATAATAAAAATTAATAAATTTATTATATATATTAGATTATGATTGGATAATAATATAAAACTATTAAATAAAAATATAAATTATTTAATAACTCATCTCTCATTAGAGAATCTGAACAACAATAAAGTTAAGAAGAGTATTACATTTTCAATCTTCTTTTTCTAATATTTTCTTTATTATTAGTTAAAATTTATTTAAAATTATAAATGAATGAGTCTTTTAATCTTTAAAAATAAAGGTAAGACTCATAAAATTTATAATTTTTAATAAATTTTAATCATAAACAAAAGAGAATATTAAAAAAAAGGATTTGAGAGAGGGTTCCTAACTTTGAATTGGCAAGATGGTGTCTAATTGCCGGCAAAATTGGACTTTATTTGGTCATATGTGTGGGCCCCAATGACCCATTCTACGTAGTCATATGGAGAGCAACCAAAGAAGCATAAACTCCACCATCAATCTTCATCAGCTCCTCATGTCGTCCCTTTTCAGCAACCACCCCATTTTTCACAACTGCTATAATGTCAGCACCTTTAATTGTTGCAAGACGGTGAGCTACCACAACGGTAGTTCTATTAACACTAACTCTATCTAAAGCCTCTTGAACTACACGCTCTGATTCTGCATCAAGTGCACTAGTTGCCTCGTCTAGCAAAAGGATTCTGGGGTCTTTCAGAATGGCTCTTGCAATGGCTATGCGCTGCTTTTGTCCTCCTGACAATTGTGTACCTCTTTCCCCAACAGAAGTGTCATAGCCATGTGGAAGAGAACTTATGAACTTGTGTGCATTTGCTGCTTCTGCAGCTGCAATTATCTCTTCTTCTGCGGCTCCTCCCTCTTTGCTATAAGCTATGTTTGCTCGAATGCTATCATTGAAAAGAATAGGCTCTTGACCAACCAATCCCATTTGCTGCCTCAGCCAGCTTAGTCTCAACTTTTTTATATCCACTCCATCAACCAGTAAATGTCCAGAATTAGGGTTGTAAAATCTCTCTAGGAGACTTATCACTGTTGATTTTCCACTGCCACTTTCTCCAACCAAGGCAACGGTCTACACATGCACATACTCTCAAATTAGTAGATTTGTACACCCCAAAAGTTTAATTATCAAAGAACAAAACTTGAATATACTATTCTGTAATCAAGATTAAATTTTTGTTCACATTTAATGCAAACCTTTATTATATGTTTTAGTGAAACTTTAATTTTGATTGGAAAACAGCACTGTAAATAACTAAAAGGCTATATATATATATATAAAAGTTGTCTTTGTTGGAATACTAATGATTACCTTCCCAGCTGGCATGGTTAGACAAAAGTCCTTGAAAATTTGAATATTAGGCCTTGTTGGGTAACAAAAGCTGACATTTTGAAGTTCAATGTCACCTTTTACAGTGTCTAATGTTGCGCCCTCATCACTGCTCGAGTCAATCGCTGGTTGGCTGTCAAGAATTTCAAATATTGAAGCTGCAGAATCTTTGGCCTTGTTAGTATCTGGTGCCAAGGCACTACTCTGGGAAACACCAACTGCTGTAACTGTCAAGGCAAAGAAAACCTGCACAGAACCTATAGTAAGAACCAGATCAGAAGTAAACATCAAATTAAGGTGGACCATATTACAATTACATACCTTGAAAACCTCTCCAAAAGTTGCTTTCCCGTGTTGCACGAGAATAGAACCTATGTAGAAACAGAAAGCATTTGTGCAGTATAGAGCAGTAAAAGAGAAACCAAATCCTGCACCACTAACAAGCCCCAACCGAACACCTTGTTTTTCTGGCCCTGAACATTTCTTCCTGTACATGTCCATCACCTTTGGTTCAGCACAAAATGATGCAACAGTTCTAATGCTACCAACAGCATCATTTGCCACCTGACTTGCCTCTTCATACTTTGTCTATAAAAGATAAAAGACTCTCGTTAACATATATACTATTTTCTATCGGTGGAATCAGCAAACTGAATTTAGACTAACCTTTGCATCTTCACTGAATCCATTTACGAACTTGGTCTGAAGGTATCCTTGTATAATCAACATGGGTGACACAGCCAAAATTACAAAAGCCAGAATCCAATTAGCAGTGAATGCTATAATTAGACCTGCTGTGATTGTTGCAATGTTTACTGCAATGAGGGCCAAGGTGTCACCCACAAGACTTCTCACAGATGAAGCATCAGTTGCCAACCTTGCACTAACTGAACCACTGCATGGCAATTCATTTCTTTGAGTTAGATGACTTGAAGGAATTAATATGTGATATTGAATTTGTCTTTATTTGATCTTTCATAATTGGAAGTAAATATCACCTCAACATACCTTGAATTTGAAGGATGATCGAACCAACTGATTTCTTGGTGCACAACCTTGTTAAATGTCATTGAACGAATTCGTTCTATGAGTTTTCCACCAGCTATCCCAAATAAGTAGTTTTCCACTGGTATAGACACCAGAGCAACAAGTCCCAAACAAACAAATAGAAGTGACCAAAACTCAGAATCTTTCCTAAGCTGATGTGGAGGTTTATAGAAAGAGTCAACAGCTGATGAAAGCAAGAGGCCAAATACAGGGAGAGTAACACCATGTATTGCTGCAGCAAGGGATCCTAGTAGTAAGACAGGAAGCTCTGGTTTGTTCAACTTGGCCAAACGGTTAATAGGAACCTTTTGGCGCTTCGCATTATCGATTTCACTACTTTCAACATCCCTATCATCTTGTTCTCCAGACTCATGCATAGGAATTTGAGGAAGAGCAAAGCCAAGTGAGAGAGAGTGTCTACTGCCAGATGAGCCTCGACTTATTGATCTTGCAATGGATAAGGATGCTCTCTGAGTGGAAGATCTAGTCATGTGACTCTCTAAGTTGGAACTGTCCTTATTTGACTTATCTTCTTCTACCTTAAGGCTCTCTTCTGCTGCTTTATTTCCTTCTTGTAAACGAATAAGCTGAGAATAAGCACCCTCAGCATTCTTCACTAACTCATCATGAGTTCCTACATACAAAGGAAAAATTCAAGAGTCAATACTTTTGATAGCAATTTTTTTTAGTAGACTAAAAATGATAACAAAACTATAGTTGATAAAAAGAACTGAAGCGGTTGGTTCAATTTTATTACCTTTTTCCACAATTTTGCCCTGATGAACCACTGCTATTGTGTCAGCATGTCTAATAGTTGTCAAACGATGTGCAACAACCACAGTAGTCCTTTGCGTCATAACTTTCTCTAATGCTTCTTGAACAATACGTTCAGACTCAGCATCCAATGCACTAGTAGCTTCATCAAGAAGAAGGATTCTAGGGTTCTTCAAAATTGCCCTTGCAATTGCAATTCTTTGCTTTTGCCCACCAGAAAGTTGAGTTCCATGCCCTCCTATCATTGTGTCAATGCCCTACAAACAGAATAATACAATTTTGTTAGCTTTAAATAATTTTAAGATTGGATTCATTTGTGTAAGACAATGTGTGTATATTTATATCCCGAGTAAAAGAATTTGTTGTACCTCAGGAAGCTTATCAATGAACTTTTTGGCATTGGCAAGTGTTATTGCTGTTGTTATCTCCTCATCTGTTGCGCCTTCTTTTCCATATGCTATGTTCTCTTTAATACTAGCTGTGAACAGGACAGGTTCTTGACCAACAAGCCCAATCTGTTCTCTTATCCATCTAACTTGAAAATTCTTCAAATTCACACCATCTATAAGTACTTCACCAGACTCAGGGTCATAAAATCTTTCTAATAAACTGATTATAGTAGACTTTCCACTTCCACTTTGACCCACCAAAGCAGCAGTTGTGCCACTTGGAATAAAGAATGAGAATCCAGAAAAGATCAGAACATCTGGCCTTGCAGGGTATCTGAAGCAAACATCCTTGAGTTCAATATCTCCCTTTATCTCTTCCAAGACAACACCATTGGTGTCATAAGCATCAATTTTTGGCTTTCGTTTAATTGTCTCAAACATCTTATATGCTGCTGCTTGGCCTGCTGCAAAAGCATTTACGCATGGGGTTGCCTGACCTAGTGACCTAGTTTAGCAGAATAACAACAAGGGATGTAAATTAAGTAAATAAGATAAGATCGTGACACACAATTAAAGCATGATGAGCATCAAACAAAAACAAAGCTTTATAGACTAAAAGAAAATTCATATCTCACTTACATTCCACCAGTATTGATTGATATGATTATATTGAAGACACTTCCACCATCATAGCCTTTCTCAACGATCAGCTTGGAACCATACCACATGGCAAGTGCATAGGTGGAAAACACAATCAACAAAAGTACTCCCATTCCAAACCCTGAGGCCAACCCTTGTTGAACAGTTGTATTGTAAGCAATTCTTAACTTGTTATTATATTTTTCTATTGCTTTTTTCTCACCAGTAAAAGAGGCAACCTGGTTAAATATCAGGAATAAGTCAAGGAATATGCTTAAACACAAAAGCCAAAAGGCAACAACACGTGCTAAAATATTTATCATTCATTTCTATGTCTTACTGTTCTAATGGCTCCAACTGTTTGTTCTACAACATTTCCGGCTTCTGCATAAGCAGCTTGCCCGCGAGTTGACATTTTCGCCATCATCATGGACATAATTCCACCAATAACAACAATACAAGGAATGCATGCAAGCAAAACTAGACAGAGTTCCCATCCTTTTGAAAAGGCAATAACAAAGCCACCCAAAAAGGAAGTAACAAGTTGTATAAACTTCCCAACCTGCCATTAACTTCATATCAGTTCTTTTGCTTTATTATATGATACACAATACTTGATTCTTTTCATACATGAAAGGAGCATACCTTTTCTCCCATGGCATCTTGAATGAGAATGGTGTCACCAGACATTCTCCCAATTACCTCTCCAGCTGTTGTTTCAGTGTCAAAGAAGGTAATGTCTTGTTTCAATATAGTTTTCAAGTACAGACCACGGATCCTTGCTGCTTGTCTTTCTCCAGTCACCATCCAACATGCTACCTCTGCAGCATTCAATAAAACAACCCTCGTATCAGAATGTTGCAATTATTGTTGGAGAACTATTTTCAAACAAATAAACATAAGCAAAAGTGTTTACAAGCATTAAGGGGTTGAGTCCAGTAAATTTGAATCTTTCACACTCCACCTTCTTATGCTTATGTACACTTTTTTTTGTTTTTATTTACCGGATGTATGACTTTTTAGGTCTCTGCAAATTATCTTCAAAGACCGAAACACAATATAGTAGTCCATTAGCGCGTTTAAGAACACGTTAACTTTTGTTGGATGTGGATCTCAACAGCTATTAATAATTATTTTTGCGTTATATGTAACATGGTTTTATTCTAAACACGTACTATAACACATAAATGAGGGTAAGGAAAAACAAAGTGCCATCATCTTACGCAGAAAAGAGGCGATTCCAGCCCCAAAAGCCAGGTAAACAAATAATAATGCCACCTGAAATTTCAAGTGCCAGTGCGAGACATATAAGTTAGTTTGCAAAAATAATTTATGTGAATTGAATAGTAAATACCAAATGGACAAGCCATGCAAGGCTACAAAAAGAAAGAAGAAGGACCCTTCATTCAAAAAACGTCCATCGTACATGCCAAATTAATGCATGTTAATTATTTATACCTTAGAAACTTCCCTGACAATGTGGGATTTATCGGTGGTGCCAAAGATGTTGATGAGTCTCCCAAAAATGAGAGTCATAAGAGGCTGTGCCAACCCATTAGCAATGGCACAGATGAAACCAATAATCATCAGAGTCATGTCAAGGTGGTCTGCAAAGGTAAAAAGCTTGTAAAATGGAACTTTTTCGTCGACTTTGGCCTTGTATTGTTTCTTCTCTTCATCTTGTGCTTCTATTTTCTGTCCCATGACTAATAGGATGGAGAGCACTAACCTTCACTAGAAAACAAAAAGAGAGGACATGAGTATGGAGTGAAGGACATGTCCTATTTAAATGCATTTGTTAGTCTAATTTGGGCAAGTATGTGAACTGGGGAATGCAATGTTACTAACAATAACACGTGTCAACAAATTTTATATACAAAAGGGAAGTTGAGAATAATATGCAAATGTTCTCGGTTCTTATCGTAAGTGATGACTGGCGAGAGCTTTAGTGTCAAAGATAGCTTAAAATAGAAGGATGAACAATGGACACAGCACATCCGAGAAAATAGATGATTGTTGGAAATTAAGTACAAATAATATGTCAAACTTTATTATTATTATTATTTTGACAGATAATTACAAAAATGAAATGTATTTGATTCGATTATTGAAAATTAATAATTCTTTCACAAATTTATTGACATTTATAAGTAAAATGTCTTTCTCTTATTTTGAAATAACAAGCTAGCCACCGTTTGTCATATAATTATTGCATGTGCTAGATAGAGGCGTTGGTAACTTTTTCATCTGTGATCCTCATATGCTCCAAGTAGGACTTTCCATCCAAGTTATGAGTGAAGTAATCTTTGACATATTTCTCTACTCCAATCCTTTTGAACAGAGAGGGATTTTCTGGGTTTATGAGGCTAACTGAAGGTCCAATCTCAGATTGAAACTTGGGGAGAAAGAACATAGCAATGGAAATCCTTTCATTTTCTGAATTCACCGTTGCCCTGTGCTCAACACTTTTGTATGCCCCATTGCTCATAATCTGCAAATTCCAACATTATTCTTTATTCTATTCCAAATCAAATCACATGCAGAACCTCAAAATCACAGTATAATCATTTTTATTTTAGAATATTTTTTCGTTCAGTCTTTTCTCTTTTGTTTCTAATCAATTCCACTAATCTTCCTTTGACATGCAAAAAATTTCCATTATTTGAATATCGAAAACCTAATATCATAGGTAATATCGTTAAGAGCACTATTTTTTTTTTTAAATCATTAATAGAAGGAAAACTCTAACGCAACAGTATTTTTAAAACTTACACTCAAGATCAATAATGTTAATTCATCTATGTACTTGGTGATAATTCAAAAAGTAAGTATTTTTTTCTAATATTCTCTTTTGGTTGCACAAGCTTTCTCATTTAATTATCTTTTCGTTGAACTAAGATTTTAGTCTTTATAAAAAAAAATTGGTTTTCTTAATTTTTTTGTTTGTGACCCTATTAAATTTATTCTTTTAGTCTTCCTAAATTTTTAATATAAATTCTTCTTATATTGAAAATTTTTAATTTTAGTCTCTAATATCTAGAGAACATTAGGCTTATTTTTCAATATTTATTAAACATGTCATCACTTAATAGTGAATTTTTATGTTAGAAACTAAAAAAAAAGAATAATAGGAACATAAATATAAAAATTAAAAAGACCAAGATGAAAATAACCCTATATTATAGATATCAAAAGTTATTTAAGGTTTATCTTTTTCATATAGTAATCGATTAAAGCCAAAATCATATAATCATATATATAGTTATAGCCAACGGGTGTATAACTCTCATTATTAATTAGCAAAAATATAAACAATACATAAACTTAGCAACATTAAATTTTTTAGTTTTTAATTTATCTAACAATAGTGCAATTTTTTTTTACATTATTCAATTATATATGTTATCGTATCAATTAGTAATCATCAAGACTCTACATATAAATCTTCTAAAACATAGGTGTAAATTCCTTTTCTGAATTGAGGTGTTGATGGCGCATGTTTAGTTTCGATCGACTTGAAAAGTCTCAAATTATTATTTAGAAAAAAAAAAAAAAAAGAGTTCGTATCTTGCAATTTTTCTTCCAACTATGATTTTGATATTACAAATAAAAACCAAACATATTATTAGTAATTAAAGAGATAAAGTTTTTACCTTAAGTACAATGTAAGAATTTAGGAATGGTATCTTTAAGATTATTATTTTATTATATTATATGAAATAAAATAAAATTATATATATAATATATATACACATACGCACACCTTACTCTCCATATCTATTTATGTATATACACACCTCTAACTCTTTCTATTATGTGAAAATAAAAAGGATAAATACTAATTATTAGATCTTATTAAATAATAATAATAATAAAATTAAATATTTATTATTTTTATATATTTAAAAATATATATTACATTAATTTTAATAGTTATTGGTGAACTATTAAATAATTGTATATTAATTTAATTTATTATTATTATTATTATTATTATTATTATTATTATATAATAGTAACTTTTATCCAATGTTATGAGCTTTGCATAAAATTATGCAATAATTAAATTGTGTAGAGTAAGTTTCACTAATACCAATGTAAATCAATTCTTTATTATTATTATTATTGAACTAACTTTCACATTTTCTTGTAGAAGTTACTAAGCTCCAAATGTTTGGATAAAATATCTGAATTTTGCTTCTCAATAGTAAATAAAGGTAAAGTAAATAATTTTAATTGTTGATAAAACTTCAATGATTAATATTTTGAAGTATTCATGGTTTGCGATGCATGTTTACATGATAATGATTATTCTCATCAACCATTAAAATTACTTATTTTATTTTTTAAGTGAAATGTTTAATTCTGTTAATTAGAGGAGTTGAATCAAAATGTTTAAACAATGTTTCATTTTAAGGGAATTATAATAACTTAAAATTAATAAATTAATTATAATAGGGAAAGAAAATGATTCATAATAACTTTCTTGAAAAAAGAGAACTTAAATTTAGCTTCAATAGAGAGAAATATAACTTTATTATTAATTATATTAGTTAATTTCTAATTATTAAAATAATTATTAAAATATTTATCATATAACTTTATTTATTAAGTAAAAAAGATGAGAAAAATAAAATAGTGAAAATAACTTTTATCAAAAAGATTGAACACAACATGTTCAATAAAAACAACATTTATTTCTACAAAATTTAACTTTATTTCTAAGAAAATTATATATTAATATATAAAATAATTTATTTTAATTATAAACAAATACAATCAAAGTTAGTTTATGATACAGCATTAATTTTGTATATGGAAATTATTTCGTGTTTCTAGTTGGTAAATCATTTTCCTTTAATAAAAATAGTCTTTGAATACTATTTTGTCTAAAATAAAATATGGAAGTCTAATTAACCACCTCAACCTCCAAATGGAAATTCTGCTTCCTTCCCTTTCGTCGTGGAATAAATGAATAGTTAGGGTCAAATTCTTTTCTATCTAATCCATCTTATCCCATTCAAATTAATACATGTGGAGTTCTAATGCAATTTATTTGACTTGTGTGCTACTATCTCTTAAGATAGTATAACTTCAAGATGAAAGTCTCAAGTCGCTCAACTTACAAAATTTTTATTTCTAAATTAATATAAAAACTTAAGATGAAATCTCTCCGCCAACTAAGGATCTGGTCAAAGGACATGAAAAGCTAATCCATTTTTTAATGCATGAACTAAAAAATAATAAATTTTCTAGTATCATGTAAGAATAAATGAAAATAAAATACATTTAAAGATATGACCCACAAATTTTGGAAAAGGACGTGCATATTACATTTGACTACTCTCAGATGTTGACACCTAACTCCAATCTCTCCCTAAATCCATCATTTAAAGTATAAATATAAAAGATAACAAAAATTGTATTTTTTTTATATATAATTTTTCATACATAAAGAATGATAATAATAAAAAAATACGAAATACAATAATTGACGTGATAAAAAAAATGATATTATGAAAAATATTATACAAACTGTTAGTATAAAAAAAAATCTTTATTTTAGACACTCAAATAATGTAAACACCATATTACCACTTTTACCACATTAACACTCAAATAATGCAATCAGATTAACATTTATCTCATCTTCCTGAGTATGTATGGGTGTTAAAAATCATTTTCCATATAAATAGTATAATAAAGAAAGAAAAATGGTGAGATATAAGGGAATTTTAGAGAGAGGATGACCCATACAAACCTCTAGAATGTCCCCAATGTTGACAACAAGGGCATTTGAGATGACGTTGACTGGAATCCAAACCCCATCTTTCTTAATCTGCAGGCCATTCACTCCATTCATCTGGTTAAGTATGGTGATTCCTGCTGCATCAGAATGAGCAGAGAGTCCCATAACTAACTCTGGTTGTGGGCATGGAGGGTAGTACGTCATCCTCAGATTTTGCATGCCATCCTCAAACACCTCCCACTCTCTCTTCTCCATCTTCAGCGCTTTTCCCAGCAACCCCACAAGTATCATGCCAAGATTTTGCAATTCCTCTATGTATAATTCTAAGATACTCCTGCAAATAATATAATATATATACGTCAAGTGATCAATATATTCATATTCACCCCTCACAAATTTAAGGGTTTTCTTCCTCTCTTTCTCCTCCTTAGTCCAAAACCCGTAAATTTATAAAGCCATCATAACAATTCTCTTTTTATATTTATAATTAATATATAACTTATTAACTCACTCTTTCTTTCTGAATGCATGCAGACGTGTACCTGAGTGATGAAGGGAACTCTGGTAAAAGATATGGTTTTCTTGTAGCAATAGGGTTAGTTTTCATGAATAACCTATCACCCCAATCAAGTTTTTGATCCTCTGATCTAATCACGGTTCCGTAGCCTTCAACATCATCTGGCCTTATCTTGTATTTCATCTTTTCTTCCAAGGGGAGCATGAAGAATCCTTCAACTTCATCTTTAAGCGTTTCCAGCACTAGTGGGCTTATTCCATGCTCCACCAACTGCATATATGAAGTACATATATATATCACAAAAATAAAGAAGAAATCAATCAAATATTTCTATAATCTATCTAGCCAGAGGCAAACGGAGACATATATATATAATGCACATGTTTTAAATGTGACGAGGTAAAGTTTGCAGGAATAAAGATATGTCGATGATCCCATAATCACTTAATAACATATATATGCTTCAACTCATCCAATAATAATTATTAACATGAATTATGATATTATATTAAAACTTAAGTTTCAACTTTATAAGATAAAAGATTATTTTTTTATATATATTTTATTTAAATGATTTCACTTATCCACGTAATTAAGAATGAAAATGACTAACAAGAAGTGTATGTAAAAGGCAATTCGCTAACCTGAAAGAAACCCCAATCCCTACAAGCTGAGTTCAATTTCTCTAGCTCAAGCTCTGTATCATCTCCACGGATCAATTTTTTCAGGTTGATGATTGGAAGTGCGTGACCCAAGTTATCATCTGGGAAAGATGAAGATTCATGATAGTGTCGTTGAACGTAGCGTTGAGGAACTGAGGTGAGCGGTTTCTTTATGAGCTCCTGAATATTCAACGCTTCTTCAAACGCCTCACGTCTTGCTGATTGGGAGGACACCATATTGTTCTTCTAATTAAGCACACGTTATAGCTACTGTATTCGTGTGTATTTACACAACCAGCATTTGAAATTTCCAGATATTTATAGGGGCCAAAGTTTTTTGGACGCATGAGGCAGAAAATGATAGAAAAAAATAATAATAATAGTGAATGTTAGCACAGTGCGCGTGATAAAAAGATTTAAAACATGTACGTAAGACAAATGTAAAGTTAAGAATGTAAAAAACGAAATTACTGTTTATAAAAAGATTCGTGCAACTGGCGAAAATCGTACTATTTAATGGTCGGTGCATGAAATGAAATTAAATTGTTGTCGCCGACGTGAAAACTAATTTAATTGCTGATAAATTTATAAGTGTGAATCTGCATGCAGCCTTGACCATATATGCCTTTTAAATTCTAAAGTGATTTATCACTGTTCATATTCAACTACTTATGACCAATTTTAAGAAATGATAGCTCAGTATAAAAGGAATGCGAATGCGTAAGTAAGTTTGCCGCTGCAGTAGACTCATTATTTGACTACGTGCTAAATTTTCACACATCTATATATAAATTAGAATATATTAGCTGTTCTTGAATGGCCTGAACTCCTTGTACTGTGAATCTTCGAGAGTGTGGTCCTGAATTCTTGTAATAATGGCACTTGTTCCATGGATATAAAATATATATATATATATATAATTTTCAAGGATTTAATGCCGAAATTAGTAATAGCTAAAGTAAAAAGGTAAAAAGAAAATTAGAAGAGAATGCATAGTTTCTCACATCCTCTTGGATGGAGGTGTCATGTTTGCATAATTAAATCCGAAATGACATGTCATGTATCATTCAGTTCCCGCAATTTTCCCTGGTGGGGTGTTTGCTACCATGTGCAGAGCCATTAGGCTCTTGGTGGGGGTGTTTGGTGGTTTTGGACCACTCCAAACCTAGCCAAAACATTAAATTTTGTGATACCATGTGCCATTATTAAGAAATGTTTTTTTTTTTCTTTTAACACCCAATGAGATAGATACACACCATCATATTAGGCTGCTGAAATAAAGTTATAATACAAATATTAGAGTGGTCCAATGGTAAAAATTTTAAACAATGCATGCAAGGTATTCAGTTTTGATTTTATAGTCTAATTATATTTTTATTTTGATAAAACCAAGAGTAATTTTAAAAGAATAATTTTTTATTTTCATATTTTAATCTCTTACAATTTAATAGTTTTAATCACAATAATATATCTTATTCATTATATCATGAGAAAATGATGGATAAAAATAAGAAGTAATCTATTAAAGTTATTTTTCTAGTAATATATTGTCTCTTTTTTAAATTTATAACAAAAATACAGTAAATAACCTAAAAGTAGAGAATAAAGGAGAAATAAAAAAGGAAAATAATACGAAAATTATGTTTTTGTATTCTCATTTCTCCAATTACGTACAGAATAACAATAGGTTAAATGATCACTCACCTAATTGAATGAGAATCGTATAAATGTCATATTTAATTTTAGAAAATAAAAAAAATTGCAAAATAACATAAGCCCAGTAACATTTTTCCATGTCACTTTCATTTCGGAACTAAATAGAAGTATATACATAACACCTACATGACTCTAACGGTGTTGATTTAATTAGTCTTACATGGTATCCACCAAGTTCTAGTAATTCATGTTCACTAAATCATACAGCACTAAACTAAAATCTAAAACTTAAGGCACTAAATTATAAATTGAATTTTTAATTTCAAAGTTAGGATTCTTCTTTCTAATTTTCTTCTTCACCTTCTGCTATAAATTTTCTCTGTTGATCTTATACTTTTTGTCCTCTGTTTGTGGTAGTTTCAAACCTTCAAAAAAAATTAAAACTTAAAAAGTAGTTTTTTTAATGAAGGAAAAGCTAAAAAAATCGAGCTTTTACATAAATTAATTGAAGAAGCTTCAACTTTTAAGAAGAAAAAAAAATAGTCCAAGACTACCCTAGATGTTATATATTTGTATTGGAGGAGAATTGATTTGCATAGTAAATAATAGAATAAATTCATTCTCCTCTACCTTAAAAGTTATTTATAGGAAATCAAACTCTAAATTTATTTAAATATTACACTTCAGTGCTTTGAGATTTATTTATATTATATCAAATTCTAAACATTATAGTTCACAATATTATATCAACTTAGTAACATACCAACTGAAAATATATAAACAAGTTGTTGATTCGAGTAATATTAAATTTAGATCTCTCAAACATGTAGTTAGAATTTTAAATCCTAATTGTAACAAAGAAACCTTATTTAGAAGGAAACTCAATTATAAGTATCAATAGATCTTTTGAACGAGAGTAAAAATTTTGATGATTAACTAATCAATGAAAATACTACTTTACAATCATATACTCCATAAAATAAAATATCAACTTAGTAAAAGAATTTTTAGTAAATGATAATAGAATATTCTATTTAATTAAGGCTAATAAATTATTAGCATTGAAAATATCAAATACTTTACATCCCATTTTTTTTTTTTAAACCTTTCTAACGAATAAGTCTTCCTTTTAAAAAAAAAAAACTTCGTATTAGCGTTTTAAAAGATCAAATTATGTAGTAAACAAATTAGGCGATCATAACAAGATTTTTTTTATTTTGTTACTAATTTTAGATATAATTTAAATTAGTAGTTAAATCCTAACTAATTAACTATTAATTAACTAGAATATTATTTTTCTTAGCTAAATTTAAATTATATTTATTTATATTTCTTATTACTACAAATTAGGTAGAAAATAACTACAAATTTTTAAAAATTCACTACAAATTAACTAAGATTTTTTTTTAACTAATTTACTACTTATTTTATGCTACCACCAAAATTATAGTAATTTTATAACTAATTATTTTTATTAAAAATTAATTATAAAATAATTAATTTTAAAATTAACTACAAAATTATTTTATAATAAACTTTAAATTTTCTTGTAGTAGTGATACATTGAATTTTAATACATTCAGAGGAATCAGAGAATTTATGGAGTTCTCGTAACTCAAACAGAGAGCATTTCGCTCCCTCAAAATCTCCTAGAAAGTGATAATTAATGAACGAGAAAATGAAAGAAAATGTCAAAAAGAAAATAGGTGAGAATTATCAGAAAACTGAATATGTTATTGTCAAGACTTAAAAATATAAATAATAATAATAATTTTATCTCCTTGCTATAATTATAATTATAACATCTTAAAAAATTAAAGAAAGTAAATAACACCTACTAAATAGGATTTTTGCTTTATATATTTGAAAAATAAAAACGCTCATCACTACTACAAGAATTTTTTGATTTTGCTACTAATTTTAGCTACTATTTAAATTAATAGCTAAATTGTAGCTAATTAACTATAAAATTATTTTTTCTACTTAAATTGAAGTTATATTCATTTATACTTCTTATTACTACAAATTAGCTAGAAAATAACTATAAATTTTAAAAAATTTACTACAAATTAACTAAGATTATTTTCCTAGCTAATTTGCTACTTATTTCATGCTACCATTCAATATTGTAGTAATTTTGTAGCTAATTATTTTTACTAAAAATTAACTACAAATTAACTATTAATTTTAAAATTAGCCACAAAATTATTTTATAATAAATTTTAAATTTTCTAATAGTGCATTACGTTCGTAATCTCATCATAAGTATTGTGTTTCAGAATTTTCTTCTGTAAATATATTTATTTTTAAAAAAATAATGACATTTATTCAATAAGCTTCGTTCTATTACACGTGGTATTCCCCCTCCAACTAACATCCTACGAGAAACAAAAATAATAATAAATTCCATCTAATGTATAAAATAAGGTTGAAATAAAATTTTAATAAATATTTTAATAAAAATAAGAAAAAATTTAAAATTTTAAAGTTTTTAATATTTTAAAAAATAATACTTGAAATAATGTCTCAAAAAATGTTATAAGCTTATTATTATTTAAAAATGAAATATATTTTTGGGTTCCTCAAATTTGAGTAAAATTTTTTCAAATTTAAAATTACCTTTTTTTAGTTCCTATATTTTTTCAATAGTTACTTTTAACTTTTCACCTTATGTGAAGTATAAATTATCATTTGTTACGTATATAGTCAAAAATTAAATAAAATTGTTAACTCTAAAGTTTTCTTATAATATTTTTAAATTTTTGAGTATATACATAATAAATAATAATTTATACTTTGTTTATTACATAAAAGATACTAAAACTAACTATTTTTCTAAATATGAGAACTAATAAAAAAAATTTAAATTTGTAAAACAAAAAATAAAATTGACTCAAATATGAATGCCTAAAAACAAATAGAGTAAAGTGTAATATTTAAATAAATTTAGAGTTTAAAGGTATTTAAACTGTCATATAAATAAATCTCAACATAATGAAATGAATTATTTAAATAAGATATACAGTTTAGTATCATATATCCCATCCAAAAAAAAGTGTATTAAATTGATAAACATATAGTGAAACTTAATTTACTCTAATTAATGTATTTAGTTTGTTTTTCCTTAGGTGAACGTATAAATCTATAACATTAACGTAAATGAATGAATATGGACATTTGTGTATAATAAAAAGAGTTATAAAGTTAACATTGTAAAAATGGAAAGACGGTAAAAACTACTATAAACGTACGTGGAACATATATAAGGCCTGTTTGTTTAAAATTGAGTAAAATTGGTTTTCATAAAATTAATTTTAAATTGTTAAACATAATTAAAATATGTCTCTAGATTATCTTAATTAATCATGTATATGACAGGTGGATGCTAGGGTTAAATAGTTCTACATATGATCCACGATGGAAGACCAAAAAGTACTAGTTGTAGGAGATAAAGAAGGTACCGTTAACTACAATAATAAATAAATTTTATAAAAATACAAAATGATAAAATAAATTTTATAAAATTATAAAATGGTCCTAATATTTATTGGTCCGTGCTAGGATGGAATAGATTTTAAATTTGGGAGGTGTTAGAGCTATCTCTTCTGTGTCTAAAGACTTGAGTCTTGAAATTGAACTACTAGAAATTTTAAAATTTACTACAAAATAATTTTGTGGCTAATTTTAAAATTAATAGTTATTTTGTAGCTAATTTCTAGTAAAAATAATTAACTACAAATTACTACAATATTGAATGGTAGTATGAAATAAGTAACAAATTAACTAGGAAAATAATTTTAGTTAATTTGTAGTAAATTTTTTAAAATTTGTAATTATTTCCTAGCTAATTTGTAATAATAAGAAGTATAAATGAATATAACTTTAATTTAACTAAAAATAATAATTGTATAGTTAATTAATAATTAATTAGTTAGGATTTAGCTACTAATTTAAATTATAGCTAAAATTAGTAACAAATCAAAAAAAATTTATAATAGAATGAGTATCGATATACGTTGCGTCTTCCATATTCATGCATCTTCTAAATTGGTGCAAACTATTTGATTTGCGACTTTGACCTGAATATCACAATAAAGTAAGTTAGCTTTACTAGGTTTAAAATTGGAAATAAGTTCCACGTCTGAAAATTTACATCTTCAATTGAAATTTGGGAATAACTATGTACGTTGCATCTCCAAATTGTTGTGTCTTCCAAATTCGTGCAAACTAATTAATTTGTGACTTAACCAGGTCGAACTTGTGCATCACCAAAAATAAATCAACTCGATCGAAAAAAGAATGCATCAATTTCAACTCTTCCAACCGCACACGTTAACAACCCTAAACCACCAATAATGAATTGAACATGATATAAAATATGGCTTTCAAAAGTAGGTAGCAAAAAATATCAAAACAGATCCTACATAAAAAAGATGTTGCCACTGCAACCAAATAAACGCAAAACAGATTCGACACGGCACAACCCTCAAGCAAATTTCAGAAGTTAATAGTTAGGGTTTCTCAAATCAAAAGGAACTAACTAATAAGCAATTTCAGAAGGACTAAAAAGTAATTTCATATGCACAAAGATGTGTGCATAAAATTAAAATTAAAAAGACAAAAATATAATTTATTATATATGTTTATATAACCAGTGCTGTCAGCACAAAATAATTAATATCTACTATTTATTTGTTTATTAATATATTCAACTGTCTACGCCCACCGGTTTACCACTTACTTGCTCATCCACCATAGAAAAAAACTATATATCCTATGTATTGAAATTTATATATCTCAAGATAATATATATATATATATATATATATATATATATATATATATATATATATATATATATATATTTTGGATGCGTACCAAATAGATTCATAGTTTCGTTTCTCATAATAAACATAATTTGAATCAGTAGTATTTACAAGAATTTTTTTATTTTATTACTAATTTTAACTATTATTTAAATTGGTAGCTAAATCCTAGTTAATTAATTATTAATTAACTAAAATATTATTTTTTTAATTAAATTGAAATTATATTTATTTATATTTTTTATTATTATAAATTAATTAAAAAATAACTATAAATTTTAAAAAATTTACTATAAATTAACTAAGATTATTTTTTTAACTAATTTGTTATTTATTTCATGCTATCATTCAATATTATAATAATTTTATAGCTAATTATTTTTACTAGAAATTAGTTACAAAATAATTATTAATTTTAAAATTAATCACAAAATTATTTTATAACAAATTTTAAATTTTCAAATAGTTATGTTTATACCTTCCATCCATCATAAATAGACTTGGAGGAATTAATCTCCACGTTATGTATTATATTCAACTCTTGTTATCTGAACACACTGGTCCCGCAATCGAGAGATTTTTAAATTTTGACACGAGACAAGAAAATGTGAGGACTTAAAAAACGAGAAGAAACTGTCTTTACAACTCTTATATGTTGGCAGACAAAGAGTACATGTATGCGTAACCATTCTAGGGTTGCTTGCTTTGTGTGGTTTATATTTATTGTGACGGCGTCGTAGCCGATACTTTTTTTTCTTAGTTATCATCTTCATCATTAACGATGTTTCTACCACATGCACCTTATCTCCAAGTTTGGAGAAAATATAGCACCAAATAATATATTTTTCATTTATAATGTGGTACGTAAAACATAAAAAATATTTTTTTGTTAAATGTAAATATAAAAAGAATTAAATTATAATCAAAACAAAAAAAGAATAATAAAGACAAAAATATATTTAAGCATATTCAAATTTAAGACTACGAATACAGTTATCTTAAAAAATCCAAAGAAAAAATTTGGTACCTATTATAATTTACTCAATTTGACCTGAATTAATTATAAGTCTAAGTGGTACTGGAATATTGATACGATTACCATTTAATTATCTTTTAGTTACTTGTCAATTCATGAAACTTCTGTATCGCCTCCAAAATTGGTGACACGTATATATAATTGATGAATTTAATTAATTTTAATGAAATATCCATGTCAATTTTTTGCACGAACTAAGAGTCTGAAATTTTCAAATCGTTTGTTTTCATTTCACATTTATTCCTCCATTTCTGACTATCTATCTAATAGAAAAATTACATGTAATAATTGAAAAATTACTCTCTCCTATTTTGTTATTTTTCTATTGAGACAGAAAATAAAACACGCAAAAAGAGATATGATTTAGATTAAAAATTAGGTGCCATGACACAATTGTGGCAACAGTTAAAGTGTGGGGCCATAAAAATAAATTAAATAAAATAGAGAAGTCGTGGTCAATATATTTGATATTTTTTATTAAATATATTTAATTATTTAAAAAATGCATTGAATGAATTTTATATTATTAAATAAGTTTCGTATTTTAATATAAAAAATTATTAAAAATTAATTTTTATTTCTTATAGTTCAGATTCAATAAAGATACTTGCTAGTATCTTGAGTTTTCGTAAACTATTATTTTGATCCAACCACGACCTACGTTTTCACGTGTTGTTGGTATTAATTGCTTGACAAAATAAAGATGACATGTGCATATTTAATTTTCCACTTGCTTATTTGAAAAGTCTAAAGGATGAAGTGTAGTTTTCTCTGCCGACTTGTTTTGTAAGGATGAAATGTATTTTTGTCGTGCAAAACGTGCTTCACATTAGCTACTCTATGTATTAAATATTAATCAATACAGTTGATATGAGACCCAGAAAACAAACATTAATTATATTGGAGGAAGTTTGGCAAAGACGTTTCTTTAAAAAAATCTTAAAATTTATAGACAGCAGCACATTTGGATGCAGTATTCATCTTTGATCTTAGATTGATATAATCCATATTCGCCGATCAAAAGAAAAAAAAATAATGAAAATTTGAAAGAAAAAGCTCAAAGTAAAAAATCATATTCTCAGCTCAACTAGAACAATGTAACAAGGTTGTACTCCCACTCAACATGCTTGTGCAAGCTCAAAGAGATCCACTATACAAACTATAAAAGAGAACAAGCAAGAGACATTCATAAATTTTAGAACTTTAATCTCTTATACTCTCTTCTTTTATATCTATCTTTAGTTTTAAAGCTTTCTAAGAATACCTCAAGGCATTTGGTAAGGCTAAGGTTATAATACATAATAGAGAAATGGAACTTCCAATTCCTACATGTTCTTTTCCTTTAATCTCTTTATGTGTTCTTTGGTTTGTTGTGTTTGTTAAATATGAGTAACTAAAACCCTCTTTTTGGGTTATGACTTAGTTATTTGGAATCTCTAACATGAAATTAAATGTAAATATTTGTTTTATCTTATTAAATTATTTTATTTTTATAATTCATAAAAATGTTAGATCATCCTTTTTATCTTAATCAATTAATTCAACCATGTTCGTACTACTATTAATAGGTGAAACTATTAAACAATTATGTTTAGGAAAATTACATTACCAAACTCTTTTCTAAATCTCTGATTAAATTAGTTAATTTAATTCATGTGTCTATATTTGCTTCATGCTTGCTTTAAATTATGTTTATATAACAAATTAGGACCATAATTTAAGGTAAAGATTATTAGGAGTCTAGACAAAAGAATCATAGTTGAATTAAGAGGTAAAGTAAGTAATAAGAAAATAAGAAATTCACCTAAAATCAAAATTAGAAAATAAAAAATATGAATGAAATTATAACCTTTATTTTCTTAAATTCAAATTCAAATTGTCTACTTTATTTTTCTTAAATTTTCTTGGCACAATTTCTCTTCCATTAAACTTCAAAAAAAAATGGTTTATCTAAAATGTATAAGAATTTCTAAAAACTAATAATTATTTATATTAGTCATTATATGTACGATATATGGATTTGAAGACCTTGATACTGTTATGATAAAGTATATTTTCTCTTAAGAGCATTCTAAAAATGCACAAAGGAACTAAATAAAATTTTGCTTAAATATGTTTGATATATATAAAATAATTAAGATTTAAGTTCAATTTATTGCTTGTTATGTGATTTTTTTTAGGTTTAATTATTAGAAATTAGTAATTAGTTTGTTAGCTTATATAAATATATTGTATAATCACTTTGTGTTAATCTTTTTTATTATTAATGCAATATATTCTTTTCTTTATTATAATTTTTTTCCAATTCTCTCTTAGTTCCTTGGTTTGAACCATGTTTTATAACATAGTATCGGAGTTGTGACATCCACCTTGAATAGCTTCTTCGGCTGCATTCCATTTTTTTTCTTTTTATTTGTCTTTTATAATTCATTTTTTTTTCAAAAAAGTAAATCACAACAATTTCGCACTTCATTTTTCTTTATTGTGCTTGTTTTATAACAACCTGTTGTCATTACAAGGGATAAACATAAAAAAGAAAATAACATATGGAAGTTAATTTTAGAAAAAATATTGTATTTAATTTGCTTATAAAAAAAAGATAATTTTTTTGCAACATCATAATTTTTCGCAATATAAACCACATACACATCATTAGAGTTTAGTTACACATATGAATTATAAAAACGTATGTGCCATCTGGAAATTACATCTTATTGTTCAAACATACAACAAAAAGGAATGGAAAATACAAAAGTCATACTCTCGAGCTCATCAACAACAACTATAATAATTAATCATAACACACAACTACTACGTTGGGATCCGAAGGACAAAGCCCCACGAGCACTCGAACCATTGGTGTGACGCGCATGTATAATCTTCTCGAAAGTCTCAGCACCTACTATCACGAACACATCGTTCTAGGTCATCACGATTATATACATACAACACACAGACATAAGGGTAAGCTACTATAAGATTGTCCTTATATCTAAGCAATAAGGTACTAAAGCAACATTCATCATATACATAATTAAAACATTACATAGTCCAAATATTTCAATACCACAGTGATAAGGTTGTTGAAACACTATCAAAATCACTAGATTTCCCTTAATTTTGCAATATAAGGATTAACTTGGGTCAAATTTCTTAAGGACACAATCATGCAATGCCTAATCTTATTAAACAAAAATCAAATTGAATGCAAAAGGGGAGGTTTGTGTGTAAACAGAATCATGGAGAGGAATTGTGCAGAACAAAATTTAACTAAATGTTGTGACCTACGTTGCGACCGGAGTCAGCTAAGGGTACATTTATCATCCAAATTCCCTTCGAGGAAGAGGATCGAAAAACAGGAGTCGCCACTTGCGTTTTCAAGGAAACCATTGGAAAACTTAATGATGGATAAGGCTGGTCTTGGAATCAAATTTCGGGTTCAGGAATCTATTACGCTGGAAGATATTATCACCCTACAATGTTCGTCTTAAGACGATTACTTGAAGTAGATGCATGAAATGAGAGATGACTTCTGAACTTTGGTTTTTTACCTTTCAGACATAGACAAGGATGGACATATTTACAGGAAAAGGGATGGTATATTTTTGGGTTCCATGGACTTGACAAGAGTAGCCTCTTACTCCTACGTACCTCCAAAAGCAATGAAAAAGTCAAAGTCTATGTAGTTTTGGTCGAGGCTTATGAGCTAAATAGATAGGTCGATATCAAATCTTCGGCAAAGGGGATGCCAACTAGGTGTCAGCGAGGGTAAGATGCCGACTAGGAGTTGGCAAGGGTAAGGCTCACGGTCTAACTATGTATCGGATAGTCTAAGATATACTGTCTACTAGCCGACTAGGGAGTTTTTGTGATTTCTTTCAAGTGTTTGCCTAAGTGTTTAGTCGTGGATTTAATCAAGGCAAGATGCAATTTAGATTGTATCTTCAAACTAAAAAGGATTTTAGTATTTTCACCTTGTTTCCAAGCATGTTGTCAACGTCACACAAAGAACTCACTTCACCCTCTACTTCTCTTGCACTATCATTACTTCTCTTTGTTATCCTCTTCTGATTTCAAAAGTCAACCCTTTTTCCTTTCATCACTAACCCTTTTATAGGTCAGTTTCTCCTTCCCTAAATCTTTTGAGGAGATCTTCCACCATTAATGCGGTGGCTCTCCATAAGGCTTCATTAATGGGACAATGTGCCCACGGATTCCCTCTAATAAATGCGATGACGCTTTTATTTAATGCGACGATGATCCTTTGAGTTCTCCCTCTAGCCACCGCGATAAAAAGCACCTTTTTTTACCTCGATTTCTCGCAAGGTGCCAGGGTAGAGGTAATTTTTTCTGAAAAGCGAGGGGACAGCAGGCAACTGCCCACTACTACCACCTGCTCGAGGCAGATTAGAGGGTAAGCTCACTGGGACATGCTCCCCTTGCTTGTCCCACCATCATTCCTTCTCTTCCTTTTCCTCTTTCATTTTTTTCTTTTTCTTTTTTGTATTTTTATTTTCTTTTTCTTTTCTTTTTTGTATTTTTATTTTCTTTTCTTTTTTGTATTTTTATTTTCTTTTCTTTTTTGTATTTTTATTTTCTTTTTCTTTTCTAGTTTGGGGATGTGGACAAAAATAGGTGTTCACACTAAATAGAATTAAGTAACATCAATCCAAGGATCAATCATGCAATTTTGTTATCATGGTTCTAATAAGGATTCAAATTCACATCAACCTAAAATTCATTAGATAATCATTTAACATTCATCCATACAAATTGATATTACAATCGCAATCCACAATTAACATGGATTCAAGCACATACTTGGTTGATTTTAGGTGACCAATCGATTACCTAACATAACACAATCCAAAACTTCAAGCGAAATCATAATCATGAAAACAGGTTAAGAATTGGAAAGGAAAGAACATAATAGAATTTGCATAAGGAAAGATTCAAGAACTCAAACCAAACTACAATCTTGAAACCTTGAATTGACAAGATAGCTTAACCTTCCATGGCAATCATCACAAAAAACGTAACACCATACAAAGCAAGAACAAAGGGAAAGAGAAGAAACTCGTGATCCAAAAATCCTCCTAAAACTCAAAATCTAAAAAGTCCTAAAAAACGTCTAACTACTCTAACTCTACAACTACTATTTATTACATTCTCTGAATACCAAGGAATTCATAGCTTAGAGGCCAACCAATAAAGGTCTCAAAATTGGGCTAGAATATACAAAGAAAAGCCCAATAGAGTGGGTGCAAAGACTGCAACTCCACGCAAACTTTTGACGTTAAAGAATTTCGAACTGGGTTGAGCCCAAAAGAAAGAAGTTGTATATTTTTGTCTTAGCTATCCAGATCCACCAAAGTTGTCCAATTTGGAGGTCTTTAGCTTTAAATATGGCCTGAACAAGATAAAAACATCATAATGAAAATTAAGTTCGAAAATAATAAAAGATTAGTAACTAAACCTAATGAAGTCCAATAACCTAAGACTCAAATAATGTGTTAATACTAATCATAAAATAATGTTAAATATGTCCAACACAATTCACTATTAAGTACCTCAAAAATGTTCTATCAAATGGCGAGCCTCAACTCTCAATAAACACAACCAACAATTCAATATATTTTTGTCTATATATATATATATATACACCACAATCATTTCAACTACGCTCATACGAAAATAATCATCATATCAACATCAATACAGTTTAACAACCAATCTTTATTATGCAACAATTATGTTAGTTGTGTAATGTTATGTTGACACAACTTCATGGAGACTTTTACCAATTAAGTGATAAGTACTAACACATTCCTTAACATAACCATGAACATGTGTAGTGAACCTTCTTAGACTTTACTACTAGTTATTCAGGAATTCGTCCCTTGATCAATGGATGAGATAGGTGGTTTGCTAGGATAGGTATACGTGTGTAGTGGTTCATCATAACACAAGGTTTGCAATGACCTCGAACCCTTGTAGAATCGTCTGTCTCCCTATCCCCAAGACCTAATTACCACACACCTTTTATCCGACACTAGGCTAAAAGGCCTAATCTAAACAGACAATTAAGCTTTCATACTTGCTCACAACACAACTATTACTGTCAAGCTTATGCATAAATGTATGCATGTCACGTCATCATCAACAACAACTACAACTCATGCAAAGAACATTAACACTTAGTTTCCTCGTGGCCGCTACCTATCATGTTCGTCCTCTAAGTGCTAAGCATAAATAACACAACGAAGTAGAGATTTAATAACCAACTTTACAAAGTAGGGGTCATAGGCACATCCTACTCTAAACATCATGCATCATTCACTATTATAAGGATAAGAGACATTTTCAAGTCTTATGAAATAATCCATTAAACTTATATTCTTACATCACCTACTCAGTATAACGTCTACCACTTTTATTAAGTCTTTTAAGGATTATACTTAGCCAAGAAGGAAAATTGGAAGAATTCAATTTTTTTACTACAATGAGTTTTCTCAATATCATCTAATTCACCTATCGAGTAAAATCTCCCACCTAATGAATCCTACCTACAGAGGGGTACTTTCTCCAGATAACATACACTTGCCCAATGAGCACCTAGCCTTTGAGTAGCAAGTGGAGCCATAGAGAGCTCCTACTTGTTTAATTGCTCAACAAGTGTGTCACTCGCCTAGTAAGCCAAGCCACAATAGTTTAACTCCTAAAACCTCACATTTTCACCTAATGAATATCCATTCTCGCCTAGCCAGAGGGTGGACAAAGAGAACTCTAAAATCTCACCTCTTATTCGCTTAGCAATTGGAATGTCTCACCTAACAAATAAAGTCATATTGACTTCACACTCTCAACTACATCTAATTCACTTAGTTATACTCTAGACTCACCTTGTCAAACACTAAACTTGCCTAGCTATATGCTAAACTCACCCAGCCAAACACTAAACTTACCTAGGTAGATGCTGGACTCACCTAGGCAAATGTTGGACTCACCCAACCAAATGTCAGAATCTCCAAGTGGATCTTCATTGTATTCATGTGTTCTTGAGCTTTCACCTAGTGAGAAAGGCCTTCACATAGCGAAAACTTATGTTTCCAGAAATCTACCTAGAAAGTGCAAGGCCGCTCAAAGAGAATCTCCTTTTATCCAGCAAATATTTAACAGAAACTTAGAAAATAAGCATTCCCCTAGCCAATCAAGGGGCTCGCCTAATTAGTACCCTTGGATAGCAACATGCAAATTCATACAAAATTGTCAAAACTCAACCAAATCAAACATATAACTCAACTAATAGCTTCAAATTATCATAGAATCAATATATAAACATCAAAATAACATAAAAAGTAACATGCAACCATGGATTCACCATTAACCCGACATTTTCATAAAAACTCATAAAAAGGCTACCAAATTCCAAAAAAAAAAATTATAATCATGCATCCCTAAGTAATTAAAGAACACGACAACATCATAATAACAACGTACTATCCACGAAAATCACACAAGGTTAGTTTTCCTTAGTTGTTGTAAACTAAAGAAATGGAAAACTTTAAGGAAGAAGGTGAAAAAGCTTGATCAACAATGGTGCTCCCCTTGGCTTGGAAAAGATGAATGAAATTCAATGCTTAGAGGATGAAAGTGGTATAGAAAATCATCCATGGGTGGCCTAGCATGCTTATATATATAAAGTTTGGGATGGGTCTTAGGTATTAGGGTTTTGTGGACCAAAGATCCATCGGGTTTCAATACCCATTGGATCTTAAGGGTTTTGCTACCATTTGGACAAGAGGGGATAGCATCCAATTGACGGCTTAGGGTCTTAATGTTTTTCTAAAACTCTTACCTTTCAGTATTTTGTTTCAAAAAATGTGTCATCGCACTGAAAAATGTGTCTACAACACCAGCTTAACAAAACTCAATTGGAGTGTGTTTAAGGACATTGTTTATCATTTCAAGGTGATAACCTACTCGAATAACTACTTTTAGGAAAAAAAATTAATGGCGTGCTTGCAATCTTGTTGGGGAACTTTGCTTCTCTATTTTGTGGATTTATCTGGCTTTAAATTTGTGTTATTCTTTTTCTAATTCTCAGATGGATCTAAATCTATCACTACTCTTGTTGTTGGAACTTCATTGTTGAATTTACAAAAATCACGTTGCTTAAATAATGCTCAAAAGGCATTTGATAAAATGTGATATATGTTTTTGGCTATTGTGATGCTTCAACTATTCTTTGTACCTCGTTACATCAGTTTGTGGATTTCTTACACACCAACAGTTTAATGACTTAGTTTTGTTTATGACACATTGGTCTTGCCCAATATTATTGTTCGATTTTCTGATTTTTCGTTCATTTAGCAAGTTGGTTTTCTTGTTCGTGATTCTTAATTATGATACATCCTTCTTGATTTAACTCAATTTTGGTTTTTTGTTCATTTCTTTTACCACCCTTGTCTCACAACCATTGCAAAGCCTGAAGTTTCTTGTTTTTGGCAAGTGAAGTCGCAACTTCCTATTTGATTTTGATATTTGACTTGGTGAATTCTTGTTTTGACTTATATTGCTTTTGGATGAGATTTGAATAAATTTACATTAATTAGTAATGATTTATAAATTTTGTTATTTTTGAAAAATCGTCATTACTCAAAGGTCACAAGGTTGAATGCCTCTACATGGTCTTGTTTGGTATTTTGGATTATATAGTCCAATGTATGAAAACATGGGTGACCTCATTTTGATGGATAACCTCAATTTTGATGCAATTAATTTTCTTTTAAAATTGTTTCTCTAGTTGTAACTTCTCATGCACACCAAGTGCTTTGGTGTTTTTCTTCTTTGATTTTTTGTTATTGTTTAGTCTCATATGGCTTGCTTGTTAGCTTCTACCTATTTGTACATATTTATATTTACATATGCATGTGAATAGTGAAACTTCTAATCTTATATCATGATTTTAAGATATGTATGTGTGTGAATAGTGAAATTTCTAATCTTATATCATGATTTTAAGATATGTGTGTGTGTTAGCTTCTACCTATTTGTACATATTTATATTTATATATACATGTGAATAGTGAAATTTCTAATCTTATATCATGATTTTAAGATATGTGTGTGTGTTAGCTTCTACCTATTTGTACATATTTATATTTATATATACATGTGAATAGTGAAATTTCTAATCTTATATCATGATTTTAAGATATATGTGTATGTGTGTGTGTTTTAACATTTTAATTTATATTTTAGTTGTGTTTTGATTATTAAAAATTTTAATTTTAAAATTATTGACAAGTGTATGGTAAAATTTTGTGTGTGTATGTCACAAAATTTTAATTTGTTTTTAATCATAATTTGATAATTTTTTAAATGAGATAATATTTTATAAGTTCTTATATAATAATACATCCAAACATTTTTAAACTACAAAAGCATTTACCAACATGTATATCTTAGAACTATTTTTGACATTTTTCATTATATTCACTTTGAATTTATATGCATTTGTATTATTCATCCCAACCTAAAAGTATTGTGAACCACTTCCAACTTGCAGAAGAAGACGGTTAGAAATATAATTAGTTAGATATTACTAGTTAGCTTGTTAGTCTATACAAAGGCCTCATGTAATCACTTTGTGATCACCTTTTCATTATCAATACAATTTGTTCTGCTCATTATAACTTTTCTGCAATTCCCTTTTTTCTATTAGACCTAAACTATGTTTTTTAACATTTTTTTTTAAGTTTGATTTAATATATTAGCTTATTTAAAGTACTATTTTATATTAAATTTTTAGATAAATTTGATATATTTCTAATATATGTTAATCAAAGACTAATGAGAAAATTTATGTAAAACAAACAATTATAAGACGTAAAAAATAAAATTAGTCCTACATAAGGCATGGAACAAGAAAAATAAGTCAATTAAGATTTATAAGAGTTGAGTCAAATTTATTTATATGATAATATGAGGTAAGTTTAATTTGTTTATACATTGTTTAATATGAGTTAAGTACAATTTTTTTCATATGATGTCTAATTTGATTTTCATGAAAATTTATTTAAAAGCTTATTTTGTAATAAGATATCTAAATAAGACATAAATTTATCTTTCAATAAATTTATAAATTTGATTCTTTATATGAGTCAATATATTGAATATTTAAAAGATAAATAAATAAATGAATAATTTTAATATATTATAAAAACTGTTATTTATATTTATTTAAATAGTTCAGTTAAAAAAACTTTTTGAATGACTGAAACCTAACATTTATAACTAAATAGGCTTTTATCAAAGTTTTGTACTAATTTATTTCTTAAAGAAAGTCTAATCTAGTGACGCTTAATTTGTGCTAGATCATATGCTTTTGCTGGACAACCTAATGATTTCTATCCTTAATTTAAGTTTTAGATAACTAGCATTTTAATATATATATATATATATATATATATATATATATATATATATATATATATATATATATATATATATATATATATATATATATATATATATATATATATATATATATATATATATATATATATATATATATCACCATTTATAAGGTAAATAGTCAAAAACTGAACAACATTAAATGAGAAGTTTTAGGGTTAATAATATTCTTTAATTTTCGATTAAACATGTAGAAAATAATTATTTTTACTTCGTATTTCTAAATTAGGTAGGAAAGTAAAACTAATTATTTTTAAAATATAAGAACTAAATTAAATAATTTTAAATTTGAAGAATGAAAAAATAATGACCGAAAGGGGCGAAATACATATTAAGTCATTATTTAATTATA
The DNA here is from genome assembly GCA_025330945.1 of Mucuna pruriens. NCBI lineage: Eukaryota > Viridiplantae > Streptophyta > Magnoliopsida > Fabales > Fabaceae > Mucuna > Mucuna pruriens. The sequence goes on along the minus strand of JAENHJ010000533.1, from coordinate 1,751,859 downwards.
TAATATCTTCTCTCAAAACAAAGTTGCGATGCTTCTCTCGATCCAAGCTTTCCTTATACCTTGGAATCTTAAATTGCTCCTTTAGTAGTTGCTTTTGCTATTAGATCTATTTTAGGTTAGAGCACATGCATGAGCTGAATCTCGCACAAGGAATGGATCAACCAAAGGATTGTGATACCTGCAAAACTTAGGATCCTTCTAGTCACAATGGTTTTTATTCTTTTCTTTCACTAAAGGATTCTTGGGCTCTTTCGTTAATGGGACTAGGCCTCAGTTCAAAACTTAGATTGGGCCTCGCCTAATGGAAAAGTACAGATTTGTTGTCCCCTAACTGGACGCATGTAGCTGGACTCTGAGATGCTTAATAAATGGACTTATTGGATTGTGATTGTTCTCAAACATAAAAGGTGGGTGACAAGGATTAAGGTAACTTGTATTCTATAAAAAGGCCATATACAATTGAATGATTAGACTATTTAAAACAAACAAACTACTTTCAGTGTTTGCTGACTTGTTTCATATTGATTACCAAGTCTATGTAAGAAGTCTTAAATCCTTAATGTTAATCTTAGTTGTTCTTTATGTCGTTATTCATTCCCGTAAGTAATTCGATTTTTTTTTTCTTATAGTCTCCGTGTGAACAACGTTTAGATAATTCTTGAATATTTAATGTTTAGATAATTCTTAAAAAGCTCCTTTATTGGTTTATATAATGTATTCCACAACAGATTCCACCATGTTGCCCAAGACAAATGGATTGTAATGCTAGATATATGATATGATTATAATTGATGAAATTTCAAGAAACCAATAGTTTATTACTAATACTACCGCGAATGTCTTTGTGGAGTGTATGAATTAATCGGCTATTGGTTGGAAATTCAAATTAGTTTGTGTTATTTAATTATTAATAAAAAGTTGAGGACAAAAGAAAAGAGACTAGCTCATACAAATAAAAATGGTTTGAAAAACATCCGTTTATTATGAAATTGAAAATAGAATAATTTAATAATAAATTTTAATCATGAAAGATTTTTTAAAACCGAAAATACCCGATCGTATAATTCAGTTTAGTCAATGCAATATCAAACTCTTATGGATAACAATTCAAACATCACCAACCTTCTAATAGAAGAGAAAGAAAATAAAAGAAAATAAAAAGTTGAGATAATTATATAGATTGTTTTAAAAAAAAGTTAAACTATTATTTTTATTTAGTTTACATCAATGAATAAAATAGTATGTATGTATATATACTAGTTTTAGATGAAAATAAAATTTAAAATGAATAAAAAATATTAAAAATATTTTGTATTGACCTAAAAATTATTTTGTACCAATAAATAATAATTAGAAAAAATATTCATAAAATTCAAGAATAATTATTTTAGATGGATTAACTATAAAGTTACATACCCATACCTTCAGGAATGATGATGACACGGTAAATGAAATATATATATATATATATATATAATCAACTTCTTATATTTTATAATAGTAAATATTAAAATACCTTATATCTATTAATTGAACAATTTTCCTACTTATCATAAATAATTTTTGTTAAATACTATTATATTTATTATACTATTATATCTATTATCCATGTGATTCCTAATTTTCATCTCCTTCTTTCTCCTTGTCATTTTTATTCCACTTCTCCCTTTCCCTCTTATTTCTTGCCTCCCTCCACCAACTAAAGTTTTGCGTAATCCAACTCAACATTTACACAAAATTTTTACAACAGAAAACTAATAATATTAACACAAGAAATAATAAGTCAACCTATGAAGGAATATAGTTTAAAAAAAAAACATCATTGCGTTTCTATTTTTGAACTCGAATAAGATTCCCGTTAAAAAATATTTGTGAAAATAAAAGAAACATATATATATTTATTAAATAATTATATATTTATACATTTTCATGCATATATATATATATATATATATATATATATATATATATATATATATATATATATATATATATATATATATATATATATATGCGCGTGCAAAGCATTTTCAATTTTAACGCATGCCTCTGCATCTTACCTAAGTAGAGAGGCAAAAAAAAATTGGCAGCAAAACTTGTAACTTGCCAATAAAATTTACTTATAAAGACTAATGTTTAGAAATTTATCTTTTAAAATGAGGAACTTATTTCAGAGAATAAAATAAGTAACTTGAATCGTTAGTAGAAAAATAGTAGTTGATATTATGCGGACATTTATAATAAATCATAAAGGTGTTAAAATATTAATTATTACTTTTTTATTAATAATTGATACTGTTTATTTTAGTTGTATTCACTTTAGAAAAATTCATATTTTTTTACAAATGACAAGTTAAAAATGTTTGATTTAAGCATATTCAAAGTTTTGCATTCAAAGTTTTGTGGCTACATACTGTTTATCTGGATGATGAATATGGCAATCTTAAATTTCTTATAGAACAAATGAAAAGCTGAATGTTGTCAATTGTTTTTCTCTGTCTTTGGAACAATATATCCTTTTGGCAAATGGTTAATGTGTTTTGTTAAAGAAGCGAATCTAATTCGGTTCTACCTCTTCTAGCAAAGGAAAGTTGTATGAGGTTAACCCATTTAAATGGAAAGAAGAATTATGCAATATCTTGACTGCAAAAAATTAGAGGAATTGTTTGTGAGGAGGATTTAACTCTCTTTACTGGTTGGCACAAAAAGGAAAACTTTGTAGAAAAATATCTGTGACCTTTTGCGTACCCAAGTAGTTAGACAATAAAAGGTAAACGAGTGGTAATTTGAAATAAGAACTCATTTTACACCTATTCTATGTAAAGAAACAACAATAATAATAAATGAATAATAAATACAATTTCTTATTTAGGTCCTAATTCTAGGTATTATAATTATTATATCTTTTTGTTAATCATTGTTTATTTTTGTCTCATCTAATCAAACAAAACTACAACTCAAATTACATATATTTATCTATAATTTGGTGTTTTATTTATCTCAAAATACTTAAATGAATAATTCATAATGATAGTTCTGAAAAAAATTAAATTAAAGATCAAAGTGCTGATAAACTTCTCAAAAGACAATAATCAAATCGGTTATGTAGTAGACATTTAAGTAAAAATCTAGTTTCAATTTGTACACAAGATACAACAACTAAGTTTTATGTTAATTGTAATTTACTTTACATGATATTTAATTATTTATAAACTTAATCTACACAGCAACTTATCCACAACTGCACTACAAACAAAACAAACTTAACATCACGCCAGCTTTGTTTAAAAGAACAAAGACCGTGACGTGGAAATATTATCTAAATAATAGTAGTCATAAAAAATTGTTGTTAATAAATAAAACCAACTATTGAATTGTTCCAAGGCAAATCCCTTCATCGGTTCCATTGGCTAGACAAGCAAGCACATAGTAATGGGAGTTGCTATCAGAGCTTAGTAGGATTAAGTTATTTAAGATTAAAATATCTTTAATATTATTTATTTTGTAAATATAATTAAAAACTAAATAGAAAATAAATTTACTATTAATATATTAAACGAGAGTTTTTAAAAAAGTTAACCTTGACTATTTTATTTTACGTGAATTGTGATGTCTAATTCAAGTAAAACTAATTTTAATTATTTGTGCACTATATAGTGTGACTAAAATTAACTGTTCTTACTTTTCATGTTTTTACCTAATATACATGCATGTACACACCATCACTTGGTAAGAAAATTGAAATGGTGACTCTAAGCGTGATTAAAAAAACATTAATTAAAATAATATACTTAAGTAAAGCACGAATACTAATTATCAATCGTTCATAGAATGATTTTTGTGATAAAGAAAAGTTAAGATAAATCACCAACCTCAATTAATATTTATTATGAGAAATGCAAATTCATATTGTGGCTTTGGCACGAACAAAAGGTCAACCGAATAAAACGATTCTATTAACTATTTATACAATGATTTAGAGAGGCTTAATAAGATTTCTTTAATTTAATTTGTTTCCTCTATTCCCTAATTCGGATCAGCTACGCTCAGATCAAATTGAGTTACGGGTTAGGTTACGCAGATTTGACCCGACCCAACTAACTTAATTAAATTATTTAATAAAAATAAAATACGTGCGTTATAAAATATTTGTATATAGTTTTTAATTAAAGCAGAGTGTAATGATGAGAGAGAATAATGACTAATGAGAAAACATTAAATAACAATATTTTATATGAGAGAGAGCAAAGAAAGAAAGGTGAGTGAGACGGAGTCATTAATGTGTGTGTTGTTCTGTTTTCCTCCGCCGCAGACAGAGCACGGGCCTCCTCTGTGAGTCTCATCTCCAATCTCTCTTCTCTTCTCTCTCTAGGCTTTGTAATTTACATTTCGCACCTTCGTAATCGCACTGTCTCAATCTTTCCCATTTTCATTTTCCTATTTTTTTTCTTTCACTTTTTTTATTTGTTTATTATTTAATTTTTGTTTGTCCAGACAATCCAAGAACCGAATTAACTAGGGTTTTATATTAGACCAAACCCGAATCCAATTGACACGTGTTCACCTTATCACTTCTATCTTTGAAGGAAGAACCAGAGAGGACCAATTAACAAAATACTAATATTTACTAGTGATTATATGATAAATAAATAAATAAATTCTACCTCATCGTGTATCATCGGCATTATCGTAAAATTTGTCTGTTTTTTTTTCATATCTTAATCTTCTGTCGTTTTCGCATGTTTTTGTTTTTTTATTTTTTCTATTTTGCCTTTTAAGCTCACTCAACTTTGAAATTCTTGAAACCCTAGCTGGTCTAAACCAAGAAGCCAATAGTTCCGCCTCTCACTCTCTCCCGATTGATTTTGGTTTCAGTTTATTTGGTACTCTGCCAACAGTTCTATCCACTTTCAACATGATTTTTATGTATTATCTCATTTCTTATTTTACAGTAACTTTTTGGTAATCTGTCATCCTAATTTTACTGTACCATGTAGGGAAGGGGTGTTGCGCAGACGTGTAAGTTCAGGAGACAAAGATGCAAGCGTGTACAATGATGGGTTCTCTGCAACAACCTGTTTGGACAAAGGGGATGAGTTTCCCTGCAAAAGGGTATGGCAGCAATAACGGTTTTGTGCCTCAAGTGAAGTTCTGCAATATGAAGCCATGCAAAGCATCTCATGTTGAAGGAAGTCTAGTCACTGGAAAGCCATCTTCTCTGTCTTTCTCTGTGCCTGAAATTGGAGGTAACTATATTTTATCATCTGATTGAAAAGTTTGATTTTCATGCACTCTCGACTAATTAGAAATTATTTTGTTATAAAGTAGTTATTATTAAAATCAACAAACTTTTGCGGATGACCATTTGTGACTAGATGTGTATTATGTTGTTAGTGCATTCTAATTATATTTCTAATTGAAAAGTTGTCATGTGCGAATGGCTGGTACTTTTTTCCCTTTTGAATGATTAAGGGTGCTACCGTGCCAGATAGATTCCTTTTCTTTTTATCTGTGTGTTTGATCTTCTCTATTTGTTGTTCTTCCTTCTGTATTCATTGTAGATATGTGGCAGTGTTTTAAAAATCACACCCAGTTTGACATCAAGTAATATGTGTATGACAATGTCAACATATGTGTATGATGTATTTGACTTATGGTTGAGCAAATTTCTTTAAAAATAAAGTAGCTTTGAGTTTGGAATATTTGTTTCTATATCATTTTCTCTGTTTTGGTGTTCATTATCTTTGCTCAGTTTCAGTATACTTTATTATAATTTATGACTAAGGATTATCTCTTTTGTCCATGGATTCACACGCAATTGCAAATATTAGGTGACGGAAGTAGCTTCCTGGACTATGGCTTGAGTGAAGCTGATCCTGAGGTTCGAGCAATTGTTGACAAGGAAAAGGATCGACAGTTTAAAAGTCTTGAGCTTATTGCTTCTGAGAATTTCACATCTAGAGCAGTGATGGAAGCAGTTGGTTCATGCCTCACAAACAAGTACTCAGAAGGATTACCGGGTAAAAGGTAAGGGTCTGTTTGCTTTAAGGAAATGTTTTTTATTTTCATTTTCATGAAATTGTTTTCTTTTTTGTATTTTCTAGATTTAGGAAATATGTTGTTTTGGTATCCTGGTTTTGTTTTTGGAAAATGAGAATATTGAAAATGTGCTTGATTTATTCGTTTTCAAAGAATCGAAATTTCATAAAACAGTTTTATGAGATTAAATAGTAAGAATATTACTGAATGCATCTTTCCTTTTCCACTCTGCAATTTCACTGATTCAAACCTCATTATACATGTAAGGTACTACGGTGGCAATGAGTACATTGATGAGCTTGAAATCCTATGTCAACAAAGGGCACTGGCTGCATTTCATGTAGATGGGAATAAGTGGGGCGTTAATGTTCAACCATTATCTGGTTCCCCAGCTAATTTTGAAGTATACACTGCAATTCTTAAACCACATGATCGAATAATGGTAAACTATTTTCCCCACACTTGATTTTGACTATTCCAATTGGCAGCCCATTATGTTATTGTTCTAATGTATAATGGTATGTTACCAGGGTTTGGATTTGCCTCATGGAGGACATTTGTCTCATGGATTCATGACGCCTAAAAAACGTGTATCCGCCACATCAATTTATTTTGAATCTATGCCTTATCGACTTGATGAATCAACAGGTGCTTTTGCTTTCTCATTAAAATTGTTACATATATATTGGCTCTTTTGTGGGATAACTTATTTTTAACCCATGTTGGCATCACAATAGGTCTTATTGATTATGATATGCTGGAGAAAACTGCTAATCTCTTCCGACCAAAACTCATTATTGCTGGTGCTAGTGCTTATCCTCGAGACATTGACTACCCTCGCATGAGAAAAGTATGTTATGTACTTGACACATTTTTTGGAATTATATATTGCTCATAATTTAATGTCTCTACATTGTATAGTTTCTTCTTGGCAAAAAGCTAATTACATCTTTTGTGCATGGGAAGATTGCAGATGAAGTAGGTGCTTTCCTTATGATGGATATGGCTCATATAAGTGGGCTTGTTGCTGCAAATGTACTTGCCGATCCCTTTGAGTATTGTGATATTGTGACCACCACAACACACAAGGTTTGCCTTGAGATATTTTTACATCACATTTTGTACTTTTGCATCCAAAATGAAAGAGAGAAGAATTTGCATTTTTACGTACATTGTGTTGTTTACTTGAAACTCAAGTAAATACTTCTCTTTGTTGTAGTTGACACACCAGTAATTTAATCCGTTAGATGTTTTCTTTCAGTCTTTAAGAGGCCCAAGAGGTGGTATGATATTCTTCAGGAAAGATTCTGTGCATGGGGTTGATCTGGAGTCTGCTATTAACAATTCTGTTTTTCCTGGTCTACAGGTAAATTAGGAATGTCCTCTTATTATTTCTCTTGTAACTATTCTAATTGAGGTGCTTGGATCCTATTCACCTATGGAATTAAGATGCACTTGTCTTCTTTACCTTCCTAGTTTGTGATCTTGATAATGTTATTATCCAGGGGGGTCCTCATAACCACACAATTGGAGGACTAGCAGTTTGCTTGAAGTATGCCCAGTCTCCAGAATTTAAAATATACCAAAACCAGGTATCCTGATACCCCCTTTTCATCATTGGTTAGTGTTGGGCATAAGGCACTTACTAACACTCATAAAACTACCATCCTGCAGGTGGTTGCTAACTGTAGAGCTCTTGCTAAGCAGTTAATTGAGCATGGATATAAACTGGTTTCTGGTGGTAGTGACAATCACCTGGTTCTTGTCGATCTGAGGCCATCAGTAAGCTTCTTGCTCTCTTTTTTTGTGAGTGTGAGTGTGCGTGAGTGTGTGTGTAAGTGTGCGTGTCATAATAAAATACTTAGTTTCCTCCTTTCTTCCCCTCCCCCATCCATTATAGAAAAAATGTAGGAAGGCCAAAATTTCTCACACTCTTTTATTGCAATGTAAATTTCTGACTGTTTTCCAACGTGATTGATGTATGATCCTCTTTAGTACCTTGGCTTTATTTCATATTAATTAACAACATATCCTTTAGGGTCTTGATGGTGCTCGGGTAGAGAAAATTCTTGACATGGCTTCTATAACCCTCAACAAAAATTCAGTGCCTGGTGAGACTCTCATTGCTTTGTTGCTTGTGTGTATCAGTTTGACCTTTATGCTTATTCTCCATTTATGTCCCATTATTATCACTGACTCTTGCTAATTATAAAAGGTGATAAGAGTGCCCTAGTTCCCGGAGGCATTCGCATTGGGACACCTGCAATGACAACAAGAGGACTTGGTGAGAAAGAATTTGCACTAATTGCAGACTTCATTCACGAGGGTGTGCAAATAAGTCTTGAAGCCAAAAGTTTGGTCTCAGGAACGAAGCTGCAAGATTTTTTGAAGTTTGTGTCATCTCCTGAATTTCCTTTGGGTGACAAGGTTTCTGAGTTGCGAAGGAAAGTTGAAGCTCTTACTACTCAGTATTCAATACCCGGAGTCTAAGTGCACTTGTATTGATGAGCACTTAAAAACTAAGACACTGTTGAAAAATTTTGTATAATAATCATGCTTCGATGTGGCCAGTGGGTTGCTAATAATATTTGTTGTTGGTTACATTTTATGGCAAAATATGTCTCCTGCTGCCGCTGCAGCAGCACCTTTATGATTATCCCTTTTATAATTGGATGCTAACCAATCCTTCATCCTTCAAATATTCTACAAAGCAAAGTCCACTTCATTTGATGATCCCCATTTTCTCTTTGAATCAAAATTTGAAAGAGAAATTGTATGCTTTCACAGTTGCATAAAAAAGAATACAGCAAGTGTTGTAATTTTGAAATTTTAACTTGTGGTTGTAAATTTTTAAAGGATGAATTTAAATGTTACAATTGGAACTTTCATTGTCATCTCCCACCAGAAATGGGGAAAAGAATGGAGAATTCCAACCAAACTCTAGGATAAAATAGAAAAAGTAACAAGAAAACAGAATTGTAGATTTGTAGCTTCCATCTTGAGATTGGTCATTGACGGCTTTCTTTACAAGAACTCCATCAAAAGGCACACCAAATGGGATTTGTTATTTTGGGACAAAACGAAATTATTTCCCGTTAAAAGATGTGAGATAATTGTACAAAACTTAACCTATCTTTTTTAAGATCAATTTAATATAAACGTTACTTTTTGTACATAGTGAACGTAAAATAATTAAATATAATTTTTTAAATAATTATTATAAAATTAATAATTTTACAATATATGACTGTATATAAAGAATTTATATAAAATTTGTTACACTATTAATCCATTCTAATTAAATTTTGTAAAATAATTTATGTAGGATATAAGCAACAATGTTATAACATGAAAAAAAATTGATTTGTAGAGAAGAATTTTGTAAAATGAGAAGATCATGTATATAAGTATGTACATATAAACTATAATTTTGATCAAATTATTTATTTAAATTCCTACCTAATTCAAAAAATATGAAAGAAAAAAAATTAATTCAACTTCTTAAACCATCCATCTTAATATTATATATAATTAAATCATAAAACAAAATAAATATAAAATTTAAATTAAATATATCTTATAATATCTATAATATGTATAATAATATTATTATGTTATATAAAGATATATATTCAATAAAAAAAATTATTATTACATAATTGTTAAAAAATTATATTTTTCTTAAGAGAATGAAACATTAAGATGATTCTAAGCATAATCATATTTGTCCTCAAATCCAATTTTTATATTTCAAACCTATCCAAATTCAGCAAGGTTGACCTATAATATAAACTTAATCTAATCTAAATAAATAGTAAATATATTTTTATTTCTCTTGCTTTATATAGAAGAAATATATTTGAATGTGATTTTTATTTTTTAAAACTATTTTACACAATTTACATATAAATATTAAATTATCTATATATACTGTATAATAATAAGAAATATAAAATACTATTAACTAATAATTATTAAATTTTGAATGAATTTATTTATTATATTTTATAAGATTATTAGTATAATTTACTCATTTAATTAGTATTTATCCATTGTTATTAAACTATTTAGACAATATTTTTCTATGTTTTATTTAAAAATTAATTTAAACATAAATGTATTAAATATTTATCAATGAAATTAAAACCTTAATATATAAAACTTAAAGTAGCTCATGTAAAATATCTATTATCTTGAAAATAATTAAAATAATCTTCTTACTTTTTTTAGCACCTTAATTAAAATTGATTTTTCGATGAGAAGTCGATTTATCTTCCAAAGTTATCTTCTAAAGATATATTATGTATAAACTAAACCTAAATCCTCTTTTACAACTGAGCATATGTTGTGTAAACTCATCCACAAAAGTTAACTTAAGGAAAGTATCTTTCTCTTTCTCTCAATTAATAACCAATATAGATTACAAGGATTGGGGCCTTGTGATGGTAGCCCAGCCCAGCCCAGTCCAGCCCAGCCCATGTCTGTGTCTCTCTTGTTCTTTATGATTAAAATCGCCCAATCAGTTAATACAAATGAAAGCATCTATTCCCATCTCACAAAGAGCTGAGAAAGAAAGAAAAAAGTGTGTGAGAGAGAGAGATAAAAATGGTTGTGGAAGATACCCAAAAATCAACCATCACTGAGGAACAAAACCAAAACCCTAGCAAGGTCGTGAATGAAGACGATGACGATCTCGAAGAGGGCGAGATCCTCGACGACGACGATGGCTCCGCCACTTCGAAGCCTCCGACCGCCCTCCTCCGCCACCCGCACCCTCTGGAGAACTCGTGGACCTTTTGGTTCGACAATCCCTCCGCCAAGTCCAAACAAGCCGCTTGGGGCAGCTCCATCCGACCCATCTACACCTTCGCCACCGTCGAGGAGTTTTGGAGGTCAAGTTTCGATCTTTCTTCTTCCCTCTCCTTTTCTCCCAATTTTCCCCCTTCTGGGTCCGAACCTAATTGCTTCTTTCTTGATTCTTGGAACCTCTAACCCTTGTTTTTTGTTTTTGAATTGTTCAGCATTTACAATAACATTCACCACCCGAGCAAGTTGGGTATAGGGGCAGACTTCCACTGCTTCAAGTATAAGATTGAGCCAAAGTGGGAGGACCCTATCTGCGCCAATGGGGGCAAGTGGACTACCACATTTCCAAAGGGAAAATCTGATACCAGTTGGTTGTACACGGTATCGTTTTTTAATCCCTGCTTCTCGTGCAAAAATACTCATTTCTTTTTGGACTTCAATTTTAATGCACCAATGTTGTCATGTATGGTTAGTTTGTTAAGTTTTATAAAAATCAACATGGAGTGGTATAGTTGCCAGATAAGCATGTCTCTCAAGCATGTGGTCTCAGGTATGTGTGTATGAAATAGCATATGTTGGGAAAGGTTAGCCACATGGATCTCCCGAGAGATTAGTCTCTGGCTCTCGAGAATATCCTAGGCATCCAAAAAAAATAAAATAACTAGTTTAAAAGTCATTTCTGAAATGATTTTTGAATGGTTGACAATGAAAAAAATTTATATTCATAGTGCATGAAAGTTAAACTCTATTAATGAATTGGATGATGTAGTAAAATGATTAAATCCTATTGGATATTTGTGCGAAAAAATTTTATACTAAGAGTGCATATAAATTAAATTCTTTCTTTGTGAATAAACTAATAGTACTGTTGTTTTTCTCTTTTTTTCGTTGCTTCAAGTTGTTGGCAATGATAGGGGAACAATTTGATCATGGTGATGAAATTTGCGGAGCTGTTGTGAATGTCAGAAATAAGCAGGAGAAAATTGCTCTTTGGACTAAGAATGCATCAAATGAAGCTGCTCAGGTGACATTCTTTTAATTAATTTTTTTTTTTTTTACTTTTGCTTTGTTTCTGTCTTTTCCCCTTGTTGTCTATTGTTCTGCAGGTGAGATGGAGATTCATTTAACCTTAAGCCTTTTTTTCTGTAAGAAATGTTAAGAAATATGTCTTAGGCATACCACATCTCATTTGCTCTTGAACTTGCCGAGCTACCTTTTTTTTTACATCTAATTACACTGAATAGTACCAATAAGACAAAACTCCTTGATATGTTAAATTTTGTACTCATCGTGAGTGAGGAGGATCTTAGTGTGCCTGTGCTTTTTTTTTTACTGTCTAAATCTTGCTGTACTACTGCTTTTAAGTGTCTGACATGTTTAGGTAACAACTTAAGTAAGTACTTATTCATGTCAAATGAGAGCTTGTAAATAGGTTTGGCAGTAAAACATATTGAAATAAGGTAAAAATAACTAATTTTGATAAGTTTGAGCTTATTGAAAAGAGCTTGTACCCTAAATCTTAAATTTTGTCTAAAATTCTTCTGGCAACTTGAGGAATATCTAAATTATTCTTGTCGCAGTTGAGCATCGGAAAGCAGTGGAAGGAGTTTCTTGATTACAATGACCAGATTGGGTTTATATTTCATGTGAGTAGGAGCTATCTTTATGCTTTTGCGTTTGTATAATACTTAATCTCAAGTGGAGCTAGCTAACCTTGTTTTTTGGGTGTTGCTATATCTCCAGGAGGATGCAAAGAAGCTTGAAAGAGGTGCTAAAAATAAATACGCCATATGAAGTGGCATTTAGATAGATGTCTAGTCTTTCCTCCTACATTTTGGTCTCTCTCATCTTTGTAGTACTCTCCTATTTGTTCTACAGAGAGAATATTTCATACTGAAAAATGTTTCCTCAATAATATAGTCATTTAGCTAATTGCTTCTTCTACCATCGTACTGCAAATGGAAAAATATTGCATCCTACCATTATTGATATTTCTACTCCAGTATCCATTAAATCTAATTTTGCAAATGATGTTGATACCCAACAATTAAGCTTCTAGGGAAATTAGAGGCACTCAGTTATTGAGTACTAATTAATATTTTTCTACACACCACACCTCCCTATATGAATGTAAGCAGGACGGAACTAGCCTGTGTATATGTCGGATGCACGTTTAGACATTTATTTCAGTTAACTAATAAAGAGTAAATATATCTAATTTTCATACGTAGCATAAAATAAATGTTTTTTTTTGTAATTTAAATATTTATGTACTGCAAATATTTGTGTACCACATTGTTTGCAATATTTTTATTTATGTTTAATTTACTCACTTAACCTCGTTGTAACTAAAAAAAAATACTTAACCTCATGATTTAGATGTTAATACGAGTATAAATTTTCATCCTTTATGTAAATATGTACTATCTGATTTATATAATAATTATAATTTTATGTAAAGTTTTCGTCGATACGTGATGCAAATAATTATCCGTATAATTTATATATTAACATGTTTCATGTATAACAAATCTTTGCGAAAGTTTTTATGCGAAAGCTATCTAAATTAAAGATAAGGTGGCTTATGGGGGTAAGTTTATTATTTTTTATAACAACTATTTTAAAAATCATACTAATGATCATAATAATGTAAAATCATTTTAATTATCATGATATATAGCATAAGTCATGATTGAACCGGTTAAGATGTTAATTCAAAATTAGATTATGGTTGAACCGGGTATGTAGCATAAGTTATGATCGAACCGGGTAAGTTATTATTTTACACTATCATGATATATATCATGAAAATTGGATTATGATTGAACCGGTTAAGATGCTAATTCAAAATTTAATGATTTAATTGTGATTGAAATGATAATAATTAAATTTATCTTTTAAGGATATATAAAATTTTAAGTAATAAAATATAATAAATGACTAAATTATTATATGATAAAAATTAATAATATCTGACAATTTATTTGTGTAAAATGTAATATTTTTAAATGTGCTTTTTTATTTATCTTAAAAATATTTTAAAATAAATAATAATTAATAATTAATAATTAACACAAATTTCAAACTGATTACCTAGACAAATTTTAGACCTCCGATTGAATTATGCTAATTTATTAGGATTAACGGACCGATAACTAGATTCCCGGTTGAATAGGCCACCCAGTTTAATTTTTAAAACAATAACTGTTATACGAAAGCCATCTAAACATAAAATATGGTAATATATAGTTTTAAATTAATACGAAAGACATCAAAACTTTATGAAATATTTTGATTTAAAATACAAATATTTATCTGTGATTTAGATGGCTTTCATATGAAAGTTTTAACTTCCATGTTAATATAAATATTTATCTCTAATTTATATGAAGTTTGGATTTGCGATATAAATATTTATGCATATAAAACTTTCATAAAAAAAGTGATACGAATATTTACCCAAGCAACTTCTATATTTTAATTTGAAGTTCTTATCCATGACAAAAAAACAAAATTACAAAAATAGTCCAAGGGATAAAAATATACTTAAACCTAAATTTTATTCCAAATAGAAAGTAAATGTTTGTCCTTACATGTTTCAACCTCGATGACGTCATTAATAAACAAATACTAGTACACGGCACCACAATTGTTCATTTCTCTTGTGAACTCTTCCTACAAATAATATAGTTGTGCTTGATGCAGTCGCTTGTACAAAGCATATAAACATGTAATTACCTAATTCCCAGACAAGAGGCACGCGGCATATAAACAAAATATTTTGGCAACCACTTAAAAAAATTGCCGTTTTCTGGGATGTTTATCTAAAACCCTTTTTTTACATCAAAGACACAGCATGTCTATATGTTTGCTCGAAGGAATGCTTCAAGATTGTAAAACAAAATTGCAATTTGCAAGCGTGTAATTACCTAAATCCCAGACAGAGGGTATAAAAGAAAGACATAATAAAAAGACTAGGTTCCAAGCAATATGTGCATTTACAATAATTGTCTGCTTCCCTGTCTAAAAAGGATATAAACACTAAGCTGTCAAAACTACACGAAGGTTGTATCAGTTAAAAATTTCCCCTTCTTCCCAGCCTCCGTTCAAAACCTCCTCATCTTCATTTGCGGTATACTCTTCCTTGATAAATAAACCAAGCCGCTCCAATGGGTTCTCAAACTGAGGTTTATCCAATGTCTCCAATGCAACTTTGTAGCCATTTCTACCGCTCACGGCCTTATACGATAGTGTACATCCACTCAATATTTCTAGTTCTTTAATAATCTCCATATTATGTTCTATATCAACGGTTCTTTTCATCTGCAAAAGACTCAAAATTAAAACCTCATTCTCATAAATAATTATACGAAATTCAAGTTACAGAACAGAGTAAAACCTTTTCTATTGCAGCTCGTGCAGCTTCTCTTTCCTTTTCTCGTCGTTGCCTTGACTCTTCCTCAGCCCTCATCCTTGCAGCAGCTTCAGCAGTTTTAATTTGGGCCTCAATCCTAGCTCTTTCTGTTAAGCAGGCAACATATTATCATGAATAAAGATCTGATAAACCAAACAAGAAAAGTCACTTAAGAAACTCCTCATAATTAAAGTATTGTAAAGCCTAAAAAAACATGCAACATACACCCCAATTAACTACTGCTAGATAATGAGAAGAAAATGAGCAAATAGTTCCTCTTTAAACAACAAATGATACAATATATGCAAAAGGGAAATGCCGGAAGTTGGTACCTCTTCAAAAATTTATATGCTATCACAGTACGTACATATATTACACAAGCTACAAGGGAAACCGGAATGTTGATGAATTACTTTATTCTCTTGATCCATAATATTAACTATCAGTTTCAATATTAAATGTGAGATATTAGATGATCCCCCAGTTAATATCACCATCAGTTCACGTTATCTTATTACCAACCAACGCACATACATAAAATACTTGAAATGTATGTATATCCCAATATAAAGCATCAGTTAAATCAGATATTCCTAGAAATCCTATTCTGTTTTGCTACCATAGTTTTAAATCCCAAATACTGGCGTAGAGCAGCCAGACCAAAAAAACTTTATAGAGGGATAGCCACTAATTTGAATCTTTTATATAGTTTATATAATGTATATGTATATATTATATACATATAAATTATCAAGTATCCTCGTTTAAATCTAAGTCTTCCTTAAAATTTTCACTATTACAAATGTAGATTCCATTTACAAATTGAGATCCCAAAAATAGCCTGCCAAAAAGCCCTGACCTCTCTTCTCAAAAGGCCTTTTTGGAATCAATACATAGTGCCGCTATAGTGCCTCAATGGCCACTATTCAGCCTGCTATTTGGTCCCCTACAACCACTAAACTAAACCACCCTGCTACAGGTTCTGTAGCAGACAGTGGCTGCTTCACTCTGCTGTGCCACTATGTCGCACCATTTAAAACCCTGCACACTACATTAGCAACTTATAACACAGATGGCATATATAAATTACATGAAGGACCTTCATATTTAGAAAGACATAACAAAGACAAATGATGCTATTGGTGAGCATTAAAAATACAAAACAAGTATAAAGATAAGTCCAACCAAATAGAAGCTTCTACAAAGTACCAAGTAATAGATACTATATTCACCTTCACGCTGAATCCTTTCCAATCTCTCCTTTTCCTGCTGCAGTTTTTGAGGATCACCTTTATCACCCTAAACAGAAAAATGAAAATTAGGATATCACGCTGCATTCAAAAGTACCCTTTACTGAGGAAATAGGAAAAAGTATCGCAATCAAGACACCCTTCACATAAGCCTTACATGGTCAAGAAGGGTCTTTTGTTGTGCTTTCAAGATGGTATCTGCAAAGCGGCTTTTAAGCATAGCAGCACGAAGAGCCTTTTTAGGAGACAGTTGTACAGGCAAAACAGGTGTGCTCCATACTAAAAAAAAAAAAGTCATTAGCATCATACCAATTCACATACAAAAGGTTACAGCAGTTAACCAAAGCATAATACGTAGAGCAGCCAACCTTCTCCAGATGAAGCATCAGTAGGAGTTACACGCTGAGAACTAGGACAAACATGTTCACTGTCCAAAGAACTTGCAGCCCCTTTGCATAATATCAACATCAAATATACCAAATCAGCATAAAAGCAACATGTAGAAGATAACATATCACAAGTCTTAAATTATTCTCACCGTCAGAATCAGGATCAGATTTCTTCTCCATAGGAGATGTATATTTTGTCTGACAGTCCTGGAATTAGACATAAAAGTTTCTTCTTAGATTTGCAAGCAAAATAAATTTCTAAAAGCTACAGCTATTTTGGCTACTGATATTGATAATAATATAATTAATACCTGTCTCAAGGCATCAGCACCTCGTGCAACTAGGTGCCTTCCTTCAGATCCTTCAGATGATATATCTAAATCAGTGAAAAAATACAAGTGAGGTAGGTAACAAATGACACACCAGAGAATCAACCAGAGGATTGTCTATCTACCTGATGACGCTTGAGTTGAATTGGTAGGAATTACACAACAGCATGTGGTATCACCACAAATGCTACACTTGCATGGGACAAGACGCAATGAAGAACAGACCTTCACAGAGGCAGGAAGCTGGTCCCCAACATGGTTACCTTTACTGCCTATAGAATACACAGCTATTAGCTCCCTTACAGAAGCCAAAAACTTGCACAGTACTCTTAATGCATCATACCTTTATGCAAGTCTTTCTCAATCAATTTGCAAGGAATCTGTGATAATTTAGTTCCCTCCACCTACAAGTAAAACATTGCCAATAAAATGACATTTTTAAAAAATACCACCAGAGAAAAAAGAAATATGCAACCATAAGGAACAAAGTTCACAGATATAGATTTTATTTCATCAATTCCAGTAAATATACTGTATCTTTGCATATTACAGTAAGGCGTTTCTCCTTCACAGACAACAATACTTACTCTAGAATCTTTTGCTGCCAATGAACTAATCTTATGAATTCCTTTGTGATCAGATACTTGTGTCTTTTGGGGCAAGGAATCTTTATGCTGGGGATGCTTCCCGTTAAGACTTCTTCTCCCAGTTTCCTTAATTGTTTCAGTCAAGCTTTTCCCATGCTCATCTTCACACTTCCATTTCTTACTCGAGTCTTTCCATTTTCTGTCAAATATTTTGCCAAGTTCCCTCGCCATCAAATGAACATCATTACTAGGAGGATTATATGTCATGGCATTTGAGAAGGTCAGTCTGACATCAGCTGCAAACTCCTCAATGCCAAAATAAACATTTTTCTCCAGATTGGATTTAATTGTGCCCAAATCCATTGGATGAGATATGATTGAAAAATAATCTGGAATATTCAACGCCACAGGGTCCACTGGCTTGCTAAACACCCAACCATATGGATGAGATATTAAACTCTTCAGTATTGTAACACACTGTTGTGACCCTTTCCTATCAATCCTCTGCTTTTTCTCCTTATGGCCATCAATACTTGCCAGTGGTCCCCTCTTGTTGGAATTCAGTACAGAGAATTTTTCATTTGAATCGTGGTGCCTGTTTTCATCACTGCGAGACAATTCCTGTCCAAACTCACATTTCGGCCCAGAATCAACCTCAATCCTTTTGGTTGAGAACTTGATCTTCAATTTCCTACTTGGTACAATAGTTTCTGTGGAAATCATTGTGATGAAGTAAAACAGGGAGTGCAGAAGAGGATTCTCTAGATCTCCAAGCCAACGAAAAACCAGAAAATTCCAACTCCTTTGAGACAAAGGAGTCCGTCAAGCAAGCAACGCTTCCATGTGAAGACAAATCACCTGTATACCCCAAATAACCATAAAAAAAAATTGCCAATAATCTCAACACAAATAAATTACGAATTTCGGTACCATCAGAAAAAAAATTAACAAAAAGCAAAACCCTATATACATAATTTAAGACAAATATTCCTCACCAATTGAAATTAAGTCTGTTTTCAAAAAATTGATAAACGACCATCATAAATAGATCACGCACTGTACGAGAAGCCGGAAGTTAAAAGGATTTCATCCAGATTACTCTAATTGACCAAAAAAAAGGAAAGGAGTTCCGACGCGAATAATAACCCACGCAATTCACATCGAATAGTTATACAAATATAACAAGATGAAAAACACGAGATGTAGAAACATATTATCTGGCTCTTTAAATCGGCAGAGAGAAGCAAAACTTCGAAAAAGAATAAAGTGGAAGGGGTGGAATTTCACCGAGTGGCGCATTAAAATCGAATTAGGGTTTGGAAATGAACATACCTTAGAGAGAAAGGGCTGCGAAGCCCCTCTCGCAGATCCACGCGAGGGTAAGGAGGACGAGTAGCGCTGCCAAAGTCACAGTGTGTGTGAGTATCAGTGTGGTTTCTAGGGTTTTTACTTATCTACGCGTCGTGCCCTTGACTTTTTAGCTTCTTTTTGTTTTCTTTCTTCGGCTTTACTCCACTCTTTTTATGTGTGTTTTACTTGATCCATTTCATGTGAAGAAATTTTTTATGGATTTGGAATTAAAAATTAGATTTAGTATATTTTTAATATTATATTTAAGTTATATTTTGTATGATTCTAATTTAATTTAATATTACATTTTTTAAAATATATTTGTATAATTATATATTAATAATACAATTTTTTATTTAATAATAATTTGTTTAATTAATGTTAAATTTATAATTATATTACTTATTTAAAATATATATTATAAAATATACTTTAAATATATTTTTGAAATTTATGATTTAATTATATATAATATTAGTATTAATATATTGCGTCATTAAGGAGGTTAATCAAATTTGATTTGAATTTATAAAATTAATCCTATTAAATTTTTGATCAAATCTGTCTCCCTAACACTCCTAATGATTACTTGGTCTATTATTATTTGTATTTATTTCTGGGCGAATAAAAAGAAAATAAAATATTGCAACTGTTGTGTTTGATTTGTGGGCATCGAAATATCTAGTCCTTAGTCAACATAGAAAAGGAAATATCTGATCCGATAGTATTGATGAGATAAAAAAAATAAGGTGAGTTGTAATCATATATAATATTTGCTGCAAATCAAATAAAAGATATTTTACATTATTCTATCTTGATATGTGGCATAAATTAGGTTAGAAAGTTAAAATTATTTTTATTCAATAATATATAAATTTAAAAAATAATAATTTTTATAAATTGTATAAAAATAATAATAACAATATAGACGTTCAAAAATAATAATAATGATATACAATATGGATTCTAAAAAAATATACACAATATATATTACAGGGTGGAATACCAGAATGATAATAATGAGATCCGAAGAATATTCTGTTCTAAATATCTGCTAATTTGTAGTAATAAAGTTACGTGCTATCATATTTGGGCTTGCTCGGCCCGTTTGAAATTCTTTCTCACCAACCTGGCCTATTGGCAACTGAGTCAGATATGAGCTATTTTTCTAGGCTTTCATTTATAGCCACCTTACAAAGATTGAATAATCTTGCAAAATCTTAATTGATTGATGAATTATAAAAATTGAATAAATATTGTAAAATTTATTAATTTGAATATCCTATTGCTTGTTATAGATTTTCATGCAATAATATATATCAGGTAAAATGATAATATCAATTATATATATCAATGTTAATAAATAATATCAAATATTATGGTATTTATTAATTTGAATCTCTCATGCATTGTTTACATGTGATTGTCATATAATCTTGTGTGTTATGTTCAAAATATCAATTATTTATATTTTATAAAATCAGAGAAAATTTGCAATATTTTTTAGTTTAAATTTATTATAAATTCATATATATATATATATATATATATATATATATATATATCGATTTGAATTTTTAAATCATGAACATTAAGAATTGAAATCATAATCATAGTGCTTATAGAAAAATAATTGATATTTAATATTATTATACAATTTTATTAAATGAAAAATAAACAAATAAGTCTATGGACAAATTTTCTAAAATACTTTCACATAACAATTGCGATTAAAACCTTCTTAAATATATAATATAAAAAATTAAAGATATCTTAAAATTATTTAATAATTTTATTGATTATATAAAATATATATGCACTAGTTTTTTAGCCCATGAACTTAAATTTAATATATAAATTTTATAAATAAAATAAATTATCATAAAAAGTGTGCAAACAATATTCACATTGGATGAACAACGATTGATATATAAATTTTAAGCAGTGGTGCTCCGTGGGCAAGATGAAGGACGGCCTAAGATTCCATTTTTAGAGGTACTTATTTTTCATTTATTAAAATAAAAATTTTATATAATTAAAATTATGTAAAAAAATTATATAATAATTTGTTACAAAATAAAACAATAACCAATGATTAATCAATTAATAGGTGATATTTTGGTAATAGTATAATTTATTATTTATAAATAATATTGAATGTAAAAATGACATCATAATTTATTATTTTTTTTCATCACTATCTGCGTAAATCTTTCTCACATCATTAATGTAAGTAAGAGTCTTAAAATTTTCTATTTTCCTTTATTTTTTTTATCTCTTATTTCTTTTATTTTCTTGTAACATCTACCATCTCATAGCACTTAAACGCACAATCATAATTATAGAACAAATTAGAGTTTTGTACTCTAAAACTTTTTAACAAATTGAGTCTTTAAGTTGAAGGTTTAAAATTAACAATAAATTATTATTGCTTCACTTTATTTTTTTCTTACTCATCACAAGTTCATTATTTGTTTTACAAATTATATTTATTATTTTTTGTATTCTTTTCATATTTGTTGTCTAATTGGTTAAACATGTTGCCTAAACATTCTGGTAATCTAAAATGAAAAATAAAATTGATATTAATATTGAATCTCAAAAAGATACTAAATTAAGAGTAAGTTTACAACACTCACACACTTTACTCAATCAACTCAGTTAGACTTTATTGATTTTCATGATAAAATTAAATAACTTGATTATAACAAAAGAGACAAAAAATTGATAATATTCAAATGATCGTGAAGACACCATTTTTTTATTTGTCCATGATATTAAAAATCTTAAAGACGACCTTGATTGTAAAATCAAATATTTATATCTTAGGAAAATAAAAATTATACATAAAATTATATTAATATTTAAATTATATGATAGATTTTTATATAAAAAAGATGGAAACTTTACACAAGAATATCAATATACAAATATATGTGTTATTCATACAACAATTTATACATCATGATTTTATGTGCCATTATATCTCCCTCCATCACTAACATTTATTGCATTGACACTTCTCTCTTTTTTTCTATTTTTTTCTTTATTTGTCATAAAATTTATTATACAGATAACATTTTTCATTTATAAATTATAGGATATATCTCTAAAAATATGTACAATGGCAGATAATTACCATATTATGTAATATATATTAATAAAAGTAAAATTTTAATCTAGTCTTTGGAGTAAGTATTATCATTTAATTACATCTTTAACATTTTGAAAGTACAATTAAAAATAACAATGGTAATTAATTTTAGTGTATAAATGTCAAATTGATTCTTAATATTAAAAATATATTTTTTATGATTATAATTAGTTATCTTAAAAGTTTGATAAAATCATTCATATAATATATATAATATAATTAAAGAAAATAAATATAAATAATCATGATAAAGAGCTCGATAACTTCATTTATTTTGTTACATTAATAATTATATTTTATGAAAAATAATAAATATGACTTAATATAATACTTATCAATATAATGTATCGACGTATTTAAAATTCAAGAACATGAAACTCATATAAGAATAAATTTATTTTGATTAGTTAAATATGTCAATACATTATGTTGCTACTAGCGAAGATTAGTTATTATTTTTTGATGACAAATATTTGCACCTATCTCATGTGTATAAAAAAATATTTAAAAGAGAGAATATATTTGTTAGTTAAGCAACTTGTTTGTAGAGACTAAAACAAAATTTGGTTTGGTTGCTTAAAATTAAGATGACATATATAAACACACATAAAAAAATAAAGTAGGCTACTTAGATGTAGTTAAGAAACTCCCATAGAAAATACTCTTAGAATTAAATTAATCAATTAATAAATTATTTTGAATGATAATATGTAAATATCTTATTATACGTTGGTTGAAAAATATTATTTTATATGATTAAAGATACTAAGTATATGTGTTAATTGAAATTTCATTTTATTTAAATGTGATTAAACTTTTGGTGTAGATTGATATTAAAAAAAATTAAACATTGCTTACATATCCAATTAAATATATCTACACCGAATATTTAATTCTATTTAGGCAATATGAAAGTTCAATATATACCAAATATATTTAGTATCTTTAAAATTTTAAATAATATTTAATCTTCAATCATCATTAAATATAATTGAATACGTACATCATCCAAATAAGATTTTGTTAATTAATTTAACTTTTAAGATTTTTAAAATAAAAAATAAAGTATGTATGTTTTATTACCAATAAAATAATTCAATAAATTTTAAACTATATTTATTTTTAATTTTAACATTTTACATTAATTGATGAACTTGCATAATACATAGAATACTTGTTAATTTCTACAAAATTTTTGTACATATGCAATATTGTAGAATAAGTTTACATCAGTAAGAAAAAAAAAAGAAATAGATTATAAGTAATTAAGGATTAATTATAAGAAATTAAGGATTATATTATAAGAAATTTAGGACTAACAAAATATAGAGTATCTTATTTGTTGGTGAATATGTCATACAATTAAATTGTACGGGTTAATCCATGCAATAACTCCATCTTGACCTAATAAAATATGCATCACTGTATTTTTTTTAAGGTAAGAAAATACAAAAATAGCTAAAAAAAATCAAATTTGGAATATTATGCATATTACCTAACCCCAAAACTAATAAATGTGCATACTATATTAAAAGATGCCATCAACGTACGAGAATGCGTTGAATACATACTCAAAATTTGTTAAGAGAAAAACAAATTTTATGAAAAAAAAAATTGATGTGACTAAAAATATATATATTAGTTATTTTATTATTATTTTTATTTTGTTCTAATTTTTTAGTATGCTCAAAAATATCTTTTAATTAAATATAATTTTAGAATATAAGTTTGAATGTAACTTAACTTTAAAAATTAATTTATAGAATAATTGTCTCCCACTTATTTTTATATATATATGATTTCTAGTTAATGTAAAAATTATTCTCAAATTCTAATTCATAAATATAGTGAAATTTGTAAAATTAGAGATCTAATAAAGGATTAACAATGGTGACCTAATACACTTAACAATAATAATTACAATAGTCACTAATATCTTTTTAATTCTCCGATTTACGTTATTTTTAATATAAATTTATATCTAAAATAAATTTAGACACACTTCATAATTATATTCAATGGTTAAAAATTAATGATATCTAATTTTAACTTAAACATGTTATAAACTACCTCTCACACCGTTCATAAGCATGACACAAAGGGAGAAAAGGGTAATGACAGTAATCAGAGAACAACAATATTCGCACGGATGATAGGATAACTCAACAACAACACGTATCTTTGTTTATAATCAGAATTGAGTTTATATATCACGGGTGTCATACTTACATTTAATGAGGTTGCTACATCTTTGATGAGTTTGTGATTTTATGTAACTTCATAATTACGTTTTGAGAATATTTATTTGATGGTGAAGGAAGAATACTGGCTCAAAATATCTTGAACTATTGACATCCCTAATTAACTTATGTTATTGGGGTAGGCACTAGTTTCGTTCAGGAATTAATCTTTGATATTGGACAGGGTCTTGTCTTCTTGATAAAGGTTTTTTCTGCATCATAATTGTCACGATGTTCTACTCCTTTTTTTTTTTTTTTTTTACGTGGTGAAAATAGAAGAGACTAATTGCATAAACAGATAAACATCTCCACTTTTTTATTCTCTTTGATTTCCACCAAGGTTATTTCTTCTTTTACTTGAGAATTCTTCTTGGAGCAACTTTGAATTTCAATCTTTTAACTGAGACTAATTAAGGACTATAGCAAATAGCTTTAAGCATTAAGACACAGACCGGTTTGTTATTACATTATTAAAAATATGTTAAGAAGTTGGATACCAACTTAATGGTTAATTTGAGTGACAAAAATGATAAATTTTAATAACTAACCGAGATATTCATTTATTTATAATTATATGCATAAAAAAATTAAGATTGGGTTAAGTCTTTTGCCAATATTTATTTGAGAGTAAAATGAAGAGGCTGGCAAACTCTTTTGTGAGGTAAAATGGATCTTAACTTCATAGTTATCTTCTAATGATCTAGTGATGAGATAGTGAGATAGATCTTAGTTCAATTTTGGTATTTTTAGGTTTTCACATATCAATTGTTTAATTTCATTTGTTTGTTTCTTTTTATAGGTTGGCCAACTGCAATATGCTTTTCAACAGTTGTAGGTAGCAAAGTCGTAGTGCAGAAGAGTAGAACAACTTCATTGGACATCTGACACACTTTATTGATGTTAAGTAGAAGCAGAAACAAAACATAATTTGCAGCAAAAAAGGGAGTAGAACATCCCCTTTGGATGTAGGATGTAAAGTAGAAAGGGAGTAGAGCATCCCCTTTGAACGCATTGAAGGAAGGGGAGCTGAGCATAACGATATTCAAGCTCCTTTAGACGTCCTAATGGGCTTACACCTTTTTTTTTTCTTCAAATTTTGTCATTTTTCTTTTTGTATTGGACTAAATATTTGAAATAAAAGAGGTATAACAAAATCAGGTGTTCACAATGATTGAGTGAGTGTCTTAGATTGCATTTGTTAATACTTGGAGTATTAATTATTGTTTTGACCTCAAGTTTAATGACATCATTAGGATTAATGCATTCGAAATATTATTCGTTCTGATTTTGATGGATAGTGAATCGTCATAATTTTACCTTTAAAAAATATCTTAATATGAATTAAGAGAGAAAAATAATTATAAACTGATCAAGATTAAAAGACAAGAGTCGTCAAATCAGCTCAACTTATTAAGATGACTATATTTGAAATATTATTTGTTTTTTAACTTTTATATACCATAATAATTTTTTTAAAATATCTTGATGTGCTGAAGAATTTTTTTTATAAACTATCTTTAATCACTATTATTAAACAATATCAACTTTATAGACTATAATAGTTTTTTTAAATATCTTGATGTGTTAAAAAAATATTTATAAATTATCTTTAATATCTGTAGTTAAACAATGTGAAAATTTTTTAGATAAGGAATAATTATAATATTGGTATGACCTCTTCGAATTGTAATTGTGAAGAAAAAAAACATTGTACACACGGAGGATAATTCAAGTGGCAAGCAAAAAAATTGGTAGTAAAGAGATTATTCTATTATTCAGATAAACAACATAAAAGAACTCATGATTGAGTAAAAATTATTCTAACCAACTAAAAAAAAGGTGCGTAATTAACCTCGTCAAATAAAAAAGTAATAACTTGTACTATGTAGTTATCTAATGTTTTTCATTTGGGCATTCTTTAACTCTTGAAATATTGATCAAGTTTGGTTGATTGCACCAAACAACTGGATTGTTAATATGTATTAATTATTATGACTACTAAACCAGTTGATGCATCAGTGGCAAAGCACATAGTTGTTGTAGATCCGTATCACCTTATGATGGACTTTATTAACTCTTCATCATTCAATGTATGATTATGTCTGAACCGTACTGATGGACCCATTTAATTTACTATATTCCATTCGTTGTAGTTTTTTTTTTTTTTTTTGATAGAATGATCGTAGTTATTAATACAAGATTGCAAACAAACAAAAAAAGGCTCCCGATATTCATATTATCTATTTTTATTAAGCGTCAATTTTTCAAAAATAAAATAATTTTATTTATCATTTTAAAATATGAGAAAATTATTATTATTTTGTTACTTTTATCTATTTTTATTAAAATTTAATTTTTTATTGTTTATTCCAAATTTAATTAACAAGATAAATAAAGAATAATAAACAATGTAGAAATTAATCAATAACATAGACAAATAGTTTAATAAAAAATTAGATAATAACTTCAATGAAAAATTCAAAATACTAATTATAATTATTTTACTGTAACCTTAAATGACACTTCTTTTTTACATAACCTTAGATGGCACTTAAAAAACAGATATGCTACCCACTTTTTGATTAAGCAAAAGTCTCGTGCCAAATTCTACCCACTTTTTCAGTTTTATCTTTTATCTAAATAATTCCTTCAGTTAACTATGGGTTATATTATTTATATAATAAAATTTCATAATAATTTATACAACAATATATTCTTTAATTATTATATTAATCACTTATCGCACTTTTTTTCTTATCTCTTTATTTATTGAAAATAAAAAAATGTACTTTAAAACTATATAAAGACAATTTCTCTTTAATTATTGCCAAAGGCAAAGAGGAGAATAATGAAAATAAAATAATTAGAATTGTAAATTAGGGTTATCTCAGCCCATTAATGTTGATTCATGACAAACCACCATATTTTCAATCCGGATAAATTTAATTGTTTACTAGTAATTTTTTAGACT
This sequence comes from Mucuna pruriens, assembly GCA_025330945.1. Taxonomy (NCBI): domain Eukaryota; kingdom Viridiplantae; phylum Streptophyta; class Magnoliopsida; order Fabales; family Fabaceae; genus Mucuna; species Mucuna pruriens. The sequence continues at coordinate 1,724,330 of JAENHJ010000533.1, read as the reverse complement.
AGTCTAATAGACATTTTTTTTATTAAAATCACTTTATTTTATTAACCACATAAATAATATAATATTACATTTTAATTTTATATATATATATATATATATAATTTTTGTAAAATTGTCACTTTCCTAATCCAAATTATTATTCTAATGACTAATGATAATAATGTTATGTTTTTAAATTAATACATTAAATATAACTATGTAGTATGAGTAATATGTTTATAAGTCACAACTTGATGAAAATATAGTTTGTATAGTGAGTAATACATTATAGTTTGTCATCTTAATTATAGCTCCGTTTGCATTTGTATAGTGAATTAGACTCAATCATCCTGCACATTAAAATATACAGTCAACTCTAACAATAATACATAAATCTAGTTATTAAAATTTAAATCAAATGAGAAGTAAAACTTAAAAAACAAAAATTATTCCATTTCTTATCAAATAAATTATGTATAAACACTTTTTTATGTTTCATTTTAAAAAAATTTGGTTACAATGCGAGCCTACCCATCATAAGTCAGCATGTATTGCGCTAATAAAATTTTAAGGATAGATTGAGTTATGCCAAAAAAAAAAATATTTACAATAATAACAACAAAGATTAAAGTTAAAATCTTAAACAAACTATCAAAATTCTCAACCACTAAGTTTATGCTAAAATGATTTTGAACCTAAAATTTGGCATACACTGTATGGTCGGAAGGTGACTCCCTTATTTATTTGTTTTCTTGCTATTATAACGTGGTTTGACACATTTGTTTTGGCTCTCAAATAAATGTACCAAAGACTTTCCCCTTTTATTTTTTTCTTTTGCTAATAATGTGATATATAGACGTACAATTAGTTTGACCATGAACTCAATGATATTGATGTGGCTGACGCTTCAAGTAATATTTGACCACATAATAATTAGGTAGCCAATATTGAAACAAGGACGATGTTCTTTATGCAGATACATAATTTTTTACATATTTTATTTAAATGATCGATTATTATGTTGATATAACAAAAGTATGATTGATAAAAGAATTTGTTAGATAGTTTGGGGGGAAAACGTTGGCAAATAAGTGATACAACATTAGCAGTGATTCTATATATTTAGCTTATATACATGGATGATGTATTTTCCTAAATTTCTATATTAACATTATTCTTACCAGCAGAACCGTGCCTATCCACATTTTTTATTCTTTTGAATTGGAATTTTAACAATGTAATTGATACGAGAGGTTGAGTAGAATAATTTACAATAGCAGTTATTGAAGAGTTAAGAAGTTTAAAAAAAGTGTATATACACCAAATGAAAATATTTCCTTTGTTATTTGTTATAGATATTTTAAATTGACGTTTGAAAGTCTAAAACATCAATTAATAAATGGAACTAATTTATAAAACTTTACAAAATGAGTGGAATTTACATTTGTTTTTCTTATACAAACGTGTACGAGTCATACAAAACCTTCCTTCCTTATCAGTAACTATATTAATTTAAGCCATTCAAAGTGGCACAAAGGAATCTGACCAGTACTGAAATTAGATTCTAAACTATGTGGAAAATAGGACTTGCGCATTTCTCTGAATTTATTGAAAATATACAATCATTATCCTTCCGATAAAAGACAAGTTCAATATTTTCCATAGCTTACAATGATTTTTTGAATCTCTAGTAATGAAAGTGCGAAAAAGACCCATCAAGGAACGCCCAAAAATCGTAAGAATGATTCCTGGCATTATCCATTTGGACAATTCCTTCTTTCTTCACAGCAAAACACATAAACAGATAGCAGCAAATTAAGAGATAGAAAGAGAGGAAGTTTCGTGAGGGAAAAAGTGTACTAATAACTTGGGCTACTTGGTATTATTGGGAAGGTAGATTGAAAAGTAGTGTAAAAGTCATTTTAAAAGTTTGGGAAAATGATAGTGACACATATTAACACATAAAGTCATTAGAGTATAAACAAAAGGGGTTTCGCTATCGGTCCTTTACATTGGATATATATGGTTTTGATGGCCCGTGATAGTCCACCACATTCTTTCGTTTTGTCATACTTGGAGCCTTTTATTTTATCTGGTGTAGGGGTATGGCTTCTACTTATTTGTTACCTTGCATATTACACACGGACTCTTTTGGGAATCAACTCTTCCTTTTTTATGTTGAATTCAAGCATTTGCACATTTAGAGGAAGTATATTTTTATATTTTAATACTTAAAACCTCACTATCTCATCACTAGATCATTAGAAGATAACTATGAAGTTAAGATTCATTTTACCTCACAAAAAGTGTGTCAGATGTCCAACGAAGTTGTTCTACTCTTCTGCACTACGACTTTGCTCCCTACAACTGTTGAAAAGCATATTGCAGTTGGCCAACCTGTAAAAAGAAACAAACAAGTAAAATTAAACAATTGATATGTGAAAACCTAAAAATACCAAAATTGGACTAAGATCTAGGCGATCTTTTAGAATAAGAGGAGAAGGGAGAAAGAACAAAAAAACAAAGCACGAGTAAAAGATATTGAGAGAGAAGGAGAAGGTGACCCAATAGTGTTTGAGATAAGGAAGACACAAAAAGCACATCTCGTAGGGTTTTTGAGAATAAAGGATATCACAAAACTTGTAGGGAAATAGAGACACATCGAAGTAGCAATGTGAAGACATGCTAGTACCGTTAGTTCTTTGGACTTAAACTTGTTTAAACGTTTATGCATGTAAAACTTGTTATAATGTTTGTCTCGTCTTATGTATACTACACTTGGTGTCTTTGGATGTCCTTGAGGCATATGCGTCTTTGGACGCAAAAGACTCTTTAGACGTAGAGGTCCATTAGACACATATAGGGGCAATCCCTATCCTTCCCATTTTATGTGCTTTTTGACGCGTATATCCCCTATGGATGTAAGACCCTTTGGATGGTCCATTTCGACGTTCCATTCCTTTCCTTTTATTTACCCACTAGCCTACCCTTTTTTTGGACGCGAGAGCCTTTTGGGGGCTCCTCTTCCCTCTTTTTATTAGTTCATCTTTTAGGCTCATCCATACTCTTTTGGACGCATAGTCCCTTTTGGACATTGAAGTGCCTTTAGACATAGAAGTATCTTTGGGTGCTAAAATATATTTGGACACAGAAGTTTCTTTGGATGCAAAAAGCATTTTGGATGCAGAGGTCCATTGGACGCCCATATGGATACTCCCTCTCCATCCTAGTTTATGCTCGTCAGGCTTGTCCATACCCTTTGGACACAGAGCCTCTCTTTGAAAGCAAAAATGTCTTTGTATATTGAAGTGCCTTTAGCTGTAGAGGTGTCTTTGAACATATATGCTTTTTGGATGCCTATTTAATAAGTCGTTTCCATTTCCATTTATCTACTTGTTATTCTAGCCTTGCTTTGGACACAAAGGTGCTTTGGACACTTATTTGGGTAGTTTATTTCATTTCCAGATATTTACTTGTTGTTCTAACCTTTCTTTGAACGCAACGACTCTTTAAATGCCCATCTAGAAAGCCCCTTCCATTTCCACTTATTTACACGTTCGTCCACAATCTTTGGATGCAAAAGCCTTTGGATGACTCCTTTTTTTTTCTATTATCTATTATTAGTTACCTGTTGTTCGTCCATAACCATTGCACGTATGAGCCTTTGGATGACTTCTTTTCTTCTTTTATGTTATCTATTATTATTTACATATTGTTCATCCATAGCCTTTGGATGCATAAGTCTTTATATGACTCTTTTTCTCTTATTTCTATTATCTGCTATGATCCACAAGTTGTTTGTCTATAGTTTTTGGATTGTAGGAACTATGGATGACTCATTTCCTTCTTGTTATTTGTTGTTATTATCTAACTGTTGTTCGTCCATAAGCCTTTGGACGCAAGTGTCTTTTGTTATCAGTTGTCATCTACTCGTTGTTCGTCCATAGCCTTTGGATGTAGAAGCCTTTGGATAACTCCTTTTTTTTCCTTTTGTTCTTTGTTGTCATTTACCTATTTTATGTCCATACCCTTTGGATGACTCTTTCCCTTCTTGCTGTTATTAATTTTTATTTTTTATATATTGTTCATCCATAGCCTTTGGACATAGGACTCTTTAGATGATTCATTTTCTTCTTTTTGTTATCAGCTGTCATTTACCTATTGCATGACCATGCTCTTTGGACGCATGAGCCTTTGAATGATCCATTTTCCTTTTTTTGTTATCTACTGATTAGTTATCTATTGTACGTTCATGCTCTTTGGACGCAAGGGCCTTTGGATGGTCCCCTTTCTTCTTTTTGTTGTCTGCCTTATGTGTCTTTCGTGTACACTCGTACTCTTTGGATGTAGGAACATTTGGATGGTTCCTTTCATTTTTCTCTACTTCCTACGTATTTATTTGTCCTACTCGTCCATTCTCTTTGAACACAGGAGCTTTCAGATAACTCCTTTCCTTCTTTATGTTATTTGCTATCATTTACCTGTTGTTCGTCCAAAACCTTCTGGACGCAGGAGCTTTTAGACAGCTCATTTTCCCTTATAATCTAATGTTATTTAGATTTTTGGCTTGTCCATACCTTTTGGACGTTGTAGCCCTTGGATAGCTCCTGTTCCCTTTTTGTCAATTCACCTTGTTGGCTTGTCCATGACCTTTGGATGGTTTTAGGATCTTTTGGATGCACCCCAAATCAGTGTACTCACACCTTTTTCTGAATCGTGTTTACTCTAAGGCCCGGCGTCTTCTGTCAAAAGATTGATTATATGCGACATCTTCTTAATCAAGTGACCATTTCAAAGATGTAATATCTTATTAATCATGAAAGTTTTGAGACACATGTAGCGACAACGTGATGTCTCTAAACTTTTCTCTAACATGAACGAAATAATTCAAAAGGATTGACTTTGGTGTACACCTATATCAACCTAAGGGTGCAGGAAATGTAATGGTTCAGAAGTCTTAAGTTTTAATAAAAGTCAAAATCAAATACACAAATATTTTCTACTTCCAAAGAACTATGTAACTCTAATTTTTTCATTACACATTGAGATATGTAGGAGGAAGAGATCACTCCTATTGAGCTAAAAAATACAAAAAATAATATTTTTTTAAATAAATAAGTGTAATGTTTTCACAATAGTTTCTTTGTTTTAGGGTGAGATAAATATATTAGAAATTATGAATAATTTACTTAATTAGTTAAAGGTAATTGTTTTAACGGACGTTGTAGGATATTAATAACTTCGTTACACGTAATCGACTCTCAAATTCAAAATTTGGTTCCATAAGTCATCATTTTCCTTTCAATGTTTTTCTAGTATTTTTTTCCTTAACGGGCATTGATGATGACTTCATTTCTACTTCATCTATTTCAATTTTAATTTCTATTTTAAGTTTTTTGTCGTTCCTTCACGGTCATGATTGTGACAACTCCTTAATCCTTGACCACTCCCTAATCCTTAATTTGGGAAGGTATGAAATATTTCCTTTAATTTCAAATATAAAGAAAAAAGTGAATGTTTCTATAAAAAGTAAGTAAATTTTAACTAATTTTATCTTATATAATGAAATTATACTTAAAATGCCATCCATTTATTAGATATTCTATTTTCAATGTTCCTTTTTTATTTTTAAATAAATATAATTTAAAAAAATAATTTATTATAAAATAAAATTGATATAATTAAATAATGTTTGACACCCTTTCTTAATCAAGATAAATTAATATTTTTAAGGCAAGATCCAAAATAATTACACTTTAAATCCTATAATATTCTAAGATATCTAAATATTTACTTGACAAGACTCGTAGGATACGTCAACAAATGAGCATTAATTATATATTTGTAAAAGTTAAAATAAAATTAAAAGTGACTATTGGAAAAGGATAAGGAACAAGAAAGTTGTATCTAGACGTAGTCTACGCATAGATACATCCTCCACTCAATTTGAATGCTTAGTCCTATATAAGAACATCATAAAACGAGTGTGTTGTTTTCTGTGGTTGGTTTAAATAATGGTCACTCACAATGTACTCCATCCTTCGGTTACGATACACCTCATAGATGGCAAACAAAAATTCATTAATTGTGGAGGCTGTACATGGAATGCCAAATTCAGTTCTCTAGCTTTCAATTTTGTCCTCACATCATTAATCTATTAGGACTCTAATATTGTCATGATAGGGAAAAGGCAACAACTAATTTTTTATGTCTATCCATTTCCTGCCTATCTACTCATAATTAAAGCCCATGTTACCACATTGATCTCCCTCTTTCAAGAGTCTACCCAACATAATGCGCCCTTATTTTAAATTTTATATTTAAATAAAAAACCATTTCAATTCTTCATTCTTTTAATCTAGTCCCTTATAAATCAATCAGTTTTGAATTCAGTCTCACTCATAATGAAAATTATTTAGAAATTAAATTTGAACCGAATTTAAATCACAGAACTAATTAACATCTCTTTTTTACTCCTCAAATTGTTCAAAGAGGAAAAACATAACACATGCAGGCCATGACCGTTGAAGTTTGAACTTCAAAACATTGTCTTGAATTTATCTTTCCAAGGAACCAGAAGTGGGTGCAGTGCGCACACATTTGAACATTGCACGCAGAAGCAAGCAAACAAGCCTTGAGGAATCGCCCAAGTTGAAAGCTGCTTGCTCCAACAATTCCCACAAGAAAAGAGAACTATATACAATTATACATAACCAACATTAAATAATAAAGGGTATATATGAAAATTAAATAATCGATTATATTATTTCATTTCTAATCTTCAAATATGTTCCCTGTTACAACTAAGGAGACTCCAAAAACGATCTCAAGGTGGTCAATTAATCAATCAACATTATCAAATAACAAAGCAAGAAGAAATGGAAACAAATTTTCTTTGAATTGAATTTCCATTTTCTCTCATCTTCTAGTGTCACGCTTCGAGAAACCCAGTCAACCTTAAAATCGAATTCCTGACCTGACTTAAATCTCGCCCCTTCAACGTCCTCCCGTTTCCCGTGCACACAGAGAACGCCATTTTTCCGGCCACCCTCCGCCTCATGATCTCGTGCGGCGGCGTCATCTCCTCCTCTGCCTCTTCCTCCTCGCCGCAGCCCCACTGCCGGACTGCCCTCTCCGGTATACTCATCGGCAGCGAACTCGCCACCCTCCTGCCCCGACAATTATCCTTCTCCCTCTTCGGCGCCACCACCCCTTCGTGCACGGGTGGAGGGTGGTGATGGTCGGGGAAGACAACCTCGGATTCTAAGTACTCCTCGGCCATTGGTTATTAGGTTTTAGTTGAAATTGAAAAAAAAAAAAAAAGGTTTAATTGTTTATAGATTAAGGTTTGGGAATGAAACAGTAGAGGTTTGGGGGTTTAATTTATAAGAACAGGAAAGGGATGTGAGAAGCGTAGTTAGTACACTTGGATTGGGTTTGTGTTGTCAGATGGCGTCATCGCTCGATTGAGTGCGGTCCCTGCTTTGCTTTCATGATGAGTCGGCTCATTTTCTGAATAAAACCAGCTCTTAATTTTTTTCTTGGGCCCACTTTTTTCTCTCCTTGTTTTATTATTACATTACATTTCCTTTTCTGCTAATTAACTTGTAGTTTCTCCCTTTGGTTAATCCCAATTTTAAATTAACACTAGCCTTATCTTAATTACACATGGCTTGCTGCGGAATTGAATTTGAGTTTCGTGTCTCTACGTCTTCTTTAGTTTTAATTATTTTCACCTTATTCTTACCTTCCTGCTTCCTCCATTCGATGTTCCCAAGTCTAATCAATAATTCTTTTTTATTCAAGTTCAATGTTTATTGAAAACAAATATGACCATGGGTGCATCTTATTGGTCAACCAATTACCCTTCCTGAAATAAGTCAGGACTTTTTGCTTTTATCGGTTACCCACGTGATTTTAATGATTAAATAAGGGTAAATAATATGTATTTGTTTACGGGTACTCTGGTGTCGTATTTTTCCAAAGACAATGAATTCTTCTCTTTTACTATGGTTATTATTATTATGGATAGATGCTAACGGATTCCTGAAGGGTACCTACACATCTCGTTTACGTAGTGTCATCATTATTAATTAACTAATGCAGATCAGGGGAGGAATGTAATTCACTTACGTAATTGTTAAAGTCGTGCAGGTACATCGTTATCTAAACGGCAGTGTTAAAAGTTTTAACGTAGCGTGTCAAAGGATATAGTTTAATTTAGGCGGCTGCTACAAAACAAAGAAGATGAAGTTATACTAGTAATAAATTGTTCAAGCATTACTAGCACCAACATTTGATATAAAACACAACCACGTAGCTATAATTTTTTAGGAAATAATAAAAATACATAGTTTTTTTTCTCTGACTAAGGAAAAAAAAGTTTGTTTTAAGAAAATATTTTTATACTAGAGAAGCTGTTTGTTTTTGTTCTTATTAATGTGTGTTTAATTATTCTTGGAAACCGTTTTTTTCTTCTTCTTTTAATCTCTTCCAATTATGACCAGTAATTTGGATATGGATACAGAAAATCCTTTAACCAATTCTCTTAATAATAATAAAAAATATTAAATTTATTTATTTTTAAAACATTAAATATATATATCTAGTATTGAAGATGAATTTAACAAACCAATGTCACTTCTTATGTAATATTATGTTTATAGTTATTTAAAAGAATATAATTAGAGTCGGTAAAATGACATGAATATATAAACCTATACCTTTCTAATAAAATTGAATTTAAGTAAAATTTCACTACAAGAATTTTTTGATTTTGCTACTAATTTTATCTATCATTTAAATTAGTAGTTAAATCCTAACTAATTAACTATTAATTAACTAAAAAATTATTTTTTCTAACTAAATTGAAGTTATATTCATTTATACTTCTTATTACCACAAATTAGTTAGGAAATAATTACAAATTTTAAAAAATTTACTACAAATTAACTAAGATTATTTTCCTAGTTAATTTGTTAATTATTTCATGCTATCATTTAATATTGTAGTAATTTTGTAGCTAATTATTTTTACTAGAAATTAGCTACAAAATAACTATTAATTTTAAAATTAACCACAAAATTATTTGGTAGCAAATTTTAAATTTTCTAATAATGTTAAATTAAATGTATGATTTATTTTAATCCAATAAAATTCATGTCATAATGAAACTCAAGTTAATCTAGTTTGGTTAGGTTTAGGTTGTTCAATTTTTTTTAATTTTATTAAAAATTGAAAAAAATGTTTAAGAGATTAAAAAAAGTCAATTTACAAAAAAACTTATCTTTCTTTACTTTCATGTATGTCATCGCATCTAGTATATTACAATGCACAAACTACAAATAAGCTCACTCACACACATACACACTATTGAAATCCAAAATTGCAAAAACAATTTTTACTCACACACATACACACTATTGAAATCCAAAATTGCAAAAACAATTTCAAAAAATATGAATATTTTTAATTATATAAAAAATAATAATATTTATCATAAAATATTGAAAATTTGAATATTTTTAATTATATAAAAAATAATAATATTTATTATAAAATATTGAAAATTTGAATGTAGATATCCAAATTGATATTAAATAGTATATAAGAGAGAACTTAAACTTATCCATTAGAATTCAAAAGGAGTAAAATTTTAAATTTTGATGTTGAAATATTTTATTAAAATTAGTGTTAAAATAAATAAAAATATATTAATAAAAAGAATATAAAAAAGATATATGATATTATCATATAATATATTTTAGGTTAAAAATAACTAACTAACTATCTCTTCAATCTTTTTCTAGTGTATTAATAGAATAACCTTTATTTTATTTATTATACTAAAATAAATATATCAATAAAAATAATTATCATAATAATTATTAATTTTATTTTTTTAAAATAAAAATAAAATAAAAAAATGTTGGACTTACCTGAAAAGTCCATAACTTGTATAGGGTCAAATTTTGATTTTATTAGAGACTTTTATTTAATCTATGTTTTTTTTACCCAACCCGCTATAACCTATAACCCTTACTAAGTTGATTTACAAATGCTTGATAATCTATTTTGGTAATTCTAAAAAAAATAATTAATTTTTTGTTATAATTATAAGTTAATAAATGTTTTTGCAATTTATTTTTATAATTACGATATATAATAAAATTTTACTTTTCATTTAATGTTATTCAATTTAGTTTTTAACAGATTTTCTGTAAGTATCACCAAAAAAACATTCCTTGAGTCTTTTCTCATGACCTTAGAACAAAGTAATTGAGCTTTTTATTCGTTGAAATTAAAATAGTTGTAGATAACTAATAACAATTGAAAATCTTGATTGTAAATGGTCCATGGTGATCCATATTAGAAAAATAGTATATATATGTGGTCCCTAATATTCATTAACTGAATTATTTCAGTCCTCATTTATTTTATAAAAATTAATTGTCAATCACTCATTCCCTCTGCAGAAAGAAGAAAAATAATCACAGCATTTACTCACCATAATGTTTTGCACGTGCATTCATTTACGTTTTAGCAGTAAAAATGAGTTCATAGTACTCCCAAACTTTTTTTTCTGTTTAAAATTTAAATTTTGACAAAATTTTTAATTCTTTCCCCCCTTATTCCAGGATGTGTATTTATGAGCAACAGTGAATACTATGTTGTGTTTCATATGTTATGGTTTATGCAAATAAAATGATGTGATTTTGTTTGGATAGAATGACTTTGGGTTCTTGACTTGACAAAATCATGTCCTTAGTTTATCTCAGAAAATAGTAATAGTGTCTTCATAATATAGATTATAGAATAGTGTCACTAGTTTGTATCAGAAAATAGTAATAGTGTCTTCATAATATAGATTATAGAATAGTGTCACTAGTTTGTATCAGAAAATAGTAATAGTGTCTTCATAATATAGATTATAGAATAGTCTAAAACTATAGAAAAAGTATACACACGCATACATTAGCACACCTTGTGCATATCCATCGAAATTGACATGCAGCCTATGGCAGGAGAGTTGAGTTGAGTGAAGAGTACAATCAAATAGTAATATAATAGAAATAGTTATCGACGATAATTTTAAAATTATGATATGATCTAGGGATAAGATCAAACTTAAGGAATAAATTTTATGATTTAGTTTTGATACATGTTTGATTTAAAATTTTATATTCATTCAATTAGTTATTATTAGAGAAATTTGATTTTTACAATAATATTATGGTTGTTTAATTAGGATACACGTTTGATGTAAAATTTTATATTCATTCAACTAGTTATTATTAAACTATTAGAGATTTAATTTTTATAATAACTATACATGAATGCTTAATTTTTTAATGACATGTTATTAAATAAAGAACTTTTTACCGATATATAATTTATTAAATTTAAACTCTTGTTGTCAACTCTAACATTTATAACCCATTGTTCAATAAAAAAGTACGACAGATTAAGGTCGATTGAGATAAGGTCGATCAATCACATTTATATGTTCAAATTCTACCAATTGACTTTCTGAAAAATAATTAATTAAATCCAAACTGTTTTGTTTTCAAAGTTTATATTTCACTTTTTTATATTTGGACTTGAAATGTTCAAAAATATTTTAAATAAATGCATAAGCAAACTTAGGTGAAGGAACAACCTACGTCCACATTGCAGTCAACCTAAAACTTCATCAGAAAGTGACCCAAAAAAGACAAAAAAAACCTCCTAAATTAATTGATATTTATGTGTACAACATGATTTTCTGCATGATGAATAACTAAGAAAAACATTCTATCAAAGACAAAACTATAAAAGTAAAGATAACGTGCTAAAAAATAATACATATTGTGTTTTATTATCTATAAAAAATACCATAAGCATTTAAAACAAATCATTTTAGTTTTTTTCCTTCTATTACTCAACCTCCTATGGTAAGGACATTGAAATAGATAATTTCAATTATTTAAAATAGGATAAAATTAATTTAACTTAGTTTTTTTTCTCAAAATTGAAAGCATGGGAGGAAAGTCTTTGTTTTTCTATTCCAATATGAAATAATCAAATAATAAAATAATAACTATTTCATTTTATTTTCTTTCATTAATTTAATTTAATTTCCTTAATTCACTCACCATGACATCCAAACGTAACCTTATAAGTACTTATGTATTGATTAAACTCAGACAAAATTAGTTAAACAAGTTTTGCTGCCCCATGTCAATTTTAACTTACAGATAGACCAAATACATTCTTCTTAATGCAAGTGGAAAAAGAAAATTGGAGTAATTGCTAGCTGATGTACGAATACACGCATCATACCTATTTGGAAAAGTTCAAAAAATACTCCTTATATTTTTGTTAAATCAGGTGCATTTTGATGTTAATACTTTTAAAACATGTAAAAAAAATTTTAAATTTTATTGAGTTGTGCAATATTTTACTACAACACCATCCCAACTTCTAAAACACTAGTGAAAAATTGTGTCAACATCTTAAAATGGTTTCAAAATAATCAGATACATGAAACTTTCATCCATCTCTAACTGTTGTAACATAACAATAGAAGAATGCACGGCTTAAAAAGTATAAGACCTCTTTTGCACATTTTGAAAGTAATAGTACCAAGATAGATATATGAAAAAAAATAGAAGGAAATTTTTAGAGTTTTTCCTACCTAATTATCATCTTTCTTAAATTCTTTATATTTTTTAATATATTTTTTATAGTGAACTATTAGTTTAAGCCTATAACTTCTATATATTTAAATTTCTATCTGGCAATTTAGTGTATACATAAGTCGCAGTAACAGAACTCAAATTAAATTTACTAAAATATACGTAATGAAGGGTGGCTTGTATTTGTGTTATCTCTTCTTTTGACCTGTAATTAATTATACTTTTCTTTTCAATCAAAACAAAAATTACTATCTTAAAAAAATATGACAGAGAATTAATATAGAAAATGACAAAGAAGAAAATAACATACATGAATAAATAAATAATTTCGATTTATTTAGCTCAATTTATATTTGAAATTAGATGAAGCCAACTCATTAATTAAATAAACTTTATTTTTATCATATCTTATTTGAAGGTCTATTGAGCTGATAGGTTAATGAATAGGATCAGGTTGAATAAAAAAATTGAAATCTTTTATAAAAATGTAAAACAAAATTGTTGAAAAACTAAAAATTAATAAACAATTTATAAAAATAAAAAATATCCATTATAAGATTAACAAATATTATAAGAAAATATGCATGAATTAATAAAATAATAAAATCTAAAACTAAAACTTTATCTACGCCGTTAAACCATTAACTAAAACATAAAAACTGGTATTTTTTTAACTTTTTACATAAATATTTAAATATTAACAAAGAGGTTGATATATATTAATAAAACACTAAGAAATAATTATCTAAATACTTAATTAATCTATAAAAATATAAAATAATAATTAATCACAAACTAGATAACTCATTTATTGCGAGTTAAATGAATTAGATTAAGTAAACTTATATTTGAAAGGACCAATATATATATACACATAGTGTGGGCGTGCATGTTGTTTCATTTATATCCATTTCTAAAGACAATTTTATTCAATAAAAATCAATATTTTAATCACTTAATTTGCAAGTTAAATAAATCATCTATTGACTCAAGTTTATATACCCAATTATACATCTACAAAGAAAATTGACTAATCATCAATAATTTAATTACTAATTATTATCAACTAATTAACTATTTTAACCAGTCAAATTTTACCAAATACATAATCTTATTAGCAGGCCTACACTATAACTAGGATGTGTAAGCACATCTCTCATTTTATTTAAAACAAAAAATTACAAAATAATATCATGTATTTTTGTATTTTATCTCTAGATACACCACGTAAAGAGGGTAACTATTTTCGTATTATATATATATATGTTAGCTTTTTTTTTTTGGTCTATATTAAGAAGTATAACACAAGTGTAAGGACTATATTTATTTTTGGTATTACTAGTTAAATAGTCTCCTTCTTAGGCTAAAGCCTACAAGTCTACTTTGGAAAAATGAAAAATAAAAAAAATACCATAGGCTAGCCGAGCTGAATTATTTAGGGTAGCCGCTAATGAAGCTTTGGGAAACTCAACAATGATTGATTGGGTAAAAAGCGTGGTTATAAAGCTATCTGTCTGTTTACAACAGCTCGGCGCATCTCAAGACTCCATTTCCCGAGGCCACAATCCCCTGTCTGGGTCCCACACGCTCTTCCATTTATCTGTCACCCCCTGCTTACCAGATTTCTAACCTCACCACCCACTAATCACTTCACACGTGTACATTGCTGATGTCACATTCCCACATTTCCACGTGCTACCCCGGGGTGGGGTTCTCATGATTAATCCTGCTTCTTTTTTTAATTATTTTAATAACTCTAATTAATCCTTCTTCGGTGCTACGTTCTCCGCGTTGTTTGTTTGTTTTCGTGCAAGTCTCCCTAGTAGGTCTCAATAATTTTATCTTTTCAGTTTTCTTATTGTTTTAGAGAATATGCTTGTAAGTATAGTGACTAGTCCAAGCAATGTTATGTTAGTTTCCGCCGCAAGGGTCTTACTTTCAATTTTTGTTTTAGTTGATTCTAAAACTTAATCATCCAATCCTCATCTTCTACAAGTTTCGTCAAGTTAAATCTAATATGAGGAAAAAATTATTAGCAAAGATCTAATATCTGTATGAAAAGCCTGAATGTCAACCAATTATTTCATAGTTTTAATTTTATATATTTGCATGGGTTGGGGAGGTGAGTTTTTGGAAGAGAGACAAACAACATTCTATTGTGTACGCATGCGTTTTCCACCTTGTATAGGAATTGATTGTTAGAAAAAAAAAAGTCTAAAATTAATATGTTAAAAAACAAGTTAGACGATATATAAGTAAAAAGATTATAAGTTCAAATTGATAAGTTATTTTTAGATAAGGAAGTCACTCAACAAGCTAACTTTACTAACACATGTTTACACACATTTTTAAACAAGAATCCACACATTAATTCCAATACTGAGCTCATATATAAGAAAAAACCTCATGCAAGCTCAAAAAAGAAGGCCAGGAGGCTAAAATAAAAATAAAAATCAAAAGGTCCAAAATTAAAAAAAAAAAAGGGGGTTTAAAGGGAAGTGAAAATAAACCTAAGATTAGTTAGAGATTAAAAACAAGTCACAACTATAACTTGGGTTATTTGAACTTAAGAGGAATTATTAAAAAAAAGTCTCAATGATCGGTCACAACTCACAACAGAATTAAAAAGAATTTAAGTAAGGGAGTTTTAAATTTAATTTGTCAATGAATTTCAAATAAATAAGTTATTCAGACCAACACACATTTGAAATTGTCAGCATTTTAATTTATCTAGGTGGTGATGAATGTATGTTCTCAAGTCACCTCTTGGAAAAATTAGTCATTATTTACTTTGACATTTTGTTCTTTTTATTTTACACCAAATACAAGTTAATGCAAAGAAAATGTATACAGAAAATTAAAAAAAAAATGTTTGAGCCAAAATTATTTGTGGGGAGAGAGGATCAAAGAAGAGGTGTAGCCTAATCCAAATGGGTATTGAAGTTTAATGTTATAACCAAGATCGAAAGCAGCCTTAAGAGGGTGCTTGACGTACATGTACTCTATATTGGTGAGAACGACAGCACCAGTATTTTAGGCTAATGATCCAGTTATAACTTCTACATTTTATCCTTATCTTTTGTGAATTCAAATCATTTCCAATATTAACACTGTTTGACAATGAAAAGATCTGAATTAAATTTACCTTTCCTTGATTACCATTCTCCTACAATTGTTTTACAAGGAACGAATCTATCGTTGTTTAATTAGGTAAACATCTTTATATATAAAATTTTAAGAACTATGATACACATGTAATACTAAATTCAGGTCAACAACTAACTAAATTGCAAAGTTTCATTTCAAGCAAAAAATAAATAAATTATTCTTAACGTTGTGGGAACTGGAAATTGAGACAGGAAAATATAATTGTATCAGAAAGATTTGCACGCTTTTGTTGTCAATAATTATTGAGTGCCAAAAGAGTTACTCCTATATGAGATTTGCACGCTTTTGTTGTCAATAATTGATGAACGCCAAAGAGTTAATCTTTGGGGGTATATGATATAATGCATGATTGTCGTAAAAGGCTTATCTGATTGTGCATGTGATGGATAGATTACAACTGTACATGTATAACAGTTCAACAATAATTGGAAATGGTGAACATGTGACATGGTGAATGAAATGGATTCGTATTCTCTCTATCTCTTGGTTAAGAAAACTAAATACCAAGAATTCATTTTTGTTTTTTTTAGTTTATTTTGTTTTGGTATGATTAGTTTTTTTTAATATTAGAATAAATTACACTCTTATACGACAGTTACTTAAATTCTTCTTTCTTTCTTAGTCTCTTGTTTCAAAACATGTACTCTCATTTCTTAATAGATAAATGCAACTTTCAAAAATGAATGTAAGTTACATTTGAATCATTTTTAATATAAACAAAACTCTTATCAATGATAAAGAATTATCAAAATATCTTTTAAGAGTTTAATAAAAATTTATATATAATGATAATATAATTTTTAAGTTAGTTATTATAAAAGTTAACAATTTTATCATATATAATAATTTGTGATTAAATATATTATATAATTTTTTTTTACTGCATTATTTATTCATCTTTAATGATATTTTGGATTTCTCTATTAAGTTTTAACGTCACATATAACTAACTTTGTCTTATTATTGATTTCAATAATTAATAAAATGAAGTTTTAAATACTTTTATTATTAATGTGAAATTTCATTTAAAGCCTTATTTCATTTTCTAATGTAACAAAATTAATAATAGATATAATCACAGAAGATTACTACTTATTTTGAGAATCACCACACACAAGAAGAAAAAAAAACTCTGAAATGCTAGTTTATATTAAAATACTAGACTTATGTAACACATTAATTTTTTAACAAAAAGAAGTGTATATTTTTAAAAAGAAATACTAAACATCTTTTAAAAAAGAAAAATACAACGTTCTCATTATTTTAGCATTTAGGACCAGAAAATAAAATCTTTAAACAAATAAAATTCGTTTATACTTATTTTTCAAATAAAGATTAAAATAATTTTATCCTTCAAATTTGTCGATAAATCAATTTCTAATAAAACTATAATATTATTGTAGCATTACTTTTATCCTTTTATTGTTTACTATTATATTTGAAGTTTAAAATGTATGGAAATTATAGGTAAAAATAAATTTAGCTTCCAATGTAATTCCTGGGTTTCATGGAAGATCAGTGTCCAATAAAATCTAGGAAGGTTGGAGACCTACCTTATTCAATAACCAAACTCAATATGAAGTTAATTAGGTTGAGTTTGGCAAGATTGATATATTTTTAAGTTGACTGCAGATTATGTTTTAGGTTCTCACAATCTAACTGAATAATGCATGTCATATCGAAATTCATTTTCTTATATTAATAAATTATATACTTTTATTTAAAGTAGTAAACTTTACACGAAATAATATTTTTATATTGATATAACTTTTTTTTTTTTTTTGTCATGAACCATCATTTAGTTCTAATTTCTTAACCTTAAATATATGACTTAGGTATGCATAAAATTTAAATATATACATTTAGACTTAATGTTAAAGTGGCAAAGTCCTAGCTAGCTTAATTAGTCCTATTGGTCATATCATGGTCAAGTAGGGTTTAAATTAAAAACTAAATCTTCCGGTTGTTAAAATGAACACAATTTTAAATCAAATTTAACTTGAGTAAAAAACATCATTATTTCACATAAGTAATATTTTTGTCAAAGATCTATAACTTGTTGTGAAAAATATTTACGCACAGTACACTTATACCGTAAAATTTTACTATGAAAGGTAATGAGTTGATTTTTTCTTAAATAAGTCATATTTAAGGTAATTTCTAATTGACCGATCATTTAAAAATTTTACATACTGTCAAGTTCATTATTGTTCTCTATAGTCTCTTGACCTTTTGATCAGGATTGAAGGGATCGTGAAGCTTCTTATATTCTAGGCTGAATATTTAAGTTGGGTCCATAATTACCATGTAGTAAGCTCACAAACACCTAATCCATTATAAAGTGAAGGATAATTGGCCACATATCAAGTCAATATTATTTTCAACTAACCCTTAGTATACCTCACAAAATTAGTGACATATTCTTATATATAGACCCATGTTAGGCAAAAGTAAAATACAATTAAGGACCAGACAATGTCAAATTTTGACACCAATCTCATATTTAGAATTCGGTGTGTTGATTGAAACATTTACACTAACCGTACTTAAAAATGTTTGCACCAATTGACATGAATTCTAAAGTCCATTTTGTGGGAAGTAATATTGTTTCTTTTGGGTGAACATTCCTTGGTAATTTACTAATAAAAAAACAAACAAATATACTATTTTTTATTGTTGTTGAATCAAGGGTATTCTCCAGCCGAAAGATAAATACTATTATTTTGAAGTACTAAGATTTATTTAAAAAACTGACTTCTTTTAACAAATATTTTTCATTAACATAAATTTTAAAATCAAATTCCTAACTACCATACTTAAGAGTTAAGAAACAATGTTATTTGCCAATAATGTGAAACTGTATTAATAAGTACAAATAATCCAATTTCAATCATCAAGTGTGTAAATTTCTTATCAAAATTGGAAGATAAAGATTTATTTGATTTGAAAATAAAACATAAAGTTACATTTTGTAATTGATAATAATAAAGTTTTAACCCCTATAAAATATGTACTTTTTTATTCTCTATTTTTTTTTATTAATTTTGGTTCTAATTAATTTTAATTCTTATAAAATTGTAATTTTTTTATATACATGTTATTTATATTAAAATATTTTTAATTTAGTCCTTATTATTTAAAAAATATTAGACTTGTTGTTTGATATCTATTAGCTATCTCACCACATAACGGAGAATCCTAACGTAAATAACTAAAATGAAATAATTATTTTAATAAAAATATAAATAGAAAAATAATTTTTAAAGAATCAAAATAAAAAATATAATTTTATAGGAACTAAAAACTCATTTAATAATCATGCGACTGAATATCTAAACTTGGGAGTGTCTGAATGAATATTAAAAATCAAAATACTTCTAATTAATGTTGTTGTCTAAATGAGAGTGATTCGTGGTCACTACGATGAAAAATGCATGCATGTCTTTTATACAAAATTTAATTATATTAAATGCTCAGGAAATTAATCTATAGTTTTCTAATGAGTATCACTATTCATCTAACTTATTTTAGTTCTTGACCTGGCTTAATTAATGCATTTCAAGATCTTGTATGTTATTGAATGATTTCAACACATATTCTTACAATCCCACTTACTTTACTCCAATATGTAATTATGACAAGTGGTGTAATGGTACATTCCAAACACACATTGAATAGCCTGCATAGCCTTTTTCCTTTGGGTCAACGGAGAAATAGGCCCAGAACAAACTGAGCCCAAAAGCCCAAACCCAGCCAGGAGAGAGAAGCACGAAATTAACAGAACAGCACCCGATGAGTGCATCAGTTCAGAGCATATGCATATACAAATTTTCCCTCGTCTGTGACGCGTGGGAAAAATCGACCGAGAGGTGACGATTTTTTATTTTTATTATTATTTTTATTTTTTATTTTATTGGGTAAGTGTTAGCTGCAGTACTATCATGCAATCAATTGCGTCCATGTGTGTTCCCTTTTACTATGATTTGGTTTCTTGCATATTCTTATTATGCTGTTTCTGTTTCGATCAATTATTTAGTCTAGAACTTGTCAAAATGGTTTGTTTTGGAATAAGTAAGTGTTTATTTTCTTGTGCCTATCAAGTGTTCGAAGGAATGCATAAACGAAACTGAAGAGCGATTTCTCTTTTAGTACTTTGGTTGTTGAATGCAGGCAGTTTAAATTCTTGGGCAAAACCATAACAAGAGAAGATTCTGAATATGTGCATTTTACTGGTTTAAATTTAATATGTTTCGTGTTCCGTACGTTCTTAGGTACTGAAGAGAGTGATTTCTTAATTTTGAACATGACATGTGTATATGCTTGTTATCTAATTAGGTTCTGTACCCAGTACAGTGTGGTTCAAAGAAAAAACAAAAAGATTCTGCAAAAGAATTCTGAAATACGAGGAAATTTGTTCTTTAGACTTACTAGCAATGGTCGGAAACCACCTTCTGAAGGAGTTTAAGCAAGCTTCTTTGCTGTTTTTAATAAGTTTAGCACCACAGAATGAGTTTAAGGAGTGCAGTTGTTAAACTGAAGTGATGGTGATAAATGGCATGACAAAGTTTTTGTGGTAGATCTTGCTCAATGAAAAGGAATGACTGAGGTTTGTTGAAGTGCAGGGAGTGCAGTCTTTTATAACTGAAGAGGGTACATATCCCTTCCACTCTATCAAAAACACGGCAAAGACATCTCCAAATTTGAAAAGCATGATGCCCGTGACATGTGAAAGCTCAATTGTTTCCCCTCTTCTCCTGTCACGAATGTGTCAGGTAATGCTGTTTTTTCACCAGAGAAAGAAGCCACTGTATTGTCATAATTGTATTCTTCTCTTCTGATTCAGGTTAAGACAGACACAACAAGAGCTCTTTTGTTGGGGAATAAATTCTCAACAATCACAATAACCATCTCGCCTAAGGTAACAACAGCTCCAGAAAATAGTACATAAAAGTTGGATTTCTTGTATTTGGCTTTGAAATTTTGATATATTCTACTTTTAATTGCAGACAAGTTGTATCGGATGCACGATTATCCGATCAAAATTTAGCCCAAATGGTGGTAGTCCCATTGAGAAGTAGGTTATTGATTCTATTTTCATCATCTTCTAATGCACTCTAGGTTATATGAATGATTTGTTTTACCTGGAATGCAGAAAAGGGAAGAAGACAACAGGAAAGAAAGAGTACCACTTGTGGAAAAGTAGAGATTCAGCTCAGTCTGGCCAAAAGGCACTCACTCTTGTCAGAACTGTATGTTTGCCTACCCATTGATATTCTTTTGATTCAGAAATCTTAGGTTTAGCCATTTGGGGGTATTACCGGATTCTCCACATTCATCACAGTTGCCATGATCAGATATTTTATCACCTTGTGTATTCAAAATGAAACTTAGTCAATAAAAAGTCAGTTGCTGGTTTGTTTGGATTAGTTAGTTATTTTCTTAGTTCCTCTTTCTGTAACGTAAATTTTTATAAATAGCATACTTCTATTATCAGTTAATAGATTAAATACATTGATTTTCACTTCAATACAGAGAGTGATTGATCTCTTTTCTCTTATTTTTCTTCTGGTTTCTAGAGTTTTCTTGAGCTTTCCCTCAATTCTTTTACTGATTCTTGATTTCTTACATGGTATCAGATCACGGAGTTGAAGATGAATGTGGAGAAGCTGGTAATATAGGGTATGACATGAACCATTTGTTAAATACTAAGAATTGATTAAAAAAGGGTATCAAGAAAATAATTTAATGAACAAGGGGAGGATTCTTTTCAATCTTACAGTATTGTGTTGATTTTGGTTTTGTGCATTGTGAATCTTGAAAATGGCAGGTTTCTAGACTCCCTAATGAGAAAGAGGCTGTTTATGGGGCATTGGACAAATGGACAGCTTGGGAAACAGAGTTCCCATTGATTGCAGTGGCTAAGGCTTTAAAAATCTTAAGGAAAAGGTGTCAATGGGTTCGTGTAATTCAAGTACGATCCAAACTGTTTTAAAGAATTCTTGTTGTGTTATCCTACCAAGCTCTTTGTTTGCCTTTATGAATTTTTGAAGAATATTTGACAACTAATATTCTGTTCGTTTGATGACTGAAAATTTGTGTTTTCGTAACAGGCCCTAGAGCTGATATCCCTTTGTTTAAAGTTCTCTGGGCTTTAAAGTTGTCATATCCTCATGAAATGAATGATGGATGATGGTTTATTGTTAAAACTTTTTTGATAAATGAATTTGAGTGTTAAATAATGCTGAAATTGCTCAGTTGTGCTTTAAATTTAGCTTATGGTTAGAGGCAATACATAAATAAAGCATGGTCTTTATCTCACCAAAATGTTCCCTGAACTGTTGAAGTAACAGTATATATAAAAGTTACAAATAGATATGAATCTTGAATATATTTATTTTATATATTTCATATATCCATAGGCTTTCATTTATTTTTCTTTTCTTCATAATAAATCTTCATGCATCAATATTGGACGTTGTTTAATCCTTCTTGAGAATGGCATCCAGGTTGTTTAGTTCGTATAAATATGCTTAAGTTTTAACTGCATTTATCTGATATCTGAGGATTGGCAATTATACAAATATACGTATGAGTTAAATGAACTTATTGTATGCTCTGTGAATGATACCTCTTTTCCTTCTTGACCTGATGATCTCATGTTTGGTTGCTCAAGAAGAATTTTGAAGAATCTTACTGATTATCAGTCCTGGATAATTCTCAGGTAGCAAAGTGGATGTTAAGCAAAGGTCAAGGAGCAACAATGGGAACATACGACACCCTTCTTCTGGCATTTGATATGGACCAGAGGGTAGATGAGGCAGAATCATTGTGGAATATGATCATACATGCCCACATGCGCTCTGTCTCAAAAAGATTGTTTTCTAGGATGATCTCGTTATATGATCATCATAATATGCCAGATAAGATTATAGAGGTATTTTGTTTGTACCATTAATCTCATACACCTTTACATGAATTTATTCTGCAATTCTGAATTAAACTCTTCTATGCCTTAACATATTGCTTTCTTATCTATAAGTGCAGGTATTTGCAGACATGGAGGAGTTGCAGGTAAAACCTGATGAAGATACGGTCAGGAGAGTGGCAAGAGCCTTTAGAAAACTAGGCCAAGAAGAGAAGCGGAAATTGGTCATAAAACGATATGGGATTAAATGGAAATACATTCACTTTAATGGTGAACGGGTGAGAGTTAGAACAGAAGCATGGGAAGATAATGAATCAACCAATTGAAATGGGTACGAGTACATGTCAATGAGGACACCACTATATCTTGTTGCGTTCTACTCCTTTGCTGCATCAGTGGCTCGCCAATTTGATACATTGTCGTGTATAGATACCAGATAGGCATGTATTCGTAGCAAAACTTGTTAATATATAGATTTGATGTCTACACTCGAAACTAGTTTTCTTAGTTCTGCCTGTATTAATGATGCGTTTAGGGTTATTCCTTACATAGGATCAGCTTAATGAACCTGACAAATTGAATCTAATTAATTAAATTGGTTAGTTTATTCTTTTTTCACACAATGGGGTCCAACTTGAACCGAGCTGATTAAATTTAATCTCTATTGATTTGGCTTTTGGATTCATACTTATAAAAACCAAACCAATGAGAACTAACGCTGTAACACCCAAACCAAACCAATTATTAGATTCCTTATGGTGGATTTTCATTTAGCGTTTAGCCTACCAACGGCAAACTAACACCCTCCTTAGTCCTACCAAATTTTGAAAATTTTTAATGTAATATATTTTAAAGCGATTGAAAGATCCTCACAAAATATCGGCGCCTGTTGAAGATTGCTTGAAGTAAGGCTCAACCATTATGTCAACTCGCTAGGAATATTTGCCCAAAAATATATATAGATTCAAAGAAAATGTGCAGAATAACTTTGATTGATGGTATCTCGGAGTGTGTGTGAGAGAGGGGTACAAAAAGAAAAGCAGCAGAAAAACAATGATGTCATTAGTGTTGATCTTGTATTAAAGCATAAATCAATCCTCAAATAACATTACTTTCACATTCTTAAGTATATGGTCCCACCACCACCACTCTTATAATATTCTGTATCCTATCGGTTTCCTGTCTCCAAGATTCTCCAATTATTTGGCCTTTGGAAAGCACGAGAAGAACGTCAGAAGGAAAAAGCACTTGAATAAATTAATGAAAATATGAAGACACGATGTTATTCTATGGAAAAGACACTGCCACTGGGCTTCTTACAACGTGATGTTTGTGAGTCCATGCATACCATCCAAAATAGTACTTATCTGGGCCATGCTTGGTTAGCATCTGACCCCAGTTTGCTGTCACTGTGATGACGAAGTTCATTTTCTGCCCAACATGATTAAATTTGAGAACGTTTGGATTGGCTGTGATGGAGTATTCCTTTGGTGACACGGCATTAAACTTGTAAACACTCCTGCCCCTACCAACATTGGTCACTGTCCTCTTAATAGTCCTAGTGTAATTGAGTCTATGGACTTGTATGGATGCATAGTTGAGCTCAAAGGGTTCTGGAAATGACTTTGGACAGTTATATTTAATGTTAAAGCTTTTAGTTACTCCAAGGCTACAAGTGTAAAGAAGGTAGTCCATGTAAGAGGCATCATAAATCAGTCCAGGATCTGCTGCTCTTTCGGGGTGCAAGTGACCAGACCCCATTGCGAAAGGCGTTGCCGGATTTCCAGTTTCATCAGTCAATTGATTCCCAGTGTTGTCTCTTGTCATGGCTGAAACAAGACAAAAGGATTCAGATCAAGAAAATTCAGAATCATTTTGTAATAGACTCGTTACCATGTGTTTGTTTGCAACAGGAAGGAAAAACGCAGAAGTTACTACTTATAGCCTCTGCCTTGACGCAGATCCAATGTTGTCAAACATAGAACTAAACATGCACTTAAATTTCTAAAAGTACCATAGAATTTCTCATCAAAGGTAGTGAGGCATCCACCTTGGTCAACGACCACGATAGTATTAGATTGATCAATTTCTAATTAACATATAATTGAGTTTTATTAATTTTTTTTGGTTAATTAAAATCTTGTTTACATGTCGGGAGCATGGATACTTGGTAATACGTAATCATGTAGTAATTTCTTCGAATTAAGAGGGGTGGATCTTGATCTGGAAGTTACCTGTAGTGATGAGGGCAGATCTTATGGCAGCAGTGCTCCAAGTAGGGTGAATGGCTTTGAGAAGAACTGCTGCAGCAGCAACATGAGGGCATGACATTGAAGTTCCAGAGAAGATGTTGTATTTAACCACTCGTTTGTCGTAGAATGTCATTCGTGTGGGGCCATCTTCAGCGGTCCATGCTGCCAATATGTCTACTCCTGGAGCTGTAATGTCAGGCTGAAAGTCCAAAATGATTAAAGAAATTTGAACCTAGAAAACACTTTTTACTTTTCATATATGTACAAGAGATAAATCAATTGCATGATGACACAAGGTTCCAACTGCTATGTCTAGTAAAGTATTTTGTGACAACTGTGGCATATATCTAGGACCAAATCTGTCTTCTCCAAAAAGCAAAGGACATTGAGATAGAACAATTAGAAAGAAAATAAAAAGGACTAAAGTTAATGGGAATTACCTTCAGAATATTGGGGTCAACTATATTTGGACCCCTGCTAGAGAAGGAGGCCATGGAGGGTGCTGGTTTGGTATTTAACACTGTAGTTCCCGGTAGAATTTGTGCCATTGGAATTGGAGTAGAAAGGACATAGTTAATGATTTTTAAGGCATTCTCATAGGACACCCCAGTGGCTGGAATAAAATGAGGATCAGAGGGTACATCATTCCCATTTATTTTATTGTTCCCAAGGATAAAACCAACCCCACCAGCCCTTTCAACTTCTAACCCTTTTTTTAATCTTTCCCCTTGTCCTCTCAGGCACAGAACTATCTTCCCCCTTACCTTGTTGGGTTGAAGGCTATTGTCTAGGCAATACCTGCATTATTAATTAAATTAACCTTTTCAATTTATTATTAGTCACATAATCAGAATATATGAAGAAGTAAAGAACTAGTGTTGGAAAAGTACCCAGAATCTTTACTAGGCAAGCCTGGATGTTCAACATCTCTTGCCAGAACCAATGGGTAGAAGCTGTTACCCATGTGGAGTGGAGTAATTGATCGACCCTGATATTAACATAGACAAAGGTTATAATTCAAACTTGTTAAAGTTCATCGTGCACGTAGCCACAAACACTACTTTTTTTTTTTACTGGATCTTGTATTTTACAAGAGTTGAGAAAGGTAATAAACACAGAGAAATTTTATTTTTTTAAAAATGTAACTTTTGGAGCGAAAAAATAGCCATTGAGATGTTTTTTTGAAGTTAAACGAAGAATTTGATTGCAAAAAATGACAGATTCAATTTTTTTTATCAAAAAGTAAAATTTATCAATTCAAGTATTAAATTTGAAATTCTTATAAAGATATCAATTTTACTAAATTTTTCATAATTAATAAATTAATTGATGCTTTATCGACTTATTCTATTTTAATGTATAATATATTATTTAAAAATATAAAATAATAGTACTATCTAATTACATATCTATGACGGTTTACACCTGGTAAAATTTTGTGTACAAGATTATAGTGACAATTTCCTGTGATTTAATAATTGGATCGGAGAAAATTTAAGTGTGATAAAAAGTTATTATTTTATTATATTTTACATCTAGTATCATTTGATTTTCTATCTTATATATAGGTGTGAAACCGTGTACATTGCAATGCACGCACGCATGTATTTATTTCTTTCCTTGAGGGTATGTTTGAGAGTTGAGATTTTGAGGAAAAGAAAAAGAAGGGTAAATTTTTTATTTCAAATAAATATTCTCTAATCTAATAATTTTTTTAAAATAGAATAATAAATTAACATAAACTTAATTAGCTCATGTTTTATTTATTTTTATAAATATTATACAACTCAAATTAAAAATAAAAATTATATATCCTCTCTTCCTTTTTCTTCTTAAATCTCAGTCTCATTAATTAGTATCTATTTGGTTTCTCATAAATTTGCACGTTGCAGTTAAAAATCACGTCAAAATCAAAGGTAAAAGCTAAGCTACTATGAATATATATAGCTTCACCTTGACCCATCTCTACTTCACATATTCATGGAACCAAACACTAAGGTTAATGAAGTTAATTAAGTTTAAGTTTACCTCAATAATTGTGCCATTGCTTAGCATAATTGGAGCAAGAAAGGAACGATCGACAGTACTAGCACCAACAGTGATGATCCATGGTGCAGGGTTTGACAAAGTTTGAGGTAAAGGGCCAGAGTTGCCAGCACTACACACCACCACAATGTTGTTCCTCACAGCATGCAATGCGCCTCTAGCAATCACATCCTCCTCGTAAGATATTGGCGTACTGTACCCTATGGAAATGCTTATAACATCAACACCATCACCAATAGCATCGTCTATTGCTTTGAGAATATCAATGTTTGTGCATATGTTTCCTTCGTGTTTTGACTTTCCCTTAATTGGCCAACACGCTTTGTATATGGCAAGGCGGGCTAAAGGGGCCCCTCCTAGGGCCGTGCCCTTAGCAAAGCCTCCAAGGGCTGAGGCATTGGGAACTTCACGCCCCGCAACTATTGAAGCTGTGTGACTTCCGTGACCATCTTTGTCACGTGCTGATTTGTAGTCTTCCTTTTCGTTTAGAGGGCCAAATGCACTTTCATAACCATGCAAGTAGTAACGAGCGCCAATGATCTTTCTGCATTAAATATACAACTTCCAGTTATATATGATTCATGGAAAAATATAAAGATGTTTGAAGTTATAAAGTGTTGATGTGCATTTATTATTACTCGTGATTCACGGGGAGATAAGGGTAAAGGCAGAAAAATATTGAGTATCTGCTATATTTATAGTACTACTTAACATATATTATTAGCGGATAATTGGAGGATAAAAGTTGTCCTTCCGTTTCTTCCTAATGCAATTTGTTGGTTTGATGTTTGAACTTGGCAGGATCAGTGATATGATTGTGTGACTTCATACATCACATTATTTTACCTCTACACCTATGTTTAATTAAGTGGGAGCATTGTAATTTATTTATTTATTTAGGGAGGGGATTATAAAGTTATATAAAGTATCATCAATTATGTGGCCTTTTTATTTTAGATTTTGGCGAAATTATTTTTATACAATTGATTTTGAATTAAAATGTATTTAAGCTAATTTCAATAATATATTATTAAGTACAAGATGATTTGAATTAACTTTTTAATATAACATGATAAAAAATAAAAAAAATAATAAATTAAGTACGTAAATACCATTGCTTATAAATGTGTCTTTGAAATGGGCAAGAGTCATAGACTCAGATTGGGAAACATCACGAGTAACGAAACCAAGACTTGTCAGAGCTACATAATTTTCATCGGTCTATCGTCCCAATACATACAGATGAAAACGTTGTCCTCTAGTTTACATGGAACTTTTTTTTTCTCTCTCTCTCGTGCATATGTTTTTGGCATGCACAGACCATATTTCAGTACAGAGCTCTTCAATAATTGGACATTTTTCTTTTCCTTCAATCATCTATATCTAGACTATGGAAATGGTATATGTAGTCACACACCACAAGCCGATAGAAAAGACATTGACAGAACAAAAAATGAAGAAAGGAGGAAATACACTCTTGACTAACAACAGAAGATACTGGAATACATATAGAGAGGTTCACAAGATGAAAACAAAAGAAGCCAAAAACAATTAAGTCAAAAGGACAAAAGCTAGAAATCATATAAATCTAGACGAACGAGCCCTATAGATATTCTATTTAGAGTTTAACCCCACGTATCGGGAAAGCTAGATTTGAAAATGCCCTCTTTGACCTTATCATTGCGTCTTAGAAAATTAATGAAATATATATATAGTAATGAAAAAGGACCATCTAGAGAAAATTAACATGTTACATGTCATATTAGCTATTTGGTCCTGAAACTAGTAATTACAGTAAGAACAGTCTTATATAATTCTTTGCATGTCTTTTCCTAAGGAATTCTTCTATAATATGTCACTAATTCAATTAAATGTTCTTTTATTAATTAGAAAAGTAGTTGTGAATCACTTCCGTTGATAAAAATTATATCTCACGGTATTAATTCTCCCTTAAAAATATATTCTTCGTTAGAATGTAAGGTAATGAGTATAACTCTATGCGCGCACATTTTCCTTTGGTTATCTTTAAATAAATATATGAATATTTATACACCTTGACAATGACATGATCATAATTTATGCAACAGATAGTGATTTGAACTTTCACTTTCGTAGTATTTAAGCCACTCTTTAGTGTTCAGTTCAAGATTAAACAAATGAAAAAAGAAAACTAATGTTGGGTAACTCATAAAAGAAACATATTCAAAGGTTCCAAAGTTCATTGAAAAACTTTCATATCGAAAGGCAATTGTCTTGTCATCATTCTATCAATAATAATAATAATAAAGCTGAAGCTTGATTCATAAATCACAAATTCAGTGTTCTATTTTAAAAACTGCTATCACTACCCTTCAAGAAAAGAAATAATTAATATCAAACTACACAAGCATTTTTTTCTGTGAAATATAGTTAACTTCAACCTTAAATTATATGTACGTCTTACCCAAGTTCACTATATTAACTTTGTGCATATGACTAATTTATGATTATATATCCTACAAGTTAAAGAAAAAATTGAGAAAAAAAAAGTATAGTAGGAGTAATTCGAGCGTGGTATTAAGAAAAGTCACCTATTACATTGAGACGAATCGAAAGCAGTTCCATTTTCGCACACTCCTTTCCATTTTGTTGGAACAGGATCCATCCCTTCATCACTGAAGCTCTTTGAGTCTGGCCATACACCTGCAAGTAAAAAAGTTCATTCATCATCACATACCACTATGCAGACACACACACACTGGCACACATGTTGCTCTCTGGTGTGGTGCTACTTATCATTAGTTATAATTACATTAGGACATTAATGAGAAAATGCTATTTACATATGCTTTTTCACAATGATTTCTACAACAAGGAGGGAGATAGAAAGAAAGGAGAGCGACAAATATGAGAATAAGATACATAGATAATATGATATGGTAAGAGATGGAAAGAAAACCACTATTGTGGAAAAATGTTGTAAGAATAACATTATTTATTTACCACTATCAATCATTCCTACTATGATATCTTTCCCATATTTTGCTTTGGTTAGCAAGTCTCCATTTGTCTGATTGGATTCTTCTTCCCAAGGATTTAAAGGCCCATCTAACCCCACGAATTTCCATGACCTTGTGGTGTGCAAAGTGTAGATCCTTGGCTGGTTTTTATGCACAAAGACCACACCCTCCATTTCTGTTCATGTTTTCTTTCCAACGTTAGATAGATAAACAGATAGATAGAGTGATAACAAGAGAACTACTAAAACTGAAACAGTTGGAGAATTATCTAGTTTTACCCGAGAGCTTATTGGCTTCTTTTGGAGTAAGCAATGCTGCAAAGCCATTGATACTGTGTTTGTAACTATAAAGAAGGGAAGCTCGAGCTTCCTCCTCAGTTTCTTTCACCGAAAGCAAATAAGAGTGATGGGTATTCTCTACTTCATGCAGTGTTTTATGATCTCTACTAGTGTACTCTCCAAACAACTCAACCACATAAACCTGTGAGAACCCAATAAAAGTTGTTTCACATGAGACTCCACATAGAAATCCAGATTACAAAAAGAAGAATTAATTAGTAGATGAAAAATGAAAGACCTGCTTGATTTTGGTGCACGAGGCCAATGGTAGGAGGTAGAGAAAGAGTAGAACATAAGTTGCGGAAATGGTTCTCTTAATTGCCATTTGTAGACAAAGGCAATTTGATAATTAACGAGATATTTATAGAGGTTACACGAATCTCTAACCAATGCTTTTGCCCTTATCTCTAAGTCGGGACCAAAATGTATCATACATGATTACACGACAAGATTTTTTAAAGCTATGATATTTTTATAGGTCTTTCTGTGTAAGACATTAGTCTCGTGAGTGGTATCATTGATGGATATATAATGTAACTACTGTTCAACTAAATAAGTTTTTATTGAAGATTCTCGCAATATTGATGATTTTTCTTTTCTCATTTGAAATTTAATCCTTTTCATCTTAACCAGATTAACTGTGTAAAGCTGAGGTAGTTAAAAACTAATTTTCATAAAATTTTGGTCAAATCATTATTTTAGTTTTTGCTGACACAGAAAGCTAGCATTCCTCTGTATAATAGGAGAATGTTTCAAAATAGTTGCGGCCGGTTTCGTATAATTTGCATAGGCAAAAAAGTTTCTTAAAGACAAAATTGAGGTAACAAAAAGTTGTCCCTTTAATTTTGTGATATATTTGTTTAATTCGTATATATAAAAAAGATAAAAACAAGTAAAAATTAAAAATAACTATACACAAATGTGCGATGTAAACTGACTTAACTCTGAAAAAAAAAGGGTAAAACAAAGTTCAATAGTCCTAGAATCAATGAGCTGAAAGTACTAGTGTCAGGGCTGCAGACAGGGCATGCGGTCAAAGAAGACATGAACCCAGGATTCTGGGTTGTAACTATGTCTTCCTTTTCATTTTGAATAATGGAAAAAGAAAATGACTTAAAGTCTAAAATAATTGGTACCAGTATCCGATTAATCTGGACAAATAAGAAAAAGTATTACAGGGGACAAAATTTTTCTCCAAACTTTTAATGTAAGTATATTTTAAAATACTTGAGGGCGAAAAACTTTAACATTGTACAATATTATATATATTTTGATACTATCTGTAAGAGTATCTTTAGCGTGCTATGGTTGCACAAAAAATTGCATTATTCTCTTCAAATTTTTCTACAAAAAAGAAAAAGACGTGCTGAGACTCATTTTCTCATTTCGCTCTCACCAAATTTTACGTAATTGCTTGCATAAGCAACCACCCCACTTAGTGACTTTTTCGTCTGTTTTAAAGAAACCTGGTTTAAGTACAACTTGTGAACCTTTTTGTATCACTCATGACCTTGCAGAGAAATCAACACGACAATAGATTCTACTATTCTAGAATGATGTCACTTGAGTTAGGTTAAAATTAACACTTTTAAATTAAAATTTTAAGTAATAAATTTTGTTTTAATATTAGTAAAGTTGTTACATATTTAAATTTACAAAATTTAAGTAATAAATTATAGAATGAACACTATCTCTTACAAAATTGAAAATATAAATTCACATCTTTACATAGTACGTTTGAGGGAAAAAAAAAAGAATGTATTGTGTTGTAACAAACACTACTATATCTTAAAAGGAAACTTTAGCAAACTTTCGGTATAACATGGTATGCAACTTTGTCCCAAAATTAACACAACATTTAACAACAACAAACTTTCTATACCGGTTGTTTAAGAATTAATAAAAAAATGTGATGACATTTTTTAAAGTTCTTAAACAACCAATATAATTTTTTTTATATCAATTATAAAAACAATTATGTAAAAAGTCTTGTCTGTGTTAGTTGTTTTTATACACACCCACCAAAACTTCGTGAGGTGCTTGTTTACTTGTAAGGGATGCCTGTTCATTTTCCTCGAACACCTCACTAACCTTTATCTCGCAGGTGCTTGTTTACTTTCCTTGAAATGTGCAATTCAATCATGAGATCGAGGTGTCCTTCACAAGGTGTAGATACATGCAAGATCTCCTTCACGGAGTGTGCAACTCCATGACATCAAGATTCTCAACAATATTGGCGAAGTGGTACGTGGTGTGGATCGTGCCTTTATCCTCTCCAACTAGAAATTCTCCTTGAAGTAGAGCATAGGGACCTTGCAGAGGTACATGACAAGGGCCTCGTCCTGGTCGACGGCAACGTTAGCGACATCAGTGATCTCTTTGGTGGCGTTGTTGTAGG
Source organism: Mucuna pruriens (assembly GCA_025330945.1). Classification (NCBI taxonomy): domain Eukaryota; kingdom Viridiplantae; phylum Streptophyta; class Magnoliopsida; order Fabales; family Fabaceae; genus Mucuna; species Mucuna pruriens. Next base: position 1,691,548 of record JAENHJ010000533.1, on the reverse strand, counting down.
GGTCAACGATGGGGCAGGTAAGGATGGAAATTGAATCGTGGAGACATTGGAGGCTACTTTCATAGTTAGAAAAAACTAAAAAACATTTAAAAAAAATAAAAGAATATTATTAATTTTTTATTTTCTAATTATATAGGTCGATATTCTATTTAGGATAGAATAATTCGTAATTATTATAATTAATACACTTAATACACGTAATAAAAATAACTTTTTAAATACTCAGTGGTTATTCAAGAATAATATTTTTTAAAACAGAATAATTGAGAACTTTTCATCTTACAAATATTTATTTTCTAATTATTATTTATAACATTCCTTCTTAATTAGAAAATTCTATACCCTAAGTGTTGCTCTAAATCTTCTAAAATTTTTAAATTTGAGGAGTTTGGTAAAAGTATCTGCAACTTAATCTTGTGTCTTCATATGAACTAGCTCTATCTCTTTCTTGACAATGCATTCTCTAATGAAATGATATTTTGAATTCTAAGTAAGAACTTGTGTAGATTTATTACTAATATAAATTTTTGTACTCTCCTCTTGGTTCATATTAAATTCATTCAACAATCTTCTTAGCCAAATAGCTTGACATGTGTAAGAAGTTGTAGTCACACACTCAACTTCACAAGTAGAAAATATAACAATGACTTACTTTTTAGAGTTCCAAGGAAAAGTACAATCACTCATAAAAAACACAAAGTCAGTAGTGTTTTTTCTATCATTATCTTCAATAAAATCACTATAAAAAATTTCATATGTTTGAACTCATTAGAAAAAGAGTAAAATAAACTAAAATCAAGTGCACCTTTAAGGTAATGAAGAATTCTCTTTACTGCCTTCATATGAGTAGAGGTAGGAGATTCCACAAAGCGACAAACTACACCAACCCCATACATAATATTTAGCCTTGTGCTTGTTTAAATACTTTAATCTTCCTACAAAAATTTTAAACAAAGTAGGATCTTCCTTTTCTCCACTATCAAACTTTGATAATTTCAAGCTATCTTCCATGGGTATGTTCACATGATTGCAATTAAACATTTTAAATTTCTCCAACACCTTATTTGCATAGCTCTATTGAGAAACAAAAATGTCATTATTCATTTGCTTTACTTCTAATCTCAAGTAGTAGGATATGAGCCATATATATGTTATCTCAAATTCACAAGACATAATCTTCTTGAAGTTTTTAAATAAATTTGGGTTATTTCTAGTAAAAATAAGATTATCCACATAAAGAAAACTAGGAGAATATAACCATTATCAAATTTTTTAACATAAAGAGCATATTCATGTTGACAACAAACAAATCCATTGTATTGAAAGTACTTGTTGATGCGACTATTCCATGTCCTTGGTGCTTGCTTTAGGCCATACTACGTCTTCTTCAATTTCAAGACCTTCTCCTCTTGTCCTTTGATAGCAAAACCCATTGATTGTTCAATGTAGACATTTTCATCAAGATATCCATTTAGGAAAGCTGATATGTTTTTAAGTTGGAAAATTTTCCAACCCATTTGAGCTGCTATTGAGATAAGAAAACAAATTGTCTCCATACGAGTAATTGGTATAAACATTTTATCATAATCAACTCCATGTTGTTATTTGTATCCCTTAACAACAAGCCTTGCTTTGTATCTTTCCACCTCTCCTTTGGCATTCTTCTTAATCTAGAACACCCACTTGATTTCAATTGCTTCATGACCCTTAGAAAAATTTGATAATTACCAAGTGTCATTCTTCTTGATGGCTTTTATTTTTTCCTCCATGGCTTGTCTCCACCTTTTGTCTTCCATAACTTTATCAAAAGTTAGAGGTTCACTGTCAATAAAAAGATAAAATAAATCATTTATAATTTCAATTTCATTTTATATTTCTAAATGTTTCTCATTTTTCATATCCTTTCACTTGAACTCCCTTCGAAAGATGAAACTTCATGAATTGAAGTTGGTGGCGAAGGTGGAGTCGAAAACTCATTTGGTACTACAACTTCTTGATCACCTTCTTCAAAATATAGAAGGAAATCATAAGTGTTTTCTTCTTTCTCCAAATTCCATGTCTCTTCTTCATCAAATTCTATATCTCTGGTTACAATCATCTTCCCATTGTTTCAATTATATAACTTGTAGGAGAACGATTAGACAAATAAACTGCACATGAGATAGTTTTGGCCCAAAATTCCTTGGGCATAGATTTGACTTTCAACATACATCTAGCCATGTTAAGAATAATTCTATTTTTTTTCTCTCTAGTACCCCATTTTGCTGTGGGGTTCTAGGAATTGTTGGAGGGCAACAAATCACATTCTTCTCATAAAATTCATTGAATTCTTTTGATGTGAATTCGCCACCTCTATCGGATCTTAGAGCTTTAATTACATAACCACTTTCCTTTTCTACAACAGCTTTAAAATTTTAAAAATTATAAATGCCTCAGATTTATGCTTCAAGAAATACACCCAAGTCTTCCTACTAAAATCATCAATAAAAAGTAAGAAGTATTTATTTTTACCAAATGAAGGAGGATCAATTGGACCACACACATTAATATGAACAAGTTGGAGAGACTTATTTGCTTTTGATTTAGCTTCTTTAGAAAAACTTCTTGCATGCTTGCCAAGGAGACATGTTTCACACAATTGATTGGGATGGTTGATGTGAGACATCCCCTTAACCATCTTCTCATCTCCTAAGGTCTTAAGTGCTCCAAAGTTCAAGTGTCCAAACCTCATATACCAACACCACACTTCATCTTTTATGCTAGCCTTTAAGCATTTTGCTTTATTGGTCTTAATGCTTAAAGTGAACATTCTATTTCTTGACATAAACACCTTAGCAACCAAATTAAAATTTTAATCTTTAAGCCACAAACAATTTTCTTTCATGAGGATTTCATACTCCTTAAAAACTTGGTGGTGACTCCATTAAATTCAGTTTTCTTTTCTTGAAAGGAACTTGAATTTCTTTTTTTATTTTCCGTTGTCCCCGTTGATCATGGTTGCAACATAGATATATTAAGTGTCCTTGTAACACTAGTCAAATAATGAACTATGTATTTATTAAAACAATCTCAACCTCACATTAAGCAGTATCTCACACCATAAAGATGAGAGATGTAGAGCGTAGAGCTTTGAGTGACTACTACTTGGATATATATATCCGTCACATTTTCCTCCACTTAAGACTTTAAGCCTACTCTCTTTGACATGTTCAAGAGAATTTTTTTTTATAATCCTTTTGTAATAGTATTTGTAAGATCTTTCTCACTTTTTAGATATTTCAATTGGCAGCATTATTAACCAAGTTAGCTTCAACTACGACCACAATAATGACTTCATTTTTGTCTACAAGATTGACTTGAGGTTGTAGTTTTAGTACCAACAATTTGTTCTTTACTGCTATTGTTGTGCCTGTATTTGTGAAAGTGACATTGGTATGTCTTATATATGTGTGTTCTTGTTGAGTAGTAGTACCACCTTTGTAAGTAGTAGTGTTGTTAGTCAACAACTCAAAATAAAAATATATTTTAGAATGTTAATAAAATAGAAGAAAATGTGTTGTGCCTTGACAAACATCATTGTTTTGAAAATAAATTTTAATAGATTTTTGATATAATTCAATACTTGATTTTGTCCCTCAAGATTAACACAATAAGTGATTGAATTCATGCACTTTAGACCATAATACTATGGAGTATGACAATTTGTTGCTCATGCGGAAAGGATGAAAAAAAATAAATAAAAAGTAATAAATAATAAAAAAATAAAATAGAATTAAATTACTTTGTATATCTAAATGTTTATGTTGTGATTCCTTCGTATAGGAATTGTTGAGATCAATTAGTTGACAATTGGTTTAATGTAAAAATTTAAAGATAATATATCGATAATGTAAAATAATTTTATATTGTTATCTAATTATCATTTATTATTGATATATTTTTTAATAAAATTATTATACATGATAGATTAATTGTTTATGATTGAATAATAATGTAAAATTATTTATCCTATACATATATAGTCTATTTTTTTCGTAATGGCATAAAATTAGAACATGTTACTTTTAAATTATTAAAAATGTAAATAATTAAATCAATTAATATAATTATAGACGTTAGTCATTAATATTAATTAGAACTTATTTGAAAAATCATTAATAAAACAAAAAATAATATTAAAGATAATAATAAAACTTTTTTTCTTTAATAGATAAAAAGGAAATAAATGACACTTAAATTTTACGATATATAGTTGAGTATGCATTTGGTTGTCAAACTAGTGATATTGAATTGAAAAAAAAATAAATATGTTTTCCCGAATAATATATGATTGTATTTGATTTTTTTAATCTTTGTAAAAAAAATTATTTATTATTTTTTTTTTTTTTGCTAATTCTAGTTATTTTGATGCTAATATAACTAATAAAATAAATAATATTAATTAAGATAAATAAGATAATACAAATATTTTGAATTAAAATAATTATATTAAATTATTTTTAAGTGTATAATTTAATTAAATAATGTAATTATTTTAACTTAAAATATTCTTCTTTATTTTAATTAATATTATTATTTTTTTAACTGAGTTAGTACTAAATTAATTAGAATTAACAATAAAAATTAAAAAAATCTGATTTAAATATAATTTTTTTAAAAGACTAAAAATAAACATGATCATTTTCTTTTTCTTTTTTTTTTTTTAGGAAACTAGGCATAATCATATTTGAAAAGATTTAAAAATACATATATTGAGATACCTTAAGTGTAATTTTATCATTTAAAAATATTATTATTAATACTATTTTTTTAAAACAAGTTAAATATTTATTCATATTAAGTATCCAACCGATGGGATAACTTATTACTACTCCGTAATAGTTAAGATAAGTCAATTAACTATTGATAAGTATTTTATGCATATAGTATACATGAGTACTTTTTAATTTAAGTAAAAATAAAAATATTAATTAATATTTAAAAATGTGTTTAATTAATTTAAATAAATGAATAAATAAAATTAAGTAATTTAAATTTAGATAAAAAAGTTCATATTTAAAAAGTGAAAATAATTGAAATAATTGAAATTTAATTAAAAATTTATCCAGCTACTATGCCTATAAATTTGACTAATTTTAAATAAATTTAATTTTATATACAAGCATTTTTTTAACATGCAGAGAAAATGAAAGCGACACGTGTACGAAAATTTACTAGTTTGAATGTAAAAACTAAAAATTGAAAATAACTAATAATATAAAATTTTTAAAATAAATGTTCAATTATGACAAAAGTAAATGTTATTAAGAGGATGAAAATGATATAAAACATCTTCACGTTAAAAAAGAAATATAAATTGATTTATCAAATGTTAATATATTTTAAGAAAAATTTACGCTTAACTCTGTTAAGATCTTTCTAAATAATATCTATATTATCTAATTTTTAAATAGATATCCATATCTTCCTCTATAGTATTAAAAAAATATATAAGTATTGCTTAATTAAATAAATAAATGAGTGTCTGTTTAAAAATTAGAAAAGATACAAATTTTAATTAAGAAGAAAATAAATTTAATTTCTATAATATTTTAAAAATATCGTATTTGTCCATCTATTTTACCAAGCACGTTATAATTTGGTCATCGTAACCACCTAAATATATTATGATTGGTAAATTGCCTATGTCTACACTTACTAACAAAGGAAACCGTCGACACGTAGTATATCACATACTCTAACTCTATAAAAAGAGACACCACGGCAAAACTTTCTTAAAGGTTGCACATGATGTGTTTTTACATGAACAATATATAGTTAAAAAATAAAAAATAAATAAAACCTAGTCCAAAATTAAAAATTAGTTATAACAAGTTAAGATTTTCTTAAATCAATTTAAAAGAGAAAAGGGATGGGTAAAAATAATTACCGACCCGACTAAGTAAACCATTTTGAAAGCAATATCCCACCGTCCAAATCTGATATGAACTGTGGATTTTATTTTTGATATTTTTTAGAGTTCCATCATTTTGAAGTTCCAAATCCAATGGCAACCGTAGGATCAAACTCAATCACCGTCTTCTTCGTTGCCTTCATTCTCCTCACAACAGCACCATCGCCTTCTCAATCGCTATCTTTCTCCTCTTACTTCTGTTACCGAAACCTCCTCTCCCTCTCACACTCCCTTCTCATCGGCGTCGCTGACCTCCGCGCCGCCCGAGGCGACGTCGCCGCCGCCGACCGAGCTAGGACCATCGCCAACAGCCTCAGTCATGGATCCGTCTTCGGATTCTTGAGGCTCCTCTGGACCTGGTCGTGGACGAATTTGTCCTTCACGGACCTATACGGCGCCGTTTCTGACATGAACGAGTTGCTGAGAGGCTTGACTGAGTTTACTCGCTTGGAATCGGTAGCGGAAAGGTCCACTTGGGTTTCGCGAAATTACCAAAGTGTCCTCACCGTCTCTAAGTCCCTCTCTCGCAAGCTTCTCAAAGCGTTTGGTCAGTCGGTACGTAAAACGCGCGTTTCATTTATTTGCTTTTATTATTATTATTATTATTTTAAATTATTTTGTTATTTATTTTGCTTAAGTTTATGAGTAACCGTAGTTATGTAAAATGTACGTGTGTGGTTTTACATTGTTAATAGTAACACTGAAATAGCTGACATTTTTTTAGGTAAATATTCAACGTATTTGATTTTTTAATTAAAAAATTAATTTTTTATATTGATTTTTAGTTGAAGTAATTTTAGATAATTTTTATATTAAATAAAAAAATTTATACCAAATTTTATTGCTAACTTGCTTTTAAAATAAAAATATTTCAAAATGTATATATTGCATTATTTTACATTAATATTAATTAAACTGAATTTTATAAAATTAATTTTGTCAACGTTTATCTAAATATACGTTTTTATTCAAAATCAATTTATAGCGAATTTAGAAAGTTGAGAAGGAATGAATCTTGGTTGCGAAGAAAGTTATAACTATTAACTTTTAAAAATCCCATTTAAAATGTGAAAAATTAATTTGAAACATGGAACCAAAACACTGATATAATTAAAATTAAATTTGCCAAAACACGAAACACACGCATTATAGTATGATGTAACATTGTTGTATGTGGTTATTGTGTTATTGATGAATTTTAGCATATGGAATGGCAGGGAGTGACGAGGGAAATAGGGGAGACGTTTCAGAAAGAGGTGATGGAAGGTGGATTAATCAGGGATTGCCTTGAATTGGGTAACGATGATTTGAAGGCTTTGATTCAGGTTGTCAAGGATTTAATGTTGCAATTCTTTTCTGTTCTTGATAAAGACCCTGATTTATAACTTATAATGTGCATAAGTTTGGACCACTGAGGTTTTTTTAAGGATTCTATAACTGCTTCACTTATCTATAAGTGACCAAATTCAATTTCTTTCTTTGCTTTCAGTTTGTTTTTCTTTGAATACTAGATTTCTGCATGAATCAATCCGCCTTTTTAAGGGTTAAATTTACTGTTACTTAATAACGATTTAATCAGGAAATTGTAAACGTGGAGGGTTGGTTATACAGCTTGCTTGTTATTTCTCACTTAACAATGTTTATTCATTCCAGAATTTCCTAATTTTCAGGTTTTGATATATAAGAGAACAAAATAATTATCAAAATAACAAAGTATTGTATATGAAAATACACACAAAAAGATAGATAGATAATAGCCTTTTGTATGGGCAAAATTTCTTCCCGCTAGGACGCAATAGGTCTATAAATTACATAATCACCTGTCGATCGTCATAATTTATGGTTGAAGTAAAAGAAGTCCTACCTCATACTTCCACAAAGGAAACAAAAAATATCTTATACTTGAGCCCAAAAATTAAAAAGATACTTCAGTATGATGCATAGCATGATGGATAGTGTATATTTGGTAAAATTAGTTTATAACTAGTTGAAACTTTATAAGTTAGAAGTTTATAACTTGTTTGGTAAGATTAAAAATAAATTTTATAAGTTATTTTATTTTTATAAATAAGTTGAAGTCATTTATAAACATAAATTAAAAAAATACTAAAATAAACTTGTACACTAATCACAGCGGTGAAAAGGTGAATAAAGTTGTATCGAAGCAAATTCATGTCCTGGCAAGAGACTTCACATGCATTCCCGAGAATTGAAGCCCAATCCAGAGTCAGAGAGTCCAGTTCGTTGGCAACGCCAAAGTAATACAGCAGTTGTGGCAAAATCTGTCATCACCATCGTTAACAACTTTTGTCTTTCATTTTTTTTTTATTATATCACTAACATTATATTATTTATTTAAAATATTATAATATTTATATATTTAATAATTTTATATTAAAATAAAAATATTGAATATTATAATATTAAAATAAATAATATAATATTACTGATATGGTTAAAAAAGATAAAAATTAAAATAAAAAAGGAGGTGGAAGAAAAAATATTATATGTTTATATTTATTATATAAAAAATAAATTATATAATTTATTAATTTTATTTATTTTTTATTTATTAATTTTAAATTAAATTTAACATTAAATAAATATTTTAAAATATAATTAACTTATATAATAATGTTGTATATAACACAGTATTCTAACATATGCATTGCATAAAATAAATATTTATTTTATAACTATTTCATAATAAATAAATAATGTTTAACATATAAATTATATTTTAAATTTATAATAAATAATTTATATTATGATATAATGTTAATTTTATTTATTAATAATTTTTTAAATATATTTAATTTAGAATTAAAATTATTAAAAACAATAAATTGAAATGGATAAGAGATTAAAAAAATAAAAATAATAACTAAAAATGTTATTATTGAAGAATGATGACGATAAACATTCTTATTTAAGATAATTATTCTATAATATATATATATATATATATATATATATATATATATTATCTCTTAAATAAATTAAATAACTTAATAATTTAGGTGTTAAAAGTAAAATATTGAATTATAAATTATAATCTCATCTCAATTAATTTTATTATTTTTTAAGTTTATTATAGATCAATGTTTCTGAGATTCTTGTATGACAAGTTATGATATATATATATATATATATGATAATGTAAAAGGATATCGAAATATGTTATAATACGTTCATTATATATAATAAATATTTTTTTTATATAACTTAAATTTATAATAAATATTTTTAAATATATAAATTAGATTATTTAAAATTTATAATAAAAAAATATATTTTGATAAATATTATTTTAATTATTTTATTAAAATTTAATTTACAATTAAATTTATTTAAAATAATTTATTATATTTTAAATTTATAATAAAAATTTATATTGTGATATAATATTTTAATTATTGACAATTTTTATTAAAAATATTGAAATTTAATTTATAGTTAAATATATTTAAAGTAATAGATTGAAAAAGACAAAACATTAAAAATTTTTCCAATAATTTTTTTACTCATATAAAGAGAGAATTGTATGAAATAATAAATTATATAATTTTTATATAAATTTTATTATTTAGTACTTTTAAACTATGTGTAACATTAAACAAATCTTTTAAAATACAATTAACTTATGCAATCAAAATATAAATAATATATGGTTTATATTATAATTCAAACGATTTTATGGTTTGGGAGGTAAACAATATCACTTACTAAGATTTTCAAACATAAAAAATTAAAAATCAAATTTCTACGTGATAATTGTCTCAAGATTAGATAATAGTTTTTTTATTAATAAAAGTTTAAGTAAATTAAATTTTAAGGCCTCGTGAAGTTAAAAAATCTCAAAACCTGAGTGATAACATATATATTTATAAATAAAATTTATACACCAATAATAAAATTCATATTTACGTGTTCGTGGAATATGAACTCCATTTTTTTATCAAGGAAATGTTGAATCTTTGTCCTGTTGTGAAAAGTGGAAACACGTCATCATTTGCAAAGTGCGAGTGGGTCAAATTTGATACTACCTAGTATACTAACTGAATTGTCGTGTAAGGAAGAAGCTTCTAGCCTTATGCCACACTTCAACATTCTAGTTGACTAGTAACTACAGTTGTTGCCCATTAATTCTACCTAGTCCCTACTTCCTTCTTCTTTCTTCTCTCATAATTATTATAAATCACATTCAGTAGAATAAAAAATTCAATGTAATACTTAAGTTGTAAATTTTTTTCACTTAATAAATTAATTTTTTAGGATACATTGTTCTTTTATGTTGAGGGCTGAACGATACCCAAACTTACTAACACAAAATTTTGCTTCACTCCTTAATATGAGGAAATTAAACAAGTTGTCGTCTTATGTAGCAATGTATTTATTTGAAATTGTGCTAAAATGCACAATTAATATTATATCTTTTGCAAATTTAATTATATAAATCTTTTAAATGTTTTAGGAAGAAAACATCAAATGAAAAGTAAATATATTTATATTATTAAAAATTTTAAAAGCATTTAATACTTTAAAGAATAATATATAAATAATCTTTTATATCAAACACATTATTAACATTTATCATTTTTATTTATTTTTTCTTTCATTCTATCACCTCATATCACCCATTATATATATACTCTCCTCTCTCCTCTCTTTTTTAGATGTTAATTAGGACTTGAGTGTTCATAAATAATTTTTCTAATATTTTTTTATTTAATAAGAACATCTTTAATGCGATTTACTTACGAAGTTCTTAAACTTAAAAAAAAAAATTCTTATATAATTTAATTTAACTTTTAGAACAATTGATGTAATTATTATATATAAGAATAATTACTTTTATAAGAAATAATTCTTAAAAATTTTGAAAATTTATTTTTTATCCATAAAAATTAAATATAGTATTAAAATATTTATAGCACTTATTCATATATTTAATTAATTGAGTTAGATTTTGTTGATTATGAAAATTATAAGATTCGTTTTAATTTCTTAAAAGTTGTATCCTAAACAAAAACAACTTTTTGAAATTCTTAAATTCTATGTATAGGGACATAAAAAAAATAAGTTAATCAATTTCACCATAATTCAACCATTAGAAATATTCTAAGTTGGAAAATGATTAGAATGATATATTAAAAAAATTTAAAATTATTCATTTATTAATACTGAAAATGCAAGCTTGTTAGTCAATGCGACAGCCATAATAATTAAATTATACTATCCACTAACATTTATGATCAGTTGGCAACTTCCAAGGTATGGACCGACCACCTCAAGGCATGAACTAGTCTCTATAGTAGTAATTAAGTATAACATTAAAAATATTATTATGATTAATACGTTTGCACATTTTATTTAGTAAAAATATTTAAAAACTGAATAGGAAATGCAGTATAAAACGAAATAAGATATATTGTTCTTAATAAATGGAGGATAGCGACTTAGCTTGATGAAGCTGTCCTCCATTGAATTCATTTCATTTTCTCGTCAACTTTTACGTTCGAGTTCCCTCTTGCTCCTGTTACCTGCAAACTTTAATTTTCCTTTTGCATATTCAAAATTGATTCGTACTCTCTTTTCCATTTTCTACACAGCACTAACAGAGGAGAAAAAGTAAACGCATAGGTTATATTAGGCATTAGATTTTGTAAAATGATATATTCATTAATTTTCTAAAAACTGTAAGTTTTATTTAAAGTAAATATTCAATTTAGTTCCCGAAAAATATCTGGCCTAATTTAATTTTTAAAGAGAAAATATTCTATAAATTATTTTTCAAGGTTATAAATGTGAGGCATTTAGAGACCTTTTGAGCTTTTTATTTTTTATTTTTTGAAAATAATTTCTATTATCAAATTTTTAAAATTTAGAAAATATGTTTGTTTTGGCTTTATAATAAAAATAATTATTAAAACTTAACTTTTTTTAGAGCAAAAACTTGATGTGATGTTTAGTTATTCGTAAGAAAATAAAAAAAGAAATAAATGCTTAATTATTATGCAAAATAAAAATTAAAACCATCAAAACTAAAGACAAAAGCTCGACTATTAAACATAAATCACAATTTAAAGTTTAACCGCTTAATATAATCAAACATATTTAAGTAAATAGGCTTAGTCAAATATTTAAGAATAGCCATTATAAATTTTACCGTTATAAGCTAAAACAAAGTTACATCAAAGAAAAACAATTTCTCAAAATTAACAAAATAGAGAGAGGTAATGAGTTTTGTTGTATATGCATAATAATCAAATTTGAAGATGAAACAAAAAAACAAAGTTACATCAAAGAAAAACAATTTCTCAAAATTAACAAAATTAACAATTTCTCAAAATTTACAAAATTAACAAAATAGAGAGAGGTAATGAGTTTGGTTGTATATGCATAATAATCAAATTTGAAGATGAAATAACAAATAGACCAATAAAATAAGATACCAAGAAGTGAATATTTATAAGGTGGAATAAAAATGAGTTGAGTTTAGTTTAATTTAAATGGAATTAACTTGATAAAAAATGATTGGGTTTGAAGTTTAACTTGGATTTTATATATATATATATATATATATATATATATATATATATATATATATATATATATATATATATATATATATATATATATATATATATATATATATATATATATATATATTTTAAATTTAATTTAATTCAAGATAGTAGACAAATTAGTTTAACTCGTCAGTTTAATTTATTTTAAAATTATAATTATTTTATACATGTTATTTATATAAAAATAAATTAATATAAAATTAGTTAAAAAATTAATTATTTTGAATTTAATAAAATAAAATATATTATTTAAGAAGAGGAATGAAGTTACTTTAAATGTAACTTAAACTTTCTATTTTTTTAAGCAAATGATTGTAATGAGTAATTTGTATTTGATTTTGAATTATAAAAAAATGATGTATAAAAATGAAAAGTAATTTTTTAAATTATCCCTTTTTATAATTTTATATAAAAGATATATTGAGTTAGTTTATAAATCAAATGAGTGAAATTATATGTAACTTAACTTTAACTTCTTTATTTAACTAATTTAATTTTTAATTCTAAGTTGAACTTAATTGATTCATAAACCAATGAAAATTATACATGGCTCAATTTGGTTTGAGTTGATGTTCATTGCTGGTTATAATTAAAAGTGCACAACAACGAAGAACATAATACCAATTAAGAGTAAATGCCGTGAAATTAGAAAGAATCTTCATAATATTAATCAATGAAAATTGTTGAAATCGAAGATAAAATAATCAAAGCAATCAATCAAATAACTGCACCAGTTCCCAACTCTTGATGAAAACCATGCGCCAACAAATTTCTTCAAATATGTTCTGGAATCAATAGTACGCAAAGAAGCAAATCCACAGTTGATTTTTAATTGCAAATGCAACTTGGAGAAATAGTTCTTCAGGAAAACAAACAAATGGATCCTAGGTAAAGTTTTGTGAAAAAAGTTATGAGCATTGATTGGACCACAAAAACAAAAATCGCAAGCAATAGAATAAAAATGTAACAGACGTAAGTGATATTCAAGCAGCTAAAAAATTCAAATAGTAATGACTCTGTTGAACCAAGAGTTTCACCACTACTTCGAACAGAGCTTCAGGATCCAAATAATCCCCATTGAAAACAAATACTCTATTCTTGAAGGGAAATTTGCATCTAAGAGGAGGAAAAATAAATCACACAACCAAAATAGTTTGAATCTTTTGGTACTCGATGGAGGCGACATAAGAAGAAATAAAGCACTACGTATCTTTATCCAACAGAGAAATTTTATTCGAATCTTATGGTGCTTAATGTGGTCTTCCCTCGTGAATCGAGAGATGTGTCAAAGGCCATAAGACATAAGCCAGTCACTATGATACAACTGACAGCAAATCATAGGCACACCATTGCGCCACGTGTTAGTGCTACACTCTCTGATTTAACTGCAGGGTCCCCACAATTGTGAGCCCAACAAGACAGTTGACATGGGTCCTGAATTATCTAAGGCCTAAAAATTTTTATACTTTTTAAAAATTTGATTAGTATTAATTTGAATTATTAGGTAATAAATTTTATTGTGATAAAACATATTATTTTTATTAATAGGACTGTCTTCTTAAGATTGTATTAATTGAACACTTAAAAACTTTAGATGAAGATTGATGGAAAAAAAAATATTGTATTAATCTTGAAAAGATTTTAAGTTTTTCTGAGTTTTATAATATTGAAGATCTTGATTTATTTTTAAGAAGTACAAATAAAAGAAATTCATACTCTATTAAAAATATTAAATTATATTATTTTTAAAATAATGTATTTCTTTTAAAATATTATTGACAATATATATTTAAAATTATTATTATTGTTGAAATAATTTTTTAAATTAAAATTACTCAAATATTATTTGATATTAATTATGTTAAATGATAGATTGAATACAAGTTATATTTAAATAAACATTAGATAAAAATTTCGCTTTAAGACCTTATAATTCTAGACATGACCATGTTGAGTGCAAACCTCTTGCTTAAGTCCTAGTCAATGTTCCATGATCTTTGTGCATAGAGAGAGATTGAAGTGAAGGCATCACGTGGAAGAAAAAAAATTGTACTCCTTCCGTTCCAAAATAATAGATTTTTAGCCTTTTATTTTTTTCCCAAATTTTTAGTTTTTTTTTTTACTTTGTTAAGTTATTTTTTTTAATTATGTCCCTAAATATAAGTAAGAGAATAAATTAATATTTTCATTGAAAAGAGATACCAACTATAAAAATAAATTGATGAACAGTAGTAGAGTAGTTAAAAGTGTGTCAAAATTTTTCATATTATTATATCTATAATCAACTTGCACTCCTATTTATTATTGTGAGTAGTTGAAAAAGTTGAAAATTTGTAGAATAATTTATGACAATATTAGTTAAAAAACTGAGAGCATTTTAATATAAATTTCCATCAATTGAGTATTTTTTAATCTTAGTGTCATAATCTTAAAAGAACAATACTTTGCAATGGAGAGTACAAAGTAAGAAGTGAATCACTTTAAAATGGTGCTATAGTTATGATTCAATGTTAAAAAACATGGCTTAAAATAAAAGAGGAAGAGAATGTTTATAAGAAGAATAAAATAAATTGTTACTAATAGAATGAAAAAGTAAGTAACTAGGTAGTAACTAAATACTAACTAATTTTTAACTGATTATATATATCTCTAAGCAGTACTCCATTGCTAATGACGGATTGTCATTGAATTTGACATTATGTGCGCGTGAATTAATGAATGCTCATTAGAAAAGTATCCCAACTTGTAAAAGGTTGGTCTTTTGTCTTCCTTTCTACTACTATATATAGCTTTGCTCATTCCACTCACTCTATCTATCTCCCAAATTAAAGCATATAGTTTGTTTGTTGCTTCATTTCTTGAATCAATGGCATATGGGGAAGTAATTATGAATATAGGGGTAATGGTGATGGTTCTGGGTTTGTGGAGTGGGGTTGGAGCTGCACAACAAGTACCTTGCTATTTTATTTTTGGAGACTCTTGGGCTGATAATGGAAACAACAACCAGCTCTGGTCATATGCAAAAGCTAATTACCTCCCTTATGGGATTGACTTCCCTATTGGCCCAACTGGAAGGTTTTCCAATGGGAAAACTATTGTTGATGTACTCGGTAAGTTTGTTAATTTAGTTTTTTTTATTATATTTTTTTATACTTTATATAATAAGTTGTTAAAATTCAAATATAGTTTTTAATTAGCTTATCAAAATCTTAAGTTACTTTAGTATATTATAAGTATACTGTTAACAAAATTACACAACAGCAAGTGATAGAGCTTGAGAAAAAAAATTGCAAAATAATTAAGATTATAATGTGTAAATTAAATGTATTAATTTTGATAATAGCATTTTTATAGGTGACTTTAACTATATAGTAATATTATTTAAATATTAATTATTTTCTTAATTCATTATCTATTGTGATATTCAAATATTTTTTATACTTTGTTATTAACACTGATATATTATTTTTTTTTTACTTTTATACTTTTGTTTGCTAATGAATAGAAACATGGAGAATTTATCTGTAAAATATTTTTCTGAAAAATCTGTAAGACATATTAAGTTTTTTTAAAACAAAACAAAATTTGTATAAAAATATGCAAAAAATATTAATTTTTCTATGGATTTTTCAACAAATTTAAGAAACCAAATATACATTTTCCAAAATAATAGCAAAACTTGTGAAAAATTCTTGTAGAAAAATTCGCAACAAAAATACAGAATTAATAAAAAAATTACATGAAAAATCCAAAAAAAGCAACACAAAAATCTACTAATTTAAACCAATATTGTATAAAATTTCCTATACAAAATAAGGATATAAAAGTCATACAGAGAGATTCTCCTAGTAAATAATAATAATAAAAAAAAGAAAAAAGAAAATGAGTAAATATTTCTTTTAATTAAAGTGTTTCTCTATATTTTCTAATGACTTAAAATTATTAAATAAGAATAGATAAATTTTAATATATGTGTGTATAGTTCGTAGCCATGGCAGCTGTCCCAATGGAGCTCCGCCATTGGCACCAGCCACAACCACGGCCACGTAACATATTGCTTACGATATTAAATCTTAAACTAGTTTCGCACGTCCTTTGAACACGTACATATTGTTCGATTTTGAAAAATAAAAAAATTCCTTTAATTCGAGTTAGGTTCAGGTTTGAGTTTTTTTTTTTCTTTCTATATATATGGGTCAATAATATATTTTTATATTGTAATTTTATAATTATTAAAAAATAAATTAATTATTATAATAATTAAATGTTTAAATTATAATAATAGTTAAGTAATAAAATTAAAATGACACAATTTATTAAAATATAATTTATTTATTAAATTTATTATTTTTATGATTCAAATTATTTATTAATTTTCGCATGCTATTTAAATTAAAACATAATTAATAATTCAATATATAATTTATTTAAAATTATAAATAAGTAAATTATTTATTTTGTGAAAAAGGTGAGCGAGTTTTCTACAGGTTTCTCCAACCTCGTAGAGATGAAGTTGAGTTTTAATTTTGCCTACCCACATATATCTTCTAAACCCAACTCCAAATTTACCTCTAATAGGATGGAAATTAAAATATTCGAACCAAACTCGCATCTAATGTAGTCATAAAATTAATGCCATATTTGTTTTTTTTTAAAAGAAGAAAATTAATGTTTTTGAAAAATTTATATATTTTCTTCAAGTAAACTAATCCAAATTAACGCCTCTAATGTAGTCTTTAAATATACTCTTCAGCCTTTCTCTATCTGTCTTAAGATTTTTCGTTTACTAGTAGTTACTTGACATACAATAATTAACTTAATATTTTTATGTTTATATTTTTATACTGTCTTTTTTTTTTTTACACAACTCGTTATAGTTTCCGATTTTGTAAAATGTTATTTGTTTTAATTTTATTAATTTTTTTTCATTGATAATAAAAACTAAAGTAAAAACTTTATAAAGTAAAAGACTAAATGACTAGTAGTTTGGTTGCATTGAAGTTCTAATTAAGACTTTTTAATGAAGAGGGTTTGTGTGGCTGCAATAAAGTGAGTTACTCCACTTTAGTTGTGTGCCTACCCCTCAAATATAGCAATAGGGTTTGTTTGTTTGGCTGCATTGAATTTGCAATTTAAGACAGTCTGGTTCTGGTATAGTACTTGGATTAAGAGCTAAGTAAAGTAAGGGTATCAGCTAGAAAAATTAGCTGACTCAGATGTCTATTAGCCAGAAATGCTGATTTAGTTATAAAAAGAAACAAGGAGATGAAATTTGAAATCTTGTCTAACTTTCTCTTGAAATTTAACAGCTGAATTTTTGGGGTTGAGTTACATACGTCCCTATGCAAGAGCTAGACTCCGAGAAATATTTAACGGACTCAATTATGCTTCTGCAGCTTCCGGAATTAGAGAGGAAACTGGACAGCAACTGGTGCTTTTTATTCATTTAATTATTTTGGCTTCTGTGGCACATAACTTCTTTTTTCTTCATTTTGTATAATTGTTCATTTATTCAACTTCATAGGGAGGACGTATCAGTTTTAGTGGGCAGGTGGAAAATTACGTAAGGACGGTGTCCCAGATGGTTAGTTTACTGGGAGATGAGAGCAGAACTGCAAATTACCTGAGCAAGTGCATTTATTCAATTGGATTGGGTAGCAATGATTACCTTAACAACTATTTCATGCCTCAACTCTATTCCACCAGCAGGCAGTACACACCACAGCAATATGCTGATGTTCTTATCCAAGCATATGCTCAACAACTCAGGGTTATTCTATGCTTTCACTTTCACTATTTTCAATTACCTTTCATGTTTTTGTTACAAGTTCAAAAATAATAGTAGCAGTTATATTAAATAGACTTATCGCTGTTTTAGTTCTCTACTTTTATAATTTCACAAGTCTCTTAATTTTTTTTCTCGATTTTGATTCTTTATGTAATTTTTGTCCATCAATGCACTGTTACGTTAGCATGATTGCTGTGACGCTTTATTATAGTGTTAGGTTAGTTTTTTTTGTTAAATATTAGATGTTAAGTTAATTGATAAAGTAAAATTATATAATTAAAATAGTAAAATCAAATTTAAAATTAAACAAACAAAATTTGTGAAATTGAAAAAGCAAGGAGACTAGGAGTCTAATTAAGTGAAATAAGTATAAACAACAATAAAAAAAAAATCAAATGATTACCAAGTTAGAAACTCAAAAAAGATTCACAAATTAAAAGCCTAATTGTTTTGTGCTTGTGGTTCAGATTTTGTACAACTACGGGGCAAGGAAAATGGTGTTATTTGGGGTTGGTCAAATAGGTTGTAGCCCTATTGCATTGGCCCAATACAGCCAAGATGGTAGAACATGTGCGGAAGGAATCAATTCTGCAACCCAGTTATTCAACAATGGATTGAGATCACTTGTTGATCAACTCAATAACCAGCTGCCAAATGCAAGATTCATCTATATAAACATTTATGGTATCTTTCAAGATATCATAAGAAATCCATTATCCTTTGGTGATTATTTTCTACCTAAAATATTTGCTATTTTATTGAGAGTCAAATTTTGGACATAGTTGGTGCTCATTTTGTTCCCACGTGGTCTTCAATTTTCAGGTTTCAGAGTCACAAATGATGGGTGCTGTGGGGTAGGAAGAAACAATGGTCAAATTACTTGTGTGCCTCTGCAAGCACCATGCTCGAACAGGAGCGAGTTCCTGTATTGGGATACATCTAATCCAACTGAGTCTGCCAATATTATTATTGCTAGAAGAGCTTACAATACCCAATCTCTATTGGATGCTTACCCTACTGATATCAATCGCTTAGCTCAGATCTAAAGAGGGTCTAGTAGTGGTAACAAGGTGTGTCACAATAACTGTCATTGTAATGTGTAATTTTAGGAGAAAAATATGACATTTCTTATTATTGATTGATCAGAATTACATGATAAAGTTATATAAGCAGAGCTGACTAGGAGAGACCCTAATCACCTTGGTTAGAAAATAAATAGAAGTAATGGGAAGTTGTAACTTTTGTAGAATTTTTTTAAGCTAAAGAATTTCGCAAACTCCTTATGTCATTGTCCTATATTCAGCCTTATACTTCTAGTCACAACATTTTTTTTCTTCTTCAAGTAACTAAATTTCCCCATACAAATGTACCATAGCCAGGTGTTGACTTTCAGTCAATAATGGATCCAGCCCAGTTTGCATCTGTGAACACTTCAATGTTTTGCTGCTCAGTTTTCTTAAGATCAATCCTCTTACCTGGAGCACTTTTTAGATACCTCAAACTTACTCAAGGTGTTTTTCACATGGTTAGTGCATGAATTGGCTTACTAAACTTACTGCAAAGGTTATATCTTGTCGGGTATAAGATAAACACTATACATGTCAACAACATTAATAATGTGTTTGGGCAAATACTCTCAATTTGTGTTCTCCTTTGGAAATTTTTTGCTCGTTGCTCATGACATGAATACATGTCGACATTGAATGATGTGTTTGAATGTGATGCCTTACCTAAGGACGCTTCTCTTTTGTGGGTGAAGCAGTAGATAACTAGAGAATGTCCATCTATGTTGGTGTCATGGTTTGGTTTGGGTAGATAACTAAATATCAAAATAAAATTTCAACAATCCTAATTCATGAGGAATTTTTCTAGTAGTTTAGCATATTTATTGAGATAGTCTGACAGAAAATGTTCTGCCACAATACCTCAAGAACGGCAAAAGCATACAGTCAGCACATAACAACAGTTTAGTAGTTTAACAGACATAACAGGGAGTGGAAAACTGAACAACAAAATAAATTGGAATAAAGAACTTGCAAGGAGAAACCTTTCTTTTTCATTATTCAATTTACAGAGATAAACTTGGAAGATTTTAAAAAATAAATATAGAAGGGAGGTAAAATAGCATTTTCCCATGCTCTATTAAACTTGTATATACCAATAAATATTTTTTGAATCATAGCGACCTTTTGATTAGAAGTTCCCATTTTTTTTTATCAGTCTTTCTCCAAATGATAAAACAAAAACTATTTTACATGTTATGAATAAGTTTTCCACCTCATGCATTCTCATTGGTACACATTGGACCTGGATTGTATCCAACAATATTTCTGGGGTACCGGAGTTTTCACCTTTGTTTATTTCATTAATTATTAATTTGCAAATTTAATTGCATCTTTCTTTCACTTTTTTCTAGAATTGGGTCATACAAAATCAACAACTACGTTTCCGAGTTTTATGTTAGCCCAAACTAAATTAGACAGTCATAACCCCCCCCTTTTATAAGTATATTTTTTTACGATAAGTAATCTTGTTAGACTAAGTAAGATCATTATAAGATGGCAAAATTATACATATATAAGTATTTAGTACAATTAGTTTGAACTTGAAATCAATAAAAAATATATATATGTTTAAATATTTCTAAAAGAATACAAGAAAGAAAAAATATAGAATAAAGTGAAATAAAAAAATAAATAGATTTACAAAAGCACCAAAATAAAAAATTCTAAAGAAATATACTAATAAATACTTTTAACGACAATGACCAAAGAAATCACAAATGAAAAGTATATTATAAAAAAATTATGGTGGGAGGATATTAGAAGTATAATAAGAATGTCATTTTTTATTCATCAATCAATATTTTATATGGCGCTTATAACATTATTTGTTTTAAAAATTATTATTCAACTTAATATCATGCGTCACTTATTTTAGACAAGAGAAAAGATACTTAGTAACGCATTATTTAATTTATTCTTTTAACATATTATTTATTATGGACTGAAATCTATAAAAAATTAAAAAAAATTGTAGAATCTTATTTCTTATTTAAATATCCCACACATAATTTATTGTTTTTAAATAAAAATATTAAAAAAATATGTTAAAGAATGAGTTACTAACCCTCGCAATTAACAAGAGTTAATCATTAATATATTTATATTACTCCAATCTTTTCATAAATTCAAATTAGAAATTTGTCCAGGTCTTTTTTTTTAGTAAGAATTAATTTAGAATATTTCATAGATTAATTTTTTTATATAAAAATATTTTTAAATATTAGTCATTTTTTAAGTTTAATAAATAATAAGTCAACTATATTAATTTCTTAAGTTGTTTAAAAGTCTAACTTTATATTGCAGGAAAGAGTATTTTAAAAATCTTATTTTGACTTTACACATAATCAATAAAAATTAAAATAATAAATATATTAATGATAATAGAAAATAAAAAATTAAAATTAATAAAAAAATATTTATAAAAAATAAGAATATATATACCTAATTAATGTTAGAAATAATTAAAAAATACAAATTCAAAACAAACATAATATTATTAACTATATTAACTAATTTTTTAATATGGTGAATTAATTATCTTAAGACTTGTAAAAAGGAAGGAGAGTATAATTTTTAATAGAGTGATCCTAACTTAAAGTTTTGGTACAAATGTCAACTGTGTCATAAATATTGGCCGTAAAGAAATGGAAAAATTGAGTCTCCCTCTTAGCTGTAAAGTGCAGGCAATGCTTAGTTTAGCAACACCATTTTATATTGACCTAGACCGTGGACTGCAGACACGGTTGTAGTGCAAGTTGCAATTTGAATTGGTTCACACCGACGCAAATGTCAACGACAACTTGCTCAAAGCTGCATGGAGTTGTGACCAATGATTTTAGACTTTTTGCTTTAAATGCACAATAATCTTACTCCAAGCTTCATAGTAGGTATGACAGCCAAAACCATTAAATCTCACTATCCACTAACATCTATAATTACTTCACTTCTCATCTTCCAAGCCATCCACCGACCATCTCAAGCCATTACTACTCTCTCACTCCATTTTTTCTTATCAAAGAAAAATGTTACTTACTCTCAACTTTTGAATATATATAAACAAAAATATGCCTCATCATTTAATTTCTTTTTATTTTTTTATAATTCTTTGATTTTCATGATATCAACCACGGATCTTTCAAAATAGAACAATAATATTTCCAGTGGACACAAGTTTATGTAAAATTGTAACGTAATCAGTAGCTTAGGAAATGCAGTTCATTTTTATATGAGATTAAAAAAATTACAAAAATTAAAAAAATTAACTAGATTTTAATTAGTGAGAATTAATTTTTTTTGTTGATACTAAAGTTGGAAGAAGCATTTATTATTCACTAAAATTTATAAAAAAAAATAAAAAAATGTTGATTCTGCTTCTTATTTAATGAAATCAACCCTTAATTTTATAAATTTTAATAAATATTAACTAATAGTTGAAAATAGATTAAAAAATATATTACTGGTCCTTCTCTTTATCAAATACCACTATACTTTTAATTGTTAGAAGAAGTAATTAGTATACAAATATTTTTGTAATTATAATTATTATATTATTTAATTTTTCACTCAAAATGCCACGCTTTCATTCCCTTACCTCAACTAATATTTTAAGGACATTGATTCATAAATTTCTAAAAATTTCATAATTGAAGTAAAAGAGATAATGATGTTTTGCTGACATATACCGGTTGAAGAAATAAAAAAATTACAAATTAAAGAATTGAATATGAAATTAAACAAACAATATATTGTCCTTTTCTCTGTCGATGAAGCTGTCCTCCATTGGATTGATTTCCTCAATTGGTTCAGAAAGCTGGAAGCATTAAATTTCCTTTCGAAAATTCAAAGTTGTTTGGTACTACTCTGTTTTCCATTTTCTGCAGAGCACTAACAGCGGAGGAGAAAGTAAACGAGTGCAGGGAGTGCCAGAAAAGAAGCCCATAAATACACGGATATAGATATATAATATTATATAGGTTTAAGTACGTATTAGCTATTTTTATAATTTTTTTTTATTTTTATATCTTAGTATAATTTTGTAATCTTTATCATTAATTCTAATTAATTTAATAGTAACATAATTATCAAAATAAATAATATTAATTAAAATAATTAAAAATATTTTAAATTAAAATAATTAGATAATTTTATATGTGTAATTTAATTAATTAATATATCTATTTAATTCTTTTAGTAGAATTAATATATTTATTATTCTATATAAATAAGATAATTATATAATTTAATTTTAAAATTTATTTTTGATATATTATTAACATTGGTATATTGTTTAAAGTAATTTTATTATTTTTAATATTATTTTTATTTTTTAATTCATTAATTTAATTTTAACAATGTATTTTTTTAAAATTATAATCAATTTAAAAGTATAATTTAATTTTAATATATTATTTTATACTATATTTATTAATTTTGATTGATGGTAACATAATTTACTTTTAATATATTATATTTTAATTTATATTTTTTATTTAAAGATAAAATCATTGTTTGAGATATATTTTAAAAAATAAATTATAATAAAATAAGTTAAAATAATTTAATTATAAAAATAACATCAAAAATAATATATTAAAATTAAATTATATTTTAAAAATTATAATATTAAAAGTAGAATAGTGAATTGAAAAATAAGAATAATGTTAAAAATAAAAATCACCATTCATAATATATTAAAAAATATTTATAAAAATAAATTATATGTATTTATCTTGTTTATATAAATAATAAACACATTAATTAATTGAATTAAGTATCTATAAATAATTTAATTATCTTAATTTAAAATATTTTTTTATTATTTTAATTATCTCAATTAATATTATTTATTTTGTTAATTATGTCAATAATAAACAAACTAGAGGTAGTGATAAAGATCAAAAATAAATATTAAAAAATATAAGATTCATATTTTGTAGGAACCTAAAATATATTTAACCATACAGTATAATTACAACGAGAGAGGAAGAATTTTATAAAATGATATATTCATTAACTTTTAGATAAGTATGTTTTAATAAAAGAAAATACATAATTTAGTGTTTAAAAAAAATTAGTCAACTCAATTGGATTTTAAAAGAAAAGAAAGTCACGAAATAGTTCTTCACCATTATAAACATGATATTTTATTATTTTTTTCACTTTAATTATGAAATTATAAAGTTGTACTTTACGTACACTATTATAAAGGGAATTAAAAAATCGTACTTTACTTAAAAAATAATAATCAATAATGTAATTTTTATAATTTCTTTTATAATAGTGCTAAAGTACAAATTCTTAATTACATTATTGATTATTCATTTATTTTGTGGGAATTGATTATTCATTAGGTATTTAGATTAAAAGATAAGTATAAAATTGATAAATTATAAATATATTATTCCCATTTAAATAATTAAAAATAAATATAAAATCTTAAATTATTAATACATTAATTATTACCGGTTAAAAAATTAATAGCAAGTATAAAAAATAAAAAATTTAATAATTTATAACTATATTTAAACTTTCCTTAATTATTATTAATGTGTTTTTTTATTTTTGAGGAAATAAGATAGCTAGATCCAGTTTTATGAAAAAAAAAAAATGAAAGGAAGGAAGAAAGAAAATGATTGACGTTGATTTGAGATTCATATTATCGTATATTTTTTTTATGACCATTAGTATCGATTGAACGCAGTCAATAACTAAGATAAGTTTAGACCATATATTGAATGCCCTTAATTAGGAAAATGACTCGCTTCGTTATAAGTCCCTCTCTTTGGTTAAATTTATTTTCATTTTATCTAAAATAGTACGTACTATCGCATTCATAATTTTGATTTAAATTATCATAATTGCATGCACTTGTGCTTGTAGTTCACGTGTCACAAATGCAGAGTTTTTTTTTTTTTTTTACAATGACAACAAAATTAACATAAAGTTTGACGAGCAAGTTAGGATTTAAATAAAATTTTCTATACCAATTGTGTAATGCTGATTTTTAATTCATAAAATAAAAGCTCTGCACTCAGCAGGCCAAATCTAAGTTTGGCATTGGAAAAGGATAATTTTCTTTGACACTTTAGTCTTCAATTGTCATCTCCCCAATCACTATTAATTGGAATATTATCATCGTACTAACTTATTTTTCCCAGTTAATTACAACATATAGCTCGATCTGGTTACATGACAGTAACTTTCATTAATAATTTTCTCCACGCGGCATGCCTAATTAATACGATGAAGATGATGTGATGTCCACAATACCAATCATTAACATCTCAATGCAGCTGATATGCTAAAATAGCCAAAAGACAAGTGGCGATTATTTAGTGTTATATGTGAAAATATCATTTATAAGCCTTGTAGCATTTTTTTCCATGGTGTAAAACCAATTTAACAAAAAGTTGATGGTTATATTGTAATTAATACCTGGATTCCCATCACTAGAAAAACGCAATTAATTCCACATTAAAGATTAGACAAAGAGGTAATACTAGTGGTACACTCTCAATGCCGGGATTGTCGTCATCGTCATTGAATTTCACATTATGTCCGCGTGAATTTAATGCTCATAACACAAATATCCCAACTGTAAAAGCTTGGTCTTTTCTCTTCCTTCCACCACTATATATAGTTTTTCTCATTTCAGAAGTTCCTCATCCACTCACTCTATATCTCAAAAGCACATAGTTTGCTTGTGTCAATGACATTTGGGGAACTCATTATGAATATAGGGGTGGTGGTAATGGTTTTGGGTTTGTGGAGTGGGTTTGGATCTGCACAACAAGTACCTTGCTACTTTATTTTTGGAGACTCTTTGGTGGATAATGGGAACAACAACCAGCTCAACTCATTGGCCAAAGCTAATTACCTCCCTTATGGGATTGACTTCCCAGCTGGTCCAACTGGAAGGTTTTCCAATGGGAAAACTACTGTTGATGTAGTTGGTGAGTTTGTTTGTTTGTTTTTTTCTAAAAAAAATCAATTAATTTTTTTATAGTTTAATTATATAATACTAGTAAGTTGTTAAAATTCAAACATGTTTTAATTAGCTTATCAAAAATTGCATTCTACTTGAGCAGAATATAGGTACTATCTAGTATACTGTTATCAAAATCTACTCTTCAGACTTTATCTAACTGTCTTAGATTTTATGTTTACTATGTACCTGCATACAACAAGCTAGTTAATGGTCAATTGTACGACAGTTATTAGTAAATTAAATGCAAGTATGTATATGTTTGTTTTTGATTGTGTAATTGATATAGATTACCTTTAATGGGCAATTGGACGACAATTATATGATGCATTGATGCTAAATTTAACCAAGAAATTTCCATGCCACAACGTATTTGACCTTTAAAGGCACGGTTTGAAGTTACATAAACTTTCTTTATCAGTTATCACTTACCAATGAAAATATAATAATAAATAAAAAGTAGCATGCAGAAATCATAAAATAAAACTAAAACTTGGTGAGTAATATATTTGTGGTCACTTTATAGTTTATTCTTTACATTACAATTAACTCTTGTTTTAATTTTTTTATTTTATACAACGTTATTTGTTTTAATTTTTTATTATAGAGATCTAATTAATATGTACTGATAATATACATATATTTTTTTGTATTTTTAATCAATTACAGATCTTCACATAGAATACATTTATAAACTTTATAATAATTATTTTAAAAGTTATTACAAAGAAGATTTTTTTTATTAATTGAGAGGTGTAAAATTTTTTATATCTTTTACTGTGATAACAATTAAACTCTTTTATAGTTCTTTTTCATTGATAATAAAAAATTAAATGAATAATATTTTACATGGTACACACATAAAGTACAAAATTTATAAAATAGAAGAATAAAACAAGTAATAACTATAACTTTAGGACAAAAGTAAAGTTTTTAAAATCTGTGCACATGTACTCCATTTGAGTTACTCTACTTTGACTTTAGTTGTATGTCTACCCCTCAGATACCAAGCACATGGATTTGTTTGGCAGCATTGAATTAGCAATTTAAGACAATCTGGTTCTGGTATAGTCCTTGATTGGACTAAAAGCTACTAGGTAGTAATTAGGCATGTAAAGAAGGAAAGAGCATTAGTTAGAAAAATTAACTCTCAAATAACCAAAAAGTCTGATTTAGTAACTCCCAGATACTTTTACTCTTGTCTAACATTCTCTTGAAATTTAACAGCTCAACTTTTGGGGTTCAATGATTACATACGTTCCTATGCAACAGCTAGAGGACGAGACATCCTTAGTGGAATTAATTATGCTTCTGCAGCTGCTGGAATTAGAGAGGAAACTGGACAGCAGCTGGTACTTTTTCATTTCTGTTTTCTGGTTTCTGTGGCACATGACTTCTTTTTTCTTCATCAATTTGGTAACCATATGGTTATTTGGTATAATTGTTCATTTGTTTTGTACTTTGTAGGGAGGCCGTATCAGTTTTAGTGGGCAGGTGCAAAATTACCAAAGGACTGTGTCCCAGATGGTAAATTTACTGGGAGATGAGAACACAACTGCAAATTACCTGAGCAAGTGCATTTATTCAATTGGAATGGGTAGCAACGATTACCTTAATAACTATTTCATGCCTCTATTCTATTCCAGCAGCAGGCAGTATACACCACAGCAGTATGCTAATGTTCTTATTCAAGCATATGCTCAACAACTCAGGGTTAGTCTCAGTTTTTCCTTTCACCTTTTCAATTAGCTTTCATAATATGTATCTATAGCTCCAAATAGCTAGTATTTTTTTTGTTACAGAGTCCAAAAGGTTATGGTAGTAGTAATAGTGATAAATATATATAAACCAACAATAAAGAAATCAAATGATTATAGTTTGAAGTTGTGCAGGTTAGAAACTTAAATAAGGTTAAAAAATTAAAAGCTTAACTGTTTTGTACTTTTGATTCAGATTCTGTACAACTATGGTGCAAGGAAAATGGCCTTATTTGGGGTTGGTCAAATAGGTTGTAGCCCTAATGCACTGGCCCAAAACAGCCCAGATGGTAGAACATGTGTGGCAAGAATCAATTCTGCAAACCAATTATTCAATAACGGATTGAGATCTCTAGTTGATCAACTCAACAACCAGCTTCCGGATGCAAGATTCATCTATGTAAACGTTTATGGTATCTTTCAAGATATCATAAACAATCCATCATCCTTTGGTAATTATCTTCTGCCAAGAACATTAGCTATTTTGTTGAGTCAAATTGTACATAAAGTTCATGCTCATTTTGTTCCCATGTGGTCAATTTTCAGGGTTTAGAGTCACAAATGCTGGGTGCTGTGGAGTAGGAAGGAATAATGGTCAAATTACTTGTCTGCCACTGCAACCCCCATGCAGGAACAGAAGGGATTTTCTGTTTTGGGATGCATTTCATCCAACTGAGGCTGCCAATAGTATCATTGCTAGGAGAGCTTACAATGCTCAATCTGCATCAGATGCTTACCCTGTTGATATCAATCGCTTAGCTCAGATCTAAGTAGGGTCTAGTGGCAATAAGTTGTGTCACAGTAACTTCAATTGTAATGTTTGCGTGGTTTTAGCACCCCTTTCTTATTTTTAGTTTAAATATTTGTGTTCACAAGTTTAAGTGTAATTTGTCATCAAATTTTTGGTTAAGATTTGCATATTGGTAGTGAGTACTACTTATTGGCTGATGATATATATTTTCATCCAAAATGAATAAAATGACAAGAAATTATTTGCTTTTAGACTTCTTAAAAAACGAAATTACTTTCTGCCTAAATATTTGCTGGTCTTTTTTTTATTGTGTGTCGTAGTTGATAATATTCTAACACTTCATTAAATTAGTTTTATAAAAACATTTTTTTATCATTTTAAAAAAAGTATTGTCATTTAAAATACTTTTATATTTTTCATTATTTTTAATTTAACTTTGTTATACAATAGTGCTATATACTAGTATAGGTATAAAAATAAGTGTAAACTAATTAAAAATAATCAGAATTTTATTAAATAAAGAAGAAGCATATACTAATATCAAATTCTATTTTAAATGTTTTTTTTTATACCTTTATAACATTTTTTTATTAATTATTTTTTACTTTGTAAATTTTAAAACTTTTCAAAATAATAATAATAATAATAATAATAATAATAATAATAATAATAATAATAATAATAATAATAATAATAATAATAATAATAATAATAATAATAATAATAATAATAATAATAATAATAATAATAATAATAATAATAATAATAATAATAATAATAATAATAATAATAATAATAATAATAATAATAATAATAATAATAATAATAATAATAATAATAATAATAATAATAATAATAATAATAATAATAATAATAATAATAATAATAATAATAATAATAATAATAATAATAATAATAATAATAAATAATAATAATAATAATAATAATAATAATAATAATAATAATAATAATAATAATAATAATAATAATAATAATAATAATAATAATAATAATAATAATAATAATAATAATAATAATAATAATAATAATAATAATAATAATAATAATAATAATAATAATAATAATAATAATAATAATAATAATAATAATAATAATAATAATAATAATAATAATAATAATAATAATAATAATAATAATAATAATAATAATAATAATAATAATAATAATAATAATAATAATAATAATAATAATAATAATAATAATAATAATAATAATAATAATAATAATAATAATAATAATAATAATAATAATAATAATAATAATAATAATAATAATAATAATAATAATAATAATAATAATAATAATAATAATAATAATAATAATAATAATAATAATAATAATAATAATAATAATAATAATAATAATAATAATAATAATAATAATAATAATAATAATAATAATAATAATAATAATAATAATAATAATAATAATAATAATAATAATAATAATAATAATAATAATAATAATAATAATAATAATAATAATAATAATAATAATAATAATAATAATAATAATAATAATAATAATAATAATAATAATAATAATAATAATAATAATAATAATAATAATAATAATAATAATAATAATAATAATAATAATAATAATAATAATAATAATAATAATAATAATAATAATAATAATAATAATAATAATAATAATAATAATAATAATAATAATAATAATAATAATAATAATAATAATAATAATAATAATAATAATAATAATAATAATAATAATAATAATAATAATAATAATAATAATAATAATAATAATAATAATAATAATAATAATAATAATAATAATAATAATAATAATAATAATAATAATAATAATAATAATAATAATAATAATAATAATAATAATAATAATAATAATAATAATAATAATAATAATAATAATAATAATAATAATAATAATAATAATAATAATAATAATAATAATAATAATAATAATAATAATAATAATAATAATAATAATAATAATAATAATAATAATAATAATAATAATAATAATAATAATAATAATAATAATAATAATAATAATAATAATAATAATAATAATAATAATAATAATAATAATAATAATAATAATAATAATAATAATAATAATAATAATAATAATAATAATAATAATAATAATAATAATAATAATAATAATAATAATAATAATAATAATAATAATAATAATAATAATAATAATAATAATAATAATAATAATAATAATAATAATAATAATAATAATAATAATAATAATAATAATAATAATAATAATAATAATAATAATAATAATAATAATAATAATAATAATAATAATAATAATAATAATAATAATAATAATAATAATAATAATAATAATAATAATAATAATAATAATAATAATAATAATAATAATAATAATAATAATAATAATAATAATAATAATAATAATAATAATAATAATAATAATAATAATAATAATAATAATAATAATAATAATAATAATAATAATAATAATAATAATAATAATAATAATAATAATAATAATAATAATAATAATAATAATAATAATAATAATAATAATAATAATAATAATAATAATAATAATAATAATAATAATAATAATAATAATAATAATAATAATAATAATAATAATAATAATAATAATAATAATAATAATAATAATAATAATAATAATAATAATAATAATAATAATAATAATAATAATAATAATAATAATAATAATAATAATAATAATAATAATAATAATAATAATAATAATAATAATAATAATAATAATAATAATAATAATAATAATAATAATAATAATAATAATAATAATAATAATAATAATAATAATAATAATAATAATAATAATAATAATAATAATAATAATAATAATAATAATAATAATAATAATAATAATAATAATAATAATAATAATAATAATAATAATAATAATAATAATAATAATAATAATAATAATAATAATAATAATAATAATAATAATAATAATAATAATAATAATAATAATAATAATAATAATAATAATAATAATAATAATAATAATAATAATAATAATAATAATAATAATAATAATAATAATAATAATAATAATAATAATAATAATAATAATAATAATAATAATAATAATAATAATAATAATAATAATAATAATAATAATAATAATAATAATAATAATAATAATAATAATAATAATAATAATAATAATAATAATAATAATAATAATAATAATAATAATAATAATAATAATAATAATAATAATAATAATAATAATAATAATAATAATAATTTATTAATGACATGTATCTATCGCAAGGTTACCCTAAAAACAGTGACTCATTTAATTGCAGATATACGTGACTTCCTACTTAACTTACAGGATTAAATTAACGGATTCAATCTATGGGTTTACAAGATAACCCATTAGCCCATAAAAAATATATTTTTTAATATTTTAAATTAGTAGGAAAAAAACAAAAACATAAGTAAACAATTTCAATGAAGCAAAAAACAAATAAAACATGAGGACAAGCTTAACCCCAAATGCTTTTACATACTTATTAAATATAGCTTCATTCAAATATGTTTGGCAATTGCTTTTTAGACTTATTTTTACTTATACGCTCATCTTTCATGTTTTTGTATTTTTTTTTCTATGTCACAACCTAAAATTGTGATTTAAAATTTGGAGTGGCACTAGGGCAAAAATCGTATGAAACCACCGGCGTTTAGTTTAGGCGTTGAAAACCTAACTTGGAAAAATGTTGAATCGAAATATGGGTTCGGGGAGTTGGTTCTGCCAGTGCTAGGGCGTGGGACGCCTCACTGATTGATAGTTCTGGCAAATTATATAGATAGGGACAGTCTTTGTATTTGGATTGTGTTTTGGTGCAAAGTCCCAGGAAAGGAAGAGGTTCAAGTAAGGTGTTAGGATTTTGGGGTTTAAGATTTGAGAAATTTGGGATTTGACTTGATAGAGGTGTGCCCTTTGGGCCCAACGTCCGAGCACGGAGGGTTCAAAGTCTACGTAGTTACGGGTGGGGATGTTGCTTTAGAAAGGGTGAGATTTGGGAGAGGTTTGAGAGATCTGGAGGCTTAGGAGAGGTTTGAGAGATTTGGCTTAGAGTTTCTTCTGGAAAAATTCCTCCCTTTTCTCTTCACTTTGAGGCTTTTATAGGCTTGGGATTGGGTGGTGGTGGCCCCATATCCCTGATTCTCTCCTCGGTCTTAAGTCGATTCTTAACTACCTTCCAAGATATTATTTTATATGAGTCAAGGTGGGTCTCGGGAAGACTTCGGTCTTGGGAAGACTTCGATCTTAGGAAGACTCGATCTTAGGAAGACTTCGATCTTAGGAAGACTCGATCGAGACAATTTAAGATAACAATGGTGGCCCCTATTTATTGTGCTTTTCAAAAGAATGTGATCTTTTTTGGATAAGCATAAATAAAGATAGAAACTGGGATTGGTTCGGTGGGGTGAAGGCTTATGACGGTGGTCCAAGTATGAAATGGCTAGTTAGGCGCTTGAATTTGCAATAAGCGTTTGGTAGCGGATAAGGTAATCAGCGATTGGTGTCTCGCCCCTCCCATAGTAGCCGGGTAAGCGGTGCATAGTATTTGTGAGCGTGAGGCAAGGTACTTTCATTTGGGCCGTACACTGATGAGCCCTCCAAATTTCAAAAAAGGTACTTGGCGGCCAGACAAAGGTACACATTTCAAAAAGGGGTGATGCGCATGAGCCCTCCAAGTTTCAAAAAGTACGGCGTTGCACAAGGTACACACCGGCTGGTACGCAAGCCCCAAGTTTCAAAAGGTATTTGGCGGAGACAAGGTACACACCGCTGGTACGCAAACCCTCCAAATTTCAAAAAGTACTTGGCGTGGACAAGGTACACACCTGCTTCAATGCACGCAAGCCCTCCAAGTTTCAAAAAGGTATTTGGCAGCAGACAAGGTACACACTGGGCTGGGTACGCAAGCCCTCCAAGTTTCGAAAAGTACTTGGCAGCCGCATAAGGTACACATCGATCTGGTACACAAGCCCTCCAAGTTTCAAAAAGTACTTGGCGGCGGACAAGGTACACACTGCTGGTACGCAAGCCATCCAAGTTTCAAAAAGTATTTGGCAAAGGACAAGGTACACAATCGGCTGGTACGCAAGCCCTCCAAGTTTCAAAAAAGTACTTGACAAAGGCAAAGAAGGTACACACCTGGCTGGTACTCAAGCCTCCAAGTTTCACAACGTTATTTGGCAGCAGGCAAGGTACTCACCTGGCTGGTATCAAGCCTCCAAATTTCAAAAAGTACTTGGCAACAGGCAAGGTACACACCTACTTCCTCAAGCCCTCCAAGTTTCACGACGTTATTTGGCAGCAGGCAAGGTACTCCTGGGCTGGTACTCAAGCCTCCAAATTTCAAAAAGTACTTGGCAGCAGGCAAGGTACACACTGGCCTGGTACTCAAGCCCTCCAAGTTTCACAACGTTATTTGGCAAAGCAGGCAAGGTACTCATTGGGCTGGTACTCAAGCCCTCCAAATTTCAAAAAGTACTTGGCAAAGGCAAGGTACACACACACTCCGGTACTCAAGCCCTCCAAGTTTCACAACGTTATTTGGCAGCAGGCAAGGTACTCACTTTGGCCGGGTACTCAAGCCTCCAAATTTCAAAAAGTACTTGGCAGCGGGCAAAGGTACACACTGGCTGGTACTCAAGCCTCCAAGTTTCACAACGTTATTTGGCGGCAGGCAAGGTACTCACCTACTGGTACTCACTGGCTGGTACTCAAGCCTCCAAATTTCAAAAAGTACTTGGCGGCAGGCAAGGTACACATTGGCCGGTACTCAAGCCCTCCAAGTTTCAAAAAGTACTTGGCAAAGGCCAAGGTACACACTAAGTTTGCTGGTACTCAAGCCCTCCAAGTTTCACAACGTTATTTGGCAAAGAGGCAAGGTACTCACCTACTTGGTACTTAAGCCCTCCAAATTTCAAAAAGTACTTGGCAGCAGGCAAGGTACACACCTGGCTGGTATTCAAGCCCTCCAAGTTTCACAACGTTATTTGGCGGCAGCAAGGTACTCACTGGCTGGTACTCAAGCCCTCCAAATTTCAAAAAGTACTTGGCAGCAGGCAAGGTACACACTGGTTGGTACTCAAGCCTCCAAGTTTCACAACGTTATTTGGCAAGCTAAGCAAGGTACTCAAGCCCTCCAAATTTCAAAAAAGTACTTGGCGGCGAGGCAAGGTACACACCTGGCTGGTACTCAAGCCCTCCAAGTTTCAAAAGGTATTTTTGAGTTGTTTTTATTTTCTACTTTTACTTTTGTGAGCAGCGGCTTTTTGGATTTTGGTGAGGTAGATGGGGTCAAAGGACCCGTGATTGGGGCGTCTTATGCATGGGGTGGCCGATGGAAACGCCCTACGCGGTAGAGAGTGGCCGAAGTTTGAGACGGCTCTACGGCGAGGGGTGGCCGAGTTGGAGTGGAGGCGCTTGTGCAGTATGCAGACGAGATTGAGGCGGTACAGTGCTGGCCGAAATGGAGGCGCCGTGACAAGGCAAAAGCTGAGACCGAGGCGCCATAGCCTAGAATGGAGGCGTGCCAGGCGGGCTGACTGAGAATCGAGATGGCCACATGATTGCTGGGAACGGAGGCGATTTGTGGCAATGCAAACATAAACGGAGGCGCCACGCCTCGGGCTGAATGGAGGGCCACAGCCGGCTGAATGGAGGCGTAAGGCAGACCGAGGTCGAGTAAGGCCACAAGCTGGCTGAATGGAGGCAGCCATGCAGGGTAGACTAAGATTGAGGCGCCACAGTGCGGGCCGGAGTGGAGGCGGCTTTGTAGGCAGACTGAGATTGAAGCACCATAGGCCGGGCCGGAATGGAGGCGACTTGAG
This sequence comes from Mucuna pruriens, assembly GCA_025330945.1. Taxonomy (NCBI): domain Eukaryota; kingdom Viridiplantae; phylum Streptophyta; class Magnoliopsida; order Fabales; family Fabaceae; genus Mucuna; species Mucuna pruriens. Next base: position 1,655,743 of record JAENHJ010000533.1, on the reverse strand, counting down.
AGTGACTCAATTGGGTGAAGTAATGGGCCGAGGGTACTTGGGCCCCTTTTATTATTTTTCTCTTTTTTTTTTTTGTGTTTTTTTTGTTGAGTGTAGGAGCAAAGGCTTTTATGGGCTCTTCCGGAGATGGCAACATTTGCCGCGTGCGTTTTCGAGGTCGGGCCGAGGAGATAACGAAGTTCCTCCGCCGAGACAGACAAAGCATGTGCGAGGATGATCAAGCTTGGGGTGGCCCATGAATTGGTCTTTGGCCGGCGGCTTCTTGGCGCGGGATGGCTTAGACTAAGGGGGCCCAAGGAAGGTTTGGAAATAGAGGTGGCTTGTGCAAGGATGATTGAGACTGAAGTGGCCCATGGGGGTGACTGAGACAGAGGCGATATGTGTGAGGATGACTGGGACTGAGGCGGCCCATGCGGGTGATTGAGACAGAGGCGGTCTGCAATGGGATGAGTAGGATCGAGGCGCCCAAGGAAGGTGTGGAAATAGAGGCAGCTTGCGTAAGGATGGCCGAGACCGAGGTGACCCATGGAAGGTGTGGAAACAGAGGCGCTTGGCAAGGATGATTGAGACCGGAGCGCCCAATGGGGTGATCGAGACAGAGGCGCCTGCGTGCGATGATTGAGACTGAAGCGGCCCGTGGGGGTGATCGAGAGATGAGGCGGTTCAAATGGGGATGACTAGGACCGAGGCGGTCCAAGGAAGGTGTGGAAATAGAGGCGTTTGGCAAGCAAGGATGGTTGAGACCGAGGCGCCCATGGAAGGTGTGGAAACAGAGGCGGCTTGTGCAATGATGATTGAGAGTGAAGCGGCGCATGGGGGTGACATAGATAGAGGCGGTCTGTGCGGGGATGATTGAGACTGAAGCGCCCATGGGGGTGATCGAGACAGGCGGCCTGCGGGGGATGACTAGGATTGAGGTGGCCCAAGGAAGGTGTGGAAATAAAGGCGGTTTGGCGCAAGGATGGTTGAGACCGAGGCGCCATGGAAGGTGTGGAAACAGGGCGGCGCTTGTGCAATGATGATTGAGAGTGAAGCGGGCATGGGGGGATATAGATAGAGGCGGTTCGTAAGGGATGATTGAGACCGAAGCGCCCATGGGGTGATTGAGACAGAAGGCGGTCCGTAAGGATGATTGAGATCAAGCGGCTTCATGGGGTGATCGAGACAGAGGCAAGTTCAGGCGGGATGATCGACCGAGGCGGCTAAGGAAGGTGTGGAAATAGAGGCGGCTTTCTGCGTAAGGGATGACCGGCACCGGCGCGCCAGGAGGGGCGTGAAATAGAGCGCATGCGCAAGGATGGCCGAGACTGAGGCGACCCATGGAAGGTGTGGAAACAGAGGCGGTTGGTGCAAGGATGATTGAGATCAAGCGCCCAATGGGGCGATCGAGACAGGCAAGGTAAAGGATGATTGAGACCGGCGCCTCATGGGGGTGACCGATGCAGGCAATTCAAGGATGACCGACCGAGGCGCTCAAGGAAGGCGTGCGAAATAGAGGCGGCCATGTAAGGATGACCGAGACCGAGGCGCCGCAGGAAGGTGTGGAAATGAGGCGCATGCGCAAGGATGGCTGAGACTGAGGCGACCCATGGTAGGTGTGGAAACAGAGGCGGTTGGTGCAAGGATGATTGAGACTGAAGCGGCCCATGGGGGTGACTGAGACAGGCGCCATGCGGGATGACTGGGACTGAGGCGGCCCAAGGAAGGTGTGGAAATAGATGCGGCTTGCGCAAGGATGGCTGAGACTGAGGCGGCCCATGGAAGGTGTGGAAATAGAGGCAGCATGCGCAAGGATGGCTGAGACTGAGGCGACCCATGGTAGGTGTGGAAACAGAGGCGGTTGGTGCAAGGATGATTGAGACTGAAGCGGCCCATGGGGGTGACTGAGACATGAGGCGCATCAGGCGGGGATGACTGGGACTGAGGCGGCCCAAGGAAGGTGTGGAAAATAGATGCGGCTTGCGCAAGGATGGCTGAGACTGAGGCGGTCCATGGAAGGTGTGGAAACAGAGACGGCCTGTGCAAGGATGACTGAGACTGAGGTAGCCCATGGAAGGGTGCGGAAATAGAGGCGGCTTGCGTAAGGATGACTGAGATTGAGGCGGTCCATGGAAGGGTGCGGAAACAGAGGCGGCCTGTGCGTGGATGACTGAAATGGAGGCGGGTAATTGAGGGATGTTGAGACGGAGACGGCCTATAACGAGCGGCAAGACAAAGCGGTAGGGTTAAATAAGGAGTTGCTGAGACCGAATTGGCCTATGCTGAAGAAACAAGGCGTTGATATGGCCGCGCTGATTAAGAAGGCTCGTTCGACGAATGACGCCAAGAGCTCAGGCCGAAAGGCCTCTAGTGCCAAGATCGCTCCAATCGTGTCCGAAGGACTCGGCTCCTATGGTTGAGAAGGACTCGACCCAGGCCGTCGAGAAGCCGGCAACTTTGTCCGGCAAGGAGGCAGGTAAGCAGAAAGCCGATGCTATGGCGGCAGAGGAGACGACTGCCAAAAAAGGAAAGGCCTCTATTCTATTCCTCCTTCTCCGCCTCTGTTTGTCCAACCAAAAGGCAACGTGGTCGTGACTTCGAGGCCGGATTTGCCGCTTGGTAGCTTGTTCAGCTACGTGGCCCCTCCCATCATCAGTTCCTTGTGGGGCCCAGGGTTTAATATGCGCAGCCTGTTTCCCACCAACAAGATACCTCAACACGATCGGGGACGATTGGTGTCAGCCGGTGCTGCCAGCTCTATTGACATGATGACTGCCTATATGGCGCGCTCAATTGCCACTTTGGAGACTTGGTGTGGGATGCTGGGTAAGGCTGAGCAGATAATGGCCAAGGAAGCTGTGTCCTAGAAGGAGTTGGAGAAGGCCCAAAAGGCTAGGGCCGAGTCTTTAGCTGAGGTTGAAAGGATGAAGGAGGCTAGTTAGAAAGCCTGCGCTGAGGTTGAAGACCTGAAGGCCCAACTTGCTGCTTTTCAAGCTCAGTCCTCCTTGCTGGCGACTGAAGTCGGCGCTTGCTGAATCTCAATCAAGGGTGGTGGAAGTGGAGTCCATTCTTGCTTCGGATAAAGAGGCTTTGAAGGCTGCCGAAGCGAAGACCGCGTCCGCCGAGTCGGAGGTGAGCAAGTTGAAAGAAGAAAACGCTGGTCTTGACGAGAGGGTGGCTTGCTTGGAAGGGGCCATTGTAGATTAGTACGAGGATGCATTCAACAAGGCCCTTAGACAAATAGCTATGCTAGCCACTGATTTCGACCTTAGTCCGTACGACATGATTAAGGAGGTCTAAGATGGGAAATTGGTTTCCCTCTTGGACTCTCCTTAAAACTTGTAACACCTTACTTATTAATGAAAGAGATTTTTCTTTGTGTTTTTTTTTTTTTGATTTTCTGTTAAAAGGCAGAGGGATCTTCTGTTGGTTTAATGGTATCAATTAGGTTGGGGAATGATGGCCTTAGTGTAGACTCGAGGTTTGGGGATGGGGTTTCTGGACTCAATATTTGGGCGTAATGGCTTAATGGGATTAACACTTAAGGGAATGGAGATAATACTAAGGGAAATGATGGCTTCTAGACTCAGTGCTAGGGTATAAAGGCTTAATGGAAGGAAATGTAAAGGGAATGGTGGCTTAGTTTTAGCTATCCTTCCGAAGATTGGGTAGCCAAGATAACTTGGGTTATGGACGGGTTAGGGATTTGAACGGTCTATCTCGGCTATTTATCTGGCTTGGAAGTGCTTAAAGGGTGGGTAGCGAGGAAGTCGTCCTTTCGGGATCCGAGAGTTGGTCAAGGGGAGGCACTCGACCTTTTGACGTCTGAATACCACTTGGTTTCCCAAGAGCCGAGGGCTACTTGGTCCTCCGATATCAAGGTGTCAATAGGCTTTGAGGTAAAGCCGGTTTGACGGCCGTTTGGGATCTTAAGGCGAGTCATTCTCTAGAGTTGGGTTAATCAATGTGACTCTATGGGTATGCATAGTTTGAACAAGGGAATGTTGACTTAAGTATGTATGAGTGAATGAGTTGATTGGGAGGTTTAGAGCTGGTTTGGATGATCCTAGACTTTGGATTTGTTGGCCCCCATCTTTGGCTTCCATCCCCAACAGAAGTCATAGATGGGAAACTTGTGTCCCTTCTTGACTTAGGGTTGAAAAATGTGGCATGAAACCAAATTGACTATCTTGAAGAGACAAGTGACTTGGGGGTCAACATGACCAAGATGGCATGACCACATCAAATTGAAAAAGTTGGTACTAAGCCATAAATGCCTAAGTTGGGACCTGAATGACTAACTTAGGAACAAACCGACTCAGGGTCGAAGTAATAGTGTTGGCATGGAGACTCGACACCAAGTTAATAGAGAGATTCGACACGGAGTTGACAAAGGGACTCGACACAGGGTGGGAGACTTAATGCGGAGTCAAAATGGAGACTTGACATGAGGTTGGCAGAGAAACTTGATATGGGGTCGATACAGAGACTTGACACGTAGAGACTCAGAGAGACTCACACACGGTTAACCCAAGATGGAGTGGGCGAAGGACTTAACATAGAGTTGGTATAGGCTTAGACATGGTGTTGGGAGGTGGGAGTAACCATGGGATGGCATGCATGCTGTATGTATGCATTTATGCATGTATGCAAACTAATTAAGATTTTATTTTGGTGGGAGGACAGACACTTGGATGCTTGGAATGCATGTCATATGTGCGGATTACGGGATGCGTGAATGTTTGAAATGCATGTGGGTTGCATGGACATTTAACATGGAATGGTCGCATGGATGTATGGAGGTTTGCCATGGATGGCTAGATGCATGGATGCTTGACATGAAGGGCTGGATACGTGGTTGTATGAATGTGTGGAGTCGGGGGTTGCTAGATGCATGGATTATCGGGTGTAGGTAATGGCAAGATGTGGAGTTGGACGAGGTATAGGGGGTGTGCGTTTTAGCAGAGGCAAGTCTCTATTTCCCTACAGTTTTCCATCCCAAGACTCGTGGTGTAGACAACTGAGCTTCTTATGTTCCCGTCTTGGATGTTGTCACCTTGTCATTGCTCGTGAATTGAGACTAGTCAAAGGCTCACTATTTTGAGTGGTCTTCAACTTTTTCATCTTAACTGTAACGCTCCTTTTGTTTCTTTTCTTTTTGGCTTATGGAGGAATGGAAAGGATTGTGTTTATGTTGTTCCTGCGGAAGGGTCTACGGGGAGGGGTGACAATGTTATCCTCATGTATGCAATTTTTGAAGAGTCCATCAACCAACGCCTTTAAGGATAATTTTGGTGTCTCTATAGGCTTCTTCTAGCTAACTTTTCTTAAGGGTTCGCTTCAACTCCCTATGTTGGTGGTCTGCCCCCAGTATTGCATTTTCGCTTAGACTACTCTTTTTAGTCTCAGTGAACTCTTATTTGATTTTTTTTCTAACTTTTGCCTAGGTTGTTATTTTGAGGTTTCAACCTAGCGAGTTGCTTTTTTCTTTGTCTTTTTTTTTATTCCATTTTTCCTTGGGGGAATTGAGCCAATGAGAGTTTTAAGCATAGTAAAGTTTGATGTGGTAGACCATCTTTCCTTCTTGGTTTGGAGGACAGGTAACCAGGCTAGATGCTTGAGGCTTTATAGATTATCCTTATTATCCTTGCCGGTTTGATTGATGGAATAATCAAAATTTGAACATGGGATATTAGTGCCAGGGATGAATTTTATTTTATTGGTATTTTTGACTTGGTTTAAGCGTGGGAAGAAAAAGGGAATCATGAAGAGTCAAAGTATACTTCATTAATTATTCAAAGAAAGAGCATTACAGTCGATTTGAAAAAGGATTAGGGACTACGAAATAGCGAACTTTTCTTATTGGATCATAGTTTTTGGGATAGGGGGATTGAACAAGTTTCAACGAGACTGTGGTCACAAGGGCATGCTGAAGCAAGTGCGACAAAAGTTCGGTATATGACATTGGTAAAAGTGTTAGAACCCTAGGGTTCTTTCTTTTCCATGAAATGTTATATTGCACGGTTTGGATGGGGATGGTCGGAGGTAAGGGGTGTGGTGTTTGGTGTTGGGCTTGGTAGGGGCTTTGACGCCACCTCTGGTTTTGTGATCTTGTGATGGTGTGGCAGGAAATGATTTGAGATGTCCCTTGGTTTTGCATGTACTTCAAAGATTTCGATTTGACCTATTTATGCCTTTAATTGGCTAACATCATTTTTTAGCACTTCTTGTTGTTTTTGCTAGATCCCTTATAGTTGTCTCCATCCGTTTTGCCTTGGGAAAGCGCCCAGAAAGGTTTTTCAAACTTGATCCTTGCCTTGTTATTGGTCTTGGTGAGCTAGTCGGGTGGGGAATGAAATGTAAATGTGATGAAATGCAACACCTAATCTTAAATGCATGGTGGAGATGAATGTGGAATATGATGCATGTTATTTTGCTTTTTTATTTTTTTATTTTTTTTACAAGGTTAGAATTGAAGTGAAAATGTGATGAGCCATCTATGGAAATGCCGTGGGGGTAGAACAAAATTGGGGAGATGGAAGAGAGCCATCTTAAATAAGAGAATGACACGGGACTGGATGCGACTTGGAATCGACGCTAGGGTAGGATTTCAGTTGGATAAATGGGAATGGCTTAGAGTCGGACTCAGATTGGAATCGACACAGGGGCCAAGATGAAATTGGGGACGACACGGAGACGAGCTCGGACCAGGCACATGGTGTACTGGCTAACTCAGGTTTAGGTGTACTGGCCGACTTAGGCTCGAGTATACTAGTTGACTCAGTTGGGTTTATGGGTCGACGCAAGTGAGGTTTACATGGTCGGGCTTAGATTAGGGATTACTTGGCCAGGCTCGGACTAGGGTTTACTTGGCCGGCTCGGACTAGGGTTTGATTAGCCCGGCTTCGGACCGGGGTTTGATTGGTCGCTCGGACGGGGGTTTGTTGGCCCATTCGGACCCGAGGTTTTAATGGCCGGCTCGGACCGGGGGATTTTAGTTAGCCGGCTCGGACCGGGGTTTAGTTAGGCCGGCTCGGACTAGGGTTTAGTTAGCCGGCTCGGACTAGGGTTTGATTAAGCCGCTCGACGGGGAGGTTTGATTGGTTGACTCGGACTAGGGTTTGATTGGTTGACTCGGACTAGGGTTTGATTGGTTGACTCGGGCTAGGGTTTAGTTAGTCGGCTCGGGCTAGGGTTTACTTGGCCGACTCGGACTAGGGTTTACTTGGCCGACTCGGACTAGGGTTTGGTTGGCCGACTCAGACTAGGGTTTGATTGGCCGACTCAGACTAGGGTTTGCTTGACTCGGACCCGGGGTTTGCTTAGCTCGGACCGAGTTGTTTGGCCCGGAAGACTCGAACTAGGGTTTGCTTGGCCGACTCGAACTAGGGTTTGATTGGTCGGCTCGGACCAGGGTTTGATTGGTCGGCTCGGACTAGGGTTTGATTAGTCGACTCAGACTAGGGTTTAGTTAGTCGGCTCATGCTAGGGTTTAGTTGGCCAGCTCAGACTAGGGTTTGATTGGCCGACTCGGACTAGGGTTTGCTTGGCCGACTCGGACCAGGGTTTTCTTGGCCGGCTCGGACCAGGGTTTGATTGGTCGGCTCGGACTAGGGTTTGCTTGGTCGGCTCGGACTAGGGTTTGCTTGGTCGGCTCGGACTAGGGTTTAGTTGGCTGGCTCTGGTTAATGTTTGCTTGGTAGACTCTGGTTAAGGTTTGTTTGGTAGACTCTGGTTAAGGTTTGCTTGGTAGACTCTGGTTAAGGTTTGCTTGGTAGACTCTGGTTAAGGTTTGCTTGGTAGACTCTGGTTAAGGTTTGCTTGGTAGACTCTGGTTAAGGTTTGCTTGGTAGACTCTGGTTAAGGTTTGCTTGGTAGACTCTGGTTAAGGTTTGCTTGGTAGACTCTGGTTAAGGTTTGCTTGGTAGACTCTGGTTAAGGTTTACTTGGTAGACTCTGGTTAAGGTTTACTTGGTAGACTCTGGTTAAGGTTTACTTAGTAGACTCTGGTTAAGGTTTACTTGGTAGACTCTGGTTAAGGTTTACTTGGTAGACTCTAGTTAAGGTTTACTTGGTAGACTCGGTTTAAGGTTCACTTGGTAGACTCGGTTTAAGGTTCAACTGGCCGGCTTGGGCTAAGCTTTATGACTCGGACTAAGGTTTAGTTGGCTGACTTGGACTAAGGTTTATGACTCGGACTAAGGTTTATTTGGTCGACTTGGGCTAAGATTTATTTGGTTGACTTGGACAAAGGTTTATGACTCGGACTAGGGTTTAGTTGGCTGACCTTGGACTAAGGTTTATTTGGTTGGCTTGGGCTAAGATTTATTTGGTTGGCTTGGACAAAGATTTATGACTCGGATTAAGGTTTAGTTGGCTGACCTTGGACTAAGGTTTATTTGGTTGGCTTGGGCTAAGATTTATTTGGTTGGCTTGGGCTAAGATTTATTTGGTTGACTTGGACAAAGGTTTATGACTCGGATTAAGGTTTAGTTGGCTGACTTGGACTAAGGTTTATGACTCGGACTAAGGTTTATTTGGTTAACTTGGGCTAAGATTTATTGGGCTGACTTGGACAAAGGTTTATGACTCGGACTAAGGTTGGTTTGGACTGAGGTTCATGACTCGGGCTAAGGTTTATCCGATTGACTTGGTCTAGGTTTATCCAATAAGCTTCTAGAAGAATCCCCCAAGGTTCTCACCATCAGATATCTAGACTTCCTCACCATTAGGCTCCTGGGTCTATGGACTCCCTGAGGTTTCCAGCACGATCAGGACCAATTTCCCAGTGTCTTTGGCTCCCTCAGTTATCAGCCCCTGTGGAACTATCGCGGTCACCGCATGCAGAAATCTCCAAAGAGGGTACCGCTACACGCCCCGCACTCCTTAGCTCTCAGGTCCGGGTATAGGACTGCACTCATGGATATGTTAAGCCATTATAGCACCCCCTTTAAAGGACTCGCCCCGTATGAACCCCCCACAAGATAATAGCAAAATATTGTCGCCTATCCTATGATTTTATATAAGCAAAAGATACAAACATCAAATTCAAATTACAACACATGCACCAATTAACAAAGACCAATGGAAACACAGGACCCAACCTCAGAGTTTTGCCCCCCACAACCTTAATTCTCGTGCAAAATATATTTCAAGTAATGACAATTTTATATATTTTTCTAGAAATTTTGTTTTTCTTTCAAAAATCATATTTGAGGTATAATTAAACATTCAATATAAGCATTTCTTAAGAAAATTAAAAAAAATAAAATAAAATAAAATAAAATAAAATTGAACCTTAAAACTGACCTGACAGGGCTCAACTCTCAATAAAACAGGGTCCCCAGTGGAGTCGTCATCTGTCACAACCTAAAATTGTGACGGTAAGCTGGGTGGGCCGAGACCAGGTCGGCCACAAAAGGAGTCGCCACCGGCGTTTTGGTTTAGGGAACGCCAGGAAACCTAACGGAAAGGCTGGTCTTGAATCAGAAATATGGGTTCGGGAGTTGGTTACACGCTAGGCATAGGGGCCCCAAGCATGCCTATCACTTGATAGTTACCCTTGGCTAGCTATATGGAGAGAGGGACGGTGCTTGTATTTGGATTGTGTTTTTGGTCTAAGTCTAGGAAAGGAAGAGGTTCAAGTAAGGTGTTCTGGGATTTTGGGGTTTAAGATTTGAGAAATTTGGGATTTGACTTGATAGAGGTGTGCCCTCTAGGCCTACGTACCTCGGCTTCAGAGGGTTCAAAGTCTACGTAGTTCTGGGTGGGGATGTTGCTAGAAAGGGTGAGATTTGGGAGAGGTTTGAGAGATTTGGGAGGCTTGGGAGAGGTTTGAGAGATTTAGCTTAGAGTTTCTTCCTGGAAAAATTCCTCCCCTTTTCTCTTCACTTTGAGGCTTTTTATAGGCTTGGGATTGGGCTGGTGGTGGCCCCCATATCCCTTGATTCTCTCCTGGTAGGTGCTAAGTCAGTTGCAACTACCTTCCAAGATATTATTTTATATGAGTCAAGGTGGGTCCCGGGAAGACTCAGTCTTGGGAAGACTCAGTCCCGGACAATTTTGGGGTACAACATTCTAAAAATACTTGTTAAAAACTAAATTTCAGAATTTATTTTAGTAATAAATAAATATTCCACAGATTAATTTTTAGAAATGTTAATACTTCTGAAAACTAATTTATGGAAACATGCTTCGAAGACAAAAAAGCATTGGGGAAAGATTGGCTAATATATATGCATCATTAAATATCTGGATATTGAGGACGCCTATGATAATAGATGTTTCAGCTTGTGAGAATTTCGCTTTCTCCATCACCATATCGACGAGTTCAGTGAGGGTGTCCTCCATGGATAAAAACAAAGACCTTCAACCAAGAAACCAAACGAGGACAACTCTAGCAAAGCAAAAATCCTTTCTCCAACGTCTCAACCGTAAAATCAACAGTCTCTTGTATCGACCTCCACCATTACAGATGCCACGGAAAACAATCCCATATGTTACGCCATATGGAGGATCCCCCTTTCCCATCATTTCCTTAAAAACCTCATGGCTTCTTTTGTTCTCTTCCTTTTGATGGTGCTTGAATCATGAGAGGTTATAAGCTTCTAGAGTCAACACGGAACCTTTTCTTTCTTTTGGAGAATGATAAAATGAACTAAATAATATAAAAGTATGAACAATTATCATTTTACAGGTCGAGTTTGTGAGGTTGAATTATAATTGAAATCTAAATTCTAAGATGATTTATATCAAAATTTATTTTAGCGATTATTGTTGAGTTTATCGAGTTATTTACTATTAAGTTGTTATTAAATTTTTTGTAAATATCCAATTTTTTAATCTTTACACTTAAGATGTCTAGTTCTCAGATTGAGTCATGTGTGTTGGAAATTCCATATCGAATAGTTGTATAAGTAGGGAAACACTTACTTTACACAAGCTAATTTTATGAAGTTGAGAGTTATGTTTCAAACCTACATTCTAAGATATTCACATTTTATCCTAACAAGTTTTTTTGGATCTATTAAACCATTATAAAACTATCCACATATGTTTAGTTATGCAAACTTCAAATGCAAAGTATTTGAGTCCAACATGTTTTACCTGTCCTTTTTTCGTGAATCAAATAACTTTTATTGGATGGTCTTTCTTGGATTTTGTTTTTACTCTATATGGAAGGTGGGAGAGGAGTGAAGTGGAGTGGAAAGAAATAGAATGATAAGAAATAGGTAAAAAAAAGAGTGAAATTTAAGTTGTTTGGTAAGAATGACATAAATGAGAAATAAAGTTGTAAAGTTGTTTTAAAAGATAAAATCAAATATAAAATATAACAATTTTCAATTTTATCCTTTGTAACATATTATATTATATTATATTATATATATATATATATATATATATATATATATATATATATATATATATATATATATATATATATATATATATATGTGTTAATAAATTATTTTAAAGTTTCAGAGAGTTTTATTTAATCAATTATTTTAAGTTACGGTATAAGATTTAATTGATTAAATATTAGTTGTAATTGATTATTTTGAAGTTACAGAAAATTTAATCGATTAGTTGTATCTATAATTGATTGTTTTCAAATTACATATACTTATATTTAATCAATTAAATGTAAATCATAATCGATTAAATTCATTTTATTGTTCATATGGTCATAATACACATAGACACAGACATAGAAACAAACACAGATACAGACATACATATATAAATATACACACACATAAATATAATTGATTGTTTGTAACTACAGAGTTATATATAATTGATTAAAAATTCAATTTTAATATATTAAATTGATTCTAGGTTGATAAATTTGATATAGATTGTGTAATTCATTAGATAGTAGCTCCAAAAATATAATTTTTCTAATCGATTAAAATCAAATTTCAAATATAAGAAATATGTCCTTATGGTATAATTTAATTGATTAAGTTTAAATTTTAGTAATTGTTAATAAATATTTTACAATAATAATAAAAGTAATATGCTCGTAAAATACATGAAAATGATTTACATACTTAAATAAAGTATACATGAAATGTACTAAATATAGGTTCAACAATTGAAGATGATAAAGTAAATATCAATTAACTATGGATATGGAGGTGGATGATGCTGGTAAAATTGTTTCAATCCTTGAAAACATTTATTAAACTCTTCGAACTATTGATCTATCTTTGTATCCATCTCACACATCGTGATAACTAATTTATTCAATTCTTGTTGTAAACTTTGAATGCCACCGTATATGCGATTCAAAATATCATTATCTGAATTTATCTAGGATGGTTAAGGTTGTTCACCAGTGTATGTTCCAACATCTTCTTGTGCATTTTCCTCTTTTACATTTTGGTGTTGATGATGTTGTACTTCATTAACATATTGCCAGCCTCCATTAATGTGTTTAATGTTCATTCTAGTTAGGGTGTGAGCATTGAATCTATTATACGAGCCTGGTGTGATCTCACTCTTATCAATACCATCAATTTCATGGTGTTCCAAAATCTTCATTACCAATATATAATAAGGAAGGAACATTTGTTCTTTAGCCTAGCACCTCTTCATATAATGACATATATAATGTGACCAGTTGATGACAATTTGTTCTTAATGGCCCAAAGTATAAAAATGTCTTTCCTAAGTAATTGTGCATAATTGCTCGCACGTGAAATAAAAATATGTGCATATGTATAATTCACAAGTATATCTTCAATTGTCAAATTACCTGCATTTATAATAATACATAACTCCATCTCTGGCCTAACAATTGCAGCGAGAGCCTGATTACGATCATAATTTTGCCATTAAAAAAATCCTTAACATATCAAACTTATAGCCATGATACTTCAAATTAACTATAGTTAATCAATGCCGAGGCCTCACTCAAATCTTAATATTATTTACCTTAGAACATAACTCCCCATCATTTGATATACTCCAGTTGTTATAAAATACCTTAACCAAATTCAGGAATTAAGCATTATCAAGTTGAACAAAGGTGTCTGGTCCTTGAACTTTAAGTAGGTTTTGAAATTCAAAACCACTAGAATCAAAGAATTGAAAATCCATTATCTTTGGATCCATCGTGACCCTTGCTGCAAAATAATCCAAGTACCTAATCATTTTGATCATCATTGCTGAAATATTGACTATAATTCAATATTTTTAGTGTGCAAAGGTTCTTCAACTTTTTTAGCCTGTTTTTTTTTTGTTTGCCATCTCTAATTCATTTGTCCTTGGATGACCTAGCCATTTACAATTCCTGCAATATAAGAAATTTACATAAACTTTATACATTTAATAATGAAAGTCATGTTGCACATTATCACCCAATATATGCAATATTCATATATGCTTCATCATGTCATTCATACATGATATATATTAAAAATATAAAATAACTCAATAACAAAGTACTTGTTCATCATAGTATTACATTAAATATTGTTTCAAAGTAAATAGAAGGCATATTTACCTGTTTTTACAAAATAGAAACTAAATTGTTAACATATCATACATAATAAACATATTGCAAAATACATAAATATTACATAAACAAAGTCAATTAAATCCAGCATCAATCATAACTTAAATCAAAGCTTGGAGGCGCATGTGGGGAGATATCCCAAACAACAAATATTTTTTGGACTCATTATTGCATAGGAACTCATAACATTATGACCTATATTCATTCATGATATTCATTTCAGTTAATAGCTCTCACACATCTGACTCCGAATAAACTCAATTTGTGCTTTGTTTAATGACCATTACTTGTTCACGAATAATTTTGTTACGCTTCTCAATTGCTACAACTTATCACTCCGCAAGTGATACTTGTCATTTTACTACCTTTGACGATTTCTCAATCAAAGCATTTTCGCTTATAATGACATCTGCCATTTGATCTAGTCCACTTGTTAATTTATCCATTTATGCCTCAATGACATCTACCATTGGTGCTTTACGCTTTTTTCCTCGTGAAGTGAAAGTCCTAGTTGAATGATTTGATTGTGCAAATGTTGGACTCATAGACTCAACAATTTGTCGTAAAGCTTGTATAGCATCAAAGTTTCCAATATCTGGGTCATTCATGGTGGTTTCATCAAATGTATCATTAAAGTTGACCATGTCATTATGAATGTTGAAAGCACCATGGATTTGTCTTGGAGTTAATCCTTTAATTCTCGATGCTTAGTTTAAAGCATAAAGTTTGTTTAAAAGATCCTAGTATTGAACACATGATGTTTGCCATTTTGTAACAGATGATTTAGCCTATGTATATCATAATCGATTATTAGGCAAAACAAATTTTATTTGTAAAAATTATAAAAAGAAATGGATAACACAAATTACCTTTATCAAGTCCTCCCATACTTTATCTTCTACCTCGAACCCTTTTGTGATAGGTCTCTAAACAAATTTGCTTAACCCATTGAAGAAGTCGTTGTATATGCTGTTGTTGTTTTATTTTTTAGATCACGTACTTATTGTCTTTTTGTTTTAGGTCTCAACGATATTGTGATTTATATTTTTATTTATATTTTACTATAATAATATGAAAAACTAATATAATAATATGAAGTTTTTCATATTATGTAATAAAAATTAAGTAAGGAGGGACAAGTATAATCACCTAATTTTATTTGAAAAAAACCAAAATTAAAAATAATATCAAGAAGATGATGAAAAATATAAGTTTTGAATAAGCCAAAATATTATATATATAAATAAATAATGCTTTGGTGCAATTGTTGGGATACGAGCATATGCTAAGACCAATAAAACTCAATTTTTGTGGCATAACCTTCGGTTCGAATCTCTAAGAGGAAAAAAAAATCAGAAAAAGAAATTGAAGAAAGTGATGAACCAATGTTGTGGTGAACGCAACTTTACCAGTCCCAAATCTTCATGCAAGCTGTGCTATGCTAAAACATGGGGAATAAGTCAAAGGAGAGCTGGATTAGCAAACGTGAGTTTTGAGGGAGAAAGCCTGGACGCAAGAGCAATTAAACAGAAAGCTCGACGAGTTCACCACTCGACAAAATATGCACGAATTCACGTTACCTGGTGTATACATAGATTACTGATCATTTTCAGCAATCAAAATTTCGCATTTATTTTATGAATAATAAAAAAAAAAAACTCCGATTCTTACCCATGCCGAACACTATAACCGGGGAGTCTGCCTACATTCACTTCGTTCCTCACAAGGTTCTCACTAAAAGATCATCTCCTTTGTCTCTTCCATTTACCCTCTCATTCATCAACGTCCTTCACATGTACTTTTTTTTTTTTTTTAGCTCACACATACGGTCAACAATCCAGCACTCTTGCTTACTATCAAAAGCACATGCAAATTCAAAAGTAAATTTATGTTTAATTCAACCATATAAAACTAGTTTATAAATGAAAGAATGTTTGTTACTCATATACACTATTCAGATTATCTTTGTAATTGAGTTGATTATTCCTCGTGTTAAATATTGAACATCTCAAATATAAAATTTGTAGAACTAAATATATATGAATGGGTTAAAAATGGTCCAATAACGACTGATCAACTGTGGATGACTCGATAGGTTAACTTACCCAATAAATTATCTTAGAATTGATATGAAACGAGACTTATTACTATCATTATTATTGAAAATATAAAAAGTTTCAAATTTTACCTATGCCGTTTGTTTGTATTTTAGTCCACGCCCTCCTTTCCCACACATTAAGGTCTACAATATGCCATTTTCATTTTTTTGTTTTGTTTTACTCATGCAAATTATTAAAGCTTAGGGGCTAGAGATGAATACTAGTACTCAGATTTATATTTTGTACTATTACTCGCTGGCTACCTAAGGATTCATATGCCATACCTATTATTTTTACTTTAATTAATTATGAAAATAGAATGAATAGAAAAAAAATTTGATTAATTAAAATACTATTCAAAGTCTTTTGTAAAACATTACAAACATAACTATAAAATATTACAATAAATTTCTAAAATAACAAACTTACAGACCTGTAAGACTTATACGACAATGGTGCATATGGATGAAAAAAGAAACTTATACCGTATATACTCGCGAGTAAAATCTGTTGCGGATTGAATTTAGATTGTCCCCACATAAAAAGTAAATGTTTTTTTTTTTCTTTGCATGTTTATTAATTTATGGGTGGGGAAGGTAGCACGTTACTTATAGGTACACAATTTGAAATTACTGTTCTTTATAAAATAAAATTTTAAACTTGTTAATTTAAAAACGAAAAAAACATTTCAGAATTGATGCTTTAAAAACCAAATAAAATTAGCAAATTTATTTTTAATATAAATATATACTTTAAAATTGTTTTTTTTGTTTATCTTTTTACTTTTTCTGTAATATTCTACATTATAATAAATATACACAAATACTCATAAATATTCATAAAATTCATAAAATTGATAGATCTTTGCTTAATGGATATCTATGCGGGTGTAAAATGCATTTCATTCAACAAGGCGAGTGGCATAGGGTTTTTACTTGTCACTATCCCACCTCATTGTTATCCCCAGTGGTGCACACATATGATGTGGCAAACCATGAAGTTACACACGAAGCTGAGACTTGGTGAAAAAAAAAAATAAAAAAAATACTAAAGTATCTTTTCCAATGTCTATCAATATTGTTGCCGTAAAAAAGGTACTTTTCTCACATTCTACGATATTTTCTCAGCATATTCAAATCTCACAGGGGCGCGCGCATATATATATGGACAACATGTTCTATTGCTGTGATAAGTATAATTTTTCGCGCCACATCATCCTTGTTGATCATTTTTTTTTATCACAACTAAATTTAAATATTGTTGTTAAAATGTTTATCTTTGCTAATATTTTATTTTCTGCTAGAAAAAATTGCTGTAAATAACCTTGATTTTTGTAGTGTGGCCATATTCCTACTTGTTAAATGAATAATCACCATCGTAAGTAAATTTTGTAGATACCTATCGAATCTATTACCCCATTGCCATTCCTATCGGGTCAATGTGGACATGCATCCAGTTCATTTAGTAGGTGTTGGGCCACACACATAAATAGATGTCACGAATTTTCTATTATAATTATATCTCCACCCTTTTCTATAATTAATTATCAAGGTTTAATTGTCAATAAGCATTTTTTTGTAATTTTTTTTTTGTTTTTGTTTGACATTTATTTATTTTTAGATAGTGACATATTATATATAGTTGTGCTGGATTATATTCCGTCACAATTTGTTACAGATCTTAAAATCTCGCTATTTATTTTGCGATATTTAATGTAAAATTTGTAGATGAAATAAATGAAAAGTTAATTAAAGATAAATAAAGTAATAAATTAAAAGAACTTAGAAAATAAAAATTAAGAAAAGAAACTAAAATTGTTCATTAAATGGGATCAAATAGAAATCTTAATAATTGAGGTTAATTCAACATGTGAGAATTTTTTTCAACATAACATATTTCAAAGAAAATATTTTCGGAATTAAGGGAGGAGAATTCTTTAGTTTAATTTATTGGTTATCAAATCATGATATAAAATCTTAAATAGAAAGAAACAAACATGTCCGTGCTTGGTGTTCACTTCTCAACAAAGGAGTTGAGCAAAATGCAAAACCAGGAACAAATAGCCGCACGTTCTTCTTAGATTTCGTATTCATTGGGGGCAAAATTGAAATAGATCGATGATCTCATTCTTTGGACCTTCTGATTTTATTAAGATTTCGTGTTTATTAGGATTTCTGTTTTTATTAGTAACAAAACTTGCCAAACTCGTCATCTAGCCATAATGTTAATTACTTTCTTTGGTTAAAAAAACTGATAAATTTTGAATATATATATATAGATGAAATAAATGAAAAGTTAATTATAAATATTTTTTTATTTATGTTATGATAATGAAAATTCTAGTGATTAATGAATAAAAAAAACTCTTATAGTTCTCAAATATATCAAACCCCACATTTGTTTCTCTTCTCCGTACAAAAGTCTCAGAAATAAAGTGAGTAAAGGTGAGAAAGAACCATAAAAATCATTGACTCTCTTGTTGCCACTTTATCCATAAGTCTTTGGCATCATCAAGGTGAAAAATAACTATGGTATTTATTCTAGTACTTATGCCTATGAATTTTTAGGATTTCGCATAAAGAACTAATAATGTTAAATAAGGATTAAAATGTTAGAAACTTATAATTTTTATTAATTATTTAAACATTATATTTTAAGTATAATTATATTGACTATTTATTTATTTTAATTATTATAATAATAAGTGATCGAATTTAAGTAATAAGATATACTTCTTAAAATGAAATGATACGAGGTTAATGAGTGAATATCCATATTGATTCATTAGGGAATAATGACAACTATATATGTAGCCTAACGTATAAGAAACGATTATAATCTCCAATACACCAAATTAAAAATTAATTTTCTATTCTGTCCATAAGGAAGAGAAACAAAAATCACTCAAGGAATTGACGCGATTTGGTTAAAAAAGATCGCAAAATAACTGCTTATAACTAAATATTCTGTCGTATTTTTCAAGTAATATTTTTAAATTTAGATATTAATTTAAATTCAAAAACTTTGATGATCTAATATAACGTGATAAAAATATAAGGAATTTGAAAAGAATAAAAAATTATAAAAAGTGGTATCGGATCATTCGTTATTATTAGATCAATGGTGACTCCTATAATGCTTGTTTTCTCTTTTCCTAAATGCATCAACCCTTTTAGTTTTAAGAAATTAAAGGGAAGATTTGGATCCAGAATGCATAGCCACTTTATGTGTTTTTCGCTGCGTAATATATATTTTTTTTCGGTTGTGCCCTTCAACTTTTTTTCAAGGTGGATATTTTGTTTTATTTTGCAAAATATGTCACAGACCAATGGGTGGCTTTATTATGACGTGCAACCGCTGCACATGCGTGCCTTTATTATGATGTGTGATTACTGTGCATGATTGGGTTCATTCGAGAAAGAATTTTTTTTTTGGACGTGGATCACATTAAAAAGTAAAAAGAAAACAAAAAAATAATTATATATAAATAACTAATTCTATCAAAG
The DNA here is from genome assembly GCA_025330945.1 of Mucuna pruriens. Classification (NCBI taxonomy): domain Eukaryota; kingdom Viridiplantae; phylum Streptophyta; class Magnoliopsida; order Fabales; family Fabaceae; genus Mucuna; species Mucuna pruriens. The sequence continues at coordinate 1,636,637 of JAENHJ010000533.1, read as the reverse complement.
GCATACAATAAGCCTTTTAGTATTTTTATTTTTATGATTATATGTATACTCAGAAATGATTTAAGAAATTTTACATCTTTCTCGTTAATTTAGATTTATCTGATAATTTCAAAATTAAATTGAATAAAACAATATATTATCAAAGTAATCTCTATTGTGAAAATTAATTTAATTTAAATTATATAGATGTATGTTAGTATGAAATTATTTATATAAATTGTGTTTGACAGAAAGGAAGATACAATTTGATCAAATAATAATATACATCTAATAATAAATATATGACAATTATAGAATTTTGTTTTTCATGTGAATAGTAGTTGGTCCAAGGAAAAACTATTATTTGACAGAAATAATTGTCAATATTTGATTATTATATTGAGAGTATTACTTACAAAATAATTTTTTTGTCCAAAGATATTAAAAATTAATGTTGTTAGGTATCTTGTAAAAGGTCTATTATATGATTTATCTACATATGTTTTATTGTATATTTTGTATGCCTTCTTTCTTTACATATTATTAACGTTTGCTCTCTATTTAGTTGCTCTTACTAGTGCTATCAATGTATATGCTCAAATAAACAATATCCCAATGCTAAATGGGATAAGTTTTAAGGTCTAGAAGGAAGCCATAGAGATATTTTTCGATTGTATGGATTTGGATTTGACACTTTGGATAGAAAATCTATTCCTACTCCCAGAAAGCCTTGAAGAGGTTAAAATTGGAAAATGGAAACGCTCTAACCGAATGTGTCTTATGATCATGAAGCGCTCTTCTAGAAGCGTTTTGGGGCTCTATTTTTAAGAGTTAAAGAGGAAGGAAGTTCTTTGAAGAATTGAACAATTCTTTGCCAAAAATGAAAAGGCGGAGACAAGTAACCTTTTGGTTAAACTCATCTCCATGAAGTATAAAGGCAAAGAAAATATAAGAGAGTATATAATGGAGATGTTTAATCTCGCATAAAAACTCAAGTCGTTCAAGTTAGAGCTTGGTGAAGACTTGCTCACACACTTGGTTTTTATTCCACTTCTTGCATAGTTTGGGAAGTTCAAAGTGAACTATAATGCTCAGAAGGACAAATGGTCCCTTAATGAACTTATATCTTACTGTGTGCAAAAGGAAGAGAGGTTGTAGAGAGATAAGACTGAAAGTGCTCATTTTGTTTTGACCTCTCAAATAAGAAAAGGAACAACATTAAAGGGAACAACATTAAAGGTGTTGCAGAAGAATCTTCCTAAGGTTGTCACAAAAGAACTATATCAACAAAGTCTTAGAAAATTTTGACATGAAAGATGTAAACCAAGAGATATCACGATAGTCAAGGGAGACAAATTTAGTCTAAAGCAATATCTCAACAATGACCTTGAAAATAAAAGAGATGCAAAAGATTCCTTATGCCTTGGTAGTAGGGAGTCTAATATACGCTCAAATTTGTACTCGTTTTGACATTACTTTTGTGGTGGGAGTTTTGAGCAAGTATTTGAGTGATCTTAGAATGCAACATTGGAAAATAGTTAAACGTGTGATGTGTTACTTAAAGAGAATAAAATGATATATACTCACTTATCATATGTAATTATTTATTTTAATCTTTAATAGTCAAGCATGGTGTAGATTCTAGGACTTTGGTGTATTATTCTAGGATTTATGTGTATGAATTTTTTGGATTTCACATAAAGAATTAATAATGTTAAATAAAGATTAAAATTCCAACAAATCATATCATAATAGGTCCCCTTTGTTTGATTATGGGGATTTAAGTTTTCTTGAATGATTATAATGTATAATTCATAATCCTAGTTTTGAAACTCCTTCCACGATGGGGAGTTCTGTTGGGTATTGGGAAGCTTTTGAGAGAGATTATTGTTAAGAGAAAACTGCAGCCATGAAGAAGGTTACAAACATGTGATTCTTTAATCTGAACAATCGGATTAGTCATTGGTGGCCTGTGTCATGAGTTATTATGAATAATCCATGTATATATTTTAATTCTTAATTATTAAATATATTAGAGATCCTAAAACTTTTAGTATATTGTTTTAAAATTTATAATGATAAAATTTTATCTTCCAATTAATAGTATTAAATAGGGATTAAAATTCCAACATCAAACTCTTCGGCCTCAATAATTCAATATGGCTTCATTCTGACTTCATTGTAAATAAATAAGATCTTCCAACCAGGATACAAAACTTTCTCACCCCACCCTATAAATACATGCACCTTTCATCTTACGCTTGACACAATAACCCATACTTCTTGGATCATAATACCGCAACCTCTTTTGTCTCATTAGCTTTTATACCTAGATTGAGATGGAAGCTAAGACTGAGCCATGGTCATGGTTGGTTTCTATCTTTTCTTCTATTGGCTGCAAATTGCATGCAACAATATTGTGTCCACGGAGAACCCCAAGTGCCTTGCCTTTTTATCTTTGGGGACTCCCTGTCTGACAGTGGAAATAACAACAAACTTCTAACATTGGCAAGAGCCAATTACAGACCTAATGGCTTCGACTTCCCAGAAGGCCCAACGGGAAGAGTATACCAATGGATTTAATACAATTGACTTCATTAGTAACATTCTCTATTCTTAATTCACCATTTTTTTTAATCGCAAAATAAAAAAAAGCTTATATTTAGTTGAGCCCTTGAGATGTCCTTAATTTTCCAGTTCTATTTTCTTATTTATCCCCCAAACTATTTGTTTAGCTCACTATTAACGTTTAACTATAGCAGGCAAATATTTGGGATTTTCGAATTTTCTCCAATCCTATGCATACATAAGTGGATCAGAAATACTTAAGGGTGTGAACTATGCATCTGGATTAGCTGGGATTCGCAATGAGATCGGAAAACATCTAGTATATAAATCAAATATACCCTTTATATATACTTCTTTCTTTAATTTGTCACTACAAAAAATATATTTTTTAGCGATCGGAATTAGCGACTAAAATTAGCGATCGATTTCAGCTGTGGCTAAATAGAGACGGAATTAGGGACGGAAAATGATTTTTTTAAAAAATATTAGTGACCGATTTAGCGACCGAAAAATATTAAAAAAAATAAAAAATATATATATTAGCGACGGAAATAGCGACCGAATTCAGAAAAATAAAAAAGAGAAAAATACATTAGCGACCGAAATAAAAATAATAAAAAAATAAAAAAGAAATTATTAGCGACGGAATTAGCGACCGAACTTTTTACAAATTAAAAAATAATAAAAACATTAGCGACCGATTTAGCGACGGATAATTAAAAATAAAAAATAAAAAATATTTATTAGTGACGGAATTAGCGACCGAAATTTAAAATTAAAATTAAAAAATTCATTAGCCACCGATTTAGCGACCGAAAATAAAAAAAATTATTTATTAGCAGCGGAATTAGCGACCGAAATACTAAAAAAAAATAAAATAAATTAGCGACCAATTTAGTGACCGAACTTTAAAAATAAAAATAAAATTAAAAAACAAAAAAATAAATAATATTAACAACTTATGTAGCGACCGATTTAAAAAAAAAAATATATATATATATATATATGTATTAGCCAGCACCGCCACCATCGTTGCCGCCACATGCTTCCTATCCCTTCCTTTCTCTACTCTTCTCTATTCTCCACCCACCTCTCTTCTTCCACAACTACCACCACCACCTTCTTTCCACTACTGCCTTTCCTCTCCTTTCTCCCACTCTTATTCCTCCTCCCTCTCCCCTTCACTAACCACCAACAATCAACCACCACCACCACCTTCCTTCCATTCCTTTGTCTTATCCCTTCCCTCCTTTTCATCTCCCTCTCTTTTTCCCCCCTTTCCTAACCACCAACAATCTACCACTACTATCTAACTATTTAAAAAAAAAATAGTGACCGATTTAGCGACCGAATTATTTAAACTAAAAAATCAAATAACCATCGAATTAGCCACCGAATTATTTAAAAAAAATAAAAATAGCGACCGAATTAGAGACGAAATATTTAATATATAAATAATTTAAAATAAAATAAAGTCGCCGGATTTTTTTAATAATATAAAGTAGCCACCGATTTAGTGACCGAAAATTTTAATATAATTAGCCACTGATTTTGTTTCGGTCGCAAAATGTTTAACGACTTGACTTTTCGCAACGGAATCAAATCGGTCTCGAATTCCGTCGCTAAACCATTTTGCATCAAAAATATTACATTCGCGACGGAATTTCCAGCTTTAGCGACCGAAGTTCGCTAAAAATGAATTTTTTTTAAGTCATCTCTATCTTAATTTAATTAGTTTTTGGCAGAGGATTTGCATTTCAATGCTCACGCATGCCACTAAATTAGTGTGACACAATGCGGGTGACAATATCGATTTGAAACGACAGTTGAAAGATACAAAGTCGTGTATTCCAAAATTGCTAACAAACTTGGAGGTTACGAGAAAGCTAAATAGTACCTTAACAAGTGCTTGTATTACGTGAATATAGGCAGCAATGATTACATAAATAACTACCCGCAACTATACCCCTGAGCAATATGCGGAAGTTCTTTTTGACGAATACTCTAGATTTATACAGGTATTTTACAATTTTCTATTTGTTTTTCACTTAGTCTCACAAATTGACGTGGGTTACTTTTAGTTGCATGCATACGTAATTATAAATTGAAATTAAACTATTGTTTCAAGTCTTTATCTTTTTTATCACATATTTTTTATATTTATTTCCTTTCCTCTCTTTCCTTATCATTAATGCATGTCAAATAATCATTTTCGAGGTTTAAAATCCCAATAGGCATAGGACTTCGAAAGTTAAAAATAGGTTCGTCGCGCTCGTATTTCAACTTTTACGTATTTAGATAATTACATAATAAAAAAAATTTAATTACTATCAAATAATTTTAAAAGAATTTTTCCTTATTTTTGTTTTTATTTTTTATTTTTTTAATTTAACCATATATTAGATGTGAATTACTCGTTATAACTATTAGATTAAAATAAAATAAAAAATAATTCTTTCTAAGAATTCTCCTTTAAGTAATTATAACTTGATCTTCTTCTTGTAATTGTGTATGCTAATTAACTTTGACACAATAGGAACTAAATCACTTGTCTCAAAAAAGCAATCTCTGTTGATATAATAGTTACTAAATCACTTGTCTCAAGAAAAACTGTCTCATTTGATGCTGTCAAATAATGACACTTAATTAAAAAAATTTAACATATTTATTAGAGTTAGAGCAAATAAATACTTATAAAAGAGAAAAATAAAAAAAAAATCTTCTAAAGATTCTATTTTAAGTAATATAACTTATCTTCTTCTTATATAAATAGATAATTGTTTATACTAATTACCTTTGACACAATAGGAAATAAATCACTTGTCTCAAAAAAGCTGTCTCATTTGATACAATAGGAGCTAAATCACTTGTCTCAAAAATGCGGTCAGCCATGATAACTAAAAAAAATTAACATATTTATTAGAGTGAGGGTATGTGCGGTGAAATAATGACATGCTAATTAATAAATACTTATAAAAGAAAAAAAAATAAAATAAAAAATATATATTTTTCATAAATAAAAAGTAATTTATGTATAAATTAATTTGTAAATTTTTTTTGTTTTTTTAGAAATTAATATAAAATTTTTTTTACAAATTAATTTATTAAAAAAAAAATTATTTTTTTTAATTTTTTTTCCTACAATTACTTATATTTATATAATCATGTCCTTAATATTATTAAATAATGTTGTAAACACCCTTACATCTTCCTCCATTGTGTTCCTCTAGCTATACCTGTTCCCTTTCGCCTCCTTTCAATTTACCACCAAGCTCTTCCTCTGTTGAGACCTTCATTAACAATTAAAAAATTATTACGTAACACCGTAAACCATTAAATAACGACATGCCCCCACCAACAAGAATGCAACCCACTGGGTGGATCCCTTGGACGTCACTCTTGGTGTCGAGAGGCGGTGGCCGCCATCGGAGATGAAGGCACTGGTGTAGTGGGAGGGATCAATCTTGAGGGTCCAGACGCCAGCAAAGTTTATCATGATTATAGATTCCACATATTATGGCTAGTGTTCAATGTGGTTCCAACTAATTAGCCGCCATTTGACCACCCTAATATGATTTTTACGCACTTATACTATTGGATACGGTTTATAATAATAAAATGGTTTGCGGGGACAGTAACTGCATGACCAGCTTGGGGCAAGAAAATAAATGGATCTAATTGTGTTGAAAAGATTAATAATGCTGCGTCCATGTTCAATGACAAGGTTAGACCTCTAGTGGACCAATTCAATAACAACTCTGCTGATTCCAATTAAATTCATCCTTGCCGTAAGCATTTACTATTCCACTGTCGCCGGTACACATTTCGATTTTCACTACAAAAAAAATCAAATTTAGCGACCAAAAGTTTCCGTCGCTAAATTAGAAATTTAACGTAGAGTCAAATAACTCAATTAATTGATAAATAACGACTAAACATGCTATTATTTGGATAAAATTAAAAATTAACTTAATTTTAATTAGAAAGTTAGTAACTTTACTTGATTTAATACATAATGACACTAAAATCATGTATAATCCACGTTAACACCCTAATTACAAGTAACGTAGAGTCAAATAACTCAATTAATTGATAAATAACGACTAAACATGCTATTATTTGGATAAAATTAAAAATTAACTTAATTTTAATTAGAAAGTTAGTAACTTTACTTGATTTAATACATAATGACACTAAAATCATGTATAATCCACGTTAACACCCTAATTACAAGTAATGTATAGGAATTAGAAAAAGTCCGTCGCTAATTCGGTGGCTAAAAAACTTATTTATTTTTTCCGTATTTTCAAAATCGGTCGCTAAATCCGTCGCTAAATAAACGGTTTTATATTTTTAAAGAATTCTAGTTTCCGTCGCTAAATCGGTGGCAATAACTCAACTTATATGTATAGAAAAAGTCCGTCGCTAATTCGGTGGCTAAAAAACTGTTTTATTTATTTTTTCCGTATTTTCAAAATCGGTCGCTAAATCCGTCGCTAAATAAACGATTTTATATTTTTAAAGAATTCTAGTTTCCGTCGCTAAATCGGTGGCAAAACTCAACTTATATGTATAGAAAATTTCCGTCGCTAAATCGGTGGCTAAAAAACTGTTTTATTTATTTTTTCCGTATTTTCAAAATCGGTCGCTAAATCCGTCGCTAAATAAACGGTTTTATATTTTTATATTTTTAAAGAATTCCAGTTTCCGTCGCTAAATCGGTGGCAAAACTCAACTTATATGTATAGAAAAAATTCCGTCGCTAATTCGGTGGCTAAAAAACTATTTTATTTATTTTTTTCATATTTTCAAAATCGGTCGCTAAATCCGTTGCTAATTAAACCGTTTTATATTTTTAAACAATTCCAGTTTCCGTCGCTAAATCGGTGGCAAAACTCAACTTATTTGTATAGAAAATGCCGTCGCTAATTCGGTGGCTAAAAAACTGTTTTATTTATTTTTTTTCACATTTTAAAAATCGGTCGCTAAATCCGTCGCAAAAGATATATATTTCTCTTATATACATATTCCGTCGCTAAATCGGTCGCAAATTGCGACGGTGTTTTTTCCGTCGCTAATGTCCGTGGCTAAAATGGATTTTTTTTGTAGTGTTTCTTACACTTAATTTCACATTCTAGATTAAAACAATTGAGAGCTAAGTAAATTTTTCAGAATATAATTTATCTCATTTTAGTTTCTCTAAAAAGTTGTTTTTAACTTGTATATACATTAATTTTATCTTATAAAAAATTTAATTTAATTTTTTTCATAAATACATAAAAAAAAATGTTATTGAACCGTACAAATGTCGTACAATTTGATTTGGGTGCACATATTTAGTAAAACCATGGTCCATGTGTTTCATTTCAGGTTTCCCTGTTAACAATGCTTCTTGCTGCATAACGTTGTTGAATATGCTGTGTAGACCTTTTCTAACACCATGCCAAAATAGAACTGAACACGCGTTTTGGGATGGATATCATCCCTTAGAAGCTGTCTACCGAATCACTGCAACAAATTCATATAATGGTTGTGATCCAGCCTTCAATTACCCAATGAATATCAAGCGCCTTGTTCAGTCCTCATGATTCAGTTCAAACTATACGGCACGTCCTTAAATAATTTCCTATGATGCATAGTAATTTGTATCAGCTGAATAAGTACTGAGTTGAATACAGTAAAACATATTACTGTATCATTTTTTTTATTCCACCGATAGAAAATGCTTACAATCGACTTAACCTTAAGTTATGACGTTATTAAATTTTAAAATATTATTATCAATTTAACTTAACATAAAGATATCCTTTAAAAAAATTTAAAATATATTTTTAATTTATCAAATTATTTTTCACTCACTCAGTAACATTATTTTCTTTCTATGCATAACATTACTAGATGTCATACAGTTTCTATCCAAAATTATTGTTAGTAATATATAAAAACCTAGGGAAAAGAATTTGCAACAAAATATATATTATAAAAGTCAAATAATTTAGTAACATATTTTTATAAAAAAACAAATAAATAATTTTAAAAAATATATTTATACTAAAAATAAATTAATGTAACTTACTTTTTATATGAATTCAAGTAATTTCAAATTGCAAGTTGTAAGTAGAACACCTTACTATTATTCATTAGAAGTGGATATCCATTAAATTATTCATTTTCAACCTGAAGTAAGGTTTACCTGAAGAAAAGAAAATAATATATATATATATATATATACGCGCACGAGTTTTTTTTTAATCCTTAACTAGGACTTATCAAACTTATTTTGAGAGACCTAAAGTAAAAACGGACATAAATGAGGTGCTAAAAAATTATACACATTTTATAATTTTAAAATTTTTAATTCATATTTTTATATTTCTTCTAAATTTCATATTTAAACTAAATTATATATATGCAATTAATCTTATAATGTTTTTAGGTGTCTGTTGGGTTATTTTCTTAATATAATATAAAATATAAATATATTTTAATAGAAGAATCGCATCGCAAGCATAAGAATTTCAAATCTAAATGTTATTGTTTTTAGTAGATTAGTGTAGTATTCATTTCAGCACAAGTGTAGTTTTTTTTTTGGTAGTAGTTAGTGCAGTATTTTTTTTTTTTTGTGATTATTGGATTTACCTAAACAGGAGTAACGTGTCTATAAAAGATACATGATTTTATGTATTAATTTATTTGATAATTTATACCAAGTTGAGTTAATTGAATGTGCGCTTCGGTTTAGTTAAAGAAATAATTAGTTAATTTTGCTAGAATTCTAAAAATAATTTAAGTACGAGAAATTATTTCTTTAAAATTAATCCGAACTAAACATTATTTCTTTAAAATAACGTGTCCAGTTCAATGTCAAAAATAATAACTTACTTTTATGTGAAATCATGAAGTAGATATTTTTGTATAAATATATATTATTACTTGAGAGACCATGTGATGATAAGTCGCATTTTTTCATTATTATTCTATTTCTCCTCACTCTAAATATATAATAACTTTCTTCACTTTTATATATTATTTTATTTATTTTTATTTTTTTATGAGACTTATTTTTCAACATGGACTTTCGTGAGAATAGATGGGTCCTTCTAGTTATTGAATTGGACCGAACCAAACCTATTACGTCTGCCCCATCACTGTGCTTGGTGTTCACTTATCAACAAGAGGAGCGGATGAAAATGGAAAACCAGGGAACAAATGACCGCACGTTCTTCTAGGATTTCGTTTTCATTGGCCCAAAATTGAAATAAATGATCTCATCCTTTAGATCTTCTGTTTTTATTACTAAAAAAAACAGCCAAACTCGTCATATTAGCAATAATGTTAAGTATTTTCTTTTCTCCAAAAAAAAAAAGACTTATTCACCATTTTTGTCCCTATAAAAATACTACTACATATATAATTTTTACTAATATTTTGTTATAAAAATGTTGCTAACAATTCTATTAATAATATATTTTTTATAATTTTTAATAACATTTAAATTATGTTAACGATATTTTACAATATAATTCAAATACAATATTTATTAAAATGTTACAAAAATTATTAGGTAATATTTTTATATTTCCATATTATTTTTTAAATGATATAAAAGTATATATGTTATAGTGAATATACATTTTTGTTTTTACTCTCTATAAAATAATTTATAAGATTTATTTCTTGTTATATCATATTTTTCTATTTTAGTCGATGTGGTTACATACCTTTCGTCAAGTGTTGATGTAGCTCGCAAAATGTCATGACAACATACCATGTAGGATTACGTATTAGCAGCAAGATTGCCACGTTAGAGACCTAAATGAAAAACATTATTTAAGGGACTATCTAAAAAAAATTATATGAACCATTTTGAAAAATGTATTTTGGGGGATGGTTGAGAAAAATTACTTGAAAACTTACAACTTGAACAAATTTCTAAGATAGAGATACTTTTAAACTCTTTCAAAATCTCTATCCTTCTGGTGCCACTCGACAACAAAGAACAATAGAACATACGTACTTATGAGTTGAATGAACTGGATCAACAACAAGCAACTAAGTCAGCACCTTAAGGTTAAACATAAAATACATTCCAAATACCTTTTGAGATTTAATAACACGTATTTCTTCTTCAAGATTGTTGCCAAGAATATAAATAAAGCTATTAGGCCAATGGAGTTGAAATAACATTACAACTTTCTTCAAAATTGTAAGGAATATCAGGCACAACTATGTATTTTCTAGACATGAAAAAGACGTCTTGTAAACGCCTTCTACATGACTCTTTTTATTATTGGATTGTTGGTTTAGTTAATATTTGAATTAAGTTGCTCATAAGGAGATGTGAGGAATATCTAATTGATATGGGACTTTCTTGTTTGTCTCCGTTCAAGACCCACTTTAATACCTGAAATATGTAGAAACTCAATAAATTTGGACACACCTTATTATTGCAGTTTATCTTTGATAATGTTTACACTCAATGCGTAGAGATTGTTCTCTAAGTTGGTAGTAACTTTGTGAAGCATAGTGTTTAATCTCAAATCGAATCTAAAAATTTTAATTTAAAAAAAAATTCTTTAAAGGTTCACAATAATTATAAATATTATAATATTTCATAAATATTGCATACATTTAAAAAATAATTTTAATGTAGTTTAATAATTTTTTTAAGGTTTATCTTTTTTTGTATTTCTTCTAGTACCATTTATTTAAAAAAGTCAAAACCACTAATTTTAAATGGATGTGTGATTTCATGAATATTATTTTTATCAAAATGATTTTTTTATGAATTATATTATTTTTATGAAATTTAATCTTTATATTTATTTTAATTCATTTTTTGTTTGAATTCAAAATAAATGTTGTTTACATCTATATTAAGAGGTAATTCCAATAGCATTGTACATATACAATGTCATAGTCTTTTCCTTCTTTCCCTGTGGTTTAAATACTGTGTTTTGGAAAGACTCCCTTTATCTTGAGCTCCCAGGTCTAATCATGGGAGGCTCTTTTTCTACTTCATACCTTTGTGTCCCTTCACGTCACGTCCTTCGGGATGACACATGTCAATTTTGGGGACAAAACGACATATATCCTTGGGCACGTTGTCTATACTCTACTTTCTATTGCATTATGAGATAGCTTTTTCTAGGATAATAAATGAGGAGAGTACGGATGTCTTGGACATCCGACCAGTTGGTTATACGGGGGCCAGATGTCATGCTTAGTCCCTTCTCTTAGACCGGTTCACAGCCCTTCAAGCATTGAGTGAAGCAAATGATGATTTTGTTGTTTCCCTTCATCCCTTCTTGGAGTTGGCTACGTGGTCTCTCGGTTCTTTGGCCTAGACCGGTCTACAATCCTTCAAGTATCGAGTAAAGCGAAGGATGTTTTTGTAGTTGCCCTTCATCCCTTCTTAGAGTCAACTACGTGGTCTCTCGGTTCTTCGGCTTAAACTGGTCCACAGCCTTTCAAGTATCGAGTGAAAAGAAGGATGCTTTGTAGTTTCCCTTCGTCCCTTCTTGAATCGGGCTGCGTGGTCTCCCAGTTCTTCGGCCTAGACCAATCCATAGCCCTTCAAGTACCAAGTGAAGCAAAGGATGCTTTTGTAACTACCCTTCAACCCTTCTTGGAGTCGGTTGTATGGTCTCCTGATTCTTCGACCTAGACCGATCCATAACCTTTAAGTATCAAGTGAAGCAAAGGATGCTTGTGTTGCTAGGCTCATGTGTGGGACAGATGTGAACCCCTATTGCATGGGGTACCTAGGGACTTGTTTTGTAATGATATTGGTGTTTGTACCTTTTAATGTTATTGCAGGCGTGGGAAGGTGACACATGGTGGGTAATTAATAGCAGTAAATGTGTTGCATTGGTTGTACGTTATCGTGACCCTTCTACTCTCACCCTTGGATTGCTTCGCTACGTGACCATTACCTCCTAACGCTTGGTTAGGTTAATTGTGACCTTTCGTTGTTTTCTTGTTTCAAATTTTGCGTAGTGGGTTTTTATCAGTCTGCTCCTCTTCTAATGCCATTGGTCGACTGTCACTCGTGGGTCTATAGTGCCTAGGGCAGTCATTGGCCGACTGCCACTCGCAAGTCTTTAGTGTCCCAGTCAATCATTAGCGAACTACCATTTGTGGGTCTTTGGTGTCTTGAGTAGTCATTAAACGACTGTCAATCGTGGGTCTTTAGTACATCGGGTAGTCATTGGCCAACTGCCATTTGGGGGTCTTTAGTGCCCCTAGAAGTCATTAGTCGATTGTCACTGGTAGGTCTTTTGGCACCCTAGGCAATCATTGGCCAATTGCCACTCGTAGGTCTTTGGTGGCCCAAGCAATCATTGGCCGACTACCACTCGTGGGTCTTTGGTGTCCCGAGCAGTCATTGGCCAACTATCACTCACAGGATCTTTAGTTCGAGGATCTGCACCTTATTTTCGTGAATAATATTGAATGTTCATTGATGTTTGATGTGTTACATACCAACTGTAGGTGTGAGGCACCCTTCTTCCATCTAAGTATTCTAATTTGAACGTCCCTTGTTCGACTTTTTCCGCTATTCTATATAGCCCTTCCTAGTTGGGGGTAAGCTTGTTAAAAGCTACATTTATAAGGACTTTTCTTAAGACCAGATTGTATTTTTTAAGGGGTCAGGGAAAACTATGGCATTGTATCTTCTAGAAACTTTTGCCTTCACTGCATATTGTCGTACGTGGGCCACCTCACGCTCCTCTTGCAACAGGTCTAGGTTTACTCTCAATTCCTTTTCATTGTTGATCGACTAAAAAAAGATGGTTCTAAGAGATGATTCTTCAACCTTGATCGGGATTGTAGCGTATGCTTCGAATGTAAGTTGAAAAGGAGATTCTTGCATAGTTGAATGGGGCGTGGTGTGGTAGGACCAAAGCACTTGCAGAAGTTCCTCTACCCATTTTCCCTTCGCTTCCTTTAACCGTCTTTGTAATCCCCTTAGGATTATTTGTGGCTTTAGCCTGGCTGTTAGTTTGTAGATGTTCCACGGACATGAAAAATTGCCTTATCCCATATTGGGCGCAGAATTGAGCCACCAATCAAGATGCAAATTGAGTGCCATTATTGTTTACTATAACTATCGAGAGTCTAAATTGACATATGAGTTTTCTAGAATAAAACCTTCACACTCTTTCAGTTGAAATTGTCACGATCGACTCGACCTCTACCCACTTAGTGAAGTAGTCAATGACCACCAGGAGGAATTTGACTTGGCTAACTACTAGTGAAAAGGTCTCGTTGTTCATACCCCACATGTAGAACGACTAGGGAGATGAAAATGGGTGAAGTTGTATCGGTGGTGCTCTGTGTTGGTTTGCATAGCGATGGCATCTATCACATCTTTTCACGAACGCTAGACAATCTTTCTTAACAGTCAACCAATAAAAACCAGCCTGGGCGATCTTGTCGGCGAGAGCTTTCCCTTCAATATGGGTTCCACATGCCCCTTCGTGGACTTCCTTGATGGCGTGCTCGGTCTCCTCCTCCCCCAAACATTTTAATAGAGGGTAAGAGAAGCCTTGTCTATACAATTGTCCATTGACCAACATGTATTTTAATGCCTCTCTCCTTAATTTTTTGGCTTCCTAATGGTCTCCCAGCACTTGGTCCTCTTTAAGAAAACTGATGATTGGATCCTTCCATGATGGTCGTTTGTTGGTGTAGAGCACCTTTGTCGCTTCAATGGTTGGCCAACTTAGGGCTTCTTGGATGACCATTCTATCGAATCATCCTTTTTGCGTGCTTGCCAATTTGGATAGCAGATATGCTCTTTCTTTTTGCTCGCGAGGGACATGAATCAGCGTGAACCCTTCAAAGGTGGTAGCCTGGGCCTTGGCTTTACTCAAGTATTTAGTTAGTTGGAGGTCCTTCGCTTGATAGTTGCCGTTCACCTGTCCTATTATGAGTTGGGAAGCACTTTTGGCAACCAGGACCTTGACCCCCACTTCCTTTGCCAACTTCATCCTAGCCAAAAAGGCGTCGTACTCTACCTGGTTATTACTATCCCTAAAATCAAAGTGGAGAGATTGTTTGATTAACACCCCTCTTAGGCTTTCTAGTATGATTCCTGCTCCACTCCCTTTTTAATTTGAGGACCCATCTATTGAGAGTGCCAATTCTTGCCTTCTATCCTCAGCCTCTTCTTTGTCCTAGACCGAGGACAGCTTGTTGAGGAAATCTGCCAACACTTGAGCTTTAATATGCCCCCTTCTTTCAAAAGTGATCTCAAATTTGGATGGTTTAATCCCCCAACTGACCATCCTCCCTGCCAGATCTAGCTTTCACAAGATTTGGTTAATGGGTTGATTGGTTCTCACCACCATGGGGTGACTTTGGAAATACTTTGGCCAAGGCTTCCTTCTCGATTTTTTTATAACAGGTCTCTACACCTTGAAGGACTTTGCTAACAAAGTACACAGGGTGTTGGTCCACACTAGTTTCTTGGACGATTGCACCACTTATCATATTGTTAGAAATAGATAGGTAGACTAGGATGGGGTTACCTTTGATCGACTTTGTTTAGATTGGGGGAATGCTAGCATTGTTTTTAATTCCTGGAAAGATGCTTCGCATTCTTCAGTCCATCTGAACCACTATGCTTTTCTTAAACACTAAAAGATGGGGGCAACCTTCTTGGCTAACTGGGACAGGAATCAAGCCAAGGCCGTGATTTGTCCCGCTAGCTATTGCACCTCCTTAACACTCTTGGGCTTCTCATATTGATGAACATGCCACATTTCTCTAGATTAGCCTCTATCTCCCTTCTAGTTAGCATGAAGCCTAAGAATCTTCCTGCTTTGACCCCGAAGAAACATTTGTCCAGGTTGAGCTTCAACTAATGTTTTCTTAGGTTGGTAAAAATCTCAGCATGTCCTTCTTCCATGTCAGATTTTACCACCATGTCGTCCACATATACTTCCAACTGGTGGTCGATATGATTTTTGAAGATTTGGTCCATTAGCCTTTGGTATGTCACCCCTACATTTTTTAGGCCAAAAGGAATTACTTTATAAAAGAAATTACCTTCATCTGTGATGAATGCTATTTTTTGGTTCGTCCTTCAAGTGCATCCTAATCTGATTGCACCCCGAATAGGCGTCCATGAAACTTAGGAGTTCGAACCCGAAAGCTCCATCGATAAGGGCGTCCATGCTGGCTAGGGGATATGGAACCTTTGGAAATGCCTTGTTCAAATCCGTGTAATCTGTCCACATCCTCCATCCGTTGTTAGACTTTTTCACCATTGTTACATTAGATAACCAAGGTATTTGATCTCCTGCACGAACTTTGCTTGTAATAACTTGGTTGTTTCCTCCTAAGTTGACCTTCTCTTTTCCTCCCCAATCTTCTTTTCTTTTGGCGTACCAGTCGCATTTGGGGTGTGATAGATAACCGATGGCACAGGGTCAATGCTAGGCATGTCCCTGGGTGACCATGCAAAAGCGTCCCAGTTCTCCACTAATACTTGGATTAGTTGCTCTTCGATTCTCGCATCTAGGGACCCTTCGATTTTAGTTTTATAGTGCCCTTTTGGGCCTATCTGGACCTCCTTCAAGTCCTCCCCTAGCTAGGGCCTAGTGTCATGCCGACCGAGGGATGGATCTAACTCCAAGAAATGGACCTGTGCTTGTTCTTTAGCTGGCTTTGTCGTCTGTCCTCTCCTATTGTCCAATACATGCATGATATCTTCTTAGCACTACCTGACTACTCATTGGTTGGCCTAGACCACACCCACTTGGTTTCCGATTGGATACTTCATACATAAATGGGTCGTCGATACTATGGCGCGCAATTTGTTCAAAGTCGGTCATCCTAGGATGATGTTGTAAGAGGTTTGCGATTTGATGACTGTGAATTTTACATTTATTGTTCTAGTGGTTGGACTAACTCTGAAAGTTGTCCCTAGATTGATCACACCTTGGATTTCTACTTGTTAGCCTGAAAACCCGATTAGCGTATCGGGGCACTCATCCAATTCTGATTTTGGGAGATCCAATTTTTGAAAAGCGGACCAAAATAATAAATTGGCCGAACTTCCTTGGTTTATTAGTACTCTTTCTACCTTGTACTCTGCTACTACCATCGATATGACCATAGGGTTGTCTTTGTGGGGAATCATTCCTTTGTAGTCCTTGTAAACGAAGGTGATGGGTGAGTCCTTCTGTTAGGGTGGTTTTTCTTGAATGGTCATCAATGATTGAGTGTACCTCTTTCGCTTCGACACTGTCATTTTTGATGTGGTCCCTAGGATATAGTGGCTATTGTTCCCTGGTGAGGTGGCATTCATCCTCTCGGCTATCACCGGCTCCTCTGTCGACTTCTCTTATGGATGGGAGTTCGACTTCTTTCTCTCTTGGCCTGGTCCCTTCCACTCGACTTCTCGTCCTCCTTCCTTTTAATGAACCGGCCCAAGTACCTGTCTTAGATTAATTTCTCGATCTGACTCTTCAATACTCAACATCCTTCCATTGTGTCTCCCCGGGGATGATGAAACTCACTACTCCTCTTGTGAGGGACTTATTTGTCACTTCATAGGTGGGGAACATCGAGGAGTTGCATGTGGTAGACTTCTTTCAAGATATATGCTTTGGTCGTTTTTAGTGGGGTGAAGCATTTAGTTTTGGCTTCTGGTCAGTGGTTATTTCCTTGTTGATATTTTTGCCTCCCTTGGGTACGTCTTGACGAAGAATTTTTGGTTTGCATCATCTACCTAGACCATGGCGCTATTGAAACGAGTGAGGTATTGCTTAAGGCTCTCATTCTTAGCTTGTCTAATATTAAACAAGTCGACTATCTCAAACCATTTCTTTTGGTTGGCTGCAAAGTAAGATACAAAAGTTATTGCGAGGTCGCTAAAAGAGTTTATAGTTCATGGTGGGAGTCCCGAGAACCATCTCATTGCTACTCCCCTCAACGTGCATGAGAACAGCTTGCAACTGATGAGGTTGTTGCCTCTGCTGATATATACCTGTATTTAGAATGCTTGTAGGTAAGCCTACGGGTCCTAGGAGTCGTTGAATAGGTTCACCAGCAGTTCTCTGAATTGTGGAGGAATGGTTGTACTGTCAATCTTCTCACTGAAGGGTTATCCCTACATCATGTGGGATAGCGGTCGGGTGCCATGTCTAGTTGTGCTTTTTAGTGCCTATAGCTGCTCCCTTAACTTTGACTCGTGCTCTCCTGCCTCCCTCATTACTTCTTCGTGACACCTCTTTACCTCCTCTTACGTCCTGATTGTCTCAGCGTTGAGGCAAGTTTGCTCATCACTCTTCTCTTAAAGGCTAGCAACTAGCCGCAATAGATGTTGTAGTGCATGCTCATTGCTCCGTTACTCGAACCAGCTTGGTGTCGCGCCAACAGTATTGTTGCCCTTTTCTTATGAATTCACTATCTTCCTTTGGGCGCTTAGGAATTGTTTTCTCGGAGCCCCATGGTGGGTGCTAATGTTTGCGTTTGTATTGGGAGGTAGTTCCAATAGTAGAGTACACATACAATGTCTTAGTCTTTTCCTTTCTTCCCTATGACTTATATATTATGTCTTAGAAAGACTCTCTTTTTCTTGAGCTCCTAGGTCCGATCATAGGAGGCTCTTTTTTTGCTTCCTGCCTTTGTACCCCTCACGCCATGCCCCCCGTGATGGCATGTAGCAGTTTTGGGGACAAAACAACATCTACTATTAGGCACACTATCTGTCCTCTGCCTTCTATTGCATTGTCAGGTGGTTTTTTCTAGAATAATAAATGAGAAGAATATGAATGTCCTTGGCATCCAACCAGTTAGTTATGTGGGGCTAGATGTCCAATCCCTTCTCCTAAACCAATCGAAATATAAAGTAATTTGTTATAACTTTTTAAATGAATAATAAAATTTCCCAAATAATCTACAAAAATATATTTATACACATATTTTAATTATATAATCAATAGAAAGAAGAAAAGCACTCTGTGACTCTTACCGTTTTTATAAAATAAAAATAAAATGAAATAAGAAAAGAAAGTAAAAATAAAAGAGAAATAAAAAAAGCTATGAATAATTTTTAGTGGGTAGTTTTGGAAATGGTTTAAGAATATAATATTCTAATAAAAGTGGAATGAAAAAATTGATAAAAAATTGTATTTTTTAATAAAATGGAATAGATATCGGTAAATCAACTATAAATAATATAATAAAATATATCATCTAATAATTAAATATTCTTAAAAAAATATAAATAAAACTAAAAATTTTAGCCTTCACTTGTCCAGTGGATATCAAGCGCATTGTTCAGTCTTCATGATTCAGTTCAAACTAAAACGCATATATCCTTTAAATAAACATATCCTAAAATAATTTCTTATCACGCATGTCCACCAATAAATAATACTTACAACTTAACTGGAGGTGTAATTGAGTTATAGGTTAATAATTTACGTTAACTAATTTATATATCAAGTGGTTTAAAATATTATTATTAATTTATATATTACGTTAAAGAATATTTTTTAAACTTTTTAAAAAAGATTTATAATTTATCAAGTTATTTTTCCCTCATGCAATGCTCTATCAATTTTCTTTCCTTGCATCGACATTACAAGATGTCATAAACTCTCTAACAAAAATTAATGTTAATAATATATAAAAGACTAAAAAAAATTGTGAGAAATATATATTATAAATAATCTGAAATTAGAAATATTGATGCAAACATTTTACTATCCATTTAAGAAGAAGTGTTTTTTTACTTTAATATTAAATAAATCAATGATCATATAAATTTAAATTTAAAATATTTTTTATAGAATCTAAAATATTATTTTTCTCTCTATTTTTTTATTATTAAATTAAATATTTTTTTTTAAAATTGACAGCAATAGTCTCAATACAAAAAAATAATATTTTATAAAACTTTGACTTGATGGTTAATATCAACAGAATTAAAATTTCATCTATTCTCATATTTACTTATCATGGTGACTTAGTTTTTCAATGGAAGTTTTCGACTTAAAAAGGAATGGGATGATAAACTATTTTGATAGTAACGAAAGCTATTAGAGTATTCATAGTGATTTAGTATTATTAAAACATCATCGTTAAGATCATATGTAAAGTCTTCTATATTGAAATATCTAATATTTTTTCTTTAGAAAATGTTGCATTGATATCATTAACCATTTCAATTCCACTCCAACAACAATCTTCAAATCCATATTATCAAAATTCAACAATTGAAAAGCATATACAATAACAATTATCTCAATTAAGCATATACAATTGAAAAGCATATATATATATATATATATTACACAAGATTTAATACACATAGTGAATTCAATTAAACAAGTTGATAAAAATAAAAAAATTATTCCAGAAAGACGTGTAAGATTATAAGAAAAAAGATTATCAATATACAAGAAATTATGTGTGAGAGAAGAAAGAAAAGTTTGACTCGTATGTAAAATAAAGTCTCATAATTTTGGATGAAATTGCTGGATTGGTGTTATATTTATATATTATATTGAGAAGTCACATGAAATCTACCATACAAAATAACTCATTAAAATTTGTATGTTTTTTAATACCATAATATTTTTTTATAAATCATAAAAAATTTCAATTGAATATCATTGAATTTTCAATATCCTTTAAAAAAATCCTAATAATTCTAATTGAATATCATCAAATTTTGTTACCATCTTTAAAAAAAATCTAATAATCCTAATTAAATACTACAAGACTTATTTATATCATTTAAAAGTCCTTATTTAATACCAAAGAATTTTTTTATCCTAAAAAAATCTTTTAAAATTATAATCCAATACACCTCTTGAAGGATACAAACTTATTTAAATTTTATTATTATAATTATGTGTATATAAGAAAAATTATTAACATACTCCTATTTATACTCATTCCAATAAAAAATTATACATAATTATTTATACTTATATTAATTTCCTTCAAGTAATTACTCTACTTGTCATATAAATATATAAAATTTTTGTAGGATTGATTTAGTAATGGGGTTTAGGTAGCATATCTTAGGTTTAAGATTGGTATTAACATTGTATTTCTTATTTTATCATATATATATATATATATATATATATATATATATATATATATATATATATATAATTCTTGTACATGATAACTATTAACCAATTTCCATCCACATTGGACATTCATTTCATATTATAGGTCCCGGGCCATGCTAAGAGATAGATGCTACAAGTTTATTTT
Source organism: Mucuna pruriens (assembly GCA_025330945.1). Lineage (NCBI taxonomy): Eukaryota > Viridiplantae > Streptophyta > Magnoliopsida > Fabales > Fabaceae > Mucuna > Mucuna pruriens. The sequence goes on along the minus strand of JAENHJ010000533.1, from coordinate 1,615,838 downwards.
ATTATAGATATTTATTATCTCCACCTTTCTACATTAATTATCAAGATTTAATTGTCAACAAGTGTTTTAAATGTAATTTTTTTATTGGTGGGTGCTAGTTTAATTGTTTGAAAATGATACGTGAATATCGCAAAATTTTTCAGTATTGTATTTAATTCTTATAGATAAAAATATTTTTTTTTTGTTTTTCACTATCAATGAAAGCCTTCAAGTTTAATATTCATTTATAACAGCAGTTACAAATAACTTATAAATAAAAAAATTCCTGCAAAATTTAAATCTTAACTAATTTGGCTGACATTGTTATTTTGTTCCGCTTAATCGCAGTAAATCTTAACCATCATTATTCATTGAGTGTTCAGTGCTTAAATTGGTTTGAGTTTAGAATAAAAATAAATTTGAATAGATGAAATTTAATTTGAATGATTTGGTTTGAATTTTGAAAAATAACTTATTGGAGCACTGATGATATTTGTGTTTGATATGAATATTCAACCATAATTTTTATAGTCATTTACATATTTTTAATATTATTTTTATATTGAATAAATTTTTACGACGAATTTACGTAAATTTTTTTAATTTGACCCCCTTGGCGTCAACCCTTTCTAATTAACATGGTTTTTAATTTAAGATGATCTAAGTCGACACTAACATGATGTTGGAAAAATAAAATAAAATAGACACTTCCAATTAGTTTCAAGTGTTTAACTACGAACTAGACGCAAAGCCAACATTAAGTTGTATTTAGCTTCCTCTTTTATTAGTTGGCGATTCACCAATATTGTATATTCGTGATCTTCTTGTAATGTTTGAAAAAAATTAATTCATTAACTTGAAATTTAAGAATAAAAAAAATTCAACTCATCGTGTATGGTGGAGGAAGAAAAGAAAACTACATAGTTACATCCTTCTTCAGTATGCCTTCTTGGATTTAACTCAAGTTTGTCAACGGAAACTTTTTGGTTAAGCTATATACTCGATCCCTTCTCAATTATTGATTAGAATTTCAATTTCAACGACAATATTTTATATTTAGATAAATCTTTATCTGGATTTCTCCTTTTAATTTTATCTTTAAAAGTTGTTCTTATTAATCTGAAATCTTTAAGATTAGTATAATTAAAACTCCCAATACTCATCCGTCTTCTTTTATAAAAACTAAATAAGTTTTTTTTATATAAAAATCAATGTAAAATATTTTAAGTTAAGAAATACATTTTTCTTCTACAAAGAGTATTTTGAAAATTTTATTTTGACTCTTCCCATGTATAAAAAATAAAACAATAAATATATTACTTATAAGAAAGGTCAAAGGATTAAAACTAATATTTTTTAATAAAAATAAGAGAATGTCTCATTAGCATTTGGGATAATTTTGAAAAAAAAATTAGAACAAATCTCATTCCAACTAAATTAGTTAATTGAGTCTAAAAAAAAAGGAAAAAAAATACTATTTTTAATAAATTATTTAATTAAATCTTAGCTCTGATAAATTAGTTAATTAACTGTCATAAAAAAAGAATGAAAGAGAATACTAATAAAATATAGAATAAATAAATAAGTATTAAAATATTTTCATTGAAACTTACAAGTGTTTTAACTCATTGGACACTAATATTATTCATATAATCGGATTTTAAATATTATTAATGAAATATAGATAAACTAAAATTTTGTGTATTAATGTTAAAGAATTTTAGGTGAAAATCTTATTATTTTTAACACATATAACATATAATTCACATTTTTTTTCTTAAGTTTAATGCAATACAGGTTCACAAGTAGAAAATAGAAAAATATAATAAAAATCAAGATTTTTGGCTTAAAAAGAGAAAGTCATAAAATATCAATACAGTCATACTCAACATAGCACATTCACGCTTGCTCTAGAGTTATTCAGCACAACCATATCAAGTTGAGCACGCTGGACAAGTATGGAAAACACACAAAACAAACTTGCTCCAAGAACAGTACAACCATGTTCAACTTTACACATCAGTGCAAGCCTACTAAGAGGCAGTTAGGAAGCAAAAGAAATCATTTTTAGTACTCCACAACTCATTCTCTCATACTTCATTGTCACTCCAGTGTTTTACTTTGATTATAAGACTTTCTAAAGGCACCACAGGACATTTAATAGGGCTCAAAGCTTAGTATAGAATGAAGGAATAAAATCTCTTATCATTACATGTTTTTCTTTTCTTGTTTCTTGTTTTTGCTTTAGTTTGCTTTCTTTTACTTTCTTTTCATCATATGTATGGGTAGCAAAACTCTCTTTTAAGAGTTATTGTGTAATTTGTGCTTAGAATCTTCAATGTCTCTCTTGAATGTAATTTTCTATTTTCTTTTCCTTCATTGATTAAATTGTCTTATTACTTTAATATCCTTGTAAGGAAGTGATCACCTCTTGCATGTTTAAGACTAATTAGTAGAACCATCATAGTTAGTTGGTAGATTTATAAAATAACTAGGTTTAGGGAGATAGCATTATTGACATTTTTCTTTAAACTTTTGATTCAGTTAGTTATTAATCAACTTCTATGTACTTAATACTTGTTTGAGTATCTATTTCTATATAACCAACTATAAACCATCCTAAAGCAAAAAAATATTAGGAGTAGTGGACTATAGTTTTCTAATAAAATTAAGTAATTAAAATCAGGAATACAAGGGATTAGGTTAAGAAAGTTGCATGAATTGAGATTGAAGGAAAAAACATAAATAAAGTCACAAGCTTTCATTCAAAAGATTAAATTCAATTCTTCTCATTTGCTATATTTACTTGCTTTATTTGTCTTTACTAATATTTCATACACAAACCCTAATATCAAAATTATTTGTCTAAACTACACGAGAGTTATTAGAAATTGGTAATTACACACACTGATCTCTTAGGTACGATATCTAGATTACATTTTTATTACTATCGCAATAGGATACACTTACCCTTAAGTACATTCTAAATCATGCCAAATATACAAATAATAAATTAAATAAATATTGTTAAATATGATTTTATTAGAAATTGTAAGAATACGTTTATAATTAATTAAAAGAACTAGATAATACTCATTAAATAGGTATTATATTAATGTATATTTTATTTTTATTTAAGATATATATAATTTACTTTATTAAAAAATACTACATATATTATTGTTATTTGTTTGAAAATGAAAAATAATAACTATAAAAATATATTAAAAAATAAGGTTAAAATGTTGTAAATACAAAAGGTAAAAAAAAAAGTTAATTAAAGATAAATAAAGTAATAAATTAAAAAAATTCAAATTAAGAAAAGAAACTAAAATGTTCATAGGAAAGAGATAAAGTACTAAACTTTTTAAGTAAAGTACTAAGCATTTATCTAGCAACGAAACTTGCCAAACTCGTCATCTTAGCAATAATGTCAATTACTTCCTTTGGTTGACAAAAAAAAAGTGTCAAACTCTTCTGCCTTCAATATTGCTTGATTCTGACTTCATTGTAAAATCAATTCTTTCAACTTGGACACAACTTTGTCAGCCCACCCTATATATACATGCACCTTTCATCTTGTGTTTGCCACACTCTATACTTCCTGGATCACAGTAACCCAACCTTTTTTGTCTCATCGTTAGCTTTTCTACCTTGATCGATCAAGATGGTAGCTAAGACTAAGCCATGGGCATGGTTGGTTCTATCTTTTCTAATATTGGCTGCAAATTGCATTCAACATTGTGTCCATGGAAAACCCCAACTGCGTTGCCTTTATATCTTTGGGGACTCTTATTCTGACAATGGAAATAACAACGACCTTCTAACATCTGCAAAATCCAATTACCTACCATATGGCATTGACTTCCCACAAGGCCCAACTGGAAGATTTACCAATGGAAAAACGGAAATTGACCAAATTGGTAACATTCTCTTATGCTTAATTCACCATTCTTTTTTCAATCTCGTACCAAAAAATAATAAATAAAGCTTATATTTAGTTGAGCCCTTCCCGTGTCCTTTCCCAGTTCTATTTTCTTACTCGCCACACTTCTTATTTAGTTCACTAATTAGCTTTTAACTATTGCAGCTGAACTTCTGGGAATTCAGAATTTCCCCCCACCCTTTGCAAACAGTACAGACTCATTCGTACCTGAGGGTTTGAACTATGCATCTGGAGCAGCTGGGATTCTCTTTGAGACCGGCAAGCATAGAGTATAAAAAACAAATTAACATACCCTTTATATCCTTCTCTATTAGTTCGTGGCTATATTTAATTGGTTTTTGGGTTTAAGCATGCCTCTAAATTAGTGTTACACAATGCAGGGTGAAAATATCCATTTGGAATTACAGGTAAGAAGGCACGAAGAAGTGTTTAACAGACTAGCTTCCAAAATTGGAGGTCCTAAGAAAGCTAAACAGCACCTTAAAAAGTGCTTGTATTACCTGAATATAGGAACCAATGATTACATAGGTAATTACTTCCTTCCCCAGTTTTACGATACAAGCAGCACATATACCCTTGAGCAATATGCAAACATTCTTATTGAGGAGTACTCTACCTATATACAGGTATTTTACAATTTACGATTTGTTTTTCACTTTGTCTCTCAAATTGACATGGGATTACTTTTAGCAGCTTATATACGTAATTATAAATTGAAATCAAACTATTGGATCAAGTATTTATTATATATAGTAGGGATAGTTTTTGGTTTAAATTATTTTTAATCTTACATTAAAAACCACCTACAAACAAGTCCTTAGTTTTTGGTTTTTAGAAATTTGTATTTTGTATTTAATTCCTCATTTTCTATTTTTTTAAATGATTTTTTTTTCAAAACATTACTTTTATCAATTGTTTTTGTAATTTTCGTTTCTCATTTAATTTCTTTAAATATTATAATTTTTATCTTTCTAACATCATGATTTTTTATACTTGATCCTTCAAAATATCACAGTAAAAAAAACTTTTGATTATTTGAAATATTAAATAAGAAAAAAATGTAAAAGGATTTGATAACAAAGAAATATTATATAAAAGAATTATTTTTAAAATTAAAAATAAAGAAAAATTTAAAATTATAACTTTTTGAGAGCCAAAAACTTAATTAAGCTAACAAAAAAACATAGGATGGGTCTCAACAACTAATTGTTTCACGCTTTTATTTTTACACTCGTGATATATATATATATATATATATTGTATATCACATAATTGATCATATTTATATCACGTTATATTTATTTTTACACTCATGAATCTGGAAAAGTTTACTTTGATTATCACTACAAGAATTTTTTGATTTTCCTACTAATTTTAGCTACCATTTAAATTAGTAGTTAAATCCTAACTAATTAACTATTAATTAACTAAAAAATTTATTTCTTCTAACTAAATTTAAGTTATATTCATTTATACTTCTTATTACTACAAATTAGTTAGAAAATAACTATAAATTTTAAAAATTTACTACAAATTAACTAAGATTATTTTCTTAGCTAATTTACTACTTATTTCATGTTACCGATCAATATTATAGTAATTTTGTAACTAATTATTTTTACTAGAAATTAGTTACAAAATAATTATTAATTTTAAAATTAATCACAAAATTATTTTGTAACAAATTTTAAATTTTTTTTTTAGTAGTGGATAGATTCTACATATTATTGGTATTGTTGAATGCGGGTCGAGCTAATTAAACGTCATTTGACCACCCTAACATGATTTATACACCATATTGGATGCGGTTTTTAATTATGAAAAGATGGTGTTGGGGGCATGCAGAATCTGCGTAATTTTGGGGCAAAAAAATTCGTGCTAGTTGGCATTGAACAAATAGGCTGCATTCCATATGCCCTAGCTACGCGTGGGACTAATGGATCTTGTGATGAAGAGTTCAATGCTGCTGCGTTTTCTTTCAATAACAAGCTTAAATCTCTAGTGGACCAATTCAATAACGACTTCTCTGCTGATTCAAAATTCATCTTTATAAACAGCACAGCCAGAAGCACCGCTGACAATTCCACTTTTGTTGGTATATTTTCGATTTTCTTACACTTACACTTCATTTCACATTATTCTAGTTGTAAACAATTTAATGTCTTACAATTTGATTTGGGTGCACACCATACAACGATGGTCCATGCATGTGTTTCAGGTTTCCCAGTTGTGAATGCTTCTTGCTGCCCAACGGTGGGCAATGCTACGTGTGACCCTAATCAAACACCATGCCAAAATAGAGCTGAATACGTGTATTGGGATGGAATCCATCGCACAGAAAATGCCAACCAAATCATTGCAATAAGTTCATATAATACTTCTGATCAATCCTTCGCTTACCCAACGAATATCCAGAGCCTTGTTCAGTCCTGATTATTCAATTCAAACTGCGGCACGTCTTTAAATAATTGAGAAACGCCATAACACATTCTTTCTAATATCTCTTTATTATCGCTTTAAGTTTACTAATAAATTTCAACCAGTAAAAATATGTTTACACAAAATGTACTGAGAGAATGTGTTGTTGATGCTCATTTAAATAAATTCTTATCATATATGTAATAATTTGTAATGATTTGAATAAGTGCTGTGTTCAATACTATAAAATACATTAAATACTCTTTTGTGTCTTTTCTTTGAGGTGAATAATAATATAAAATAGTTCTATATTATTATACATGATTTATATATGATTTTTAGATAGTTATTATATTTACTGTATATTATGATTTATAATTAGATGATGGTAAAAAATAATAATACATAAAAAAATAGAAATATAATATATAAATTTCTCATCGGAGAGTGTAAGAAATATTCTAGTCATTATAATATTATTTTTAAAAAATAAAGTGTAATATTTGTTAGAAAGTATATATTTTGGCACAAGAAAGGAAAAGGAGGTGTAATACTTGCGCTCAGAAGATAATGCAAAAAAAAAAAAATATTTTGGTAATAATATTTTTAAGGAGGATATAATTTAAAAAAATTAAAAATAAAATAAAATATTATATACTCAAATTTATTAAGAGAGAAAAATATATTTCTTAACATAAAAGAAAACAATGCAGTACTGGCATATATCAAGAAAAAGAAGTGTAATTTATTTTAAATTTTATTAAAGCAATTAAATTTGTTAAATTATTTGTCAAAAAAATTTTATGAATGAAAGTTAATCTAACGCAACCATTATTAGTATGAGGATCAAATGCCACATCGTTGTTCTTCGAGCAGTGTACGTAAAAGTTCAATTTTTTGTTTTTAGCACATGACATAACCCATGGTGAAACAGATTATCAAAGGGAATCCTTTTTTTTTTTCTTTCTTGGTACAACAAAAACAAAATAACAAGATTAAAATGCCAAAACTAAGTCACGATTGCAAATGGGGTCTTATTAATCTATTAGGAGTGGATTAGTGAGAAATTTGACTGAGTTCAAAAAATCACAATATCATTATCAGTAAAAGGAAAAAAAATACAAATTAACAATTTGAAATATGGGTCATGTGTAACTAAATTTCTAACCGTTAAAAAGATATATTTCAGATATATACTAATGTTTTGTAACTGTACCGTATATTCCATCCATTATTTTTTCTATTACAGTTGACAAAATTTGTCTTGTAACTTACATAATTATTCCAAAACGACATCCAAAAACTATACAAATTAATACCCTAAAATTTGGGCTATGTGTGATTTAATATTATCTTTAACTTTAAAAAAAATGTATTCCTTAAAGTTTGAAAAAGCATGTAAGATTACCTCACAATTATTTTTTTATTCAAAATTAATATAATTTATTACATAACTAACACACTACTCGATCATTTTGTTTCAAAATTACCCTATTTCTCACACTTTCATCTAGCTACCTCCCCAACCTATTTCATTTTTATTCACTTCTTACTCAAAATCCTTGATTATACTCTTTCTATAACCCATCAATAGTAGGTATAATTGTATAAATAAAATTCAAAATTACCCATTAAACTAAAATAACTCGTACAAGTTGGTCACGATAATTCAGTTGTCAGAGTTATTAATTAGACCTTCCATCTTTAAACCTTCTGTTGTTATTAATTAGTAACAAAACTTGCAAATCCTTGCAAACTAGGGAGATACATGAGTAATCATGGTATGCAACACTAGAAAGTACTAAAGTGCATGATGCACTATTTGAAGAGAACAATAAACTACATGTTTACTTATCGAAAGTTTGTCAGTTTAAAGATTATTGACTACTTTTACTCCAATTTTGTGGGATGCTTGGATAGCAAACATTCCACATTAGACTACATCTACATGTTGGCTGGAGGGAGCAATTCTTGAAAGTCTGTTAAACAAACTCTTGTAGCTTAATATGTGGCATCAAACCATAGGTTATGACTACATAATTTTGTCATAGGCTTGTGTGATTAACCATTGAGAGGCCACTCAAGGTTTATTGTGACAATAACTTAAGAGTGCACTACTCCAACAACAATAGAAGTTCTACGAAGTCAAAATGTATCACCATCAAGTATTTCATAGTTAAGAAAAGAGTTTAGAAAAATTAAATTTATTTAAAACATATAAGAACATATTTTATGCTAGCTAATTCACTAAGGGTTTGACAACTAAAGTCTTTCATGAGCATGTTGCTCGTATGGGTATTGTCTTTAAGATTACCTTAGTTTAATGGGAGTCTTTCTTTATGTTCTATATCTATGTTTATTTAATACAAACATTATGTTACTTTAATTTTCTGCAAAAATAAAGATTATGAGTTTTTTTGTCAACTTATTTATATCTTGTGTGCAAAATCATTTTGCATTTAAAGACTTCAAATTGATCTCACTAAAGAGTAAAGTTGGACTAGTTGGAAATAGACATGATTGAGATTACATTGTATGTCATTAAGTGTATTGATGTGGTGATCATTAGGGTCTAGTCACATTTTAGAAACCCAAAGATAAATAAATAGCATATAGATGTGTACCAAAAGAATTTTATATAATTCTTATAATATGTAGTACAAATGGGAGATTGTTGAAATTTTATATTTCAATAGTTAATGTAGACTAATATTATAAAACAATTATATTAGTTATTTATTATTAGTGGGATTTATTTTATATGGTCAAATTAAGTGAGTCATTTAAACTACTAAATAAAATGGTATAAACTTAAATGAGTAGATGTGAGTGTTGGCTCATTACGTGATAATGAGAATCTTATTAGATTAACACAATATAAGAAAATTATGGTCACTATGATTACCAATATTCTGAATCACTAAACACTTGTACTCCTTTCTTCCCACCTATAGAGAGATTAAGGTTTAACCAGAACTCAAGAGATTCGATTGAAAAAGAATCATAAAGTCATTAGCTACTTTTATTCATTTTCATGTTCAATTGCCATAAAAATTCCACAACACATATTGTAAAATGCTTAGTATACGAACAAGTTGTTGTTGAAAGATGCATGTTTTTTTTAATTGTATTACTTTTGACAATAGAACCTTTAGATTAAAGCATGTCCTTAAGAATTTATCCCCTCCTATTTATTGATTAGAATTTCAATTTGAACGAGAATATTTTATATTTAGATAAATATTAGTTTGGATTTCTCCTTTTAACTTAATCTTTAAAAATTAATCTGAAATCTTTAAGATTAGTATAATTAAAACTCTCAGTACTCCCCTATCTTTTTTATAAGAACTAAATCAAAAGTTTTGTTTAGTATTTTTTATAAAAAAATCAATGTAAAATATTTTGAATTCAATAAATTGTAAGTAAAATATTTTTTTTATGAAAATCTTGTTTTGATTTTTTACATGAATATCAAATAAAAATTATAGTAATAATAAATGATGAGGTTAAAAGAATTGAAACTAATGATTTTTTTTAGTAAAATAAGAGTATGTTTGATTAATATTATGGATAATTTATATATATATATATATATATATATATATATATATATATATATATATATATATATATATATATATATATGTAGAACAAATTATTAATTCTAATAAATTAATTATTTGAGTCTCATGAAAAGAATCGAAGAGAATACTAATATAATATACAATAAATAAATAAGTATAACATGTCTAAATCTAACTAGGATTCGCAATGGGGAAGAAACAGGATCTTACATGCTTAAATAATGCGAAAAACAAATCAAATAGAAAAGAATGGTACTTCAAATGTCATATCCCTAAATTCAAAACTTAATAAATTTAATTCGCAAATGCATCTCACTCTACTCATAGTGTGAGTACAACACAAGTAGCACTCACACAACACCATAAAAAACATAACAAATTATAACAATTATACAAAGATATTTATTCGAATGCATATGAATAACAACAATGCAACTTAGTCTCTAATGTGGTACCAATCTATTACCCCAGAAATTGGCTGGTAGTAACATGACTCAACTCTTTGGTTAACCTATCCCAACTAGCATGATATCCTATAATAGTACATCAGGATCTATTTAGTTTGCAGGTATGCTTTGCCCCGTGGGATTAGATATAATTGTTGGAGGTAATTACCAAGTAACCCGTAAGAGGTCTAGTTACCTTACCAATTTGAGTTCGTATTCACTTTTTCCACGCACTTGTCTTTATCAAATGATGCGCGACATGTGTTAACTTATTCTTATTGTTTAAATTTTTGCAAATTGGGCTAGTGAGAATCATTTTCTATCTTATCTACAACCCACAACAACTAGTAAATATCATTCTTACCTCTTTGGACTAGGTCACCCACTTGACAAATGCTGCTTAAGCCCATTCTCGTCAACTCTTAGCCTAGGTAACTTATCAACACTCGTTCATTAACACCTTTCTCAATTTATCTCTCATAATTCTTAATATAATGTTTTCATATAAACACATATATAGGTATACTTTCACAAAATCAACCAAATATCTACCATTCAAATATTTATCTGCTATTAAATATTTCTTATATTTAAATACATTTTTTTACAAATATAGATAATATCTTTTTAAATATTCAAATATCTATAATCATATTTGAAAGTTTGTTAAACATACCATCAAAATAATATAAATATCTTTCTAAATATATAAAAGCTATTAATTATATTTGAATTTAAATATTACTTAATTTTTAAGTCTATTTTCTTAAAAATACAATTTATTTAATTATTTAAAAAATAATATTATTTTAAAAGGTGATAAAATATAATAACAAATTACTTAATAGGATAACAACAACAATAATAATAAACACAAAAATGGATGTGTTACCAAATAGGTATTATATTAATGTATATTTTATTTTTCTATTTAAGATATATATATATATATATAAGAAATTTACTTTATTAAAAAATATTACATATATTTTTGTTATTTGTTTACTATAAAAATGTATTAAAAAAATAAGGTTAAAATGTTGTAAATGCAAAAGAACAAAAGTAGTGAAAAGTTAACTAAAGATAAATAAAGTTATAAATTTAAAAATTAAAAATTAAGAAAAGAAACTAAAATGTTCATAGAAAAGAGATAAAGTACTAAACGTTTAAGTAAGGTACTAACCATTTAACTAATAACAAAACTTGCCAAACTCGGCATCTTAGCACTAATGTTAATTACTCTCTTTCGTTGAAAAAAAAAGTGTAATAACCATTTAACTAATAACAAAACTTGCCAAACTCGGCATCTTAGCACTAATGTTAATTACTCTAACATTACTCTCTTTCGTTGAAAAAAAAAGTGTCAAACTCTTGGGCCTTCAATATTGCTTGATTCTGACTTCATTGTAAAGGAAAAGAAGGATCTTCCAACTTGGACACAACTTTTGTGACCCCACCCTACATATATGCATGCACCTTTCATCTTGTGCTTGCGACAGTCCATACTTCCTGGATCTCAGTAACCCAACCTCTTTTGTCTCATCGTTAGCTTTTCTACCTAGATCGATCGAGATGGTAGCTAAGACTAAGCCATGGCCATGGTTGGTTCTATCTTTTTTTTTATCGGCTGCAAATTGTATTCAACATTGTGTCCATGGAGAATCCAAAGTGCCTTGCCTTTTTATCTTTGGGGACTCTCTTTCTGACAATGGAAATAACAACAACCTTCCAACATTTGCAAAATCCAATTTCCTACCATATGGCATCGACTTCCCACAAGGCCCAACAGGAAGATTTACCAATGGACAAACGGCAATTGATATAATTGGTAACATTCTCTAACGCTTAATTCATCTTTCTTTTCAATCACGTACCAAAAAATAAATAAATAAACCTTATATTTAGTTGAGCCCTTCACGTGATCTTTTCCAGTTCTATTTCTTACACCACACTTTTTATTTAGCACACTAATTATCACTAGCGTTTAACTATTGCAGCTAAACTTCTGGAATTTGAAAATTTCATCCCACCCTATGCAAACACTAGTGGCTCAGACATACTTAAGGGTGTCAACTATGCATCCGGAGCAGCTGGGATTCGCCCTGAGAGTGGCAAACATATAGTATATAAATCAATATACCCTTTATATATATATATATATCCTTTTTTCTTTAATTTGTCCATCTCAATCTGTAATTGGTTTTTGGTATAATTATTGTAGAGGATTTGTATTTCAATGTTCACGCATGCCACTAACTTAGTGTTACACAACGCAGGGTGCCAATATCCATTTGGGAGCACAGTTGATAAATCACAGATTCATATATTCCAAAATTGCTAACAAACTTGGAGGTTATGAGAAAGCTAAACAGTACCTTAAGAAGTGCTTGTATTACGTAAATATAGGCAACAATGATTACATAGCTAATTACTTCCTTCCCCAGTTTTACCAAACAAGCCGCATCTATACCCCTGAGACATATGCCAAAATTCTTGTTGACCAGTACTCTCAATATATACAGGTATTTTACAATTTTCTGTTTGCTTTTTACTTTATCTCCCAAATTGACATGGGGTTCCTTATATTAGCATACGGCGTTATAAATTGAAATTAAACATTGTACCCAAACTGTTGGGGCAAGTATACATTATAGCTAGTAGGGATAGTTTGGAGGTACTTTCGGGTCTTATAGTTTTAAGGGCTTTTAAGAAGCCTCCTGATTTGAAGAGTTTAGGGTTCACTTAAAAAATAATTTCATTTACTAATTGTTTATTTGCCTGCATATAATTTATTTAGTAGAATTAAAAATTAAATATTATGAATTTATACCAATAGCAAAATGCATTATACTATAGTAAGTTATGTGATTAATATAATATACGTTAGTGTAGACTCTCAATTAATATTTATACTAACGATTTAATTTCTATTAAAACAATATACTAATCAGAGTCAACGAAATGACAAGCTATTAGTAATGATTTTTTAGTGTTTAAGCTGTTTAAAAAAGGCCGAGGTAACTTATATTTAAATAATATATAAAGGAAAAAAAATTAATTGTTATTATGTGTCAAATTCTGTAAAATTATATTATATTTTAAATAATTTTTATGAGAAAATTAAATTTTATTAATGTAATTAGTAAATTGAAAGTTTTCATGAAATAGATTAAGCACATAATTTTTATATTTCAAATTAATTAATTTTTCATTACATTTTAATGTATAATATATAAATATATAAGTAAAAAATTATTATTAGATTACACATTCACAAATATCTAATTCGAATTTTAATACATATGATCATCAAGATAATATTAAATAATTTAATAGTTAAATTGATAAAATATATTTTAAAGAAAACGTTTAAAAAGTGATATTAAAACCGTGATTTAACACAAGTTTAAACCTAGTGCCACAATTGACTCTATCTTATGTGTGAGAGCGAACAATAAATTAAAAATAAATTTTATATTTAAACATGCTAAGCGGAAGCCTCACTCGGGCGTTTCGTCACATTCAAGTTCTTAATTTTTTATATTTAAAAAAAAATATTCTAATTTTAATTACTTTCTGATAAATTTATTATATTATTTTTAGTCATTTTTTAACAAGATTATAAAAAATAAAAATTTCTGTATACATAGATATTCTCGTAGATTATTTAAGAAATTTTATTACTTATTTAAAAACATAAAGAAAGAAATATTTTACATTTGTTTTGAAACTAAACAAAAAGAAATAACTGACATTGAAATGAATATAGAAAATAAATTTCATAAAAATAGTAATATATCTACAGCTGTGTTACACAAGGTTGGTTTAATTAAGTTTTTAATTAGTTCTTTTTGGAAATTTTGATTTCTATTTAATTTCTCACTTTTACAATTTTAAAATGATCTTTTCATAAAACATTTTTTTTGTCAATTTTGTTTTTTTAATTTTCGTTTCTCATTTAATTTCTTTAAATATTATAATTTTGTTATCTTTCTTAATATCATGATTTTTATATTTGATCCTTCAAAATATTACGATAAAAACTTAGGTTATTTAGAAATATTAAATAAGAAAATATTTTATAAAACATTTATTTTAAAAAATTAAAAATAAAGGACCAAATTAAAAAAATTATAATTTTTTTACGAATCAAAAACTTAACTAAGCTAACAAAATCATAGGATGGGTTTCAACAACTAATTTTTACACTTGTTTTATATCTTTTTACTTTTTTTACCACATTTTTTATCATATTTATTTCCTTATTTTCTTCTCTTTCCTTCTCAAGGCATCGAAGTTAAAAATAGGTTCGTCGTGGTTGTATTCCAATTTTCACGTATTTATATAATTATATAAATAAAAAATTTACTCATACATATTAACTTGGAGACAATAAAAGCATGAATCAAGCGATGTTTACTTTGATTATAAATTCCCACATATTATTAGTAGCGTTGAAAATGCCTCCAACTAGTTAGCCACAATTTGACCACCCTAATATGTTTTTTGTTTTTTTACGTACACCTATAATATTGGATAGCGTTTACATATAGTTATAAAAAGATGGTTTTGGGGTACAGGAAATGCATGACGAGCTTGGGGCAAGAAAATTCGTGCTAGTTGGGCTAGCTGCTATAGGCTGTACTCCAAATGCTATCTCTACTTATGGAACAAATGGATCTAATTGTGTTGAAGAAATAAGTGATGCTGTGTACATATTCAATGACAAGCTTATATCTCTAGTGGACCAATTCAATAACAAGTTCTCTGCTGATTCCAAATTCATCTTTGCTAGAATCGTTGACGATTTCGCATTCCTTGGTATACATTTCGATTTGCTTACACTTCAATTCATATTCTAGATTAACTAACACAGTTGAATGTCACACAAATACCCATCTGTTTCAGGTTTCACTATTGTGAATGCTTCTTGCTGCCCTACATTGATGAATGCGCTGTGTATTCCTAATGAAATGCCATGTCAAAATAGTACTGAATATATGTTTTGGGATGGATACCATCCCACAGAAGCTGCCCACAGAATATTTGCAATACGTTGGTATAATGGTTCTAGTTCTAATCCATCCTTCACTTACCCAATGGATATCATGCACCTTCTTCACTCCTTATGATTCAGTTCAAACTACCATTCCCTCTATCAATAATACACTCTTTTCATTACTGATTAAAATTTACCAATACACCATTTTTTTATAGTCTAAGAATTCAACTTTTTTAGTACATAACATAACCCATGGTAATGGATTATCAAATGGACTCCTTTTTTCTTGGTTCAATAGAAATTAATAAGATTAAAATGCCAAAACTAAGTCATGAATGCAAATGGAATCTTATTAAGCTATTAGGAGTGTGTTAGTTAGAAGTTTGAAGGAGTTGACAAAAATTTCAATATCATTATTATTAGTAAAAGGAAAAAAATACAAATTAACAATTTGAAATGTGGGTCATGTGTAACTCAAATTCTCACCTTTAAAAAGGTATTCAGTTAATAATGTTTTGAAAGTGTACACTATATTCTATCCATAAATTTTTCTATTAAAGTTGACCAAATTTGTCCTGTCACTTACATAAATCACTTATTTTATTTCGAAATTACATCCAAATACTACGCAAATTAATACCTTAAATTTGGGTTCTGTGTGATTTAATATTATCTTTAACTTTAAAAAAAAATATGTAATCCATAAAGTTTTAAAAGACATGCAAGATTACCTCTCCATTATTATTTACTCAAAACTAACACACGGCTCATTTTATTTCAATATTTCCCTTATCTTTCACACTTTCATCCAGCTACTTCTCCGTCTCACTACTAAAAAATTTAAAATTTGGTACAAAATAATTTTGTGACTAATTTTAAAATTAATAGTTATTTTGTTGTTAATTTCTAGTAAAAATAATTAGTTACAAAATTACTACAATATTGAATGGTAACATGAAATAAGTAGCAAATTAGCTAGGAAAATAATCTTAGTTAATTTGTTGTAAATTTTTTTAATTTTGTAGTTATTTCCTAACTAATTTGTAGTAATAAGAAGTATAAATGAATATAATTTCAATTTAGCTGGAAAAAATAATTTTCTAATTAATTAATAGTTAATTAGTTAGGATTTAGTTACTAATTTAAATGATAGCTAAAATTAGTAGCAAAATCAAAAAATTCTTGTAGTGTCTATTTAGATTAAAAGAGTCAAATCCTTAAAAAAAAAAAAAAACCAATTAAGATTGAATCAATCGCTTGGAAGGAAAAATATTTACGGGATTAATTAACTCATTAAATTCCTTGGTATATTACTCCTTTGTAGTTCCCACCAAAAATATTAGTCCTAACCTAGGAAACTATGACCCAAAATAATCGAATTAATTCATTAACTTGAAATCTACAAATAAAAGACTAATAATTAAATAATTGAAACTTAAATTTAATCTAATAAATCCAACATACATCATCATTCAAACTAAGTTACACATCTTTATCCTAGCTGAAAAAGAAATTGAACTCGTCATAAATAATGTAAGAAGAAAATAAAACTGAAAAATTAAATCCTTTTATATATGTCTTATCACTTGTATACAAGTCTTGTATTTCCAATGAACTTTATCTATATATGACAACTTTTTGTTAAACGACGATATACTCGATCCCTTCCTAATTATTGACTGGGATTCCAGTTTTAACGAGAATATTCTATATTAATAGATAAATCTGGATTTATATTTTTCCTTTTAATTTTATCTTTAAAACTTGTTCAAATTAATTAATCCAAAATCTTTAAGAATAGCATAATTAAAACTCAAATGTAGTACTAATAAAATATACAACAGATAAATACATATTAAGACATTTTCATTGAAACTTGGAAGTGTTCGGACTCATCGTACGTTAAAATATATTATTCATATAAGTAAAATTTAAATATTATTACCGAAATACACAAATAAGAAATTAAAAATTATTATTCAGGTATTCTTTTTATTAAAACTAGTAAAGATACATTTTTCTTTTATAAAATAAAAAATATAATAGTGTCAACAAAGTTAGAAACTATTACCCTGTATATATGTATATTATCCAAATCTCTCCTCATTAGATCAACCCTAATAGTCTTAGTAAGATTACATTTATAATTAAGTAAAATATATTTATGGTACTAAATATGTATTATATCAATATATCTTCTATTTAAGACATTTATATAACACAAAATATTCTACTTTATTAAAAATATTACATATCTTCGTTTTATTTGTTTGGAAAATTGAAAAAAAATAATTATAAAAAATAGAGATTAATGATCATGCATTAATAATGTAAAATGGTTATTTAATTATAAATAATGTTAGAATGACTTTTAATAAATTAATATTTAAATAAATATAAATTAATTAATAAATAAAAGAACTTAAAAAATAAAAAGTAAGAAAAATAAATATGTTCTTAATTAATTCAAAAATATATACTAAATAGGTTTTATAGTAATGCATTTTTTCTATGTAAGACATATATTCTACTTTATTAAAAAAATATTATATATATTATTTTTATTTTTTTTGAAAAACTCAAAAGAATAACTATAAAAATGTACTAAAAATAAGGTTAACAGGTTATGAATACAAAATGTCAAAAAATATATCCACGAAATAAATGAAAAGTTAGTTAAAGATAAATAAAGTAACAAATAAAATAATTTAAAAAAATAAAAAAAATATATACGTATATAATTAGGTCAAAATATATAATAAATAGGTATTATATTCATGTATAATTTTACTTTTTCTATTTAAGACATGGGACTATATATTTATATAACAAAAATGTTTTCTACTTTATTAAAAAATATAGCAAATATCTTATTGTTATTTGTTTGAAAATTTCAAAAGAATAACTATATTAAAATATACTATAAAGATAAGGTTAAAAGGTTGTGAATACCAATGATCAAAAAATATTTGATGAAATAAATGAAAATTTAATTAAAGATAAATAAAGTAATATATTAAAGAATTTAAAAAATAAAAACTGAGAAAAGTAAATATGTTTATAATTAAGTCATAAAAATATATAATACTAAATAGTTTATATTAATGTATATTTCTATTTTTCTATAAAAGAGATATATATTTATATATAAAAATTCTACTTTATTAAAAAATATTATATATCTTATTTTATTTGTTTGAATAATTCAAAAGAATAGCTATAAAAATTTACTAAAAAAATAAAGTTAAATGGTTGTGAATAAAAAGGTCAAAAATATATCCACGAAATAAATGAAAAGTTAATTAAAGATAAATAAAGTTATAAATTAAAACAATTTAAAATAAAAAGTAAAAAAATTAAATACATTTATATATATATATATATATATATATATATATATATATATATATATATATATATATATATATATATATATATATATATATATATAAATAGTACAAATATTTTTATTTGTACTTTTCAGAGTTATAAATTTATATAACAAAACATTTTCAACTTTATTAAAATTATTATATATCTTATTTTTTTTAAAAAAATACAAAAGAATAACTATAAAAATGTACTAAAAATAAGGTTACAAGGTTGTGAATACAAAAGGTTAAAAATATTTAGACGAAATAAATGAAAATTTAATTAAAGATAAATAAAGTAATAAATTAAAGAATTTAAAAACAAAAAGCAAGAAAATTAAATATGTTTCTAATAAGTAAATATATATAATACTAAGTAGGTATTATATTAATTTTTATTTTATATTTTTTCAATTTAAGAATTATAAATTTATATAAAATGTAAAAAAACTACTTATTTATTTATTTATTTACTTATATATATATATATATAAGATATGTGACCCACGAAAAAATTATTATATAATTTATTTTTTTTTCAATTTATCATTTTTACATCTTTAATTATAAATTAAATTTAAGTACTTTTTTTACAAATTATCAGTAATTAAAATAATATTATATAAGAATATAAATTATTTATTATAAATTTAAAATATAATATATATATATTCAAAATATTTACTTATTATCAATTTTAATTTATTATATAATTTAAAATTAATAATACATACTTCTAAACATATAATTATATTGCAATTAAAATTATATTAAAAACGATTGATGGTTAAAAATATTGAAAATGATAGACAGAAAGAAAGAGAAAAGAAATTAATTAAGTAAAATCCCTAAAAATACTCCCTTGAAAAAAAAACGGTTAAAGAAATATTTTTATTGAACAATGACAATTAAATATATTTTTGTTTAAGATAATTTTATTAATTTATATACATAGAGAATTATGTAAAAAAAATTAAATATAAAATTATATAATTTATTTATTATTTTATTATTTTATTATTTTATTATTTTAAACTATATTTAACATTAAATAAGTATTTAAAAATATATTTAATTCATGTATGAATGTAATATATAATATATTATTTTATATTACAATTCAAACTAATAAATGAATGAATAATTTAGGCGTTCAAAGAGGAAAAAAAATGTCAAACTCTTCTGCCTCCATTGCTTGATTCTGGCATCATTGTAAAAAAAAATCTTTCAATCTGGACACAACTTTGTCACCCCACCCTATATATACATGCACATTTCACCTTGCGGTTGCCACAGTAGTCCTTACTTCCTGCATTATAACAACACAACCTCTTCTGTCTGTCTCATTTGCTTTTCTACCTAGATTGAGATGGCAGCCAAGACTAAGCCATGGTTTCTTCTATCTGTTCTTCTATTGGCTGTAAATTGCATGCAACATTGTGTCCATGGAGAATCCCAAGTGCCTTGCCTTTTTATCTTTGGGGACTCTCTTTCTGACAATGGAAATAACAACAACCTTCTAACAACTGCAAAATCCAATTACGTACCATATGGCATCGACTTCCCCAAAGGCCCAACCGGAAGATTTACCGATGGAAAAACGTCAATTGATTTCATCAGTAACATTCTCTATATATGCTTAATTCACCATTTTTTTTTCAATCACCAAAAACAAAAAGAGCTTATATTTAGTCGAGCCCTTCATGTGTCCTTTCCAACACTTATTGTGTAGCTCAATTATTAACTTTTAACCATTATTGCAGGCGAATATTTGGGATTTGCAGAATCCTCCATCCCACCTTATGCAAACACAGGTGGCTCAGACATTCTTAAGGGTGTCAACTATGCATCTGGAGCAGCTGGAATTCGCCCTGAGACTGGCAAGCTTGGAGTATATAAATCAAATATACCCTTTATATATCCTTCATTCTTTGTTCATCTCTATCTTTTATTTTTCTTTTTTTTTTTTTGGTATAATTTTTTTAGAGGAATTGAATTTCAATGCTCACGTATGCCACTAATTAATTAATGTTACACAACGCAGGGTGCCAATATCCATTTGGGAGCACAGATGAAAAATCACAAAGACATATATTCCAAAATTGCTGACAAACTTGGAGATTCTGAGAAAGCTAAACAGTACCTTAACAAGTGCTTGTATTACCTGAATATAGGCAACAATGATTACATCAATAATTACTTCCATCCGATTTACCCTACAAGCCGCTTCTATACCCCTGAGCAATATGCCAAAGTACTTATTTATGAATACTCTAAATATATACAGGTATTTTACAATTTTCAATTTGTTTTTCGCCTTATCTCGCAAATTGACGTGGGGTTATGTCTATATCGTATAGGAAAATATGTTCCAATTTATTTTCAATTATATTCTGATATGTCTTGATTTGTCTTTTATTATATATATTTTGATTTTTTTTTGTTTATTATGTATAAATTAAAATCTAATTGATTTAGTGTATATATTTAGAATTCTTGATTTAATTAGATTGTATAAATTAGGAATTAAAATATTTTTCTTTTAAGAATAGTAAATTGTTATTAAAACTGTAAATATATCTTCTTTATGTATGAAGAAATACAAAATGAACAAAAAATAAATCAGTCACTTTTTTTCTGATAGCATCTGTGATTATAAATTGAAATTAAACTAATGGATGGATCAAGTATTTATTATAGTAGGGATAGTTAATTTGGAGGTAGTTTCGGGTCTTATAGTTTCAAATTCAAGGGTATTTTAGAAGCCTCTTGATTTGAAGTTTAGGGTTCATTTAAAAATTAATTTCATTTACTAGTAGTTTATTTACCTACCTATACTTAGTTGAATTAACTTATTAATATAAACATTATGAATTTATATAAACTAATAGCAAGATACATTATACTAATTAACACATAATTTTATTGATAAAAAGAATATATACTATCAGTGAATCAGTAGACTCTCAATATTTATACTAACAATTTAATATCTCTTAAAAAAATGTATATACTAACTAAATGACAAGGCTTCTAGTAAAAGATTTTTATAGTGTTTTAAGCTATTTAAAAGGGCGAGATAACTGATAATTAGCCGTGATTGGAGCAGCTTAATATTGGATACTGTTTATAATTATAAAAAATATTGTTTTGGGAGTAGGAACTTCATGACGAGTTTGGGGCAAGAAAATTCGTGCTAGTTCCAGCGGGTGTTATAGGCTGCACTCCAAATGCCATGAATACGCATAAGACAAATGGATCTTGTGTTGAAGAGATGAACAATGCTAAGTCCATGTTCAATGACAAGCTTAGATCTCTAGTGGACCAGTTCAATAACAAGTTCTCTGCTGATTCCAAATTCATCTTTGCCGGAAGCACTGACAGTTCCATATATAATGGTATACATTTCGATTTTCATAAAACAATTGAATGTCTTATACAATTTGATTTATTTGGGTGCACACGATACGATACAAGCATACATGTGTTTCAGGTTTCAGTATTGTGAATGCTTCTTGCTGCCGAACGGTGGCGCATACTGGTTGTGTTCCTCTTCTACCACCATGCCAGAATAGAACTGAATACGCGTTTTGGGATGGATTCCATTTCACGGAAGCTGTCAATCAAATCACTGCAATACGTTCATATAACGGTTCTGATCCAGCCTTCACTTATCCAATGAATATTATGCAACTTGTTCAGTCCTCGTGATTCGCTTCAAACTATATTCGGCACGTCCTTAGATAATTGACAAAGGTTCAAAACATACTGAGATACATTGTTTTTAACATGTTCTCATTACTAAAGTTTGTTCAGAATTATAAAATTTGTGTGGATTTTATTTTTATTTAATAAATTTTAATTAATAAAAATATATTAAAAAGAAAATATTACTAGTCCTTGTCTAAATAATTTGAGTAAATTATATTTTTTTCTCTAAAAGATGCAAGTATATATTGTACTTTTATTTTATTATGTTAAAATATATAATTTAGTGTATTTATCCAAATAGTATTAAAGAGTATTTATTAAAATATTTTTAAAAAATATTTTTAATTAAAATATATACTAACATATTTTTAATTTACCAAATTAGTATTCACTCATTTAATATCTTAATATTGATTTCTTTTTATATATCAATGTTACTGGATGTGGCAAAACGTCTAATTAAATTTGTTGTTAATGAAATATAAAAGGTTGTAGAGAAAGAATTGATAACTGAAAATATATTAAAGAAACAAATAATTTAGTAACATATTTTTAAAAAATTTACAAATATATAAATAAATATTTTTCTAGTTTAAAAAATATATTTAAATATAAATTATTAGAATTCTTATGGAAATATAAAAAGGTAAAAAAAACTGTAGTGTAATTTTATCTATTAAAAGAGAAAACTGTATATTTTGAAATAAAAAATATAGTATTTAAATCTTTCTTCACATGAGAGTACAAGGAATACTCCACTCAAAATTATTTTTAACTAAATTTTTAAAACAAAATATAATATATTTGTATTTATTAAGGAGATAAAAAAATATATATCTAAACATAAAAGTAGGAAATAGTGAAGTAACACTTGCAGTCTCCTAGGATGGTAATATAAAAATAATATTTTTCAACAGAATTTAATTGAATTTTAACAAAAAAAAAAAAAAAGTTTATATACCAGCCCAACCATAAGGTAGCTAAAGCCCTCTCCCCCTTAAGGTTGATTAATATCAATATTTATATAATTTTTATATTTAACTGGTTAACTAGCGTGTGTTTTTCTTTGGTGAATGGAGTTCAAACTTCAATCTTGCTGGAGAAAATTTCTTTAATTAAGTTTCTTGTCAATAGGTAAGTCGGTGTATTTTCAAATTTCCTTTTTGTAAATTTATTTTTTAAAATAATTTTCATTCATTTTTAATCTTTATTATCAATTTTTGTTAAAAAAATGTTAAACTACTGGATAATATTATTATCATATATCACGTCAATAAAAGATAATCTCTATCATATATCATATATAAAAATAATCATTGTCATATCATTAATATCATGTTAACAAAAAAGTGTCAATATATATTTAATAATGTCCAGTCCTAACTCCTAGATAATCATTACTCTCAAGAAAAATAACTTAAGAATCTATATCTCAACCGATAGGTCGATTCTAGATCGGTCGTGCTTTAAACTGTATCCAATATTCGAGACCGGCTGAGAGTCAACATACCTTGGCCGACTTTGAAAAGTCGGCTCCCCACTTTTGTTCATTTTATTTTTGTTGACATCTGGTCGGCACATTACCCCCGTTGACACTTAATCAGTGCTCCTTCATGGTCAATTCGGTCTCAGCCTTCTTCATTTAATCCTTTACGTTTCGGTTAGAATTACATAAACTTTAGTTTCTTCATTGCATTGGGAGATACGTAGGAGGATGAGGCAACTCTTGCCAAGTTCATAAATCCCAAAAACATTACTCACTTCCTCCCGTAAATATTCGTTATTCCATGAAAGGTGAAAACTATAATATAAAAGTCATTTCCTATTTTATGCATCTAGTTAAGATAACTGTCTTAGAACAAACATAAAAGGGATACCAATGTCACCTCATACGTAACCAACTTCCAAACTCGAACTTTGATTCCTGAAACTAACCTTATCCAACCATAAATTTTTAGTGTTTACCTTAAAAATGTCAAGTAACAACTCAAATCTCCATACTCCTTTTCCTGAGACGAATATGGACTCTAAACATCTATTCCACACCAATCACGTCGCTATGATAGCAACACCTTAAAATTTGAGTTATGTGTGATTTATTTACCTTTAACTTTTAACAAATATGTATTCCTTAAAATTTTAAAAAGCAAACAAGATGAATTCAAAATTAACATAATTTATTACATAACTAACACAGTACTGATTTTATTTCACAATTACCCCTATCTCTCACACTAATCTCTCTAACTACATCCCTAACCCACTTCTTTAGCATTCACCTTTTACTCAAAGTCCATGATTATACTCTTCTCATAACCCATCAGTACTCTTTATTCACCTTATCATAATTTATCGTCATTTTTCACCGAGAAATAAAAGAGGTGAGAAGGGTGGGCCTGAACCTCCCAATTTTTTTTTAAATATTAAACATAAAGAAATTATTTTTAATATGTAAAAATATATAATATTATAATTTTTCATTTTATATATTACATTAATTTGAATTTTTACTCTTAGGTGTTAGGAGGGGCCTTGACCTCCCGAGTTTGTATTTAATCCATTCTCTTTTGGAATGTGCCACATGAATTCTTATATATCAAGCATATTTGAACAAATTTTAAAATATGAAATCAATTTTGATGTTTTTTATTAGCTTAATTTTTTAATAGAATTATTTGAAAAAATATTATATTAATCTTAAAATAAATTCAAGTTTTAGTGAATATTAATTTGATATTAATGGTCCTCACTTTTTTTCCAAAATTTGATATTAAAAGAAGTACTAACAATAAAAATTAATACCTAATTAGAAGTATAGAATTATATAAAAAAATAATTTTTTAAATGTATATAGAATATTATAATAATTTTACCGTTATTATCATTCTCAAAAGAATTATTATGTTTTAGATTCAAAATAAGATAAATTATGTTACAAGATGATGATTCAATAAACTATCACACATTCAAAAGTTAGAATGTCTTAATTATTAAACTTTAATTAATAATTTTACAATTAAATATTATTAAAACAAAATAAAAGTTAATAAATTATATCAAAATAAGTATAAAATTTATCTAAGACCTTAATGACCAATTTAGTGATCAGAATAGAATAAAATAAATGTTATCTATTATTTGTTAAGAGAATAAAAAATAATAATTTATCCTAATGTTTTAGCCCTTTTATTATTCCAAGGTGAGTTGTTGAATTACAAAGCGTTAGTTTAGGAGAGTCTTTTTCTATTTCTCTTTTCTTCCTTCTAAAACATTTCTTATATCAAGGGGAGAGTTGTTGAATTAGAAAGCGTTGGTATATGATAGTCTTTTTCTCTTCCTCTTTTCTTTTTCTCTATATATAACATATAATATATTAAAATAAATATAATATATATATATATATATATATATATATATTAATATATAATAAATTAGATGTATTGTTCATAAATTAGAATAAGTTATGTAATTATTTTATACATATATAAGAAATAAGAATATAAACATAAATGATACCATAAATTTATAAATAAAAATACAATTGTATGTTTAAGTTTAGTTTGAATTGGACTGAATTGGTTTCCAAAATTAAATTCAATCTAATTCAATAAATTTTTTTTGCTTATTTATTTATTATTTATTCAGTTTTCTACTTTTTGAATTTAATTTTTATTTTTATTAAATTGAATTAGTTTATGAATACTACAAGTTGAGATAAAAAAAAATACTAACAGTAGTACTGTAATAAGAAACTCGTAGCATCTATTTCTGAACATGGGCCAGGGCCTACTAGGGCAAGGGGACCCTACATCTAGCCTCTAAGCTTTAATTATTTGCACGAATAAAACTGAAAACAAGATGAAAATGGCATGTCAATAATGTATGGAGAGGTCCATGTAAGATTTGATTACGTGATTTTTGTGAATTACCCCAAATTTCTTGTTAGTAAACTATTAATAGTTTAATAAGATTCAATTTTGGAAACATGTTTAACCAAATATGTAAAGTCAAATATTCATATAATAACAAGTAAACCAATCCATAAAATGCAATTTAGAATCCAATATTCAATTACAAATATCACGAGATGTAAAGCAGAATATCGCACATTATGAAAATCTATTCCACTTGGGTTGGAATAATGTAAGTCTGGCAGCATTGATTTCATACAGATAAAAAAAAAAACTAATAAAAATCATATCTAACATATACTAATAATAATATATATTAATTTATATAATATATAAAATATTATATATTATATAATAATTTATATATAATACATTATTATATATAAAAATGATAAAAATATAAAAATATAATATATATCAATATATAACCAAATATATATATATATATATATATATATATATATTTAGTAACAACTGTTTTGTGACGAAGTGCATGGGTTGGTTGGAATGGATTGATTCGGCTGGAGATGGCCGAAAAAGATTCGGCTATTGGGAGTTACCACTAGCGTTTTTCTAAGGAACGTTAGTCTAAGAATTAGAGAATGGAAGGTTCGGAAGTTGGTTGCACATTGGAAATACAGGGTGTCCCGACGTGCCTATCACATGATAGTTACCCTATGTTAGCAGTGAGGTTGGGAGGATAATGCTTAAGTTTGGGTCCAGTGGAGATCAAGGACAGACAATGGTAGGAGTAAATTATTTTTTATTTTATTTTATGACTTGATAGGAGGGTGTCTCCTATGTCTACGTACCTCAGCTTTAGAGGAGTCAAAGTCAACGTAGTTCTAGTCTGGTCATTGGTTAGGGATGGGTGACACCTTAGTATCAATTTTAGGGATTCAGGCCAATATGGATTCGGCCTTAAGTGGTGGAGAATCGGGGATTGATTTTTTTAGTATCGGGCCAAAATAAATTCGGCTGGGTGAAGGATCAGTGTGTGATTGTAAAGTATTGGGTCGAAATAAATTCGGCTTTTGATCAGGCCAAAGTGAATTCGGCCCCAATGAAACCAATATGAACTCGATTTTGTTTATACAAGAGGGCAGACCATTTTTAGTTTAAAAAGGCAGGATGAGTTCAGCCACACGAAGAGGTCTAAGATGGTATGGATGGGAATGATTTATGTATACCAGAATGGAATCAAAATTAGCCTAGAAAACGATGGAGTCATTCATTACTTACCTGAATTTCGAAAATACTTGATTTCTTTCCTGCGACGACTCGTGTACTCCTTCCTTCTAATTTTACTACTCTTGGGTGGTCTATCTTGTTTCTTTTGTATTGCAACCAGTTTCTATGTCTTGACCCGTATCTTCCATGGCGGTTAATTATGTTTTAGACGGTTTAAGGGAAGTTCAGGCCAAAAACATGTGGATTGGTAAATTAGACGATTCGATTTGGGCTGTGATTTGATTTCAATAGTATCTGTTTGAGATGGGTGACAAGGTTTTGGGCCTAGACTATTTTGGGGTATATATATATATATATATATATATATATATATATATATATATATGTGTATATATATATATATGTATATATATATATATATATATATATATATATATATGTATATATATATATATATATATATATATATATATATATATATATATATATATATATATATATATATATTGAAATGTAAATTTAAATTATATTATTAATTAAAATATTAAAATTAAATAATTATGATACAAATATTTTTTTAAAAATATTTGAATAATAACTATAATTTTAAATTTTTATATATTTTTTTATAATTTAGTTAAAATTAAAAATTATTATTTTATAATTCAAAAAATTAAACAATTAAATTAAAAATTATCTTTTAAAAAATGTATAAAATATCATAAATTAGATGAAAAAATATACAAATTTCATATATGAATAACAAAATTTACAAAAAAAAAAATTAAAAAAAATTGCATTTAAACAAATGATACGTTTTCACGTCAATAAACCATTTAAATTTGGTAAACATGTAACAATGGGACAAACTATGACAAATATTTTGTTAGATGAAAAATGTACAAATTTATTAGTTGAGCGAAAAAATTCATAAAATTATACAAAATAAATAACAAAAAGTATATTTAATCATTTATTTCCTTTCCTCTCATTTCTTCCCGTGGCATGTCAAATAATCATTTTTGGTTTGAAATCCTAATAGACCTGGGACATCGAAAGTTAAAAATAGGTTCGTCCATAGACGTATTTGTATAAATAAATAATTATTTATGTTGAAATTTATACATGATAAAATAACTTACGCATTCTTATCAGTATTTTTTTTTCTAAATTGATATTCAAACTCTTATTCATATTTTTATAGAGAAATTTCTTATTAAGAAATAGAATAAAATTTATTTTGATTCATGTTTAAGAAATTTATTAGTTGGAACATAAGAAGTAATATGACTCAAACATTATTAAATTGATTGTCATCTTTTTCCATCGAAGAAGATCTTTGACTCAATTTAAATATTATTTTAAAATATTTTTTCTTAATTATTTATTATTTGACAACAAAAAAATACATCATCATCAAGTATTCTAAATGTATAACATTATATCAACAAAATATTAACTTATGTGTTATTCATATAAAGTTAGATAACAAAAAGACAAATTATTTATTATTTCATAAAAAATATAGTAAAATATTATATCAAACTGAAAAAAAATTGTGTTAAATTATTAATTTAATTTGGTTTGAATAGGTGATTTTGGAAACATAATTCGAAATTCAATGTAAATTAATTAATTTAAAAAAAAATTATCCAAAGAAATTTATTTTTTATTTTTTTTATTAATTTGTGATTTATTTTTTATTAAATTAAATTTCAACATGCCTAAATCCTAAATCTTAAAAATTATTTCTTACTTGTATACTTTATTCAATACATATAATTAGGTAATGTCTCATGACATTAAAGATTAAACCTCCACATTTTGAATATGAAAATTTTCTTCAATTAATATAAAATATATAATATTATAAGTTTACAATTTATATATTAAATTTGAGTTTTTACTCTTAAGAGTGAGGTTTTCCTTTAATTCATTCTCTTTCCTAATTTGCCATATGACATGACTTTTTATATATTAGACATCTAATTTTGTCTTTCTTTTCTAAATACTATTTTTTGCATTTTGTTACTTCTAACGTGTCTAGTTATTAATCTAGAACTCTTTATATCAATAAATTTGCAATAAGTTTGATACATCATATCATTTCATATCATTTGAATATATAGTTGATTCACATAATTTATTTCTTACTCCAAATCCCTAATATCTACTTTCACATTTAACCCATTCTTCCCTTAAACCATATTCACTTAACCCCTTTCCATGTTAACAAATCTTTACTAATTATCATCGTATGCCATGCCAGTACCAGTGAGATCAATTTTTTCATGGTAATGTTGGCTTAGCTGACGATATATGTGTTCTATATTAAAAAAAATTAAAAAAGAAATTATAAAGGTCACATCTACGTAACTTTGGCCAATTCGATACTAGTAGCATTAGTATCAACATCTACGCTAAAGATTTAACTCCATTACATTATATTTTAAAACTGGAGGAGAAATGAGAATGCAAATTAAAAATTAAATACAAATTAACACAGAAATCCAATCACTTAATTAGGATCGGTTCGAGGTGATGGTGATTTTTATTTTTAAATATAATTTTTAAAATAAAATATGCTTTATTTTAAGAAAATGTATATTTAATTTATAGTTTTAAAAAATTCACTTTTATTACCTTTGTCAATTATCCTTTCCACGGTTGTATTCCATTATTAATATTTAAACATATTTTTAAATTAATTTTAATATATATTTTTAAAATAAATTTATTTTAAAATTAAAAATTAGACAAAAAAACTAAAATTAAATTTTAAAAAATAAAAACTGATTATAATTTTTAAAATTTTTGAAATTTATCACTAAAAATAACCCCGAACATGCCTCAATTATTTTGTCTAACCTTTAGCTTAAAGGGGTGAAATCCTTAAAAAAAAAAATAATAATAATAATAAACAACTAAGA
This sequence comes from Mucuna pruriens, assembly GCA_025330945.1. Lineage (NCBI taxonomy): Eukaryota > Viridiplantae > Streptophyta > Magnoliopsida > Fabales > Fabaceae > Mucuna > Mucuna pruriens. The sequence goes on along the minus strand of JAENHJ010000533.1, from coordinate 1,585,349 downwards.
TTGAATCAATCGATAGGAAGGAAAATTTACTGGATTAATTAACTAATATTTCCTTGATATATTAGTCCTTTGTAGTACTAAAACCTAGTCAACTATGACCCAAAAATATCGAGTTAATTCATTAACATGAAATCTATGAATAAAAGACTAACAATAGAAACTTAATTTTAATCTATATAAATCCAATATATATCATCATTCAAACTAAGTAAATAATTTAAGAAGAAACTGAACTCATCCAACCATACGCATCTTTATCCTACCTGAAAAAGAAATTGAACTCGTCATAAATAACGTAATAAGAAAAGAAAAGTACAAAATTACATCCTTTTATATATGTCTTGTCTTTTGTATCTAACTCTTCTACAGCTCTACCCATTAACTTTGTCAATGACAACTTTTTGTTAAACGATATACTCGATTCCTTCCTAATTATTTATTAGGATTCCAATTTTAAGGTGAATACTTTTCATTTGGATTAATCTTGATTGGAATTTCTCCTTTCAATTTTATCTTTTAAACTTATTTATCTTTAAGATTAGTATAATTAAACCTCAAATGTAGTACTGATAAAATATACAACAGATAAATAAATATTAAGATATTTCCATTGAAACTTGCGAGTGTTTGGAATCATCTTACGTTAATATTAATTATATGAATAAAATTTAAATATTATTAACGAAATATACAAATAAGAAATTAAATAAATATACTTAAGTAAAAAATATATATATATATATTGTATTGAATAGGTATTATATTACTGTATATTTCTATTTTTCTACTAATATATATATATATATATATATATATATATATATATATATATATATATATATATATAATAATTTTGTACTTTATTAAAAAATATTATATATCTTATTGTTATTTGTTTGAAAATTCAAAAAGAATAACTATAAAAACATACTAAAGCATAAGGTTAAAGGTTATAAATACAAAGGGTCAAAAAATATATAGATGAAGAAATAAATGAAAAGTTAATCAAAGATAAATAAAGTAATAAATTAAAAGATTTTAAAAATAAACTAAAATAGTTAATAGAAAAGAGATAAAGTATCTTTTTTATTTTGTGGGAAGATAAAGTAATAAACATTCAAATAAAGCAATCAAAATTAAATGAAACCAAATACAAATCTAAATAATTAAAGTTCAATATGTGAGTATTTCTTTGAACATATTATGTTACATATCAAATCGTGGTATATAGAAAGAAACTGTCGGTGGTTGGTGACTTGGTGTTCACTTCTCAGCATGAGGAGTGGAGCAAAATGCAAAAACTGGAACGCATGGCCGCACGTTTTCCTATAGGATTTCAAGCTCATTGGTACAAATTTGCATTTGCAATAGATGATCTCATCCTTTGGACCTTCTGTTTTTAGTAGTTATAACGCAACTTGCCAAACTCGTCATCTTAGCAATAATGTGAATTACCTTCTTTGGTTGACAAAAGAAATAAAACTTTATTTCTGTGTGGTATCCTGGACCATATCAAAGTTACCTCTAGGTTGATTACTCCTATATTCTCTATTAATGTTATAACCTTTTGCCTTTTCAAAATAAATAAAACTTGTCAAACTCTTCCACCTATACTGTTCCATTCTGACTTTAATCTAAAATAATAAATTAACATGGTACCTCATAAATAAAACTATTTTGAAATGGTTGGTGTTTAAGTAAATAAAAACACAAGTTATTATCACATCATTTGTTTTATTATTTAGTAATTTTTAATTTAGTCTTTAACTAATTAAAATGTTTTTTTTAATTTAATTATAATTATTTTAATTAAAAAATTATTACTATTTTTAAAATAGATAATTTTACTCATAATTTTATAATTTTATAATTGAATATAGTAATAGGGTGGTGATATTTTATAATTTTAAAATTAGGGTGGTGATATTTTATAAAATTATTACTATCATCAACAAATAATTGAACTTTACTCATAATTTTATAATTTTTAATAAATTTTAATTAATAAAAAAATATATTAAAAAAGCGTTAGAAAATGAGTCAGTATCACTCATCTAAATAATTTCTTATAATGTATAATAATTTGTATCAAGTGCCAAGTTAAATACAGTAAAGCAAATTAAATTGTGCCTTTTCTTTATCCCAAAGATAAAAATTACTTACCTCTTTTTTGTGTGTGTGGGAAAAATACTTGCGACTTAACGTTATTGTTTATCAAAATTATTATAACGTTATTAAATTTTAGATTAAATTATATTATACTCATCTAGAGACTATGTTTTATTATATTAAAATATTTGTTAAAAATTATTTTTGTATAATTATATTTTCTTTTTTCAAATATATTGCAAGTATATATTGCACGGCTTCTTCTTCTTAATTATATTGAAATATATAATTTAATATATTTAACTAAATATGACTAAAGAGTATTTATTAAAAAATTTAAAAATATATACTACCATATTTTTTATTTACGAAGTTAGTTTTCATTCACTCAATATCCTACCAATATTTTCTATCTACACATTAATACTGCTGATGTCACAAAACATTGAACTAAATTGGTCGTTAATAATATATAAAAGACTAGGGAGAAAGAATTTATGACTGAAAATATATTATAATATAATTGAGTAACATATTTTTGCAAAAAAATTACAAATATATAAAAAAATAATTTTCTGGTCAAAAACTATATTTTAATAGAAATTATTAGAATTCTTGTAGAAATATAAAAAATGGTGGAAAGTGCAGTGTAATTTCATCTCTTAAAAGAAAAAAAATTGTATATTTTTACGTAAAAAAGAGAAAAATATAATATTTAATTTTATTTCGGACAAGAGCGATATTCTGGTCATAAAATAATTTCTAACAAAAAAAATTAAAATAAAATATAATATATTTGTATTTGTTAAAATATCAAAAAGTATATATTTAAACACAAAAGAAGAAAATAAAATTTGTAATATTTACTCTCTTATAAGATGATATATAAAAAATATTTTAATAATAATATTTTATTAACGGAAGCTAGCATAATTTTAATATAATCTTAAAAATAAAATATTATATATACTAATCTGTCCATGGCTATTATCCATAATGTAGTTCAAGCCCTTAGCCCCAAAAGAAAGTTAATTAGGATCAATATTTATACAATGTTTACATTTAACTGGTTTAGTGTAGTACGGTGTTTTTTTTTCTTGGTAAGTGGAATTCAAACTTCAAATCCAACTGGAGAAAAAAAAAATTATAAGGACATAAATTTTTTGAGAAAAAATAATATTTTTAATATATAAAAATATGATAATGTAATATTTAAATCTCTTAATAAGTAAAAACGTAATTTATTTTAAAATTTATTGAAATAATTAAATTGTTAATAGTTTAATTATTTATCAAAAAAATATCAATGAAAAGTATCTAACGTTGAACCGTAATTAGTGTGTATGTGTTTTCTTTCATTTTCTTCTATGAATTGAAAAAAAGAAAGTAGTGCATGACATAACCTATGTTGGTGGGCACGCCTTGGCGCAACAATATGGTATTTTTTGGAGAAAAAGTGAAACATCCATTATGCGACAAGGAGGGTGCATCTCTCTTATGCTGTATTCAATCACGAGCTTAATTGAATCCGACCATGCATGAACTTGACGTATCCGATTATCAACTTGTCTGATTGTCTTTGTTCAATCTATGATGTTTCATTGACCAGATAACTATAAATATTAATATTAATTCATTTGTAGACGAATCCACATCTTAAATTTAAACAAAAGAATAATTAATATCTTTATTTTTATTTAAATAATATCTTAAAATTTTAAATATTAAATTATTCTCTTAATAACATTACTTCAATATTGATGCTTGTAGTCGGAAATCTCACGTAACTCTATCATATTTATCATCTATATATGACAATATGTAAAGAAGATATTTTTAGTTCAGTGTCATTTTTTTTACACTTTTATCTTATTCATATATTAAAAAATCACATCATATTTTTGTTCCATTCATTTACACCAGAATTCATACATAACTATTTTCTTTATTATATAACTTCCATTATATTTTAATTTAAAAATAACCACATAGGCTGGGAGTACTTTCTCTTCTAGTATTAACATAATAAAAAACTTGTTCAGACGGCAAAAATTGGAAGAGAATATTAACAGGGTTGACCGTTATGAAATATCCAAAATCAACCGTCCCGGGTTCTTTTACCATTCCACCATGTGCATTTCATTTTCAAATTTTGGAGATCTTGCAAATCTCGAAGTTTAACGTGCACGTTTCATTGGCCTCATAATTACGTATGAAAAGGGGATTTTCCAATATAGCAATGATGGTATTTTAGAAGATTGAGTATAATAATAATTACTAATTAAAAAATATTTGTTAAGAATATAATTAATTTTAAATTCTATCATATATTATTTTAATTTTATTATAATTATTAATTAGTAATTTTTAATTATTTTTTTATATTTTTAAGTATTTTTATTTACTTTAGAGGAGCTAAATTTATAAAAAAATCAAAATTATTATTAATTATATAATAGCTTAAATATTTTTTTTATTTCTTAATTTGGATAAATTTTATTTTGCATCTCTCAAATTTAAATTATTTTTTCTAATCTCAACTTTTCTCGAATGTAATTGGTTATATTCTCTTTTTTCAAATAATATTAGAAAGATTGTCTTATGTAACAAATGAAATATAATTATTGGTAACTAGCATTTGAGTGACTCTCAATAACGTTTAAATCACGTTAGAAAAATACTTTGTTATGTGTTAGTAAGTGACGATAAGACTATTACAAGTAATCATATTAAAAAATGATGATTTGTGATATAAGATAACGCTTCTAACTACATTTGTATAAAGAAATTAAAATTAGTTATTTTGAAATGTGAAAAATTAAATATTAATTTTAAATTTAAGAAACGAAAAACAAAATTAATTTGATTTGAAGATGTATAATATATGTAAGATTATATAATTTATCAAATTTCTATTGTACCATTAAAATGATTTTTAAATTATATTAGATTGATACAAATAGAATTGAAGTCAGATCTTATCTGAGTTCAAATTTTGTAAATAAAAAATATGATTAGAAAAAAGATGAAATTAAAAATAATTATTCAAATTTTATCGTAGAAATTAATAATTAATAAAATTAATATATACTTTGTATTATAATATAGTAAAGAAAAAAATAGTTTTATGGAGAAGTTTTGACCGAAGAATTGGCGAGTATACAAAATATAAACCGACCGACAACAACGTGGATAATTTTAAATTGTTTCATGAATATCATAATCAGTATAACAAATTAATCTTACCCTTAATTTTTTTTTGGGAGGAAAAAGAGAATGCAAAATAAAAATTAAATACAACAATTTAAGAGAAAATAGAATATAAATTAATGATATAAAATATTTTATATTATTATCTAATTATAATTTATCATGTATGATAAATTTGATGATAATTATTTTAGAAAAATTTATGAAAATATTATATACCTATTAAACTCAAAATTTACGGAGAGTAAAAAAACAAATAAATAATATTTTAGGGAATAAATTATTAATATTAAAAACTCAGGAATTCAATCACTTGTTTAATATTAAAAGAGTCAAATCCTTACAAATTTGACATATAAGGTTGAATAATCACTTGGAAGGAAAATTTACTAGATTAGCTAATATTATATTCCTTTGCTTATTAGTCCATTGTAGAACTGTGACCCAAAAAATGGAATTAATTAATTAACTTGAAATCTAAGAAATACTAACAATTAAATAATAGAAGCTTAAATTAAACCTACATAAATCCAAATATATATATACATAATCATCCAAACTAAGTTACATATCTTCACCCAGAATCACCCTAGCGGAAAATTAAAGAAATTTAACTCATCATAGTATAATGGAAGAAGAAAAGAAAGATCACATCCTTCTTCTGCCCATGAACTCTTTCTATGACAAATTTCTGTTAGACGATATACTCCCTAATTATTGATCAGGATTCCAACTTTAACATGAATATTTTAAATTTAGATGATTCTTGATTTGGATTTCTCCTTTTAATTTTATCTTTAAAAGTTGTTCAAATTTATGCAAAATTTTTAAGATTAATATAATTAAAACTCAAATGTAAATATACAATAAATAATTAAACATTATGATATTCGATCTCATTGAAACTTGCAAGTTTTCGGACTCATCGTACAATTCGTACGTTAATACCATTCATATAAATAAAATTTAAGTTAATGAAATATACAAATAAAATCCCCCCAAAAAAATTAATATACAAATTGTTCTGATATGTAATTAGAATACAAAACTAGGGACTTTCCTTTTTCATGAAACTCATGATACATATATATTTTTTTCTATTTTTTCTTTTCTATTAAGATTTGGTCCCTAACTTTCTAAGATACTGGACAACATAATAAAAAGTGTCAAGAATATATTAGAGGCAAATCGGCATGTTCCAGATCCTGCCCCTAACATGTCAGTTACCATCCACCTTTACCGGAGGGTAATACATTATAATTAAATAATAAAGTATATAGTGCTGAATAGGTATTATACTAATGCATATTTTTTTCTATTTAAGTTATATATTATAGTAAAATGAGAAATTTATACTTTATTAAAAATATTATATTTTTTATTGTTATTTGTTTGAAAATTTTAAAAGAATAACTATAAGAATGTATACAAAAGGCTAAAAGGTTGTGAATACAAAAGAAAAAGAAAAGAAACTAAAATACTTAATAGAAAATAAAATATTAGACATCTAACTAAACCAAACAAAATTAAATAAAAAATAGATGTTTTCATCCTTTAAACCTTTAGTTTTTATTACTGCCAAACTTGCCAAACTTGCCAAACTCACCAAACTCGTCATCTTAATTAGCAATAATGTTAATAGCTTTCTTTGGTGGACAAATTATAGCAATAATAATAATAAATTGTCAAACTTTTTCTACCATAAGTTTCTCCCAATTCGGTGTATCACGGATTAAATTTGTTTGTGAATATATGACTATAATTGGTTTGAAGAAATTTAATTTTCTTAAACTTTGACACCCGACTGTATATATATGTGCACCTTTCATCTTGCGCTTGCTACACTTGACACTTGCTGGATCATAATAACCGGATGAAGATGGCAGCTAAGACTAAGGCATGGTTGGTTCTATCTTTTCTTGTATTGGCTGGAAATTGCATGCAACGTTGTGTTCATGGAGAATCTCAAGTGCATTGCATTTATATCTTTGGAGACTCTCTATCTGACAACGGAAATAACAACAACCTTCCAACAGATGCAAGAGTCAATTACAGACCATATGGCATCGACTTCCCAGAAGGCCCATCCGGAAGATTTACCAATGGACGAACGTCAATTGACTTTATTAGTAACATTCTCTATGCTGACTTCACCATTTTTTTAATCGCCAAAAAAATAAAATAAAATAAGCTTATTTTAGTTGAGCCCTTCATGTGTCCTTTCCCACACTAATTTGTGTAGCTTACTAATTAAGTTTTAAGCATTATTACAGGCGAATATTTAGAATTTAAGGAACCCATCCCACCCTATGCAAACACAAGCGACTCAGACATACATAAGGGTGTCAACTATGCATCCGGTGCAGCTGGGATTCTCCGTGAGAGCGGCAAACATCGAGTATATATAAATCAAATATATATCCTTCTTTCTTTAATTTGTTCATCTCTATCATAATTTTATTTTAGAGGTTTTGTATTTCAATGCTCACGCATGCCACTAAATTAGTGTTACCACGCAGGGTCCCAATATCCATTTGGGAGAACAGCTGACAAATCACAGAGACATATATTCCAAAATTGTTATCAAACTTGGAGGTTCTCGGAAAGCTAAACAATACCTTAGCAAGTGCTTGTATTACGTAAACATAGGAAGCAATGATTACATAAATAATTACTTCCTTCCCCAGAAGTACTCAACAAGCCGCATCTACACCCCTGAGCAATATGTGAAAATTCTTATTGACCAGTACTCTAAAGATATACAGGTATTTTACAAGTTTCTACTGATTCAACTAAAAATATATGTGACATCAACCCTATGCCAAAAATCGTCATATAAAGGGTTTATTTTACCTTTAAAAAGCATTTCTAAAGCTGTCTCTAGATAGACGTTGTCTATTTACAGAGAACACTTCTTCAAAAAAAAAAAAAAAGACTTTGAAACAGAATATAGAGATTAAATTTCATAAAAAGAAAGTAAGATGTATAAAATAAATATTTTGATGGAAATTATAGTAATGAGATCACATATTTAGTTGAAGATTAATTCTTTATTTTTGTAAAAAAAATTAGAATTGGTTTTGATTATTTTGTATACATATTAGATTATTTTATTTTCTTTTATTAACAGCTTATTTAAATAAAATTTAACATATGAAATTCTTTTTGACTTTTTATTTGAATCTCAATAGTTAATTTTTTTGAAATAGAATGATTTGAAAAAGAAAATATATTAATATGAAAAAATTTAAATTTAAATTTGATATTAATAATCTTGACTTTTTTTTTTCAAAATTAGGTATTGAAAGAAATTCTAACAATGACAATTAATACCTTATTAGAAGTATTAAATTATATAAAAAGGTAAAAATAATTAAATGCATGTAATCTTTATAGAATAATATTTACTATGGTTGTGATCATTGTAAAAAGAAATTTTAAAAATTACATTTTTTTTATATTCAATTTAAGATAATGGTTGAATGGATTATCACGCATTAAACTTTTAAAATTCTTAATTGTGAAACTTTAATTAATAATTTGTAATTCAAAAACTATCAAAATAAAATAAAAATTGATGAGTTACATTAGAATATGACTTAATAAGTATAAATTTTATTCAAGACCTTAATTTCTAGACACGACTCTGTCCTCACACAGCCTGTTTTCATATACTTAGAGGCCTAAAAGTTATCTGTTATAATTTTTATTATATGAAAAATTAAAAACTTTATTTATTTTTTAGAAGTTTTTAAAATGGAATCAAACGAAACTTACATGCATTATAGGTATCACAACACGAGTAGTCATGTCAAATTTCATGTTGTCAAATCCCAAGAGCAACAATTGACCAATAACAACATTTATTTAACCGACTTCGATTTGTTTCTTGAAACAAATACAAACATGAAGCCCGGCCCAGAAACTTGAATTTGCTTTATAAAGTTCACAGAGGTAACTACACAAACTTGGTTTATTTTAGTTTTTAGAAATTTGTATTTTTTATTCAATTTCTCTTTTTGTAAAATAAATTCTTCATAAAAAAATTATTTTATCAAATGATTTTTTTGTAATTTTATTTTTTCATTTAATTTATTTAAATATTATATTTTTTATCTTTCTAAATATAATGATTTTTATATTTAAATTTTCAAAATATCACGATCGATAAAAAAAAAAAATTTGTGGTGTTTAGAAAAACCAAATGATAAAAGTAAATGAAAGGAATCATTTGGTAATGAAAATTATTTTATCGAAGACTCATTTGAAAAAAAATCAAAATAAATAACCAAATTTAAAAAAATGTGAATTTTAGGAGTAAAAAACTTAATTAAGTTAACAAAATTATAGGGTGAGTTTAACAATAAATATTTTCACACACTAATTTTCATACTCATCTTTTTTGTTTATTTCTTTTAAGTTTCTTTTTATATCACATCATTCATGGTATGTATTTTCTTTTCTCTATTTTCTTCCCATGACATGTTAAATAATCATTTTTGGGGTTTGAAATCCTAATACGCCTGGGACATCGAAAGTTAAAATAGGTTCATGCTCGTCGTATTTCAATTTTCATGTATTTATATGAATAGACAATTATTCATACTAATTAACTTTGACACAATAAAAAGCATGAAGTCGGCAAAGTTTGCTTTTTCATTATAGATTCCACGTATTATACATATTATACACATTGACTTGTAATTTAAAAAACTAACAAATTTATTATAGACATTGACTTGTAATCAAATATTTATATAAAACTAGTACATAAAGTGTGATTGATTTACATACCATCTTTGATTACGGTTTATAATTATGAAAAGATGGTTTTGTGAGACAGAGTCTGCGTAATAATGGGGCAAAAAAGTTCGTGCTAGCTGGGTTGGGTCTCCTAGGTTGCACTCCGAATGCCATATCTACGCAGAGGACTAATGGATCTTGTGCTCAAGAGATCAATGCTGCTGTGTTTTCTTTCAATGACAAGCTTAAATCTCTAGTGGACCAATTCAATAAAAAGTTCTCTGATTCCAAATTCATCTTTATAAACAGCACAGTCGGAACCCTTGACGAATCCCTTGGTATACATTTTACATATTCTAGATTAAAACAATTGAGTGTCTTACATTAATTAATTAATATTAATTATTACTATGGTCCATCATGTGTTTCAGGTTTCACTAATGTGAATACTCCTTGTTGTCCCTCGGGGGAGAATGGACAGTGTATTCGTAATAAAAAACCATGTGAGAATAGAAAAGCAAACGTGTTTTGGGATGAATTCCATACTACAGAAGCTGTCAACCGACTCGTTGCATTAAGTTCATATAATGGTTCTGATCCATCCTTCACTTACCCAATCGATATCAAGCGTCTTGTTCAATCTTAATCATAATTTCTATACGCATAATAATTTGTATTAGCTAAATAAGTGTCAAGTCATAAGCAAATCCTGCATCACAATTTGAGGACTTTTAGTATCTTTATCTTTGTTGAATAAACTAATATCATATTATTATGCGTACAACATTTTTTTTTTAATTTTGTTTAATCTTTTATTTAAACAAAATTTTATGAAAGTTACATATTTATAAAATTACTCAATAAACTAATTTGTAGAATGTAGTTCATTTGGGTAATTTATAGAAAAAGAAAAGAAAAGCATAGAAGCAAACACCTTTAATTTTCTTTATTCCCACGATAAAAATATTTACCGCTTAACATTATTGTTTGTCAAAGTTATAACATTATTAAATTTTACAGTAAATTACATTATGCTTTTTTAGTATTATATTATCGCATCTTTTACGTTGAAATATATATGAGGAGCGTTAACAATAAACTATCAAATACACTCATTATAACACACTGTTTATAGTTAAATAAGTATTTGGTTCTTACAGGAATTTAGATTTCGAATTTTAGTTCTTATAAAAAAATTGTCTATTTTTAATCTCTGATTTATTTTTATCGCTCATAATTAGCTTTTCTGGGGTTAAATTTTTGTCCTTCCATTACTAATAATGAGCAATAAAAATAAGTGAGAGATTAAAATTAAAAAAAATTATAGGTTCTAAAATTCAAATCTAAAATCTTATAAAGATCAAAATCTTATTTAATTATATTTTTTAGTATTAATTAAAATTTATTAAAAAATATAAAATTATAAGTAAATCTCATTAAATAAAAATGATATTTACAAAATTTTATAATTTTTAATAAATTTTTGCTAATAGTAGATAATATATTTAAAAGAATATGTTAGAAAATTTTTTATTAGCATTTCTTGTATGTAATTTAGTTCATGTAACATAAACCTATCAAACAATTTTCTTGAGTAAATTACATTCTCTTTCTCTAATAAATACGAGTATTGTTATTATTTTTTTCTCTTGTTTGAAATATACAATTTAATACATTGAAATTAATTTTATTAAAGAATTAATATTCTTTAAATGATTTTAAAATATGTTTTTAATTAAAATATTTTAATTTATCAAGTTACTTTCACTCACTCGTTGATCTAACATTATTTTATTTCTGAGATAAAAAAAAACATCTAACTTAATTTGTTTTTAGTAAAATATCTGCTTAAATATATTTTTTTCTTCCAATTTATAAAATTTTACAATTTTTGTCCTAAAGATCTTATTTTACTCATTTTGACTCCAAATAATTTTTTGTCTTTAAATTAGTTAATCTTTCATTGTCATTAGTTGAACATTAACGTAATAGATAATGTCGGTGTCTCAATGCACAAAAATTTGAAAATATAAATAAAATTTATAAAAATTTGAAAGTACAAGACTAAAAAAATATAATTTAATTCTCTTTATCAAGTTAAGAATTTATATTAATATATCATGCATTACAACGTAAAACATTCAACAACCACATAAACTTTGCTTATCATGGTAGTAGTCAACATGATTACAACTAACAACTATAGATAGTAAACTATCATTATGACAAAATTCATGAAATTTTGTAAGTTTTCAATTAAAATTGACAAAAAAAAAATCATTGTAGAACAAAATTGGCAAATATTTACAATTGATGAATAATTAGTAAAAGAATAGACTATCGTTACATGACTGGGTGTGGAGTGTGTTTAAACTTTCAATTTGAATCATACCAAGGAGTGTATCTTGGATACATTTCCAAAACAGTGGTCTCCATTTGGAGACAAATTCAGCTTAAGCCACGGTTGCCATGCGTTGCAATATCGGAACAGTGCTCCTGCTTGATTATGTCGGGAGGTGTATCTTGATGCATTCCCTCAAAAAATGTCAAATAATTTAATAACATATACTTTTGTAAAAACAAATATATTAACAAATGATAAACGAATTAACTAGGCCCTAGCATTCGCACATGTCGTCCAACTATTATAAAACTAAATAATATATAATTAGAAAATAATAAATTTTATAAAATCAACTTGTTTGTAAGATGAGTCTTCGCTATATATATACTATTAAAGTTGATGTACAATCTTTAAGGAAGATTATTAAAGATTAAGCTACATGTAATCTAAATTTTAAATTGTTAATTATACTTTTATCTTAATGAAAAAAAAATTCTCATCTGGGCCGTTTGTTTGTATTCTAGCACCCATTAATTGAATAATAGAAGCGGGAATTTTCAATTGTGTCTACACCTTCTTTCCCCCTCACATAAGTTAGTCTTACTGAGAATTTTATTATAAATGATTTCTAAATATTTCTATAAATATTGGTAAAATTTTGAGCTCAGTTTTACCTCACTAAACTTTCAGACTCATTTAAATTTGTACAAAAAAAAAAAAAACTGTAGGGTGGGGAGCAGTGTCCCCTGTGGGCTAATACTGATAGGACATGTAGATTAGTAGGTGTTGGGCCATGGCAGTGAATAGATCCCATTAGACGTTGTCGTTTTGCAATATTGTACTATCTTCACCTTCTTTTACACGTGGTGTATGGCATGTTGATGGTTGGGAATTGAGACAAAGACAAAACAAGGGATGGACTCCACTGTCTCTTCTATCGTTTTCACCTTACATCCATCCATGTGCCATTTCTTTTCACAAAAACAATTACCAAAATAACATTTCTAAACGTACAATTTATTTGGAAAAATATAACTATTTTTTATGTTAGTTTTTATTGAAATATGATTTATTTTTAATTTTTATACTTTACAGAAACAATAAATAAGGACTAAGATAATAAATGGTGATATTTTAAGTACTGAAAATATATTTAAGCAATTTATTTTTAAGATATATGGTGGAATAAATAAGGAAAAAATGGATACATATGACTAATAATATGAGAGAAAAAAAAAAGTAAAATTGAGTGTATAAATATAATAACTCTTTCTTATCTTTGCTTTGGTTTTTTCTATTTTAAAAAAAATATTTTCATCTTCTAATTATATTAGTTAGTAAACATATATAAAGTATTAATTTGTTGAGCATAGTGTCCGACATTTCATTTTTATATTTATATTAAACAAATATTAATTACAGTACATAAAATACTTGTAATGATCTACGATATTAGTGATTATATATATAGCAATGCAATAATATTTGTTTCAATCTCACTACTTGATTTTAAAAGTTAAGATAAAACTTTCACTTTTTCATTGATTTTGAAGTTAGAAAAGTTGTCTATTTTTTTTTTTTTGAGTTTGATTTTTTGTACTGTTAATGTAATTTTTTTACACCATTAATAACATTTTATTTTAGATATGAATTTTAAAGTTACTATAATAAAAGTCAACCATATAACCTATAATTAAATGATAAGTATAAAAAAATTAACATTGATGTTATATTTAAGTTTTATTTTCTGAGTTGATCGACTTTTATATTAAAAATATATATTTAAAACTTAAATATATTTTTAATTTTTATAAAAAAACGAATTTTCATTTTAGTTTTTATAAAAAAAAATTATCATTTTAAAATTTGAAATTGTTGTTTTTAATCATTATAAAATAAATAAATTTTACTTATAATTTTTGTAAAATATTTTCATTTGACTTTAATCCTTCTAAAATCCAAAATTATTATTTTATCCTTAACATTCATTTTAAAATATATAAATAATATTTATTTTAAAAATTTATAAAAAAAATTTAGAAATGTCACCGCATAGTGTTTGAGATAGGAAATAGTAACATAATTTTATGATAAATACATAAGTAGTAAAAATAAAAAATAATAATTTTAAATTTGATAAAATTGAAAATTAAAAAATATTTTATAAAAATCAAAATTAAAACTCACTAAGACTAAAAATATTAATTATATATTTAATTTTCCTAAAACAGTGTCCAGAGACAACTCTTCGTCCTACAAATTTTTACAATATATTAATTTATATTAAAAGGAAGTTTTATAAAATAGTAACTCGTGTTGCACGTGCATTTGGTATGATATATATTAAAGTATTTTGTTTTCTATGGATCATAATGATCGGTGACTAAAATTTAAGTTTTAAATCAATATTTTAAAGAAGACTCACAAATGACAACATGCAAGATCCAACTTGATATACCGCATTGTCTTTACACATTTTTTTTTTTGACGTGGCTCGCGTTCAAAAGAAAATCAGAAAAATAATTATATATAAATAAATAATGTTATCAAAGGTATATTATGAGTCTTTTACTGTTTTTATTTTTTTATTTATATTATACTGGGACATAATTTAAAAAATTTTAGACTTTTCTCATTAATTTATATTTATTTGATAATTTCAAAATTAAATTGATTAAAATAATATATTGTCAAAGTAATCTTTATTATAAAAATTAATTTAATTTAAATTATATAAATATATGTTGATACGAAATTATTTATGTAAATTGTATTCAATTCAAAAAAAATACAATTTGACCAAATAATGATATATATGTAATAATAAATATGTAACAATTATAAAGTTTGTTGGTGGAAAGAAAGAATATTATTTGATATAAGTAATTGTCAATATTTGATTATTGTGTTAAAATCTTATTCTGATTTTTTTATTAAAAACTAAAATTATTATTGTCTTTAGATATCTTTAAAAAAGTTACATTATGTAATTTATATACATATGTCTTGTGTATTTTGTATGTCTTCTTTCTTTTACATATTAACTTTTGCTCTTTATTTAGTTATTGTTACTAGTACTTCAATGTATCTGTTCAAATAAACAGTATTCTAATGCTGAATAGGATGAATTTTAAGGTGTGAAAGGAATACATAAAGATAATACTCAAGGTGTATGGATTTGGATCTGACACTTCACATAGAGAAACTTATTCATACTTCTGAAAACCTTGAAGAGATTAAAATTGATAAATGAGAACGCTCTAATCGAATATGTCTTGTAATCATGAAGCGCTTAATTCTAGAAGCGTTTTGGGACTCTTTTTCTAAGAGTCAAAGTGCAAGAAAGTTCTTTGAAGAAATTGATAAATTCTTTGCCAAAAATGAAAAGGTAAATATGATTAACCTCTTGGTTAAACTCATCTCCATGAAGTATAAATGCAAATGAAATATAAGGGAGTATATAATAGATATATCTAATCTCGCATCAAAACTCAAGTTACTCAAATTAGAGCTTGGTGAAGACATGCTCGTGCACTTGATTTTGATCTCACTTCCTACACACTTTAGGCAATTCAAAGTGAGCTATAATACTTAGAAGAACAAATGGTCATTCAATGAGCTTATCACTCACTATGCGCAAGAGGAAGATAAGTTACAAACAGATAAGACTGAAAATGCTCATTTTTCTTCGACCTCTCAAAATAAAAAAGGAAGAATATTAAGGGTGTTATGGAAGGGTCTTCTCAGCAAAAGAAACCAAAGAAGGATGGAGGATTTACCTGTTACTTCTGTAAGAAGTTAGGACACATGAAGAAACAGTATTCTAGGTATGTCGTCTAGCGTGTAATTCTTGCTCTTATTTATTATGAAGTTAATCTAACCTCTGTGCCTAAGGATACTTGGTGGGTGGATTTTGGTGCTACTACTCACTTAAGTGTGGCTATACAAGGTTGCTTGTGGAGTCGACTACCAAATGATGATGAAAGATTTATTTCTGTGGGCGATGACAATAAAGTTGTAGTAGAGGCTATTGGAACTTTCATATTACAATTGAAAACTGAATTTCATTTGGACTTATTTGAGACTTTTATTGTGTTGTCTTTTAGGCGGAATTTAATTTTTATTTATAACTTGAACAAATTTGATTTTTATTGTTATTTTGGAAACAATAAAGTTAGTCTCAATCAAAATTAAAATGTTGTTAGTTCTAGTTCTTTGATTGATAATCTATACAAGCTTGATGTTGTTAGTTTCTATAATGAAATATTGCAAACTAGTTCGTGAGGTACAAAGTGAGAATTAAATAAGAATTCAGCCACTTTATGGTACAAACGTTTAGGCCATATCTCTAAATATAAAATTCAAAAACTGGTGTCAGATGAAATTTTTGAACCCTTAGACTTATCAAACTTTGAAGTTTGTGTTGAATGCATCAAGGGAAAACGAACAAATGTAAGAAGTTAGATGCTGAAAGAGTTAAGAATGTCTTAGAACTAATATATATATACATTTGTGGTCTTTTCCATACAACTTCTTATAATAGGTAACAATACTTTATTACGTTCATAGATGATTATTCTAAGTACGGTTACCTATATTTGATACATGAGAAGTCTCAATTCTTAAATGTTTTCAAGTCTTTCAAAGATGAAGTTGAACTTCAATTTGAAAAGAAAATTAAAGTCGTCAAATCTGATTGTAGTGGTGAATACTATGGTAGATATGACAAATCAAGATAATAACGTCTAGGACCTTTTGCCTTTTTCTCAAATAGTATGAAATTGTTCTACAACACACCATATAAGACAAACCTATCATGAATGATGTGACTGAACAACGAAATCAAACTTTTAAAGATATGATGAAAAGTATGGTAAGTCATTCTTCTTTACCAAAGTCACTATAAAAGGAAGTATTAAAGACCGCAATTTACATCATTTATAGGGTGCCAAGTAAAGGAGTAAACAAGATCTCTTATGAACTTTGGATTGGCAAAAAAATCAAATACTTGCACATTTGGGGTTATCAAGTTGAAGCACGGCCTCATAGGCCACATGAAAGAAAACTTGGTTCAAGAATAGTTAGCTGTTATTTTGTTGGCTATGCTAAACGCTCTCAAAACTATAAGTTTTATTATCTCACTTCAAGATCCCTTTTTGAAACGAGAAATTCGAGATTTGTTGAGGAAGTTGAGTTTGGGAAGGAAGAAAACATAAGAAAAGTTGACTTTGAGGAAGAATTTGTTAATGACATTGGTCAAGTCCTTGTACCTATTACCATTCAAGAAACAACTTCAATAATAGAAGACAATGCTTAAATTGTTGTTCGTGACATTGTTCTATAACAAGATTATGATGAGATTCTCCTTCAAACACTTATAGAGGGAGACATGCAATTAAGAAGTGTCATTAAGAAAATCCATTAGAGAGATGAGACATGCAATTCCATATGATTACATTGTCTTTCTCCAAGAACATGAGGATGACATTGGTTTAACAAAAGATGATCTAATCAACTTCTGTCAAGTTATTCAAAGTTCTAACTCTAAAAAATGGATTAATGCCATGAAAGATAATGAGATGAAGTCTGTGTAAGACAATAACGTTTGAGATTTTGTCGAATTACCTAAAGGTGTGAAACCTATTGATTGTAAATGGATATTTAAATAAAAAAAAAAGTCTAAGGATAATATGGAGATATATAAGACTTGTCTAATTATTACTTACATTATTTTCTATTAAATATATAAGTAATTAATGAATATTACATAATAATAAAAATAAAAATAATAATTTTAAATATAATAAAAATTAAAAATTAAAAAATATTTTATAAAAATCAAAATTAAAACTAAGACTAAAAATATATTTAATTCTATATTTAATTTTTCTAAAACAGTATCCAATGCAGGGGAGAACTCATCATCCTGCAGATTTTTAAAATATATTTTTTTAAAATATATTAATTTATATTAAAAGGAATTTTTATAAAATACTAACTCGTGTTGCACGTGCATTTTGCATGATATGTATGTTAAATTATTTTGTTATAACATGAGCATGTAAACTGGGTTTGATTTTGTTATTAATTTTACTTATTATTTAAATTAGTAGTTAAATTTTAATTAATTAATTATTAATTAATTATAATATTATTTTTTAATTAAATTTAAATTATATTTATTTATATTTTTTATTATTACAAATTAACTAGAAAATAATTATAAAATTTAAAAATTTATTACAAATAAAGATTATTTTTTTAACTAATTTATTATTTATTCCATGTTACAATTAATATTATAATAATATAATAACTAATTATTTAAAAATTAATTATAAAATAATGATTAATTTTAAAATTTTATACTTAATTATTTTATAACAAATTTTAAATTTTCAATAATATTCCTTTTCTACGGATCATAATCACGGGTGACTAAAATGTAAGCTTTAAATCAATATTTGAAAGAAGACTGACAAATGACAACAAGCAAGAGCCAACTTGATATACCACGTGTCTATACACTTTGGTATATCAGCTTGAACATCACTATTTAACTTGAACCTCTCATAAACAGCTACTGCGAACCCCAGAAGTAAAGCAATAACATTACTATGATAATAGCTTTTTGGCAAATCAAACCAATGCAAAGGAGTAATAGTTTCTCTGATTAGGGAAAAAGAGTGTCTTAAACATAATTCTGCATGTTAAAATTTTGGAATAAAATTGCTACGTAAATCAGGGATATAGGGAGTAATAAATAGAGATTACTTATCTGAATATGCATGTCATACGAGTTGATACCAGATTTGACCCCCAACTCTTTCTTTCATTTGGTTGGGAAACTTCCCGAAATCTTTTGGGAATTTTTTTTTTTATTCTCACACATTTTTTTAGAAAGAATTTTGTTTAAGATATATATAATTAGATACTAAATATTGACCTTTTCTTAATAAAGATTCGAACTTTAATTTATCAAAGTTACCATTAATATTTTTGGAAGCTTGCTAATAAGGATCAAGTGAGGGCAGGAATAGATAAGAGGAACTGCTGTGTGTTTTGTGTTGCAGGAAGTGACAGCAGTACGCTGCAACGTGAGAGGAAGTGACAGCAGGTACGCTGCAACGTGATGAGCAGAGAGTACATTTTTAACCAAAAACACAGTGATTTCCTAGCTAGAGACTAGTTTCACCGGTACTCTCACTTTCAATCTACCATAAGCTAAAAAATATATAATGGAGGTGAAGAGACATTGGTGAGTGTTACAATTTTGGGCTTTAAAACTTTTATTATTATTAATTATTTTTTAATAATATAAAATATTATTGTATTTATTTTTGAATTAAAATTTTATTAATGATATGTTTGATTTAAGAAAGAAAGTGAAAAGAAAAGAAAAAACAAAATATGATGATTTTTAAATTGTTTAGTAGTAAAAATAAAAATAAAAATATAAAATTTTCTTTTATCTTGATTGATTGTATAAAAAAGGATATATATATATATTTTATATATATATATATATATATATATATATATATATATATATATATATATAAAAACATAAATATTCTTTAAAAATATATAGAAATAAGAATAATTTAGTATTTTTATCTGCGAAGATCAATTTTATTCCATCAAAAGATATATATATATATATATATATATAACATAAATATTCTTTAAAAAATATATAGAAATAAGAATAATTTAGTATTTTTATCTGCGAAGATCAATTTTATTCCATCTTTCCTTTCAAAATGAAAAGATTGAGAAAACAACACGTCCCATTTGCATTTTTATCCTTCTATCGTTCCAAACAGCAGGAGGAACTAATTTTGAATTTTTTTTCTGTTCTTATTTTTCCTTCATTCCAAACATATAGCAATAATTAAAGGACTGAATTAATTACTTTATATTGAAAATATTTTTTATATATATTTTAATTATTTAAAATATATTAATTCCATGTATTATTAAAATAGTAATATCATATTTTTTTTACAAATTGTTTTCCTATTTTATAAAAAAATAAATTACATTTAATATCTTAAAAATATAAAATATATAAAATATTTATCATAAAGAAATTAACAAAAGAATATGACAATATTGTTAAAGGATATATAGATTTAATCGTGCTAAAATGGAGTACTCGTTACAAACATTTTTGAAGCACCAAAACAAAACATAACCATGACGGAAGAAGACATTGAAAATATCTGAGGGTAGAGGAAATTAATTGACGGGAGACTTTTGGTGCTGACTTGTACGGTACCTCTCCTTTATGGCATGTTACATCACAATAATTATTTATAGATGAGTGGTTGTGATGGGAGTCCTCAAAGTATCAGGTATGGATAAAAATCATCTGTTATCTTTTCTGTGTCACATTATTTATTCCACCAATTAAATCTCGACACCTTAATTTAATTACGATTATTACAGAAAAGAAAATAGGACATTTCAGTCCGTCACCTCTAGAGATGTCATAGTTGGTGGATCGCTCCATTAAGTACAAATGGATTGATGCCTATGATTGATTAATTTTGTTTTTTTAGTAAGATAATATTTTGTTCAACATGATCTAATTCATGTAATTTTTGAACTCAACGAGTTCAGTTAGAATATTTTAATATTTTTTAAAAATATTTTGATAGATTATTAAGTTAAATATTATTTGATAAGATATAATATTTTATAAAATATTATAAATTTTATGTTGTTTTTTATACTTATTTAATTCATAATAATAATTTTTAAATAAATTTATATTAAAATATTTAACAAAATAATATTTATGTGATAATAAGTAATATTATATTTATTTATTTGATATATCTTTTATTTTTTATAACTTTCTTTTTTTAATTTTTAGTAAATAAACTAAATTCAATTTACTAAAATAAATCGAGATTTTAAACTTAATATTAAAATAAGTCAAAATCATTTCTGCACAAATCAACACGACGTCAAAATCATGATACCGTTTGGATATTGATTTGGAGGTCTATGTAGTGAGACATCATGCATGTACAATAGTACGATTTTGTGAGTTCTGCATTTTCTTATTTCTTGTTTCTTACTTTTCATTTTGCAAGCTTTGTTGATTGATTGAGTTGGTTGGTTGTATATACAATTTTGTGCTCTTGATTGAACACTCTTGTACTCTTATTTGATCATAGTGAATTGATTTTTTTTGTCTGAACAACCCGTGGTTTTTACATCTCACATTGAGGGAGTTTTTTCACGTTAAAAATATTGGTGTCACTTGCGTGATTCTCCTCATTGTTGCTGTCATTCTCATTTGTGATTACTCCTTAGACATTCTTGTAAGTTAGGGGAATTTATATCCGCTGTGTTGGTGCATTGCATGTGCCTTATTGTTTTTTTCCCATCAAGGTGGTATTAGCACTCTCTAGTTCGAAGGGTGTTCTACTTGCCAGAACAATGGAGGGTAATATAAATAGAATGGTGAGTCTGAATGGTACTAATTATCAATTGTGGGAAGGGAAGATGAAAAATTTATTATTTGTGAAGAAAATGCATCTTTCTGTTTTTGCTGCTTAGAAGCCAGAATCTGTCTGATGAAGAATGGGACTTTGAGCATTAACAAGTATGTGGTTTTATCCAACTTTTTGTGGATAATGATATTTATAATCACATTGCAAGTGAGATACATGTCAGGACTTTGTGGGAGAAGATTGAATCTCTATATGCCTCAAAGTGTGGGAACAACAAATTATTTTTGTTGAATTCTATTGTGAATTTGAAGTTCATGGAAGGCAATTCACTGTCAGATCACTTGAATGAATGTTAAGGGATTATTGATCAGATGTCAAGAATGGACATCAAGTTTGAATATGAGATTTTGAGATTACTACTCTTGAATTCTCTACCTGAGTCTTGGGAGACTTTTAAGGTCTCTATCATAAATTTAATCCCTAATGGTGTTGCCTCTTTACAAATGGTAAAGGGTAGTGTACTTAATGAGGAAATGAGAAGGAAGGCACAATGTACTTCATCTCAACCTAGGGGGAGAAGTTAGAAAAAGGAAAGAGAAAATAGTAGAAGTAAATCCAAGTCTAGATACAAGAATATGGAATGTCACTACTATCACAAAATAGGGCATATACAAAATCATTGTTTCTTGTGGAAAAATGAGAACAAAGGCAAAAAGGGTAAGTCAAAAGAGAAGGATGATGACGATGATCATGATCATGATCGTGTCGCTACTGCTACAAGTGATGATCTTGTCATTCTTCGAGACTTTGAGTCGGTTGATCTTGTATCTGATGAGAGCATGTGGATTATCGATAGCAATGCTACACTACATGTTACACAAAGAAAGGAGTTCTTTACATCTTATACCTCAGGTGATTTTGGAGTGTTGAAGACAGGTAATGATGATGTGACCAAGGTGATCAGTGTTGGTGATGTTTTCTTACAAACCAACACAAGAATGCAATTGTGACTTAGAGGAGTCAAACATGCTCCAGATGTTCACTTTAACTTGATATATGTGCATATGCTTGATGATGGTGGTTATGATAATCACTTTGGTCATGGAAAATGAAAACTCACCAAAAGTAACTTGGTTGTGGCCAAAGGGAAGAAAATTTCTAAACTGTATTGGACAAGTACTTTGGTTGCTAAAGACAGTGTGAATGCCATGAATATGGAGGCATCTTTGTGGCATTGAAGGCTTAGTCATATCAGTGAAAAATAGTTGAATTGTTTAGCCAAAAAGGACATGCTTCCAAGATTGAAGAATGCGAGGTTAGAGAAGTGTTCTCATTGCATGACTGGTAAGCAGACTGAAATATCCTTTAAGAAGCATTCTCCCTCAAGGAAATCAGAGTTGTTAGAATTGGTGCATTTTGATGTTTGTGGCCCATTGAAGGTAAAGTCATTTAATGGTGCACTTTATTTTGTTACCTTTATTGATGATTGTTCTAAGAAGCTCTAGGTTTATGTTTTGAAGACAAAGGACCAAGTGTTAGGGATGTTCAAACATTTCCAGGCTTTGGTTGAGAGATAATCAGGCAAGGCAAGAAAGTGAAATGTATTTGTTCTGACAATGGTGGTGAGTATTGTGGACCCTTTGATGTATATTGCAAGCAACAGGGTATCAAAGATGAAAAAATTCCTCCTAAAACTCCTCAGTTGAATGACTTAGCAGAGAGGATGAACATCATATTGATTGAGAGAGTTGGATGTATTCTTTCCGAAGTAAGGTTACCTAAGCATTTCTGGGGTGAGGCACTTTACACAACAGTGCATGTTATTAATCTCAATCCTGTAGTTGCTTTGAATATTAAGGTGTCAGACAAGATTTGGTTTGACAAAGATGTCAAGTATGATCATTTATGAGTCTTTGGTTGTAAGGCCTTTGTGCATGTTCCGAAGGATGAAAGATCTGGATATAAAGACTAGGCAGTGTATCTTCATTGGGTATGGTTATGATGAGTATAGTTACAGGTTGTACGATCCTGTTGACAAGAAACTCGTCATAAGCCGTGATGTGCAATTCATGGAAGACCAAACCATTGAAGACATTGATAAGGTAAAGAAGTCTACACCTGAGAAAAACAATAACTTGTCTGAAATTGATCCAGTTCAGATGCTTGTACATGATCTAGATATTGCTAATAATAATGTCTAAAATTGTGAGCAACATAATTATGGTGATCAGTAGCTCGGAGATGATTTTGATATTTCTCTTGATAATGATGTTGAAGAGGAACAAGAGATGTCACAAGATGAGAATCTGGGTGATGCTCCTAAACCACCTCAAATTCGACTAAAGAGGTCTAATAGGCAGAGACAATCATCTACAAGGTATACTTCTGATGAGTACATGACCTTGACAGATGGAGAAGAACCTGAATTTTACCAAGAGTCCATGGAGAGTGAAGAGAGGCAAAAGGCTTGACAATCTAAATTGTAGAAGTGTGTTGCTTTGTCCATTGCCAACACGGAACTTGGTTTTGTTCAGTACAAACATTTATTATTCTATAATAGTCAGAGTGCAATTCATCTTGGTAAGAATTCAACTCTTCATTCTGGATCCAAGCATGTTGATTTGAGGTATCAATGGATACATGATGATGCTTTAGATGCTAAGCTGTTAGAGTTGGCTAAAGTTAATGGTGCTGACATGATGACCAAGGCGGTTCCAAGAGGGAATTTTGAAGCTTGTTGTGAGATCGTCGAACTGACAATTACCTCCACATAGTTGTGATGGAGGAGATATGTTGGGTTATTTTTGGGCTCTCAACTATGTGGACAAAAA
This sequence comes from Mucuna pruriens, assembly GCA_025330945.1. NCBI lineage: Eukaryota > Viridiplantae > Streptophyta > Magnoliopsida > Fabales > Fabaceae > Mucuna > Mucuna pruriens. Next base: position 1,560,645 of record JAENHJ010000533.1, on the reverse strand, counting down.
TCCAATACTCTCGAGCCCGCTAGGTCTATCTTTATAAGAGAAGCATGGGTCAGATTGAAGATACACACAGAAATACAGAGAATGAGAATGAGAAAGAGTGGATTATCACAACCAAAAGAGAGAAGAGAAATAGTTATAATTTCATCTCTGCACAGATGAGCACGACGTCAAAATTACGATACTGTTTGGATCTTAATTTGGAGGTATGTGGTGGGAGATATTGTGCTCGTACAATAGCACAATTTTGTGAGTTTATTTCTCGTTTCTTGCTCTCCATTTGCAAGTTTTGTTGCTTGATTGCGTTGGTTGGTTGTATGCACAAATTTGTGTTTTTGATTGAACACTCTTGTACTCCTATTTGATCATAGTAGATTGATTTCTTTGGTCCGGGACGACCGTAGTTTTTATCTCTCACGTTAAGGGAGTTTTCCACGATAAAATTATTGGTATCTTTTGCGTGATTTTCCTCATTGTTGCTGTCATTCTTATTTGTGATTACTCTTAAGAGATTCTTGCAAGTTAGAAGAATTTATATCCGTGATGCATCATTGCATGTGACTATTATTTTTTCCATCATTGCTAACCCCACCATATTATATATATCCACCTTTAGTCTTGTTCTTCATATCCTGGATCCAATATCTTTTGCCTCATCAATTCCTTTGCCTAGAGATGGCTTGTGAAACCAAAACATGGTTCGTTATGCTGTTTCTTTTCTTAGTTGCAAACTACATGCAACATTGTGTCCATGGGGTATCCCAAATGCCTTGCCTTTTTATATTTGGGGACTCTTTATCTGATAGTGGAAACAACAATGAACTTCCAACTTCTGCAAAATCTAATTACAGACCATATGGAGTCGACTTCCCAACGGGACCAACTGGAAGATTTACCAATGGACGAACAGAAATTGACATAATCAGTAACATTTCTTAATACCACTAACCTCTCGTGTTTATTTTTTCTTAAATATTGAGCATTCAGTGATAGCTGCAATCGAAGATTTTTAAATCGAATCTTGTTATGAATTTTGAGGAGTCAAATTTATATGAGATGGGATGGACTACCTTCTGTTAACTCAGCAATTTTTTAATAGTGCTGAAAGAATAAAAACCATATTTATCCATAGAGCCAAGTGTCTTATCTTACCCTATAGGCTATACATTTTGTTAAAGCTTAGACTAAATTAAAGTTGTACAATTGCAGGCGAATTTCTGGGATTTGAGAATTTCATCCCACCCTTTGCTAACACTAGTGGTTCAGACATACTTAAAGGTGTGAACTATGCATCAGGTGGATCTGGAATACGCGCTGAAACCGGCACACATATGGTATAAATAAATCAGAGAGGTTTTCCTTCATCTTCAATTGGTTTATGGTAGATAGCTAGAGGGCTTGTGATACAATTCTCATGCATGATACTATATTAACGCAATGCAATGCAGGGTGGTGTTATCAACTTGGGATCGCAGTTAAGAAATCACAGAATCATAGTTTCTCAAATTGCTGCCAGACTTGGAAGTCCCCACTTAGCTCGACAACACCTTGAAAAATGCTTGTATTATGTGAACATAGGCAGCAATGATTACATTGGGAATTACTTCGTTCCTCAGTTCTACCCAACAAGTAGCATTTATAGCCCTGAGCAGTATGCACAAGCTTTGATTGAAGAGTTCTCTCTCAAGATACAGGTAGCTATCCATTGAATTTTTCTGTTTCACAAATGATAAAAATATGAATAATTCTAAATCCTACAACATCTTCCAACCAATCGTTGTACATGTTTCGTACTCCATTGTAACTATTGATTGAATTTTATGTTTCCAACGTATTAAATGCATTAATTTCATTATTTAATACTTCTTTTATAAAGTATTAGTATTTTAACATTTGTAATGCACATAAGGATATTTTATATAATTCAAATTTGTCATAAATAAATATTTTTAAATATATAAATTATATTTTAGATTTATACTTTTGTTAAAAATAAATTCTAAAAACACTCTTATCTAATATAATTATTCTAATATATATATATATATATATATATATATATATATATATATATATATATATATATAATTAGAAACTTCAATATGGATTAAATAATAATAAGAGCATGACAATTGAAGCGAGTGGTGGAAAAGTGTGGCTGGTCCGATGATCCTCTGGGTTCTCACAGTATCAGATCAAAATAACTTAGCTTAACAAGTCCAACAAGGAAAAAACCTGATTTTTATTTTACTTTTTTTTTAAATTTAAACATTTAAAGAAATATAACAGACCCGAATTGACCTGACCGCCAGAAAATAGTTGCTCATACAAAAGTGGAGCCAAGTGGGACGAGGACATTCTTTCTTTTTGCGCAGGGCGAGTGACTATTTTGTCACCTATATTTGAATTGACAGCATTTATGATATGATGGTTGGTTGAGCAGGCAATTTGGTTTTTATGGGCAGGCTTTGCAAGACATTGGAGGGAGAAATTATGTGTTGGCTGGGTTGGGGCTTTTAGGATGCACTCCAGGTGTCGTGTACTCTTATGGAACAAATGAATCTTGTGTTGAAGAGGTGAATGCTGCTTCATTCATTTATAATGACAAGCTTAAAGCTCTAGTTGATGAATTCAATCACAGGTTCTCAGCTACTTCCAAATTCATCTTTATAAACACTGCAGCAACGGCCCTTCACATTAGCAACACACATGGTAATAAGTTTGGTTTCTTATTCTTCAATCCACATCAAACTTAAAAGCAATTGATTGTCCATGTGATGTGTTTCAGGTTTTCTGGTTTCGAATGCTGCTTGCTGCTCGACAGGGTCATCAGGGGAGTGTATTCCTGATCGAAGGCCGTGCCATAATAGGAATGACTATGTGTTTTGGGATGCATTTCATACCACCCAAGCATGGAACCTACTCAATGCAATAATAGCTTATAATTCTACCATTAATCCATCCTTCACTTATCCAATGGATATCAAGCACCTCGTTGACAAGATGGAATTGGAGTTCACTAATGAGTCCACTTCACAACTTAGTGCCACTGAATAAGTTCTGCTTAGTATCTACTCCTTCATATGGAGCTCAATTAATAGTTGTGAGTTCATTATGTATTAAGTAACCACCTGCTATTGAATTGAACGACAAAGTGGAATAAATGAAGTGAGTAAATTGGCTATCCCTGCCTTGTACTGGATTACTTGATTAACTACATCGTCTATGCTGTTATGGAATGCCTGCAATTCAAGATCATTACACCTTAATGATTTGCATGCTTTCTAACTTCTATCTCTGAAACAAGCCTTAACTGTTGTTTATCCTCTTTTCTTCGTTGAAAGCCGCATCTACCATTTAGAGTCAAATTATTTTATTTTATTATATTTATTAAACATTATTTTAGTATATATTTATTAATTTATTATACATTTTAATTTAGTAGTAAACAATATTTTTACAATTTTGGTCCATTTGATTTATATATAGTATCATTTTTATTCATACACCAAACAATTTTATTAGCCTAATGATTCTAGTATGTATGTAGAACACTGAGGGTAGGGCTCAAAACTCATCTAAATAATTTAAGAATTTATTTTGGGGTCTTTTATCATAGGAGGAATTAACAAAGTATTAGATCTGAGTGTTGAACCCCATCCTTAGTAATAGTAAATATATTTATAATTAAGAAATTGAGGTTTAAATTATTTTAATTCAACAATTGTACAATTCTTATGTCTAGAAATAGGGTTAGATTGTATTCATATACGTATAATTTTCTAAACTTAATGTGCCTATGAAATTAGGGTTCATAATTGAAAATAAAATATTTACTTGTTAAGGGTTGAGGATAAACTAAATTAAAAATAAGAAAGGATTTAGAAGAGAAATATATTATATTAAGAAAGAATTAAGAGGATTTTGTTACCAATTCGATTTTTTTATATAAAATTTTCTTATAATTGTTTATTTGTGTTTGTCTTCCTTTTAATTTAATTAAAAACCAAAAACCTAAATTTAATCTATTCTCTCTTAATTTTGAAATCAAAAGAATAATTAACTAATTATGTCCTTGTTAAACCGAATCTTTATGAAATGATATTCTTTTCCATCTTTTTATTATTTATTCGATGGATACGTTAATGTCTTTAATAACATTTTCTAATAAAGATATAGTGTGAGAATAGATAGAAGGAACTGTTGTGTATTTTCAATTGCCGAAAGTGAGAAGCAAACTCCGCCCTGGTCAGAAGAAAGAGTATATTTTTAACCAAAAACACACAATGACTTCCAAAATGGGAGAATAGCTTCACCCATTGTCTCACTTTGTAAGGGGTGGATTGCAAAATATATAAAAGGAGTAATTTTAAATTGGATAAAGATGGTTGGGCAAATATACTCTATTTGACATTCAGAAAGATAAGAAAAACTAAAACTAGAAATATATGCATAATAAATAATGTGATGCGACGTGGAAAGAGAGATAAACAAAACTTATAGAAGGTAATGAAATGTTTCAAGTAATAGAGTGTCTAAATATTATTTATTTTCTTTATATACATTTTTGGATGTGTCAATATTTTTTTTATTTACTAAATGTTAATGATACAAATGTTTTGGTTGTTGTACTCCTTAACCAGAGGTAGAATTCATGAAGTGACAACTAAATGTATCATATTAACTGATTTAGTGGGAAAAAAATTAGTTGTATGAAAAATAATTTTTGGATATTGTTTGATTTACCAAAAAAAAATATTTGTTTAATTTTTATTTTTATAAAATTAAAAATAACTGATTTGGTCCTTATAAAATAAGTATATTTTAATTTTAATCATTGTAAAATATTTTTATTTGATTTGTATTCCTCTAAATTTTGAATCACTATTTTTTAAGATAGATAAATAATATTTATTAATAATCTAATTTTTTTTATATCACATGTTAACATATACTACAAACACGAACAGGTATTGCTTGAACGAGACTTTTCATTGAATGGATAAGTTCTTAACAAGTATCACATAATAATAGAAATCAAAATAATAATTTCAAATTTTAGAAAGATAAAAATCAATCAAAAAATTTTACAGGATTAAAATTAAAATTCTCTTATTTTATCAATATTAAAAATATATTTAAGTTGTTTTTATATGATAAGTATTAAATAGATTTTATATTTTTCAGATATTAAATATATTTTTATTTAATACTTTTTTTTATAAAATTGTAAAAAAAATTATAAGAGAATATAACATTATTCAGTGGAGAGATTGATATGTGCTATAATTTTGGGCATTAATTTTTTTATTAATTTAGTATTTAATAATATAAAATATTATTACATTTGTCTTTAAATTAAAACAACGTAATTATAGAACTGAATTACTTATTTTATATATATATTAAAAGATATTTATTTATCATAAATTTTAATTATAATATAATATATATTTAAATATGTATTTATTATAAATTTTAATTATATAAATCTATACATTTGTGCTTTCGTAACTAAAATACTAGTTACAAACATTTTTGAAGCTCGAGACTATAGCCTCTTAATTAGTTTTGTTTGATGGAAGAAACATTGTGGGGGAAGAGGAAATTAATGAAGGGTCGCAATATTTACATATGAGTAAGGCCTTGATAGTGTCTAAGAAGCTGCCTCGTCAATTTAGATAATAAGGTGTTTTGAAATGAACATCTTTGCGACGGTGGTCCGCATCAGAGTTCATGGACTGGCATGGCTTGACGGTTAACAACCCCAGCCTATATTGACTTGCAATTACGATTTGAGTATGTCTTTACAATACAATTATTTCCATTGTTTCCAAAAATATGAATTTTTTTAGTGTTGTAAAAGTTTTTCTACTTTTTTATTGATATTTATAAATTTAGTCCTTAATTTTTAAAATATACATAACTTTAATTTTTTTAACTTTAAAAAATAAGATGAATTAAAATCTAAATTCATATAATTTTTAAATTTCAAAAAATAAATTTATCAATATAAAATCTTGATAGGGATGTTTATGATCCATTCCGTCTTATTAACCATGTCTAGTCCAAAGAAAACTTTTTGACAGGTTCACGTTTATAAGATTATATCTAATATATTTTAAGAATAAATTAAAATTAAAATTTAATTTTTTTCCAACTGAATCTAATATTATATATTATTTAAAAAATTTACTTTTTTAAAATAATTATATACTAATAATATAACATTTTAATTTAAGAATATTTTATCTAAAATAATATTATATTTATAGTGATATTATTTATATTAAAATATATATTATAAAATATACTTTAATTATATTTTTAAATCTATATAATAATAATAATAATAATAATAATAATAAATTAATATATTAGTTTAACAAACTTGTTGTATCCCATTTATTATCAAGTCTTAATAGGATAAATTTTGAGTTTATAAAAATCATACTACCCAAATTTAAACCGAATTAAACCTGTCCCAACCAGATCAGGAACAGTCCTGGATCTTGATATCTAGAAACACCTTTTTACCTATTTGTTCTCGAAATTTGAAAGTCAATATTTTATCTGATTGTACTGAAAATATCTTAGCCACATGTTTAATATAAAAGAAGTGAAGTACATCGGGAATGCCGTAGACCTTTTGTTTTTATTTGCAGTATGTTAAAGATACCAAACCAATCACTGTTGTTCTTTGCTCTTGTTCCTCTTTTCCTGGATCGTAACCCAACCTCTTTTGCCTCATCAATTCCATTGCTTAGACATGGCTTGTGAATGTGAAACCAAGACATTGTTGGTTGTGCTTCTTTTCTTGTCTGCTACCTACATGCAAAACTGTGTCCATGGGGTGTCCCAAGTGCCTTGCCTTTTTATATTTGGGGACTCTTTATCTGATAGTGGAAACAACAATGAACTTCCAACTTCTGCAAAATCTAATTACAGACCATATGGTATCGACTTCCCAACAGGACCAACTGGAAGATTTACTAATGGCCGAACAGAAATTGATATTATTAGTAACATTTCTTTACACTCATTAACACCTCTTGTCTCTCTCTTTTTCTTTTCTTTTTATAAATATTGAGCATTCAGTGCTGCAATCAAAGATTTTTAACTCAAATCTCGTTATGAAATTTAGGGAGTCAAATTTATGAGATGGGATGAAAAAACAAAAACCATATTTATTTCTAGAGCCAAGTGTCTTTTCCTCTTACCCTATACATTTTGTTCAAGCTCAGACTATTCTACAATTGCAGCTCAGCTTCTGGGATTTGAGAATTTCATCCCACCCTTTGCAAACACTAGTGGTTCAGACATACTTAAAGGTGTGAACTATGCATCAGGTGGAGCTGGAATACGCGTTGAAACCGGAACACATATGGTATAAATCACAGAGCCTACTTCTTTCTTGTTTTTCTTTATCTTCAATTGGTTTAGGGTAGATGGCTAGAGGGCTTGTGTTACAATTCTCATGCATATGCTACTAAATTAAATCAAGATTTTAAATTGCGGCCACAGTTACAATTTCATTACGATCCTTGATGTCGTGGAAAATTGTGAACAAATATGACTGATGAACACGCAATTGCAGTCGCGTCATGGTTGTTGAGACCTCAAAAATGTTGATGTTACAGCCAAAATTGCAGTTTCAAGACTGTTTCTTAAAACCTTATTATTAACTATATAGAATGCAGGGTGTTATTATCAGCTTGGGGTTACAGTTAAGAAATCACAGAGTCATAGTTTCTAAAATTGCTACCAGACTTGGAAGTCCTGATATAGCTCGAGAATACCTTGAAAAGTGCTTGTATTATGTGAACATAGGCAGCAATGATTACATAGGCAATTACTTCCGTCCCCAGTTCTACTCAACAAGCAGCATTTATAGCCCAGAGCAGTATGCACAAGCTCTGATTGAAGAGTTATCTCTGAATTTACTGGTACCCATTGAAACTTTTTGTGTTTCACAAATGATTAGAATAATAATAGATTAATAGTAGCATGTCAGTTGAAGCTACACCCTTAATGACATGATGGTTGATTTTTATGGCCAGGCTTTACATGAAATTGGTGCAAGAAAGTATGTGTTGGTTGGTTTGGGCCTTTTAGGATGCACTCCAAGTGTCATGCATTCTCATGGGACAAATGGATCTTGTGTTGAAGAGGAGAACGCTGCTGCATTCAATTTTAATAACAAGCTTAAAGCTCTAGTGGATCAATTCAATAACAGGTTCTCTGCTAATTCCAAATTCATCTTTACACACACTGCATCAAAGGCCCTTGACAAGTCAAACGGTAAAAGTTTGGTTTTCTTATTCTTCAATCCACATCTCTAAAGCATACAATATATTATATATCTTAGGAACTGAATTTCAACTTAACTAAATATCAAAAACTAATTTTTATATTTCTAGTTAACGTGAGACTTGTGTTTTTTCTAATAATATATAACCATGTGTGTCAGGTTTTTTGGTTTCGGATGCTGCTTGCTGCCCATCAGGGTGTATTCCTGATCAAAAGCCGTGCTATAATAGGAGTGACTATGTGTTTTGGGATGAAGTCCATCCCACCGAGGCATGGAACCTACTCAATGCAAAAGCAGCTTATAATTCTACCATTAGTCCAGCCTTCACTTATCCAATGGATATCAAGCACCTTGTTAACTATGAAATTAAGAGGGAATTGGAGTTCACAAATGTGTCCACTTCACAGCTCAGTGCCACTGAATAAGTTCTGATTATCATGTAGTCCTTCATATGGAGCTGAATTAATTGTGAGTTGAATATGTAGAAAGTACTGAATTGAACTACAAAGTGGAATGAATCAACAATAAAGTGTACTAATTGGCTATCCTGCCCCAGATTTAATCCAATTTGTATTGGATTACTTGATTAACGATATCGTGTATATATGCTGTCATGGAATGCAGGGAAAATTGCTGTTATGGAATGCAATTCCAAATCATTACACCATAATGATTTGGTTTGTAAATTCTATCTCTGAAACAAGCTTTTATACTGTCTATACCCTTTTCTTCGTTGAAAAAAACAGCATGTGTCATTTAGAGTCAATATAATGGCATGAGTCATGCTATTTATATAACACTTCCTTACAATATTATTTTACCTCCCTATTTTTTTAATTGCATCACTCATCTTATCTTACACTTCTCTCTTTCTACCTCTCGTCATTGGATAAATTTGTGTACATTTTTATTGTACAAAAATAATTTCTCTATTCGCTTAAGTATAAAACAATGGCAAAGGACTAACGCCAAAATGATCCTTATTCTGGTAATCAACTTTGCATATTTCTCAAAAATATGAACAATTTTTTTTTTAAATAAAACAAGAAAACTACTATACGTAATACATGCGATTTAGTGTTAAAAGAAACATATATATATATATAATATGTACTGTTTGATTTAATAACTTGATGCAAAAAATATAAATAAACTAAGTTTATTCTTCAATTATCATGGTTTAATTGATTAACAACGTGTTTAGTAAATTTTGTTTTAATTATAACCGTGAGGTATGTTGCATTGTCATATTCGTAATATTTAAAGTATTGTCCTTTTTAATGGCGGTGTGGACCTACTCATAGTTTTGATCATAAAAAGTGTCTCCATGAATTAAGAAACAAATGTATTTATAAACTTCCATTGACATCTATTTTTAAATAATGTAAAAAAAAAAAATAGTGGACCACAACAATAACCATCGGAATAGATGGTTGAAACAAGAGTAGTTATCATTAGCATATATTGAAAAAATAAATAAATCAGAAAGCCGTACTTTTTGTATGCAAAATTCTTTTGAGATCATATTAGGTTAATGAATAATGAGTTGAATTACTTTGAGAGAAGAATAAGCATTTAAGCCAGACCAACATTGTCAAGTGTCAAGGAGTATGGGAGATTGGGCTATGGGCTACAAATGTTCTAAGATATTGATAATGGGCTACAAACATAATATATAGTCATTTTTGGAGCCCTATATTTGGTCTTGGTTTTGCAGGATCTCGTATGCGGTTGTGCCTATATCTCAACTTAAGTTGTATCTGGGCCTCTTATTGATTTTATTTGGTCCATAGTAGTTTTTACAAAAGTTCTAATGTCACTTCGGCTATATCCTGCCTATGGAAAAATAGAAATGATATGGAGCTGTTCACGGAAGGTGAAAAAGAAAGGACCAAGAAAAGTATGGACTCGTGGGTTGCATGAGAAGTTTGAATGATATATATATTTAAGAAATGTTGGAAATATATTTTTTAACATATTTTTTATTATTAATTAAAATTTATTAAAAATGATCAAATTTAGTGATTCTCACTTTTTACTTCATGAATCTCATTTTTTACTTTGTAGTTTTTAATAAATTTTAACTAATAATAAAAAATATGTTAAAAAAGTATTACGGATGTTTACAATTTAAGTATAACATCACTCTTTCTATATACTTTTACAATCAATTTATTTTTATTTTCGTAATAAAAAATTTATCTAAACATCCGTTTTTGAAATCTTTGCAGGCGTTGTTCTTGAACTATTGTAAGGGTTGAAATATTTCTTATATCCTTTTAATTTATTTTATTGACAGAAAAAAAATGCGGGAAACATTATGCGAATTTTCTAACTTTTAGTATAACAAAATCTCATCACTCTGTCAAATTATTTTTTATAAAATTTTGAAAAGATAATAATGGAATATCGAAATCCACATATATATATATATATACCCTAATGGAATGACGTATAATTTTTTTAGCACCTAATGGAATGTGTATATCCAAAATAAAAGAGATAAAAAGAAAATAAAAATAACATAAATGATATAATGAATAATATGATAAAAATTAAAAACAAAATATAGAAATAAAATAAGTGAAAAAATGAAATTTAAGAAAATTTAAAATATATTTTTAGTCTCTATAATATATTTACATTTTAATTTTAATTTTAAAATTTTTTAGATAGTCTCTTTAATATTCAACTTTTTGGCATTAACTTTTACTATTGTTTAGTTTCGGTTAACTACTGTTTTAGCCTATCATGAAATGACACATTATTATATACAATTTTTAGTTTAGTTCTCATAAATATTCGTCAATTTTACTTTAGTATTTATAATATATTTTATTTATTATTTTAGTCTAGGACTCTTTAATCATCTCAGCAGTCAGCAGTTAACGGTAACTAAGTAATAGAAAATACTAAGATAAAATATTAAATATAAAAGGAATTATTTTAAAGAAAAAATTAGAAAGACTAAAATAAAAGTGAATATATTACTAAACTAAAACATATTTGAAGCAGTTTAAATTCACCTCTTGATCCTGAATAGAGTCAGAAAGCTTTGCACTTGATGTAAATTTTAAAATGATAAAATGTGAAACATAGAAGTGGTTGTTTTTAGCAATTATTTTCACATACTATACATTTAAATATTTTATTATAGAAGCAGGAAAAGGTTAAAAAATAAAACTTTCCTGTACTTAGTGGGTATTTCAAATTAGGGCATGGTCAACCTGCTGAATTGTCGATTTAGAAAGTGCATGTACATATAAACAAAGGATCAGATTCATCTAAAAAATCTTATTAGCTACTATAGTAAGTATAAGACGAAGGGTTTCATTGTGAATTACGAGGTGTTTTTGCATATTATTGTTGTTTGGTTGAGAAATAAAATTGGTGAATATATAGATGTGGAAACCTATGATATAGAAAGTGAAGAATTAAAACATGGCAAGGTGTCTTGTTCATACTATTAGGACGCATACTAACATATCAGAAAGCGTTTCACAATAGATACAGGATAGTCTTAAGAAGGTCTACAAAGCCATTATATAGTACTCTTCAGGGGATGCTTAAATCCCCTACACATAGTTCTTCTTTACATTACCCTTAGCATTCATCTGCTATCATACTACAAGGCAAACTACAAGTAGCAGAACATCTCAAGTCTCAATACTAAACACATCATCTGCAAAGATAATAAAACTTCTAGTTAGATTAATATATACTTTGTTTACTTATTATAAACTTTGTAAATCAAATGTCCATAGATTCATTGGGTAGGTAGAAATGGAATATATAGACATTGCATAAAGAATCTGGTCAAAAATCATGATTTCCAAGAAAAAAAAATATAAATGGCACGAATATACTAACTCAGTAATTCTTAAATTAAAAACTCCATCTATTTTGAAAATATTCAATTAACCTAAAAATATTCTATCAGATAATCATATTATTTTCTCTATTAATGTATAAACCAGAATTTCTTTCTCAGATCATTTAATTCTAAAGGCTCAAATCCCCTAATGCTTCTTTCTTCAATTTACATTTCTATGAACATTGGTATACTTATATTTGTTTTTGGCTTGTTTGCATGTGGAACAATTAATATTGAAAATTTCTGAATAGTAAGAAACGAAGTTTTTAGAAAATTACACTGACACCTGATTTCTGCTACTTCTCAATTTTTTTTCATTTTTTCATTTATTATTTAAATAATAAAATAACTACTCGTTGATTTGTCATTTTTCATCATACAAACAAAAAACATGTTTGTGTTATATAGAATTATTATTATGTTAGTTAAAAATTAATGTTAAGTCAAACACGTCTCAATAGTAGGGAAACTTTCTTTTTATCCAAACTGATAGTGGGTCAAGTTAGTATCAAATGCATAATGAAACCAATTTATTGGAGGCTCAATCAATTCGTCTGTCATCTGCCTTTTCTATGAAAATATGAACATATAAGCTATATGCAATTTGTTTATAGGTAATAGCTAGTGATTTAAACGTTAGAGGGGAAACAAGTATGAATTTATAGTATTAGTGTGAAATTGGTAAGGGAAAAGCTTACACTAATTGAAGGGACATCTGATCTTGCCGTGCATACTGATTATTGGGTTGTAATCCAGTCACTTGGAAGTAGCCACGAGAGTCAAATTGCTGCTGAGACTGCATAGAGTCATAGTTTGTCCCTCCCGGCATCACAGCCAAGTTATGGTGGCTCCTCTCACTTTCAGCTATCTACACCACAATCAATAAAACCATAGTTATGTAGACATAATATACTATCAAGTTGATAATTATTGCACATAGAAAGAGATAGAAACAAACCTTTGCTCGAAGAAGCTGGTTGTTGTTGTGCAAGTCAATCTCCTGCAATGTACATTTTAGTTATGATATTTTAAAAGCCACAATAACTAGGCAAAACTTTTTTTGGGCAAGGTTGGAAGCTGGGCAATACAAATAGTACTATTATTTGAGTTTGTAACAAAGAAGAGTGCTAGTAGTACTATTTTTTTAATATTCTATAAAATTTATTAAAAATCATAAAGTTTAGAGTCTCATTTGTAAATCAAAAGAGACTTATAAGAAGCGAGAGTCATTAATTTATGATTTTTAATAAATTTTTGTCATGAAAAAAATGCCAGATAAAATATTCTTAACATTCCTCTTGTTATGAAATAGGCTAGTATTTAGAATATTATTTTTCACTTCTGAAGACGTATATGGGAATTCTAGACTTTATAAGATTTAACAAAGTATTTTATTGAAGGGGAATGGGAGAAAAGGAAAGTCATGAAAAGACTTTATTTTATCTTCTTCCTTGTTATGCAGTTTTGCTTAAGAGAAAGGGAAATAAGAACATATACAGTGATATACCCCAAAACCATTCCTTTCCTTCCATTTGTCCTCTTCCCTTCCAACAATCTAGAATCTAGGACTCAAACGCATCAACTTGGATTCTGTTTTCATACTTGAGTTTGTAAATAAGTTATTCCCTTCTAACTCCATCATGCGGCTATACCATATTTCAAACATACACCCTTTTTAAACTTAAGAAATAAAACAAAAATTAATTCTTCTGTACGTGCCAAAATTGAGAAATGTATACAATGCATGTGTTTTCACATCTCAAACAAAATAGCAGTAGTATTTCTCGGTACTTTTGCAAGCAGAATAAACAAGTCTTTTCAAATGACACCAACAATAAAATCAAAGAAAAGTAGATGGGAGAAAACAGATTGGAAGTAAATTTGCATAAGTTCTCACCAAATTCTTAGAGAGAAAAAAATAAGATTAATAAAGGAGATAAAAAGAATCAAACTACTCTTATAAATTAAAATCAACTTACAAATTTGAACTAATGAAATAAATAAATGAAGGAGCTTATAGGAAAAAATGAGATGCATAAATTGGTTTAACCTATAATTAAGAGTTATTTTACCTTATTAATTAATCTAAATTTTTTCTTCTATTTATCACAAAATTTATTTCAACAGACTCTTAGAAGAAAACCAGAAAAAAGACGCTCAAATTCTCTTAAAACCTCATTTGATTTAATTTTGTGACTTGGAATAGTATGAGGCTATTCATAGATGCACAAGGCACCCTTTAACATATTAATACAAATACAACCCAAAGTATTGAATGCATCTTTTAATTAAATATAAACATAGTTAAATTCTTATTACAAATATATGAACATATCACATAAATACTAATTAATTAATTAAAAGTATCAATTTTAAATTTTCAATAGTATTGTGGAAACCAGAAGAGATAACAAATCCGAGGTAAATGCGAAAAAGAGAGACATTTTTTTTTTATCAGAACAGTATACATTATCAGATTCAAAAGAGGTGGCAAACGTGAGGTAAATGAAAATATGGAAGAGTACATGATTTGTTCACAATATTACACAAATTAGGTGCTTGCTTACATAATTGACTATAGTGAACTGCATGCCTATTGAAATTGATTTATTACGGCTCAAGAAAAACATACACACAACTAAGAATATTTTGTTAGAATCTAATTTGTCCCTCTACACACCTGACTGCAACAACATCATTGCAATTCTAGGTGGCCTTGAAAGTTAACAAATGGATGAAAATTTCAATTTCTATGTTTCTAGTGTACATATCAATTATATATGCTAGCAATTCTAATCATAATTTCATTCATAACAGTGTGGTTCTTGTAGTCTTAGTAACTAAAACGTGTTATGATGCCTTTCATCAATAATTTCTATTTGTTTTAGGTATTCTCAATTCACGTTACAAAAAAAAAAATGTTTTCTACTTTTCTTTAGTTATTACATGAGGTAAAAGATAGCTGACTGAAGTCTAACAAATGGCTTAAAGTAAGAGATTTTATCTCCTAAGTTATACTAAGATCTTAAAATAATAATCATCTGAATAAAATCATTCCCGAAACCTTCACATTTAGTTTCCTGTCAAATCGTATGACACATCAAATTAATAGTTGTCACATTGTGTTCCTTCCTTTTTGGCAATATGAGTTTGTTCTTTTTCATTTCTCTACAAATGGAGCAATCACATTAGTATTATTCAACTCTTATATAATGGATCAATTTAACTTGTACAAAGTATTCATTGATGAATAGTATACTATTCCAAGAAAGGTTAAGTTTGAAAACCTAATGGCATGACCAAAACAGACAAACAAACAGAACGGAGCACAGTGGATGTCCAATGAGGATAATCGGATACACACTTAAATTGCAATATGTTGAGCCACTTAATTAGAACATAGTCACATGCTAAATTGTTATATTATTCACCTTTCAAAACCATTGACTCAGGAGTCACGACCTAATCAAGTTTCGGTTACGGATAAAGACAAAATATATGCAAATAAAATTGACTAAATAAAAACATAAATATAAGAAAAATATTTACCCTCTTCTGCATGTACTCAATTTCAGCAAATAGCAGCTCGTTCTGATGTTAATGTTTGGAAAGTAGCACAAGCAAAAAGAGAAAAGCAAAGTCAGAAAAATGCAGGTTTTATCAGATAATATAAATCAAACCATCTATCCTTTCAGAAGTTATAGAAAGAATTTGTTCATACAAGAAATACCTTTTTTGAACGAATCCTACTAATTCCTTTTTCTAATTTAGTCTCCAGGTTTTTGAGTTCCTTGGCACTCATAGAGCCCAAAGACTCACCCATCATTTGCCTGCAATTTAATTTATTTTTTTCATCAAGGATACTGAATAATACCAATTGCAAACAACTACATGGTTTGATTTTTTTTTTAATTTTACAATTTTTGAAAATTGAAACCCTTTCATGCATTTTATTTATTTATTTATTTTGTGAATTCTTGTGAACGAGAATTTTCTTGTCCTAGTGCAACAAAAAGACAATTCAACTTGCCTGTTGTTATTCTGCAGGTTACTAATTTGTGCACGAAGTTTATCTGCCTCTTGCTGGTAAAACTGGAAAATATATATGAAATCATGCATAGTTATAAATGTTATTTTATATAATAAAATTATAATGGATCTCATTATTTAATTAGGTGCAGAAGACACTGACAGATGGTCAAATTGATAGAATATTCAACATTTTTCTCACCCAAAGAAATATAGAAAGGATCAAGCAATACCTGAGCATTAGCCTCAGAAGCAGATCCAGCACCAGACGAATCTGAACATGCTTTTTTATACCTATCAATAGTTGCTTTGACACTGCAATTATTAATAGTATCAGTTAAAATTCATGTGTACATTGTATTGTATATTAGCGAGCTAAATGGATAAGCATTTTATAAAGGGTTTGTAAGTTGTCTCAATTCTAGTAATCATGTAGAGAACAATTAATTAAGTGTTAAATTCATTAGCTTATATCATCCCTTCTGGTCACGTACCAACAAAATTACTACTCATCAGTTTGATTTTTTAATTTTCTTAAGCAAGGAGTTATTGTGGCAAGTGGATTGATAAAATACTATGGTTTTATAATTTTAATAAACTCTTCAACAGCGAAGAGAAGAACATAAAAAAAAATCTCTATAAACTAAAATTAGATTGTTAATAAGTTAAAATTAATTTTTGAAAAAGTTAATTTTAACTTATGAAAAAAATATTTTATTTTTTTGTTTTTAGCAAAGTCTATTTTTGATTACTGGATATGGATTTGCTTCTCCATTGACTTTGGTTTATCGCAAAACCTTAAATAAGTGGTTACATATATGATGGAAGAATGGAAAGACTGAGAAAAACAGACCTCAAATTGTACATTTTTAATAGCATATATTTTCAAATTAACACCCGCAATTTGAGTGCTTGGTATCAGGAATTGAAATCATCTCAAATGGAAAATTGATGAAGTTTTCTTTGCTTTCAATTTTTCATGTTTAAACTTATTTTCTATAATACCCCTTTTAGTTATCTGCATAAGTGGGAATGCCTACTGCCAAGATATATTAGAAAGAGAGGGAGAGAGACAGTTTCAGAGGTAACCTAATTATGTATATGATACTCTAATTCAACCCACAAACTAAGGGCAAAAATACTATTTTTATAGGAATTAAATGAAACATGAAATGTCCAATAGGAAGGTACTATGTGATTATTAACCAATGCCTATGAATGACATTAACGTTAGAATAGAGTTAATTTGAAAACCAAATCAAACAGTACACAAAATAGACCTAAGTGTTGCTTTTTCTTTTATTTATATCTAACAAATTCAATATCAACTTACTGATTTGGAACAACTGGTTATCCTTAACCCTATGATTAGAATGAAAAAGAAGTTGGAAACTTATGATCTTTCCTTTTTCAGATGAAAAGAAAGGTAATAAAATATGAATTTTTACCTTATCAAACTTACTTCTTAGGGAATCTCTTTATTTTCAATTTTCAATTTTTTTCCTCTCATTTTTCAGAGCCTTTGTGTTGTCAATAAGTTCAGTAATTATTAAAAGCTCCATAATAATTATGTAATAATCTGAATTAGAGAGCATTTGTAATAAAATAAAATTTATAGTCCTGAGGTCAGTTCGTCTCTCTGCCATCTTTCCAAACTCCAATGCTTTGACTTTTTATGAGCCCTCAGTAGAACTAGTAATTAAGATTCTATTATATTTTTTATTTAATTTATTTTTATATTATTATCTATCATTAATAAAATATTATTGTCTTGTATTAAATTTTATATATATATTTTTTATTAATATATATATATATATATATAAATTAAATAAATTAATAGTAGTTTGAAATGATTAAAAGATATTTTTTGACTAGTTGTAAATATATGTAAAATTCATCTTGTAAAGAGAAGAGAAAAAATTTTAAAATTCTGTAATTGAGAATAAGAAGAGTGAAAGCTTCACTATTAAAATTAAAGATTTTAATTTATAATATAAAAATATTTTTTTATAATGTGTTTTTTATTTAGTTGAAAAAAATAATAACAAGAAGTCTGGACAATATTACATGTTTATTTTATTTTTTATATATTTTAGTAAGCTAAAATACGAACACAATATAGAAGAAAAAAATAATAAAAATATTTTGTAATCATATTTTATATTTTAATTTAAATAAAAAAATGAAAAATAATAAAGATAAGAACTTTAACTATTTATAAAATTAACATAAAAATAAAAAATTATTATATAATAGTTTTTTTTTACTCTTACCAAACTTGACTAGTGAACGATAGCCCCTAAACCTCTCTTAGGACTGGCCTGCATGCTCGCAACAACACATTACTCAAATTTGAACATAATTGAGGAATGAGGTTTAAAACTGCCAGTTTTTTAAATTATCAAACCAAGTGCAATTAACTAATATTTGACATAATCATATCCAATTACCGTATAATTACAACCAAAATGAATTGGAAAATTCATCATGAAAAATATTCAATCTAATAATCAAAGTCAGAGTAATTTATTAGTTATTAACATGTGATCAAAGACTTAACCTGAGCATGGTAAGTAAAAAATACTAGCACATAAGCAAAGAAATTGTAATTTCATATACTGTATGCTTTATCTTTCAGCATTTTTGACGGTTAGTCGTGAATGCTTACGAAAGCATGAAACCTGTCCTTCCATCTTTCAATCCCCGGATGAATGGAAGGATTAATGGTGTTTTCTTGTTTTGGACATATAAATAGAAAGAAAGAGAAAGTAGGAGTGAAGTAGTCATGTCAATCTCATCTTAGTATTCAATTTAATGTGAAATTAAACATAGAAAATTGGAGATTAGCAAGAAAAGAGGACTCTGGACTCTGGTTGAGGGTCAAATCATCCAACTCTCTCAGTTAACTGAACCTTAAACGCAACTCTTTAAAAAGCAACGTCAAATGATCTCATTAGTCAGTCATTCCAGTCAAAATCAGATTAGATGTGATAAAAATAAAATGTTAAAATAATAAAAAAAAAATCAGTGTGGAATATCTAGAATTTTTAAAAGAAAATAGGAAAACAATTTCTCTCTCTGATACCTTAATTTCCTCGAGCCACTGATTGGCTGGGTCTGCCACGCTGGCACAGGATCCCACTATATGATTGGTTCAACTATTTGTAGGGCTATTTTTTCTCTGCCACTTGGGAGAACCCATTTTACAAAGGTTAATACCCTAAGCCCCAATGAAATATCCTCCTCGATGAAGCCACATAATAAGACTCAAATATTAAACAACACAAACTTTATTAATGAATAGAATAAAATATGATTATGTTATTCAGTCTTTTCTGTCTGAAAGTCTGTGAACATCACAGCCGTCCATTTCAGCTTCTGCTATAGCAGCAGCAGCAATAGTTTTACGCTTCCCATTGCATGGAAGAAGCCAAATACTCAGAACTCTCCTATTGGCTATCTCAATTGTCGTACATTGTCTCTGCCACCATTTACCTCACTCACTTCAATCTTTAATTTTGTTGTTCCCTCTCTCTCTCCTCATTGAGCCTAGGAAACCCTTTTCTTTTTCTTTCTCAGACCATTACTTTCATAGATATATGTATGCAAGATATTGAGCAAATGCAAATCCCAGTCTGGGTTACCAACAGAGGTGAAATGTATTGTGTCACTCTTATTGGCTCATCACTTCTTTCACTGTCTTTTGCTGTGCAATGTAAAAAGAATTTTTACTCTTTAAATAAATAGGAGAGAAGGGAAACAAGGGAAAGAAAGAAAATTTTCCAAGAGAGGGGTGTTTCCACTATAGAAGATAAAACTTAGGGTTCGGATGGAAGAGGGAAAGAGAACCCAGAATGGGAATCATGACATAAACTCTTTTGTCAGAGGGTCAAGAACTGAAAAATCATGTGTGACGTGACCAAAGATTCTTTCAACCAAGACAAATCCTAGACTAGTCCTTAAAACCCTAACCAGATTCACCAAACCTCATTTCCTAAAAGGAGGGGAAAATCAACCAAACAAATTTGAACTTTGAGACCGGTTTTAACCACTTGGGAATTTTAATTAACTGAAAATAAAAAGAGTTTTAACTCTTACTTTCACCTGATCAAGTGTAGTCATCCAACTCATGTTATTGCTAATACAAAACCCTAATTAGGGTTATGTTTGACCTAGGTTCAGATCTCGCACGTGGCTTCAAGTCAGATTTGGGGAAACCTCGGTTCAAGTATTTGGACTAGAAAATCTTGATCTGGGTGTGAGCTTTTTTGAGCTGATTTGGTTACAACGGGTTAAAAAAGAGATTTTCTGCATAATCTGATATAGACCAGCGTTGGGCTTATACAAACCCTAAAAATTAGGGTCTTTTTTTTTCCTTGTATATTTATATTTCAATTTGACATATTGACAAATTGACAAATTTCTTGAAATTGTACTGTGCTTTGTTGATGTGTAACTGACGTGTTATTAAGGAAGTGTCAAGGAGATGGAAGGATTGGGGTAATTGAAGCATGACAGCTTTTGCTTTAGGCCTTCTTAGCTTAGCCCATAGATGTGTAAGAGAGAGAAGGTGAGAATAATGGAAGGGGAAAGAGGAAAAAGGAAACAGAAAATTAACAAGAATGGAGAGGGAGTTGGGGGAAGTGGCTGATCTCACAGACCTGCATAACTTCCCAAATCCTTACCTGTTGCTACTTACAACCATAGTGCTTCTATTTCTATCTATTGCACCAGATCTATGTATCCAACAAACCAAAAACTAGGAAAATTATCATAAGCAGAAAAGAAAAAATAAAGAAAAGAGAAAGAAGAGAAAAAAGCTCATAGAAGGAAAAGGCCAAAATAGAAGTAAAGAAAGACAAGTAATCCCTTGGTTGCAGGAAACAGAGATAAAAAGAGGAAAAACTCTATCTCAACTGCATCACAAAAATGATTATGTTCTTTGTGCTCAAATCCTTCAAAAGATCTATTTCCAGAACCAAAAATCTAAACCCAAAGTCCCCAAAGAGAAACCAAAATGATCATTTCTAATTAACTTCCCTCTCCACAAAAGCTCAAAAGGACTTGTGAGAAGGGAAGAAAAATGTGAAAAGAAATTTAAAAGAAAAGGCACAAAGCTAAGCAAATACCTGTTATTAGCATATTCATAGAGGCGTCCACGGCTAGAGAAGACGATTAGAGCAACCTCTGCATCACAAAGCACAGATAATTCATACGCTTTCTTGAGCAAGCCATTTCTGCGCTTGCAGAAGGTGACTTGGCGATTGGTGGTGTTCTCAATCCTCTTGATCTCTATTTTCCCCCTTCCCATCTTCCTCTGTGGAGAAACTGACATGGATGGATTTGGAAAAGCCATGGCTGCAACCTGAATCAAGTCAAAGATTATCAATATTTTAACTCACACAATAACAAGTACATGTCTTACATGTATATTTATACATATATAAGACTAATTAAAGATCATAAACAAATTCTGGTCTTTTCAACTAGTTTTGTCTAATTAAGGAGAATATGGAGAGGAAACTTGGAATCTCATTACACCTAACTGCTCAACATTTACATCATTAGTTCAAAATTTTGATTTGAGCTAGCAACAGTGTGCAATCTAACAGGGTTGTGTTGCCAAATCTGGGTTTGGAGTTGACACCAAAAGAGTTGAAGCACTGAGGATGGATTTCAAATGATGTTTCAATATTTTGCAAACTAACCTGGTGAGGAAGCAAAAGGAGAATATAATTAAGGACACAACAGATGTTTCAGCCCTTGAAAAAACAAATTTCTCACTTTCTTTCTTTCTTTCCCTCTTGTTTTCCACTTATCAGAACAGGAAGGAGATATATCAGAAAATAAAAGCAAAGTGGCCAAAGAATTGGGTATTTATAAAGTGGAAAAACGACCTCTCATCCATCATGGTTTATGCATCAGAAACTATACTCATCTGCCATCTTTATATTTTATTTACTTTTCTTTGTCCTTTCCTTTTTCCTTTCTTTCTTCTTTTTTTTTATCCCTCTACCCCCCACTGATTTAGTGGCGTATATGTTGCCGATGAATCAAATAAGAAGGATAAAGCTGGAATATTATTTAGAATCAAGCTTCATTAACTTAATAAAAGAAAATACATTGAAATTTTCGGGAACGAGTAGGGCATATGAGAGAGAGACACAGACGAAGTTCTGAAAACGATATTAATGGGGTGAAAAGGACATTGGGCTAAGATGCAAAGAAAATATACTAAACATCAAAAAGAGAGAAAATAGAGTTTTATATACAGACACACTCAAAAGTTTTTTCTTTTTTTTTAATCTTGGAATATATATACGGAGAGCGAGAGAATTAAATGAGTAAATATTGGTTTTTTTTAGGGATAATGATGTTATTTTTAATTAATTTTAATTTGAATTATCCATTTTAATTACAAATTTGAGATAGATTTCTTTTATATTTTATTTCTAACTTGATATATTTATAATTAATATTTAGAAAAGAGAAATCCTCTGTGTTTTTCTATACTTTTTTTAAATAAAATAAAATATAAGATAAAAAAGGAAAAGAAGGAAGGAAGTTGAATAAATAATGAAAATACACTGTTAACTTTATAAAATGGCCTACAAATTAAAGGTAACGTAATAAATAAATAAAAAGTAGAAACCAAAACTTCCAACGGGATTAGTTATGACATGGTCTGAGGATAAATACGTCTAATGGAGACGAAGATAGCTTATTGTAATATATAATAATTATTGCACCAAAATTAAAAATAATATATATGATTAAGATTAAAATTCACACATTTTATTAAATTATTAATATCATAGTCATTAGAGAGATAATCATTGTGCTAGGAGGGACAATAGTAATGTGTGATGACAATTATATTAATGATTGTGACACGTAAAAGTGGTAGTGAAGAGATTGGTAAGAGTGAGAGTGACACATTGATCATAATGTTATAATTAGATATTAATTTAATAGATTTATTATTTTAATTTTTATCCAATAATTATTATTAATTGTTTTCATATTTTCACCTGAGCAATTGTTTTTACGTAAACATATAGAAAGTATCATGCTAGAGGAATGTTATAAGAGTAAATTTAAATTATATAACTATAAATGAATAATTTGGATTAAATAATAAAATCACGTGACTTTTTTAGATCGTGATGTGAGTCTATAATAACTTCAATCATATCTTTCTATATATAACTATATGGTTCAAATTTATTCTTTTCACCCTTGTAAATACTCTTCTTAATTGAAATGCTTTATATAGAGAGAGTCCATTAAATAAAAATAATTATCATTTTAAGGATGTAATATTTTAAATTTTGGTTATATTATACATGAATGATTTAAATTAAAAGTTATTTAGTAGTTATATAACTACTTAAAAAAATTATGTGTAGTTTTTTTTTTAATTTTAATTAGTCTAATAATTTTTTATTGTATATATTTATAGTTATATTCGTTTGATAATATATATATATATATATATATATATATATATATATATATATATATATATATATATATAATATAAAATAAAAATAAATACAAATATAAATAATTATATGTATGTTAAACAATTTATTTGATCTTCATAATTATTCTCATTTTAAATTTTAATTTCTCTACGGAAAAAACTATAGGAGTTAATTCTTATATATGCATGGAAATTAAGTATTATAGTTGTTATTAATACTAAAAACAAATGTAGCGTAAAATTGCTACATAAACTTTCAAGTTGTACTAATGTTATAAAAAATTGTGTAAGAATTAAAAATTATAGTTCTTTTTTATAGGACTGAAATTTAAACTAAGGATAACTATAAAGATAAAGTAATAATTTAATCTTATATATAATATAATATAATATAATATAATATACCATATTAATTTTTTTATGTCTAAATAATAAAACTTCCCTCCAGCAAATGGCAGTGATCAGGAATCTTACGGGGACCTCATTAAAAAATGGTCCAAAGGTACATCATCAAGAACTCATTGATATAATAATTAAATAATTCAATGAATGGTATTGATTGACCCAAAAAAAATGACTGGTATTGGTGTTTTGTAATAATTAGGAAGGTAATCAACACTAGAAAGCCTTGATATAATTAAATATAAAGAAGATTTCGTTCTTTAGTCGTATTTATGAAAAATGTTTAATTAATTAGAAAAGGGGTGTATCCTGCTTCAGTGCAATTTTTTTTTTCCACAAAAGCAATTATTTTTTAATTATTAATTAGAAAATACTTGTTAAAAAGAGTAATAAACTATTTTTATTAATACAAATAAATACCTTTTTGCGGAAGGGGAACATTAACCCATTCTACATCTCTTATCCTCCATCTTCCATTAGGTTTTTTCAACGAGTTTAATAGGTAACATGGTTAGTGTAAAAACAGTTTACTAATCAAAATTATTTTTAGGTTTAAATATATTTTAAGTTATTATAAATATTATTTTATCTGATTTTAGTCACTATGATTTTTTTTATCATTTTTAGATTTTTGATATTTTTTAATGTCTTTTTTTAATCATTATCATTAATTTTAGTTAATTCAGTGCTAACATGACTATCAAAATGAATAATATTAATTGAGATAATTAAGGTAATAAAAAATATTTTAAAATAAGATAATTAAATTATTTTTAGATGTTCAATTAAATTAATTAATATATTTATTACTTTATATAATTTATAAATAAAATAATTATATATAATTTATTTTTTAATATATTATGAATAATAATTTTATTGCTTTTAATATTATTATTATTTTCAATTTATTAATTTACTTTTAACATTGTATTTTAAAAAATTATAATTTATTTAGAAATTTATAATTTAATTTTAATATATTATTTTTACATTTCAATTTATTAATTTTGATTGACTGTAATATAATTTTAATATATTATATTTCAATTTATTTTTGTTTTTAGTGACAACATCAATACTTGAAATATATTTAAAAAATAAATTATATTTTAAGTTAAAATTAATAAATTAAAATGTAAAAATAACAAAAATATATATATATTAAAAAAGTATAATATTAAAAGTAAAATATATTAAAAAAATAAATTATAAAAGTAAGTTATATGTAATTACTTTATTTATATAAAATAATAAATATATTAATTTATTGAATTGAACACCTAAAAAAAATATAATTATCTTAATTTAAAATATTCTTTGTTACCTTAATTATCTCAAAATATTGTTCATTTTATTAGTTATGTTAGCACTAAACTAACTAGAGTTAATGATAAACAGTAAAAAAAACACAAAGAAAACATGTAGATCTAAAAATGAAATTAATTTTGTAATAACTAAAATAAAATAGAATCATATTTGCATATACCTAAAATATATTTAAGTCTTAATTTTAATATATTATTTAAAATAATTATTATAAAAATTAATAATTTTACTTATATAATCAGTTGTGATTGAATGATAAGATAATAAATATTTATATTATCAATATATATTATTTATTTATTTTAATGATAAAACTCTTGGGAAAAAGGAATTGGAAAATGAAATGTTGTGATAATGGTGAATAAGAAATATTTTGGCGGGAAGAAGATAGCTAAAAATTAAATAATTATAATAAAAGGATTCTGAAAACAACTTACTATAATATAAGACAAATTTATTAAAATAAATTTACTAGTGTGCGGAAGCTAAAATGTTGACAACTGAACCACTTCTAAAGTGATCCATTGTAAAAGATATTACTTGGGGCTTTTATGTTTACATATGTTGGGATGATAATATATAGGGTATCAATAAGGTACTGCCACACTTATTATAATTCTAATTTATTTATTTAAATTAAAAAAATCAATAATTCATATTTCATAAATTTATGTATAAAATTGATAAGTTTTTTTTGAACGAAATAACCATTTAGATAAATAAACAATGAAAAATTGTGAGAAAAAGATAAAACAAAACTAATTAAATTCATAGATCTATTTAAATACCAAATATTTACCCTAGTTTTTGTTTCTTTAACATGGAAAACAATTATTTCAACGTTTGAAGTGCGAGGACTGAACAAGCATCAACGCCAAACACTGGAATAAGAAAAAAGAACTGAACAAAAACCATTGGTAAACAGAGAGGTCAATATACTTTGCAGCGCTAAAAGCACTGAAATAAAGAGAAGCGTTGCTTTAAGCTCTACAAAATTGAGAGCAGAGGCCAACACTCTAGAAGTGACAATGCAGGGTTGACCATTGTACCCAAATATCCTATTCAATTATCTACGATTCTATAGCTCTTTAAAAGCATTGAAACTCAAGGGAAAATATGAAGCAAAAAATGCATGATTTTGCAAAAGAGAAAGGGGTTACAAGATATGAAGCAAACTATCACATTCTCCCTACCATCCATTGAAGATATGTACCTTAGGAAAAGATTTCAGAGTTTCACTATATACAACCACTTGATCTTCTACTCCACTCTTTGTTTTTCTAAGTTTTTTTTTCATGTTTTGCTAAATCTATTAGGCTAGGATCAATGAACTCTATTGAAAATTTTTGTAATTGAACTCATTTATTTTCAATACATGTAAGCTTCTTTTTTGACTTGAGCATTTCTCTTTGTGATTAATGCTTCCTTTTAATAGCCACTAAATACCAAATTGATTATAGGTTGTGTTTGTAATTGGAGAAGTATGAATGCTACTAAATATGAGAGTGATTGCCTTGTTTATGATTATTTTAGGGATATACCTGTATGAATAGGCGTTCTTTTAATTTGTTTTATTTTAAAACTTGGTTAGATCTAAGCGTATCCAAGGAATCAGAACTGTAGATTTAGTTGAAGGGCATTTAATTCAAGGAATTAAACTTAGGTTAAATTTGCTAATTCAAATTTCAATATACATGTGTGATATGAGTGGTGAGATATGATGTGAGAAGAGAAATAAAAAAAAATAAGGGTGTCAACGAAATATTTGTACTATTAGTGTCCAAACATAATTAATCTGCATTAAATATGGTCAATTCAAATAGTAATAAGTTGTGCAAATTGGTGATGGTATATAAGTTCTAATTTGAAAAAAAATATTTATTCACTTTATTACACTACTAGAAAATTTAAAATTTACTACTAAATAATTTTGTAGTTAAATTTAAAATTAATGGTTATTTTATAATTAATTTTTAACAAAATAATTAATTATAAAATTATTATAATATTAATGGTAACATGCAACAAGTAACAAATTAACTAAGAAAATAATCTTAATTAATTTATAGTAAATTTTTAAAATTTGTAGTTATTTTCTAGCTAATTTATAATAATAAGAATAATAAATAAATATAACTTAAATTTAACTAAAAAAATAATATTCTACTTAATCAATAATTAATTAACTAGAATTTAGCTATTCATTTAAATGGTAATTAAAATTAATAATAAAATAAAAAATGTTGTAATGTTACTTGTACTAGCTATTGCTACATTGGCGCCAGTCTTTTCAATCTTTTTAACATATGATATTCATATCTAAACCTATATACTCGTATAAATAGGATACCTATATAAACAAATCTAGACTCATTACTTATATTTTAATTAAATTAAATATGTTCTCCTGTAATGTGTTTATTTGACACATTAGTAAAAACTAAATGGTATTGTAATACTAATATTAACAATGAAAAAAATAAAAGTAATTAATTAAAAGTATAGTATATAACTTAATAGAAAAACATTTAAAGATGACCCTTTCCTAATTTGATAGGTTTCAAACTCATCTCAAGTTAGTTATATTATGATCTAGAATATTTCTTATTCTCTGCTATTAATATTCTTTTACTTATAAAGAAGCAGTCTTTAGTGGTTTGAATACGAAATATTAATTTTACCTCTTGTAGCAGCTGACTTGTGCAATTAATATCGCATTTTGATGTATACTTTGAATTAGTTTTTATTATATTTATGTTAGAAAGTATGTCTGGATTATGCTTAAGAATATAGAGAATTGATGAGTTTTTAACTTTTGATGATCTATTTATCTAAAAATGTCATAGGCTTTATAGACTCGTGCCCTTATTGCTCAAATATCCTTTAACTTATTTCCAACTTACCAATATATATGACACTTAATCTTTAGCACTTTTATTAAGTACAACTAATTTTCCCTGAGTTATCTTTAATCCCCCAACTTTTGTTTGTACTACAAATTTAACCTTAGATGTTATAGATCTTTCATTTGTTGCCTTTTCTTGTGCTATTTTTTTAGTGACTACAATATTTTCATTTATTTTCTTTTTCTTGGGTCTTGTTTTCTATGTTGTTGTTCAATCTTTAAAAAATTATAACAAATCTCTGTTTTTATATTTTTGGCTTCATGTCTCTTTTAGACCTGAGTTATGATATTATATTAAAATTTATGTTAGTTAAGTTTATATAAGAGTGTGGATGGTTAATCGATTTTCAAATTGAGTAATTCACTAATAAAAAAAATGTTTTAACATCTTTGAGTCATAGTTTTATTTAGAGGTGTTATTTGAATTTCAACACAAGGATAGTCCATTTAGTTTGCAAATGAACTAAGTTAGAACCAATTAAGATGCTAGTTCATTTAAACACAAGTTTATTTGGTTCGATCCATTGTAGATCATACAAGTCAGAATCTATGCAAGTTATTAGGTCGGACTAGACCAAACATTTTTCTAATATTAATTGTTTATTGTTTTATAATTTTATTATTTAATAATTATAAAAGTGATATAGTTTTTAGTAGTAAGATATTTATTGATATTTAGTTAAAGTACGAAATAATAAGTAAATAAAATATTAATCAATTACACAGTTTTTTTTTTCAATTTTTAAAGTTTTTCAATATTTTATATTTTTATATTTTTTATTATTGGACTTGTGAACCAGTCTATTAACCCTAATTAAATTGTTGGACGCATACCAAATAAAAACATGTTTAATTTAATTAGCGAGTTAGTATATATAGTCCAATTCTTTTATACATGATTGAAATGAAACGAACTTATTCATATACTTACCTATAGTCCTGCTACTTATTACGTACCTTTCAAATAATTTCTAACTCATTAATACGTGCTTATTATTCAACAATTTATTAAGTATTTCAAGATTTTTTTTATTATATCAATATAAATAAAAAGTAATCAAGTTTAATCCACATTTTATGTTATATATATATTTTTAAAAATCAAACCGATTGAATGATACTAAAGCTTCCACCAATCTCTCAACATATATAGTGCCAAAACCACCATAAATTACCTCATCTACAAGCCACAAACACCTGTGTAAGTAATTTTTTTCTCCTAAACTCAACCTATCATCTAGTTGAGAATTAAAGACAAATATCTCAAAACCAAAATCTACTTAAAAAATTAATTCTTCTATCTCAACGTATATTTTTTCATACACATTTAAAAATGAAACCTCTAACATACTTAAGAGATCCTGTTAGTAAATTATCTGTTGACCGTGCCAGTTGGTAAGGCACCTCTCTTTTATGTTTATCAATAAAATTAATCTCATATAGTAATCATTGATGTCACAAAATTAAGCCATCGACATTGTTGTCGGCATATATACTTAGTACCGACAAGTGCATTGATCTTTATGGCTAATGCAGGGACATGATACGGTGAATGAGACTAGCAGTGGCTCGTAGCAAGCATGGAGATAGGACTACAATCTACAGAGGCAGCCATGGAGGTTATAATGCCTGCAAAGTTTTACTGTTGATGTAACGTGGAAATTACTTCCAAAAAACTATTTTAACTACACATACAATGTCTATATCATACACACCTTCATTTTTATTTTATATTAATTATTTTTTATAGGAATAATTTTAAAACAAATTATGAAATTTATTATCATTTAAATATATATATATATATATATATATATATATATATATATATATATATATATATATATATATATATATATATTGAAATGCAAAACTAATCAATAAAAAAATCAAATATACATTTGAGAGGGTTCATAAATAAATAAAAAAATGGTTATAAATATTCTCTCTATATGAATACCATTTGTCTTCAAAAGAAAAAACTAATTAAGATTATTTTTCATATTTCAGAGGTAAAAAACTATAATTTAATCATTTCAATATTTATTTAGTGTACTTCGTATAAAACCAGCCAAAATGATTCATGTTTAGTGTTATTTACTGTCATTTCAGTGATATTTTTTACTGTCATTTAATTGCTTCTTACCCATTATTTTTCTTAAATAATGATTCATGTTTAGTGTTATCATAAAAAAAACTTTGATTCAAATTGATTTATATCTTGATAACTCATACATATATTTTTATCATCATTTTACAAGAAATATTTTACTGTAATATCGATATATTATATTATGTAGTATTATTTAGTAAATTTTAAAATAATTTTCACAAAAATAGTGATTACAAATTATCATTTATTACTAAGTAACTTCAAATTTGTAATAATAATTATTGTTATTAGGATTTTATGTCAAGTGAATTTCGCTTTTGTATATAAATAGATAGATATCATATAGAGAATAACCTTTTTATAGACTATTATATAAGAAACATGTTATGTAAGAATTATTTTTATTGCAAAAAATAAGAATTATAAATTTGAGTGATATAATTATATATATAATTTTAAAAATAATAATTATTTAAAATATTTTTTATATATTTAATTTTAGTTATTTAAATATGATCTAACCAATTATATTGATAATTTTTTTATCTTTAGAATAAAAGAGTTTTAATTTCGTACATTGAGATTTTACACTACCAAAGTGGGACAGCTTAAACAGGTAGCATATAACTATATATTTCCAACCCTTCATCACTTTCACACATATCCAACGGCTATAGAGTTACCATTAACGGAAACGATATTTCATTATTCTGCAATATAATTCTGAGCGACCTCTTTTCCTTTTCGGTAAAACACAACGTCACAATGTTTTCAAAATTGATAATTGGTTAAGGGATTGATTAATTTAAGGTTTACTAATTTAATTATGCTCAAATCATAATTAAATTTGCATTAATAAAATCATGATGATAAATACACAATATATAAAATAATACTAAAAATATAATTTTATAATTTTATAACACTAAAAAATGAAATATTCAAATTATAAACACAGGTCTAAATCAAATATAACAAAGCACTTAAGTTTAAGTTTCAATTAAAAATCTAAATTAAATATATCTAATGCTTAAGACCTTCGGTTGATTTTTCATTTCCTTAAAAAAAAAAATTTATCAAAATATTTTTTACTAGAGAAAATATGTTAAACACTAACATTATAAAAGAGTTTTACATTTTCATCTAATCACAATTTAACATATATGATAAATTAGATAATCTTTAAACTGTTTTACATGTAACATTAAACTTTTTTTATTAACCTGTTATGAACTAATATTTTACTACTTTTTTAATTTAGTTTTACTGCTTTTATTGAGTTTTGACTAGTTTTTCAATTTTTTTTATCAGTTCTTCTTAAAGTTGATTTTATAATTTATTTGAACTAGAAATTAAGTAATTAATTTTAGCAAAATTTCAGTTGATTTAGCTAGTCCTAGCTGGTCCATATAAATTTAAAACATAGGTAAAAAGGCATATTTCTTATTAGAATTAAGTAAAGCTATAAGTTGATCTCTAAATTTGTTCAATACTATCAATTTAATCCCTAAATTTAATTAAACAAAATTTAAAATTATAATATTATATCCTACCTGACAAATTAAGTGTTTATATTGGGCAAAACATATTTATTATTTTTAATAAAGTTTATAGTTTACAACTTAAGTGTCTTTGTGATATACACTTGGAAATGACTTTATGGTTGAGTATGGTCAAATTAAAATTTTCACCTGCATATCCATGTACTTTATGTTACTTATAACCGATATCTCTACTCCTCTTGTGGGTTAAAAAGACTATAGAATTCAAAGTACTTTCCAACTATAATATTGAACCAAATTTAAAACTCATTTTGTATGTTTTCGTAATCATATTCTCCTTCCTATCAATTATTTTCTTTTACCTTGAACTCTACTCAAATTGTAAAAAGTGGAATTGCAAGATAAATTCCTTTAACACATGTCAAATTGAGAGGATTTGGACATGAAAATGATTGTTCATTTAATCTTTATATTCCTCATTCTATTATTTGTCTTCATATATAATGGATAATGGTTGTTCATTATGTTATCTCCATTAATTAAAATTAAGAAAGAAAACTTAACAGATGGACTAATATGATAGATTAGAGATTTAATGAATATTTTTTATTTTATTAAATTAAAATACTAAAATGATGATGTTTACAAATTAGTGCTTTATTATGTTAGAATATAGCTTTTGCAAATAGAATTATGGTTTCGATATACCATTGGCATTAAAAGGCAGCCTGAGAAGTTTTTTCTTTAACTATTTTCCATATTTAATTCAACATGCTTTCAATTCAATAATATACTCATACAAATTAATCACTTGAGTTAACCTAGTGTTGGAGGGTTGGGTATTATCTTATATTTTAATTTTATTCTCATTGTTATATTTCTTTCTTTTAAAAAAACATTCATACATACAAATATACAGTATTTTATATATTTTTTACTTTATTTTTCTGTCAAATTCTCTTTCCTTTATATCATAACACCTAAGACATCTTTTATTTCTATTTTCTCTTCTTGTCCTTCATAATGTCTTGATTGTATTAAAGGTGAAATAGTGAGAAATAAAATAAAGAAAGAAATAGAAAAGATAGAAGCAAGAGAGATAAACTAAAACAGATGAGGTTTTTTTTGTTTTTTGTTTTTTGTATAAACTAAAACGGAGATGAGTCATTTGAATAGATGAAAATAAAAAAGAAACAAATGAAGAAATTTTCTATATGTTAGTCTGGATAAATGAAATAGAGAGTGGAAAAAAGTTAAATAAATTGTATAAAGAATATTTTATATTAATTAAAAATAATAATTTAACTTGAAAATTTGAACTTTTTCACTCTTTTATTTTTTCTTTTTTTAATTATTTAGGTTATATTAAAAAAAATCTTCTAATTGATTTCATGTCAATTCGGGAGAAAAATTATTCTAGCCAACAAAATCTCTATTTCTATTTCTTTTCTTAATCAGTAAAATTTTAATATTTCTATCCTATCTCTTTTCTCTTTATTTTATTTATCTCTGTTTACATTTAAACAAACATAAGATAAATGTATAACCAAGTAAGCGAATATGATAATTTTCCTTTTCAAATTTCCTTTTGGGGTATACTACATGTAGGCTTCAAGCAATTAGCATTCTTCCATTATTGTGTGAATGTGAACTTTTCTTACAAATGACAATAATGAACAATGAGGCTTTGTTCTTCTTAATCCTTTTAATTTTAATATTTTTACAATAAACTGAAAGCCAATTGACGATATTCTTTTATTCTCCATTGATGATTGATCCCCACCCCAGGGGGCTTCGTATTTCTTTTTAACTCTTACCATTTTGTTTGTTTAAATTTTTTTTTTATTTACTGTGGGGACTTCTTGCATCATGGACTGCATAAAAGTGGTGACCCAAAATTGAAGGCGACTGACATGTGACAGCCAACCCTTCATCTCCTCAGTGCAATTCATTCATAATAATGACAGAAGATGGCCTCAACATTATACAAATCAAATTGCATAACCTACGCCTATGCTGGTGCCATCACTATACCATGCAATTTTCCTTCATTTTCTCCCTATAATAAATATCACTTATTATTAAAAGTTGTTCATTTGGTACTACAGTAGCAATTTGATTTGGTTTTCTTTTTGTTGACTCTGTCTATTTATTGTTTGGGTATAATGTTGTTGACTTTTTTTTCGTTAAAATTTAAAATAAAAACTTAAAAAAAAATAAAGGATATAAAGTTGTTTGATAGTTTTTTTTTATCATGTTATTGGTTGGAACTATCTATTAATTTTATTGATTACTAATCTCGGTTGATTCTGAACTCAGTTTTACACTAGGTATAATGTTGTAGTTATTAACTAATTTTAGCTAAAATAAAAGTTTGTTTAAAATGGAAATTTTGTTTCTTTATCCCACATAATTGAGATAAAGAAAAAAACTTAGGCATCAACCTTATTTTAAAAAGTTATTTCAGTTATTTTTTTTATAAAATAAAAATCTCTATAATTATTTTTGAAGGAATTTATCTCTAAATGTCTTTAGCTCAACTTTTCCTTTAGAAGGAGAAGAAAAAAGTATATCTTAAAAAAAAGTATGGAACAGTACCTTAATTACGATGTACGCCCAACTATATGTAACTCCCATTTATTTGAGTTGATTGGACATGGCAAGGGAAATTGTCGAGTGGGTACAATTTGTTGTATTCGTGGATTGTGGCTCATCACTCATAGTGGCTTAGGACGTGTCAACTATCCATGCCTACCATAGCAATACATGTTAAGCATAGCGTTGACAGGTCGTTCTATAGCAAGCAATAGTTAGATATTGCCCTTGGACATGGACATGGACATGGACATGGGACATAGACATGGGGAAAACACCATTCACGTTCTTCACTTAGTACATGTGGTCAAATTTCATTATTAATTTTTCCTTGCTCTGTGTTGTTGCTACTTTGCTCTTTTGCTCTTTTAGGTCTACCTAAATTGTTGTGCAGACTATAGCATTTGGTCTTGCTTTGGTAGTGTTGAAGAGTTTAATAACTGGATACGATTTTATTAATTATCATGTAGCCATTTTTGTAATTGAAGATGTAGGGATTATTACTTGACGAATTGTATTAAACATCACAATTATGGAAATTTAACTAACACCGTGCCCCATGTGATAGTGAATCAATTCAATTTTGAAACTTTTCTTAATATTTAATTACTTGGTCATTGGTAACACTGTAGAGTTACGAAAAACCTGTCAGAAAATTTTAGATTATTTTGCTGAAAAAATTACATCATAGAATAATATTTTATTTTATGACTAAAATACATCGATATATATGGTAAATGATGAAAAATAACACCACTTTTTATATCCAAATGAAAGTTGAAAAATAAATTGATTAGACAATAAAAACTTATCACGAGTTTTCTAAATATTTCAAATGGATATTTGGGCAGCATGTAAAACAGAGATAGCTCATTTTTATAGAAATTAAACGATCGACATTAGCACAAAAAAATGTGTATCTGAATGCTTCTGTCATAACTAGGCGCGCTATTTTACTAATTGATCACTTCGTAACAAAGAAGAAAAGTTATATTTTAATATGTTACCTTAATTTGATCTGAATTCAAAATCTCAAACTAAAACAAATAAAAAGGGTCTCTTAATAATTATCACATGTAAAAAGTAATAAGGTTTAATTTCCAACAAAATATTTATTTTAGATTGCGTTTGATAAGTCTAACCAGTAGGTTATAAATTATTTTGATTAGTTTATAAATTATTTTGATTAATTGATTGATACGTGAGTTTGTTTTAGTAATTTTTAACTTATTTTTATAAATTATTTCAATTAATTTATGAAAATAAATTAATTTATAAGTTATTAATTTTTTTTATTTTTATTCTTATCAATTTTTTTTTAAATAAAAAGGTCTCTTAAGAGTTAATTAACACATAAAAAGAGTAATAGGGTTGAATTCTCAACAAAATATTTACAAACTATCTTGACTGAGAAATTGTTTGGATAAATTTTTCCATAAACATTTATATGAGAATAAAATGAGAAGGAAAAATAAATAAATAATTCTTCATAAGCTAATTAAAACTAACTTATAAATTTATAAAAACTCTCTCCTTTTGGGACAAACTAATATAAAAGGATTTTTACAAATTAATTTATAAGCTAATTTTATCTTATAAAAAAATTTATTTCATCCTTTCTTCCTATTTTCCTCTTATAAGTATTAATAAAAAAGTTTGCTTAAACAAAATCTAACTTATTTGATACACCAGCTTATTTAATATATTTTAATTTGTTTTTATAAATTATTTTTGCTAGCTTATAAAAATAAGCTAATTTATAAATCACTATTTCTTTTCATGTTTATTCTTATTGATTTTTCATTTTTTTTAAATAAAAGTTGTCTCATAAGAGTTAGCACATGTAAGAAGAGTAAGAGTTTATTTCTCAACAAAATATTCTTAATCTCCTCCTTTATTTCTCACGTGTATCCATATCTCAAACAAACAATTCACTTTAGAGACCCAAAGATAAGGAATCAAATAATCTCAGCTAATGGCGAGCTAAAAAATTTATGTTAAAAGGAACAATATTAATTCATGTACGTAAATTGGTAAGTGGAAAGCAACTTAAATTTCAATTTCCTAATTATATAACCAAGATACAAATCATTCCAAAAGTGATCAATTAAAGGAAGCACTAAACACAAACCTATAGAATCTAATCACATGAAAAAGAAATGGAATTTAGATAAAGAATTCAATTACAGTTCAAATTGAAACTCATCCTAACCTAACTTTAAGAAATTGAAATTTAAATTGTTTTTATCTAATTAATAATATATCTCATACACTTAGTAATAGAATTTTAAATGTACACACGAGTTGTTGTGATTTCTTGAATATAATGCTTGTTTCTAATTATGCTCCAAAAGAATCAAGATTCATATTTGATAATAAAGAATTGTTTGCAAAGAAATTATGGGTAAACTAATATAGGGAAATTGAATGTCACTCACAAAATTAGATAGAATTTTGCATTGAATGAAATTAATTAAAGGAAAATTGACTGGATTCCTATCTTATTTTTTTTATTAATTTTAATTAAAATATAAAATATTTATTATTTGTTGTTTGAATTATTATTATTATTCATAAAGGCAATTGATTGATTATGTTAATTGTTAATCACAATTACCGTGGAGACAATATTCAATTCACTACTTTATTATAAGTATATGAAAAATACACTTGTTATGTTTCTGACACTAAGATTGGTCATCCTCTATGTTGGTCATTAGATGAAGAGAAGAACATTTTGATTCATGTGACTTAACAGTCACGTGTATATCTACACCATGTACTTAATATCCCAACTCAACATTTTTAATATTAATAGATTGATTATATAAACAAATAAAATAACTAAATGATTGATTTAGGAACTATTTTTTTTTATTTTTATTAATTTTAGGAATTATTTTATTAATTTCATGAACTAATTTATCTTTATAATTTTGAGACTAAATTAGTTATTAAATCGATAAAATTAATTCAGATGACATTCTTTCCCTCAAAATCGACCAATACAAATCGTAAATATCCTTAAATTACTTTTTGCTTTCCTATAGTTTTAGTATTCAATCGCAAATAAAATTCCACACCCATGTTTTCTTTTCTTTTAACACCATTCGGCTTTCTTGCTTTGTTGCTTTCACGATTATTAGTTAGCTTTCATCTTTATATGATAATAGAAGTTAGATAGCAATTTTGGGATTTCTATTCTTTTTCAGTTTTTATTCCTCTATAAATAGCACTCGGTTGTTAAAAAAAAAAATCTAATATGAAATGTTTGCTTACAATTTTATGAAAAATAACAAAAATACTAAAATGTGAAAAGTTTAAAGTTCAAACGTGTAAATTGTCAAAATAAAAACTTTATAGAGTCAATTATAAAAAATAAAAAAATTAAAGATGAAACAGATAACTTATAATTTGACCTGATTTATATTATTTTCTATTACTAGTGTAATTTATCGACAATTAATATCGATTTGTTTTCCAATTCTTTTGTCATAATATGATGGAGGGAGTATATTGTAAGTCGGTCAAGATAGAGATTGCAAAATAAATTGTACCATTTGAAAGGGTGAAAATAAACTGCATGGACAATTAATTTAACTAGTTGAAGGATTCTGCTAGAAAAACATGTTTTAACGAACAACTTTTTGAAAATATTAGGCTCCATTGGTTAAAGATATTGAATTTTCGTTTTTAAATATAATTTTTAAAATAAAATATAGTTAATTAAAATAATTTTTAACTCAATTTTAAAATAGTTTTACTTTTATATTTTAAATCAATTTTTTTTATATGAATTTAATTTTTAGTTTTAAAAAATATTCTTTCAATAATAATAATCGTCGCTATCAATATCTTCACCTTGTTATCATCATCATCATTGTTATCATTACTATATCATCATTGTTGTTATTACCATCTATCATTGTTATTACCACCACCACTTCATTGTTATTGTCACTACTATCGTTTATACTATAATACATAAATATATTTTTAAATTAATTTTAATCATGAAAGTTTTTAAATTAAATTTATTTTAAAATTAAAAATTAATTTTTGAAATTCAAAAGACTAAAATTTAAAATAAAAACTTATTTTTATTTTAAAAATTTTAAAATTTACGACTAAAGAACATTTAAGTGATTTAAAGAAATTACAATAAATTACTGCTATTTTATTCTAAAAAATAATTAGAACTAATTGAGTTCCTCGTATAAAAAGTAGAAAAGTGACATTGTGTTACTACGGAAAAAAAAAAAGTGACATTATGTTGGTCTTTTTGTTAAGATGTTCAATAGAGTCTGACATGGCAGTTATGTGTTCTCATGGTAAGCTTATTGTTACATTAAAATCCACGTGAATGTCTTTTTCATATCTCAAATCACTTTCTCTCTCAGAACTAGAGTTTATAAGCTCTCTCTTTCTCTCATATAAAAAGTAAAACTCTTTTATGCTAAAAGACACACCATCCATGATTAAGCAAGACTTATTATAGGGTTGTAAAATTGGGTTCAATCCATTGAGTTACCTCGTTATATAGTATACAGTTTAGGTTTGAAAATTTTTAATCTAATTTATTTTCGGCTCAATCCATCTTAAATTTTTGTTACCCCGTATTTCTATTTATTTACTTTTTTATAATAATCTAAGTTGTTGTGGTAACTTGGTTATTTATATTAAGTTTTCGAGTCTTTAAAATGGAAAATAAGGTTATTTTTCTAATTTTGAAGATTGATGGTTGAAAACGACATCCACGTGGATGTCAAGAGAATAGGAGAATACTTAACACGTCATGTAGAATTAAGTTAGACGGGTCTTGATGAAATGATATGCATGTTTAGATTTATGGTGTTGGGGGATTCATAATCA
Organism: Mucuna pruriens; assembly: GCA_025330945.1. Classification (NCBI taxonomy): domain Eukaryota; kingdom Viridiplantae; phylum Streptophyta; class Magnoliopsida; order Fabales; family Fabaceae; genus Mucuna; species Mucuna pruriens. The sequence goes on along the minus strand of JAENHJ010000533.1, from coordinate 1,521,227 downwards.
CCTTAAAATATTAGTTATTATATGTAAATATTTACTTGTATGGTTTCATATTAAATAATTAATTTTTATTTAAATTAATTTTAAATTTAAACAATTTTAAGTAACTTGTGTTAGGTAAAAAATATATATTAAGTTTTATTATTAATTTATTTTTAGAATAAAAATATTCAAATATAATCTCATCACTTCAAAATTAATTTATTCAAAATTAAAACAATGATGAATTTACTTTAATTATTATATATATATATATATATATGGTGTGTGTTTGTGTGAGAGAGAAATAACTATATATTTAATAATGATTTCAATTTGAATCAATAATAACGAGTTAATTACTCACAGACAGTGGGGGATTAAAAAAAAAAAGAAGACTTGAAGTAAGGAACTACCAAAGCTAAATTCCGTCGTCCATGTACAAATGGATTTGATTCTTTTACCTCTTATCCTAGTGAAAACGACATTTGGGATGTGAAATGTTTTTTTTTTAATTAAAAAATATAATTATAATAATAAAACTCAAACTTATAATTTTGTTCAAGCTACTCAACTCCGCCAACAGACCAAACTGTAATAGTTCTTAGGATGTGAAGACTTAAACAAAATGATCAATTTAGTTTGATGTTATTTTAATGACCATGATATCATATATACACTTCAAAAGATTTCTACATTTATTTATTAAGTTGAATAAATTTTTTTTCGTAAATATTTACAGAAAAGGAAGATAAAAAATAAAAAAATCATTTTTTATATAAATTAAAATAAAATTATATACAAGTTAATGTATAGAAATTTTTGTATTAACTTTTTAAAAATTTATTTTAATTTAAATATAAATTAATTTTAATTTATAAAAATTATTTTATTTAAAAATAGATATTTCAGGCTTCAGATTAACAACGCACCACATCACCTGTATTCTATCCACAGACAAATAATATAAAAGAAATTTTAGATTTCCTTATACACTTCAAACTTTAAGGCTTTGGCGAGGTCCTGTTTGGATTGATAAAATAGAAAAAAAAATATACATTATATTAAAAAATAAAGAAATGAAACTGCAGAATTATTATCCATTTTATTTTATATCATTTAATGAAAAAGGATATTTGATTAGTCCTTCTTTGGTTTTATAATAAAAAATTACAAACAAATGTCGAAATATTTTATTATTCTTTATTTCGTAAAATTGACTTGAGGAATTTTGGTTTATAAAATTGGTAAAGTGAAAAAAATAGGACTCATAAAAAGAGCCAACATGATTTCTTGCCATTCAACTCTCTCGTCTCTACCTTCAAAATAATATTAAATTCAGGTTGATTTGAAAAAATATATTTCCCTTTTATATTTATTGTACTAATAATTTAAAAAGATTACTTTATTTTCACATTATTTTAATATTTTCTGTTTGTGTTATTTATCAAATAGGGAAAATAATACTTTGATATTTTCATTATTCTCTATATAAATAATTAAAAACAAGATAAAGTTAAAATAATGTGATGTTCATAAATTAAAATAAAAATATTTTCTTAAATTACACCTTCGTAAATTCTTCTCTCTCTTCCCTTTGTATTGTACCTAAAATTTCCATAAAAAGATAGGTTTAAACATATATGCTGGAGTAAATGTCACACAAACATAACGAGGGTCGTTCTTGAGATTTGGAAAATGTTACTTACATAGTGTTAATTAAGGGTCGATCTTGAGAAATGTTACTTACGCATAATGTTAATTTAGGGTCTGTCGGAGATTTGAATGTGGTGTGAGAATTAAGAAATAATATTCTCATAATTATTTAAATAACTTTTTTATTTTTAAAAAGTTATAAATAATTTTTTTAATCAAAGTTCTTTAAAAATGATGTTTTTAATAAAAATTAAAGCAAAATTATTCAATTTACTTTATAACATAGTAAATTGCAAGTAACATTTTAACATTTTTAATTTAAAATTTTTTTCTCAACAAATACAACAATAATATATATAGACATATTATTCCATAAGCACCTTAGGAAAATAGTTAAATATTTCCAAAATGTTAAATATCATAAAATTTGATTTTAATTTAACTATTGTTGCTTTTTCACTGTATGTCATCGCTTGATCTTTTCTTTGTATTCTTAATGGTATAACTAGAAATATTTGATTTTGGTTGTGGTAATTTTGACAAGCCTAGTTATATTTGATTATGAGTTTTCTTTGTGTTCTTAATGGTATAACTAGAAATATTTGATTTTGGTTGTGGTAATTTTGACAAGCCTAGTTATATTTGATTATGAGTTAAATTGAAAAAGACAGAGCGAAAGAGTGAAAGAGAATAAAAAAAAATCTAAATAAAATTAAAATATAACAATTTCTAAAATTATTAATTTAAATAAATATTTTTTTATCGGAGTTTTCATCTTACTATATTAAATATTAATTTTACTTTGCAAATTTGTGAACATCACTAATTTAAATAAATATTGTAATATACACTTAGAAACAAAGTGTGGAACTTACCCGAGGATACTTTTTACCTGTCACATTGCACTACCATTATTGAAGACCAACTAGTAAATACAGCTGCTTGATGGAAGCCTGGCACGATACCCTAGCAATATTTTCATCTTGGCGGAAATGTTGCATTTTTACAACGACTTAAAAAACAGATAGTGAAGTTCAACATGTCTGCGGTTATCAATGTTTTATATTTATTTTCAAAATATATATTTTTTTAATTTTGATTTTTAATTTTAAAAAATATTTTTTTATTATATTTAATCGTATCATTCTTGTTGTTGTTACCATCGTTATCATTACCACATTGTTATTGTCGTTGTCACCGCTACTTCATCGATGTTATCACCAAAAAATTATCGATGTTCTTGTCACTAAGATCGTAGTCACCACCACTATTATTTTCATAATTGTTGTCACCATCACTATACCATTAATGTTACTATCATTGTCGCCGCGACATCTATCACCAATATCAATAGTGTTACTATTATATCTACCGTAATCATTGTTACCATCATTATTATATTATTATTGGTGTTACTATTATCATTTTTTTTCAACATCTAAACATACTATTCAATTAATTTTAGCAAGATAAAAAATTTTCATACTAAATTTATTTTAAAATTAAAAATTAATTTTTGAAACTAAAATCATAAAATTAAAAACTAAAAATTAGTTTTAATTTTTAAAAATTTTAAAACTTGTAATTAAAAACAATCCTAAAAACAAGTTTTTGACTTATAAAAGATAAAATAAAACTCAATATTTAAAAAATACTTAGGAACTACTTACTGATTATTCGGCAATAAAATTTTTATATCAACGGTAAAATTTAAATATAAGAAATATAAATTTGATTTTTAGTGATTAGATAAATTTTTATTCATCAATGAATTATTTTTTGTTGCCATTTCTCTCTGGAACTTATACAGTGAAACATTATTTAAAGAGAAACATGGAAGAGCTTTTCTACGTTGCAATGCTGCTTTTAACATTTTGATGACAAAGAATAACAGTAACTTTTGGAAGTAATTTTCCGTAGCTGGCTAGTCCTATTTCCTCCTCCTATTGATGCATACTTATATATTTTTTTTTCCCTTTCCCTCCCCTCACGGTGGTTCATTTATCAAATAGAAAAAATAATTAAATGAGAGACTAGTCTTCGAAGCAAGGTACCCACCATCTGTTATCTTTTCCTTACCCGTCATGAAAAAGGTTGTACGGCTAATTAAGTAGGTAAACTTTGGCTTTCACCTCAAAATCAATATTTGTACCTAATCTTACTCACTTGGAAGTATAAGATGAATCAGATTCATTTTTATTTGTAATGGATGAATTAAAAATAATTTATTTATATTTATTAAAATTTTATTAAAAATTTTATTCATCAATGATTTATTTAGTAAAAATAATTTAATTAATATATTACCATTTTTTATAAAAATATTTTTAAAAATAAAAAAATATAATTTGATTGAATTGAAAATACGTTGGTTGTCATCGAGTTGAAAATATTTTGGTCAAGGACGAGTTGAGAGTATTATGAGTAAAGTTGAAGTAAAAATACCCTAAATAAAGTCACGTTATAAAAAAATTTTGTTGGCCAACTTGATGATACTTTGGTTGAGGATACTTTGGTCAAGGCTAAGGTGAAGATACTCAGGTTGAGGTTGTGTTAAAAATATTTTAGTTGAGGTTAAGCTGAAAATACTTTAGTTGAGGTTGAGCTGAAAATACTTTAACTGAGGTCGAACTAAAAATATTATGATCAAGATCGAGTTAAGATATTACGGTCAAGGTCAAGTTCAAATACTTTGGTAGAGGTTGAGCTAAGAATATGCTGGTTGATATTAAGCTAAAAATACTCTAGTCTAGGTTGAGTTGAAAAAGTTTTGATCAAGGTTGAACTAAAAATACTTTGACTAAGATTGAATTGAGAATATTTTAGTTGAGGTTGGGCTAAAGATACTTTAATTGAAGTTGAGCTAAAAATTCTTTTGGCTAAGTTGGATATTCTTGTGGCTAAGATCAAACTAAAGATACTCTGGTCGAAGCCTAGACAAAGATACTTTGGTTTCTAATTGAAAATACTTTGATCAAAGTCAAGGTAAAGATATTTTAGTTGAGCTCGAAGTAAAGATACTCAGGTTGAAGCAAAGTTGAACATACTATGGTTGAGGGTGAGTTGAAAATATTATTGTTGAGACTAAGTTGAAAATATTATAGTTGAGGTTAAGTTAAAACTATTCTAGTTGAAATGATATGAGATACTTTGGTCAAGACTAAGTTGAGAATACTTTACTTGGGGTGAAAGTATTATGGTTGAGGATGAGTTGAAAATACTTTAATTGAGATTGTGCTGAGAACACTCTGATAGAAGTTGAGCTGGCTACTTTGGCCAAAGTCAAATTGAAAATATTTTTGGCCAAAGTCAAGTTAAAAATATTTTGGCCAAGGTTAATACTTTGACTATGACCGAGTTGAAGATACTTTGCCGTATACCAAAATGAAAATACTTTGATTGAGGGTAAGCTGAAATATTATGGTCAAGATTAAATTGAAGATAGTTTGGTTGAGACTGAGTTGAAAATATTCTAGTTATGATTGAATTAAGATACTTTGGTGATAATATTCTGATTGAGATCGAGTTAAAAATACTTTGTTCGAGTTGGCGTCATATCTTTGATAATTTTTGTTTGTCGAAACCAAACTAAACTGAATCATATAGTTTTATAGGTTTAGTTTATATCCCTTAAAATCAATCCAAAGTGACTCATAAATATTTTTATTAATGAAAAATTGCTGTAAATTTTATAATAATTTTTTGAAAAAATAATATATAAAAAATTGTGTTAGATCGATTTTGATCCTTAAAGTGTTAAACAAATAATATATTGGATTTAAAAATAAGATAAGATAGATTGTTATTCATCTATCAAAGTATATGATTCATCCAATTTAACTCAAGTATTTAAAAAAAAAAAAACTAGATGGATTGAATTAAATTTTACATGGCCAGACGACATGAATAATGGACAAACCATTTTTTTTTTTTTGCCACCCTACTTGAAAATTGGAAATTAACTAAACAAGTCCAAGTAAAAACTATAGTTTATTAAAAATAGTATTATTTTTTATTCTATTACACAAAAAATCTCACATTACTTAAAATTAAATTTAATAATAATTTATAAACATTCTATCTTTAACCTACCTAAATAACTTTTAAAGACAAAACTGTAAAATTACACTTGAGTTAAAAGGCCATTAATATATATAATCGAGGTAGAAAGTGTCCAACATAATGAGATTAATATGTATCATTACCTTGCATCACCCACTCTTCCCTTTTTGGTTTATTTAAAGAGTTTTTCTATGGCATCATCATATTCTTACATCAGGTTGTCTACTTTATACTTTAGTACATACAACTAACAAATGTTGACGGTATTGGCAGAATGTTGCATGGATGGTCTCTATTTGCAGGTGCTAAGGAATTGTAGATATCACCGTGGTGACACCAGTATGGACCAATCGTTGTCAACATTTCCGTCTTGGCGACGCTATAGTATTGCTAATGCTGAGGACAAGGCATTCCCATGTTTTTTTCCTTGCTCTGTAGCAAATTGCTTAACCTTTTTCCAAAGCATCCAACTCACCTTCTACTCGTAACTTGAATTGTAATTCTATTTAGCTCTGAAATGGAAAGGGCTAGAGAGATAACCCATTTTCCCATGGGTCAAACTCGTTATGTTTTCACAACAAGAAAATCTTGCCCATATCTGCCACAAGGACCACAAATTGAGGGTAAGTGGTACCACATGCCTCTTGCTTCAGCCATCCAAATGCTAGAGTTAAACACATGTGTCACCACTGGGCTCTCAATTATTGGTTATGCATGGTTTTCAAAGTGAACCAATTATGCAAAACAAGTGGTGGAATGGAATAAATGAAAAAGAATTTTGTGAAATTAGAGCCTTGATGCCTGATGAGAAGTCCCTGATTAAGGGTCTGTTTGGGAGGAAGGGGAAAGAGTGGAGAAAGGGAAGACAAGGGAAGAGGAGGCCCCCCCTTATAATTGTTTGGGGGAATGTGGGAGAACCCATTGCCCCCCTTCTCTTCTTTTTTCTAATAAAACAACTAACCAGGAGTAGGTAATTAGTTACCTTATCTTTCTTTAAAACACCTCTCTTTGGCTTAGTCTAGTACTTGTTCTAGTAGTTAAATTCTCCAATGTCCTTTAACATGGTATAGTTGAATTTCAAACAACTGTCTCAACAAATAGAGGTAATCATAATTATCTTTTTTTTTTGTCACTCTTTTCACTCAATAAATGCATAGTTAAACTTCAAAATCGATGTCATTATGGAATGATAAACATGTGAGAGTGACTCTTAGATAGAAGGGAATGTCATTCACTCATTCTTTACTGTAAAGTTAGGAGCAAAGTACAAGCTGCAGTTCCTTTGAGGAGTAATATATTCTTTGCACAAGGGGACCACAAAGCAATTACATGATTCTCTATAGAGCTTTCAAATGATGCTACGCGTTGCTGTTCTTCAATGCAAAACCTAATCTCATAAATGCATAGTATGTAGGTTGTCACAATCTCACCTTCTTTGTCGTCAAGCTATTGTATGATTTCAGCCGATTCAAGTACTGGCTTTCACTCCCACATGCTTAAATAGAAAGTTTAGCTCAAATGGGAACTAAATTCAATTCAAAGAATTGGGTGTGGGGGCTGCAACGATTTTGCTCTTCTTTAAGCACCTCTATCACAACTTGCTAATGAACTATATATCCGGTATTAACGGCCCTAATAACTTCGGCTACATTTAAACCTACCCTTACCATCCTCCAAAACAAGTCAATTGTTTTTCTTTTTCTTTTTCTTTTTGTCATGTGATGCCACCTAAAATGCTTCAACTATAAGGTTTTGATGTTTTGAGCCTTTTTTTTAGTTTATTTTTCGTTCAGGCACCAATTGAATTTCAGATATCAAGAATGGGTTTATTGTTTTAGCATAAAAAAGACCCTTTGTGTTTCTAATGTTGGCAAGTTATGTTTTCATTTCCTTTTTGGTGTTTTAGATGTAGCAAATTTGTTTAAAAAACTCAGGATGTCGTTCTGCGCTAGGCTTTAGTTCTCCCTGCTTATGGTGGATGGTAAAAAGTTTGTCATAACTTTAATAAATCAGATTGCTATGGATTATTGGAGGAACAGTTAGACTTTGAATTAAAGTGAATTGAATTGGCTTTTGTAAGAAATGACCATTAGTCTGTTCAACTACCCGATAGGAATGTCATGAAATATTTCTCCTAATCGAAAGTAAGCATTAGTGTCCTTGGTCCCTCAATAGAAGTCAGTGGAACATTTTTCTAACAAAGCTTAAGAATATTGAAGATCAACAAAAATACTCAAGCTATATTAGGTAACATCTTTCTGCTCTCATCTCACTCCACTTCAGGGTGACTGATGCTTGGTCCCATCCCTTCCTTTTGCTAAAGAGAACCCACAATGGTAATTGGTAGATGCTTGTAATTCCCAATTACAGTATAAATCTGTTGTCTATTTTCCTTCTCTTGTTTCTTTGTTACCTTAGGCCTTTTGCTCTCTATAAGCCTATAAATTTTAGTTGATGGGTCCAAATTCAACGACCCAAAAAGATGTACAAGATAAGTTGAGGGTCCTCTGCCACCACTGCCTAGTTGGATCAACAGAACTAGAAAAAATTTAGTACTTCTTTCTCTTACGAATGAAAAGTTCGTGCCAAATTTTGTAATGTGATATTTACCCATGAATATGATGCTTCTCTGTAAAGTTTCCCAAGTGGTGCCAAGCTTTAACAGAAGAAGTTTACTGCAAGTTACATAAAATGGAGTATAAGGATCAATGAATTTACCCTGCTTAAAAATTTAAAAGGCAAATGAAGGAAATTAAAATAGAAAAAAGTGACTGATGCTTATGTATAACGTTGATTGCTCATGTGAATTTGGAATGTATAAAGTCTACCTTTTTGCTAAAGTCTCCACTCATTCAAAAAACCATTCTCATGCTTCAGCCTCCTTATCTTTTACTGTTGGATTGGGGTGTAGGCATGATATGAACCAACTTTTAGTCTTGGCAGTCACATGGAGCTGAATATAAATTTTGTTACTTATATGGCCTCCTACCACTCTTTTTTCACATTCTACAGGGCAATCATGTCCTTAGAAAAAGTACAAAGCAGTTGGAAGTTGGTACCTCTTATAAACCTTTTTTTTTTTTTTTTACTTATTGAATCACTATTAGTAGGAACCCTCACCCACCCCCAATCCCCAAATAAAATCTCTCCAATGTTGAAACTTCAACCTGGGAAAAGGAAAAAAAATGGAAATAAATAATCAACGAGATCAATTTCTTGCTGACATAAATCATTATGTTTTTCATGGCATGTTTGTATCTCAACCAAGAAAGCATAACAAATAATCTTTTTCATATTCCCTGTTTTCCATTGCCCAGTGATGCCAAGCATGATGGTTTATCTTAGAGACAAAGTCCCCACCCACAAACACTCACACAAGGGTAGGGCAAAGAATGCTGGGAAACACATTTATTTTTTTTAATACACCGTCTCCTATTCGTTAAAATTTATTAAAGATTATAAAATTATAAAAAAAATATTTATTATATAATACGTGAATTCATATATTTGTATAATTTTTAATAAATTTTAATTAATAAAAATATATTTAAAAAGTGTATTTTTTTTTTTTATCATTTTTCATCTTATTATGAAGATTTTAAGAGGTAGTTGGATCCGAGTACAAAATCATATGAGGTGCATTAATTTTCTAACACAAGGCCGTCTAGGGTTGCCCGTGACATCCCCCCGCGTGAAGAATCACAGGAAATCGTAGTAATGGTATTGGCTGTATTGCCACGTGGCTGCAGCTAGCCTAAGTTTTCAATATGGAAGATACTAAAGGATAACATGTGACATAAAAGTAACATTTATGATCCTACAACTTAAAAATAAAATAAATATTAATTATAGAGAGTATATATCATTCTGAAAATATGCAAGCATGTAAATTATTTTATGTCAGACTATGCTCGTCTCCAAGAATATTTATCAGTTATTTTCCAGGAATTATGTGTAAGAGGGGTACATGCTATTTAATAACCACTAACAAGGGTTACATGACATGACAAAAAGATATCATAGTTACTACTCCATTGGGAGAGATATCATATTTACTACTCCATAGTTCTTGAACGAGATCCTCGTCTAGAAGATACTTTTGAAAAAAAAAATTATAGATATTAATAAATCACGTTAAGAAAATAGTAATTTATCATTTATGATTATGTAGGTCAACCCTCAGTTCCTCACCTATACAAGTCTTTATGCATTTGAATTGATTGACAATTTAGTGATACGAAACAGAGACATCAGTTTTAAATTAGAAGAAACAACGATTTAAATCCTCTCCAACTAAGTCACAGGCATTCATTGCATTCGATCAATTTGTTTTACAATTGATCAATTACTTGCAAGATTGATCATTATTAATTAATAAAGACTTTGTTAATGTTTTTTACATATAGTTAATTGGCATCAAAATTAGTCAATATTACTGAAATTTGTTCAATAAACCAATCTCAAAAACACTTACTAACCTATATTAACATTAATCAATATTCATTGACATTGATGAATCTAACAAGTAATTCACTAATCGTGGAAAAAAAATTGTAAATTGCTATAGACTGTTAGATATAATATATGAATATTTGTGATTGGATTGGAAAGAGGCTAGAAGGAGGATTCATTTTTATCAATAAAAAAAAATAATCAATTACGAGTGCTAATATATTAATTTTTTTATGTCATTCAAGTATTGAATTGTTATTATATTTTTCATCTTTTTAAAATTAATTTTATGCTTATACAACTTTTTAATCATATTTTAAAAAATTAAGAATTTATGATAAGTGTGACAGTGTCCATATGTCATGACCAATCTTTAAAGAATTAAAATATATAACTATCACCTATCTTAATATATATGTTACCACTAACACTCTCAAAGTGCATTTGATTAAATCTTAATTAAGTGTTTATCCTTATTCTTAAATTTTATTTTTAAACTTCATTGAAATAAGTATAAAATAACTTATTTTGATAAGTTTTTATTAAAATATGTTTTAAAAAACTATAAATAAAAAAGTTATAAATCACTTTTATAAATTCAAATTAAATAAATTTTGGATATAAGTTTTTCTACTTATAAATATAAACCCCAAAAACCAAGTAGTTAATATTTTGAACATTATTGAATAGATAAATAAGCACTTGATGTGCCTGTATAAAATTAAAAAAGAAAAATAAAATAAACTTTATGCGATGTCTTAATTTCAACGTCAAGTTATAGCACTATCTTGTACTTGGATGACATATTAAGAGGGAAACTGAATTCACGTTTGACAAGGAAGTTAAATTTACAAACAAGGACATAAATTAATTAGAAAATTGATTCAGGAGCGTGATTTGAGGCCCAATTTGAAAGGAGTACGTACAAGATAAGATTACAATTAAAGCAGGCAGTTATATATTAAGAGTATTCCACGTTGAGCAACCTTGGATTTGCCACATCTTGATATGAGTTGCAGAAAGCATACCTTAAAATGTTACGTACGAAGAGTAGAAAGTCATAAAATGGGAGCTGTAACACTGTAGTTGAAGTGAAGCTTATATGTCTATTACGTGCAAAGGTTTCTCAAAATAACAGGGTTGAGTTGGGCTCTATGGTTCATATGGTTCCCCACTAATTGGCAAATTCATGTTAGCAGATTCTTCATTATGCTAAAGTTGGGCAACTATATAGATTAGTGTTCGCAGCCTCTCTATGTATTGTTTTTTTTTGCATTTTGAGCCCTTTGCCTTACGGCACACGGTCTGTGCTCAAACGAGAAAAAGGTAAAGTAGCAGATTTGCTTGCAAATTTCAAATTGTCCAATTGGGGAAACGCTGCTTCCACGCACAGAGGGATTCAGTGTCAAATTTTGTTATCTCTTCACAAATAGGTAAGCATGCCTGCAATTTCTATTGCCTACTTTAAGTTTACACTTTAACCCATTTTCAGCAACCAATTAGTCTCTTCATTTCAACCTACGCGTACCCTCTTAAATGTGCTTCTTAGGCCTTCTTCCATATGTGGAAACACATTCAATCCTCCTCAACTCATGTCATGCTACCGCTATCAAAATCCATAATTCTATTCTACTATTATATTTATCAATTTTAATTATATCAAAACTATAACTTGTTTAATAGAATAATCACTATCTTCAAAATCATATTACCAATTTGTCGCTTTTTTTTTTTTTTTATTCTTGTTCACCTCATATGTTTAACCTCCATCCACTCCCGTTTCATTTTTGGAGTTGTATAAATTAAAGTTGGTCAAAATCAGACAAAACAAACTTCTAATGGGGGCACAAATTAAAATTAAACAATCACATCACTGTTGTCTATTATCACAAAAACGATAATATATTATACGACGAACTCGATTACTAGCCAAAAATCTTATTTAATTTTTTTAGGTTAATCTAATTTATATTTTTACATGGATGTTAATTTGGAAAAATCTAGTTCTCTGAGTAATATATAGATGTGGATAATTGGATGTATTAAAAAAAAATTGACTGAAATTTGTCTTTTACAAGTTCGAAATTAGTATACCAGCTTTTATTAGTTAGAATGATAAGAAATTTATTTTTTCTTTTTTCTTTAGAATGAAATATATTCTTTTTTTTCTTAAATAAGATGTCTTGTTAGAATCTCATAAATAAATAATTGTGCTGTGTGAATGTTTTGCCGAAGTCTCAGATAAGGGACATAAATTGATTCTTCATGAATTAAGTAAAAAAAAGTACACTTTATTGTCAAGTCATATAAATTAAATATAAGCACTAACGTACATTTGGAACATGCCTACTTAAAAATGGAGTGAAATCTATATGAGAGATAGGTGATGGTAAAGAAAAGACAAGCAATGTTAGCCTTTTTACTGAAATTAATGTGATATGATGAAATAATTATGTCTTTTTTTAATTATATGATCAGGGGTTGAATCTCTATCTATGTATATAAAAATAGCATTTGGGAAAAATTAGTTCTTTAAATGAATATTTATATATCAAGGGGATAGTTTTTACTTTTGACAAAAAATCCTACGAAACAAGAAAAAATGTATTAAGTTTGCTATAAGCTATCTATTACTACGCCTGGTAATTCAGGAAAGTACTTGAAAGGAAATGAAACTTCGAAAGGAAATAAACTAATCAACTATTTGTCCTCCAACTGTATTTAATTTCCCCCACAATTGCTAAGAACATCCACTGTTACAGATTATTGCTCTGACATAGAATTTTTGGGACTTGAGCTGACTATTGTTAGCCACATTTGGAGATAGACTTGGTTCTGATGAAGGAATTTCCGGTTGAGTATTTCGTTTCTCATGACTCATTCAATCAAATTCTCGGAAATCTATACTGAAAATTAATAACTTGTTACTTCTTAACAACATAAAGTACATTGGATTCTTTTCAACAAAAAAACTTATCCATCGTATAAATAGACAGCATTATAGTTCTTTGTCATCATCAGGATTCTTCTCATGTGATTCAAAATAGTAATTATTATTTAATAGTAGTAATTATTTGAAGTTGTTTAGCCACATATGGATTGTAGGACAGATAAGTATGACTCTTTTTCATTTATAATAATTTTTCTTTTTTCTGAAGTATACTTTATGTTAGATAATAATGTTTTGACTTTATGCTGGTTGTCTTCCTCCTAAGTTAATTAACAATAATCTATAAATTTATATTGTTTTGGAGTAAAAAAAAAAATTTGGACTAATATATTTATTAACAAATTTAGGTCAAGTTAGCTAAGACCACCACGAATATCAATATTTTTTTTAAAAACTTTAACTCACTTATATTTCTAAGAACTTATATTTGAGAATCCTACTTTAGTTACAATAGTCTCCGTTGACTAATCTAAGCACTAAGTGATAATCATTTCAAAGGAAAATGTAAGCTGTTCATGAATTAAAATTAAATGTTATTTGAGAGTTCATTGCTTGATGTTCGAGGACAAAGTTTTATGTGTTAATTTTTCCTCTACAGATATTTTTCAAAAATTGCTAATTTTCTTGCAGTCAGGTACGGTTCCATCTATTTTCTTACTGTTAAATACTTAACAATGAATAACAATTTTTTTTCATGAATATGAATAGTGAATTTGAAAGTGTGGGGAAAAAGGTTTATGTATGAGGCAAGTATCTTTTAATAACATAACATTACATACTTAGATAGTGTGTTAAAATTTTTAAGTAAATTAAAATTAACTCATTTAATGTTGTTTTAACAGTGACATGCGTAACTAGTTAATTAAAAAATGTTCAAATTAATTTATTTTTCGAAAAAAACCACATCCCTTCTATCTCCCAAATCTTCCTTTCTGTCAACATATCCCAAAACTCGATTGAAATTGATAGCCCGGCCCACCAAAAAAATGACTTTCAGTCAAAAGGCCCATCTTCTCATTTTTTTTACAAATGAATCCACAAAAACAAATTACTCTCAAAAGAATGATTTTATTTTTTTTATAATTAAAAGAACGATGTTATTTTCTTGTGTCTGGACATGTAGACCATTCTTCCACGTAGACAACTGCAGGTGCCTGTTTATCTGGCCTTTTTAGTGCTACAAATTCTTTTTTCTCCACAATCACTTATTAACATGATCTATTATTTAACAATCATCTTAATTTTGTAGCTTAATGAATATACGTTAGCCGAATTTCCAATTTGTTGAAGTTGTTCGGCTGAAAATCTATTGCGAAATCTTATTGCATGATATTTACCCAACAAAAATGTCATGCTACATAATACATAAATAATGTACATGACAAGAAGTAAATTCCTAGAATACGTGTTTTTGTTACATACAACTCTATGAGCAGACATAATGTAATTGGAAACAAATCATCGAAAGAAAGAATCTTGAAAGACGAATACGTTACACACGAGAAAACGTTGCAAAGCTTCAACTGATGAAGTCAAATTTGGCTGCTATCTTTATCTTTACGCCAATGTTTAAGTTACAGGAGAAGACGAATGTTCTCCTTCAAATTCTGCTGGATGTGGAGCGAGATGAACCTCCTCGACTACTTGCATTTGAATGATCTTTCTTCAATAAGGCTTCCAGATTTTGGAAGCATTTCAATGGCCTAACCTGTACGAGAAACACGTTTCAGAACAGTTTGTTCATCATTTGGCTCAAAACAGAAAGGGTACTATTAGACATGTAACTAATAATAACTTCAATTAGTAGTCTACAGAGTTTTGAAGAAGCACAAATATCTGATGCAGAAAGAGAGATGATAACCTTCCAACGTCTTTTTTGAACAATTGTGTTGTAGATGGACTCCAGCCTAGTTATTATTTGCCTAAATGTTGGCCTCTTGGCTGGATTCTCATTCCAGCACTCTTCAATCAATCTATAAGCATATATCATTAGAGAGATCAGCAAAATGTAACTAATCATTATCAAATGAAAATAACAGGTTGGCAACGACTCTGTTAAATCGTAAGTATAATTTGTAATTTCACGCTCGTAAAAGAGGGTGGCCAAAACATGCCACAAAACAAACAAAATAGCAATATGAGTCTAGTCTATCGCCTAATAACATTTGCTTAATTAAAGTTAGTATGACTTGTGTTGTGTAGAATTCATGTGACAAATCATTGGAGTTATCTTATTACTTATTTTACTAGCTTATAAACTTGTACTGTTTGACCAAATACAAGTACTTGACAAATTAACTCATTTCATTAGCTTATAGGATTTTTCCAAGCGTTAATTCGAAAGAAAAGTTTTGGAAAGGAGTGGTTGGTTTAGGGCTTTTCACAAGATAATATTTTCATAGGTAAGGATCTAAATGGACATGTTGGTAGTGAGGTAAGGCAATTTATAGAAGCTTATGGTGGTTTTGGTTTTTGAAATTTGGAGAGCTAAGTGAAGGACAATCTATTATTGATTTCTCTACACATGATTTCAATACTATGAATACTTGTTTTAAGAAGCAGAGGAACATCTCTTATAAAAATGAAACATGATAGGCCTCTAGAGAAGAAAGAGAAAATAAGAATGGAAAAGAAAGAATAACTTTTGTATTATATTCACTATACACACCCTTACAAGGAAGAATGGTCCTTACAACTGTGATATAATTTCTATTACAAAACTCTTCCTAACCCCCCTGTCCTTATTTCCCTACTATTTATATTACCTTCCTAGTCCTACAACCCACTTAACTAACCACAACCTTATTCCTTCTACAATAAACCTTTAATATTCCCTCCTTATGATCTCTAATACAACCTCAAGTCACAAATTAATTTCTTTTTGGTAAGGAGCTCAGATAAAAGAGTTCGCAAGGTAATTCCAAGAGAGTCTTACTACATGACATAAGGTCTTGATGTTTGACATTCATTTTTAAGAGTTATAATAAACAGAAAAGACGGCATGTTACAGATCCAAGAATCAAGTTATGGCAACTCGAATGTGATAAACACTTGACTTTTAAGAAGAAAATATTGGAGGAAAACAATTAAGAATCACAAGGTAGTGCTAACCTCATTCAAGATAAGATATCTAAGGTTAGGAAGGTTGCTAAAACAATTTTGGGTGAATCAAAAGATTTTGGACCCAAAGATAAAGAATGTTGGTGATGGTTTGTATGCAGGGCAAAAAACAAAAGGGAGTGTTTCAAGGCCTTACACAGTTGCAATAATGCTCAAAATTGGACAAGGTATATAAGCTAGAAATGAGACAAGGAAAATTGTGAGTGAGTCATAATCCAAAACATTTGAAAAGTTTTACCGAGATCTTGGACAAAGAATGGAAAATGGAAGATATAAAAACTTGTCAAAAATAGGAAACAAAATAAAATAATTTTGAAGATGAAGAAATTTTGGTTACAAATAAAGATATCAAAAGAGAGATGGAAAAACTATTTTTATAGAAATTCCAATTATGGACAAAGATTGACCTCTATATAGAAGGATTAGAAATCTAAAAGAATGATAACATTTGACTTACTATCGTAAAATTCAAGTTAGAGAGGATGGAAAATGGTAAAACTATTGGTCCTGAAGGTATTCCTATTGAAATTTGGAAATGTGCAAGGGAACAGGACATCATTGGCTCACTAAGCTATTTAATAAGATTTTGAGATCTAAGAAACTATCAAATGAAGGAAGGAAGAACACTTTGGTTCCTATATATGAGAAAAAGGGAGATATTCAACATTGTGTAAACTACAGAGGGATATAAAACTTATAAAGCACACTATGAAATTATGGGAAAAGGTGATTGAGTATAAATTAAGAGCATAGAAAATGAAGTTGCTGGACAATATCACCCAAGAAACATAGAAGACTTACTCTCGAATTCCATGGGAATAACGCTTGGCTGGAGCTCGGAAAGGTGGTCGCTCTTTTGCAACATACACCTTAGGAACTTCATCTTCTTGCTTGGCATAAAAAGGAGGGCAGCCTTCAATCATCTAAAAGATAGCATATAAGAAATATCAATAATGACTACAGTCAGTTAGGATCTTAACATTAATACAAAACCAATAATTCCAAAAAACCAATACTGTTAGAAAGTAGAAACACGATAGCAGAAAAAACATGCTATCATATAATTGGAATTATTGGATTTTGCGGGGAAAGAAGAGAAGTAAATCATCAAATTAAAAGGATATTAAAATTTTGCATAGTTCATTTTCAAGGGAAAACAATGTAGTTACCTCTTGCAGAATTAGTGCAAATGAAAATACATCCACTTTAGTGTCATATTCTTCTTGTTTGAAAACTTCAGGAGCCACATAGCGGCCTATCAACAATTTTTTTTTACCAGATTCAGAAAATTAAACCATGAATCAGCATGTTAATGTCCAGCACATGAAAAATGTCACAATAATGACCATATTCTCTTATGCCCTATGAATAAGAAAATACAGCATTTCAGATATTTAGATATTTCAAGTGTGCATTAATGACAGGTCTGAAGAAAAGCAACACCCACACGAAGTATCGTGGCAAGTTAGAGGTCTGTCTTCTTTAACTGCCAGCAACTTGCTAACTCCAAAGTCTGCAACTTTTAGGTGCCCAGAATCATCCCGCAATATATTACTGTTAGCTTACTCATAAGCACCATTGATAAAGAGTGTAGATTGTATCAGACTATTAAACCAAACACATGGACTTCACATAAAAGAATAGAGGAAAAACAATAATTGAACAAAAAACTTACGAAGGCTCAAGATCACGGTGAATAATTGGTGATGGCTTATTTTCATGCAAATAACCCACTCCCCTGCATAATTTCAAAAGACACATAAAAAGGAGCAGAGACATCATTATCCATTAATCAGAACCCAATAAATGTCTCATCCAAACATAATTCACATTAAATGAATTTTGAGAAATTATGTGTTTAACAGGTCATATAGATTATTCTCCAGCAAGAATGAATCCATGAGAAACGTTAAAGTAATGAAAAGTCCTAAAACAAAATTCCATGCATAACATGTAATGTAACCGCAGAAAATCCAGATAGCAAAACTGTTGAATTATGTATGAATAACATATCTTTCAAAATTATATTGAATACCTTTTCATCAAATTAATATCTTATTTTGTCTTTGTGGGTCATATAGAAAGTAGTGCTGACAATTGTGAGCCAAACCCATTGAGCCACGCATATCCAAGTCTATTTTGCACTATCTATATCCACCCACTTTCATTGCTGGACAAATGGATTGGATCATTTCATAATCCAATTAAACATGGGTTTCATCATTTATTTACTATCTAATAAAAAAATAACTAAAATTTTAAACCTTTAGCTTCTTATATTTTAAATTTTTCCTCATTTGATGTTACTTGCTAGTTTCTTAGACGCTCTCTTCTCTTTTACACCTATATTGGAAACACTGGCCACTAGGGCAAGGAATCTGAAGCCTTTTCTAAACTCCAAATCCAAAACACACTTTCTATCTCCTCTGTGAGCTATCTTACCAATCCTAGCATTTTCCACTCAATCTTCATCAAAATCAAAGAGGATGACAGTCCTCAGTGCCAAAATATGAAGTGATGAACAGAAGCACACTTGAAGAGTTCTCGTATCCTGGACATTAGCAAAGCAAGCAGTAGCACCCAAACCACTTCCTAGTTCCAAAACTGAGTTCAACCGACATTCAATCAAGAATACAACCACCGCATTATCAACACTGGAACTGTCCATCATCTAATCATCATATCTTTTCCTGTTCTGTGATCTTCAAATGGCAATGGAAAAATGTCCAGACAGAACTGGAGCCAACTTTGATCTGTACTGTGAACCAAGGTTCACTCCTTCGCATGATATATAAATAGGCAAGATCCTGACAGAAGACTCAAGGGTAACTGTGCCATAAAAGATTTGAGAAGTTCTCCACAATTGCCAAACAAAACCTTCCTCTTTTATCAAGGCTTGAGAGCAGCTATTTAAAGTGTGGGCACAAAAGAAAATTGAACACAGTGCTCTGAAAATTTAAAGGGGTGATTAATAGAAAAATAGGTAGCTAACAACCCCTCATCCACTATAATACACTTGTACTCCAACCCTATGTGGCTATGTTTCTTTATAATTCTAACAATCGTGCTATGCATATATCCCATAATTCAAAATTAGATACTTTCACCAAATGTCAGTTTTCATGCAAACATATAAGAGAAGGGAAGCAGGAAATAACTTCTTTTAGTATCAAATATTGATGAAAAATTTAACATGAAAATAGACTAAAGTTTCTGTGCTCTTTTCTCTACATAACTAATAAACCAATCAAAATAAAATTGCCAAAAATTTAAAAGGACCACCTTGGTAGAGAGAGAGGGAGAGCTGATTTTGAGACTCAATGTTGCAAACAGAAGAACCCAAAATAAAATCAAGGCATGAAAGTGTCAAATACCTAGCAATGTCAAGTGCAAATCTCACAGCTGTTGTTGATTTCAAAGCTCCTTTTCTTTTCAAGAAATCACGAAGATCTCCCTGCACAACATGGGGATAAGATCAAGAAAGGAACATTGTCTATCACATTACTGTTAAACTTCAAACAAACATCCCAAGCAAAGCCCAAAAATATACTCCATGCAATTGTAGGACAAAATACCTTGGGAAGATATTCTGTCACAATCATCATTGGACTACTCTGGGTCACAGCACCCAGAAATTGGACAACATTTGGATGCCGGATCTTCTGAAACAGAGCAAGCTCATCTCTGAAAGCCTTCCTGTGAAAAGTCAAGTATATTAGTTATCATGAAAGCATATAACAAAATGTAACAATCTTTGTGCAAGGTTTATGAGCAACTAACACTTTCTCCTCATCACTAAGTACATCCTCCCCAAGCTTTTTTACTGCAACCTCTGTTCCACGCCACAATGCACTACAGAAAGTCCCCTGCAAATCAAGGCAAGAATATAAGATACAAGAACCATTTAGAAGCAATGAATTTGAAGATGATTCATGCACGTAAGTAGTTAATGTACACAACCACAAAACATTTTAAGTGAATCTGCAAGCTGGGTCTAGATATTCAATAGTAGTCAAATTCCTTAAGAAACAGGAGTTAGCCAGTTTTCGCAACAATTGTGTTCACAAGACGAGGCAATAAACAAATTGATCATAAAATTCATTACTGTGCAGCACAGCCACAGCTTATAGTTATTAATAAAACTTACAAAAATCATTACCTAGAACTCAGTGTAATCATTGAAAAAGGAAAGGAGGGGGTGGGGGGTGGAGAAACCAAAAAAATTGGATGATTAGTGTTTGGATAAAGTAATTTAATTTCCATCATATGCAAATTCCATTTTGCTTAAAAAAAAATCCCTTATAAAATTCCCATCATTTTAAAAATTCTTTGGATTTGATATCAAAACAAGTCATTTTGGTGTACGGTATTTTAAATTCACTTAAAAATTGAATTTCCCTCTCAAAATTCTCCATCCAAGCACACTATTTAGAGATGTAATTATAGAATTTTCTATTAAATCCTCAAGGGTACATGAAATAAAATAATCTGAAGACAGATCAAATTGACGGAAAAAATGAAAATAATAATATCATAACAAAGTTTTTACCTTTGTTATCTCCACACTGTTGGTAAAATCAAGCTCTTTAGGATTGATTTCATACTCTGGGACTTCACGTGCATGATTAACATGCATAGGGGCCATCTGAAACAGTATAGTCACAGCATATATTGGCAACCACCAGCAGAATACAAAAACTGATATGACAAGACAAATAAATACAACTTGATAATTTACAATCCTAAATTCACCCATACCAGAGGCTTTGCTCCATGCTTCTCCAATAGTTTGATCACGTCATTTTTTTTATAAAAAATAGCATCTGCAAGTGGCTGTTCAAGTGATACAAGATCAATAATCAGTCGAGTAATCACATATGTAACAGTAGTATTTAATTTTCAAAGGTAGCCCATAGAGAAGACCCTGGAAGTCATTACAGAATACAGAGAAGAGGAAAAGGAGGAGCATGAAGACAAGACTATGAAAAAAAGTTCATTAGAAACATTAAACAGCCTGAATCTGCTTATCACTTGATTGGGAATTAAACTAAGGATAAGAACAATCTACAATTAATATTTTCCAAGTTTGGCATTACTTATTTAGTTATATCCTCTTGACGTTTACTCCCATCATACAATTTTTTCAAACAGGCAAGCAAGAAGACATTATGCCAAATAAATGCTAGTGTAACCACCATATGCAAGATCAAGCTCCTTTGATAAGAGGAGAAGCTAACTTAAACTTGTTCCAAGAAACACACGCACGCATAAACAAATTAGCGAACCGCCCCATGCAAAGTGCAATAATAATTATGTGCACAAAATACCTCTAACTTAATGTACAACTCTAAATGCAACCATCTATTCAGGTACTACAATGTACAGAATGAATCCACACTACAGGATAGACATTTGACTAGTCAAACAACAATAAATCAAGATACGACGATCCTGGAGGCTGAAGCCAAACCTTGGACCTTTTCTAAGTAAAATCTATGGTAATGTTATTACCTTTGTCATCTAAAAAACTGGAAATAACAAGCAACACTAAACCATGTCAAACATCAAAGCACAATCACTTAAAGTATTAAACCAAATCAAGAACTGTAAAATAAAGAAAAAGTTTAGTTACCGTGCTCCCCCATCGATCCTTAGGATCAACTTCGGCACCTTTTAGGAGCAAGAAATCAACGACATCAGTGAAGCCCTCACACGCAGCAACATGAAGAGCAGTGCGATCATCAATATCCTTGAAATTCACACTGACACCAGACTCCAACACCTCGCGAATACCATCCACATCACCTCCGTATGCCGAATACATCAACCTCACACCCTGGTCAACAGCGTCTCCTTCGTTTTGGTGATCTTCTTCTTTGTTATGGCGTTCTGGGGCCAGCGATGACTGCTTCCCCAGCGTAAACCTCGCAGGGTTTTTCGATTCCATGGCGAAAACAAAGGCGTCCCAGAAAGTGAAGATCCAGAAAGATGTGATTTTGAAGATTGGGAAGTGGAAAATTCAACAGGAAGGAAATTGGGTAAAGCTCGTTTTGCTTTGCTTTGAAAATTTTCCTAGTCCGACCGAGCCACTTGTGATCGATGTTTCACTTTTGTTTAAGCGCAGTCCAACGTGGAAATGTTTGAATTTCGGGCGAGGCGGTGGGTCTTACGCGTTGGGCGAAGCGCGTGACGCGTCTGCTGAAATGCCAGCGCAGGGTGATGGAGCAGTAACGCGCCAACGCAGCGCAGGTTAAGAGATATCTGACTAACGTACGCCCATGGCGGCGGATGCAATTGCCGACGACAATAAGACGTTCTGTGTTGATTTAAGAAGATCCCGACCGTTGCTTTTCTGTTGTGGCACGTGGAGTTGACTGGACGGGCGTGATATATATCCATTTTTCTTTTCGACAGCAGGTGTTGTTGAAATTTTAGAACACTTTTAAAAATGAGATTACCAAAAGGAGAAAAAAGCTTTTAGTATATTTTTGTAGTCCAAGCGCCTATAAAATTGAAGTCCAAGCCGTATGAAGCCCATTTTTTTCAAGCTTTTAGTATATTTTTGTAGGCTAATCTTAAATTAAGTCATGATCTATTTGGATTAACGAGACTTGCATTTGATTTTAATTCAAAATTTAAAATTTAAATCCTACATTTTTTTTTATCAAGTGGGTTTAGGTTAGCCTTGACTTACCTGCCTCATTTTGCTAAATTTACTAAAAAATATTTTCATTAAAAAAAATCTTAAAAACACTTTCATTAAATAAAAGCCGCCGGTAAAAGTATTCTCCTTCAATATAATGTCACGAGACATTGCATTTTATAATAGTAGAACTAGTTGTGTTTTTTAGATTAACCTTTAGTTATTAGAGTTGGCCGTATTTTTGGGTTAATTTTTAGTAAAAAAAATAAGATATAAATAATAACATATCTAGTTTTTTATTTGATTAAAAAGAAAACAAAAGAAAAAAATAACTTAAAAAAATTAATTTTATTTATTTTCATTTTCTCCCTTTTCTCATTTTTATACAATACCAAACAGAGGGTTAGAGTTTAATATACCGCAATACATTTTGAACTCATTGAGCTGTCTTACTCAAAAGTCAAAAAGGCAAAATATTGAAACTGTTTCAATTATTCATTCAATTCAGATATTTAATGATCCTTTTATTTTGAGAATAAAATAGTCTGTGTTCATTAAGTTACATTTCTCTAGCTGAAATTAAAAGTAATAGATTCTCTTTTTTTTGGGTGCAGAAAAGCAATAGATAATATTGAGATCAAACAAAAAAAAACAGTTTCAAAAAAAAAATTTTAATGCACAATTGTTACTTATGGTGAAGTGGTGAACAGGTTATAAAACGGTTTAAAAGGAATTGAGATAGCAAATTTTCATACGGCAATACAAAGTAGAGCTGAAAGAATTAATACTTTTTTGTTTTTTTATTTTTGTTTCTTCGTAATTTTTAACGTATCTTATTTTATGTATTTTATAACATTTTATTTTCTGCTTGAAATTGGGCTTAAGTATAAGTACCCATTTGGATTTTTTTTTTGTATTTTTTAAAACGGACTCAAGGTGGCCTAATTCGATTTAAAGAAGCAAAGAAATTAAAACATAGGAAAATATTGGTTTAGGCTGATCCAATGTGAGGGAAACATAAAATAAAATTGTTGGAATTATTTGCAGTAAAATGTAACAAAATAAAATGATAAAAAAAAAAAGAATGAACAAAGTGGATATTCACACATGGTCGCAAACCTTCACATGAAAATGTGGAGGAAATGGTTAAGATTACTAGACTTCACAATTTGTATTAAACAAAACACTCAATTCTGCTTATGAAAAAAAAAAAAACTTGTTGATATATTAATTATTTAAATTTTACTCATTTTTATAAGAAACGATAAAATGTTGACTTTAATGGAGATAGCGAATGTTGTCATCTTGCTTTAATGAAAGAAGTGTGTTAGGTTGCCAAATTTTACCTTAAATGGGTTACGTCAAATAATTTTTTTTTAAATGGGTCTAACTTTACTTCCCAAACTTAATGCAATAATTTGTTTTATTTAATGGATTATTGTAAACATGTTTTAACATTATTATTCCATCTATTTCAAATCATTTGTAATTTAAAATAATATTATATATATATAGTAAACATTATTGAAATAGTCTTACTAACTCTATCTCGAAGTTAATTTTAATGAATTGAAGTTTTAAAATTAACCTTAATGTATCTTAAAGAAAAATCCAAGTTATATTTTAGGTCATTTCAATTTAATTTGATGTTATCCTCTTAATTTTTTTTAAAATATTATATAATAATAATAATAATTTTTATTTAATAGATAATTATATTATATTATATTATATTTATAATGATATTATTTATTTAAAATTATATATTATAAAATATATTTTTATTTTTATTTTTTATTTTTTATTCTATAATTTAATTATATATAAGATTAAATATTAAATTAGAAGATCAATTTGATTGAATTTTATCTCATATATTTTTATTCTTGATCATACCAAATTCAAATAAATAAATCATCAAAAATTTCATGTCAAAATCTATATTTTTTTCTACCTCAAAGTTACATATACTAAGAAATGTATTAATTACACCAATTACTTTCATAATATACTATTCTTTCGTTGAAATACTTTTATAAAATAGTTAAAGTAAATGTAAATTAGTTAAACACATGTGATATAACAATAAATAAGGATTTAAAAAAAAAATCATGACATTCAATTCCAGGTAGTATTTGATTCACCAGTTTTAAGCCCGATTATTTTTAATTTAAGTTTTAACTTTAAATAATTTTGAAGTTAAAAAAATTGTACTAGAAATAACTTATCAAACATGATAATAACATGACGGTGGAAGAACTAAGACGATAAAAGCACGAGAAAGAAAAAAAGAAAAGATACAAAATTATTATCTTAAAATTTATTTTGGCATTATACTTTTAACATTAATTTTGTGACCCATTCAAGTCATTGAGTGCACTATGCACTTGTTCTGTATACACTTTTGTAGAAGCACAATTGCACAAGCAAAGTCCACCCAAACACAGCGTTGGACAATTAGGGCGACCAGCACAATATTTTTTACAATCTCCGTTGACTTTGCATTGATCATCTTTTGCAAAAGCTTGTTGAGTTAAACCTGAAAAAAAAAAGAAAATAATCAATGTTAAAGCGAATGCTTTTTTATATAATAATTCAATCTATAATTATAATCCTAAACCATGCATATATATTCTACCACTTACCACTGCAAACAATATAATACATACTTAGCAGGCAGTTATATATGTATATATGTATTTGTAGGCCAAAACTTTTGAAGTAATTAACTCATTCATTCATTGTTGAAGGCAATACTTTAGCGAGAAGAAGCAATGCATGCATGCAGAGAGAAGAAGGAATGATTAAAATACCAGATGCAATCAGAAAGAGGAACATAAAGAGATGAAGTGAATTAACATTGGCCATTCTTTCTCAATGTTTTGCTTATGCTAGCTGCACCTAATATGCTCTCTCTAGTTGGCAGTAGGATGCCTGTTATGTATGCACCAAATTTATACTTCTATCGGAGGATGTGCTGACAAAGCATTACATACTTCTTATTATAATTAACTGTTACTTGACTCAAAATAAAATAAGTAAAATTCATAATAATTTATTATTTTTAAACATTGACTAGCATTTATGAAATAGTAGTAATTATTTTTAAAATTCATTTAATACTGTAATTAATTTATTATTTTAATAGATATTTAATGTTTCTTAGAACATTGACTAACAAGATCTTTTTTCTTAAGGATACTGGCTAGCATTTGTCTACTTGTCTATGATAATTTATTATTGTTTGAGGTTGAAGGTTTTGATACAAATTAAAAAATGCACTTAATATTTTAAATTTTATAAAAATTATTATTCAATTTTATCATATATATTTTATTTTTTTATTAATTAAAATTTTCTCATGTATGTTTTCTTTATATTTTTCACTCAAGAATAAAATGGTTAAGAATATAATAAAAATATATTTAATGCTTAGTTAATATAGTAAAATTACAATCAAATTAAATTTTTTTTGCTAAAAGCAAAATGGAATGAAAGGAATATATGATAACTTCAAATGACATTTAAAAAGGAACTGATAATAAATACTGCTATAATGTAACACAATTGTTATAGAATTTAACGTGAAAGAGTCATATTATTCTTTTTTAATAATTAAAGATTATATTTGATATTTTAATAATTGAGAAACCAAATTAAAAAAATAAAGGAAACAAAATAATTTAGCTTAAACTTAACAACTCTGCCACGTCTACAATATTTATAACCGTTTCCGTTGTCCACCTCACCATAGTTCGGTTCTATATTAGTTATTGCTTCATTTATTTTTCTTTATCTTTCAACAAAGTCATTACTCCATCTAATAAATAATATCTGCATTTAATCGTCTTGTTTGACTATTTGCTCCCAATATTTTTATTTTTTCTGCCTTTAGTGTCAGTTTCTGTCTTTAATCGTCTTGAATGCAGATTATTTAGTATATCAAATAAAGGATCATTTATTGAATGAATAAATAAAATACTTTCATTTATTGTCTTATAACTTTTGAGTAAATGCGACTTGACGAGTTCAAATGAGGTACTCTCCTTATCCGAAAAATTATTAAGCTGTCCCAATATATAATTATTTTAATTTTTATATGTAATTAAATGTCATTATTTTTTTCATAATAAATTAACTAATTCATCCTGTTTAAATAAATTGGTTTATTTATATAATAACATTAAATTTATCTTAAAATTAAATATTTTTTTAAAATTATTCTAAACATTAAACGTTTTCTTATTTCTTTTTAAAATATTTTTTATTAATTTTAATTCTTTTAATCTCTCCCATCACTTATATATTTATTGCTTTAATTTTATTAGTTATCCATATGAATAATCAAAATAAGATTCATAAAATGATATTCTTATAAGATAAATTTAGATTCTCAAAGAGTCTAAGTTGATGTATCCACGTATTATTTATTAACTTAAATAATTTATAATTAAAAATATTATTATAAAAATAATTAATTCATGACACACTCTAAATTAATTCTTATAAAAAGACTAAGGCAAAGTTAAAATTTATTTATTATATAAAAGATTTTGGAGTGGAGTATAAATAAAAAATATTTGTTAATGCAACAAAAAAAAATATACTACTAAAAATAGTATGTTTGTTAAATTTTTTGAAAACTAATTTACCCCTGTTCCCAATGAAAAAATAAATTTAATTCAATCTTTTGCATAAAATTTCTTACCGTATAAGAAATATATAAATTTTCTTAAATAATATCTTTTTATGTTGAAAGTTAACTGCATTTATAAATAATAAGCTGTAATATATATAAAAATTTATTGATATATAAAGCATATCAATAATAATTATTAATCATCTTTTTTATCTATTAATGTGTACAATATATTATTAATGACCTATTCTTTTAAACAAGTGATTATAAAAAAATAGATATTAATAAAAATATTAGTCTTTAAACTCGTTTTAATTAATATAAATTTTATCTACATGAAATTCAATTATTATTATCCTCTATCCCCTATATATTAAAACAAGAAGCTATCTAACTCCAAAGAACTTTATTCTTTCCATTATCTCTTACATTTATCTTCATTTAAATATTTCACTCCCCTCACATAATGTACTACACTCTCCTCGTGCATTTCGTAATTGTTTGACCTTTTATTATCTATCTCTTTAACTTATGTATGTATTAGCTATAAAATACATGATGAAGTCATGTAAAAAAAATATAAAATAAATAGTGTAATTGACTAAGATGGATGTTTGGAATTTAGAAATAAGTCTTTAAATTTTGGTCTTACGTTGTTCACTAGCTATCGTCCTATTAACATGTTTTTCATTTATTTATATAAAACTTTTGAAATTTTATAACTATCAAATAAGTTGTTATAATTGATACCACCTCTTATTCTATATATAAGAAATAAATACTTAATTCATCAAAATCAATAAAAATAGTTGAATTAGTTAATTTTAATTAATAATGTCATATATTTAAATTTTATTTTAAAAATACACATGGAATGTATCCACTTTATTAAGAAATAGATTGACTCATTAATGAGCTTTTGTAATAAATGAAGGGTATAAAAAGAAACTAACAATTAATACATTGAAAAAATAAGTTTATTTCTTATAATTAGGATACAATTTATTTTATTTGTTTCTTGTATATAAGATTAGATGTAGTATTTGATTTAGAATGATTATTTGGTAAAATTTATTATTAATTTGATTCGTTACATGATCAAATTTGGTATATATGCATGATTATTTATATACAGTAACATTCAATTTTAATATATGTTTAGATTTCAAGATGATTTACTAATTTTTTTTTTTGTTATATGATTAGTTTGGTAGACAAATACGTACCTTGTGTGTGAAAAAATAAGCTAAAAATATTATTTTTTTTACTTTTATTCATATATTTGAACGATTATAATTATAATTTCTCTCTCCAGTTAATATTTAGTACGTCATAATTATCTTAACTTATTATCTATGCTTAAATATAATAAATAATTATTACTTTAAGAATTCCATAATACAAATATAATAATATGTTCAATTTAATTCATGAATGTTAATTAAATTGCATGATTATATATCTATTATTACAAGTAAAAATAATTTGGATTTAATCTTACACATGAATGTAACACCTCTAAAAAGAACTTTTGATTTGAATCTTGATTTTATTGATCAAAATTAATTACCTCCCTACAAACTTCATCTACTAAATACTTAAAACATGTCATGATAGTGAAGGATTGTTGAATTTTAATATGTCAATACATTATGTTGACAATTATTATATTAGGTCATATTTCATATTTTTTTCATAAAGAAATTTGTTAAACTTTTTATCATGATTATTTAATATTTATTTTCTTTAATTACATGATATTAATGGCGATTCTATGCAACTTTAAGATCGTTAATTATAGTCATAAAATTTATATTTTAAATTTTAATAATTTATTTAATTTATAAATTTAAGGATTATTAATTCATTTAATTGTTAATATCAAGAGTCAATTTCACATTAAACTAAAATTAATGACTATATTACTTTTAATTATACATAAAAGATGTAATTAATTAATAATATTAACATCAGAGACTAAATTAAAATTTTACTTTTTTATTATATATATTAGATAACAGTGTAAATATATATAATTGTACATACACTTCAAAAAAAAATCATAATATTAATTATTATTTATCTAATGTAGTTTTTTACACTTTAAACCATAATTTATTTTAATAATAAAATTTATATATTTAATTCGTACAATGCACTAACTAAATACTAACTAATATATATGTTATGAGTTTACTGTCATTATTAATATATTATATTAATATATAATTTATTGTAATAACAATGGATTATATCATTATTTTTTACATTGAGGTAATTATTATTATAGATTATTAAAAATATTTATATTAATAGTCAATTTTCTTGAATTATATAAGGTATAATAAATGGATTATTCTTTTTTTTATATTTTAATTATTATAATTAATTGTAACTTATTTCAAAACAAAAATAACTAAAACTTACAATAATTTATTATTTCTTGGATACTAGTTAGCATTTATCTAATAGTGAAATTATTTTTAATATTTATTCAGTGCTATAATTAATTTAGGCTAAATTATAACTTTGCTTATTTATCTAATAGTGAAATTATTTTTAAAATTTATTCAGCGTTATAATTAATTTAGGTTAAATTATAACTTCAGTATCTTATTATGAAAATTTGTTTTTGTCATTTATCTTTTAAAAAGATCATTTTTGTTCTTTAATTCTAAATTTTAATCCATGTAAACCTTTCAAAAAAAAAATAATCATTTTTTATTTTGGGCATAATTTTTAATTATCTTTTGATTTATTTAAGTTGTGAAACTTGTTTCATTATATTTATATACATAAAAATTATAAAACTCAATTAAAGTGTATAAAAAGAATATAAACATAGTAAAAATTATGTAAAAAATTAGATTTATAAGTATTTGAAAATAAATTTGACATGAAATTTCAATTTTTTGATTGTTTATGAAACTCAATTTTCATATAATTTTTATCTTATTTATGGTTATTTTGGTCATTAGTAAACTTTTATAATTTCTCTATAAATAAATATAATGAAACAAGTTTCACGTCTTAAATAGGAAAAAAATAGTTCAAAAACGAATATCAAAATTGAAAACAAACATTTTTTTTTTCATAAGGATAATATTGACTCAAATTTAAGAGTTAAAAATAAAAATAAAAATAAATTTCTTAAAAATAGAGGATCAAGACAAATTTTTATCTTAAAATAAAAAACAAAAGTTATAATTTTAGTCTTTAATTTATTATACTTTTATTATTTAAGGCTCTAGTTAGCCTTTGCCATAAAAAATTACTTAAAATATTAAATGATATATTGTTACCTTTTCTCAACAAATAAAAAAAAAAGTGCGACTATAAATTTGTTGGATAGCACGGTGGGTTTCCATATCCCAGTGAAAGACGACGAAGAAAACTCCCTGTAAGAGAGCATATTACTTGCAGCAAAAATCTCGAGAAAGAATGGCAAATGCTTCACTTCATCAACTAGCACTCTTTGTAGTCCTATTTCTGGTTGCATCTGGTATTTCCCCATCCATTTGTGCGCACCTTGGTTAGAAATGCATAGGTTAAAAATATTTTTTGTCTGCTTATTTTCTCTAAAATCAAACATATCTCCTTTAACAATTTATATACATACATAATTATTTACTTCAAAAGTTTTGGGCGATAAATTAATACATAACCGACTTCTAAATATGTATTGCTTGAAATTTATATATATATATATAAATTTGGAAAAAGCATTTCATCACTTGATGATTTTTTGTATATTTTAATTTCAGGTTTAACGCAACAAAGAGGCGATCAATGCATCACCAACAACGATTGTGTTAAATTTTGTGTTCGTTGCTCAAACTGCCCTGTGCTATGTCATGATGGATATTGCTATTGCTATTGGAGTTCTACAGAAGTGCATACACAACGGAACAAACTGTAGTCAATGGCTTGTTTTTTTTTTTTATTAGTGATTTGGGTTCAAATGAAAATAATGTATAATGCAAAATAATTCTAAAATAATAATTATTTTCTATATGTTGAACTTTCTCTTGCTGTCATCGTATCTGTTCTTCTACTATCATGTTTCAATGGCTTGTTTTTTCATAGTGGTTTGGGTTAAAATGAAAATAATGTTAAATAAAGTATAGTGCAAAATAATTCTAAAATAATAATTATTTTGTATGTTGAACTTTCTCATGCTGTCTTCATATCTGTTCTTCATTTATAAGTTATTTTAATTTAGTAGTACTATTTATATAAGAGAATTCACTTTAAGTGACCCTTTTATGCTGATGGACCAGTGTTCTTTTCAATGTAAATTTCACTGAGAAATAATATTACTGTTCCACAATAAATACTTGGTAAAAATTAAATTTATTAATACTCTCCCGAAAAATAGTCTTAATTACTTTCGTAGAAATATGAGTATAATTGAAAAAAATACACATACATATTAAAATTTAAAAAAATAAAAATCTAAAACTAAAACTAAAGAATAAGAGAATTAATTAATAGAATGAAGTGTAAGAAGAATTTATAATTATTCTTTTTTAAAATAATTAGTGCATGTTGACATCCAATATTTAGGGAGTCTTAAAGAAATTTTAACAGATCCTTTTTGCATGATTTAAGGTGACCAACGTGATTATCTCTATTTATTGAATGTAAATGGGTCCAAAGTTAAATTTTCAATTATCCTATAGTTGGTAAGCTCACTTGTTATGCTTGGACAACCTACTTAGCCAAACAAAAGCTTAATCAACTTGATGCTCAATCGACCTATCTGGTCAATCAAACAATCAGTCGACCTATATGGACAAATGATTGTTTAATAGTCCTACCTAACCAAACAATCATTTAGTCGTTCTACCTGGTTGGTTGAATACCTATTGGCTTACCTAGTAGGATGGTTTATAGTTGACCTATCTAGTGGTTGGACACTCAGTTGGCCAACCTAGTTAGATAGTTCCCAACCTTTTAATCATTGAGCCTAAAAGGTGTAAGCACTTGTTGAAGTTCATCACCTTGGCTAAACAATTTACTTTTCTTTAAGCATTGAGCCTAACAAGCATGAATGCTTGGTATGGTCAATCAACATATCAAATTGGACAATTCACAATCTCTCAAGGTTAAGCCTAAAAGGCATGAGCACTTACTATGGTTGGTTAATTTTAATGGAATATTGTATTCTTGTCACTTTTAAACATAGACGATGTAATTTGACTCATGCTAAGCTGGTATGCTAGTGCAAACTAATTTGAACATGTTACTTGAGATGTTGGTTAATTTATTTTCTCAAGTCCTTTTTTGCTCAGGGAGGTCATTTGGTTAACTTTTGCTTGTGGGTCTTGTCTTCATTCCTAAACTCAATCCAATGATTATCAGTCTTATGTCTGTCAAGGTGTCGTAATTTCAACCTTCTCTCCTTGGTCTCATGGTGCATGAGGGTTTATATGGCTGACCTTCGCTCACAGATCTTATGATGCCCAGGGGTTGTAATACGGACTATCACTCATAGGTATTATGCTACTCAAGGAGTCATATGACCAACATTCACTCACAATTATTAGGATGCCTAGGAGGTCGTAATATCAACCTTTTGGTCGCAGGTCTTATGGTGCCTATGAGGTTGTAATATTGACCTTCGCTCGTTGGGGGATCGTATGGTTGACCTTCTCTCACAAGTCTTATGGTATCTAAGGTTATAATGCTGACCTTCACTCGTAAGTCTTATGGTGCCCGAGAGGTTGTATGTTTGACCTTCGCTCTTGGGTTTTATAATGCTTAGGGAACATAATGTCAACCTTTACTCATAGGTCTTATGGTGTTCAAGGGGTCATGTAAACAACCTTTGGTCATAGATGTTATGGTGCATGAAAGGTTGTAATATTAACCTTTGCTTGCAAGTCTTATGGTACTTGGTAAATCATATGGTAAATCATATGGTCAAACTTTGCTCATTGGTCTGATGGTGAATTGTTTGACCAAATTGGTTGACCAAGTGTCCAGCTACTATGTTGGTCGATTATGAACAATTCGACCAAGTAGGTCGACCAAGCATCTATCTAGCTAGGTAAAATGTTACACTCAAGGATCATCCAACAACACTAGTTCATGAAATTCAAAAATTAGGTCTAGAAAATTTAGGAATTTAAATTAAAAGAAGAAATGAAAAATGTGGAGAACAAAGAGATGAAGATTTTTGCCACTAAATTCTTGGAATAGATAAGAAATAGTGAAATTCGCCATAAGTATTTTAGAAGCTTAATGAAGATATGTTTTTACTCAAGAATAAGAGAAGAGAGAAACTCTCTCAAAAGTGTAATGCATATTTCATTACAATAAAAAAAATGATTACAAAGAGTTAGAATTAGGCTTTTATACCTACTCCTAATTACATGGATTAAGACTAATCCAAAAATCATTGGATCAAGCTAAATTTGCAGCCCTAAAACAAGCCTAAGTGAGTAATTCTCAAGTCCCTTGCTAAAACTCTCGCTAACAAGATTCTCTTGCTTATCCATCACTGATGTACTTGCTAAATGAGATTCCTTCACTAAGTTCGTAGTTAAAACTATCTAAATGGGCGTTGAGGCCTAAGCCAAAATACACCTATTCTAATATGAAAATACAAGAAAAATGCTATATAGAAAAGGCTTCACATGGCCAATTTAGCATCTAGACAAGTTAAACAAAATGTGTCTCTCTAAGGCCTCTCATTAGCCATTAAAGATGGTTAACTCTTGTTGTTACTGAGGAGGAAAAGTCACCCTTTTGATGATGGGAAGGTAGTACGGTATCACCAATAAGACACCACCAATGTGGTGACGAAACGTAGTGGATAAAAATTCTCCTAACTTGCAAGAATCTCTAAGGAGTAACCACAAATGTGAATGAAAGTAACAATGAGAAGAATCACACAAAAGATACCAATATTTTTAACGTGGAAAAACCTCATCAATGTGAGGAGTAAAAACCACGGATCGTACAAACCAAAGAAATTAATCCACTATGATTAATTAAGAGTACAAGAATTATCAATCTCTTCTATCTCTCTCGCTCTATGAGAAATCAACTCTCTCTCGCTATGAGAAATCGACTCTCTCTCAATCTCCAAATCTAACCCCTTCTCCTTCTATAAAGAGAGATCTAGCGGACTTGAAAGTATTGAACTTTTGTCCACATAGTTGAGAACCCAAAAATAACCTAACAGTTACTCACTCTCCTTGAAGTTTTTTGTACCTCTCTTTTGTCATTGGACCTTCCAGTGCAAGGATTTCCCCCTCCTTAAAATTTCAAAAAAAAATATGATATTGTGCCTTCAAATATACATCATTCGATTGAGTGTCCTCCAACCAGTAATTAATTGTTTTACTGATAAGTAGACAAATTGACTATTTGTTTGACTGATTGGACATTATTTGATAGGTAGGTTGTTCAAACACAACAAATTGGCCGGCTGATTGTAGGACAATTACACCTTAGAACTTGGGTCCAGTTATATTGAATAAATAAAAATAATACTAATGGTGACTCTATGACTCAAAAAAAAGTTGCATAATAAAATCTCATCATTGTAATAGATGCATAATAAACGAGAGACTTAATTAAAGAGAGAAATTGAAATCAATGGTGATTGCAAGCACGGACTGACTTTTGTAATATAAATTTGATAGAATATGAGGTGAATCGAACAAGACAGGGCACATTTATTTGAGAAAGAAATTGAGATGACGAAGAAGTGTGGTTTGATGCTAGTTTTGTTGCTTGTGCTTGTTGTTGCAACTGCAGGTAACGGTAAGATCTCTGTTCGATATCCTGTGATGTATAGGTATTCCACTTTCGGAAGTTTCAGCAGAAAAGATGGTCATCTGACATTGCAAGACAGTAAAAGATTGCAAAGATAACTGTGCAAAGGATTTGCGCGCTGTATGCTTTGAAAGATATTGTATGTGTACCAATGGTTGGGGTCATATACGGGGTTCCGCTCAGAAGGCCGCCGCACATAAACAAGTGATGAAACTGCCTCATTTTGGTTCTTGTTACCTTCATTAAATATGAAATGCAATAATTCCTTTTTTTTTTTGCCGCCTCATTATGCCAAACCCTTCCTTTATTTCTTTCAATTTGGAGTATAAATTTCCTACAAATGCAAGACCATGTTAAACAATAATATTAGAGTTAGTATTAAATGAAAAAAATATTAATGTAGTTAATGTATTTTAAATTTTAATTTTTTTTACTATTTTTTATCTAGTAAAAAGAAAGATGGGTAAGAAAATTTGAATAAACCACAATTTTGGTTTTTGAAATAATATATTGTTATATTAGTTCTTGACTTAAATAAAATAGTAAAAAAAAAAGAATGAAATTGTATTTCACCGTTACTTCAAACGTGGATATCCATTTAGTAATATTGTTAAACGAGTTTATGTGACACATTAAATGTCAAATAATATCTTTACTTACTCCTACAATTAACATTATAAAAATACTAAATAGGTAAAGTTATAAATTAAGTGGATATTCTATAAAGAGTTGAAGATATTTGGATAGAGCTTTATTTTTAAACTATTTATAGTTTAATGAAAATTATGATACATGGTCAATGATATTATTAATATGATTAATGAAGGGTAACGTATTTTCAAAGAGGTTATACTTTTATTATTAGTAAAATATCATCATTTGAATGTATTTTCACATTATACCATATGTTTGAGATAATTAAAATGACTAATATATTTTGTCAAATATTATAATCGTACTCTTCATATAATTGAGAAATAAGAGATGATCTTAATTTGCCAGAGAATGTTATAAGCACTTATTGAAGAAGGTAATAGAAAAGAAAAATAAAATAAATTTATGTATAAGTTAAACTTTCTTATATTAATTTATTTAAAAATTAATTTTTAACTTTTTCCTAAGTTAATTTTATTTTATAAAAAAGTGTATTTAATTTTTTTTTTCTTCTTAATAATTATGGAGAAGTTTAGCCACCCTAAAAATGTTCATGTTGGTTAAGTTGCCTCACCCGAGAGATAAAAGACGCATATGAAATTATTTCATTCATTCAAGTGAGATGCTCCATGATCATTAATTTGAGAAGAAAAAAAAAAGGCTATGCTTATTAAGTTGCAAAAAATCAAAACTGAAATTGGGATGGAAGAGACAAAACTTAAATCAAAATGAAAAGAAGATTGCTAATTTTTCATTAGAAGAGAATTTTTGTTGATTTAATTGAGATGGCCTTTAACCTGAAATAAAGAAGTCAATGATCATTACTCTCAACTGAAATTGAGGGCAGATGAGACAAGTCTTCGAGTGAAAAGAAAAGGCTAAATCGTAAGGATACCACCAAATGCCACGGTTGAAGGGGGAAAAGTAAGGCTAAATCGTAAGTGATGTTAGAGTATAAAAGGAAAATTTTATTATAGAAGAAAGTATTTATTATGTTAAAAATATAATTTATTTTTTTCATATTTAGAAGAATTTAATAAAACATATCCAATGCCATAAATAAATATATGTTGAATATTTTTAATTAATAAGTGATTTTAGAATTTGGTATCATGATTCAAAAAGTAATCGATGCAATAACAAATTTTGTAATATATTTTTTGATTTTTCAAATACATTAACTCTGGTTCTATATAGTAAACAAATTGACCAATAATAATAATTGTTGAATTAGTTAGTTTTAATTAATAATATTATTAATTTAAATTTTATTTCAAAAATATTCATTAAATATATTATTTTAATAGAAAAATAGGTAAATAATTTATTAATGAATTCTATAATAAATAAAAAATATAAAAAGAAACTAAAAATTAATATATTAAAAATGTGAGTTTTGTTTTTAATAATTAGGAAAAAATATTTTTATTTATTTTTTTATATAAGATCAAAAATAGTATTATTTATTATTAAATAAAATATTACTATAATTTATTAAATAAGGAATTATATATATATATTAATCAAGAGGATATCGAAAAGAATGTATGGGTAGCATGAAAATGTTAACCATATGCTCTTTAAGAATTTGTTCGGTTGGAAAAAATTTATATTTATATTTTTAATTATAAAAATGGCACATTAATTTTTATTTTTATTTCACTTTTTCATATACAAACATTTGAAAATAAAAAACAAAATTTTTGAACAGTATAACATTTTCGTAAATAAAAATAAAAATAGAAACAAACACAGAAAATATTTTCACAAAGTAAAGAAGTTACTAAATTATTTTTTTAAAGCATTTTTTATTGTTTGTTTCATAAAATTATGAAGAGTACTTCTAAATCGATGAGTTCTATTTATGATTTTATGATTTATAATAAATTTTAATTAATTAATAATAAAAGGTGTATTACTAACATTGTTTTCTTACCTTTCAAAACACAAAAATATTAGAAACAAATACAAAAATGTATATAGAAGTTCAAGATATGTCAAAATGCATTAAATTTGGTGACTCAACTTATTTAATTTATTAAAACAGACTGAGTTGGTTTATGTGATGTAACCTGCATAATCCATCAATTTCAGTGGATCAAGAGATGGATTGAAGTGACTCATTAAATTGTTTTCTTTCTGTTGAATATTTAGATGGATTGTTTAACTAAATATTATTTTTTCCACATAATATTTTGTAGACTATTAGGATTTCATATTATTGTCTTACTTTCCGTTATATTTTATTAATTGTGAGATTATACTTAAATTATTTATTTATTTTAATTATTTGGTGGATCAATTTATGAGTTTTTTTTCTTCTGATTTTTAGTATTTGAGTGTCCAATTTTTTTTATTTTAGTTTGATCCTTTATATCAATTTGTCTTAATTTAATTTCTTTTTATTAATTGTAATAACGGTTTTTTATTGTAAAAAATTGTGACTGTTTTTTTTAATTATAACGAATTTTGACCATCACTAAAACAAATAACTTGAAAAAAAGGACGAAATTAAAATAAAATGAAAAGAGATAAAAAATCAAAATAAAATTAAAGAATCAAACTATTATACTTTTACTTTTGTATACATAAAAATTTTCAGATTGATTCTCTAGAAAAAGTTATGGAGATCTAATTCCTTAGTGCTAGTTTTCTTGCTCCTATTTCATGCTGCAACCGCATGTCTTCATTAGATATCATCTTATGTGCGTGTCGCGAACTTTCTTGTGATTTCGTTATGGATGATGAGAGTTGCTATTAGGTTTTATGGAAGAAATGGTAGAAA
The DNA here is from genome assembly GCA_025330945.1 of Mucuna pruriens. NCBI lineage: Eukaryota > Viridiplantae > Streptophyta > Magnoliopsida > Fabales > Fabaceae > Mucuna > Mucuna pruriens. The sequence continues at coordinate 1,482,502 of JAENHJ010000533.1, read as the reverse complement.
ACTTAAAATTTGGATAAGGACAATTTGAACCAAAGAAAAATAGGTTCGAGAATTGTTTACGCGAGGGATGCAATACATTCTCGCATCGCTAGATGCATGAATTTAACAGAACTCTCATCATATGTTTATTTCTATCTGTTGGACAACGATATTGAAGGATGACATATAATACAAAAAGGAGGAGGGGAGAGTTTGGAATGAACTTGACAACAGTTACCTTTTGCTCCTATGTATCTCCTATGTATCTCCTGATGTATTGGAAAAGTCAAAGTTTACGTAGTTCTGGAAACGGAAGGTTAAGGTATTAAGAGGGTCGAGACCTACTCGGCCTGTGATGTGTGTCGATTACGTGTCGATGAGGTTTAAAGGTCGAGGTGAATACAACGACCCTCTTGGTTCCAGTTAAAAGCACCAACTTTTACCCTAATCTGGGTTCCTTTCGGAGACCAGCTCAGACTCCGAGGACGGGTTACAACATCTTATACCCAGTGTTTGATATGATCATGCATAAATGAGGACCTGGAGATTTTTAGAATTTAGCTAGTATCTAGTAAGTGTGTCTGTCAAATTAAATGAGCATAACCAGTGTAGCTATCTTTCTCCAGAATGATCCTTTCCCTCTATTGGTCTTATCTCCAGGAACTCCAACCCTTGTACTCACCTCTTCTTCGTGAATTTTCTCTTTTAGCAAAGATTTTTTCTCAATCTTTTTTTTTTTTGCCTCCTCCCCCTTAGATCCTTCTTTCTTGGGCCCTTTTATAGGCCCTTCCTCCCTCTCAAATCAACATCTTTGATATCTTCAGCGATTTCCTACCATTAATGCGGTGGCTTCTTTCCCATGTTCATTAAATGTCGCGACGCTCCCTCAGACTTTTTTACAGTGTTTTACATTCGTGGTGACGGATCATTGCTTGGTTCCTGACATGGTTGCCCAAAAACAAGTTCTACGCTACTCCTCTGGTGACGAAGTCGAAGGGCCTTTGTGGGAGTCTATCCCATGTTTTCACCATTTATCTCATAATAGCCTGCTTAGGAGTAAAAGTCCTGAACTTTTTTTATTTCCTTTCTTATTTCTTCCTTGTCTTTTTCGTTTTTCAAGAAAAACAATCAATATGCACATTCCTCATTCTATTTTGTTCTCCTTTTTTTAGCTTACAATACAACAGTCGTAGCCTTTGACTTTCCTCTAGCCAGTTGGGTCTTCTTTGATCTTAGGTCAAACCAGGATCCCACATTCGAGCCAACTAGACTCTTTTCTCTTATCCCCGGACAAAATAAGGGTCTTATACTACGTAAATTCTAAGTATAACAAAATCTCTATCATTTTTTTAATTCTATGAGTAATTGAAATTGCATGCTATTTTGTAGGCCTTCAGGATCTCTCGGACGTTGCAGTGTTATAATAGCGTTTGTGCTGATCTGATGCCCAGTATGATCCCATAAATATTGTTTTTGTGGCTGTAGTCTTGTGATGCCAAACACAAGTCAAGAAACTAAGATGTAAACTCATTCATTTTGTTTCTAGCATTTCCTTTAAGAATGAGTAATGATATGCTTACCGTTTGCTGTTATCCTTCCAGCATCACCTGAATTAGTCACTTACGTATAAACTTCCAAAGTGAGATTGAATAAAGAAAATAATCACTAATCATTTATATAGTTATTCATAATTTGTTGCGTGCGTATAACATTACTGTTGATTTTATCGTTAATGAGTAAGACCCTCTAATTGTTTATTGTAATCTTAGAAGCTAGGCATGTTGTTTCTTACCTTGCAATTTCAGCTCTTCTCTTGGCCTGCTCAGCAATCTCAGATAGTTTTCTATAACTGTTCTTCTCATTGAAGAAGATACTAGAAGTTTCTGGTGGTTGAAGTCCATGCAGGGTCCTCTGAGTAAGTGTCCATTCCCTCTCTTCCTTACCATAGTCTTTATTGGTGGTGAAGGCAGTCTGTCACCAACATTAGGAAACAAAGTCACAAATCTGAAACCTATGCATAGAAACAAGTAAAAGTGAATAAATTATGAAATAATACCTTGTTTTCTAGGAGATTCAACCAAACTTTGCCATGTAGTGGATGGCAAACTTCATAAAGTCAAGTGGGACATAGAAGACAACACTATAGAGCCAAATGACTCCTGCCCAACCCCAGCCAATTCCTTTGATCTTTGCAAAGCCCCAGTTGGCATACACTGCTATTATTGTAGCAGTCTGCAAGACCATGAGCTCAAAATATCACTCCACCCTTCTCTCATAGTTCTTATAATCAATCAAGTAACATCCTAATTTGATCACATGGAGTATGATCCTTACCAGCTGAGCAACAAAGAAAGCACTCAATAACAGCAATCCAGGGCGTTCAATAAAGGACCAGCTATACGAACACGTTATGAATATCAAAGCCTGGCTAACTATACTGACTTGTAGATGCAAAGCAGCAGTCATTTCATATGGACTGTCATGAATTGGCCTAACTCCAAATTTGTTCTTCATTCAAGGGAAAGGTGTCAGACATTTCAACCAAAACAACAACATTGAAGAGCAATATGAAAGCATTGTAAGGTAGATATTTCTTACAGGGAAGAACCTAGTCTCTTTCATTGCCAAGAAGAATATAATAGTCATCAGTGCCAAGTAACCTCCATGCACAATCCCAATAGCAAATATTTCTTTTAGTTTCCAGCTATTAGGCAAGGGAGATGGCTTAACCCTATTCTTTGAAATTGTCATGATTGTTCCCGGTAGTATGACAAGTATTGTTTTAGATCCCCTTTGTCATTCAACATGAAAAGAGATTTCATGGAATATTCAGAGAAATAAGAACTTTACCATCATTCAAGATGACAATAACCAAAACCATAAAAGGAGAGAAGTCAAATTTCCAGTTCAGTGCAATGAACATGAAGCCAAACTGCATTCAGAAATAGAAAAATCGAAACTGATCAATACTGTCATAAAGAATTACTAATAATCTTATATAATCGCATCAACACTCTCTACTTACCACTATTCGGATTGTTATAAACATTGCATAGATCTGAAATGCAAAGAAAATGGTGAAAGCTAATTATGCTTAGTTGAGAGTTCCCCAAGGAAGGGTAAAAGTAACCTTTTCAGAGATTCTGTATCAGATCATAAATTAGGTGACAACTCTGGGAAGAACTCCCCATTGCAAAGCTTCAATTGCCCTAAAGATGACAAGCATCCAATTGTTTATTTTAGAAGGCGGTTTCGCAAGCGAATTCCAATATCACCTCATATTTCTGAAGATAAACATATTAACTCAAATGCATCTTGTTCCATTTCCTTTGATCCTGTGGTTGGTGGGCTTATGGATGTAAAAGAACCAAATGATGGGAGGGTTGAGACAGAGGGGCCATTGTTATTCACACATAATGCTAGGCCATCTTCTTCTCTTTCTCAACCCCTCTTTCCTGTCATGATTAAGAATGTTGGTTAGAAGAACAGAACTAGACCAAAACACTGCATTGTATTAACCTCTTCAACTAAGGGCGGCTTTAGCAACAAACCTCTGTGTGGAGATGAAATGGATTTTGAATAGTCTTTCTTGGAATTGGGTTGGGGTGATGTGCAGATTCAGACTTCAAAGAAAGCTGCAACTAGAAAAATAAATGAGATAACCAGAAAAAAATGATCACAAAATTTACAATCTTCTTTTTATATTCTCTAGATTACTGAATGTTCTCTTTGAGCAGATACTTCATCATTCTAGACTACCTTGCCAAATAAATCAGCCACGGAAGCAGGAGGCGGTGGAATTCTTTCATGTGGCAACGTGGAATTCTTGAGGTTTGGTAACATATTTCTTTTTGGAGCTGTATCTGCATTCTGATGGGCCCTAGCCAAAGTTTCCAGATGAAATTCATGAAGAAAATGAAAACAAGATATAACATTTGGCACTTGTAAGTATACAAAATATAACCAAATAATAGAGAAGAATCAAAGCCCAAAATGCAATTCAGAAACAGAACTTTAAAATCACAATTCCGAACTCCACAAACCGCAATACTAATCAACACGCACATAAAATCATAAAAGCAATTTCATCATAAATAGATAATTGTCCTAACAAAAAACAACTGATTCACCAAGATCGGGATTCGAATCAAATCGTTTGATTCACCTTTTCCAGAGATCGCGTTGAGGCTTGGCAATGATGGATCGTCAGAGGCCATCCATCTCAATGCAAAAGACAGCTCCGAGTCGGCGCCGACAGTGGCAGTTGCAGAGTACTCGAGGCGTTCGAGACGTTCACGGGACCTAGGAGCGGATTGGTGAACCTCCGAGAGCACCTAACCATTGCCTTTCTGTAAACGCAGTAGAAGATTAGCACAATAATAAATGAACATAGACTACTAAAAATTATATTTACTTATAAATATTTATTTATAAATATACAGTAATAATATCATAATCGTAATTATATCAATATTTATAATTTATTTTTTTAATCAATTTTGATATGGTAAAATTAATTTTAATTTTTAAAAAGTCAATTATATATCTCATTATATATCAATTTTATTTTTTTTTATTAGTATTAATTATTAATAAAAGTTATATACATATAAATATGATGTTTATAAAAAATAGATATAATTTATTTTTTTGACAAGTTAAATTAATAAAAAGATAAAAAAAATTAATTAAAAATTACATAATGTAAAACGTAATCAAAACTAAGTATTAAAATAAATAATAATATATATCAATTTAAGACAATGTAAAACTAAAGGAAATAATTAAGTTACCATAATATCAATTTGTGCTAGTTATATCATGTGTCAGAAATTGTACATTTTTCTGGGGGTTTATGAACACCCCCACAAATTATGTTAAATTTTTTTTTTAATTTGTGGAGATTAAAGAGATTGTCAATAATTATACTATTTTGTAGCGGTTTATAATAACCCCCACAAATAAACCTCCACTAAAAATTAAATTTTTTGTAGTGTATTTTTTGTTTTTCCTTTCTTTATTTTTTTTATTTACATTAAAAATATTTTTTTACTATAGTTAAATATATTTTATTTATGAATAAAGATTATTGAAAGAATTTTATAATATATTAAATTTAATAAATTTAGTTTTATAATATATTTTATTTTATTCAATTATAATAGTTATTTATTAATGAAAAACTTTCTTACGAATTTTCTTACGAATTTTTCTGCAAAAAAATTCGTAAGTATTATTTTCTACGGATTTTAAATTTATATGAAATATTTCCTGTAATTATTTATTTTCAAATAAATTCGTAGGAAGCAAAAAAAAATCTACGAAATTTTCTACCATTTTTTATCTGCAAAAAAAATCCTACTATTATTGAAGTGGTAACAAAATTTGCAAAAAATTTATACGGATATATTTTGGTAGCAAAATTCGTAAGAATTTCTTATAAATTATATTCCACAACAAAATAAATTTTCTACGATTATTGAAATGATAACAAAATTTGCAAAAAGTTTCTACGGATATATTTTGGCAACAAAATTCATAGGAATTTCTTACAAATTATATTCCATAGCAAAATAAATTTCCTGTGGTAACAAAATTTGCAAGAAGTTTCTACGGATATATTTGGTAGCAAAATTCGTAGAAATTTCTTACAAATTATATTCCACAGTAAAATAAAATTCCTGTGATTATTGAAGTGGTAACAAAATTTGCAAAAAGTTTTTACGGAATATATTTTGGTAACAAAATTTGTAGGAATTTCTTACAAATTATATTCTACAGCAAAATAAATTTCCTACGATTATTGAAGTGATAACAAAATTTGCAAGAAGTTTCTACAGATATATTTTGGTAGCAAAATTCGTAGGAATTTCTTACAAATTATATTCCACAACAAAATTCACATAAAATTTCTGCAAATTATTTTTCGTAAGAAAATTCACTGGTAAATAACCTAGTAGTGATTTTAATAGATTTTTTAATTAACTCAAATCTCTTCGACATCTAACAATAAATACTTTAATTAATTCAAATAAAAAATATATATCCGTTGTAATCATCTTAATTACTATAATTACATGTTTTATGAATTAAAAATAAAATAATTTTTTACTATTTTTGATAAATAAATAAATGTAGTGTTATTGCATGTTATTTGTCTACATAGAAATTTTTTTATATTTATAATATAATTGATTAAAACTTAAATACAATAAAACTAGTTAAGATATTAATATTATTTAATGCATTAATGGAAATATTTATAAGGAAAAAATTATAAATAGAATTACAAACATGATATACCACATGAAAAAATTAAATTCATTTTTATCATTTTATTTATAATCATTATTAAAAGAGAGTTATTAATAATATCCTAAAAAAAAAAATTTTTTAACTAATGCAGTGAGATTGATATATTTGACCTCATTTAATGAGATAAAGATATTACTATTGTTGTATCTATATTTATTTATACTTTGAATTACAAACATATATATTCAAATTAAATTATTTAAAATAATAATTTTAAACAGTTAAAATTTTTATATATTAATTAAAAAAGATTAAGTGAATAAATATATCAATTTGAATCTTTGGTTCCTTCGAAAAATACAAGTGACCTGAGAAAAAAGTCAACAGTTTGTAGTGAGGAAATTAGAATTGACCGTCAACAATGTATTAGTATTCTTATTTAATGACCTGTCTCTAAAAGTTATTGTGGAAAGATGAGAATAGTTAGTGAGACAGCTATGAAAGTGGCACTTGTGTGTGTCATTGCTTTAGGTTCTGCCCTTGCTGTGGATCTGGACCGACGTCTACCTCCTCCTCCTGCCACAAATTATCGTGTCGCGCCTTCACCACCGCCACCACCTCAACATGGTTCTGTCCAATCTTTTGGATCTTTTTATTCTGGACCTTATCATGGCCCTCCGCGCTATGAAATTCCACCACCACCACCACCCTCACATCGTTTAACTTCATCTTTTTATTCGGGGCCTTATCATGGTCCTCCACTCTATGAAATCCCACCTCCACCACCGCATGCTTGACTCTTATCTTCAAACCCCTTATGTTCTCCGCTTTCAAAATTAATAAAATAACCATTACAGCACAGTCATTATTTTATTATTTATTACTGTTTTCTTTAAATTTATTGATTTTAACAGGAAATATATAAAATATTCTATCAAGACATCATCATTAAATTTATTTATTAAATATATTTGGTATAGTAATAAAAATAACGAAAATGTTAACCAGTATTTTGAGGATATTGATTAAAAATTTTAAAATATATTAATTTTTATTGAAAAATGTAAAATTTATGTAATTTTAATATATTTTTAATAATTTTTATTTAATGTTTTAAAATACTAGTTAACAAGATTTTATAAATAAAATAAATATTATCAATATAATTTTAATAATTTTCTTCTAATATATATTTTATTATTAATTAATTTTTTAAAATATAATATAAAAATTAAATATAAATACGAGTAAAATTCATAAAAAAATATAATCTCTAATAAATTTAATTATTAATAATAAATATATTAAAAAGTATCGAATATTGTGATACTCGATTTTTCTAAAAATTGAAATACAAATTTCATGAATTATTAATTAGTTATGGGGTAAAGTTTATCAATTTTACAAACTAATTATTAAAATGAGACTCTTTGACTGAGAAAGGACTCTTTTTGACGCACTAGCGTCGGTAACGTGAGTTTTCTTATTCTGCATCCCTCACGTGTCACGTTACATGTTCAACGACTTTCTAAGTTTGTCGCGTGAGACTTTTCGGTTCACGTTACAACACTAAGTTTTCACACACTAGTAGGCATTTTATCAATAGTTCAGTTGATAAAAATTAAATTTATTATATAATTTAAATTTTATAATTAATATAAAAAATTCATTAATAAATAATCTAAAAATACTTTTTAAACTTTAAAAATTATCTAATCTTAAAATCTAATTAACCTAAAATTTTCGTATCTAAAAAATACTCGGTGGTAGACTCACAAAAGGTTATTGTAATTTGTACGCTTCAGACTTGTACCTCCTACATAGCTCTGTACCATGAAATTATGTGCCTTTTTTGTCTTTTAGCCTCAGCCTTTTCGGGCTCCTATAGTGCACCAAAATTTTCGAACTTAAGAAATAATAAGTCTTTCTAAAAATATAATTAACCACTAATAAGTTCATCGTAACAAACTTCTTTATGTCAAAATAAGACTTCATGTGGTGGTCTTACGAGTTAGGAAGGGTTATATCATCTACCGAGTCCCACATCACATATTAAGGAAACTATTTGATGATAGGTACTTATTTTGACGTTAGATGTTTGAATTTTAGTTTTGTATATAAAAAAATTATGTTTTTAAAAAAATACCAATCATCTAGTTAACTTGATCTCATGAAAAATTAATTACTAATTTTAGAAATGGATATTTCTCACCACGCTATACCAGTAAGCAAAAATGACATATTACTTTATTACAAATAAATTCTAAAACTGTAGCGGTAGAACTTGATAGATTGACAGGTGATTTCTGCCCCACTCTACTCTCGCCGGCGTGTGCGAAAGAATAATTTAAAAAATATATATTTTAATAATTAATTTAAAAAATGTCTCACTTTGGTCTATTACCTTAATTTCTGATAAGGGATGTTTTTCTTGCCTGAAAAAATTGTTAGGTCTTTATAAAAAAAATATTATTTAAAAATATATTTTTTCATAAAATTAAGGATCAACTACAAAATTATAAAAATAAAAATAAAATTGGTTATTTTTTAGGATTGAGAACAATACTTTAAGCCATTAGTTTTTTATATAAATTTGCTAAAAATAAAATTTATTCATCACACTTTCATCATTTTCTTTATCCAATAGTTGAAACTTGTAACTCATAAAAAAAGTAAAATGAAATCTTGTATTTATCATGTGGCAATTTCATGCCCACACTCTTTTCATTGAGAAGAGGTAAATATAAATATATTTATAAGTACTCTTTTAAATTTAAACACTTTATTGTTTGAAATGAAAATATTTATAAAATATATATTTTTTGTACAATTTAAAAATTAACTAATACTTTGCTACAAATATGAATTCATTTGGTGAAGTATTTTTATTCCTATAACAATTATTCATGTCTTTTTGTGTCTTAACCTTTCGTAATACTCAACATTTTCTATAACATATTGAATTGAATGAAACAAATTGCACATTCCATTAATGTTATTCTATTTTTTTTTCATCCATTTTAATCAATACAATCATTGCACACAAGGATATACCTCATTCAAAATATTTAAATCTTCATTACTATCCCAATTTTAGTGGTTTCCTTTGTGAGAACTTACAAATCTACAAATGTTACTAACATGTAAATAATTCTCCAAACCCATCACATGCATATATCACATGAATATGTTATCAAGTAAAACTCCTAAAGAGTAAAACTTCTAAAGAAAAAGCAAGTTATTCCACTTCCAACAATTTATCTACGAAGAACAACAACATGAACGAATTCAAGCAACATACATGATAAAAGTATAATCACGATCGACTTTGATGTTCAAAGAAATACACAACAAACAAATACGATAACTGTTTATGGTTTACCCCACTTAAAGGAATAGGATAAGGCAACTGTTCTTGTCTTGGTCTTCTCCAGTTGTCTCAGTTTCTTTCCGGTCCAAACCTATGTTTTGCACGCGCCAGATTAACGGCGATCCAAACTAGAAGCTTATCTCTGATGTCAAACACAAACTTGAAATATGCATGTCTCCACGACCTCTTCAACACCAAACTACCACACACAAACCAGAAGCCCGTAATGTACCCGACAGCTATGCTTGCATATAACACCAACCTTTCAGTCTTGTCATCATCTTCATGTTTCTTTTCTTGCTCTCCATTTCCATGCAACAATGATGAGCAATTAGTTGGCAACGGAGCCCCACAGAGATCAGGGTTGCCTACATATATTGATGGCTCATTAAAGGTTCCGAATTGATTAGCAACCGGAATTTGACCAGACAGGTTGTTGTATGACAAGTTCAAATAGCTCAAGAAAGTCATGGAACCCATGCTTGCAGGGATTGGACCCCAAAGACTGTTGTGTGAAAGGTCAAGACTTTCTAAATCTTTTAATGATCCCATATTGTTGGGTATATTCCCAGTTAGCTTGTTCCAGGACAAATTCAGGGCACCCAAGTGAATTAGCTCTGTTAACTTTTCTGGTATCTCTCCAGAAAGGTGATTGTTAGAAAGATCAATGGTGGAATGCACGAGCATTCGGTTCCTGTATTCAATTATTCTTCCTTTCAGGATCAACTCTATATGCCTCGTGTAGAATACAAAGGGAAAATTGATTGATTTAGGCAATTCAATTGAACCATAAAGGTAAGTTTGTGGTAGTTGGAAACCGTGCAAATCACCCAAACATGTTGGTATAGATCCTGACATGTTGTTTTTTGCCAGATCCAACAAATGGAGAGAAGGTAGACGACATATATCTTCTGGAATGCTCCCTGTGAGTATGTTGCCTCTTAATAGTAACTATGACAGTGAAGGAAGGTTTTTGGTGATCTCTTTTGGCATAGACCCAAAAAACCTATTGTTTCCCAGCGACAGAGTTTCCAGCCGACTACAATTTTGAAAGACAAAAGAAAAATCTGCAGAGAGATTATTGTTGCTCAATTCTAGGATAGTAAGAAAAGACAGAGAGCATATGGATGGTGAAATTCCACCTGACAAACTGTTGTTGGATAGATCAATTATTTGTAAACTATGAGTACCCATCCAAAACACTGGGATTTCTCCAGTCAAATAATTGTTGGAGAGATCAAGAAAAATCAATTTTTGAATCCTATTTATGGATAGTGGTATGCTCCCATTGAAGTGGTTATTTGAGAGATCCAAGATTTGCAAATGTGACATCTCATTGCCAATATTGGCTGGCAATGTTCCGGACAACAAATTGTTCCTTAAATCAAGAGTAATGACACCAGACCAGAGTGGGATAGCACCCTTCAACTGGTTGAAAGAAAGGTCAACGATAGATGCCATGGAGGAAGTGAAGTTCAATTCTATGGGAAGGTAGCCACTTATGTTGTTGTGAGAAAGATCAAGCTGGTAAATTTGGTAGGACATGTTGTAAAGCCAACTAGGTATCTCTCCGGAAATTCCAACATTATCTAGGGTTACATCCTGCAAGAACATTTGGTTTCTGAGCCAGTTAGGAAATGTAGGGCCAACTTGACAATCACGAATTTCCACATCATACAAATGCTTAAAAGGTGGCATCCAATCTCGTGTCATTTTCAAGGCGAATGAGTTCGTTTTAGATGATACAGAGAAACTGACCAGGTTTGTGAGATTACGGAAATGGATATTTGTCATCGTGCCTTCCCAATTGTTCTGGAATAGATTTAGAGCATACAACTTGGTTAGTTGACCAATACTTACTGGAATTTCCCCATTCATCATGTTGCCTTCCAAGTACAGAGAGCCTAGATTTGATAAGTTTCCTATAGATGCTGGTATAGGACCTGAGAGTGAGTTGCTTGAAAGATCAACAACATACAGACCGTTGAATTGCCCTACAGAATGAGGCAATTTTCCAGTTAATTGATTTGAACTCAAGTATAAAAACTTCAGACTTTGGTTGCTACAGGATGACAAGCTCTCTAACATTTGAGTTATATCACCACTGAGATCATTATTTGATAGGAGCAGACTCTGAAGCTTGCAGATATTCCCTCTCTGAAGCACGGGAAGGGGACCTCTTAGAGATGAAAAAGAGAGACGAAGTTGTGTGAGGCTACTCATATTGAACAGCCATGAAGGTATTGAGGAATTAAACGGATTCCCAGAGAGATCAAGCACCGAAAGTGATGTAATATTTTGAAATGGAAAAGATGAAGGGAGAGTACCAAGATTGCAAAAGGACAACTGTAACTCTAACAGAGATGACATCATACTCACAGCTCGAAACAGCTCATGGGACATGCCGGTGATGTTAATAGAATCCATGTGAAGGTACTGAAGTGAAGATAGAGCAGAGAGCCAGCTTACATCTCTAACCCAAAGTAAATCTAATGCTGTAGAGAGATCAAGATAATGCAAATTAGACAAATTGCCAAGATGAGTAGGACCATTCCAGAAAAATTTGCTTGGGATAGGTCAAGGTAACGCAGCATATTGAGAGAACCTATAAAATTTGGAATGGGGATTCCTTCGAAGTTATTGAAACTTAGGTCCAAGTGACTCAGATGTTTCAAGTCTATCAATGAAGGATTGATCTCTCCACCTAAGCCAGAATGTGTGAATATATTTGTGGGGATGGAACACGTGTATGCTGTTGAGATCAAGCTTTAGAACATGACCAGTTTGGTTGTCACATTCTATACCTTTCCAATAACAGCAATCTTCCCCAACCCATGACGAAAGGCAATTGGCAGGATCCTTCAGATCATTTTTTATTTTAAAGAGAGCCACTCTCTCTTCCTTAATGCAAAGAGTGCTAGCATTAAGGCTCGTAACTGCACACAGAGTTGATTCAAAGAGAAAGAGGAAGGGAATAACAAAATATTGTATGAAAAGTTTTGTGCCTGCCATCTCTCCCTAATGGATCGAGGTCAGATGTATGAGCCTCTTGATCCATAGAGATATATATAGAACAAAGTGAATAGGATATTTTTTTTATTTATCAATTTGTTTCTGTATTTTATTTATTTCTTCTTAATAATACATAGTCGCATTAAAGATCTTTTGTATCAGTGTTTGAGTAGCATTAATTCTTTTTATGTGTATTTCTCCCGTATTAGAAATTTCCAGAACCGGAAAACATACGCTTGATTGGTAAGTCTGTGGTGTGAGACTGATTCATACCTGTTGTGACTTTCTTGAAAGCAAGCAGCTTAAGATGTTGATAGGAGATTTGGATTGTCTGTGCACTCTATATGAGTTTACAGCTATTTAGACATTGACGTGGTCATGCAACCCAATTTCTTCTTTGAATTGGTCGTGGTAGAGGGTAGAGACAAAAGAAGATTGACCTCAAGGAGAGAAAGAAAGAGACGTGTTAAAGGTTAGCGTAAAATGAGATGACATTTTTAATTGAGGTGCCACTTTCTCATTGGGCGATAGGGACACATGGTTTTCATCCTTATGTAAGTCGTTACTCTCTTCTGTTTAATTTCATTATTTCTTTCTCAACTGTAGTAAAAAATCATTTACTATATTGGGGCGTAATTACCACCTTTCGATGACCATTTCTTTTCTTTATTTTCCTATAATCTTCACAAATAATTTACCATCTTTAACCGTGTGTGCATTTTTTACGGTTACAAATCCTACAACAAATTTATGATTGTATACATAGGATAATTTCGTATAAACATATGCATCCGTGCACTAATGACCAAGTCAAATATGAATAACAAGGAAACAGTAATGCTATGCATTGCGAACAACAATTTTGTAATCTAATCACAATGGATAATTACCGTAAAAAATAACCATCTTATGGTAAATTGTGAATGAGTTTTAAAGTAATTATTATAAAAGTTAATTAAATTGTTGTTTTGTGAAGATAAATTTCTTTATAAATATTTATAATAGAAAAAAATTAAATAAATTTATCTATAAGTTAAAATTAACTTATATATAAATTAAAAATTAATTTATATAAAAATTAATATAAGAGAACTTTTTAACTTATGCATAAGTTAATTTTAATTTATAAAAAAATTTATTGAATTTTTTGTTTTTATTATCTTCTCAAATAAGTAATTATAAAAAAATTTATTCAAACAAATTTTATAATAATAAGTTGTAGTTACACGACGGGTGCATTACCTATTTTCCTATTTTCTTGAATACATGTATATAAGTATTATTGGTTGCATATTAATTTAAAAAATAAAAAATAAAATCTTTTACAGAAATCAAAGATACTGACCACAATAAAAAAAATTGTACATATATGAATTCGTAACAGATCGATAATATTTTCCACGAGGAAAAGTAAAATATAATATCGAAATCTTACAAAAGAAATAAATGTAATACATTTTGAGAAGTTGAAGAATGTTTGATTTTTAAAAAAATATATATATACTCAAAATCAGTTAAGTAATAAATATTTAAAAAACATAATTACAATCAAATGAAAGAATATCTTTTTCTTCACCAAAAAGTGAAAGAATATTTTTGTAATAACATATAATTGCATATTAATATTAATTTATTTAGATTAAACCATTTCCAAAATTTTAATTTAAAGTAAATTACAAATATTATCCTTGAAATATTACTCTCTATCATGAGTAGTTTCTAAAGTAAAAAAAGAAAAATTACTTCAATAGTTCTAAAAATATTAAAAATCACGTTAAGTAATTCTCAAAATATTAAAAAAATCTTCAAATTAGTTACTCAACTTTATTAAAATGCATAAACTTATAGGATGGAGAACACCGGAACACATCAAAGTCTATGTAGTCGTGCCCCATTCTGAAAGGCACATAACAGTGTTATAAACTGTGTGTGTTGAATTACAGTACTTATTTTAAAACACAGTTTTTCTTTAAGCGCTTCTTAACTTCCATCCTTTTCAAATGTTTGTTGCACACAATTTTATTTATATTGAATATCAGCATTTGCTTAGTAAAGTCTCTGGGATGTGATGTGATGTTGATGCATACTTTCTTGGAAGCAAGCAGCTCCGGAACTTGATGGGAGGTTTGGAATTAGTGCGGTGTTGCCTGCGGAAGCTATGGGTGGTGTACAGCTTGTTGAATATTAGTTGTTGTTCTCTTCTGTTATGATTCATTATCTTCTTCTATATTGTAGTAAAAAAAGAATCAGTTACTATTATAGTATAACTGGGGCATAATTACATCCTTTCTAACCATCTTTATTATTATTTTCATGTAATGCTCACAATTAAACAGATGAATAGTGTATTATTGTACCAAGAAAAACATATGGATAGTCTATTTTTATGTTGTCGAAAGAAAAACACACTTAACGCATAGTGCAAGAAATACAATGTTTCTGGATCCCTAACAGTAACAGTGAACAGTTCCTTAGCTATTACTTGATCCAAGACGAATGCATAAACAAGCACCACATGAATTCTTGTAATCATAATCCCATTGTTCAAATACTGTTCTATTTGGAAAATTACAAAAATTCAGCAGATGTGTAGGCTAACACAGTAACCTTTTGCTTCTACTTGAACACTTGGTTTTGCAATCAAGATTTATCTAATTCCAACAATTTTTCGGCGGACAACAGGAACAAATTACCAGAATGTGTAAGGTAATCCAATTCCAATAATTTATCTACGGACAACAGGAACAAATTCAACCAACATACCCGAGAAAAGTACAATCACGATTGACTTTGAAGTTCAAACTTCAGACATACACAATAAACAAATATGATAATTGTTCGTGGTCTCAGTTTCTTTCCAGCCCAAACTTGCGTTTTGCTCGGGCCAAATTAACAGCGATCCAAACCAGAAGCTTATCTCTGATGTCAAACACAAACTTGAAATATGCATGTCTCCACGACCTCTTCAACAACAAACTACCACATACAACCCAAAAACCCGTAATGAACCCCACAGCTATGCTTGCATATAACCCCAACCTTTCAGTCTTTTCATCATCTTCATGTTCTTGTTCTTGCTCTCCATTTCCAGGCAACAATGATTTGCACTTAGTTGGCAACGGATCCCCACAAAGTTCAGAGTTGCCTTCATAAATTGAGGGATCATTAAAGGTCCCAAATTGATTAGCAACCGGAATTTGACCAGACAGGTTGTTGTATGACAAGTTCAAATAGCTCAAGAAAGTCATGGAACCCATGCTAGCTGGGATTGTACCCCAAAGATAGTTGTGTGAAAGGTCGAGACTTTCTAAATCTTTTAACGATCCCATGTTGTTGGGAATGTTCCCAGTTAGCCTATTGTATGACAAATTCAGTGCACCCAAGTGAGTTAGCTCTGTTAAATTCTCTGGTATCTTTCCATAAAGATCGTTATTAGAAAGATCAATGCTGGGATGCACGAGCATTCGATTCTTGTATTCAATCATTCTTCCTTTCAAGATCAACTCTACATGCCTCGTGTATTGTGCAAAGGGAAAAAAGACTACTGATTGCATTATATCAATGAAGTAAGTTTGCGGCAGTTTGAAACCGTGCATATCACCCAAACATGTTGGTATAGGTCCTGATAGGTTGTTTTCTGCCAGATCCAATAAATGGAGATAAGGTAGACCACATACCTCATCAGGAATGCTTCCTATGAGTTTGTTGCCTCGTAGAAGTAACTCTGAAAGTGAAGGAAGGTTTTTAGAGATCTCTTTCGGCATAGACCCAAAAAACCTATTGTTTCCTAGCGAAAGGGTTATGATAGTTATACAATTTTGAAAGGCTGAGGCCAAATCAGCAGAGAGATTATTGTTGCTCAAATCCAAGATAAAAAGTGAAGGCAAAGAGCATATTTGAGTTGGAATTCCACCTGAAAATGTATTACCGGATAGATCAATGATTTGTAATCTCTGCATACCCATCCAAAACACAGGAATTTCCCCAGTCAAATGATTGTTGGATAAATCAAGATATCCCAAATTTTGAATTCTATTTATGGACAGTGGAATGCTCCCATTCAAATGGTTATTTGAGAGATCCAAGAATATCAAATGTGACATCTCTTCGCCAATATTGGCTGGCACTGTTCCGGACAGCAAGTTGTTCCTTAGATCGAGAGCAGTGACACCAGACCAAAGTGGGACTGAACCCTTCAACTGGTTGAAAGCAAGGTCAACCATGAATGCTGCAGAGAAGTTCAATTCTATGGGAAGATAGCCACTTATGTTGTTGTAAGAAAGATCTACCACAGAAAGTTGGGAAGATATGTTGTAAAGCCAACGGGGTATCTCCCCGTAAATTTCTGCGTTTTCTAGAATTACCTCGTCCAAGAACATTTGGTGGCTAAGCCAGTTTGGAAATGTAGGGCCAACTTGACAATCATGAATTTCGATATAAAACAAGTTCTTAAAAGGTGGAACCCAATCTTGTTTCACCTTCAAGGCAAATGAATTCATATTAGATGATACAGAGAACTTGTTTAGGTTTGTCAGGTTATGGAAATGAATATTTGTCATTGTACCTTCCCAGTTGTTCTGGAGTAGATTTAGAGTGTACAACCTGGTTAGTTGGCCAACACTTCCTGGAATTGTCCCATTCAGCATGTTGCCTTCCAAGTTCAGAGAACCTAGATTTGATAAGTTTCCTATTAATGCTGGCACAGGACCTGAGAGTGAGTTGTTTGACATATCAAGATCAATCAGACTATTGAATTGCCCTACAGAATGAGGCAATTTCCCAGTTAGTTTATTTGAACTCAAATCTAAATACTTCAGACTTAGGTTGCTACAGGATGACAAGCTCTCCAACATTTGAGTTATATCACCACTGAGATCATTTTTCGACACGTCCATTTTCTGAAGCTTGCAGAGATTCCCTCTCCCAAGCACAGGAAGGGAACCTCTTAGAGATGAAGAATATAGACCAAGTTCAGCAAGATTACTCATATTGAACAGCCATGAAGGTATTGAGGAATTAAAATTATTCCAAGGTAGATTAAGCACTGAAAGTGATGTAAAATTTTCAAATGGAAGAGATGGAGGGAGAGTAACAAGACTGCAAGAAGTCAAATGTAACTCTATTAGTGATGGAATCATATTTACAGCTTGAAACAACTCATGGGACGTGCTGGTAATGTTAACATAATCCATGTTAAGATACTGAAGCGAAGACAGAGCAGAGAGCCACCTTACATCTCTTACCCAAAGTGATGGAGATGCGGAGATATCAAGATAATGCAAATTTGACAAATTCCCAAGATGAGTAGGGACCTTTCCAGAAAATTTTGCATCGGATAGATCAAGGTAACGCAACATACTGAGAGAACCTATAAAATTTGGAATGGGTATTCCTTCGAAGTTAGTGAAACTTAGGTCCAAGTGACTCAGACGTTTCAAGTCTGTCAATGAAGGATTGATCTCACCACCTAAGGGAGACTGTGTGAGGATGGGACAGATGTGTATGCTGTTGAGATCAAGCTTTAGAACATGACCAGTTTGGTTGTCACATTCTATACCTTTCCAATAACAGCAATCTTCCCCAACCCATGACGAAAGGCAATTGGCAGGATCCTTCAGATCTTTTTTTATTTTAAAGAGGGCCACTCTCTCTTCCTTAATGCAAAGACCGCCAACATTAAGGCTAGTAACTACATAGAGAGTTGATACAAAAAGAAAGAGGAGACGAATAACAAAATACCCTAAGAAGAGTTTTGTGCCTTCCATCCCTCGCCAGTGGATGTCAGAGGATTTCATTATGTACGACCCTCTTGATCAGTATATATATATATATATATATAGAACAAAGTCGCTAGGAATGTCTTGGTTTATCTTTCTTTGATTTAGTACTTTCTTTAATGTATCGCATTAAAGATCTTTTTTATATTGATAATCAAAATTATCTGTGATGGACCATCTTCTGCGATGGTCACCGAGTCAAATAATTGCTGCATATGCTAATACCGTTAGATGTAGACTATTGGCACACCTCAAAGTCTACATGCATGCCCCTTTCTGAAAGACACGTAGCAGTGCCATAAAATAAGTTTAAGTTATAAACAGTTTGTGTATTTCAAAATAGAGTCCTTCTTGTCTTCTTTGCGCGCTTCTTGACTTGCCGTCCTTTGCAAATGTTTGTTGCACTATTTTATTTGTATGGAATTATATCAGCATTTGCTTAGTAAATTGATGGGTACCTTGTTGTGACTCTCTTGAAAGCAAGCAGCTCAAGATGTTGATAGGAGGTTTGGAATGAGTAGCATGAATGTTGCCCGCGGACTTTTTGCACAGCTTGTTGGATGTTAGTTATTGTTATCTTCTGATGTCATTTCTTTCTGTACTATAGTAAAACAAATAGGCACTGTTATTATAAATGGAGAACAATTACCACCTTTCTTTGTCGATATTTATTTTCTTCTTATTTTCCTGTAATATATGCTCACAATTAAATAATTGATTTAAACAAATGGATAGCATTGCGTGTATGTTGTTCAAAACATTTTGCGCGGCCCAACATTTATCTAAATTTAAACTAAATTTTAAGGTGAAGTCTTTTAAAATTAATAAAAAAATTCATTAAAAATTTTATAATTTTATTGGATTTTTTTATTTTTTTGAAAATTTAAACTATTTATTAAATTGTCGTAATCAATTTCATTTTTAATTAATGATAAGACATTCATTTATTTTTCTTGAGACATTTTAGATAAAATTTGTCATAATGTTGAAAAACCTTTGGCTAGTCATTTTCGCCTATCCAAGAATCAATCCCCTCAAACATATGAGGAAAGAGAATTCATGCCTAAAGATTCATACGCTTCAACCATTGAAAGTTTGATATATGCGATGGTTTGTATGAAGCCAGATATTGGCCACATAGTGAGATATTGACCACATAGTGAGGAGTTGTTAACATATTTATACAAATTCAAGTAAAACTCATTAGAAAGTGGTCAAATTGATTTTGTGGTTTCTACGAGGCACTATAGAAAAGTGTTTGTACTTTGGTAGCAGTAACAACTAGTAAAAGATTGATATGACAATGATAGTTAACAAAACTGGGATTCATCCAGATATATATATATATATAAAACAAAGTTAACAAAGTTGATGACTATTGACAAAAGTTATATTCAACTTTAGTTGGCCGGCTAGAATAACAAATTAGAAAAGGTTGCTACATTGATCGAGTTGTGAATATAGAATGAAATTTGTCTTCAAGGAAGAGATTTTGATCAAAATGATGTTGTTATTCAATTCAATAAATTAAATTGAGTGAAATATGTTGTTTTTATTGAGAAAAAGAAGGAAAACCATTTGAGAATTTGTTAGCAAAAAAAAATGTACGAAAAAAGACTTCTATGGACATGTATAAATTAAGTACTCATTAGGTCCATTCTAAGCACGAGAAGAAGTAAAAAAGCTTAGGGAAAAAGGCTTTAGTGGAAAAATTTTAATATATAATTATTCAATAAATTTATATATTTTTTAAAAAGTATAAAATACTGAACAAGGTTGAGACCCGAAATATTATCTGAATACATGCACGCCCTATAGAATAAAATCGAACAAATTGTACATTCCATTGCTATTCTATTTTATTATGTTTTATTTCATCCATTTTAATCAATTTAATCATAGCATATACCTTCTTTGCGAGAATTTTGAAAATAATGAAATTTGAAAATCTAAACTCATGCAAAAATATCTATAATTTAATTAAAAAAAACTAAAAACTTAAATATTTTTAGACTCTGTATGAATTATCGTTTTTATAATAATTATTTTAAAAGTTTTAATTTTTAATTAGTCAACAATCTAAACATATAGTATAAAATTAAAGTCAAATATTAATCTTCATGATCCTAATTTAATGGCTTTTCTACGTAAGAAACGTGAATCTAAAAAGGTTACTAATTTGCAAATAATTCTCCAAACCTATCATATATGCATATATCACATAAATATATCTTATCAAGTAAAACACGCAAAGAAAAAGCAGCAGTGATTCCAATTCCAACTTATCTACGGACAACATGAACGGATTCAAGCGACACACTCAAGAAACTAAAATGACAATTGATGACTATATATTGTGGTTGCAGAGACACTGGTCTCAGCTTCATTCCAGTCCAAACCTGCGTTTTGCATGCGCCAAATTAAGGACAATCCAAACCAGAATCTTATCTCTTGTGTCAAACACAAACTTGAAATATGCATGTCTCCACGACCTCTTCAACACCAAACTGCCACAAACAAACCAAAAGCCCGTAATGAACCCCACAGCTATGCTTGCATATGACACCAACCTTTCATTCTTTTCATCATCTTCATGTGTTTGTTCTTGCTCTCCATTTCCAGGCAACAATGATGAGCAATTAGTTGGCAACGGAACCCCACAAAGGTAAAGATTGCCTACGTAAATTGATGGATCATTAAAGGTCCCAAACTGATTAGCAACCGGAATTTGTCCAGACAAGTTATTGTACGACAAGTTCAAATAACTCAAGAAAGTCATGGAAGTCATGCTTGCAGGGATTGGACCCCAAAGATGGTTGTGTGAAAGGTCAAGACTTTCTAAATCTGTTAGTGACCCAAAGTTGTTGGGTATGTTCCCAGTTAGCTTGTTCCACGACAAATTCAGGGCACCCAAGTGAATTAGCTCTGTTAACTTCTCTGGTATCT
Source organism: Mucuna pruriens (assembly GCA_025330945.1). NCBI lineage: Eukaryota > Viridiplantae > Streptophyta > Magnoliopsida > Fabales > Fabaceae > Mucuna > Mucuna pruriens. The sequence continues at coordinate 1,461,163 of JAENHJ010000533.1, read as the reverse complement.
CTCCAGAAAGGTGATTGTTTGAAAGATCAATAGCGGATTGCACCACCATTTTGTCCAAGTATTTAATTGTTCTTCCTTTTAGGACCAAGTCTATATGCTTCGTGTAGTTTGCATCACGATTTTGTTTATAACCTGGAAAGCTTATTGGATACCCATGATAAATAAAGTCAGTTTGTGGACGTTTGAAACCGTGCACATCACCCAAACATGTTGGTATAGATCCTGATAGGTTGTTGTCTGCCAGATCCAATAAATGGAGAGAAGGTAGACCACATAGCTCTTCTGGAATGCTTCCTGTGAGTGTGTTGCCTCTTAACAGTAACTCTGAAAGCAAAGGAAGGTTTTTGGTGATCTCTTTTGGCATAGACCCAAAAAACCTATTGTTTTCTAACGAGAGAGTTTTCAAACTAGTACAATTTTGAAATACAAAAGACAAATCTGCGGAGAGACTATTGTTGCTCAATTCTAGGAGAAAAAGTGAAGGCGGAGAGCATATTGAAGAAGAAATTTCACCCGACAAACTGTTGTTAGATAAATCAATGACTTGTAATCTTTGAATACCCTTCCAAAACATGGGAATTTTTCCTATCAAATTATTGTTGGATAGATCAAGATAACTCAAATTTTGGATTCTATTTATGGATAATGGAATGTTCCCATTCAAGTAGTTATTTGAGAGATCGAGGTCTACCAAATGTGACATCTCTTCGCCAAAATTGGCTGGCAATGTTCCAGAAAGCGAGTTGTTCCTGAGATAGAGAGCAGTGACACCAGACCAAAGTCGAATTGGACCCTTCAACTGGTTGAAAGCAAAGTTAACCTTGGGAAAGTTTGAGGAAGAGAAGTTCATTCTTTTGGGTAGGTATCCACTTATTTTGTTGTGAGAAAGATCTAGCTGCCTAATATGAAAGGACATGTTGTAAAGCCAACTGGGTATCTCCCCGGAAATTCCAACTTTTACTAGGATTACATCCTTCAAGGACATTTGGTTTCTGAGCCAGTTAGGAAATATAGGGCCAACTTGACAATCACGAATTTCCACATGAGACAAATTCTTAAAAGGTGGAATCCAATCTTGTGTCACTTTCAAGGCAAATGAGCTCCTTTTAGATGAGACAGAGAAACTGATTAGGTTTGTGAGACTGTGGAAATGAATATTTGTCATTGTGCTTTCCCATTTGTTATGGAGTAGCTTTAGAGTATACAACCTGGTTAGTTGACCAATACTTTCTGGAATTTTTCCATTCAGCATGTTGCTTGAGAGATCAAGATCAATCAGACTGTTGAATTGCCCTACAGAATGAGGCAGTTTCCCTGTTAGTTTATTTGAACTCAAATCTAAATACTTCAGACTTTGGTTGCTACAGGATGACAAGCTCTCCAACATTTGAGTTATATCACCACTGAGATCATTATTCGACACGTCCATTTTCTGAAGCTTGCAGAGATTCCCTCTCCCAAGCACAGGAAGGGAACCTCTTAGAGATGAAGAATGAAGACTAAGTTCAGTGAGGTTACTCACATTGAACAGCCATGAAGGTATTGAGGAATTAAAATGATTCAAAGATAGATCAAGCACGGAAAGTGATGTAAAATTTTCAAATGGAAGAGATGGAGGGAGAGTACCAAGATTGCAAGAGGACAAACGCAACTCTAACAGAGATGGAATCATATTCACAGCTCGAAAAAGTTCATAGGACGTGCTGGTAATGTTAACAAAATTCATGTGAAGATACTGAAGCGAAGACAGAGCAGAAAGCCAGCTTACATCTCTGACCCAAAGTGATGAAAATAGTTCAGAGAGATCAAGATAATGCAAATTAGACAAATTGCCAAGATGAGTAGGGATCATTCCTGAAAAATTTGCATGGGATAGGTCAAGGTAACGCAGCATATTGAGAGAACCTATAAAATTTGGAATGGGGATTCCTTCGAAGTTGTTGAAACTTAGGTCCAAGTGACTGAGATGTTTCAAGTCTGTCAATGAAGGATTGATCTCACCACCTAAGGGAGACTGTGTGAGGATGGGACAGATGTGTATGCTGTTGAGATCAAGCTTTAGAACATGACCAGTTTGGTTGTCACATTCTATACCTTTCCAATAACAGCAATCTTCCCCAACCCATGACGAAAGGCAATTGGCAGGATCCTTTAGATCTTTTTTTATTTTAAGGAGGGCCACTCTCTCTTCCTTAATGCAAAGAGTACTAACATTAAAGCTCATAACTACATAAAGAGCTGATACAAAATGAAAGAGGAGAGGAATAACAAAATATCGTAAGAATTTTGTGCCTGCCATCCTTCCCCAGTGAAAATCTGGGGCTTTCAAATTATTATGTACGAGCCTCTTGATCAATAAATATATATTGAGAGAACAGAGTGGCTAGGAATTTTCTAGAATCAAAATGTTCATTTTGTAAATTAAAGTTAAATGTAATTATCGGCACACCTCAAAGTCTTTATTCGTGCCCCTTTCTGAAGACACATGGTAGTGCCATAAAATATGTTGACTTGCCGTCCTTTGAAAATGTTTGTTGAACTATTTTATTTGTATGGAATTCTATCAGCATTTGCTTAGTAAATTGAGGGGTACCTTGTCTTGACTCTCTTGAAAGCAAGCTGCTCCAGATGTTGATAGGATATTTGGAATGAGTAGCATGTTGTCCGTGGACTTTATGGGAGTACCGCTTGTTAGATGTTAATTAGTTGTTTTTCTCTTCTGTTTAATTTCATTATTTCTTTCTATATTGTATAGTACAAAAAAGAGGTACTATTATATATTATAATAATTGGGGCGTAATTACCACCTTTCTCTGATGATCTTTTTTTTCCTCTTATTTTCCGGCAATATATGCTCACAATTAAATAATTGATTTAAACATATGGATAGCGTTGTACCAAGAAAAACAGATAGATAGTCCATGTATGTTGTCCAAAAACACGCAATAATGCAAGAAATACAACAGTGAACAATTTCCTTAGTTAATACTTGATCCAAGAATGCATATAGACAAGCTAGCACAACATATATTCTTGTAATCATAATTCCACTGTTCAAACACTCTTCTCTCTGGCAAAATATCAAAATTCAACCGATGTGTGTCGGCTACGATTGTAAAATAACTAGCCAGCATGTTTACATTTTTTTTTCTATTAGATAGGTTATCAGCATGGTAGATCCTTACATTTTTGCCCATGCAATGTGAACTGGTTCAGCTTGGGTTATACTGATAGTTATGTAGTTGAGAAATTCAGCAACTTCTTTTGTCCATTCAATAATTTGCTGGCATAGATAATCGAGAAATTCAGCAAAGTAAACCAATGTCAGAGAAATGCTGGCTTGCAAAATTGAGAAAGGAGCAATTTTGAAGTGCACCTTACAAATACAGAGAAGGGTAGGGATAAACTAAGTAAGCATAGGAGCAAAATCATACATAAAATTAATCCTTCATGGCCCAATTCCTATACATATTGATGGGGTATTATTAGCAAAGGAATGTTTACTTAATATTTGAATTTTGAAAGACTTAATTCAGCGTTATTTTATGATTTATAAAAATAATAAAAATGATTTGTGAATTTTTGTACCTACTTTATTAGGTCCATTGCATGAATCTCGACATTATTATTTCAAGCTTTGACATGAAAGCCTAATATCCGGTTAAATTATGGGTTGAGCAAAAATGCATTATTTTCCTAATTAATTTCTTACTACGTAGTTATAATTTATCAACCTTGTGTTTCCAGAATTTAATTCAAATATCTCCCCTAAAAAAATTTCTCTCTGTTTTTTTTTTGTTTGAGTAACACTGTCCATATACTTTTCTTTTTGGGCACGCACTCATTTATGAAACACTGTTAAATGTCACTTTTTTCCTATTGATATAGCTTACCCACTGAATCTTTTTGATATGATGTAGGTTATTGAGATTTTGGTAGATAATTTAATGGTGCAATCATTGGTTACTTTAATTTGCAAGTGCATCTATGACATATTTTTGGTTGCAGGTCAACTCGTTGGGATCAGACTCACCAACGTTGAGCGGGAAATAAAAGGTTTGAGAACCGAATACAACAATTACGAGAACCTAAATTCAGGTAAATTACAGTTGGATTAATTTATTGGCACTCTTCCAAAACTTACCACCTATTGTCTGCGGTCTCAATTTCTTTCCCCAAACCAGAAGCTTATCTCTATTGTCAAACACAAACTTGAAATATGCATGTCTCCAAGAACTCTTCAACAACAAACTGCCACCCACAAACCAGAAACCCGTAAGGTACCCACAGCTATGCTCGCACACAACCCCAACCTTTCAGTCTTATCATCATCTTCGTCACCACTATCTTTAAGTTCTTTTTCTTCCTCTTCACTTCCGTTCAACAATGATGAGCAATTAGTTGGTAACGGATCCCACAAAGTTGAGGGTTGCCTATATAAATTGATGTTCATTAAAGGTTCCTCTTCCTCTTCATTATGTCATTCATTAACTACCAACACTAAATATAACCCAAATACAAATACAAATCCAAACGGCCGAACACTTGAGATATTTATTTAGCTAATCCCCTAAATCTATAATTGCATGCATATATATAATTCTGATTTATTCAGTCAACAATTATACAATATTCAAGGAAAAGGTGCCCTCAACTTCATCTCAGTTTCCTCAATGTCAATGATAAATCCTTTGCCATGTTGTTTCCAATAGTCTGCCATGGGGTTAATCATCTCTGGCTCCGGAATCTCCAACCTCGAGTTTTTCAGTTTCTGTAAGGAAATATTGTACTTGGCATCCCTCTCAAGCACCAGCTCTGGCCTCACCAAACCAGGACTCACTGCTTGTGGAGACATCATCAGCGCAGGTGCACCCATTGGAAGCCTATCTCCTGCATTCCATGTCACAATGCATGCAATTAGGTTGATCTTCTCAAAGCAATGCCATTTATTTCAAACCCCTACCCCAAAAGAAATAATGCTACTCGAACAATACCGAAGATCTTACTACACTCAATTAACCACATTACATTGCCATATGATTCTGAATTTGAAGGAAAATCTTTTAGTATAGTTGTACATCATAAAAAAAAGGTTAGATAAATCTTTTAGTACACGAGTTTAGCTCCAACAAGATTTAATTAAATAAGTGACACACAGTTCAAACTGAGAACCAAAAGAAATGAATTTTATATATACCTCTGTCAACTTGCCACGTACACCAGAATTTACCGTAAGTTTTGGCAAGGTTTCCGAGCTCTGGCATCCCAATCATCTCTGGAACTCTTGGATTCGCCCACAGACCCGATTTGATCTGCACCATTCAAATCAACCATCAAGACATTTTTTATTTTTCTATATTTCATAAGAAAAAACACATGGAAGCACTGCAGAAACACGGAATGAAACCTCATAAGCATGAGAATGCCAAAGTTTCTGCTCCTCCGGAGGCAGAGTTTCAAAGACATCATCAGAAACGATGTACTCCACACCTATCACATACCCAGAATAAAAAACAAATAAAAAAAGAAAGGATTGAGTTTAGTGAAGGTTGAAAGAAAAAGAGAGAGAGAAGAAGACCGAGGAGACGAGCATTGGATTCATCGGAATCGTAAACGGCGCATTGGAGGAGGTTTTGGTGGAGGCGGGTGCAGTAGTGATGTGTCTGTATCTGGCGAGACATGTCGTGGCTATAGATGGCGAAGGTGCACACGTGCTGACTCATCTGCTTTATGGGTTCCAGTGATTGCACCATCATTGCACCCTTGTCGATCACGTGCTGCCCAACCCCCATCGCCTTCCCCGGAGTTGGCTCCGGACCTCTCGCCGGCGTTGGGTCCGGTGACTTGTCGGTGGATGACATTGTTTAATTGTTGAAGGTTTGAATTGAATCAGTCTCCTTTATGGCCTGTGTATATATAAACAGATGAAGGAAAGAGAACGTGGGTTCTGGTTTTGGTTCCACGTGGACACGCAAAGATGCTTACGTGGCTAAGTATAGTGGTACTGTGATGCCATTTGGTAGGACTAGAAGTAAACACAAAAAAATAAAAATAAAAATAGAAGATTTAGGAATTAGTAATGGTGAGGAAGAGGTAGGAGTTACATGTGCTTGGTAACCAAAACCAAGGTCAATAGTTCCAAATTAAAAGATAAAAAATCTTGTTGTTGCCTTACAAGTGATTAAATTTGCAATATGTTGCAACCAATATATAACTTGAATAGCCACTTTGTTGTCGTGAATGAGACTTTGGCATCATGACAATGGCAGCCTTTCGCCAAAGCAAAACAGAGTTAAGCGAGTTGATACCTGCGGATTTTCCTTGAGAATCTGAAAAGAAATTTAAAAATCAGTAAAAAAAATTAAAATTAAGAAATACACTTGTAGGAAAATTCGCAAGAAAATTATCCACAAAATTCTGGTAAATTTGACAGTTTAAAAATCTGCGAAAATTCTTATAAGAGGCTCCTTCAGATAGTTGTTTATGGCATACAGAAGTGCAGAAACTGGGAGAAGGACGTTGCTACGAGCTGCCTACCAGATACAAAAAAAAATATCAAAAGCTATCGGGAAAAGCTACCATCTAGCATTTTGAAATTCTTTAAAAATTTGGTGATATAAAGAAAAAGATGCGAAGAAACTGAAATTAATTAGCGAGAAAATATATTCGTACTCAGAAAAACGTTAGAAAGAAGGCCCATACAACAAATGGCATAAATCATCGTACTCACGTCCAATACCATGATAAGCACAGTAAAAGAATCATAACAGAGTAACCTAGCAGAAACCAATCTTCAAATTCTAATATCATATTTGAGGGCGAGACTACATGTTCTATTTCAAAAATAGTTTGGATTCTTACATTTCAACTCAAATTAAAAATAAAAAAAATAAAAAAAAACACTTTGATACTTGAACGGAGGAGCTTGTTACATTAATCCTTGAATGGAGGGAAATTCAAAAAATAATGTTCTTCAAATTAAATTACATCTGTGACATTTGTTCATTCATTAAAATTAACATTTGTATTTACTTGACACTTTTTTTAATATAATAGTGGATAACAAATAACACATAATAATATGATCACCTAGATTAAAATTAAAGTTTTTTTGTTTACATTATCAAAACATGTGACATTACAACTTGCATCATATTTAATTTAGTTACCAAATTTAATCCTTATTATCATTTTGGTTTTTTTATAGTACTTTCAAATTGTCAACTAAGTATGAACTGTATGTAAATTATAATTGTACATTATCTTTAGATATGAAGTTTAACAATGTTTGTAATCCCTCGACTCTTATGAAGCAAGGTAAGGAACTATTTCTTTTATACCTTTTTTTATATTTTCATCATTTTTTTTGTGTTGTACTTAAGTTATTTTAATATTTTTATTCCAACCTAAATTTGTTTTCACACTTTCATCCATTAGCATAGTTTGAAGTATAATGAGATCAAATTAATATTGATATTGATTTCTCTCATTCTTACATACATTATTAGTACTGTGGTAGCCAAAAGAAATATATTTTTCTTTATTACACATGTACATAACCATAAATATATTAAAATTACAAATTCTTATTAATATTTGTAAGTTTATATGTGAATAATGTATATTTAACATTTTACATTGGATTCCCTTAACAGTTATACATATGTAAATGATTTTGACTATTTGAGTTCAAACAATTAAAATTTTAAGCTAATATATAAAAAAATTAAATCATTTTTAAAAAAACTCTAAATCCATGTATGATGTGAGCCTTGTAAATTATTTTAGGAGAAAATCATATGATACAAAAATTATTCTCATATCATGCTCCAAAATAAATAAAAAAGATAAATGATTCACAAAAAATTGTAGTTCTACCTTTACTTTTAGTATACAAGTCAAGATACTTTTCTTTTATTTTAAAGTGATACACTTAATTTAATATAAACATAGGGACGTAAAGCATAGCAAGAGTGAGAGTTAAATAGAATTAATCTTTATTATATAAAATTAATAAATAATTAATTAATATTATTTTACTTAAATTTAATTTTTATTATTTATATAATTCTTCTCATGTTATTACATGATCATATGATATTTCTTCTACATACAAAGTTTACAAGATCAAATATTATATTTAAAGAAAATATAATCAAGCAAAATCATATACATGCATGATAGAGATCCATCAAACTTAATTAGTTTTTTGAAAATAATTTTTTTTATCATAGAGACAAAAATAAATAAATGAAGATTAAAAAAAAACAATGATATTTGATTGTTGGATGCATAAGTTCTTGAGGACATTCCCTCAAGCTCATTATTATTTAATTTTAAATTTTAAATTTTTTTTATTACATAAAAGATATGACACTATATAACCACTCTAATTGTTGCAAAAGATTTTCTCATGTTCAAGACACTTAAAAATATTAAGAATGCATAAATATTATCTTTTTTCAATTTTATTTTGTCTTTAAGTATCTTTTATGTATGTGTAAAAATGAGAAAAATTAATATTAATATTAACTATTAAATTTTAATCTTATTATACTTCAGTCGGATAATGGAGGGAAGTGTGCAGAAAAATTTAGATTGAAATAGAAATTAAATAAAAACATTAAAATAACTCAAACAACTTTAAAAAAAATGAAAAAGATATAAAGGGTGTAAAAGAAGCGGTACTAGTTTGCTTTAGGAAAACTTGGAGACTACAAACATGGTTAGAAAAATACAATCACGATCGACTTTGAAGTTCAAATTAACATCGTACACAAGAAACAAATATGATAATGGTATGTGCTCTCAGTTTCTTTCCAGTCTAAATCTGCATTTTGCACGAGCCAAATTAACGACGATCCAAATCAGAAGCTTATCTCTTATGTCAAACACAAACTTGAAATATGCATGTCTCCACGACCTCTTCAACACCAAACTACCACACACAAACCAGAAGCTCGTAATGTACCCGACAGCTATGCTTGCATATAACACCAACCTTTCAGTCTTGTCATCATCTTCATGATTCTTTTCTTGCTCTCCATTTCCATGCAACAATGATGAGCAATTAGTTGGCAACGGAACCCCAAAGAGGTCAGGGTTGCCTACATATATTGATGGCTCGTTAAAGGTTCCGAATTGATTAGCAACCAGAATTTGACCAGACAGGTTGTTGTATGACAAGTTCAAATAGCTCAAGAAAGTTATGGAACCCATGCTTGCAGGGTTTGGACCCCAAAGACTGTTGTGTGAAAGGTCAAAACTTTCTAAATCTTTCAATGATCCCATGTTGTTGGGTATATTCCCAGTTAGTTTGTTCCAGGACAAATTCAGGGCACCCAAGTGAATTAGCTCTGTTAACTTATCTGGTATCTCTCCAGAAAAGTGATTGCTAGAAAGATCAATGGTGGACTGCACTGGCATTTGGTTCAAGTATTCAATTATTCTTCCTTTCAGGACCAAATTTATATGCCTTGTGTACGGTACAGAGCCAGAAAAGACTAATGAATACATCAAATAGATAAAGTAAGTTTGTGGTAGTTTGAAACCGTGCACATCACCCAGATATGTTGGTATAAACCCTGATAGGTTGTTCTCTGCCAGATCCAATAAATGGAGGAAAGGTAGACCACATAGGTCCTCAAGAATGCTTCCGTGATTGTGTTGCCTCTTAAAGTGAAGGAAGGTTTTTGGTGATCTCTTTTGGCATAGACCCAAAAGACTTACTGTTTCCTAGCGAAAGAGTTTTGAGACTAGTACAATTTTTGAAAGGCTGAAGACAAATCTGTAGAGAGATTATTGTTGCTCAATTCTAGGATAAAAAGTGAAGGCAGAGAACATATCAAAGATGGAATTCCACCCAATAAATTGTTGCTGGATGGATGAATGATTTGTAATCTTTGCATACCCTTCCAAAACACACCGGGATTTTGCCTGTCAAATAATTATTGGATAGATCAAGATAACTCAAATTTTGAATTCTATTCATGGATAGTGGAATGCTTCCACTTAGGTGGTTATATGAGAGATCCAAGTTCATCAAATGGGACATCTTTTGGCCAATATTGGTTGTCACTATTCCGGACAGCGAGTTGTTCCTCAAATAAAGAGCGGCGACACCAGACCAAAGTGGGATTGGGCCCTTCAACCGGTTGAAAGCAAAGTTAACCGTAGGTGAGTTTAAGGAAGAGAAGTTCACTTTTCGGGGAAGGTATCCACTTATTTTGTTGTGAGAAACTAGGATTACATCCTCCAAGGACATTTGGTTTCTGATCCAGTTAGGAAATGCGGCGCCAAGTTGACAATCATGAATTTCGACACGATACAAATACTTAAAAGGTGGAATCCAATCTTGTGTCACTTTCAAGGCAAATGAATTCATTTTAGATGTTACAGAGAACCTAATAAGGTTTGAGAGATTATGGAAATGAATATTTGTCATTGTGCCTTCCCCGTTGTTCTGGAGTAGATTTAGAGTATACAACATGGTTAGTTGGCCAATACTTTCTGGAATTTTCTCATCTAGCATGTTGCCTTCCAAGTTCAGAGAGACTAGATTTGATAAGTTTCCTATAGATGCTGGTATAGGACCTGAGAGTGAGTTGCTTGAAAGATCAACATCATACAGACTGTTGAATTGTCCTTTGAACACAAATCTAAAAACTCCAGACTTTGGTTGGTACAGGATGACAAGGTCTCTAACATTTTAGTTATATCACCACTTAGATCATTATTTGATAGGTCCAAATTATGAAGCTTGCAAAGATTCCCTCCCCGAAGCACAGGAAGGGAGCCTCTTAGAGATGAGAAATGAAGATTAAGTTCAGTGAGGTTACTCATTGAACAGACATGAAGGTATTGAGAATGATTCCAGGGAGAGTACCAAGATTGCAAAAGGACAAATGTAACTGTAACAGAGATGGCATCACATTCACAGCTCAAAACAACTCATGGGATGTGCTGGTAATGTTAACAGAATCCATGTGAAGATATTGAAGGGAAGACAGAGCAGAGAGCCAACTTACATCTCTTATCCAAAGTGAATAAAATGATGTAGAGATATCAAGATAATTAAAATTAGACAAATTGCCAAGATGAATAGGGATCATTCTAGAAAAATTTGCATTGGATAGGTCAAGGTAACGCAGCATATTGAGAGAACCAATAAATTTTGGAATAGGGATTCCTTCGAAGTCATTGTTACTTAAGTCCAAGTGACTCAAATGTTTCAAGACTAATGAAGGATTTATCTTACCTCCTAAAGGAGACCACGCAATGCATCTGTGGTGGTGGTGCAGATTTGTGCTTTCTCGAGATTAAGCTTTTGAATGTGACCAATTTGGTTGTCACGTTCTATACCTGTCCAATTACAACAATCCTTCCCAACCCATGAAGAAAGACAATTGGCAGGATCCTTGAGATCTTTTTTTATTTTAAGGAGGGCCACTCTCTCTTCATTAATGCAAAGAGTGCTAGCATTAAGGCTCGTAATTACACACAGAGTTGATACAAAAGAAAGAGGAGAGGAATAACAAAATATTCAAAAGAGATTTTTGTGCTTGCCATCTTACCACCAAAGGATATCATATGGTTTCAAATTTATCACAATGAGCTTGTTAATCAATTGAGATATATTGAACAAAGTGGCTAGGAATTCATTGGTTTATCTCTCTCTTTCTTTTTTCTTAATACACAGTCGCATCAGGGATCTTTTTATATTTGATAAAAAAAGTATTATGAAACAATCAGTGGAAGCGCAGCTTCTTCGGCGAAGTTCACTAAAGTGTACCCAGGATACTGCTTATGCTAGCAGCGTTAAAATACACAAGTGATACAACCGATCGAGATACAGGGTAATGCAATAAAAATCCTGACAACAATTTCCAGAACCAAAATGTTTTATATTGATAATTAAAATTTGAAGTAGGCACACCTCAAAGTCTTTGTAAAAGACCCATTGCGGTGCTGTAAAATAAATAAAGTCATAAACTAATTCTGTTGAAGTACAGCTTATTTAAAATAATTTAAAAAGTCCTTCCATACGCGCTTCTTCTTGACTTCCGTCTATTTAATTTGTATACAACTATATCAGCATTTTCTTGGTAATGCCTGGGATTTAAGTAACGTAAGCAGTGATGTTGATAGGATGTTGGAATGGGTTGTTGCCTGCTGATTTTATAGGACTACAGTACAGCTTGATAGATATAATTGGAGCTTAGTCTCTAATGAATTTTTTCTCTCATTTTCCTATGATGCTGTTAATTAAATAATTGATTTATACTAATGGATTGTCCATGTATCTAGTAATGCACCAAATATATTGTGTGAGAAAGTCATATGCAATAGCAACAGTGAACAGTTTTCCTAATTCTATCCTGACCCGAGCCGAAGAGTGCATGGACAAGCACCACATATATTCTTATAAGAAAAGACCAGCAACACAAAAAATAGAACTGGCTTTACGGTACTGATTGAAGTTTAAACTAGAGATGAAAAACAGAATGTCATTAATTACAAACACTTAAATATAATTAAAGCCACACGGCCAAACACTTGAGATATTTATTTAGCTTATCCCCTAAATCTATAATTGCATGAGTATATATGTAGTTCTGATTTATTCACTAAAAATCAGACAAAGAGTTATATTTATTGAGTCAAGGAAAAGGTGTCCTCAACTTCATCTGAGTTTCCTCAATGTCAATGGAAAATCCTTTGCCATGTTGCATCCAATAGTCAGCCATGGGGTTGATCTTCTCTGGCTCCGAAATCTTCGTCCTTGAGCTTTTCAGGCTCCCTGACGAAATATTGAACTTGGCATCCCTCTCAAGCACCAGCTCTGGCCTCACCAAACCAGGACTCACTGCTTGTGGAGACATCATCAGGGCAGGTGCACCCATTGGAAGCCTATCCCCTGCATTTCCATTTTCACAACGCATGCAAAATAGTAATGCTACTCAGACAATACCTAAGATCATATCCCACCCAATTAACCTCATTACATTGCCATGTGATTCTGAATTTGAAGAAATATTTTTTAATATAGTCGTCCAGCACACAAAATATGTTTGATAATTTTCTTTTTCTCTCAGATGATATCTATTTAAGGGATCGAAGTCTCCCTATAAATATTTTTCTATACACGTAAAATTAAAGATCAAATCTCTGACTCTATAATTGAGAAATAAAATTATCTGTAAACCATATCAAATCATGTTAGTGTTAGATAGATCATTTGCTACCCGGGTTTAGCTCCAAAAGGTTTTAATTAGATGAGTGACACATAGTTCAAGATACTGGTGCAAATTAAGTAGAACAGAAACAAATGAATTGTATATATACCTCTGTCAACCTGCCACGTGCACCAGAATTTGCCGTAAGTTTTGGCAAGATTTTCGAGCTCTGGCATCCCAATCATCTCTGGAACTCTGGGATTCACCCACAGACCCGATTTGATCTGCACCATCCAAATCACCCTTCAAGACTATATTTCACGAGAAAAAAACACATGCAAGCAATGCAGAAACACGGAATGAAACCTCATAAGCATGAGAATGCCAAAGCTTCTGTTCCTCCGGAGGCAGAGTTTCAAAGACATCATCAGGAACGATGTACTCCACACCTATCACACACCCACAAGGCCACAACCAAAAAAATTTTTAAAAAAATTAAAAAAAAAAACTATTGAGTTTAGTGAAGGTTGAAAAAAAGAAAGAGAAAAAGAAGAGTAGAAGACCGAGGAGACGAGCATTGGATTCATCGGAATCGTAAACGGCACATTGGAGGAAGTTTTGGTGGAGGCGGGTGCAGTAGTGATGTGTCTGTATCTGGCGAGACATGTCGTGGCTATAGATGGCGAAGGTGCACACGTGCTGACTCATCTGCTTTATGGGTTCCAGTGATTGCACCATCATTGCACCCTTGTCGATCACGTGCTGCCCAACCCCCATCTCCTTCCCCGGAGTTGGCTCCGAACCCATCGCCGGTGTTGGGCCCGGTGACTTGTCGGTGGATGACATTGTTTAATTGTCGAAAGTTTGAATTGAACGAGTCTTCTTTAGAGCGTGGCGTCTCTCCTGTCATGGCTCATGTATATATAAACAGATGGTGGAGGAAAGAGAACGTGGTTTCAGGTTTTGGTTCCACGTAGACATCCAATGATGCTAACGTGGCTGAGTTTAGTGGGACTATGTAGTAGTAAGAACTTGTAAACAAAGAGAAATTATTATATATGGTCTCATATAACTGTAGATAATTCCAATTAATTTTGGTATGACACATAATTTAATAATCTCAAAGATCAAATATTTTAATTATATATCACATAAAAATTAAAGGTCATGATTATATTGAATTATATAAGAATTTCTCAAACGGTAGAAGTCAATAATATTCATGTATCTTTCTTCCTCAAAACTTAATTAACTACTTTGATTTGAGTATAATTAATTTGTATAGCACTTTGACTTAATTTTTTAATTTTATTATATTATTCATTTTATCTATTTTTTTCTTTCCTTTTTTTTTTATAAATTTTATGTTAAAAATTGTGATTAAAATAATATTATTTTTTATTTGGAGCATAGATATCTTATATGGGAGGTAATTTTATTTTTAAATTAAAAATATTTATAATATAGTAAGATTATTTAAAATATTTTTTATGCACAAATATTTAAGAGAAATTCACTACTAGAAAATTTAAAATTTGCAACAAAATAATTTTGTGATTAATTTTAAAATTAATAGTTATTTTGTAGTTAATTTCTAGTAAAAATAATTAACTATAAAATTACTATAATATTAATTAGTAGCATGAAATAAGTAGCAAATTAGCTAAGAAAATAATTTTAGTTAATTTGTAGTAAATTTTTTAAAATTTGTAGTTATTTCTTAGCTAATTTGTAGTAATGATAAGTATAAATGAATATAATTTCAATTTAACTAGAAAAAATAATATTCTAGTCAATTAATAGTTAATTAGTTAGGATTTAGCTACTAATTTAAATGGTAACTAAAATTAGAAACAAAATCAAAAATTTCTTTTAGTGAAATTAGAGGGGTTTAAAAAAAATTAGACGTGCCTCTGGTTACTGTTTCCTATTTCATTTGAGCTTGTCAAAAGGTTTAAAAGCACAAAAATGTTGAGTGACTTTTTATTGAGTACCTTAATGTATATTTTTATAAAAGAAGATTTTAATGGTAATGAATGTATCAAGAATGTGAAATAATTTTATATTGTAATTTAATTATATTGATATGATTTTAAAATTATAATTATAAAATTTAATTAATTTATTAATTTTCATACATATATAACAATTTGTGATTAGATAATACCTATGTTTTCTTTGTAGAAAAAGATATTTAAGAATGTTTTTAAAAAATAAACTGAGTATTAAGGTTAATTAAGATTTAAGTCTGCATTAAATAATATTTAAAAATAGAGTGCCGTTAAACTATAGTAATTAGTGTTGATAAAGTAATATTTTAATTTCATTAATGGAAAGATGGCAAGGTATATTGAGATTTCTTAAGATTACCAGTTTTTCTATATGGGAACAATAAGTAGTTAGTCTCATGTACCGAAAAAGAATCGTCTTTCTCATGCATATCATCATAATTGATATGATTTATATATGAATATGTTCATCGGCCATGCGGAGATATATAGATAAACAAATAAGAAAAACTAGAGAAACAAAATAGAAATCAATTATGCCTTAAAAGCACGGAAAAGATAGATTATTATTATAATACATTTGTTTTCAGTGTTTGATTTTTCATTCTATTTTTATCTTCATTCTTCTATATATTATTTATCACATTTATTACTTCTATTTGATTTTATTTTCATCTATAGCTATTTCACATATTCACTCAAAAGGATTATGAATGTCTGGGAGACTATGCACTCTAAATTATGAAGAAAAGAAACGAGCAGTTGTCTATTTTATGGAACAAAGTGGCATAAGAACTGTAGCCTCGTGATCACTTGTTGGAATTGCCATAAGGGACGGAAGGGCTTTGAATCCTATACTTGTACCTCATTGAAACTAACAAATAGATAAAGAAGTTGATCAAGCTCACAAGGGAAAGGAACAAGTAGAACAAATTGAGATGGTTTCTATTAATATTATTCCCGGCTAACCAACCCCGACTTGTAGTAATATGCTTGGTGGCTCCATTAACGCTTTTGACGACTATGGTACTAGCAAAATAGCCGAGTGCCATAGAGGCCCAAAGGAAGCATGTTGAGGTAGACTTAAGCCCCTTTGGCGCCTCGGAATAGAAAAACTGAAGCAGCCCCACGTAGGTGAACATGTCAGCTATGCCAAATATAAAGTACTGAAAAGAAAGCCAAAATGTGCTTATGGGCAATGGTGGCATAAGTAGTGGCACAGCATCAAGCATGTGATGGTCTCTTGCCACTCTTTTTCTCTTGACCTCAATAACTGAAGCAACGGCCATGGATATGCAAGAGAGTACTAGACCGACTCCTATGCGCTGCAAGTGGGTAACGCCGGTGGGAATGCCAGTGATTTTGCGCATAACGGGGACGAAGATGCGGTCGTAGATGGGGACGATGATGATTAGGAACATGATTGGGATGATTGGGAGGGATGCGGGTGGGATGTGAAAATGCTTGGTCAAAGTGTTGTCCATGCTGTAGCCTTGTAGGATGGAAAAGGTTTGTAGCTGAGCCAGGCAAAGGGTCATTATAATTGTGCAGCAGAATATTGGGAGCATGCCCAGAACTATTTTAGCATTTTCTACTTGGCTCACCCTACAAAGTTTCCATGGCCTTGCTTCTGCTTTCTCCGACTGCGTCTCATCTTTTATTTGGATGGCTGCTCTGTCTAAGAACCTGCCAAAGGGGAACTTCAGTTTAGCATTGGAATTCCAGTCATATTTCTTTGATGTTTGACACTGCAGGAATTGAACCTTAAGGTGTCTCTATGAGGTAGAAACTCTATTTCTTCAACAGCTTCCTTGTCTTGTTCAATCTCGTATAGTTCTGCTGGATCTTCGGGAAGAGGAAGATTTCTATTGCGGATTGCAGCAACGTAGACCTGAAAAATTCATGAGCAAAAATTCAAATGAACAGATTGGCTAATGCAATATGATCCTCACAAGTCTGAGAAGCCCACTTTGTATTTCAGATGTGAAGTGTGGATTAGGTTATTGTTTAAAAGATTCAAAACAATTCTACTCAATTTCTCTATGCTTACATACATTCTTTTCTTATCTTTATTTGAGACTTTATTGTTCTCCAACAATATGACATCATTACGCGTCATGTGATAGTGATCAAATTTTGTTGTATAAGCACTAGAATTTATTTTATGAAAAAAATAGCTATCAAGTATGAATGGTCAAAATTCATAATCTTAGTTCAAAATATAGAGCTTCTTATTGTTTTGAGGTGCAGAATAAGGGTGCATATATACCTGTATGATCTCAATGAAACCATTTGTTCCTAGAACACGAAATCTGTAAAGTGGCAATCCAGCTGCAAAGATAATGATACCCAAAATTATAGCTATGGTGCCAATACCAAAGCCCCAATCCCATCCCTTGTTGATTTGTATCCACACAATGAAGGTTAAGCTGACTGCACCACCCATGCAAACAGCAAGCAAGAGAGTGTTGAAGAAGGTGGACATTTGCCCTGCTTCTTGAGGGTCCGTTTCATCAAACTGATCTGCACCATGTGATGGTAGTGAAGCTTTGATTCCTGCACTGCCAAGTGCCAAAAGGTATAGGCCAATGTACAGAAGAGCTTCTTGGTCACCACTCGGTGTTTCACAGTGAGCAGTTATGTCATAAACGTTGCAAACCGGTGGCTTAAGACTAGGGTAGCGTGCTTGTGCTGTAAGCAATGCAAGTCCCTGCAACATGCATCATCAATTTCTACATATTCAATAAGTTCACTGTAAAATTATGTTTAAGTTAGATTTCAATTGCAGAAAATTAAGTCTTTAACTAGATCATGTAAGCCTGCGGACATTTAAAAATCATCAAGATATTATTAGGCTTACAAATAACATTGTATGTAATGGAATACTTTCTGATTTATTATTTACGTCAAGATCCTTTTATTTATTGCAATAAAATCAAGATGGCTACATAGACTCCATCAATATATTTAGTGAGTTTAGCAAATCAATTGAAAAAATAATTAAGCAACAAATTATAAAAACAAATAATGACTACAAAAAAATTAATTTATATAGTATATGTTTACCTTTTTCACTATTTATCCTTGACGAATAACCAATGATATCAGAAATTATTATGATAAAGAACTATGTTGTTTAATTAAAAAGAAAAAATATGCAAGGTATCAACAAAATGGTTTTACAAAAATTAGAAAGAAAAAAAAAGTTAAGAAGCAAGTTGAGAAAATAAAGGAAACTAAAGTTGAGGATTAGATGGCTGGTTCTTATTCACTTAAATATTTGAGAGTTGGTGAACATTAAATATTTTGCTCCTTCATCAAGTAACCAAAGCAACAAAAGAGGAAAGAATAAAAAAACAATGCATAGGAATAAAAGTGGGGTATGCGTTCTAAGGAGTTGAAAATCCAAGAGACAATTAGCATAGCATAAAACGAGTGGTGAAAGACCAATAGGGTTAGCTCAGTTAGTTTAACATGTGCCTAATGTTGTAAACTTGACCTTATATATTCAATTCTGACAAATAAAAAAAGTATTAAAAAAATTAATGAGAAAAAATTTTACAATTGTAAAAATTAGAAATTAACATTTGTTTATGAATTTAGAAATTAACGTTTACGTTTATGAAATTAACATTGTAGTAGGTAGTTGAAGAGAAAGAAATTTAATTGTTTTAGGGATATTTTTATCTTATATAATTACATATTCTTATAAATGAATTTTTAAACCACAAACAAAATACCAAACATGATGTATTTTTCGAAATATCGTTATTGAGTATCTTATTCCTAAGAATATAACATCATTTCATGTAAAAAAAAAAAAAATATCAGCATTTCCTGAAATAAAAGCAATCTTACAATTCAATCATTTTTGTTAATTACAAATTTACACACATAGAGCGAGGGGAGAAAGAGGAAGAAGAGAGGGATCAACCTACTTCTATCTTACTCTACTTAATAATGTTTTATAAATATTGAATTTCATTAATTTAACTGTGTTTTTGAGAGTTCAGATATTAAGTGTACAACATTTCATGTAATTTAAAAGTTATTTAATATTTCATCAATCAACTTTATTTTAACAAGTTTTCAAGATATATATAAATAAATATGTTAGCTATAAAATTACGTATATATAAATATTCAATTTATTTAAAATTTTACATAAAAATTATCAAGATGATATTTTCCGATTCACCGGTTTGATTTGCACATTCTTCATTTTATA
Source organism: Mucuna pruriens (assembly GCA_025330945.1). Classification (NCBI taxonomy): domain Eukaryota; kingdom Viridiplantae; phylum Streptophyta; class Magnoliopsida; order Fabales; family Fabaceae; genus Mucuna; species Mucuna pruriens. The sequence continues at coordinate 1,441,751 of JAENHJ010000533.1, read as the reverse complement.
AAATCTTATTAAAGAGAATAAGTATAAAAAATTTATTGCAACGTACATCATGCTTAACTTATTCCACTTAATAATTTTTTATACACATTATATTTTATTCATTCAATTGTTAGTGTGAGAGTTAACATTAAATAGATTAAGTATTTAAAAATTGAACAGTTATAAATCATTTTAGATATGATTTTTTAAAATAATTATTACAAAAGTCAATAATCTTAAAATTATTTACTTTAAATATAATTTTAAAATAATTATTACAAAAATAAATAATTTTATCATTCATAATAATTCATAATTAAATGATTGTAGCTAGAAAAGAAATTTCACTCACAATGTATTTAATTAAATTTTTTCTTTAATTACTTGTCAAAATCAAAACAGAAATTTATTGTTGCATATATGTGACACTGTACTTATATTATTTTTTGTATTAGTATGATTAGATCAATTCCTATGTTAGAATTTAAATAATTCCAAAGTTATTTTATTAAAATGACGTAACAAAAAATGAATCCTTATGTATAATTAATGTTCATGGGGTATTATATATTTGGGTCATCTAGTCGATGAGGTCGACTTAACGTGTATGGCCGAGGAATAATGTTTAGGGGACATCAAAAGTTATAAAATATGAACAGAAAGAGAGAAATATAGAGAAAAATTAGAAGTATTAAATAAATATTTATATTGTTAAAATATTCATGCATCATTGTTGATAGCCGAGGACATCATGATCCCAAACTCTTAAAATTGTTAATGTTATTTTTTATTTAGTGTTAAATGTCGTTTTAGAGGAAATAAATTTACACCAATTAATTAAGAACAAAGTTTAATTTGGATTTTAAAAAATTAATCAAGAAACTTAAAACAAACCAACCGGATAAAAAATGGGTTAATAGTTCAAATTGAGTCAATAGATTGACAATATATATTTTTAAAATGTTTATAAAAAATAATAAAAAATAGCAAATCTCACAAAAATATATAAATTCATATTAATAAAAAAAGTTAATAAAAATTATTGGATTTAAAAATCCAGATGGAGTATATTTGTTCAGGGGAGAAATAATTATCAAATTCTACAAAATTATATATAGACAGAGAAAAAAAATAGAAGTTTGTTTGATATACTACTAGTGTAAAAAAATTACACCATTAACTAATTAAAAATTATTTATATATACTTTAAACTTTAAAGTTATTAATTATTATAAAAATACTAGTATAATGTAACAATCTTAATGGACATGGTAATTTAGATGATGATAAAAAAAATTTACATCTCCTAATATTCTAATTATATATATATATATTAATTTGGTAACGGAATCAACTAAATTGATTAGTTCAATTGAATTGACTCATCTAATCCTATCAACACTCCTAAATTCAAATGTAAAAGATCCAATGTGTTTTGTTCTCTGCACAGCTGTGCGTAGAAAAAGAAATTAAAACTGCATAGTATATATACAGTAAGTCTTACTTAAAAGTTGTTAGCTGCATGGCATCTTTCCATCTTTAAGCAAGCCATAAAGATCTGTATTCAGTTTTGAGTTTTGACAATAATAACATATATACACGTATTTAAAAACAAAAATCGTGCTTTTTTCTCTCTCTCTTTTTCCTGTATGGACTATATATGGTGATTAATTAGTTCTTGTAAAAAAGTTGTGCATGTTTGGAATGGTTAACTTTGCACTCAAAAATATGTTTGTGATTAAAAAAAAAAACAATCTTCTCTTGTCAGCTTTTTAATCAAAGTAAGCAATCGCAAAGATGAACTAAAATGCCTGTTATTGTTTCACTTATACAATATGAAAATTTACTGCTGAACGTCTCTTATTGTTTCACTTAATTATAAAAATATAATCATATTTGGTAGATGAATATAAATATAAATAAATCAGATGTAATGATTAGGAGAGAAGTTTTGGAGTTTACCACAAACTCGAAGAAGGCAGAAATTAAGATAGATCTGTATCTGCCAATCCAAGTGTCAGCAAGGAGAGCCAATGGAATGGCGAGTATGTAACCGGTACCCATGTAGTTGGTAAGCATGTTAGCTGCATCTGGTACATTATAATGCATGATCCCGTTGAAGTATGGCACCGAGTTCACAGCTAGTGAAAATGTTCCCAAATTCTCGAAACCAAGCATAGCTACACTTAGGCAATTAAAATCACATAATAATCCTTCTTATTTTTACCTACTTTAACAAGGAAAAAGGTTCATAATCTAAACCTAATATATAATTATATGTTAATGTCATTATTGATTACCTAGTATGAGTAAAGAAGCAGTCATCCCCCCATATTTGAATTTAAGAGCTCGTCTTCCTCTCCAATCCACTTTATTTTCATCAACAAGCTCAAACTCTGCTTCCTCTTTCGTATCAACAACCTCTGACGACTTTTCCTGCATGATCATAATAAATGAAATAAACAAATAACGAGAAAGCCCAAAGGTAGTGGCACGTGCTTCAAGAACAAGGAAAAAATAAATACCATGGCCATGCACAGCACTTTTTAGTAGCCGATTCAAAAGAAAGAGCAGAACTCGTCAAAATACAATGGCAGCTGGGAACACCAATCTCTGTCTATATATACACGTCCAATTCTACTATGCGACACTCATTACTACAAATAAAACAAAAAAAAAAAAAACTTTATCAATGTATAGAAGATAACTGCAAAATGGCAGGTGGACACTCTCACGCTACTGACACCTAAAAAGATAAAAGAAAAGTAGAATATAAAAATATAAATACAATATAATATGATAAAAAAAATATAAAGAAACTATAAATGTTAATAAGGTAATTGATAATATTGATAGATGTTGATATATTATTACTCAAGATAAATAGTTGTGCAAAAGTTACTTTTCCAAATTATCTTTTGTAATATTTTCTTTATTATTAATAAAGAATGGATTTTAATTATTTAGTAAACCTATCGAAAAGCTTTTTCTTCTGAAAATAATTTTATTCAAAATACAATCAAATACTAAATATATACAACTTTATACGTGAGAATTCAAATATTAGTTCATCATGTTGCGAAAAAATTAATATAAATTTACGTCCGTAGTTATAGAATTAATTAGCTTTCTCTACAACTTTTTGAACTTTTTTAATATAATGTATAATTATAAACTATTTCTATAATTAAAAATTAGTAAAAATATCAATTCATAATATAAGTATTGTTCGATAAATTTATATGTATGAGTATTAAAAAAAGGTACCATATTCCCGCAACATAAAATTTCTATATATGTGGCTGATCATGACATTCCTAGATATGAAAGTATATAAAAAAGCCATAGCAAAGAAATATAAAAAAGAGAATAAAAAAAAAAAAAATTATATTTTTAGTAAGCCTATATTTTTTATTTTTTATATAATTAGAAGATATGTAGAAAAAAGAATAAAGAGAAATACAAAATAAGATGTGTGATATGATAGAAAGTGGTAAAAGTAAAAGAAAATGAGTTTAAAAAGAATATTGGAGAAATGTGTTATAAAGTAAAAGTCTTAAAAAAAATGTGATGAGAAGGGATATATGGATGGTTGATAAACGCATTAATTTAGACAGAATCCGATGCTATTGGTTGACAGCAAAATGCTTTGGACAACATTAGCCGATTTTAGAAGCGGAAAATTCTAGGTTGCAGTCTATCTCTCAATAGAGAATCAAAATACATGGCGGGTCCTACGTCGTTATACCCGAAAAATATCTAAAGTGCTTCACTATAGTTGAGTAATAACTGGCACAGCCTAACATATGTAGTTAATGTTATGAGAATCTCGCTTAGATGGTTTCTAAAAATTTGAAGTGGAAACAATCTGCTCAGCCTCTTTCACTCTTTGGCATATTATGCCAATAACTAATTTGTAATTACCTAATTAACCGTACATCAAATAGCATCTTCGTTGTTACACCGTTTCCTATGTGTTGATCTTTTTTTCCTCCACGAGGTGAAACTGAGAAATGGATGCAGAAGGTCCTTGTAGAAAGTATTAGGCTATTAGCATTTCAACAGTTTTTCCACTTCGGTGCAGCTGTTTACATTTTACAAACTAGTATTTGAACTTGCAGGAAAGAATTCTCACATTACTTAGTTAAGGAAAGAAATTAGAGAGAAAATCTAACATCTTCTACTATCTCAACTAACTCAGTAAATGTCTCCAATCAATTAAAAATCTCAAGTGGCTGGCTCAATAATTTGATTGCTGCGAGATGATTTTCCCATATCCAATTAATTACAGTGAAGAAAAGCTTTACTATAGCGAGATGGTTGCAATTTTTATGTTCTTTACGGTCACGTCCTCAACAGAAATATTTTGGAGGATAACAATTGCTCAATTGTTTTATTCTGTCTGTCAACAACATAATGTGAGCTTATCTTCAAGCGAAATGGTATAGTATAAAATAAAAAGGTCATTATCTGTCTGTCTACAAAATCATTATATCCATTGTCCAGTAAATAAACAAAATTGAATTTAAAATTGAGATAGAATCAACTACATGACCATCAACTAAATAACTAAAGCAAAATCTACAACACGAAAAACTCAGATTCCCTGTGCAAAGAATGCTTGACTATTGTTTCTAATGTGAAGGGAAAAAATAACAAATAACAAATAGAAAAAGAAGAATATCAATCAATAGTTAAGCAAAGAGTATTTTATCCGCAGTAGAATTTTTCCTTTTTCGACTCCAAGCTTAGCCCCTGTAACTAACCAATGACCAGGAATATCTTGGGGGCCTTTGGACATTTCTGTCATGTCCACAATTTTTGCCAGTTTTCCAATGTGGATTGAACTATCTTCCTTTTTATCTTCGGAGGTTTTCTTTGTCAATGATGATGAAGCACCATCTGGTCTCTGTGCAACAGGTGTGGAGGGATTATGATCCCACACCGACCGGCGTATTGTACAACCCGGTACCTTAGAGAAAAGGAGCTTGAGGTGTAACACATTTTTGGCACCAAAGTCCCAAACACCAAGCTGGGCACCTGTGACAATGTGAACACCAGACAGGTCCCCAATGCTAGTGTCAGTGTACTCAATTGGTGCAGTGCTTACATGGGAGAAATTCTTCCATTTGATTGGCTCAAACCATCGGCTGTCTTGCTCCTCGGGACCATGCCACTTGGGAGCACCTATCGCCATGTGTGCGTCCCAGTGAGGTTGAAGGTTTTTCGAAGGAGACTAGATGCTGCAAATGAATAGCAAGTCGATTTTGTTTGCTTCCCTCTAGGCTAAGCCTAAGTCCAGTGACAGGCTTGCGTCCTACTGTTACCTGCAACACCAAGTCAAGGTGTTAGTGTTACTAGGCTAGGGATGAAATTTCAAACATGCTTGTAGAGTTAACTGCTTACTAATGGAAAGTACATGATGTATTTTTCAAAAGTCAAGAAACCACATGCGATAGTTGTGGAATAGTGAACTCAACTTCACAAATTTTATAATCAAGTTATAATAAATGAAGGATTAATGCTGAACTCTATCCAGATAGACACAAATGAAATAAGCCAGTTAGCAAACCAAAACATATGTCCAGCTATTAAAGAGGACAACTTATGGTTTCTTATTGCAATACGAATATCATAATCCATGTCATGAAAAAATTCGATAAAGTTTTGGTTGTTGATGACCCAAAACCCTCATCTTTATCAAGCTTGGGACAAGCTATTTAAAGATTTTCAGCAATAACAACATAAGTAGAGTTCTTAACGAAATTCAAAATAAACCTTGTAATTTCTCAATTCTCACTTTTACAGGCTACCTTGCTTCATTTTACTCTCTCAAAGTTAATAGTAAATTAACTGAGAAGGCTTCAATTCAATCAAATAGGGGATATAATGATAATGATAGTTTCAGCACTCATTCTATATTCTGTGTTGTGAATTGCCCTTCACCTTTTTTTACATAATTTGATACCCTCTTCAATCAAGTAGAATTTAGTAAAGATTACCTGTTCTGGACTGACAAAAAGCTTAGGTCCCATCAAGCTGAACTGAAGAGACTGACAGACAGGTTCCTTTCTTTGTAGATTGTTCTGCTCTGGCGCCCAAACTCGAGTTATTTGGAAATCCAAGAAATACTGTAGGTCTTCGATAGGTGGTTTGTCTGCTTAATACAACAGATAGGTAAATTATATACTATATAAAACTACAGTGACGTTTGTCATACTTGTCCAGAATTCATGTCTGGTGTTAGCGTCCCAGATTTCAACCACAATTTCTTTCAAATTTTGGTAATTTCATAGCTAGTTTTCTGGCTCATTAAAAGGGCAACCCAATGTGTGAAGTTCCCACTTAGTGGGGTCTGCAGAGGGTAGATATTCACAACCATGCCCCCACAAGCAGAGAGGTTGTTTTCTGAATTTAAACCTATAACCTCCAAATCACAACTCACAAGGCAACAACCTTACCAATGCACCAAGACTCCCCTTCATTTTCTGGCTCATTGACCCCAAAATATACATACATACATACATATTTTTTTCCCCCAATATTAGTTTACTTTTTTGGGTGCATATATGCTAGGGTTCATAGTGACATTTTGAATTTGAATATATATATATATATATATATTCAAATTCAAAATGTCACCATCAACCCTAGCATATATGCACTCAAAAAAGTAAACTAATATTGGGGAAAAAAAAGAGCTATTCTTCAAAACACTCGTGTAGACACCGGCAGAAGAAGAAAGCACCAAAAAGTTATCTTGGTGACAAGCTCTCTTCTTGCCTATGCATATACACATAATCTGAATGGATTAATGCCATTTAGATCAAGAAAAAGTTAACTAAAAAAGTAAGAATGCATAACAATGCAGGTGTTCAAAAACAAAAGTAGTGAAAGTCCTACCGTCATATACTTAGAACAATGCATAACTACCTACAGTCCTACACTCATTACACATATCAATTATCAAACAAATCATATCAATTCTTACAACTTTCACAAAATCCTTTTCGTGCAAATCAGCATTTTCCATCTGAATATCACAAAATTACCAGTGAGCTTATGCTGATTTGGGTAGAAGAATTTTCCAAGAAAGACAGATTTGGGTAACATCAATAAATATCTATAAGGAAGCAGACCACCATCAAATACAGTATCTATCAAACTTTCCAAAACCCTTTTCTTTTATTTATCTTTTTTGTTTTACTTTTCCATTTTGGTTGAGTTTTGAAGTATATTTAGTTTATTTAGTTTATGCAGCTAAAAATTTATTAAGAAAGTCTCGTTGTAAATCAACATAGACTCAAACTGTTTGCAAAACCAGCTTGATTGATATTGGAATTTATATTTTGAGGAAGTTTATCACTCTTAGGACTCATTTAGTTCATTAACCTTAAATAATTATCGGAAGCAACAATAAAAATTAATTTCACAGCATTAATAATGGATTAGAACTTACACTCAAGATATAGATCAATAGCACGGGCCAAATGTTTTACACCGGGCACACCTTCAAGAAGAGAAACAATGGGTGTAAAGTTCATGTTAATGATATCTGGTGCCAATTTTACAGTTTCCACCCATTTAGTATGACTTTGCTCAAGATCATCCCCTCCTCTCCTCCTAAAAATGACAGTAACATCCTGCAGCAACAAAATGAAAGGTTACTGCACTGAGATTTCTAGAGTTTATTGAATCAGTGGCTGAATTGTTTTCAATAAGATAGAGTGCAATAGCAAGAAACAAATGAACAAGGCTAAACCAGAATGTATTTGCATAAAATAAAGGAAATAGCATAAATAATCAGAAGTAGAAAAATAGTTATCTGTTAACTGCGTAATAGTGGGGAAAAGGCATTTCTTAATACTGACCTTCTCCTTGTACTTCAAAGGACCGGGACCTGAAAAGTTTTTAACATCGCGAAACCTATCATCTCCAATGTCCTTTACATAGTTCTCAATGTCTGAAGCAGACAAAGAAGATGATTGGTGCTGCCTGATATAAACTACGTCTCTTCCACCAACTGTTGCAGATGTAACAATATGGGTACCATAATTCTCAATAAAACTGAGAAGAAGAAAGTGCAGAAGTTTCCAATTAGAACATGACCCTGTCCATCCCATCTAGCTAATGCAATATATAATTCTTTCTTTTGGATTTGAGGGGAAAGGGAATAAGTTTTCGGACAAATGAACTTAAGTCAGACTATAAATATGCTTTGTGCTCCAATTAGAACTTGACCCTGTCTAGTACAGCAACAAAGATAAATTTCATTGTCTTCTGCATAAAACAATGGGGCAAAGGCATGACATTTGCCACATGGCATAGTAAAATGTCCTATGTAGAAGTACACAGTTGTTATGTCACTGCTGCTCCATATGGAATTTGAAAATTGAAATTGCAACCAGTAATTTAAAGTCATGTTTTACAGTCTTAGACAAGTCATCAGAAGATATATTATTCCAATATCACCCATCAATCTTAGCTTCACAAGATTTCCGCATACCTCAAAGAGTAAATGAATAAATACACATAAATATGTTATAACCCTCAATAAGAGATGTGTAAACAACACAAGGATGTTGTAAATATTAGTTTCTTGTTTCGCAAAAATATATTAATAAGAAAATTGTTATGGAAAACATTAATAAGTACTGAAATTACTTTCCTAACAGGCAACAAAATTTTGTTTCTCTTGAATACCATAATTGAAGCCCAGGAATCATGTACATGCATCAATTTAGAAGTATAGACTGTGTAAAGCATAAAATCTAACATTTACAAAATTTCTCAGTGTTCATACACATCAAGCCAAAACCATTTTCTACAGAAAGGGCTAACTAAATATTATTTTTACAGAAAACAGAAAAGGCATAGTTTACCTAGCCAAGGATGTTGGATCCCAAGAATAAGGAACAGCACGCTTTACTTCATCAGTCAAGACCAAATTTAGTTTGGTTAATTTAACTTCAACCAGAGGAATGAAATATCCAACCATGGCAAGTGATTTGGTGGCTGCTGCATCAAGCATCCAGCAGCCAGTAAAATTGAACATGGAATTGAAGCTTCCAAGTGGAATCTGTCCTGTTATGCCAGACCTCTCATTGAAATATTTCGCCATCTGAAAAATTCAGTTATCAAGTAAGGTCACCAAAGCTACTTAGCTGACTGTGAATGGTGATTGAAGGGAAGGACATGTCTATTTCATGTATAAGAAAAACCAAAATAAGCCAAAAGAAACAATGCATCTTTCATAGTTTCATACAATAAAAACAACCAAGCATTACTTCTGCGAGGCTACAAGGATTCTAGCCACCATCATGCTCAATCATGTATTATGTATTATAGTCTCCCTCCATGTCTTTTCACTCTCTATCTACCATTTTTTTAAAATGGCATCATCTTTGGATTCATATCTTATCAAGGCCTGTGTAGGTCATTGTCTTACATGCCAGACTACTTTAAGCAATATTACATCATTTTCTCTTTTATCGGAGCCCCTTCAATCTTCTTCAAAATGTTCAAACTATCATCCATTTTCATTTCCTCATTAAACTCAAATTCCATATATTCTGTCTTTGACCTACTCAAGCGAATCCCTAGGCCTCCAAAGGATTTCTTATTACACATTTCTTCTGTAGAACTCAAATATTAATATATCAAAAACACACAACACAGAGACCGTAAATAAGTAAGTTTAAAAATGAATGCTATTAATAAAATCATGAACAGAGTCTAGTAAAATATAAGGTTTTCAACCCACAAGGTGGCTGTTAGACCAGGACAAGTAGACAATTGCGAACCAGAAATTGCTAATGTCCCATTTGTGTAAACTTTGAAGAAAAAACAAATAGAAAAAATTGCACTATTCCCATACAAATCATTTTTACAAGTCCAATTTTTTTTGCTAGCATCAGCACTATAACTATAGCCAAATAATATACCAGTAATCATCAACTCCATCACAAGATAAGATCAGAAATGGACTAGGCTGTTCAATGGAACTGTAGTATTACAAAACTGTAAACTTCTTTACAGGGTAAGTGATCCATTATTCTGAAAGAAGCTAAATTTGCTATAATGCTCAAAGAAACTGTATTGAAGTAGCTTCAACAATATACAATGATAATCCCAATCTCCATTTCTCTACTACTTTATCATTCTCATATTTTTGAAGAATCTGCTGCATCACTCTTCAGATTATTAGCTATTTAAAAAATGTCCTTTATAAAGAAATTGATCCTAAACTCCAAACACATCGCTACTTCCTTTAGGGATGAAATACTGGTTTAAAAAATAATAACAATAACCAAACCATACAATTATATCCAAAATACATTCAGAGCTTAAGATTGTTAATTACCAATGCAGGGTCTAATTCATGTAAAGTGTGTTTTAAGTGAACTCCCCGATAACATTCTGCTTGACAAAAAACCAATTTGTGCCTTTATAGACATAAAATAGTTCATTGGAACTATCCAATTCAATGCAGTTAGAAAATACAATCTAACACATTGAAACCAGAAGCAAATAAAAGCAAGAATAACATAATGAAACAAATAAAAATACAAAATTAGGCTGCCCCAGTTGGCTTTTTCCATTAATTTCCTTCTATTTCCTGATTTGAAGCAAGCAAAGAAAAGGGGTGAATGAAAAGAAGCACCTCGTGGAAAGTAAAGACAGGGGTGATATCTATAGCACTCTTCCCAGGGGACCAATCAATGTCCATAGAGACATTGGGAATAACGAGGTCGTGGGAGAGAAGAAGATCCTTGGTATGGTCCTGATCAAGGTGAACAAGGGTGGAGCCAGGAGCACCCTTGCAGTAGAGAAGCCTAATATCTGATGTGACATCAAAGCCGCGACCCAGAGCTTGGATTGAGTTGCCAAGAGTGGCAGAGAGAGAATCAGAAGTAGGGTTTTCCATGGTCAGTGAAGGGAGAAATTGATGAGGATGAACAATAGCATTTCTTACAAGAACATGGGATTGGAAGCAGCACTTTTTTCAGAGAGACAAGCTCCTACCTCGTTCCTTGTCTTTGGTGAGCTTCCACGTTGTTCTCTTTCTCTTCATGCTCTAAAAGGTAAACTATTCCGGTTTGACTGTAACAACATCAACTACAATTATTTATTGTCTCAAAACGCGTTTTTTTGTTATCTGTAGGGACCAGATGCCTCATGCCTCGGAGGAGGGTTTACTTTTCGTCTGCCTTTCTCTTTTTTTCATCAACATTCTCAACTCCTTCTTTTTCCAACCTTTTATTACTTTGCTATCATATTTCTATCGTATATCCATACAAATTACATTTTTTTTTTTCTTTATTATGCATTTTTTCTTAATTTTGTAAACTAATGCTACTATAAAATAAAAATTGGTCATATAAAATTATTTTAAATTTTTGTTGGTGTTTAAATTGTTTTGAACCGTCACAAGTTTATTATTAAAATGTTACGTTACCATAGAAAAATTTGTAACATTTTATCTCAAGACATATTTAATCATACAAACCAAAAACATAATTAAAAAATGATAGAATATGCAATATATAAATAATATAAAAAAAATTACATTATTATTAAATTACAACCTATTATATAAAATAATTTTTTAATTTTTACTAAATACTATATAAATTATATTAACGATAATTTGTTATTAGATAAATTAATATATAAGATCATTAAATTCAAAAAATGTATATATAAAAATTATACATATAATTTATATATATATAACTAAAATGTAAATATAAAAATCAAATGTATAATCAAATACTTTTAGAAAAAAATCTTTGAAAAAAAAGAAAAAATTAATGTGGTAAGAGAAAAATGGACTATGTCAAGTGAGTGTTTAAACTATTTAAATATCTATAAATCTGAACTAGTTATTTTTTTGTCAGTGCTTTTATGTTATGTGATGTGCTACTTCTAATTTGAAAATGACTTTTTAGTATTCCTTTGGTATTAGAATATGGTAATATAAAGTGAGCTTAAATTACGCACTATATAAAAAAATATTATTCACTCATTAGAAATAATATTGAGAATAATTTTTAAAAAAATTATTATAAAAATTAATTTATTTATTTTATATGATAATTAATTAATGGGATAAAAATACATTAGTACTCATAATATATATTTTTGGTAAAGATAATAATGATCTTTTATGAAAAGTAATTGTGTTCAACTACAATTTTATAACACAAACTCAAAATTATTCCTCACTGAGACAAATTTATATTAGTTAATTTATGTGTTGTTGTTACTCATATAACATATTAATATCTTTCTTGTGATTATATTTTTCTAGAAATTGGAAAGTAATCATTTAAATATTAGTCATTTTTTGACGACATATACTTTAGATTTATTTTATAAACATAAAAAAATAAAAGAATCATTTGACTGGGGATTTAAAAAATAAATAAATTCATCATCAACTTTAAATGCAATCCATCTATTGGCATCAAAAGATTCTATTCACGTAGTGCAATAATATATATACACGCTTTTGATTTATAACATTTTTCCAGTTATTCATATACATAGCCCGCAACTGCTACTGTCAAGATGCAGCGAGCTGAATAAGCGTACCTGCTTAGATTTACATAATAAAAAAATAATTAAATAAACCATCAAATTGATTTTGAGTGTAACTTTATTTTTAAATAACTTTTAAAATAATAAAATTATATAAGTTATTTTTAACGTATTTAATATTTATTAATTTAATCTTTAAATGGATATATTTTATTAAAATTCAAAAACTAATTTTAGTCATTTTTAATATTTAAAAGATTGTGTGTTATAATTTTTAATGCTTGGGGAATTACTTTTATTTTTAAGTTTTAGAAAAGAAAATAATACTTAAAGATGAAATTGATAAGTTATTAAAAAAATTTTGAAATTATGGATTCGTTTTTTATTGTTTACACTTTTTTTCAACCAAATTGCTAAAAAAATTGTAAATGATAGTGTTTTTTAAATTGGACCAGTAATTAAATTAGCGAAAATACTAATTTAATAGTTTAACTGTGGTCAAATTAATATTAATAAAATTTTTTAATAATAAATAATATTAAATAAATATAATATCATAACTTTATAACATTAAAAACTAAAATAAATTATTATTTTATAGGTTTTTTACTTTCAAGTATATATAAAAGTCTAAAATAAATATATGATAATACTTAGATTTATATTTAATAAAATACAACAAAGTTCATAAAAATAATAAGTTTACGTCTAAAATAAAAAAAATAAATAGAGAATAAAAGAAAAAAATCAAGATATAAATATTACAAATTAATATATAACTGAATTATATTTTATAAGAAAATAATAATAATAATTGATAAAATAATTTAGGTTTGTTTGTAATTCTTATTAGGTATGCATTTTATTCATCTTAACATATTTTAGATTAAATTTAAAAACAAAATAAAAAATAAATTAAAATACTTATTTAATGAATTCTCTGTGCCGGTTTAAGACCAATTTGATTGGTTCTGAAGTTGTTCAATTTTTGGAGTTAACGGACCGGTCATTGAACCAGTTCTCAATTAGACTGATAAAAAAAAGTGAAGAGAAAAAGTTTCATGTATAAATAATACGATAAAACGAAGAAAGAGATGAGAATAAAATAGATAAAAATAATATAGAGAAAAAAATGGATGTATATTTTTTTTAGTTGTTTTCAAATCCACGCTAAAAAAGATTGTTGGTAAATATCAAAGTAGATTATGAAGATAAAAATTTAATTTTGATTAGAAAGCAACTCCAATTTTTAAAAATAATATTCATTGAGAAAAATACATAATTTGGGTTTAATTTTAAACATTTAGGTTTAATTTAAAACATTTAATTATTTATTTAAACTCAGTATATTATAATTATGTTATATTTTAAATTAAATTATATATTTTATTATTAACTTTAATATGATTTTTCCCGCATATTAAAGATAAGAAAGAATAAAGATGTACGAAAACTTCATGTTATTTGACACTTTGAGATAAAGAAAACAAATATATATATATATATATATATATATATATATATATATATATATATATATATATATATATATATATATATATATATATATATATATATATATATATAATAAATGACATAAAATGATAAGAACATAAATAAAGAATAATAAAAGATTTCAAATGAATATTTATAATATATTAGTGTACATATATCATTACTTAAAATTAAGAGTAGTAATATATAAGCACTCTTATTTTGAATATATATTATATTTTAAACTTATAATAAATAATCTATATTGTCATACAATGTTTTCAAAAGATCACAAATAAATAATGTACACATGCTAAATCAATACTACTCTTTGAAGTCCTAGAAGGCATTGAACACAAATGCTTACAATAGTATAATTTGTAAAGGAGAGTGGGATTTAAATCAATAGTGGATTTCTTTTAACATTTTTTTACAAATATATTATAATTTCCGTATTGAATACAATAATGTGAAGGTCATGAAAATTTAACGCAATTCACTGTAATTTATTTTGCCACCAAAAAGAAATTATCCTATTTTACATTTTAAGAATAAAGTAGGAGAAAGAGTGATTCAGCAGGGAAACAGTGTTCTCAAATGTTAACATGTTATGATGGGGGTTAATTTTCTTAGCTTTGTTGGTTTGGACTGAAAAAGAAAGGAATAAAAAGGGTAGAGATAAATCTCTTCCATTGTTTGTGTGGACAAGAAATAAAAAAAGAGTGATGAGTTTCTGTGGGTCGATATGATTTTGAAGTTCCGGCCAACAGTGTCCTGCTCAAATGAGAGCGATATTTAGAAACAAAAAAAAAATGCACAATGACATGCGTATTCTGAATTTTAATAGCAAGACCAAGCCCACTAGAAACACCCCTCACAATTTAAGAAGACAAAGCCCACTAGCTGCACTACACCCTTTCATTGTCATCTCATATCCGAACAAAATATATTGATGTATTGACGTTGGTAACACCACTTTTACTGCAAAAGGCAGTTGAAAATTGACAGAAAGTTTAAAACCGTAGGATATTGCAAGAGCTGAAAAAGTTATTCTTCTTGTTTTAAAAAATAAATGAAAAAAAAATATATAGAAGAGAAGAGGGAGTGGTTGATTGAAGGGGAAAGTGTTATCATATACTGACACGTGTGGTGAAAGTAGTTAATGAATAATGATACCCAATCAAATGAAACCCCTTCGTGGAGAAGGAGTCAGATGGGGTGATTGCTAATGATGTCCTATGGTAGTGTGTGTCAGTGAATCTGCGTTCCCTTTTCCAACACCTAACCAATTTATATGTTTATATTATGAATCTTTTATCTACACATATATAATACTATTTCATATTCATATAATGGCTAATTATTAATCACGTGACCTACTTTTACTGTTTAATCATGATTAAATTTGTCCATGTCTGTTCTCTTATATCACCCTTAAATTTTACTATTAAACTAAATTTCAAAGACAAATTTACAACCACCAATTTTGTCCTAAAGTGAAAGTGTGAGGCATTGATAAGTTAATCCTTGAAAATAAATAGCAAAAATATTTCTAAAATTACATCTTGTCAATCAAGCTAATTTAAACATTAATAGATGTTAATGATGCGGTTAACTAAAAAAGAGGTGCTATGTTAAGTATCATCTCATGTTTTTATTAGCCACCATGTCACATTCACATTGGGGTCAAAATAAAACTTTTAGACTAAAATAAAAATTTAAATTTTTTTTCTTCTCGCAGCAACGTCAACAAAAACTAAAATGAAATATTTAGAAATCAAAACAAAAAATTAAATTTTTTTAAAAATTCTCTTTCTTCTTGTGTTGACTTAACACCTAACATAGATAAAAATAAAAATACAAGAATAAAAATAAAATATTAAAAATATTATTTATTTTACAATTACTCTTATTCTCTGTCTTTTTTTTATCTTACATTCTTCCTTTTCTCTCTCTTTTGTAACATTGTGATTACCATAAATTTTTATTTCGTAATTATTCATAAATTTATATTTAAAATCTAAAGAGAGGCCAAAATTTTTGACATAAACCATTGGTTTCAGATTACGAAGTACTATTTGAATATGATTTTCAAATATTTATCTGGACCAGAGCTCAAAAATTACCAAAATACCTCTGGTGACATCAATCTAACTAGAATCTCGTTTGTAACTAAAGTGCAGTTGAAAAAAACGTAGAAGCTTTATTTCATGCTAGAGTATTAATTATAATATTGAAAATAGTTTTTGAGAATTTTTTTACAAATGTCTATATTTTGTATAAAATTACCAAAATACTCGTCACCCTTCTGATATGTTTGAGTTTAACTTTCAGTAAGAAAATAACCATTAAGATTATTATATATGAAATATATTCCATAAAAAATATTTTATTTTGGTATCTAAATGTTTCATTTTAGCTCCTAAATGTTTCGTTTTGGACCCAAGAAGATTTTTTTTTTAATTCAAATTTTATTTTAATCCATAAAAGTTTCATTTTGGTTATTGTTGATGGGGATACCAGATGGCAGACTAGTAAAAACATAACAAGACATTTAATGTATCACCTCCTCCTCCATTGAGAATGTCATTTACATATATATATCTATGTTTTGACTAACTTGTCTAAGGGAAAGTATATTTAGAAATATTTTGTCATTTTTTTCTTTTATAATTTTTTAATAAACTATCATTTTATTCCACAAAAGTATTTAGCGTTGCCCGCACATTAATTCTTAAATTATAAATAAATCATTTAAATAGAAGTACAATTCAACAATTATATTAATTCAAAACTAAAACAAGATATATGATTTAAACAGTCATATTAACATATGTTTAAAAATTAAAACGAAAATAAATAATTAAGTTCCTGAATTTTGATTAAATAATTAAGAAATAGAAATCTATTTAAAAATATTTTATTTTCAAAAATTAACCACAGTGCCATATATTTTCAAACATAAAAATAATTATTTACTCTGGATTTTCACACATGTGAACCATCTTGATCTCGATACAGGATCTCCTGCAGTTTCAAAATGAACTGCAGTCTCTCTCTTTCTTTCTAACAATTAAAAAAAAGTAAAATCAATATTTTTTTCTTTTAACTTTTATTTTTATCACAACTTGGCCTTTTTAAAAAAAATTTAACTTGGTCCTTTTATTAATCTATTAATTTTAGTAGCAGTTAAAACTATTACAGTTAATAAAAAAATATCACAAGTGACAGAAAAAAAGCCTTAATATCGGAAAATAAAATATCACAATTGACAAAAAAAAAGAAGAAAGAAAGAAAGAATCAAAATTAAATATACAAAATTAAAAGACTAAACTAAAATAAAAAATAAAAGAATAAAACACTATTTTACTTAATTTTATTATTTAATCATGATTAAATTTGTCTATTTATCGTTCGCACACTATTTGAATATAATTAAATTTATTAGGTTTTTTATATTTATACTTCAATTTTGTACATAAACAAATACACAAATGTACAAATGTACACATTGTACGTGTAATTATTATTTTCATTCTTTTGGTTATATCAATTTTCATTTTTTAACAATCTATTGGTAAAGCAAAGTATCAGTAATAAGGTTTTAGTTTTTACATATTCATTTTTCATAATCCCTCAATATTCCTTTGTCTCTTTTTATCTCTTTCTTAATTTTAGTGTTTTTTTTTATATATCCTAAGTTATATACTCATTTTACACTTTTTAATTTTTACGGCATTACTTGGGCTACTTATTTTATTTTAATAATTTATTTTCATAAATCTTTGGAGATCTCGATATATATTTCACAATTTTTTTTATAAAACAAATATTTGTTTTTTATAAGCATAAAACATATATAACAATGTTGTTTTATTTCTTAAAATTACTAAATATTGGTCATTTTAGTTTTTGTTACTGTAATTCAAATAAGGAAAAAAATTATCGTCATTCAGTAATGTTGAAGACTATTATTTAGTAACTACTAATTACAGAAAATAAAATAATATTTTTATAATTTAAAGACAATATTAATTGATATTTATAATTTTTATTAAAAATATTAAGAGTATCAATTAATATTGTCATTAAAATTATAAAAATGTTAATTTTTAAAAAGTTGGTTCAATAATTATAGATATATATAATTAAACAATTTTGTTGTATGTTTTAATAATGTAAGAAAATAATAATAATAACATTATAATTTAGAAATTTGTATACTACTTAAAATCTTTATCATTGCGTGAATTCTAATTATTCAAAATTATCGTTGTATAATAATTAGGTATATGCACTAAACGGAAAGTAAAAAAGTGTAAAAAAAATAAGTAATATAATATGATAAAAATGAAAACTATAAAGTAGGCAAAAGAATTGTGCACAATAAGGATTGAGAAAAAAAGAATATATAGAAACAATATAATAGATCAATTATTCTCATAAAAATTCTAATAAAGCTAACATTAAGTTGATTTAAATAGAACTGAATTTGAATTTTTAAATAAAGTTTTAAGTTTAAATTTTATAAATAAAAAAATATAATTAAGAAGAAAACAAGAAGAATGGGCGATCCATGGAGGCCAGGAACCCACGATCACCCCATTTTTCAAGTTTAGTTATTTTCTTATAAAAGATTATTTTAAGCCCCTTATACTTTAAAAATATAAAATATATAAAAATTATACTTTTATAGCAATTGTTTTTTTATTCTCTCTTCTTTCTTTATCACTTCTTTAGTTCTTTGTCACTTGTCGAATATTTAGGTGATATCTCTCTATTCTCATTGAATTTTACTAAAACTGTACATGTATTATTTACGTTGCAGTAACTTTTTTTTTTATTTATAAATTGACTGTTTTTAATTAAAAATTCTGACTATGTTTCTACAGAAAATACTTTATTAAAATTGATTTGTTAGTTTTTTTTCATAAATATTAGTTATTGATAAAAATTAGTAGATATTTTATCCCTATAATATAGAAATAAAAAATTTAATTAAAAAATTTAATATCTCGTATAAAATTTTGAGTTGAATAACTCCTGATATTTGTTAGTCATTTATCATCCATGAAATACGATATTACTCAAGACCACTGCTGTCATCAAGTAACTCTAAACTATCCATCACCCTGATTCACTTGTACATCCGAATACATAATGAATACTTTTTCACGAAAGATATTCCTACACCAAATAATTACACACACACTTACTTTCCTTTCTTACGAGAATGGAAATGTTTAAATTCTCTACCCGATTCTTACTATAAATTATTAGGCATCGTAGGTGCATGATTTTCAATATATATATATATATATATATATATAATTTTTTTTTAATTTTATAAAAACTAATTATATAAATATTAATAGAGCAAGTGATTCAAAATTATCTAATAATATTTTCTTCTTTCATACACGGTGTAACGTGACTTTTATCAAAATAAATATCAATTTATTACTTCTTCCGCATCCCTAGGACAAATGAAAATTTCAGAGTTGAAGGTAAAATTTCCAAAATTCAAAGAAACCAAAATTTGAGAATGCAGCAATTCAATGTGTATTGAAAGGACAAATTCCAAAATTTAAAAATTTAAAAGATAGATAAAAATGTATGAATATCCTTATCGTGTTGAATTATCGAATAACGCAAAGTCTAGAAATGGTGGTTGCCACTTCACTAAGAAGTAATGACCTCATTTCTTGGTAAATTTACCGATTAGTTATCTTCCCGGTTCTTTCCACACAGCTTCCCCATAAATATTTCCATCCCATGAGATTCTTCCCACGCCTTTAAATACATAGATAGAGTGACTCACTTCTCATCTCACAAGTCACTAGTCATTCTTCTCTGTTCCACTCCCCTGTTTTGTTTTTGTCCCTCAGTCTCTCAACCGCTAATTACTAACTCCTTCCATGGCAACTAGGAATAAAGTCAAAGCAATAGGCATTGACTTGGGCACAACCTATAGCTGCGTGGCAGTGTGGCAACACAACCGCGTTGAGGTCATTCCCAACGAACAAGGCAACCGCACCACCCCTTCCTATGTTGCCTTCACCGACACCCAAAGGTTGTTGGGCGATGCTGCTATCAACCAACGATCCATGAATCCACAAAACACCATCTTCGATGCCAAACGTTTGATCGGTCGCCGATTCTCCGACCAATCAGTTCAGCAAGACATGAAGCTCTGGCCCTTTAAGGTTGTCCGCGGCACCGGGGACAAGCCCATGATTTCTGTCATCTACAAAGACGAAGAGAAACATCTTGCGCCAGAGGAGATATCTTCTATGGTACTGTTCAAGATGAAGGAGGTTGCAGAAACGCATTTGGGTTACCCCGTGAAGGATGCGGTGATCACTGTCCCTGCTTACTTCAGCAACGCACAGAGACAAGCCACGAAGGATGCTGGCAAAATCGCGGGTTTGAACGTGTTGAGGATCATCAACGAGCCAACCGCAGCTGCTATTGCTTACGGGTTGGACAAAAAAGGGTGGAGAGAGGATGAGCAGAACGTGCTCGTGTTTGACCTCGGTGGCGGCACTTTCGATGTTTCTTTGGTGACAATTGATGAAGGGATTTTTAAGGTTAAGGCCACGGTGGGAGACACTCACTTGGGTGGTGTTGACTTTGATAACAAATTGGTCAACCATCTTGTGGATGCTTTCAGGAGGAAGTACAAGAAAGACATGAGCGAGAGCCCCAAAGCTCTTGGAAGGTTGAGGTCAGCCTGCGAGAAAGCTAAGAGGATACTCTCTTCGAGTTCACAAACCACTATTGAGCTTGATTCTTTATTTGAAGGGATTAATCTACATGCCATTGTTACTAGGGCCTTATTCGAGGAACTGAACAAGGACTTGTTTATTAAGTGTATGGAGACGGTGGAGAAGTGCCTCCTTGAGGCACGGGTTCACAAAAGCCAAGTTCATGAGCTTGTTCTTGTAGGTGGGTCTACTAGGATTCCAAAAGTGCAACGACTTTTGAAGGACATGTTCAGTGTGAATGGGCAAGTCAAAGAGCTTTGCAAAGGCATAAACCCTGACGAGGCTGTGGCTTATGGTGCAGCGGTTCAGGCAGCCATTTTGGGTGGTCAAGGAGACAAGAAGGTGGAGAAGTTGTTGTTGCTAGATGTGATGCCGCTTAGTCTTGGGATTGAGACTGAGGGTGGTACCATGTCAGTGTTGATTCCGAAGAATACCATGATCCCCACGAAAAAGGAGAGCGTATTCTCTACGCTTTCTGATGATCAGACAAGCGTGTTGATAAAAGTGTACGAGGGAGAGCAAGCGAAGACAGAAGATAACTTCCTTCTTGGCAAGTTTGAGCTGTCAGGGTTTACTCCATCGCCAAGGGGGGGTCCACAGATAAATGTTGGGTTCGATGTGGATGTTGATGGCATTGTGGAAGTGAGTGCTCAAGATAGGAGCACTGGGTTGAAAAAGAAGATTACTATCAGCAACAAGCATGGGAGGCTGAGCCCTGAAGAGATGAGGAGGATGTTGAGAGATGCAGAGAGGTACAAGGCTGAAGATGAGGAGGCCAGGAATAAAGTGAGGGCCAAGAACTTGCTTGAGAATTATGCTTTTGAGATGAGGGACAGAGTCAGGAACCTTGAGAAGGTTGTTGAGGAGACCATAGAATGGCTTGACAGAAACCAATTGGCTGAAACTGATGAGTTTGAGTACAAGAAGCAGGAGTTGAAAGAAAGGGTTATGCAGTTTGTGTAATGTTAATTCTTGGTACAACAAGTTTACTGTTCACCGAGTGCGAAGCAATGTAAAATAGTTCTAGTTTCGTTGCTCAATCAAGCAGTTTGAGTGTATGTATCTAGTTTATGCTTTATGCTGTGTTTATTACTGTAGTATGGATTCAAGGAATGTTGTGCTTATTACCTTTGTGATGTTCCTTATGGAATGGACTACTCATAATTCATACTCCTAATTCGTATAGACCACCCAGCATGGTAATTTAAGAGGTAGGGTTTTCACATTTTTCGTAAGCACGATTCCATGTTTTGGTCAATGTGGATATAATGTAGCCAAGCCGAGGGAAGGTACTGACATAATCTGATTTGATTAGTAGTTAGGAAAATCTAAGAGTAACTATGGTTTCACACTGCAAAAAGGAGTTTAGTTACACTCATTACTCAGTTTGTACAGAAAGCTATCTAATAAAAGGAGAATCAAAACTTTAGATAGAAAGAAATATAACAGGGGGCGATAAAAAATAGAGCTCTAAATGTGGCTAAATATATTTAAGAGAAAAAACGTTTTTTGTTTCTATAATTTTAGTGGATCGTGGTTAAATTTTTTACATTTTTATATTGATAAGTTTAATTTTTAAATTTTGAAATATATAAATTTAATTTTACTTTTTAAGTATTTATTATATTTTTTGAAGTTAAATGTTTTTTTTTACATATTATTTAAATTTAAGAACCAAATTCATTAAAATGAAATTACAGAGACCCTCAACCTTAACTGAAAGTACAGCTTCTAAAATTTTTACTAGGTCGAACAGGAGAACCTAATTAACACTCTAGTTAATCAAATAATCTATAACCCAAAATAACCATCTAAGAACACTGGCAACTTATACACGGTCCAATTAAAAAACATACTTTTATAAAATTAGTTTATTTTTTCAACATATTTCAAAAATTACTTTCCTAGAACAAATTCATTTGGAACATCCTTTGGTTGCCCTCGTTACATTCTATGATAGTATGAGTTTATGACCTGCCATCGTTACATTCTATTATACAGTAAAACTTATAACTGAAGGTTCAATTAATTTAAAAAAATGGATTTATTATTAAAAGGTAATTGAATCAAATAACGTGTAAACCAAAAACATAACTGGTTTACTATTTAACTGAATTTTAAAAATTAATTTAAACATTTACTCGAAATAGAAACAAACTTTTCAGTAATGTAAAAAAAACTCTCCTTTTCTTAAAAAACAATCAGAACCCCACAACCAAAAGCAAAAGCGAGGGGAAAAAAACAAAGCTGAATGTCTGAATCCAATGAATGAATATTGACTCCTTAGCAAACGAGTAACCCCGCTTTTCAGCTTTCAGTACTATTGGTAGACTTGTAGTTATAGCTCAGACTTTCCTGATGAGACATATTTTTATTTGTAGAAAAAATTACACATTGTTTTGTTTTTAAGTACAAAAAAATGAGATAAAAATTAAAAGATAAAAATACTAATTTTTAATATTTTTTAGAAGAATGATAAAAGATAGAGATTTTTTTGTGAATTTATAAAAAAAGTTCTCTCAAAATTTATATGAAATGGGAAGAGAAGATCTCTCTCTCTTTTCTATTTTAGTTTAAGAATTAGATAAATTTTCATAACATAAAAATTAAAAAGATATATTTGATGTTAAGAAAAATAATGGAGTAAAAATTTAATTTTTAGGTTGAATTTATTTTTTAATTAATATAAAAAAATTATATATATATTTCTTACACTTATCCAAACAAGTAGCAAAAACTTATCTGCATTCGTTCTTATCTCTAGCAATTCAAATATTATATCATTTCAACTCTATTTCTCTTTTATTTCTATTATTTATTTTTATGTTTTATTTTTCTTTATATCACTTTTAATTCAAATAAAATATTAGTTTTTAATCTGGTACAGTGGACGGGAAAAATTAAATAAAAGTTACTCAAACAACGATTTTTTGGATAAAATTTCATAAATATATAAATAGTTACTTCATTAATGGAGATATAATCGCGCTGCTTTTTTTTATATATGAAAAAAAAATCGCCTCTTTTATATTTCACTTCTCCGTTCAACTTTTTCGTTTTTGTTTATTTGTTAATTTCTTGCTTTCATCCGATGGAGTATTTACAAATCAAGATAGCTTCTCTTACATCTTATACATCTTAGTTAATGTGTTACACGCCCGACTTCTTCTGTATCAAGCATCTTACATTAGGCTTCTTTTTTTTTTTTCTAAATACAGTTACTTAAATTAGTTAATACTAATTTATATAATAATAATACAAAAAATCGTATATATATAAATTTAGAGTTCATAAACTTGAATTTTGATGCATCATATTATAAATTAATAGTTCATCACACAATTTGAATTTAAAGTTCGTATATTTGAATTTTCATACATCATATTATAAATTAATAGTTTATCACACAATTTGTTTTCGTAATTTACTCGTTATTTTTAAAAGTTGTATGTCTTAAATTTATTTTATATAATAACTTCAAAAATTTTTTTATCATTTTTATTTATTCGAATATTATTTTTTACTTTAAAGACGCCTATATAACTTATTCTTCCTTGATAAATATCATTTTTAGTTGTCTCAACGCGCATCAAATAACTAAAGTTAATTATAGTATAGTAAATTCTATGTCGATTTTTCTCAATGACACAGTGTGTTCAATTGTGGTTTTATGTGCAAACTGAAGTAAAGCTAAAAGTATCAAGTGTAAAGTGTCGACTCGCTCTCGGCAGAAACTGAGTTGAAATGGTCTCGGCGGAGACTTATCTGACTCGATTTCGACTAAGTGCAGAATTGACGATACAGAGATGGATTATCTTTGTCTCAGACTAAAAGGCAAGAAACAAGGAGATTGGATGCAAGTGAAATAAAAACTAAAATTAAACTACGAATGTAAATGCAATTACACTAAACTACTCCTGGTACTACTTCTACTACTGTGTTCATGTTCAGTCCCAATAATTAAGGTCCTTCTAGTTCAGTCACTCTAGTTCGCAGTCCATATCAACCTTCGATATTCTTATGACGATTGTTAAACATCCGTCAATCGGC
This sequence comes from Mucuna pruriens, assembly GCA_025330945.1. Classification (NCBI taxonomy): domain Eukaryota; kingdom Viridiplantae; phylum Streptophyta; class Magnoliopsida; order Fabales; family Fabaceae; genus Mucuna; species Mucuna pruriens. Next base: position 1,416,918 of record JAENHJ010000533.1, on the reverse strand, counting down.
ATACCGAGGATTTACACAATCGCTACCTCATCAGTTGGCAGAGATTAAGTTCAAGTTGATTTTAGGTTCTCAATCAAGTTATTTAGTTGATTACCTACTGTATTAGTTAAACCAGTTCCGATCGGCTTAGCTTAACATTGTTCACGTTCTAAACGCAATCGCGATTCAAATCGTGAATTAAAGGAGAGGAATGCAAAAGAGATCAAAGATCATAAAACAGTTATATTATTGGAAACGAAATACAAATACAGGGCCTAGATTCGGTGATTCCATCTTCCACGACAATCGTCATGGTCGACGGCGATGGTCCACCTCCGCTAGCTAGGACGCTGAGGATCAAATACACCAGAGTGCGTTGGTAATCCAATCGGTCCCCTCTAGTAACCTTCGGCTTCTCAGTTCCTAACCTGCACTCCTTCGATCGAGAGAAGTGCTAATAACAGCATCGTGTGCCACCGTGAATGGAAGAAAAGAAAGCGAAAGAATGGAAATAATGGAGATTGGAAAATATGAATTCCAAGGGCCCTTAAAAAGTGCACAGCTCATCCTATATATACACAAGTTGTGACCTGCTACTCTTAATGATTCTTAACAGAATTATAGAATGAATTGCCTATATACTTGTGTAACTTGTGCTGCAAGCTTCTCCAGAAGTGATGTGGTAGTTGAGCTGGAGCTGAGGTGACCTTTGAGCTAGATAACTAACGTTGATAGCGCTTTTGGACCGCTCCTTTTTAGACCGCACCTACTTGGAATGCTGGACCATGAAGCCTGGCCTGATCTGGTTTGGTCGATATGTAGTCAGTCTTGGTCGAGACGATTTCATCTCGACTGAGTCTTCTTATGATGGACCCGAGCTCATCTCGGCTCAACCTGCAAAAAGAGAGGAACAAGTCTTTCATTAGCTAAGATTCTCAAATTAGAACAAATTTGTATTTTCTCTATTTTTAGGTTCATAATATGAATCTCAACTAATACTCAATTTTTAGACACTAAATGATTTCTAAAACATTCGTCTTAAAGTCCTGTAAGGTGTATAAAATACGACTCATCATTCCTCGACACATATAATTTCATCATCGATCACTAATGATAATATTATTTTTTAGATTTTCAAATCTTTTGTTATTTAATTACAAATTATTATATATAATATATTAATTAATTTTTATGATAATTATCTTCAAAAGTTATATAAATAATATTTTATTAGTGAATAGTATAAAATAACATAGCATAGTCATTAAACTTTTTAATAATTTTTATTTTAAAATTTCACCTCATCTTAAAAATACTCTTATAATACATGTTCAATTTGTTAACTGATGAAGAAAATAAATGCCTTATTCCCCGTACCCCATAGTAACAAGTGCCTTCACACACGTCATTCATTGTGATTTTTTTACAAGTTAAAATACTACATCTTCCGATGCAAGTTAGCAAAAAATGGCTAAGAATCCAAAAGAAAATTCTTTACCCACGAGCACGAGTTCAAATCCTAATATGACTAGGGTCCATTCTTGCAAATAAATATTTAAAATAAAAAATGTCATCTAAGATTATTTTTAAAAGAAAACACAACTTTGTTGTTTTCTTGTCTAAATTTTGATAGATATATAATACGATGATGATAATTTTTACTAGGCAGAACTCAAATTGATCTAGTGATGCACATTCAGATATTTCAACATTAAAGTTAGTGTCTAAAAAAGGTGAATGATAAAAGTGAAGGTTAAATTTACAATTTGTTGATGACGATATCTTATATACAAATTGTTTTGGTAAGAAAATTATTAGTGATTATCATAATATTTGTCTTTGAGTCACGTGACATGATGATTATGATTACACGAAATGTATGAAAATGATAAAGTTAATCAATTGATTTGTAGTGGTCAACATAATGAAACCATGATGGTCATGATCTTGAGTTAGCTAGACTTCAAGATTTAGTAGATGTGTCACGGGTACAAGGCAACATGTAAGGAGACAAAACAATTAATATTGGTCCATAACAATTGCTCCTAAGATGGTATCATCCTGTGAATAAGTTGATGCTCAATTTAAACTTAAAACACATACAAGTTCACATCAGTTAATAGGAAAATCGATGTTCTCTAATCACCTAGTCTTAGCTGGGACTATTGTTATAGCATACAAAAAAGCTTTCACATTACTTAAGAATTAATATTAAGAATATTTTACAAACATCTTATTTTCGTATCTCACACAAGGTACCTTTTATAATTAGAAAAGTTTTTAACCATATGATTAATCCTCAATTTATTCTAAACGATTATATTCCAATTATCAAATCAAACAAATTATAAAAGGTTGATATCTAACTTATTTCTATAAATGAGTAACTTGATCCAAAAGATGAAATTAAATAAATAATTAAAAAGTGTTTGTCTAATTAATCCCAAGTAAAAAATTGAGATCAAACAACTTCATCTTAAATGACTTGTAAAATTTAGATAATTTTATTATTTTTAATTCTATTATTAATGTAATTATTGTCGTATTTAATGTATCGTTCTTTTTTTCTTTTATGTCATATAGGAATATACTACGTGTATGATACATAGAACAAAATTCTGATATTTTTCTTTAGGACAAATAAAATATATTTTTGGATCATATAATTTTAGTCAAACATTATCTTAATTATTATATTTTTAAATTCATGAAATTAGGTCTCTAATTATAATAAATAGTTGAATTTTGTCGCTCCTCCTTGGTCACTTTGTCAGTGATTGGCTAACGAGGATAACAAATGAGTTATTGTAGCAATCTTAAAATATAATTTGTAAAAGTTATAAACTCATAGACTTTATAGAGAGTTTTATATCACCAGAATATAATCACACCAAAGTAGGCATACTTCCACATCCCTAACCCATACACTTGGTTTCAAGCCATTCCGTTGGTTTGCACCTACCTCGTCAAGTTTTACTCCAAGTCCCATCTCTCCCACCAACTCTTGGACGACTCCCCCAACTGCTCCATCACCGCTTGGAGCTCTCTAATCTCTTCTTTTGCCTACAACAACCTCTCCCTCTGCCCCGACGACCACTGCCAAGTTTTGTCTCGCCCTCATCGTGCTCTGCCTCAAAATTGTGTCGCAGAAGGTGTTCGACAAAATGTCTCACAGAAATGTCGTCTTTTTAAGCAAAATGGTATAAGGGTAGTCCCAAATGGGTCTGGATGAGGAGGCTTCCAAGCTGTTCAAGCATATATGAGAGAACTATGGTGGCTCATGTAGACAGACTTAGCTTATAATCCGAGAAATTATGATTTATTGACCAAGGGGCTGAATTTGAAGGTGAGTTATTAAACTACAAAAAAGATGGATCTCCACTAACGAATATATTGAATATATTGTGCTCGACACTTATATATGGAGATGATGGGATAATTGTTGGCATTGGAGTTTGGTTCTTCACAGAGACAAACATTAATCTTGGTCCCTCGTCGGGAGCTCCTTCGTCGACATGTACGCAAAATGCAGCGACATCAATTCGCGCCGAAGGTGTTTGACGAAATGCTTACAAAAATGTCGTCTTCTTGAGGGGATGATATATGGATACTTCTAAATAAATTTGAATGGGGTCACAACATTATCCAAGAAAAATATTATACTTGTAAGTTGTCGTGTGAATAAAATAAAAGTGATAGTGTGATAAAAGGAAAAATATAGAACATGTGTTGTGCATCATGTATGTAAGTTTAGCTTTACTCTTAAGTAATATAAGAGAAATATAAATATATTAAATATGAAAGCGATTACGTTAATAATAAAACTAAAAATAAGACAATAATTTAAATTTTACTCATCATTAAAAGTAAAGTTATTTAACGCTTTTTACTTAAAATAACTTGATCAACCCGATTGAGAAATATTTAGTTAATCCTATACTTAATGGGCATCCTCTCTGTTTATAAAGCGCTTCTCTTGGGAAATTTCCAAGTCATTCTCTTTCCCAATCTCTCAAGTCTCAACGTTGCCCAAATTTTCTTCAAGGTTGCTTTCCACGCAGGTTCCCCAAACTCCGAAATCAAGGGTTTCTGAATTGCGAAAATCAGATCCTTTTCTTTCTATTCCTATAGATAGACCGAGCATCTTACTTATCGCTCATCAATCACATCCACTGTTCCACAACTAAAGGCCCTTCTCTCTTCTCTTCAGTACTAAGTCCTTCCATGGCAACAAAAAAAGTCAAAGCCATAGGCATTGACTTGGGCACAGCCTACAGCTGCGTGGCAGTGTGGCAACACAACCGAGTTGAGGTCATTCCCAACGACCAAGGCAACCGCATCACCCCTTCCTACGTTGCCTTCACTGATACCCAAAGGTTGCTGGGCGATGCTGCCATGAACCAGAGATCCATAAATCCTCACAACACCATCTTTGACGCCAAGCGTTTGATCGGTCGCCGATTCTCCGACCAATCGGTTCAGCAAGACATGAAGCTGTGGCCCTTTAAGGTTGTCCCTGGCGGGAGAGACAAGCCCATGATCGCAGTCACCTACAAAGGCGAAGAGAAACACCTTGTAGCTGAAGAGATATCTTCGATGGTGCTGTTTAAGATGAAGGAAGTTGCGGAAGCTTATTTGGGTCATGCAGTGGAAGATGCGGTGATCACTGTCCCTGCTTACTTCAGCAACGTGCAGAGACAAGCCACGAAGGATGCTGGCAAAATCGCGGGTTTGAACGCGTTGAGGATCATCAACGAGCCAACCGCGGCTGCTATTGCTTACGGGTTGGACAAGAAAGGATGGAGAGAGAGTGACCAGAACGTGCTCGTGTTCGACCTCGGTGGTGGCACTTTCGATGTTTCCTTGGTGACCATTGATGAAGGCATGTTTAAGGTTAAGGCCACGGTGGGAGACACTCATTTGGGTGGTGTGGACTTTGATAACAAATTGGTGAACCATCTTATGAATGTGTTTAGAGAGAAATACAATAAGGATATTAGTAGGAACGCCAAAGCTCTTGTAAGATTGAGGTCAGCGTGCGAGAAAGCTAAGAGGATTCTATCTTCGACTTCTCAGGCTACAATAGAGCTTGATTCTTTATACGAAGGGGTTGATCTATTTGCCACTGTTACAAGGGCCTTGTTCGAGGAACTGAACAAGGACTTGTTCGAGAGGTGTATAGAGACAGTGGAGAAGTGCCTCGTTGAGGCAAAGGTTGATAAGATCCAAGTCCATGAGATCGTTCTCGTCGGGGGGTCTACTAGAATTCCCAAGGTGCAGCAACTTTTGAGGGACATGTTCAGCATGAATGGCAACATCAAAGAGCTTTGCAAAAGCATTAACCCTGACGAGGCCGTGGCGTACGGTGCTGCAGTTCAGGCAGCGATTTTGAGCGGCGAAGGAGACAAGAGAGTGGAGGAATTATTATTGCTAGATGTGATGCCAATTAGTGTTGGAGTTGAGGCTGATGGTGGTGCCATGTCAGTGTTGATTCCCAAGAACACTATTATCCCCACCAAGAAGGAGAGAGTTTTCTCTACAAATTTCGACAATCTGAAAAGAGTTGAGGTCAAAGTGTACGAGGGAGAACAAGTTAGGACAAAGGATAACTTGTTTCTCGGGAAGTTTGTCCTCTCTGGGTTCCCTTCATCACGGAGAGGATTCCCACAGATTAGTGTTAGCTTTGATGTAGATGTGGACGGTATTCTGGAGGTCACTGCGGAAGATGAAGCTACGGGGTTGAAGAAAATGATCACGATGAATAACGAGCAGGAAATGCTGAAACCGAAAGAGATAAGAAGAATGGCAAGGGATTCAAAGAAGTACAAGGCAGAGGATGCGGCGGTGAAGAGGAAAGTGAAGGCGAAGAACTTGCTCGAGAATTACGCTTACGAAATGAGGGAAAGAGCGAGGAAGATCGAGGAGGCAGTGGAGGAGACCATAGAGTGGTTAGAGAGAAACCAATTGGCGGAGGTAGAGGAATTTGAGTACAAAAAGCAGGAGTTAGGAAGGTATCTGAGAGATGATCCAAATTCTAATACCTCAAATTCTGAGGTCAAGGTTCCCATATGGTGTACGTGGAGATGTCCACCTAACGGATGGGTTTGTCTCAACACGGACGGGTCAGTGTTCGAGAACCATCGAAATGGTTGCAGTGGGGGTGCCTGTGGCGGTCTAGTTCGAGATTCCTCAGGATGTTATCTAGGTGGTTTCAGTGTTAAGTTAGGTCCCACATCAGTTACTTTAGCGGAGTTATGGGGGGTTGTACACGGGCTAAAATTGGCTTGGGATCTTGGTTGTAAGAAGGTAAAGGTGGATATTGATTCTGGTCATGCTCTTGGTCTGGTTAGGCACTGCCCAGGGGTTAACGATCCGGCATTTCCGTTGGTTTCTGAGATCAACGAGCTTGTTCGCAATGATTGGTTGGTGGAGTTCTCGCACGTGTTCAGAGAATCTAATCGTGCGGCTGATCGTTTGGCTCACTTGGGACACTCGCAGTCACTGGAGTTGGGTGCAAAACGCTTCTCCGACCCACCCTCTGCCCTTGTTGGTATTCTAAAAGATGACTTGGCAGGCCTTGCTAAACAACGTGGCGTCCCTTAGTTTTTAGTGGTCTTCCATCCATGGGGGTTGCTTTTTCTGTTCTTGTACTGTCAAACACGTTCCAACCAATGTAAATTACTTTTAACTTCTACACTCAATCAAGCTTTCTGACTTCCCAGTGAGTTTTTACATCACTTTCTCTTATCTACTTTATCATTTTTAATCCAATGGCTATAATTTTCTTTCTTTCTTTTAAATCATACGATCATTAGAAGCTTTTGAACTACATTTATAGGTTTGTTTTTCTTTTTCTTTTTCTTTTTTTATGAAACAATTCTTTTTATCATAAAGACTAGATCGAGACGAGTGTGGGTCTTATCATTGTTCAACTATCTTGGATATATGTATTAATATATAACATCATAATTGCTTCTTGAGAAAGAAGGAACCAAACACGTATGCCAATAACGGTACTAGGCTACTAGTGGTTAAATATATACAAATAGCGGTGTGTATATATATGGCCAGTTTACCTGTAACTATCATTTTCTTAATATATTTTTTATTTTTATATTAATTCAATTATCTCTCATTTATATTTTTAAAATTTTCTTATCTTATAATAAATATTTAAGGATATAATAAAAAAATATTTAATATTTTATTAATATTATAAAATGACAACCAAAAATAGAATTTATTTTTTAAAAACTTCAAATAAAATGAGAACGGAAGAGTAAGTTGTGTTAATGTTACTCCATTAAATCACATGCAATGATTAATATCATGGTAAAAATATAGTTGAAAAAATAAATCTAATTTTGAAATTTATTTATACTCTCGTTAGATTAAGAAAAATTGCAACTTTTTTATTTATGTCATTTTTCTTACAATACTTTCATAGAATGCCCTTTTACTCTAAAGGTGAGAAACTTATCTGTCAAAATGTTTTTTGATAATTTGTTTCTTTCTCTATGAATATGAATTAAAACTTAAGAGCATATGTTTAGGGGATCTAAATCCCCTCCACACCAAGTAACACAAGTTAATTTCAGCACCAATTTATTAAAATGGTAGAAATCTGTTCTATCAAATGTTCTGTCTGTCTTATTTGGAACTAGGAAAATGCTTGACACATATATTGGAATGACATCGCTCCATATTTATGTGTAATTATATAATTAACATATAAAAGTACAAAATATAAAACAACACCAGATATAATATAATTATTAAAATATAAAATAACATATAAACCTTTTGCATTTAAATATCATTATTAAAATTTAACCAACATAAGCAAATCGTAAAGATTTTATACTGACAATCAAATTAAAAATAACTATACATAACACTGTTAATATAGTTGGAGTCCCTATATTCAATAATATAGATTTAGATCTTTTACCATTTTCTATAAAATTGTTCTAGTCTCAAATTATACCATTTTCTCTGTATATATATGAGAGAGAGTTTACACTATTAGTGTAGAGATTTTTAATTGTCAATAAATTATAAATAGTTATAAATATAATTTTTAAAATAATTTTATAAAAATTAATAATGTTATTATCTATAAAACCTATAACTGCATGAAATTTTTTATATTATATACATTTTAATTAAATTTATATGTGTATAAGGAGGAGTTAACTAATTACATACATTAATATAAGTTATATGGTTATGTTTGATAAAAATAGTTGAAAAATAAGTTAAAAACTGAAAAATTGGTAGTGGAACATGGTTAAATTATAAATATTTGATAAAATTATCTATTAAAGTAGTCGATAAATGTAAAATAAAAAATTATATTTATATGATATTCTTATATTATTTTTAATTTTATTATATGTTAATTAGTGTAATAGTTAAATATTTTAAAATATTATGTTAAAATAGAATAAATAACGTCAATAGTATAATAGTTAAATAAACAAAATAATATAAAATAAATAATAATAATAATAATAATAATAATAATAATAATAATAATAATAATATAGAATAAAATAAATTATTTTCTATTACAATTAATATCTTATCTTAAGTAATACAAAGATAAAAATAATAAAACACTTCCTCATGGTAGAAAAAGAGAAATAAAGAAAAAAAAATATAATAAAAAGTCCTACCTTACGTAAAAAGAATAAAAATGTTTAATAAATATTTGAAATACAAAAGAGTAATAAAATATAAGAAAATAGAAACTAGTATTTCAAAAGAAAATTTACTTAATGTAATATTTTAACAAACATTACAAATTACTAAAAAAAATTATTTACTATACCTTAGCAATAAAGTTAAACAATTTTTAGCTAATAAAAAAAATTAAAAACTAAATAAAATGGGCTATCACATATATTCATAAACTCTTACACTATTTAATAATTTTTTATTAGATCATTTATCTTAAAATCTACTATTAGACTTAAATCTTTTATCATATTTATAAAATCTTATATTAATATAAAATTATTTTATACTTTATTTTACATATAATATATATTTTGAAATATAAAAACAAGAATCATTCAATTATACACTTACAATTACTCAATTTTAATAATGTTTTACCCAAACCATTAGGATAAAATAAGAAATATATCTCGTGCAAAAGTTGTAATCAGTAGATTTAAAACTTCATCACTTGCAATTCGATTTTAACGGCAAATGGTCGCAGACCAAAGAATGTTGACTCCTTAGCTAAGAAGAAGTTGATTTTAAAATTCATCTTTTGCAATCCGTACGGCAAATGATTTCAGATCCCAATAAATAATAACATTGACTCCTTAGCTAAGAAGTACTCACAAGTCACTCTTAACGCGTCGTTGCTACTATGTAAGCTTGACCTCCCCATACTTGTTTGTGCGTAATGATATTTTTTCCATTAATAATAATAATAATATTATTATTATTATTAAAAATATATACTAGCTGAATAACTATCATATTTAGTATTTTTGGCATAAAATTGATTTATATGTGATAAAATAATTATTATCATGTTCAATAATTATTTAGAATGACACGTACATGTTCTGCAAATGCATGAATAAATTTGTTTTATAGGTATTGCTTATCTTTCTGTCCGGCAAATTATCTGAGTGATAGTTACATATGGAAAGGAGTCTCGTTACAAAATTATATTCCTCACTCCTTTTTCTCTTCTTTTCTTTGTATTTCTTCTCTTTTTATTTCTTAAAATTCACTTCGTTAATTTCTTATAAATTTAATATGTTTTTTTATTTTAAAGATTTTTATTAAATGTTACAAATTAAATAACAAAATATCTTAAGTAATAAAATATAGATTAAATAATAAATCTACATGCTTTTATTATTTGATTTATAATATAATTTTTAAAATTAATCTATAATTTTATCATTAAATCTATAGTTTAAAAAAAAATACTATACTTTAGAAGGAATAACTCCTTCAATTCTTTCTTTTGTAAAATTTACAAGTCTCACAATAAAAATATAAATATTTAGCTGAAAACATAGAAATTCTCAATATTCACATGAATCCAAAGAACGCGGTACGCGAATCAGTGTAAGAGAAACGAGAGTTGGTAGTATGGTCCATTATGATTTCAGATTACCAAACAATATGATTTTTTCTTTTTTGTAATTTCTAATTTAAAAGTAATTTTAAAATTTCAATTTAAAAGTTAAGTCCTTTTAGTATTAATTATTTAAATATGATTTTCTTAAAGTTAAATGCACCATAGTTATGCACAGAATGCAATTGTTTTTTATCTGTAAGTTAAAAGAAAAATAATAATATTAAAAATCATATTGTATAACTTAAATAGTTTTAATATAAATAATAATTACATTTATTAATTTGTAAGACAAAAATTGAGGAAATAATCAAAATATCACTGACTTGTTGACTCGTTGTAGCATTCCGTACAATAAATATTTGTGCTGCACATGTACGCATCCTACGTCACTAGTGATTGTTTATTCGTGGAAGGTGATGGATAGTTCATGCCTGTTAATGCTTTTCTTTTTATAAATAAGAATCGAATATATACGTATGATTACGATATTCACACCCTACTCAATTAAAACTAGACTTATTCCTTCCAAATTTGATAAGAAAAACTACCCTAAATTAAAGAGCAAAAGATAAAAATATCATTATATTATTTATGATTATAACGCATGCAATGCAAACACAATTATTATATTCAGATTTTATCTAAAATATTTATGCTATTTTATAATTTTTAATTTTTAATTTTTTCTCTTTTTCTCAGCTACAAAATCATTAAACAATAATTTTGTTCTACTAATTTTTTTCTCACTTTCTTTCAATTATTTTTCCTCGTAAACCAAACAAAATATTATACTCTCTGTACTATTTATTCTAATAATAATTAAAAAGAAACTTTAGAAAATAGGGATGACGAAGGATGGGAACCCAAGCAAAAGAAAAAAGCAACAAAAGAGAGTCACTGTTAAGCTCCTTAACAAAGGGGTTACTTAGCAGTGGAGAAGTGAATAAAGTGTTTGTGCGTTTCTCACTTGATGCTCCCTGGTGGCTTCTCAAGCAATGTCCACTCACTTTCTTCCAAACGAATATGTCTATAAATTAATATACCACACCAACTCAACTCTCATGAACACAGCATTCCTCACCTTAACTTACACTGTCTTGTCTCTATTCCTTCAAGCCAGGCCTCCTCTTCTCTCCCTCGTGTCACATAACCTCACTAGCAAATGGGAGAGGGAACCTTTCGCTTTGGCCTCGATAACGACACTGCAAAAATCGAGCCATACGTAGACAACGATGATGTTCCACCCATTGTGTCCTCTTACAACGATGCTGTTGAGAATCTGATGCGTCTCAACATCACCAAAGAAGGGATACAGCTTCCAACTTAAAATTGATTTTGATGATTATTTCAATAATCAGATAGCGTGACATGTACGTGCTAGGAAATGTATGGATAAAATTGTGTTAAAAAATTATTCATAGCCACTTAAATCTAACCTATACTTAGAAATGTATCAATTGAATATATATTTTTACTATCAAACTGATAAAAACACTAATTGAAAATTCAATAATTTAATTATAGTTAATTTAATATTCTACGCAGCACTCAGGTTTATTCATTTTTAATTATTTAAAAACAACGAAGTTATTCATATTTATCCATTTATTTTTATTCCCGAGTGCACAGTACTCTTCCATAAATATAGGATAGGAGCTCCACTCTTGTGAACACAGCATTCCTCAGTCTTCGCCTTCCTACACTGTCTTGTATTAAATTCCCTCTAAACCCTGTTCTTGTGTCACCGTAACCTCACTTGGAAAATGGTAGAAGGAACCATTCACTTTGCTTTCGATCATGTCACCCCAAAAACCGAGCCATACGAAGCCAATGATAATGTTGCACCCATTGTGTCCTCTTACAACGAGCACATACGTCCCGTTCTTGATGCTGTTGAGAATCTGAGGCGTCTCAACATCACCAAAGAAGGGATACAGCTTCCAACTATAGTTGTTGTTGGCGACCAATCTTCTGGCAAGTCCAGTGTCCTTGAATCTCTCGCTGGTATCAGCTTACCCCGTGGACAAGGTATCTGCACAAGGGTACCCTTGGTCATGAGGCTCCAAAATCACTCACTTCCTAAACCCGAGTTGGTGCTAGTGTATAATGCCAAAACCGTGTTCACCGATGAGGCTCACGTCTCTGATGCCATTAGAGTTGCCACAGACGAGCTTGCAGGGGGTGGCAAGGGAATTTGCAACACCCCATTAACTCTTGTGGTAAAGAAGAAGGGTGTTCCTGATCTTACTATGGTTGACCTTCCAGGCATTACTCGCGTGCCTGTTCATGGTCAACACGAGGATATATATGACCAGATTAAGGATATTATTATGGAGTATATTAGGCCTGAAGAGAGCATCATTCTCAATGTTCTATCTGCCACTGTTGATTTCTCTACTTGTGAGTCCATTAGGATGTCTCAAGGTGTTGACAAAACGGGACAGAGGACTCTTGCTGTGGTCACCAAAGCTGATAAGGCCCCCGAGGGACTTCATGAGAAGGTAACTGCTGATGATGTGAACATTGGACTTGGCTACGTGTGTGTTAGAAATCGCTTTGGGGATGAGTCCTATGAAGAAGCTCGAGCAGAAGAAGCCACACTATTCAGGACTCACACGCTTTTGTCCAAAATTGACAAGTCCATTGTGGGGATTCCAGTTTTAGCACAGAAGCTGGTTCAACTTCAAGCTGTTAGTATTTCCAAAATACTGCCAGAGATTGTTAAGAAGATCAACGACAAGCTCAGTTCTCATCTTTCAGAGCTGGACAAATTGCCCAAGAACCTTACTTCTGTGGCTGATGCCATGTCTGCATTCATGCATATCATTGGCTTGGCTAAAGAGTCACTCAGGAAGATTCTTCTGAGAGGGGAATTTGATGAGTACCCTGATGACAAGCACATGCATTGCACTGCTCGCCTTGTAGACTTGCTCCATCAGTACACAAATGATCTTCACAAGGTTCCTGCAAGTGACGGTGGGGAGAAGTTTCTTATGGAAGAGATAAAGGTGCTAGAAGAAGTCAAGTGGATTGGACTCCCAAACTTCATGCCACGCACTGCTTTTCTTACTCTCTTGCATATTAAGGTGAATGCAATTTCAAGTATGCCAATTGAGTTCATTGACAAGGTGTGGGACTATCTTGAGGAAGTGGTGGTTGCTGTTCTGATGCGTCATTCAGAACACTACCACCAACTTCAGACCTGTACTCGACGTGCAGGGCAGAGCCTTATTGCTAAGGTGAAAGAAAATTCTATGAAATATGTGATGGAGGTTGTGGAAATGGAGAAGTTAACTGATTACACTTGCAATCCTGAATACATGTCTGAGTATAATAAGCTAATGGATAAGCAGAATGAATTCGTACAGAATGTTATTGCCAAATCTTCTCAGGGAGGTTTTGATGGTTCAGGGAAGTTTAGTCATCTGAGTAAGTACTCAACTTTACTTCCGCAAGCTTTCGACTTGAAAATGAGATTAATAGCGTACTGGACGATTGTGCGTCGGAGGCTGATTGACAGCACTGCCCTGCATCTGCAATTCAGCATTTTCAACCTTGTAAACAAGGATCTAGGAGATGAGATTGTGAAGGATATGATGTCTCCATATGGAGGTGGAATCGAAAGGTTGTTGGAGGAAACTCCTTCAGTTGCCGTGAAGCGTGACAAGCTCAACAGGAGCATTAAGGTGCTCAGAGAAAGCAAGGAAGTTGTCGCTAACATAATGGACAAAATTTCTAGCTATGGTGATTAGAGCCCAGCCTTTTTTCATGTCTCTGTGATTTTGTTAATTCTGCTGCATCTATCTTAAGGTTTTTAGTCAGTGTTTGTTATATATAAATAAATATATATAACCTTCCCGTTTCCTAGTGTATGTGATGGTTGGATAACTTGTAAGGGTTGTACCGTGTTCAATTTGTGAGTTGGTGAACTCCAAAGATTAAGGCACTTGAGGTTTACAATAAAGTGTTAAGTTTTATCCTTGTTCTTTGAAAGCCTCTGGTGAACTCCTAAGTGTTGCATTGCTTCTTTCCTTCCTGTTTGTCTTACAAGAATATTCCCTCCCTTAGACATTGGAGGCCTTAGTTATAAGGATACATTGTGTTAAAAGCTGGCACATTGAGAATCATTTCTTCTTCTGTTTTGTCAACTAATTTCTAGTTTCATGCAGTTGATCTGCCTTCCACATGAATTGAAGTTTTCCTGTTGCATGCAATTGAAAATTTCAAATTAATAAGAATTACAGGATAACAGCAAAGAGAAATGTAAGATTTATGATTTTTTTTTTTAAATTAAAAGTTTAAATCCAAGTTTGTTGCAGCCTAGACACATAAAGTTATTTGAAAGAATATTACGCGAATAGATAATCCCTATAAATTAAATGGTTCCAATCTATAAATGCTTAAAAGTTAACCCTTTCAACCCATTTCGTGATAAATTTATAAAGAAGCTCGGCTGATTTCCTCCATGCCGTATGTAGTCTTGTTCTTTTCCACTTTCTCCTACAATTGAAATTCAACCTAAAATTGTCATCCCAAAAAATCTTAATCCTTGTCAAAATAGTGTGTTTAGATTAATAATCGAATTAATTTAAGAGACTTGGTGTGTAGGTGGTATTTTGAATAAGTATTAAAAAACATACTATGTTCTATATAACTAGGTAATTGACACTAAAACAATACATAAATAGTGTATTTACATAATAAAACAAAATGGTATATAGTTACAAAATATAATATTATAATATTTTACCTCAGGTGTGAATTGAGCAATATTATGATTCAGAGATAGCTTTATTTGTAGCAATATATTTGTACAGAAAAACATTGGGCAAAAAATTATACAATAACTTTCTTTTCTCCTTTTGAGCAAAGTCTAGAATCTAATAAAAACAAAACAAGAGATCACATTGAGTTTTATACAACACCAATCATCCTAAAGATTGGCGTCAAAATTATAAAATGTCTTATTTTATTATCATCGGTAAAAACGATATTACTTAAAAAGTGATAAGAAATAGACACTGCACTTGATCTTACTAAAAAGATTAAGAAAGACATACGAATAATGCTATTTAAGAAATATAAAGAGCATACCAAATAGAAAAATGAGAAGAGAACTATTATTTCATGAGGTTCTTTTTCTTCTTCTTTTAGTAGTAGCATTAGTATGCGCTCCAGAAGTGAGGTTAGACACCGAAAAAAGGGATACAAGGCGACCATAAACTCCAACACCAAATCTCCAAGACACTATTTGTAATGCTGAAATTGTTAGGAGGGAGAAAAATAACTGAACCGAGTTAATTATTAAAGAATTGAAGTAAACTATAAAAACTAAATAGTTTTTATAAAAATTTGAACTGGATTGAACTATTTTTATAAAAAGATAAAAAATATAGTTTTAATTTTTTTTCTAGAAATTAGTGAAAAAATAATTCAGTTCTTTTCAATTCAAGAAATATTGTTTGAAAACTGAACCATTTTTATAAAAGAATAAAAAAATTTACCTTTAATTTTTCTTCAAGGAATTAGTAAAAAAATAATTTAGTTCAATTCAAAAAACAATTCAGTTTGAATTTGAGAAAATAATTTAACTTAGTTCAGTTAAACTGTCTTTCAATTTAGTTATATTTGAGCAAATTCAGTTGAATTCTGATGTAATTCACTTTAGTTTAGTCCTATAAATTGTATATATGCACTACCAGTAGTTTTTCAGCAACATTTGTCTCATTCCCTATATTAAAATTCATGCCAATCAGTTTTCCATGAGACAAAAGTCAATGCATTAATCCATAATCTGAAAATTAAAGTAAATTTTATTAGTTTGACAAGTTACCTGAACATAGGTATCAAATATGCGCTTCCAAATCCCAAGACTTTTATATGTTTTACATTTTTCCACACGTTCTCCATTATAAATTATTTAGTGAGACTTAATAAAATTCACTCAGTATTAAATAATGTATTAGAATGACGGTGTGAGTGATATATTGTTTGCATTTCCTAAGAAATTTTATACTGATATCATTTTCTCATTACTAGCACAATACTTAAATGTTGTACTTCTTCTACATGTCAATTAATCCTTTCAAATAGATCATTTTTCAATTGGCTGCTTGTCTAACCAAAACTAGATAAGGGGATCTTACAACTTATTCTCCTTAATCGAGCTTCTTAACAAATTCAGATTCAAGTTCCTACAAAGCAAAACAATTAAACAAAATTCAGTTTAGAAAAATATCAAACTTGAAAAATATAAAGGAAATAATATTGAAAATAAAAAAGTGCAAAATGAAATTCAAAGGAAACAATATTGAAAAATATTAAACTACAAAATAGCAGAAGGAAAAGTGGAGAAAAAAATACGGTAGAGGAGACAATACTTAGCATTTGGTGTTTTATTTATGTTTTTAGACATGGATGATGTATAATGGTGAAACTCATTTATGAATTTTAAAATGTGAAAAATTGGTATGCTGGGACTGAGATGCGCCCCTTTCTGGCACAACCCAAGATGGAATGTCCAACTAGTTGGTTCTTTTGTGTTTCAAAAACTACCAACTTCACATGACACATAATAAGTTTCTTCCCATTTGTATTTGGCAGGAAGAAGATACCTCGGATAATCAAGAAAAACCCAGCTCACTTAATGGAAAATTTATAGGAATTCTCGATATCTTCATAATCAACCAATAACGACGATAAATAATGTGTCGAAAAATCGACCATTATAGATAATACATTTAATATTATAAATATTATAAAAGGAGAGAAAATGCCAACATCAGAAATGTTTTGAATCACTAGGAAAAGATCTATAGAACAAAGAAATGACTTAAATGTTAGAGTGGCTTTGCAAATAAAGTTCAGATGTTAATAAAAAGAGTTTGGAGATCTACTAGAATAATTTTCGTTTTCAAAAAATTACAAATGAGAATACTATTTTTTAAGGAGAAACATATGCTTAGTTTAGATGTGTCTCTTTAGAGAATTTGAGTGGGATTGTGGGAGTGCTTGCCTTTCTATATGCTAAGTAAATCACATCTAACTTCAAAATTTGAATTACATCTACCATAAAGAAGTGTCTATTGCTAAGAAAATACTTTCATTTTGGTTTTTAATTTCATTCTGCAGTAGAACCACATAATCAATGATTAACCAATCTGTTAAGATATACTAAACATTGAAAATCTACAAGACTAGAACCTTGCTTGCAGTAAAATAATATTGATTAAAAAGTTTGAACCACCTTGAAAATGTCTACCAGAGAAAAGACGAAAAGTGAGTTTATAATATACCACTGTGTTACACGGCCATCTAACTTTTTTTCTTCTTTTTTTTATGAAATATGTGTATTCGATCAGGATAAACACTGGAGCAGGATAAGATGAGCCATTAAACCCTATCCGAGTATTTAATTCAATTAAATACTTAATATTTAAACTTAATACCAAAATTTTAAATTTAATATTTAAAATTTTAATTCAAAATTACTAGTTAAATTAAAATAATTACGTTGATACAATGCCTAACTTTTAATTTTAATTATATCAACCAAATATATAATACATGTCGTAAGTGATAAAGACTAACATAAATATAAAATTACGAATTTATTCGGGTAATTCTTTTATAAATAGATATAAGAAAAAAATATAAGTTAATATAGATTTTTATATTAATTTTTTAAAATTAATTTTTAACTTAAAAATAGTTTAATTTTAATTTAAAAAATTATTGTATTTTATTATAAATATTTATAGAAAAAGTTACCTAAAAATACTTTTTAAATTTGTTAATAGAGG
Source organism: Mucuna pruriens (assembly GCA_025330945.1). Lineage (NCBI taxonomy): Eukaryota > Viridiplantae > Streptophyta > Magnoliopsida > Fabales > Fabaceae > Mucuna > Mucuna pruriens. Next base: position 1,399,026 of record JAENHJ010000533.1, on the reverse strand, counting down.
ATAATCTTATTAAAAAAAAAGTTATTTAATATAAGGTACGATCATTGTCTAGAAGACTTCAAACTTCATCCTTACTGGAACAAAATGAAATAAATATAGAAGACTGACTACCTACTCTTGCATTAAAAGGTGTGATAAAGCTAAAAAAAAGTAAGACAATACAGCGCATCAAAAGGTGTGATAAAGCTAAAAAAATAAGAGACAAGACAATACAACAGCGACAGCGACATACATAAATAAAAAAAGTTTTTATTTGACATAATACTAAAAAAAAAAAAATTAAGTAGAATATTTTATCAACTTTTACGTGATAAGCTGATGTTTACATTGCATAAAACGTCCTAATGTTTACATTTTGTGAGGAAGTCGGAAGAAGAACTCAAATAGATATTTCTCAAGCTTCCTATAAAAGAATCTATAGAAGACAAGTTAGCATTTTATTATCATTTTCATAGAGTTTGAAGATACTTGTTAACAAATAATACTTTGTGAGTTGTACAAAGAGACAAGCAAGGATGGAAAAATTCATGTTTAAATTAACATTTTTTAATAAAATTAAATTACATTTTATATTTATATACTACTTTAAAATATAATTTTATCAAATATTTATTATTTAATAAACTAACTTAACATCCTATTGGTTAAGTTTTAAGCTAGTTTTACTGTGCTTGCCCTAAATTTTAAATATAAATTTGTCTAAATTTTTAAAATATCTACATAAGATAATCGTAAATAAGATATTCATCTTCAAAGTATTTTACGAAATAAGGGAAGAGAAAAAAAAAAAAAAACACTTTCAATGAAATGTAATGTAATAAAAGTCCAAATAAACTAAAGAAGTCTTCAGTCTGTTGCGTTACAAAGTGTGTTGTAATTAACAATAATTTCAATGCACATTCACTCTTAGTGTGTGGTTTAGCCGAACAGATATTTAAGACCTCTTAAGATGAAAACTAACACACTTAAAAGCCAATTTTCTTCCATCGTGTAGGACTACTCTTGTTCGGATTATTTCATTTTAATGATTTTATATTAACAAATATTCTAGGAATATCATAAGTAAATTATTAATTACATAATTTTATTTATTTATTTACGTACAAAGCTAATTATGTACAACATAAATTAATTCAAACGTATAATTAATTTCAAAACATCTTGATTTTTTTTATATTTATGAGATAATTGTGAAGTAGTAGTACTGAAAGTAATAATTGATATTTGATGGGACGATGAATTCTTCAAATTATGACGTTTTTTTAACATAATTTTTTTATATAATTTTTTTAATATTATTTTTAACAAAATAAAATGATTATATTTACTTGTAATCCTTAACTAATACGTGAGATATTCTAATTTTAGTATTGAATATGAAAAATAATGATGAAAGCCAACTTTGATGAGTTCAATGATTCCTGAAAATTGATCATATTTTTTACAATGAAAACTTTGTAAGAATTCCATAATAAAAAATAAAATAAAAAAGTTATTGTAAGACCTATATTGTGTGGAAAGAAGGCTAGTAATAGGACAGGCTGAGGCTGGTGAGGTGAGGTTGGGCAGCGAGCGTAAATAAAGCATATGTCATGTGATTGGACTGGACTCAGAACCCTCACGGATTTACAGCCCAATTACACGGATTTTATATGAGTTAAATATAATTTCAATTTAATACAAAAATAAATATTTTGAAAGGTTAATATTTGTGCAGTTAAAAATATAACCGCAGAACATTTTAATCCGTTGAATTAGTTATAGGTTTAATTTCTTGGCTAAATCGATCAGACTAGAGCCTTTTATTTAGAAATTATAAATATTTCTTTTTACATAATTAATACAATTAATTCAATTTTTTTTTTATCTGGAAGAACCAAATATAGTATTCAAGTTTATAATATGCATGCAAATTTAATGACATTAGTTTAGATACTCATACTTTTTATCTAAATATTTAGAATAATTAAGAGTTGATAAAAAATTGATCCTCGAAGTAGTAGGCATGGAAATATATTGCTATAAAATCTATAAACTTTTTTATTTTAATTTTTTGTTTTAGTTTCTTTTAGTTTTAAAAATATTATTTTAATTTTTTAAAGTATTTTGTTAAATTAAATTGATCCTTATTTTTTTATTAACAATATTAATTTTGTTTTACAACATTTTTCACAGTTTGTTATATGGTACTATATTGATTAAATTAGTGTAATTAATTAATGAAAAAAATAATTTAATATAACAAAAATACTTACAGAAATCCAAATACTTTTTATACTTAAAATATTGCTAGGGAAATGTATGGATAAAATTGTTTTAAAAAATTATTCATAGCCACTTAAATCTAACCTATACTTAGAAATGTATCAATTGAATATATATTTTTACTATCAAACTGATAAAAACACTAATTGAAAATTCAATAATTTAATTATAGTTAATTTAATATTCTACGCAGCACTCAGGTTTATTCATTTTTAATTATTTAAAAACAACGAAGTTATTCATATTTATCCATTTATTTTTATTCCCGAGTGCACAGTACTCTTCCATAAATATAGGATAGGAGCTCGACTCTTGTGAACACAGCATTCCTCAGTCTTCGCCTTCCTACACTGTCTTGTATTAAATTCCCTCTAAACCCTGTTCTTGTGTCACCGTAACCTCACTTGGAAAATGGTAGAAGGAACCATTCACTTTGCTTTCGATCATGTCACCCCAAAAACCGAGCCATACGAAGCCAATGATAATGTTGCACCCATTGTGTCCTCTTACAACGAGCACATACGTCCCGTTCTTGATGCTGTTGAGAATCTGAGGCGTCTCAACATCACCAAAGAAGGGATACAGCTTCCAACTATAGTTGTTGTTGGCGACCAATCTTCTGGCAAGTCCAGTGTCCTTGAATCTCTCGCTGGTATCAGCTTACCCCGTGGACAAGGTATCTGCACAAGGGTACCCTTGGTCATGAGGCTCCAAAATCACTCACTTCCTAAACCCGAGTTGGTGCTAGTGTATAATGCCAAAACCGTGTTCACCGATGAGGCTCACGTCTCTGATGCCATTAGAGTTGCCACAGACGAGCTTGCAGGGGTGGCAAGGGAATTTGCAACACCCCATTAACTCTTGTGGTAAAGAAGAAGGGTGTTCCTGATCTTACTATGGTTGACCTTCCAGGCATTACTCGCGTGCCTGTTCATGGTCAACACGAGGATATATATGACCAGATTAAGGATATTATTATGGAGTATATTAGGCCTGAAGAGAGCATCATTCTCAATGTTCTATCTGCCACTGTTGATTTCTCTACTTGTGAGTCCATTAGGATGTCTCAAGGTGTTGACAAAACGGGACAGAGGACTCTTGCTGTGGTCACCAAAGCTGATAAGGCCCCCGAGGGACTTCATGAGAAGGTAACTGCTGATGATGTGAACATTGGACTTGGCTACGTGTGTGTTAGAAATCGCTTTGGGGATGAGTCCTATGAAGAAGCTCGAGCAGAAGAAGCCACACTATTCAGGACTCACACGCTTTTGTCCAAAATTGACAAGTCCATTGTGGGGATTCCAGTTTTGGCACAGAAGCTGGTTCAACTTCAAGCTGTTAGTATTTCCAAAATACTGCCAGAGATTGTTAAGAAGATCAACGACAAGCTCAGTTCTCATCTTTCAGAGCTGGACAAATTGCCCAAGAACCTTACTTCTGTGGCTGATGCCATGTCTGCATTCATGCATATCATTGGCTTGGCTAAAGAGTCACTCAGGAAGATTCTTCTGAGAGGGGAATTTGATGAGTACCCTGATGACAAGCACATGCATTGCACTGCTCGCCTTGTAGACTTGCTCCATCAGTACACAAATGATCTTCACAAGGATCCCGAAAGTGATGGTGGGGAGAAGTATTTGATGGAAGAGATAAAGGTGCTAGAAGAAGCCAAGTGGATTGGACTCCCAAACTTCATGCCACGCACTGCTTTTCTTACTCTCTTACATAATAAAGTGAATGCAATTTCAAGCATGCCAATTGAGTTCATTGACAAGGTGTGGGACTATCTTGAGGAAGTGGTGGTTTCTGTTCTGATGCGTCATTCAGAACACTACCACCAACTTCAGACGTGTACTCGACGAGCAGGGCAGAGCCTTATTGCTAAGATGAAGGAGAATTCTATGAAATATGTGATGGAGGTTGTGGAAATGGAGAAGTTAACTGATTACACTTGCAATCCTGAATACATGTCTGAGTATAATAAGCTAATGGATAAGCAGAATGAATTCGGACAGAATGTTATTGCCAAATCTTCTCAGGGAGGTTTTGATGGTTCAGGGAAGTTTAGTCATCTGAGTAAGTACCCAACTCTACTTCCGCAAGCTTTCGACTTGAAAATGAGAGTAACAGCGTACTGGACGATTGTGCTTCGGAGGCTGATTGACAGCACTGCCCTGCATCTGCAATTCAACATTTTCAACCTTGTAAACAAGGATCTAGATGAGATTGTGAAGGATGTGATGTCTTCAAATGTAGGTGGAATCGAAAGGTTGTTGGAGGAAACTCCTTCAGTTGCCGTGAAGCGTGACAAGCTCAATAGGAGCATTGAGGTGCTCAGAGAAAGCAAGAAAGTTGTCGCTAACATAATGGACAAAATTTCTAGCTATGATGATTAGAGCTCAGAATCGGCCTTTTCTCATGTTTGTGTGATTTTGTTAATTCTTCTTTATCTAAGGTTTTAATTTAGTGTTTGTTATATATTAATACATAATCCTCCCGTTTCCTAGTCCCTTAATATTATTATTACTAGTTCTTGACCACTAGTATCTATGAAGTTGTATAACTTGTATTGTGTAATTTTTGTGTTTTTGTGAACTCCAAAGATCAGGGCACATGGTTTTCAATAGTGTTGAAATTTTGTCCTTGTTCTTTGAAAATAGTGCTTTTTTGCAGAATGACTAACTTGAACTCCTAAATGTTGCATTGCTTCTTTTCTTCCTGTTTGTCTTCCAAGAATATTCCCTCCCTAAGACATATTGGAGGCCTGAGATATAGGGATACATTGTGTAAAAGCAGGCACGTTGAGAAGCATTGTGTAAAACCCAGCTTTCCATAAATTTGTTTCAACAAATTTCTAGTTTCCTGCAGTTGTGTGCCTCCCACATGAATTACAGTTTTCTTGTTTCATGCAATTGAAAATTGAAAATTAACAAGCATTACAGGTTAACAGCAAAGAGCAATGAATGATTTTTAATTTCAAAACAATATAATAGATTAAATCGTAAACAACTGCGATAAAAAAGTAAGTCTTGAAAAGCGTACTATGTTCTATATAACTAGGTAATCGACACTAAAACAAAACATAAATTAATATATTTACATAATAAATAAAAAGACTACATAATTATTAATTAAAAGCATCGCATCTAGGGTAAACCGATCATCATTAACAGTAAGATGATTCTATAGCCATGAACTTATTTGATGAAATAATTCAAAGGAAGGAAAAACATAATTAAATCGAGTTAGGTCAGTTTGGAAACGAAGTGGGAATAGTTGCAAAATCCAGCCTGACTCTGTTTAATTGGGTTTATTTACTTTTTTTTCTTCCAAATACAACAGAAACTCAATCTCTGTGTGACCACCCATAACGAGAAGGTTTACACCAAAAACATTTCTATCTGTTTGAAACAAATACAATATAATTTATTATAATATTACATCAGGTATGACTTGAGCTTTCCTTCATATGAATACACATACAAATGAATAAAGAAGCAACCTAACTTTATTATTCAGGGATGGCTTTAGTTGTAGCAATATATTTGTAAATAAAAACATAAAGAAGAGACAAAAAAAAAAAAAAAAATGGAGACAAAGAAGAAAAGAAAAATTTTGTCATACTCGTTTGTGCAGACCTCTGTAGAAAGCAGAAAACTACACAAGTGGAAATAGAAGGTTCTATGCATGTGTGCAGTGCATTATTGTATGGCTGTTCATGGTCAAAATTTTCAACCCCTAAGATATGGAGCTACCACTGTTATATGGTAAAGTGTGTATCCAATTTGTTGAAAGGGGAAAACTAACTATTGTCAACTGAACTATAATCCTCAATGTAACTTGTAGTGTAAGTATTACCACCAGATGCTGAGCTGAATGTATGTGTCATTGAATTCTGGCTCTGGTTTCCACTCAAACTCTGCTTTGACCGATGTTGATGGAGATCCCTTAAGGCTTTGAACCTTAAATCGTCATTGTAGGTACTTGGTTCTGGGATTGCATCGGGAATATCTGCGTGTCCTTCAAGTATATTCACCACCTCAGACATTGTAGGCCTAAGTGATGGAGAAGCATTTGTGCACATGAGAGCTATTTTGACCAACTTTTCTACTTCCATTTTATTAAGGTCTGGCCCCAACCTTTCATCAATCAGCCCCACCAAGTTGTGAGTTTGATTTAACTGACATGCCTGCAAAAACGAATCATTGTTGTCTTTTAAGGATTAAGTGAATTTGAATAAGTATTAAAAAAAATGAATGGTTTATAATTGAGGAATACAGCTAGGAGCTTTGAGCATACCCAATCCAAAAGACAAACACTTCCATCGTCTGGTAAATAATTGTTATTGCTTTTCCCACTAACAATTTCTAATGCCACAACACCAAAACTGTAAACATCAGCCTTGTGCGTAAGATGGCCCCATAATGCATATTCAGGTGCCATATAGCCTCTACGAGAAATAAAAGAAAAGAAAAGGAAATTTAGGTACCAAATAACATTTTAAGATATCTGTATGTTTGTGCAAAGGCAACCTACATAGTCCCTGCAACTCGGGTGCTGATATGGGTCTTCTCTGCTTCATCAAGCTTAGCCAAGCCAAAGTCGGAAATCTTTGGATTCAATTTGTCATCGAGTAACACATTAGAAGCCTTGATATCTCTGTGCACTATCTTGAATCTTGACTCATCATGGAGAAATGCTAGACCTTTTGCTATGCCAATGCAAATCCTAAACCTTGTGGGCCAGTCTAATTTAAGCTGATGGTTTTCTCTACCTATAAACATCAAAGGGCCCTTACAAGTTACAACTGCTCATTTGAATCAAATCATATTTAAAACTTTTACTATGAACATATTGTTGTAGTGCATTTTAGAGGAATTATAGGGGAAATAATTTAGACATAGAGAAATATTTGTAAGAAAAAGGATAAAAAAATCTATTCTAATCTTGTTAAGTTGTTTGAGAAAATTAACAAACAAACAAAAAATTCTAGGAGTTGAAACCACTAATATCAGATTTATTCATTTTGAGCTTCTCACATTACCACTTTGCAGATGAGATATCAAGAAATTCATGGACAAGTAATGACTCACCAAATAAAGCTCGGGAAAGGCTGTTATTTTCCATGTACTCATATACCAACAAAAGTTGTTCCCCTTCAGCACAGTATCCATGAAGCTTTACAAGGTTGGGGTGTTGCACACAAGATATCAAGCCTATTTCATTTATAAATTCACGATTTCCCTGCCGTGATTTTGATGACAGTTGCTTTACTGCTATAAAAGTACCATCTAGCAATTGACCCTGCATCCAAGTTAACAGAAAGTCAGTAGTACGCCAGACATAAACAGAAAATTCCATTTCAATGAAATAAAATTATTAGGAAGTTATCCAAAAACCTTGTATACAGGACCAAAACCGCCTTCCCCAATCTTATTAGCAGAAGAGAAGTCATTAGTGGCAGCTATGATCTGCTCCAAGCTAAAATTACCTGCCTGAATATCTCCATCTTTTGTGCCTGTCCATGTAAGCCAAGAGAAATCTGTATTAATCAGTAGTAATCTAAGTTCCAACTACTAAGCAAAAGCCTCAAATCTTAGAAGCTCTGCAGAAAAATATTGGTTGAGAACATAGTTAGGCTGTCCAAACTTTTATTCTCACTCCCCAATGGAAACTTCTCAGTATACAGCCTTCAAAGTATAAGAAAATGACTTCACCTTCTTTCCTCCGTAGTTTCCCTCTGAAAAAGCCTTTCCACCAAATGAATCCAGATATAAATAGCACTAAGCATAGAGCACCAGCTACAGTTGCAATGATTATAGAAAAAGCAATTTTCTTTTCTCCATTTGAGCACTGTCTAGAATCTGTACAAAGCACGGAAAGGTATCACACCGAATTTTATATAGCACCAGCCATCATAAAGATTGGCATCAAAACTATAAAATGTCTTCTTCAATTAACATCTGTAGAAATGATATTGAGTATAAGAAATGCTACCTAAAAAGTTATAAGAAATAGACACTGCATTTGACCTTACTAAAATGATCAAGAAAGGCATATGAAGAATGCTATTTAAGAAACAAAAACGAGCATAGCAAATAGAAAAATGAGAATACAACCACTATTTCATAAGGTTCTTTTCCTTTAAGGGCATTCTTTTTTAATAGCAGCAGTAGTATACACTAGAGAAGTGATGTTAGAGGCTACAAACAGTGATGGTGAAACCCTTCAAATTTAAATACAATAACTTTACACCCATCTTGCCATGGGGCAGTGCTCACCTGAAACTACAGAAAAGGCTGATACAAGGGGACCATAAACTCCAGCGTCAGGAATTCTAGTTGTTCCTTTTCCGGCCCAGTAGAACCGAAGCTCCAAGACACTATTTGTGATGCTGATATTGTATATAGGCAGAAGTAGTGGTTTTTCAGCAACATTTGTCTCATCCTCTATATTAAAATTTTTGCGAATCAGTTTTCCCTGAGACAAAGTCAATGCATTAATTCATAATCTGGAAATTAAAGCAAAATTCATTAGTTTGACCAATGACCAATTACCTGAACATAGATATCAAATATGCGCTTCCCAAGACTTCTATATGTTTTATCATTTGTAAACTGTATCTCAGCAAAGTGGAGATTTACAGTATAGATCCCATTTTCCATGCAATTATGGAAATATGTAAGTGTAATTGGAGATACACGTGCTGTTTTGTATAATTCAGGCATATTTGAAGATGGCAGAGATACAGTGTATCGTATGTTCTGGGACTCGAAATCATCCATGAAGTCTCCAGTGCTACTAAATCCCCAGTGATCATTGGAACTGTAGAAATAAGTTGCAGTGCCACCCGGAACATCTACATCTCCCGCATAAAGGTTTTCTCCTTTACCATCTTTTACATTTACATCCTTCCCGCCACAGTTAACATGTAAACAACTTGAATCTGACAGTTGATTAATAAATTAAGACAGTGAGTGAGATTTTCTTATGTGACAGTGAATACGAAATTTTATTTAACTATTTCTTACAGCACAAAGTGTCAAATGCAATTTACTATTATGCATTTATTTTTATTTGAATATTTCTATGTATACACATTTGCAGTCATATCACCTCACATGTTACAATTTTTATCATTTCATTAACATTTTCCTCGTGTACATTTTGATTCAACTATATACTGCAAGTATGAGATGCACACCTAATGTGGAACAATCTTTGGGCTTTATCCTTCTGATTCATGGTCATTTTTCTAAGAAAGCCAATGAAAAATGCTTTATGTAAGAGGTCTCACATCCTAGTTTTCCGTTCCATCTCAGACTTACTAGGATTTATTTTAAAATATTTGTTATTTTTTTTAAGAAAATTAAGGCATTATTTTGTTAATTTTAGTCAGACCTCTTAATATCTATATTAAATAGACTGAGAGTGAGAGATATCATTTAAGGAGTGACAATATTTTAATAGAGAAAGTCAAGTACAATAACATTTTATATAGGTGAGGAGTTTAATAATTTTTTTTAATTATTAAATAATTACGTTAAATGAAATATTTTTTGAAACATAGTTACTTAGTAGGTGCCTGACAATAAAAAACAAAAACTGAACTGCAAGCACCCATGACATTGATAGTTCAGAATAATATAGACTTACACCGTGGACAGCTGAAATTCTTGGAGCAAGGAACATACTCCTCTCTGTCAATTGCAAAATTAAAATTTACTAATCATTTTCAAATACAGTTTAATTAGTATGCACTGTAAGTATAAAGAAGTTTGAAGACTTCTAGCAACATACCCTTGGACAAACATTTTTCCACACATTCTCCTTGGTAAATTTTTCAGTGAGACTTGATAAAATTCATTCAATATTAAGTCATGTATTAGAAAGACGTTGTCAATGGATATATTGATTGCATTTCCTAAGAAATTTTATACTAATATCCACTAATTTATTCTCATTGATTAAAATAGAAATAAATAATGATGTCAATAATAGTCAGTACTACCACAATACTTATATGTTCTACAAGTCAATTAAATTCTTCCAAATAAATCATTTTTCAATTAGCTGCTTGTTTAAACCAGAACTAGAGAAGGGGATCTTACAACTTATTCTTTGTAATCGAGCTTCTGAACAAATTCAGATTCAAGTTCCTACCAAGTGAAACAATATTAAACAAATTTCAGTCTAGAAAAATATCAAACTTGAAAAATATAAAGGAAATAATATTGAAAATGTTTTCAAATTCTGACATGCCATCCTGGCAAGCAGGTTGCTCATCGTCTTGCCAAGTAAAGTTGTTGTATGAAAGATCACTGTGTACAAAACACAATAAGGGAACCTCTGTCAGAAATAAACCATAAATTGAAATCCAAAGGTGTTCTGCCACTACAAAATGAAATTTAAAACATTCAAGACCTGTTACTGACAAATATATTCTAGTGTTCGACAAAATATAAAAATGCCATCATGGATACCCACCTTCTTTCAATCCTTTCCAAAACTAATAGAGATAATAGGTCATGCACGAACAGTGTAAAACAGTTTTACGCTATCATCCAATTATAAACTACTATGTAAGGTAAGTTTGTTGACTTTTACAATATTATCTTGAAAGTCATACTAATAGTGATTTGATGCTATTTTACACTATTAGTGCATGTTCTTTAAATCCAAGCTAAAATATAAAAGACAAAATGGAAAAGAGGAGACGAAATACAGTGGAGGGACAATACTTAGCATTTGGTGTTTTATTGATGTCCTTAGAGGAGATTCAACAACATGGTTTTGTACTTATAACTTCCCTAAATTTAATCCATTTGTACACACACAAAAATGACATCACTAATGGAGACCTAATATGCTAAAGAAATAAGAATCTACTTCATAATGTTTTCATGTATCAGGACAGGAATAACCCACATGAAGCTAAAAAGATACAAAAGAAACCCCAGGCTCACATCATGATGATTCTGTTTTTTTTTTATGGCATGCTAACCAGAGATATAGTTCCCTCCCTCTCTTTCTCTGTGCCTCTCTGCTCTGATTCCACAGGCATTGATCAGTGGAACGATACAATAAGAAAGGGTAAAACGGAAATGTAAGCCGTAATGCCCTTTGTGGCACAACCCGAAATGGAAAGTCCAACTTGTTGGTTCTTTTGTGCTTTAAAACCTCACAACTTTACACCGGACATAGTTTCTTCCTAATTTTTTCGAGGAGACATGTACAATTGAGTTTAGGTTTCTCTCTCTCTATCGAGAATTTGAGTGGGAGTGCATACATGCTTATATTAAATAGATTTAGTAAATCACATCTAACTTTAAAGTTTGAATTACATCTAAATAAAGATGAACCAACTGGCAAGTGTCTATATTTTGCAGTTGCTATTGCTAAGAAAATAATTTCATTTTGTTCTATTAATTTCAAATCCATTCTGCAGTGAACCACATAATCAATGATTCACAAATCTTGAGTTATACTAAGCATTCCAAATCTACGAGACTAAGACCTTGTTTGTAGTAAACTATTATAGATAAAAAAGTTTGAACCACAAAGAAACTCACATGCTACTTCCGTCCTTCAGGATTGAATTTGGTATATTGCCACTAAGCATATTACCTGTTAGGTAGCTAACAAAAGCAATGGCAAACTGTTTAATTCATTGTCAACACTAGAACATAAAAGCAATTATTCAATTTCATTATAAAGAACAATGTGCACTACTTGGTTCTGGAATCACAAAAATTGGTTGAATATTATCTCACTTCAGAAGAACTATTTGCTTTTTCATAGGCAAAAATTTGCTACCTGATTAAATTCTTATCTCTTTGATTTAAGTCAAAATTCAAGTGTCAATCTACAATTTAGAGTAAGATGCTTACATAAATCTTAGACGCCTCGCACTTATAATTGTTGGAATTTCCCCGACAAGCATGTTAAAACTGACATCCCTATCATAAATTTTTTGAAAAAGAATTTTAATTTTAATAAGGCAATGCTGTTTTACCAGAAAGTAATCATACAATAATAGAAGAAGCTTGTAGGACGAGTTAAAGAAAGTCAATAACAAGGATAGTGCCAATTCATTAAGGTAAAGCTTAATACAAGTGGAGATTTATAACTTCTTTCCCATGTCTCCTGACAAGCATGTTAAAACTGACATCCCTATCATAAATTTTTTGAAAAAGAATTTTAATTTTAATAAGGCAATGCTGTTTTACCAGCATGTAATCATACAATAATAGAAGAAGCTTGTAGGACAAGTTAAAGAAAGTCAATAACAAGGATAGTGCCAATTCATTAAGGTAAAGCTTAA